>CM069608.1:10202018-11657018 GCA_035771175.1 Paratinospora sagittata
TCTACGGTGCCATAACCATATAGTTGCTCGATCCTTGTCTTCACTACTAGCTTGATTTGCCTGATTGATTCTCGATCCCCCATTTTCTCTGTCAACTCCAAGTAGTAAAGTTTGCCCCGTCTAACACCATAACCAAGAATCTTCCGGGTTTGAATGTCCTGAAAGACACAAAATGAGGGCCAAAAAGTTACAGTACAAGTGAGAGTTGAAGTAATTTGGCTAACAGACAAAAGGTTGTATTCAAGAGACGGAACAACAAGGACAATATCTAATGTGAGAGTATTAGACAAGATAACAGATCCTTCCCCAGTGATAGGGGAGGTGCTACCATTGGCGGTGGAAATAACTGATTGAGGAGAAGGGAGAACAAATTTTAACTGACTGAAATCCCTCGTCATGTGATCGGATGCACCAGTATCAATAATCCAAGTTATATTCTTAGAAGTTGCAGAAAATACAAATGTTTTACCAATAATACCTGGATGGGCAACATTTGACGTAGGCAGCAGCTGATTTTTTTCGAGGATGTCATCATAGCTTTCCCAACAATCTTTTTACGAGGTTTCTTTGCGAAGTCCCACCACTCCGGATAGCCAATAATCTCGCAGCAACGCTGTTGCGAATGACCCTTTTCTCCGCAGTGAGTGCATAACAGGTTGTTGACTTTTCCAGATGATTGATTGTTTCGATTGGCTGATGATCTAGACGATGATCCTTGTCGAGTTTGGTTAGCCAGCATAGCCGAGTTCTCAGAGATTGGGCGATAGCTCCCTATTGTTTGTCTCTGTTGATATTCTCTCCTGACATATGCATATGTGCTCTCCAAATCAAGTTTTGGGTCTTTTCGCAAGATTTCTCCACGAACTTGATCAAACTCATAGTCAAGTCAACTTAGAAAAATATGAACTCGAAGCCTAGCCATCGCGGAGTGTAACTGGATTACCCCTTCGACTGTTCCTTCCTGAGAGGTAGTTCTATGATCAATTTCCTGGAAAATAGCAACAAGTTCATTATAGTATGTTGATAATGGTCGACCATTTTGCTTGGTAGAAAAAGATCTCTGGTTCAACTCAAAAATACAGGTTTCGTCTGATCCATCATAGAACGTTTTTGATACGGCCTCCCATATCTCCTTAGCGGTGGAGAGGCGAATAAATCGCTGCATTAGCGACTGACTCATTGAGTCAATGAGCCAACTTTTCACTTTGTGATTTTTAGTAATCCATGCTCCAAGATTGGGATCTCCAGATTATGGTTTTTTCGTTGCTCCGGTGAGATATCCAACTTTGTTACGAGCGCCAATACGCTTCTCCATGAGTTGAGACCATAATGAGTAATTGGTCTCATCGAGGATGATTCCGGTTGGAAAAGCAGAATTGTCTTGGTGTACGATAATCTGTTGTGCTGGTGTTGGGATAAGTTCGGTTGATGCGCCTATAGTGGTAGCCATCAAACTCTCAGCAGCTTTTCGAGGGTGATAAAGTTCGGTTGATGCGCCCGCTCCGATGCTTTATCTCTTTCAATCTCGAAAGCCTCTAGAAACTCAGCCGCTCCGTTCCTTTACTCTATCGCAAATTTCGAAAATCTCCCTGAGAAACCCCACAAGAACATCGTTCGGATGCTGAAAGGAAAGCCGTTCAGAAACCTGATATATCGGTTACGATTCAGGAGGTTTTGAAGAAGAACAACGTTGGACGCCGGAGAAAGAAAGAAGAACTATACCAGAGAAACAACAGAGACAGAGAGAGATTTGGCGATTGGGGTTTCGTCTCGCCAGTTTTTCTTGATCGTGAGCAGAGAGAGTGAGGGGTACGGAGGTTCGAGGCGAATTCGTTTCCTTCGTTCTTGCAGGAATCAATGGCGCTGCCAACGAAGGTAAAAAAGAAGCCTATCGCCAAGAAAAAAAAACAGTCGCCGAGAAGAAACCGTCGGCCGCTGAGAAATCCCCTAAGGTTTCGAAGGAAGGAGGATCGTCTGCTTCGACGGAGAAGAAGAAGTCGAACTTGGCTTTGGTTCATCCGGACATTGGGATCTCGGGCATTATGAACAGCTTCATCAACGACATCTTCGAGCAAGAGTTGTCGAGACCTGCTCTGATACCATGTAAGACAATAGGGTTTCTGTAGAGAGTTCAAAGATATGTGTTCTTCTCTAAAACAAAGGCAATATATAGATACAATTACATCCTAAAATTAGGTCCTAAATTAGGGAAACAAATTGTTTCTATATTTATAGAATTTATTACTTTCTCTATGGCTTGTTTCTATATTTACAAGATCTATTACTTTCTATATAGCTCATGCAGACAACCATTTACACAGCTTCGAACATAATTGACTGATCCTGATAGGTCCTTAAGCAAGGAAACAAAAGAGTGATGCATCAACCTGATCCAATTGACATATCCGTAAAATGCTTTAACTGAAGTAGATAGTTCTTGTTCTTAGATCTAGAAGCACCCTCATTACTTGCAGGACCCAAATTTGGCAGGTTAGCAACTATCAAAAGAGAGCTTAATTTTTTTTTTGTGTTATATTGTGGATGAGAAGACCATAATCTTGTATCAGGTCACATTGTATATCTTAATGTCAGCATCAGTATAATCGTTGATGCATATTCAACTAAAGATGCTGTAAATTGACATCCATTTTTAATATTTCTCTAAAAGGGTGTACCTAATTGTTGGTCCACCTCATTCAAAGAAGGCGGCTAAGGACGGCCAACATCAACAACAACGTGGGCGGCAACAGCCAAATGAGAACAGTCAACAAAAATGGCCAACAATTTGCAAAATGAAATAGTCAAAGATTCAGGCGCCGATTTGTATGAAAATATAATTTCTATATGTACAAAATTGCCCCTGACTCCTATAAATAGAGCCTTAATTTCATTCTTGAAATTCATCTGAAAGAGATCAAAAATTCGGAGAGATCTAATTTGAGAGATCCAGAGAGCCTCAAAGAGAGTTTCTTTGAAAAGAAAAAGTGTGAGCCAATTTGTAAAGTTTTACCCACAAATTGAAGATACATGGTTATTGTATATTTGTGAGAGATCCACCTAAGGGTGAAGTTTGTAATCCCATTATCTTATAGTGGAAGTCTTTAAGTGGCCTACGGGTCCCGTGGTTTTTACCTCATCTTTGGAGGGTTTTCCACGCTAAAATATTTGGTGTTATTTTGTTGTATTTTTTAGTTTGGAAAATTATCCTGGGATTGTGGAATTTATTTCTTTACAACCATCGATTTTCCCAACAAAGTGGTATCAGAGCCTGGGTCGTTTTCAGCGAAGGTACTGTTCATACATATAGTACTATTCACGTATACAATTCACAGCGTACTATTCATCACCGGAAAAGTGTCAAGCTCTGCGAAACCTGTTGACTGACGACTCAAATGGAGGAGAGCACAGGCAATATGAATACAAGCAATATGATCAGGTTGACTGCATTTAATTATGCAATTTGGAAGCCGAAGATGGATGATCTCTTATACATTAAAGATCTGTGGAAGCCGATTGTAATGCCGAAAGAGAAAGCCGTGACTACAACTTCGACAGATGACAAGACACCAAAAACAACCAGCACAGACGTTGACTGGGCCGTGCTAAACCGAAAGTGTGCTGCTCAAATCAGATAATGGATCGACAAGAGCATTTTCCAAAATTTTGCTAATGAACACGATGCTTACGTTCTTTGGCAAAAGTCAGAGAAAATATATGCGAGGACAACCGTACAGAATAAAGCTAATCTGATGCGACGATTAGTCAATTTGAAGTATAAAGATGGAAGCAGCGTATCGGAACACATGAGTGAGTTCCAAGGCATTGTAGATCAACTCAACTATATGATGATGACCGTAGATGACGAGCTACAAGCGTTGTTGTTGCTGAGTTCTCTACCAAAAAGTTGGGACACTCTAGTTGTGTTAGTTAGTAATTCAGCTCCTGACGGCAAGCTTACCATGGATATGGTAAAAGAAAGAATGTTGAACGAAGAGTCTCGACGAAAAAATGATGGATATACTCCTGAAACTGAAGCACTTGTCATGGAAAAACAAGGCAAGCAAGAATGGCACGGAAGAAGTAAAAGTAGAAATCCTTGTAACCAAAGTCAGCAAAGAGGACGCTCGAAGTCCAGATCGTGGCATGACAAGAAGTGTCATCACTGCGGCAAGCCCGGACACTTCATTCGAGAATGTCAAAATTTAAAGGAGGCATGATCCAGAAATCAAGAAGCAGAAACCCGAACAAATGACACCGCAACTCTCACTAAAGAAGTTGTCATTGTTCGAGATGCTGATTATGTCAATCTTGCATGTCAAGACTCTACATGGGTAGTTGACTCAGGTGCTTCTTACCATGTCACCTCACGACGAGATTTCTTCTCAGCCTACACTCAAGGTGATTTCGGACGAGTGAGGATGGGAAATGATGATGCATCCAAAATTATCGGCATCGACAATATTTATTTAGAAACTAACCTTGGATGCAGGTTACTCTTGAAAGATGTGAGGCATGTTCCTGATATCCGCCTCAATTTGATCTCCACCGGAATGCTTGATGACAATGGCTACAATAATAACTTTGGTGAAGGAAAATGGAAGCTCACCAAAAGAAACTTGGTAGTAGCCAAAGGCAAGAAAGATACATCTCTCTATCTCATAGAAGCCAAACTGTGTAGAGGAGAAGTAAATACCATGAGGAAAGAAGTTCCCATCGAGTTATGGCATAAGCGGCTCGGCCACATGAGTGAAAATGGTCTCAGAATTCTTTCCAAAAAGGAGCTCTTGCCAGGAATGACAGGTACATCTTTACGTACTTGTGTTGATTGTATTATGGGTAAACAACATATAGTTGCATTTCGTAGTTCCCCACCATCTAGAAAGGCAAATATTATAGATTTAATACACACAGATGTCTGCACAATGAGTTGTAAGTCACTAGGAGGTGCTCATTATTTTGTGACTTTTATTGATGATCACTCTAGAAAAGTGTGGGCCTTTGCTTTGAAAACTAAAGATCAAGTGCAGGAAGTTTTCAAGCAATTTCATGTAGAAGTTGAGAGAGAAACTTGCAGACGTTTGAAGTGTGTACGATCAGACAATGGCGGTGAGTATCGCGGATCATCCGAGGAGTACTGTAGAAGTTTTGGCATCAGGCTTGAAAAATCGATACCAAAGACACCTCAACACAATGGTATCGCAGAGAGGATGAACAAAATCATTTGTGAAAGAGTAAGATGTGTGCTTTCAAATGCAAAACTGCCAAACTCCTATTGGGGAGAGGCAATGAGGACAACAGTCGATTTAATCAACCTTTCTCCATCAGTTCCACTGAACTACTACGTACCAAAAAAGGCTTGGACGGGGAAAGATGTTTCTTACAAACACTTGAAGGTATTCGGCTGCAGAGCATTTGTTCACATCCCTAAAAACGAAAGGTCCAAGCTGGATGGAAAAGTGAAGCAGTGTATCTTTGTGGGATATTCCCATGAAGAATTCAGCTACAGACTTTGGGATCCTATCAACAAAAGGATTGTCAGAAGCAGAGACGTGGTGTTTCTTGAAGATCAGACGATCGAGGATTTTCAGAAACATGAGAAGCCACAATAAGAAGAAATTCCAGTTAATCTGGAACCAGTCACTCCATCAACAAATTCAGATGACAAGGGAGCTGCACCAGATACTGATGATGATGTTCCACCAGCTCAAAGTTCAGAACCAGAACAAGTTCCTGAACAAGTCCAACCAAAAGCACAGCTAAGAAGATCTACCAGAGAGCGACAACCAAGTCAAAGATATTCTCCTAGCGACTATGTGATGCTCACTGACGGGGGAGAATCAGAGAGCTATACCGAAGCTATCACTGACCAACATAAGACTGAGTGGATGAAAGCCATGCAGGAAGAAATGAAATCTCTACATGAGAACCACACATTTGACTTGGTGAAATTACCACAGGGAAGGAAAGCCCTCAAGAACAAGTGGGTGTACAGGATCAAAAGCGAAGAAGGTAGCCCGCAACCTCGATACAAAGCAAGATTGGTTGTGAAAGGATTCGGGCAGAAGAAAGGCATTGACTTCGATGAAATCTTCTCACCGGTGGTAAAAATGTCTTCAATCTGAGTTGTTTTTGGCTTGGCAGCTAGTCTTAATCTGGGGGTTGAACAACTTGATGTAAAAACCGCATTCTTACACGGTGATCTTGACGAGGAAATCTATATGGAGCAGCCCGAAGGTTTCCAAGTCAAAAGAAAAAAGAAGCTGGTATGCAGGCTAAAGAAAAGTCTGTACGGTTTGAAACAGGCACCGAGGCAGTGGTATAAAAAGTTCGACACGTTCATGGAGAAAAAGGAGTACAATCGAACCACAGCTGATCACTACGTCTTCATCAAAAAATTCTCTGATGGTGATTTTATTATTCTTTTACTTTATGTTGATGATATGTTAATTGTAGGCCAAGATATCAGCAAGATTAACAAGTTGAAGAATGAGTTAAGGAAGTCCTTTGCAATGAAAGACTTAAGACCCGGAAAGCAAATCCTTGGCATGAAGATTGTTCGTGACAGGAAGAACAAGAGACTTTGGCTATCTCAAGAGAAGTATATTGAGAAAGTTTTAGAGAGGTTCAACATGAGCAAAGCTAAACCTGTTAGTTCTCCACTGGCAGGCCACTTCAAGCTTAATACGAGCCAGTGTCCTTCAAGCGAGGAGGAGAAATCAGAGATAAGCAACGTGCCTTATCCATCGGTGGTTGGCAGTCTAATGTACGCTATGGTATGCACTAGACCAGACATTGCTCATGTTGTTGGTGTTGTGAGCCGATTTCTATCAAATCCTGGAAAGGAACATTGGACAGCAGTCAAATGGATACTCAGGTATCTTAGAGGTACTTCTAGTCATTGTTTATGTTTTGGTAATGATAAATTTGTACTAGAAGGATTTACAGATTCAGATATGGCTGGCGACGTGGATACGAGAAAGTCGATATCCGGGTACCTAATAACATTTGCAGGGGGAGCTGTCTCATGGCAATCACGATTACAGAAGTGTATTGCCTTAAGTACCACAGAAGCAGAGTACATTGCAATCACTGAAGGTTGTAAGGAGATCTTGTGGATGAAAAAGTTCCTACAAGAATTGCATCAGAACCAAGAAAATTATGTTCTTTATTGCGACAGTCAGAGTGCAATTCACCTCAGTAAGAACTCAACCTTCCACTCAAGGTCCAAGCACATCGACGTGAGATATCATTGGATTCGTGATGTGCTGGAAAATAAACTGCTGCAAGTTGAGAAGATCCACACTAATGACAACGGGGCAAATATGATGACGAAGTCCCTGACCAAAGAAAAGCTTGCTATCTGTAGAGAGATTGCAGGTGTGGAAGAGCCCTGTTCCACATGAGGTGGAGGGGAAGATTTGTTGGTCCACCTCATTCAAAGAAGGCGGCTAAGGGCGGCCAACAACAACAACAACGTGGGCGACAGCAGCCAAATGAGAACTGTCAACAAAAACGGCCAACAATTTGCAAAATGAAATAGTCAAAGATTCAGGTGCCGATTTGTATGAAAATATGATTTCTATATTTACAAAATTACCCCTGAATACTCCTATAAATAGAGCCTTAATTTCATTCTTGAAATTCATCTGAGAGGTCAAAAATTCGGATAGATCTAATTTGAGAGATCCAGAGAGCCTCAAAGAGAGTTTCTTTGAGAAGAAAAAGTGTGAGTCAATTTGTGAAGTTTTACCCACAAATTGAAGATACATGGTTATTGTATATTTGTGAGAGATCCACCTAAGGGTGAAGTTTATAATCTCATTATATTATAGTGGAAGTCTTTAAGTGGCCTATGGGTCCCGTGGTTTTTACCTCATTTTTGGAGGGTTTTCCACGCTAAAATCTTTGGTGTTATTTTGTTGTATTTTTTAGTTTGGGAAATTATCCTGGGATTGTGGAATTTATTTCTTTACAACCATCGATTTTCCCAACACTAATATATGAGGCTTCTGCCATTATGAGGTTTGGGGAAGGATGATGCATGTAGTACGGTGTTACCTCCACTTTAAAGAAGCTCTTTTTAGATTCAAACTTGTAACCTCCAAGTCACAATGGAGTAACATAACCTTTGCGCCAAATTTCTCTCTCAACCAAAAATGTCATTCCTGCAAGATGTCATGTTCTAATGTGTTTTTATGTGCCCTACTTTTCTAGTTGTCCCACGGGTTATCAGGTTACATCTTGAAATGAGCCAATCAAATTGGCAAGATTAAATGTTTTGTACTATACCTCATTGGAAGTGTTCCATCTAAATCAGTGTTTGTTTATGGACATCTTGAAAACTAATTGTTGATTTAATTTATGGAAAGGTGGAGAGAGTGCTCATTTTCCTAAAAGTTGGCTTTTGTCTTCCCACTAGGTTCTTTGCACAATACTTTCAACTATGCAATGGCTTGTGCTTTTGATGATAACTGTTATAGAAGTGGAATTTGACTGTTCTTCTATCTTCATGTTAATTCAGGGAAGTATACCATTGCCCATTTTGAAATTTATGCCGTGTTGGGAGGGGGCTTGGCATCGACTTCATGAAATGCAATTGCTGCCTCGGGATGAAGTTAGTGGACGACAAGTGCCGGGAGAAAGGTCTGGAAACAAACTGTCCCATCTGTTGTGAGGACATGTTCACATCTAGTGCAGCAGTCAGAGCATTACCTTGTGGTCATTTTATGCATTCTGCTTGTTTCCAGGTATGTTCTTTTCTCATTCTTTTACTTGGTCTTTACTTCTACTATTTCTTACACTTGTAGTTTCTCATCCCTTTTGTAAGAAGAGGCTTTCTATTTGGGCACTTGAACCGAAATCTCATCTTTTCTATGTTTATCTTTTATGGTTCAGGCATATACTTGCAATCACTACACCTGTCCAATATGAAGCAAATCCTTGGGAGATATGGCGGTATGGGATTTACTCTAGCATTTATTTTTCATCTTTCATCAATCAACATAAGGACAAAGTTTGTTCAAATTTGCTTGCCCCATTTTGTCCAGCCAAGTATAAAAAGGGTTAGGGCATTATTATTAAAAATTAAGTCCAGGTTCGGGCAAAAGCCCTATCAAATTTAAAACTTTGCCTGGTTTAGGCCAAAGACATTTCAGAGAGAGTCAGGCATAAAACTCGAATTGGCAAATGGGTAAATTGTGTTAATTTTTCTTATCCTATCTAAAGACATTACTACTAGTTAAGCAACCTCATCATGGAATCACTTACATTATATCATCATGAGTTTTCTAAATATTGATGTGATTTTTCTAAATATTATTGCCTATATATTGTGCACATGAATGTTATTTGTTATTAGTTATGATGATTTAAGTTTTTAAAAGCTAAGCAACTCAATTTTAATTAGGGTCAGATTTGGATAGATAAACTAGTGCCAACTGCCTAAATTTATAATCGGGACAGCTCTGGGCACACCATAGGCATGTTAATAATATAAGATGTTTCCAAAATCAATTCTGTCCAAACCCGATTTTTAGCCACCCCTAGGCATAGATATGTGGTGTTTGACAAGAGGACACATTCCCTCCTTGCCTATATTTTACATCTCTTAATATGATACATGTTTGGGACATTATTTATTACATTACTTTTTGTGCATACAATAGAAGGTCGTCTATTCGTAGACGGTCATGTTGACAACCTCTACTTTTAATTTAATGTCACCTCAGCTTGACAGTGAACGGTGATAGTTGCATGAAAGAAGTTTATTTTAATTTTTTCACAAAATAGCTTATATCAGGATGAAAAAAAAAGGGAAAATAAGAACTTATATAAGCTAGTAACAATCAGGAAGCTTTAAATATGTTAAAACATATATAGGTATAAATGGTGTATATAAATTGGTTAACATGAATTGCCGTATTTTTAACGTTATAGTAGTTGTCACTGCATTAAAAATAGTAACATGATTCAATTAACCCTACAGGAACAACGATGAAATTCTCCAGTACAAAGCACAGACATGGAAATTGAACTGTAGCCACCGAAGATAAATGCCATGGGGGAAAACGAATTTGACAGGCTGATTCAAAGAACAAATCCTCGAGTACCCTTTGTGGGGACCACCCCCATGTGGCAGATAAGGGTGGCAGACAAGGAGACAAGTGGGCGACATGTGGCAGACAAGGAGACAAGTGGGTGACTGAAACAACGCATTCGGCGCCGTTTTTCGACGTCCCCGAAAGGGTATTAAAATATTATATTATATATTTATAATTACGAAAATGTCCCTAAATACTCCTATAAATAGAGTCTAACTTCATTCTTGAAGTTCATTCCTGAGATCTATTCTGAGAGATCTAATTCAATAGATCCAATCTGTAAGATCCACCTAAGGGTGAAGTAATACAAGTTTTGCTGCCTCCCGTGGACGTAGGCAATTTGCCGAACCACGTTAAATATTGTTGTCTTGTTTTTTCTTTCATGTTTTACCATGATTCCGCACAACAAATTGGTATCAGAGACAAGGTTAAGCTTTGGAAGAAAAATAGACCCTCTGTCGAATTTTTTGAGACGGCGTCGAAATTTTCGAGATTCTGTAAAAGTGATTGGAACTATTTTCTGATCACCCGTGGAGGTAGCTCTTGTTTCCAGGAGTACAACGCAATAAACGGCGAGAAAAACGGACAAGAAACGAGTTCTCAGGAGCCGATCAAAGTTTGATCCTTGTACAGCGTTTGCCGACACTGTTCATCCCGACAAGGATCCGACCCAAGGATCCGACCAGATCCGGCACTGTTCACCCACTCGATCCGCCACCGTTCATCTCGGCCAAACTGTTCAATCTGCACTGTTCACCGGCCCATCCGTTTTGGTCCAGAACTGTTCCTCCGGCCCATCCTACTCAGTCAGCACTGTTCATACCCCCCGGTCCCAGCCCACTCGGTCCGCACTGTTTATCTCGGCCCAGCCGTTCGACCCCGCTCTGTTTACCCGGCCTAGCCGTTTCGGTCCGATACTGTGCATCAGGCCCAGCCCGTTTCGGCCCGCAGCTGACCGAATCCATTTTCGGTTGACCAACCATATCCGACTCATTTTTCGTCTGATTTCAGCAAAGTCAGACTAGTTTCCACCACTTTCGACCGTTCCGGACGCAACCGTGCAATCAGTTTCTGCAGATTCAGCTCCTAAGTTATTGATATAGCTTAGTTGGAGTCGTTTATCATTTTTAAAGCACTTTTCGGCGTCATACATATCTTTGGTCTTAATGGCAGAGGAAATCCCAACCACAAGCAGGCCTTGGCAAAGAAGTTCAATGTCCAACGCAAAGTTCGAGGTGGAGAAATTCAACGGCACCAACAACTTTGGCATGTGGCAATGTGAAGTTCAAGATCTATTATTCCGGGAAGGATCACATATCGCCTTGGAAACCAAGCCCACGGATATGTCCGATGATGATTGAAATTTCGTAAATCGTCAAGCTTCTAGAACAATCAGACTTTATTTGGCAAAAAATCAGAAGTACTTTGTCATGAAAGAGACTATAGCAACAAGTCTCTAGAAGAAACTGGAGGACAAGTACATGTCGAAAAGCGTAGAGAACCGACTCTACCTGGAGAAGAAGGCTGAAGAAGCTTCTACATTCTCAGTTTCATCTATAGACAATCAGGCTGATAGATGGATATTAGATTCCGGATGTTCCTATCATATGTGTCCGAATCGAAGTTGGTTCTCAAAACTGGATGAGTTCGATGGAGGAGTCGTGCTCATGGGCAACAACAATACCTGCCAAACAAAGGGTATTGGAACTATACGCCTAAAGATGCATGACGGTACAACAAGACGGCTCACCGAAGTCAGATATGTTCCAGATCTGAAGAAAAATCTGATTTCCCTAGGAGTCCTTGATTTCAGCGGTTACAAGGTAACCATTGAAGGTAGAGTTCTGAAGGTTGTACGCGGAGCACTCTTGGCGATGAAGGGTACTCAGAAAGGAAATCTTTATTTCCTTGATGAACACACAGTAATAGGAAGTGTCTCAGCTTGCACCAGTTCTAATGATGTTTCATCGGACACTTTCCGACTTTGGCACATGCGGCTCAGACATGTTGGAGAGAAGGCTCTTCAAACCTTGATAAAGCAAGGTTCTCTGAAAGGTGCAAAGACCGAGAAACTTGACTTCTGCGAGCATTATATCTTAGGCAAGCAGACGAGAGTCAAGTTTGGAACTGCAATCCACCACACAAAAGGAACATTGGATTATGTTCATACCGACGTTTGGGGACCCTCTCAAAATGCTTCATTGGGAGGTAAACGTTGGTTTGTTACTTTTATTGATAATTTCTCACGCTATGTTTGGGTTTATACCATGAAGCATAAAGATGAAGTGCTCGATATCTTTCTTATATGGAAAAAAATGGTAGAAACCCAAACGGGAAGGAAGATTAAGAGGCTCAGATCTGATAATGGAGGTGAATACAAGTCAGACCCATTTCAAAAAATTTGTGAGAATGAAGGGATTGTCAGACATTTCACAGTCCCAGGCACGCCACAACAAAACGGTGTTGCTGAACGCATGAATCGTACTTTGGTAGATAAAGTTCGCTACATGTTATCTTATTCTGGACTGAGCAAGGCATTTTGGGCTGAAGCTTTGTCATATGCCTCTTATATCATCAATAGACTTCCGGCAACAGCACTAGATGGCAAAACTCCCAAGGAGGTATGGTCTGGACAACCCGTTTCAGATTATAATTCTCTGCGCATTTTTGGATACACTGCATATTTCCATGTGAAGGAATCCAAACTGGATCCTAGGTCCAAGAAAACGATTTTCATGGGCTTTAGTGAAGGAGTTAAGGCTTTCCGACTAAGGAACCCTGAGTCAAAGAAGATTGTACAAAGTCGAGATGTAACTTTTGATGAATCTGTGATGTTAAAGCATACAGTTTCTGATAAAGAAAATCGAGATCCAGATTTGCATCAGCAGGTGGAGTTAGATATTCTAGTAACTCCTGGCAAGTCAGCAGAGATATCCAACCATCTTGAAGAAGACAATGAGGAAATCTCAGTTGAGGTGGAGGCTGCAGGACCAGACATCAGTCAACAACCAGAATCAATTGCCACCAGTCGAGCAAGAAGAGAAATCCGCAAACCTGCTCGGTACATTGACATGGTTGCATATGCATTTCCAGTCACCGGAGATGATATTCCATACAATTACAAAGATGTTAGTCAGAGTATGGAAAGTGATAAGTGGAAAATGGCAATGAATGAGGAGATGACATCACTCCATCAAAATCAGACTTGGAAGTTGGTTCCACTTCCGAAAGGAAAGAAACCAATTGGCTGCAAATGGGTTTTCGCTAAGAAGGAAGGCTCTCCCAGCATAGATGGTATCCGATACAAAACCAGACTGGTAGCAAAAAGCTACGCTCAGAAGGAAGGAATTGACTACAATGAGGTATTCTCACATGTTGTTAAGCATTCGTCAACTAGAATATTATTGGCTTTGGTTGCACAGTTTGATCTCGAGTTAGCCCAACTCGATGTCAAAACTATTTTTCTGCATGGTAATTTGGAAGATGAGATATATATGTCTCAACCAGATGGATTCAAAGTATCAGGACGAGAGAATTGGGCTTGCAAGTTGAGCAAGTCATTGTATGGCCTGAAGCAGTCACCGAGACAGTGGTACAAGCGATTTGACAGCTTCATCCAAGGGCGGAAATATACCCGGAGTCAGTTTGATCATTGTGTCTACTATCGCAAACTTCAAGATGGTACATTTATCTACTTGCTTTTATATGTAGATGATATGTTAATCGCATCTAAAAGCAAGGTGGATATCAACAAACTGAAGGCTCAATTGAGCTCAGAGTTTGAAATGAAGGATTTTGGATAAGCTAGAAAAATTCTCGGGATGGAGATCACTCGAGACAATCTGTTTGACTCAGACTCAGTATTTGAAGAAAATTCTTCAAACTTTTGGCATTGGCAATGACACAAAACCTGTGAGCACACCATTGGCACCATATTTTAAGCTATGTTCATCAATGTCACCAAATTCTGAAGATCAGAAGAAGCAAATGAAGAACATTCCATATGCAAATGCAGTTGGTGCCTTGATGTATGCTATGGTGTGTACCAGACCTGACATTTCACATGCTGTAAGTATGGTAAGTCGTTACATGCACAACCCCGGTAAAGGCCACTGGCAAGCAGTGAAGTGGATTCTACGGGATATTCATGGTATTGTGGATATTGGTTTAAAGTTCGAGAGAGATAAGAAAAGTTGTAAGCATCTAGTCGGATATGTGGATTCGGACTATACTGGAGATCTTGACAAGCGCAGATCTACTACTGGTTATGTTTTCACTATAGCAGGAGGACCAGTGAGTTGGAGATCAACACTACAGTCAACAGTTGCTTTGTCTACTACAGAGGCAGAGTACATTGCAGTAACGGAAGCTTTCAAGGAAGCAATCTGGCTTCATGGATTGACTAAAGACTTGAGAATTGTGCAGAAGAATGTTGAAGTTTTCTGCGACAGCCAGAGTGTCATTTGTTTGGCAAAGAACCAAGTTCATCACAGTCGAACGAAGCATATTGATGTTCGTTTTCATTTTGTTCGAGAAATAGTAGAAGAAGGGGTATTCTTCTGCAAAAGATCAAGACTGCAGATAACCCCGCAGATATGCTTACAAAGGTGGTTACAGGGATCAAGTTCCAACATTGTTTGGACTTGATCAACATCTCACGAGCTCGGAGTGCCTAAGGGTACTAATGGAGGCAGCAACAGTTTTTTGAAGGAAGCTTGCTATGTGTAGAGAGATTGCAGGTGTGGCGGAGCCCTGTTCCACATGAGGTGGAGGTGAAGATTTGTGGGAACCACCCCATGTGGCAGACAAGGGTGGCAGACAAGGAGACAAGTGGGCGGCATGTGGCAGACAAGGGTGGCAGACAAGGAGACAAGTGGGCGACTGAAACAACGCATTCGGCGTCGTTTTTCGACGGCGCCGAAAGGGTATTAAAATATTATATTATATATTTATAATTACGAAAATGCCCCTGAATACTCCTATAAATAGAGTCTAACTTCATTTTTGAAGTTCATTCCTGAGATCTATTCTAAGAGATCTAATTCAATAGATCCAATCTGTAAAATCCACCTAAGGGTGAAGTAATACAAGTTTTGCTGCCTCCCGTGGACGTAGGCAATTTGCCGAACCACGTTAAATATTGTTGTCTTGTTTTTTCTTTCATGCTTTACCACGATTCCGCACAACACCCTTTTTCGACATCTAATGAGCTTTCGTCAAGGAGAAACTGTTTATAGTTGGAAACTGGTAGAGCAGGTTTTGGAGGTTCAACTGCAAGTGTATAATGTAAATTATTAGGAGAATTTGTTTTGTTTTTAGTATTCAAACTCAAAAACTCTTTTGACTACTGTACTTGTTAGCAATAGAAAAGAGAGCAGAATAGTTGGAATCCTTATTGCCCTCTTCACCATGTCTGTTCATTTAAGTAACATAATTTTTGTAGATTGAAAACTTGTAACTATACACAGGTAGCCAACTTTATTAGAATGCACCATTGCTCATGTATGTTTGGACACAAAATCATGACATTGTAGTTTATTCCTAGAGGAAAAAACAATTACTCATCAGAACTGTTGATGCGGTGAAGTTTAATAACTTGAACAATACATCCATAAGTAATCAACCATATAGATCAAATAACTCATACCAAAGATTCAAGGATTGCAAGAACACAGACCTGGGCTGCTGTGAAACATGACAACCCCAACAAGGACTAATACTAAAAAAGAAAAAGAAAAAGAAAAAGAAAAATTAATGAATACAACACAATTCTATAAAAATACTACAAAATGAGGAAAAAAAGAGAAAAAAGAATCTATTTCTGAATTATTAACATTAAGAAATAATGTTCAACCTGATAGCTTTAGGAGATAATAGTCTCCTAGGTAAATAAATAGTGATTTGACTAGAACCACAAAATTTGGTTACAAGGTTTTTTTTTTGGGCTGAACTATGATGATTACTAAAAAAATGAGGAAGCATCTAAAGTTGAGGAGGCAAAATAAAAATATTCAATACAACTGAACAAAGCCTTTTTCCAATTGCATGAGGTTGGCTACATAAACCTGTTTTCTTCAATCTGTTCTATTAACAAAGTTAAAAGAGTTGTCAGATCTTTCCTTACCAAAGTAAGTTGAGACTTCAGATCAATCACTGTTTCTCCATCTTCTTTCATCTTTTGTAGCCTTTAATTTTGCAGTGAGCCATTCTTTACTGGTGCTATCATTAATCCTCTTGTATGTTATAAGGTTCTTGAAAAGTGTAGTTGAGGCAAAAGGACCACTTGTCACCAATAATCACCACAACTACAAGCTCCATCCTTGAACACATGAAAACGATTAGCATCCCTAACTAAGAATTTCCTCCGTGTAATCTTCGAAATGTACTTGGTCACAGTATGGCAATCACCACAAACCCTAAGATTCTTCATTATTTGTAACAGGGTACCGGGATTCGTATTTAACAATCCAAATGCTAAGGCAAGCCTCTCACTGTGCCCGCAAAGCATATCCATCTTTTCATCATCCTCAACATCATGCAGAACGAACTTCTTATCAGCAATGTAGCCTTCCTTAACCATCAAATCAGTGAGTTTTTCTAATAGTAGCCAAACCTCTTCATATTGCTCAATGTGTTTCTGCCCAGTTCCGAACATGTATACCTTGTTTCTAATCTCAATCCAACTGCAACCAGGATCCTTTTTGAGGCCTCCGGATTGAATCGACTTCTGTATATTTCTTACTTGATCCCATTTCCCTAAAGATGCATACACATTTGACACAAGCACATAATAACCGGCATTATTTGAATTCAACTCAAGAATCCGTTTAGAAGCCCGTTCTGCAATCTGAGCCCCGCCAATTACTACTCTACATGCACTAAGTAAAGCTCCCCATATGCTTGCATCTGGGTTAATTGGCATTGCAAGGATAAATTCCTCGGCTTCTTCTAAAAGGCCCGATCGAGACAAAAGATCAACTACACAAGCATAGTGTTCAAGTCTCGGTTCTATGTTATAGTTTTTCTTCATTCTATTGAAGCAAGACAAACCATCTTCCACCAAACCTGAATGACTGCAAGCATAAATAACAGCAACAAAAGCAATATGGTCTGGTGTAATACCTGTTGCTTCCATCTCTTCAAAAGCTGTCAAAGCCTTCTTTCCTTGACCATATATCCCATAGGCAGAAATTAGCGAAGTCCATGTAACTATGTCCTTTGAGCCCATGTGTTCAAACACACACATAGCATTTTCTAGACTTCCACATGGAGTACATCTCAATTAGTGCATTTCCCACAGGCACATCTGATTCAAACCCGAATTTTAGAATGGAACAATGGATCTCTTTCCCTTGTCGTTTTGTTGCTAGGAAGAAACACGCGGGCAATAATGCAAGCATGGTTGCCTCATCAGGAGTCACATCTTCTGCTCTCATCTGGCTGATCATTTTCAAAGCTAAACAACAATTTCCAGAACGAACACATCCAGCAATAATGGTGTTCCATGTTACCAAGTCTCGGGCTTTCATCCCTTCAAATGCTTTTATCGTATCCTCTACATTACCACATTTTGCATAAAATGAAACAAGAGCATTGCCCATGGTCAGATCTGTGGTGAGACCCGTTTTGATTATATTACAATGGAAATCTTTTCCCTGGATTAAGTTAACTAAATGGGCACACATAGATAGGAGCAATACATGGGTGACGGCTTCAGGTTTCAATTTAGACTTATTCATCCTCTTGAAAAGCTCTAACCCTTCATCATACATTTCCTTTTGGATATAAGCATTGATCAAAGAATTCCATGAGATAGAATCTCTGCACATCATTCCATCAAATACTTCCTATGAAGCTTGTAAATTGCCGCACTTTGGGTACATTGTTATCAGAATGTTACTTGCCATGGTATCACATGTATATCCATTTCTCTTCATGTACTTGTGAACATATCTTCCCCATTCTGAATCTTCCACGTGACCACAAGCACTGAGAACAGAAGTGATTGTTAAGAGATCAGATTTGAATCGAACCACCATTTCTCGAAACAAACTAATTACATCTTCGAACAATCTCAACTGCGAGTTATGGTGTTCCATGAAACACTATCTCTGTCACCCATCTCATCAAAGACTCTCTGAGCACATTCCAAAATCTCAAATTTACAATACAAGGAAATAAGTCCATTATTCAGTAATCGATCACTATGTGCCCCCATCTTATGAACAAGCCCATGAACTATATGACCTTCATCAATAGCAACAAGGCTTCCACATGCAGGTAAAACACCCGATACTGTGAAAGAATCTGGTATCAGACCTTCTATTCTTGATTTGTGGTATATATCAAAAGCTTTCTCCCATTCCTCATTTGCACTATAACCCGAAATCAAGCTATTCCAAGATACAACATCTCTGACAAGCATTCCATCAAACATCTTTTGTGCTTCATCCAAACAACCAAGTCTTGCATGCATGTCAATCAAAGAATTCCCAATAAACAAATCTGACCCAAAACCCATCTCCAAAATACAATCATGTACAATTCTACCCATCTCAACATCTGATGAACCGGCGCAAGCATTGATAACTGATGGAAAAGTGAAGCGATCCGGTCGCAACTTCAATTCGAGCATTTCTAAGTATACGCTCAAAGCCTCGGCGTAAATCCCATTCAGGGTAAGAGCTCGTATAATCGAATTCCATATAAACACGTTATTCGAGTGCAAAACTTGACGGAAAACCAACCGGGAGGTGCCGGGATCCCGGAATTGAGCATACTTGCTTATGAGTTTTCCGGCGAAAAACACAGATTGGTGGAAACCAGATGTGATGATTAAAGAGTGGCTTTGGGAGAGAGATTGAAGTGTTTTAGCAGAAGAAAGGGATTTGGACATTGAATGGGAGAGAAATTGTTGTTTTTGTTCGCAGAAACTGCGAATTGTTGAGAGATTTGATGGAATTTTTGAAGAACGCAAGAGACATGATGTTATTAAGCGCAAAGGAAACAGAAAATCCAGCTTTTTTGAATCAGAATTTGCAGCTCGTTTACTAACCTATATGTTTTGGTGAATTTTCATTTCTGTTAACAAGATGCATTAGAAACCTAAATGAGAGGATTTGAAGAGACATAGCTGCCACCTTCATATTTCCTGCTGCACCTTCTTTGGTCTGACCCAGCGTAACTAACGTTAACTTCTGGGCTGAGTTTGACATACAATTCACAAATAATTTCGGAAATTTTTTTATTTTTTTATAATTTATAAATTTTTTTAAGGCACTTTTTTTTTTCTTCTTCGATGGAAGCCGTTCTTTATTCTTTTTCTTTTGTAGGGAAATCTTATTCTAAATGCAAAAAGTTATAATTATATATATATATTAATTAAATTATTTATTATACGCATTAAAATGAATAAGACCTTTTTTTAAAAGGCTTTTTTTTTTTTTTAATCTCATTTGAAAGTGATCTAATGGAAAGATCTATGTTACACTTTAAAAAGGTAATAATTTACTTGGGCTGTAGTGCCATCCATTTGCTTGTGTATTAATATAAAAGAAGATGTATTAGTGCACCGATCGAGTTCTTGTTATGACATTTGGAGAAGAGATGACGTATAAAACCATAATAAAGTTGTTTTTAAAGTTGAATTCGTGACCTATTAGTTACAATGGCTCTATTATAATAAAATACAAAAGTAGCACTGGAAGGTAAATGAATATTGTTTAATTTCAATATGATTTGATAATCAAGTTGACAAATGATTCATGTTCCTCTTATGATAACAAGCTGATCAAATTCTACTTATAAGCTATATATATATATATATATGGAAACTTATATAGAACATTTTTACATTAATTATTTGATGTTTTTGAATCACATCACCACTCTAATATTAGAGCAATATGCTACCTGAAAACTTCAGAATGAATCTGTCTACTTTTACCTGATCTCAATAGATTTGATGTTCATCAACATTAATTTTCAGTGAAAATTAATCTTGGTGAAGCAAATTGCAATATATATACTTTTATGCCAGCAATGCCCAAGGTGTTTGTTTGGTTGCATTTTAAAAGAATCTGCACCACCTTTGAAGCTTCACCAATTCTGAATCTTTAACCAAAATAGCTAGTTTTGTATATTGTGACCTTGTGACTGCAGAAAAATTGGATATCAAGTCAAACTGTTTAAGAAAAACAACAAATACAGGTGTTAAAATGTAATGGTAGTTGACTGAATTAATATAATTTACCTGTGAATATATCAGAGTCAAGATTACTCCTAGGTTCCAACAGGCATGCATTGTTATGGGAGCAAGGAGGTTTCGAGTTTGAGCATAGACCAGTCCCAGTGCAATTCCTACAACACGTCAAAGGTATAGGACATTTTTTAAACAGCATTAAGCTAATAAGTTTCATGAAAATTTAAGCTGCCAGCTGCAACTAATTCATCACTTCTGCATTCTTGACAAACTACTGATCAGATTTCGCACGGTTATGATTTGAGTGTGTTTGGTAGTTGAGAAAATGAGGATTTTCTTGAAAAAATTAGTGATTTTCTTGAGAAAATCATATTTTCAGTGTTTAGGTGGCAAAAGAGTTGAAAGAAAAAGACTTTCTCATCTCGCTATAATTTTTTCAGGTAGGAGATGCGAGTTGTTGTTGTTGTTTTTTTTTCTTTTTCTTATGAGAAAATCTCTCTGCAACTAAATTTAAAGTGGTCATAATAGTTATGCAATTGAATAACCAAATATCCATGACATAACTTTTTCAATAAGAGGATTTTTATGAAAGAATTTTCTCAAGCTAGCTAGCAAACATTATTTTCTTAGTTACCAAACACATTTAAATTAAACACTAACGTAACTTCCCAACACCTTTAAAAAATTACAAAAGCTGAATGAAAATTCTTGAAAAAAAAAAAACCTACTTGACATTATATGGACTTAGTAAGGTCAATCAACTGAAAGGCAAGAGTTGTACCAAATATAAAAATCTCAAGAGATTTCCCAGGAGAATGGTGAGCCAGTGTAAAAGCAACTGAACTTAAAACTAAAGATGCATTTGCAGGTAACCTGCAGCCAAAGTGAGGGCAACCTTGAAATAGTTAGTCTTTAGAAGCAGATTTAAGTTGAAGGTGGAACTACTAAAGTTAATTTAGAGACTAATACCATTTGGTCAGGGATGCCATTAAGAAACCTCGATATATTGTCTCTTCACAAACTGGTGCCATAATTCCCAGGACAGAAATTAGGGCAGCATTGCTGAAGAAAGAAACATTACTCCCATGATCAGAACCATTCATTCATTTTGTGATGCTTAGTAACTTCATGAATTTACCATGAAGATCAAAATGAAAAAAGCAAGAAGTTTGAAGTCTCAATTTGAGAAAAACCTGACATCTGATGCACCAATAAGTAGTGGCAACTCATGTAGCAGTGCATCTACCTGTAATCAAGGGAAAAGATAAAAAAGAGTTGGTTAATGTATACTTAATAAATACTATAAGATTATAACATAAACAGTGATAACACGCATCATATTTTAGTAGGGTAGAAAAAAAAAATAGACCTCATTTTGCATCTGACTAGCACTTGACCCAGATATGAACAACTTAAACAGAAAAAGAGAGCTTGATGCAACCACTAGACCTCCAACACCCCACAAAAACCAACCCTTTTGGAGGTTGAATGGGCGATCCCATCCTGTAAAAACCAATCACAAATGCTCTTTAAAAAAAAGAGTTAAACTGAAAAACATATTGTATTTGTAACTTTATATATCTTACAAAAATGAATGTTTGTTTCTAGGCTTGAATGCTCTTATATTTATGTTTATAGCTGGAATGAGAATAATACACAACATGAGCAAGCTTAAACAATAAATCCATGTTTGTTCCCTACATGAAAGATCTGCTTGATTGGATGATTTTACCTTGAAGCTAGCTTCCATGGAAGAAACTAAAGATATAAAATTATCATTCATCACAAAATAGAGAAATTTAGGGAATGCTTCTACTTTTTTAAGTAGATCTATAACATGACATTTATTGGTAAACAAATAGAAAAAAAAAATAAAAAAGAAATCTTGAGAGAGACAAGACTGCATACTGTAAGTGAGAATATCTTCTGGAAAGGGCTGATAAGGACAGACTAGCAGATATAAAACTGAAAGCTTAACGACTGATTTCAGTCTGTATAGAAAGAAAATTTGATATTAGCAAAAGGGTTTCTGCTCAGAAGAAAGGAGACATGCAATTTGAGTGGTGCACACACATACAACTGATCAACGAATAATCTTATGGCGGCTTCATCGGTGCTCTGTAGAAGGGGCTGAGAATTTTCGGAGTGGGATGAAAAGAATCCTTCTTCCAGTCCTGCTGATTTCACTATTCCTGTTAAAAAAATGCTGATAAGATATTGTTAGCCATCTGTTTCAGAAAATTACATGGTAGGATTTGGAAGAAATTGCAACAAATTAAAGAAAGCTCATACTGATGATATTATACACAATCATTCTTCCTGAAATGGCAAGAAGAAAATGGGAATTGCTATTATAGTAAATATTTTTCTTGATTGAATAAACAAACTGATAGTTCAACGTAACATAAATGACCAACGAATCAACCATGAAACAACATATATGTTTGAAATCAATCAAACATATCTAATTTCGTGAAATTCAACAGTGTTTTTTTTCCTCAAACAGTTTTAGTAGCATTTAAAGAAAGCTCGAGGAATTACCTCATCAAATATGGCATCATGACAAGTAAAACAATCTTCCAATCCCATGGCACATTCCAAGCCTGGAGAATTTCCCATTGCTTACCCTCCAAGATCTGCAAGAATTGATGTTGCATGATGATCAACTTCTATGTGTAAAAAATTTTTAAAAAAATAAATAAATAATTAAGAAAAAAAAGAGATAACCATACATTATTTCAACACAAGATTTTAGCACATACCTTGGTGTTGTATGTTAAATGTCCTTGAATCACGTATATATTGATATATAATTTGAGGACATTCAATGTATTTAATGGCCTCTGTGCTAAAAATGGGTATTAAAGATGAGTTCTGCTTCTTCTCCCTCATGGTTCTGCTTCCAAGAATCAATTGCATTTTTCTCACAGTACATGGTATACATATTATGTTGAAGGAGAAAGGAATTTGTGGAGATTCTTTCTTATCATGAGTTAATTAATGTATAATGACAACGATTCGTCGTTAATTATTTATAATTTTTAACGAATGTAATTTGTTGTCAAATATATTTATAGACTAAATAATCATTCGTTGTAAATAGAAAACGACAAGTGGTTAAAGCGTCATTAACTTTTCGGAGATGATTTAGATGCCGTTGCGAAGATATATAACATTTGTCGCAAAATTTATGAAATTTTTTATGTGGGTATACTGTATACAACGACGGAATAGGGACGACATACTTTTTATCGCTGAATAATTATAACGACGGAACGGGGACTACATACTTTTCATTGCTTTTCCTTGCTAGCTACAATTGAATTAGCTAGTTTTGGATGATTGATGCAGCTTTGAAATACTAGATAATTAGTGCTTCCAATTTTATATAATATGAAAATACCATAAGTTTCATAGATACAGAACCTTATTGGAGCTCGTTCCGCCAGGCCCGTCAGCTGAATTAGATGAACGAGCTCTAGAAATCAAAATCTTTCTCGTTCCACTTAGAACTAGAAATTTCTCTTCTGATGATTCTCGGCGTCTTCGTTGGATCAGTGAGATATTGCGGGTGGATGATGATCCAACAAGAATAGGAGAATTTAGGGTTTTAAAAATCGTCTTCTGCGTTGGTCCAAGTTGATTTACTGATAGAATCAAAGACATTTTTTTTTGCTTTGTTTGGGATTGAAGACTTCACACATTTTCTAACTTCCACAACTGCCAGTCCGTAGATATCTTTATGGATAAGAGAGATAATAGACTGAAATGGCCATATATGAACGAATACACAAGGCATTTTAAAATAATTTAATTATCTAAAATCAACACTCTTTCTAAATTAACACACATTTTTTAACATAAACATTACTTAATGATATATCATTGAATATTTTAAAATATTAATATTTTTTTATAAAATGTAATTGAATCCATCTAATAAATTCATGTTAAAGCTTGTTTAGTTGTAAAGAAAAGGAGATTTTTGTATATTCCATAATTTTATATATTTATCTCAAACATTTGCATTTATACAATACTAATAAAATAAAACACTGATGATCATTATATTCTATAATTTTATTTATTTATTTTCTCTGTAAAACACATCATGCTCATGCTCATGCTCATGCTACTTGGAGATAATTTAAAAACACACACACACACAAACAAGCCCTAAGTTTAATATATATATATATATATATTAATTCCTGGGAGTGACATGGACCCATAATGGATATTTCATGACGGCAGTGAAGTTCAACGTCTCGGATAAGTCCACCTCATCACCTTCTTTAGTTGTCCATTTGAACTCCTTCACCAGATTAGCCACAAAGTACTCCAGGAGTAACACGCTTAAACTCATCGCAGGACAATCATCTTAATCTCCCTACTACCCATTATATCAAAAACTGATTTCCCATCATGATGATCCCCTGCTCCATCGTCATTCAAACTTAAAAACCTCTTCGGCTTGAACTCCATGGGATCCTCCCACACTCTCTGATCCAACCCAATCCCGGCTACCGAGAAATTTACCAAACTACCCTTCTTCACCAAGTAGCCTCCTATTGTTACATCCTCCGTCGTCGCGTGTGGCAAAAGAAAATGTGATGGTGGGTGCCGCCTTAGCCCTTCCAACACTACCGCTTTCAAGTAGGGCATTTTCTGTAAATCTTCTTCTTTGATTTCACTATCACTATTACTTGTTATCTCATTAAACAATCTTTCTTGAATTTCTTGATTTTTCACTAAGTTGGCCATTATCCACTGTAACGCCGAGGTTGTTTCGTGGACGCCTCCTAGAAACTCTGAACACAAGCTCACCATTTCTTCTTCCTTCAGCTTCCTTCTTTTTCCATTTCCTTCTTCTACTTCTTCTTTTGTTTGTGCTTCTTCTGGTATGGTAAGATTAAGAAGAGTATCCACATGTGACAGTGTTATATCCTCTTGGTGTTGTTGTTGCTGTTTCGCTTGACGAGCTCTAATGAGAGGAATATAAACTGTTTCTAGATTTTTTCGAATCTTGTAAAGCTCAGACCAGCGATTTCGGAACACAATTTTAGATAATAGCAGTGTGAGGGCACTAAGAATGTGGAACCTTTGAAATGATAAAGCGAAAACTGTTTCAACTTTCACAATTTCTCTAATGACTTTATCATTCCCGAGAATATCTCCAAAACAAATGTGAGCTAGCAAGCAGAACATGGCGTACTCAAAGTTATCCAGTACTTTAATGGGTTTTTTTCCAGATTCAGATTCAGATATGAGCTTGTTCTTCAACATGTTTAGTACCCATTTCCTGGAATGAGCGAAGGATTTGATCCCGGAAGGATGGAGGAGCTCGGAGCCGATGTTTCGCCTGAGGAATCGCTAGAGTGGGCCGTAAGAGGCATGGCTTATAGCATGCTGGTTGCATGAAATGATCTTGCTTGGCTCCGATGCCGGAGGTCTGTCGGCGAAGTGTTGTGCGCAGCGGAATCGAATATCAAAGCAATCGAATGCAAAAATAAATAATGGAAACAAGAACACAAAGATTTACGTGGTTCGGCGAAACTCCGCCTACTCCACGGGAGATGAAAATCACTAATTGGGGAATTCCAAAAGGAGAGTATAAAATATACTTCAAAACTCTCATACCCTCAAAATACAGTAATAGGGTATTCATAATAATGAGAGGTTTGGTTCAACTCAAACACTAATAGAAATTAGGGTTTGCTTCAAATACTAACTTCATAATAAAATGACATAAACGCCCACGAATAGGACGAGCCAAATAATCAACAAATCTCCACCTTGGCGAGATCGCCTAAACAAACAAATCACCAATCTCATCTCCAAATGCGCCCGAAAGCGCTCAGGTTCTAATGACATTGATCAAGTTCAAACAATGCTCAAACTTGATCGCTGGTACAATCTTGGTCAACATGTCTGCAGGATTATCTTTTGTATGGATCTTCATCAATGAAATCTCACCATCCTCGATAACCTCTCGAACAAAATGAAAACGGACATCAATGTGTTTTGTTCTTGCATGATGCACCTGGTTCTTTGCCAAATGAATAGCACTCTGACTATCACAATGAACTGTGACACTATCCATAGTAACCCCCACGTCACCAAGCAAACCAAATGGCCTCCTTAATAGCCTCTGTCATAGCCATATACTCTGCCTCTGTAGTAAACAAAGCAACTGTAAACTGCAACGTAAACCTCCAACTCACCGGTCCTCTAGAAAGTGTAAACACATACCCACTAGTAGAACGGCGCTTATCCAAATCACCTGCAAAGTCCGAATCCACATATCCATCCAAATGTAAACCAAGTCTGTCATCCTTTTCAAATACCAATCCAACATCCAAAGTACATGAAATGTACCGCAAAATCCATTTCACTGCTTGCCAATGTTCTTTTCCTGGGTCATGCATATACCTGCTAACCATACTAACTGCTTGTGAAATGCCTGGTCTCGTACACACCATTGCATACATCAAACTGCCAACTGCACTTGCATATGGAACCTTAGCCATAAAATTACGTCCTCATCTGTACGTGGAGCCATCAAAGCACTGAGCTTAAAGTGAGGAGCCATCGATGTACTAACAGGTTTGGCCTTTTCAATTCCAAACCGATGCAAAACCTTTTTCAAATATTGTGTCTGATTCAAACACACTGTACTCTTCACTCCGTCTCTTCTAATTTCCATACCAAGTATTTTCTTAGCTTCTCCAAGATCTTTCATTTCAAATTCAGTATTTAACTGAGTCTTCAAATATTCTATCGCCACCTTGCTCTTAGATGCAATAAGCATATCATCCACATATAAGAGCAAATAAATAAACGATGAATCGGGAAGCTTACGAAAATACACACAATGATCATAACTGCTCCGAGTGTACTGCTGACCAATCATAAATCTGTCAAATCGCTTGTACCATTGTCTGGGAGACTGTTTCAAACCATAAAGAGACTTGTTCAATTTGCAAACGAGATTTTCTTTACCAGGTACCTTAAAACCTTCAGGTTGAGACATATAAATCTCTTCTTCAAAATCACCATGGAGGAAAGCGGTCTTCACATCCAACTGTGCTAATTCCAAATCATAATGTGCAACCAAAGCAAGCAAAATACGAATAGACGAGTGCTTGACAACAGGTGAAAATATTTCATTGTAGTCTACACCCTCAGTCTGAGCATACCCCTTTGCAACTAATCTGGCTTTGTATCTCACATTATTCATCTCTGCAGAACCTTCCTTTTTGGTGAAAACTCATTTGCATCCAATAGCTTTCTTACCCTCTGGAGGTCGAACTAATTCCCAAGTCTGATTCTTATGAAGAGATTGCATCTCCTCATCCATAGCCTTTGTCCAGTCTGCACTGTCAGAATACTGCATAGCTTCTTTATAACTGGTAGGAATACCATCTTCAATAACTGGGAGTGCATATGCCACCATATCTTCAAAATGAGCAGGTTTGCGAATATCTCTTCGCTGTCTACGGGAGGCAATAGAATCTGACTGTCGTAGGATTGTTGGGGTTGAATTCTCAAAATCTGATCTTTCACCATTTGTAACACCTGTGCGGTTGGGACATGTCTTCATAGCAACATCAAACTCCACCTGCTCAGGAGCATCTTGATTGTTCTTTTTCGACTGAAGACCTTGTTGGGGAGATTTATTTAGAACTCCTGATTCATTAAAAGTAACATCTCTGCTGATGATAGACTTCTTTGATTCAGGACACCAGATCTTGAACCCCTTCACACCTTTATCAAAACCCAAGAAAATACCTTTCTTGGCTCTAGGATCCAACTTGTCTTCCCTGACATGAAAGAAAGCAGAACAACCAAATACATGTAATGAATCATAATCATGTGCAGGTTTACCTGACCAAACCTCAATAGGTGTTTTCTTGTCAAGTGCAGCAGATGGTAGTCTATTGACCAGATGATATGCATAGCGAAATGCTTCTGCCCAAAACTGTTTGCCTAACCCAGCATTAGACAACATACATCGAACTTTCTCTAGTAAAGTACGATTCATACGCTCAGCAACTCCATTCTGTTGTGGTGTATTTCGAACTGTGAAGTGTCTGACAATTCCTTCATCCTGGCATACCTTCATAAATGGATCTGAAGTATATTCTCCACCATTATCTGATCTAAGCATTTTAATTTTCCTGCCAGTCTGATTCTCAATCATTTTCTTCCATGATAAGAAGTGTTCCAAAACTTCACTTTTCTGACGCATTGTATACACCCAAACTCTCCGAGAGTAGTCATCAACAAATGAAACAAAATAATGCTTACCTCCCAAAGATGCCACTTTGGTAGGTCCCCAAACATCTGTGTGAACATAATCAAGTATACCTTGAGTACAGTGAATAGTTGTACCAAAC
The DNA here is from genome assembly GCA_035771175.1 of Paratinospora sagittata. Classification (NCBI taxonomy): domain Eukaryota; kingdom Viridiplantae; phylum Streptophyta; class Magnoliopsida; order Ranunculales; family Menispermaceae; genus Paratinospora; species Paratinospora sagittata. The sequence continues at coordinate 10,230,719 of CM069608.1, forward strand.
TTGACTCGAGTCTGTTTCCCCAAAACACAATGTTCACAAAATTCCAATTTGCAAATTTTAGCACCTTTCAACAAATCCTGTTTAACCAGTGCGTGCAAAGATTTCACATCAGCATGTCCAAGTCGCCTGTGCCATAACTCAGTAGTATCATCTGTAGATACATATGCAACTGTGCTCGCTCTACCCATAATTGTACTACCCTGCAAAAAATACAAGTTATTTCTTCTTGTACCTTTCATCACTATCAATGCTCCCAAAACAATCTTCAAAATACCGTCTTCAATTGTGATCTTGAAGCCTTTTGATTCTAATGCACCCAAAGAAATTAGATTCTTCTTCAAGTCTGGTACATACCGAACTTCCTTCAAATCCCTGATTGTTCCATCATGTAATTTCAATTGTACTGTACCTATCCCTTTTGTCTCACATATATCATTATTACCCATAAAAACAGATCCACCGACGAATTCATCGAGAGTAGAAAAATATTCTCTATTTGGACACATATGATAGGTGCAGCCTGAATCCAAAATCCAATCCTCAGATTGACATACCAAAGATGAACAAACCAGTGAAATATCTGAATCTGAATCCTTCACTTGTGCAATATTTGAAGTAACTATGTTCTGATTTTTATTCTGCAATTTCGGACAGTCTTTCTTCCAATGCCCCGTCTCGTGGCAATATCCACATTCATTCTTTGCAGGAATTCTTCTTTCTGATGATTTCCCTCTCGACTTAGATCGAGATTTTCTATCTTTCTTTCCTTGCTTCTGTTCAGATCTACCCCTTATTACCAAAGCTGACGAAGTCTCCTTGCTGTCATGTTTATCCTTTTTACGATACATGTGGTTAATCAAAGCAAAAGATACCTCATCATAATTAATTGATTTCTTTCCATGCAATAAAGTAGTAGAAAAATGTTCATATTCATCGGGTAATGAATTCAGTAAAAGAACACCCTTATCCTCATCAAAAATAGTAACATCCAAATTTAATAAATCAGCAAGTAATTGATTAAATTATTCCAAATGTTCAGTCATGGAATTACCTGGTTTGTAGTCAAACCTGTAGAGCTTTTTCTTCAAATAAATTCGATTTTCAATGCACTTGGTCATGTACTTATCTTCCAATTTCTGCCAAAGTTCCTTAGCCTCAGTTACTTTCATAACAGAATACTTTTGTTCCTTCGCCAAACATAATCTTATGGTACCACAAGCTTGACGATTAATTTTCTTCCAAGTCTTCTCATCCATATCAACAGGTTTTTCTTCCAAAGCAACGTCTAAATCTTGTTGGGCTAAGACATCAAGAACTTCACATTGCTACATTCCAAAATTGTTCTTGCCATTAAATTTCTCAACTTCAAATTTTGCATTCGAGACTTTCGAAGAACTTTCCATCTTCAATTTTTCAAAGAACCAGATTCACGTTGAGCAAAAACAAACACGCCAAAATTGCTCACGGTCCAATTTGAAGATCAAGAAACCAATCGATTTTGTGATAAAATAATCACAACTAAAGTGAAAATTTTTGTTTCAAAAAAACTCCACGTTCAACCACAAAAAATTTGTCTTTTATGCAAAAAGACCAAAAAAAAAAAAAAAAGATGGCGTCGTTTTGAACCAATGCTTTGTGGGCTAAATCGTTGTTAGAGATGAACACAACGTTACGGGGACCGAGTTTGAGATTAACGATTGGGCCATATTTTGAGTGGAGTTTGATGAGTGCTCGTTCGAGTTCCATGGAGTTTCGGAAAAGCCATTGGAGATCAGAGAAGATGGGAATTTTGGGAGGCCCAGGTGGTAGCTTTGCCGCATTGTTGTTGCTGCTACTACCACTGGAATTAAGGTGAAATTTTAAGGCTAAGGTAATGGTGATAAGCGTAAGGAAGATGAGGAACCAAGGGATCTCCATAGCTTGCTGCAGTTAATTAACTGATCTTAGTTAAACCGATCTTAGTTCATTTCCAGCTTTAAGTAAGGAAAGAGGCATGCAGGCTCCTCTCCACATAACATTTCAGCCAATAACTAGGGTGTAGTTGGTGCAAGTATAGGTCACCCATAAAAGTCAGAGGGTAAAGGATAGCTTTCCATTCCATTTTTAGTATATTTATATTAATATTTTATATTTTAACCTTTATATTATTAGACAATAATAGCAAAAATGATATGTCATTTGGATCACAAGGAATCAATATTTTTCGGGCCTACCTTTTTAATTGTATAATGTAACAAGATCTGCTGTCCACCTCCATAATCTTACATTATTGAGAGAGAGGTAGGGAGACGTGGCAAATAATAAATTAATTAACTCACAAAAAAATCCAAAACGAAACTTTTTTAGCGGTAGTCAAAGTAAAACTATCCGGTTCCGCGGCTTCTGTCGATAGCTTTAATGACACCAATGGTGCAAGAAAAACAGCATTTAATGACACCAATGGCCGAACTACAACCAGAGCCAGTAAACGCCCAATATTGAATGTAAAACGTGCGCTCCACACTTACTTGCTTACGTGGGCCCTTACCTTGGGAAACAAGCCCAAATACAACCATATCCCCCTCTCCAAATTGAGTTTTATATTTTGTATTTTTGTAGATTAAAACTTTTTTATTTATATAGAAAAAGGTTCAATCTATTATAAATATTAAAAATGTGATAAATATGTTAATAAAATTATTTTTTCATTATTTTTAATGGGAAAGTGATTATCGAGAGTTTTAGTTTCTTTAAAAATAATTTCTCTTCAATATATATCAATCTAATTTTAGAATTAAAAATAATTTCTCTTGAATATAATTTAATAAAATTATTTTTATATAAGATTTTCGTTAAATTTTTTTCTAAAGTAAAATAATAAAAAATATTTTTGAATAAAGGACATATACATTTTTTAGATTTCGTGTGTATGCGTATGTAATTTTTCAATTTTTGTTAAAAAATTAAAACCCCCAAAAATTACTTTCCCATTAAAAATAATTTTATGACATTAACTTTGTTGTTAAATATATATATATATATATTTTAATAACATACTTATGACATTTTTAATATGTTTTTTTTGTTTGTTTTAGACTTAACATTTTTAAGATGTCTAAAGCAATGACTTTTATAAATATAACTAAATGAATTTTAATCTAAAAAATCAATACAAAACATAAAAGCCAACAATAAAATATCAATATTTAACAATAAAAAGAGAAAGTTAAATAAATAAAATTTGCCAAAAACAAAAGAACATAATAAGAAAAAAAAAATTCACCCATTTAAGGCCTCACCCGTGTAACTTTATGTGTTTTTTTAGGTGTTAAAAAATTATTTCTCTTTTTTTTTTTTATAATTATATTAGTCGTGCATTGTAACGTGAGTGATAAATTAGTATTCAATCAACATTAAAATGGTATTATTGAAGAGAAAAAAAAAATCTGCATACTGTATTTGTGAGATTTATTTAATTGAAATTTTTTAAAATGCAATATTAAAGAAAAAAATAATTCAATCTGAGAGGTCTTGGTAAATCACAAAATGCATTTTAAGGGGAGAACAAAGAAATAAAGATTAGCTGCAAATAAATCTACCACACCTAATTAATTTTGAGATTGACCTTGATGGGCTTGAATGGAACAATGGTACTGTATGTAAAAAATTTTCACATCTTGTAGCAATGATTTGTTTTTAATACTGATGAATTAGAAAAATAAATTCATATTTCAATCATTTTAATTTATTGTCACCATGTTATATAAGAGATCCAAATCACCTCCCCCCGTCTCCCTCATTTGTTTTTCTTCTACAAAGAAATCACTTACAACTTACAAGTCTTAGTTTCTTTATTCTTTTAGAAATCACCACCCACCATGCAGCTAGTCATGGATGGTTCTAATTAACTGCAATAAAATGGTTGTGGCAGAAAACTGCAACATTCATCTGTATATGGCAGCTATCCACGATCAAAGTTGGTTGGAAAAACTATACTAAGAAAGTGCAATATTTATCTAATTAAAACTTAGTTCCAGGAACCGCTTGGTAACTTGATAGTCTTGATTTTTAGTTTTTATGGGATTGGATCATTAAAAGAAATGTTAATCTAACTGTAAAAATTACGACTGCATGTGTAACTACAAATTAATACATATTCATTGGATATTAGTGTTTTAGATATCTCAAGAGGTTTAATAAATGAGCTAATTCATATAAACATGTAGTTACAACATTTTGCAGTTAGATTCGCATTTCCGTTGAATCAATACCTAGAATCTCTTGCAGTAACAAAACGGATTCACTACACCATGTTTGAAATCTTTTTTAAAAAAGTATTAACTATTTTGAATTTTTAAAATTATCCATGTTAAACATGAATAAGATGATAAACAAGTGACCACTGATCTAAGCGCTTATTAGCTCTCTGACTAATTACCGGACTAATTACCAGCTTGAATATGTTTAAACATTTAATATTGAGAGATTATTGTGAACAATAGAGATTTGATGCAATCCTAGGTATAGATTAGTTAGCCGCATATCATGCCCTAGTGGATTATTTTTCTAAAAGGATAGTATTTCAGATACCTGGACAACCATCATTTGTGTACGGAGGTACTGTGACATCTAAACTATCTACTAGAGGTAGACTGGTTACAAATAAAAAGATGAAAATTTTGGCTAGTATAAAGCCAGAGGGAGAGGTATTCAATTGTCTGAGATCCCCATAGTGTGCGAGTACCTAGATATATTTCCTGATGATTTAGTAGGATTGCCACCTAGGCGGGATATAGACTTCACTAGAGAACTGATACCTAGTACAATACCTATTTCTATTCTTCCATATAGAATGATGTCAAAAGAGTTGCAAGAACTCAAGGTGCAACTTGATGAGTTAATGGAAAAAGGATTTATTACACCCAGTATGTCACCATGGGGAGCACCTGTTTTATTTGTGAAGAAAAAACATAGTAATCTACGTCTGTGTATAGACTACCGTCAGCTGGACAAGGAAACAATAATGAATAAGTATCTTTTACTATGTATTGATGATTTGTTTGATCAACTGAATGGGGCCAAGTTCTCTTTTAAGATTGATTTGCGATCTGGGTACCATCAGTTGAGGATTAGGGAAGAGGATATATCAAAAATTGTATTCAGGACAAGATAGGGACATTATGAATTTCTTGTGATGCCCTTTGGTTTGACCAATGCACTTGCTATGTTTATGAATTTGATGCAAAACGTATTTAAGCTATATCTGGATCAATTTATTATTGTCTTCATTGACGATATCTTAGTTTATTCCAAGACTCGATAGGAGCATGAGCAGCATCTCCGGGTTACACTACAGACATTGAGAGAGCATAGGCTATATGCTAAACTCAGTAAGTGTGAATTTTGGATAAACGAAGTGAAATTTCTAGGTCGTGTGGTGAGTGCAGATGGAATATCTGTTGATTCTGCCAAGGTGGAAACAATTATGAATTGGCCTAGACCGACCACATTGAAAGAAATTCGAAGTTTTCTGGGTTTAGCAGGCTATTATAAAAAGTTTGTGGAAAGGCTTTCTAAGTTAACTATACCACTTACTAAGCTGACTCAGAAGAACGTAACTTTTGTATGGATTGTAGCTTGAGAAGAAGCATTCACAGAGTTGAAGAGGAAGTTGACTATTGCATCAGTGTTAGTACTTCCAGAGCCTGGGAAAGAGTTGGTGATCTACATAGATGCATTGCATTCCGGTCTGGGTTATGTATTAATGTAAGATGGTAGAGTGGTGGTTTATGCATCTAGACAATTGAAGGTGCATGAGAAGAATTACCTTGTGCATGATTTGTAACTGGCTACAGTTGTTTTTGCATTAAAACTGTGGAGGCACTATCTCTACGGTGAAAAATTCACATTGTTTTCAGACCAAAAGAATATGAAGTATTTGTTTGATTAGAAAGAGTTGAATAATCTGGAAAGATTATAACTTCACATTGGAGTATCATCTTGGGAAGGCCAATATAGTTGTTGATGCACTGAGTAGGAAACGTACAGAGACTGGCGTGGTAGCTTGTTAAATGGCCCATGAGTGTCGATTAGTGAAGAGAGTTACAGTGATGAGTGTACTTTCTATCGCCCCTCATGTCGATATTTGTGCTCAAATGCATATCCAGCTGACATATACTCATATTCAAAGAGTCAAAGATCTACAACAGCATGATCCTGACTATGATATGTATAATTCATGGGCTGATAGAGCCGAACATGTTGATTGGCAACGAGATTCAGATGGTGTATCACGATTTCAGGGGAAATTATGGGTTCTTGTAGATCGTAATCTAAGAGCAGAGTTACTCCAGACAACGCACATATCTCAATATACTATCCACCCGGGATCAACCAAAATGTATCATGATATGAAGAGAACAATTTGGTGGCATGGGATGAAGAAGGATATAGCTAAGTATATTCAGAAATGTGGAGTATGTCAACAGGTTAAGGATGAACACGGAAGACCTAGAGGATAGATGCAACCATTGTCTATTCCGAAATTGGAAATGGGAGCATATTACTATGAATTTTATTACAGAATTACCTAGATCTTAGGGTAGATACGATGACATCTGGGTTATCGTTGATAGAGATTACATGGTGTTCCCGCATCTAATGTATTTGATAGATACTCGAGATTTACATCGAGGTTTTGGCATTCAGTACAGACTCGATTTGGGACTCATCTCTGTCTCAGTACAATATTCCATCCTCAAATAGATGGCCAGACTGAGAGGGTGATATAGATGCCGGAGGATATGCTCAAACCCAATATTTCAGATGCCAACAAAGTTAGTATCCCTAAAAACTTTTTTTTTAAAAAAATACTAGAATGTTATAGTACAATATTAACTATAAAATCTTTTTGCATCACAAATTTCATCATTTGTCATTGCTGTAGGATCATCAAACCCTTGTGACAGAAAATGCATTTGCATGCCAAGCATCCTTGTCTGTATTGGACAGATGAGAAAGAATTTATTCCAATAAAATAATAAAAAACATGTCACTACAATAATATTATGAAGGATTGATTCCTTACATAATCATGCTCAGCCTCCTCATTTATCCATCCTTTTTTAAGGTTGTGATGCATTTTAAAAAACAAATCAATTCTGGGTAATTCTTCACCAGTCTCAGCATTTCTCTAAAAAAAAAATTAAGTAAATACTATTAAATTAAATAAAAATGTAAAGTGTGAATTTAACATACCATACTTTCTCGATGGGCCAAGAATGACTTTGACCCACAGAAATGATTGTACCTTTTCTTCTTGTAGTTACGAGCATTTACCTCATATCTTCGTTGCACAATCTTATTTACACTTAAGCCTCGAGTAGTGCTTCGAACGTTCTTTTTTGTCACTGTAGTTGCAAAAATACCATAGAAAGTGGTTGCATAGAATAAATATAAACATGCTTACAAGTCTATTATAGTTCTATAATATTACTATTATATAATTCGTGTATTACTTAATATATTGTGAACTAAGCAAAAAACATAAAAAATAATTTTGCAAATGATCCAGGTTAAGTGACAACAATAGATAAAGATTTTCAGGTAATTATCGATATCACTGTCATCTTCACATTCTAACATTTGTTCAGACTCACTACAATATTCAATTAAAGTATCATCATCATCATCATTAGGTTCATCACAAGCAAAATCATCTATATTGCTTCTTCCTTGAACATCATCAATTTCGATGACACTAACAGGTTTGACGTCTTGTTGTAATCTAATATCATCTATATCATGAGAATGGCCAACCTCATGATATGCACCTTCAGAGGTCATATGTTGAAGTACATCTTGCTCGTCGTCAACTTCGTCATCTTCATTATCAACATTTGTAGAAATTGATGATTTCTCTGGCATATCCCACACATGTATGTACTACAGTTTTTGAACCACACACCAATTCTTGCCAAGTTTTGGGTCTTGAAGGTAAAAAACTTCTTGTGCTTGTGAGGCAAATATGAATGGATCATCCTCATACCACATGAAATTGGTGTTGATGCATTTGAAATTATAGTCATTGCGTGTTGTTGCTTTTTTCGGATCAGTGTTAAACCATTTACACTTGAATAGTACTACAAAATATCCAAAAATGTAGGATAACTCAATAACATCATACAAGACACCATAGAAATCGATCATTTGAGCATTATGATCCCCTTCAACTGACACTCCACTTTTTTGGCATACATGTTGTTCTTCACGATCTTGAGTACTGAACCTAACACCATTCACAATACAAGCAGAATATTTATGAACTCGAATGTCAGGACCGCATGCTAAGGCATATAATTCATCAGTCGCATCTTGTAAATTATTATGCCGCATTGCTTTAACCTATTCCGTCACACAAGTACACCAAGATTGTAAAAGGCACTATTAGATAACTATCATTTTAATATACATTAGAAAGGAATAATAGTTGAAGAACAATGAAAATACTCATTAAATTCATACTCGTTTTTCAAACCATAATGGAAATTGCAATTGATGCCTATGCTAGACATTAAGTTGACTTTCCTTTGTTAATTCCTCCATATGCTCACTATGAATTGAAAATTAAGTAAAAATTAACAAAATGATAATAAAAATATACATGTCAAAAAATAGAAAAATATAAATGTCTTAAGAGATTCACTTACTTAATATAACAAGATATCTCTTCACAATTCTTCAAGACATACCATCGAGCCTGATCAAACTCCTTCAATGTTAATCTATTGTATTCAATCAAATTATAAGGATGAACCCTTTGTGAAAGTATCATCATTTCACCAACCTTACGAGATTGTTGACCGTCATAATTTCTTTCTTGCTTATTAAATTTGGTCTCAACACTTCGGAGGAACATTGAACGAAAAGTCGAACATTCTTTTGATATGTATGATTCCGCTATAGATCCTTCTGGCCCTGCTTTATTTCTGACATAACCTTTTAGAGTTTGTAAGAATCTTTCAATTGGATACATCCATCTAAATGTTACAGGACCAGCAAGTTGTGCCTCTTGTGGCAAATGGACTGCCAAGTGAACCATAATATCAAAGAAAACCACAGGATATACTCGTTCAAGTTTACATAACACAAATATTATATTTTTCGTCAATTGTTCAAGGTCATCCAAATGTATTGTTCTGGCACATAATAGTTGAAAGAAGTTTGATAGCTCAACTAAAGCACCCCATACATCTTGTCGTAAGTAGCCGCGTAAACCAATGGGCAATAATCATTGCAACGAAACGTGACAGTCGTGGCTCTTCAAACCGGTTAATTTACCATCTTTAACATTGGCGCACCTACTGATATTTGATGCATAGTCATCTGGAAACTTCACTGTCTTTAACCATTCACAAAAGGTTTGTCTTTCTTTTAAATTTAAGGTGTAGCATGCAAATGGCTTTACATAACGTCTGTTCACTTCACATATATGTAGTTCATGCCTTATATTCATATCAGCCAAATCAAGATGAGCTTTTTCAGTGTCCTTCGTCTTCCCATCAATATTTAATAAAGTGTCAACAATGTTGTCACATATATTCTTCTCTACATGCATGACATCAAGGTTGTGTCGCAATTTTAGTTTATGCCAGTACGATAAATCAAATAAGATGCTTCTGTGTGTCCAATTGTGTTCATCAGTGGTACGCTTTCTTTTTCTAAAGCGAGGATGTTTACCTTGTTGAATATTTTTAAGAGCATTAACTTGAACAAGTGCATCATACCCCAAACGTTCCATTGGCTTTGGTCTATGGTCTTGCATACCATCAAATGCTTTGCTTTTTCGCCAGGAGTGGGTTGGATGTAAATATCGACGATGACCAATATAACAAATCTTGCTCCTTAATCACCTTGAGGACGTGTCTTCCATACAAATTGGACATGCCATATATCATTTAGTACTCCAACCAGATAAATTAGCATATGCTGGGAAATAACTAATTGTCCACAAAATTGATGCATGCATGCGAAATGGCTTTCTTGTAAATGCGTCAAACGTATTTGCACCATGTTCCCATAACTCATTCAATTCATCTATCAATGGTTGCATATAAACATCAATGTCCTTGCTAGGTGCTCTAGGACCAGGTAGAATGAGTGACAACATAAAAAATGGTTCCTTCATACATTTCCATGGTGGTAGATTGTACGGCAATAACACAACTTGTAGCACTCGTGCCTTTAGGTGACGTCATTTTGACCCATAGTGTACCCTATACGTATTCGTATACGTATGTGTATATGTATTTTGATGCTCGAAGTACGTAAGTTCGAGTGTCTTTGCATGATTTTAGATCATAAAGGGTGCGCATGAAATTTCGGAACCATCGGAGACCCGTTCGACGTCAAAACATTTCAAAAACAATGTTTTGGATCCAGTGGAGTTTTCTCCATGGAGGAAGAAATTTCTGTCACAACTTACATCAATGGTTTGATCTCCTAGATCCGTTGTCTGATTGGGCTGAAAGTTTTTCAGCTCATTCTTATATGATAGATCTTCATTATGAACGGTGAAGATCTTGATTGGAGTTACCTACTTTGAGTTATAAGACCCAAAACACTGTTTCACGGATTCTGCGATTTTCTTACGCAGTTTTGATCAAACAGTTAGATCTCACAATCTCACCGTTGGATTGAGCCTAAAGTTTACCAGAATATTGATAACTTACTCATTCAACGTTTGAACGGTTAAGAGGTTAAACTCGAGCGTATTTTGTAAGAAATGGACTATCTAAGTGTAAGTATTGTAACAGGAAATCTGGGTTTTTGATAGTTTTGGCAACTTTTAGTTGTGGGCCTAAGCTTATCTATTTAAGCAACCAAAACGGGATTTTAGGCTCATTTGCTCATTTCTCAGCCAGGAAAGAGAGAAAGGAGCTGGAGAGGAGAAAAGGAGAGGAAAGTTAGGGTTTGGTGATTTCTTGCTCAAGAACACCTAAGGTTTGTATTTTTCCTCCATTTCTTCCTTGAATCTCTCTATTAGTTGCATGATAGCTTTATTTTGAGCATGAGGGTTTTATTTTGATGCATGCATTGTGATGAACTTTGGATGGGTGGAAGACCAAAGTTGGAGTTGAGTCTTGCATGTCACATATGTGTGATTAGAGAGTGTAAGGAGTACACTAATGGTGAAAGCCCCAATTTCTAGCAAGAAATTGGAAGGTTTAGTTCAAATGACCTATACTTAGTTTATGGCCTTAGACTTTTTCAAAATGTTTGAATGTCAACTATGTTGATCTAGTGGCCATTGTGGATGATTCCATGTTGCAAGATCAGTAAAATTCATGGTTGAACATGGTGGCCTAGTGTAAAATTGGCAATATGGCATATGTATGAAAATTTCCAGATTTGGGGCTTTTGATACTCTTGATATAAAATCTGGAAAATTATGCAATGTAGGTCTAATTGGACATGATTAGAGTTGTTTGATGATTGAATTCAGTGGGTTCACATAATGGACACCCTAAGGTTGAGAAATTTTGATCTAGGCTAAGTATTTGACATTTTTCATGTACTTTGACAATTTTGCATGTAATTTGGGGATTTTGCCCAAATTGAGAGTTTTCACCCAAAGCAAGTCAATTTATGAAATTGACTTGGGGATTGTTTAATTGGATCCAAATTAAGTTGAATCATGAGTTTAAAATGTTAGAACCTATGTTAAATTGATATGACTTAGTTCATTTTGACCTTATGGTTTATATTGGCCTAATTGGGGATTTTGACCAAGACTTAGTCAATTGATGAAATTGACTTGATGTATAGTCTAATTGACCCTAATTATAATTGAATTTCATGTATATTAGTGGTTGGATCATGGGATCACCCTATTACATTCAATTTAGGTCAATCTTAGTTTAATTGAGTCTAAATGATCAAGTTGGGCAATATGGAAATTGGCTCAAGGGGGTAATCAATTTAGAATCTAATTGACTTTAGATTGGGTTTGAACATGGGGTTTTGATACACTTTATGACTGATTTTCAGTTGTGTGAACCATGTTATTTCCAGGTCTTGTGATTGATCTTGAACCCGTTTAGTCACTTGGAGAGTTTTGGCAATTGGATTGGCTAGACTTAGCCGATCAAGTGTGAGTGTTCTTTTACTTTTGGATTATTTATATGTGGCATTGTATTATAGAAATGTTTTAAATGCTTATGTATAATGGTATGCATGTTTTAATATTCCATGAAATACATTTGAGCATAATTCATTGGGATGACAATTTGGGTTGAGGCTCCTAGTTGGAATTTCCTCTTTTTGTGAATTCTCGTAAGTCTAGCGGCGATCCCAGTTGTGTACCTGGCAGAGGGTTTTACGCCTTGTGTATGGGTAGGTTAGTTTAAACTAATCCTACGTGCTGCACAACCCCATAAACCCTATTAGAATACGGGTATTGTGTGTGTGTTCGGGCGCTGTGTGTCGCGCACCAGGCCTTGAAACCCCCATACTCAGGAGGTGTTAGGTTTGCATGAGCATGACTACAAAATGTTATGCATCGTCTTATGTATGACTTGATGCATTATGTTAGCATGCATGTAATATATTCCGTCATCATGACATTTCAACTGTTTTATGATCTTATCATGTTTTATAAATGCACGTATATGCCACTTGTAAATAACATTCACTGAGCTGGCTGTAGCTCACACCTCACCATCTTCTTTCAGGATCTGATAGAAAAGGAAAAGGGAAGGCTTGACTGCGGAGCGTCCCTTGTTTTTTGTTTCATGTAGGTGTTGTACATTTAGTTTTGTATTTTGATAATTATGTACATGATAACACCTAGTAATTGTATATTTAACACATAGTTGGGATGTGTTGGGTTTTGTATCATTTTGAAGACTCTGGAATTTTATGTTTGTAAAACTTTGGAGAAGTAATATTTTATTTCATTATGATCATGATAGTTGGTTGTTAATGATGTATTTTTATTTCTTTTTGGGGATTCGTATATGTATTTTAGGCTGACGGGACGTCGGGTGTACCGATGGAGGGTATACTTGGAGGTTCCCGTGCCGGTCATGACGTCACGTATAGTGGGTCGTGACACAACTGGCCACATATTATATGAATTACTCATGTTTCCAAATGGATTAAAACTATATGTGGCAAGACCCAATCTGACATTACGTGGATCACTAGCAATCCATGGATATAATGCATCAAACTCTTTCCAAGGAATAGTATTTGCAAGATGCCTCATTATACTGTTTGTTTCGACTAGCTTCTCCTTGTGCCATCGCATTTCTTCAGCAGTATGACATGAAAAGAACAATCTTTGAAACCTAGGAGTTAGTGGGAAATAACGCAAAACCTTGTGTGGAATCTTCTTTCTTTTGTTGTCATTTCTTTTCCACCTACTCTCACCACATTTAGGACAAACATCAGCATTTTCATGTTCTTTCCAAAATAATGCACAATCATACTTGCACGCATGAATGGTCTAATAACCCAACCCCAATCCTTTTAACATCATTTTGGCTTCATAATATTTTGTAGGAGATGTGCACCAATTGGCAAAACATCAACCAAAAATTCAAGTAGCATGTCCATCAATTTATTGCTCCAATGATTCATCACTTTCAAATAGAGCAACTTTACAGTGACTGATAAAACAAAAAACTTAGTGCAACCAGGATATAATTCAGGTTGTGCTTCCTTTAGTAGCTTTAAAAAATCATTCATATCATTATCTTTGCTACTTACATCATCATTCATTGAGTCATTATATGCATCACTACATCTTTCATCGGCAACCATTGTAATACCCTAGGTTTGCACAAAAAAAAAAAATTTAGGCACCTGCCTGAACGTTCGAGCACCCTTTTTTCCTATTTAAGGAACCCCCCCTCCTTATTTCTCACACCAGAATTACTTCTCCTTGTGATTTTTCTTCTCTCTCTCACTCATTTTGAGTTTTTATCTTCTCTTTAGATACTCTCTTTCCGAGACTCTCTGGGCTGTGCAACGCGATTCTGCTCGGGGGAAGGTGCCAGTTTTCGAAGGAATCTCTATCTGAAGGTGGGGAACCAAACATAGGTTTGCGTGTCTTATAAATTTTATTAAACTTTACATTCATTTATCATTATGTCTACTATTTATTTATACTGCATTATTGCGTATAATATTTATACTTGCCATACTTATGCCTGTATATTTGGAGTTCATGTATTACACTGTTGCTATACTAGATTAGTGGTTAATTTGGTTCAACCAGACTCAGTCTTGTCCTCAGTAACTTTATATAGTGAACGGGAGGTAGCGTGCTGCTCTAAACGATTGGTATTTAAGTAGACCTCGTGTCCCACCTCTCAACTTGAGACTGATCTGGTTGGTCTTATTTGAAAGCTATCAGCTTATACAAGTAATACTGAATGTCCTAACCTTGCACGTGGTGATACCGACCCTGATAAGGATCACCAGACGTTGCCAAATCCTGTCTAATGTTAAGTAAAGACCAGACAAGTTCATGCATTTGCATCATACATAAGCACCACCTAGGGACGTATGTGGTTTATGATTCATAGAATAGTTAGAAGCAATGCTCACTATTTATTATATTTCTCTGGAGAGGAACGTACAATGAGAGCCCGGCTACTCCTAGGGAGGGACATCTGTACGTGAATCCAGAGCGTTGTTCCTAAGGAGGGACGTACAATGAGAACCCGACTACTCCTGGGGAGGGACATCTGTACATGAACTCAGGCGACGTACAATCATCAAACCAATACGAGACGGTGTCATGCATACATACATGTTAGATTGATTATGATGCTCTGATGTGTATTTAAGATATTTGATTATGAAGTTTGTTTTATTAATTGTTTTATTAATTATTATATTCACAAACTATTTTACCCACTGAGCGTGTAGCTCACCCTTGTTAACCAATTTTTTACAGGAGATTGGGGTGGACTGGGTGTAAGTTTTTGAGCACACATTTTTGTACCCTTTGTATTATTTATTGGGGATTTTGGAAAGATGTTCCCTTACCTATTTCATGTACAAATATATTCTAAAATTAATGAAATCAGACTTGTACTTAATCGTGTTTTCGCTCACTCGGTTATTGTTATAATGCATTCGCACCCTGTTTGTGAGTGTTCTGCTAGTTTAAGCGCGTCCAAGCGGGGTGTGACAACCATATCGTTGTGCACATCTTGTAAGATTTCAAGAATGTCATCATCAACTCTGCATCAGATGTACATTCATGAGTCGTACCCGTATGACTGGATGCACTGGTGCAGGACGATATTTCCTCTCCATGGTTAATCCATCGTGTGTACGATTGTGATATACCATAAATAAATAAGTGGGTTTCCACCTCATCAATGCTTCTTTCTCTAGTATTCAAGCAATCTTGACATGGGCATCCAATCAAATCATCATGAGCATGTGATTTTGCAAAGTCTAAAAATTATTTCATGCCATTAACGTATTTCTTACAAGTCTATTAGTTTCAAACATCCAACTCTTATCCATTTTCCACAATCTGCAAACATAAATCACAAAATTAATTATGGTATGTTAAGTATATTAGGCTTTTTTTAAAATGCAACACTAATTGTTAGGTTAGTCTATTATTTCAAATAGGTAATTCGCCCAATCTTAGTTAGGTATGCATGTTCCATGTTGCTATCATTCTTCACACCTTGAGTTAATAAACAACACTAAAAAAGAAAACTAATGTTATAATAATTCCGCTCGTGTATCCACCATATGTGTAAGTGAAAATTATTGTTCCATTATCTGAAAAAATTAGAAAAATTATAAATAAGCTTCATTCTCAAGAGCTCATTGAGCATATCTTTGATATGAGATTTGTATAATCGATTGGTACACTATCTGTCTACCATGAGGATAAGATAAATATAAATTTTAGAAAATAGATTATAGCCTCATATTTTTTTGATTAATGTCAAAAATCCTTTAGCTTAAGGTTAATGTTATTTTTTTTATTTTTAAAGTCATTCGTTCTTTTGCTATTTATTTGTAATTGTTTATGATTAAGCTCATTATAAGATTTTCTACTTCTTATTAGTTCGTAACTACTTTTGTTTATAATTTTTTTTTTCTATATCTACAATGCAAATCTTCAAATTCTTTTATATGTATTTGCAGTGAAAACTAGTTAGAATTCTACTCAAAATTTGTTGCTTGCACCACATGCCTTACATTTGTTAATTAGTATATATTGAATCAAGATAAAAAGAGAATAAACTATTTAAACTTGTAATTTAATTGTTTGACAAGAGACATTAGCTCGAAAAGTCACAATTCAAGCTTTTAGAAAGTGTGCCCTTACCCAATCCATACACAAACGAAGAGAACAAAAAAGCAAGAAAGAAATAAAGAATGATTTAGGAGTAAAATATATTCATTAGAGTTGGTTTAGGAGTAATATACATCTAATATCAATAACAATAAAAAAAAAACTACATATAAATAATGATTTCTTGATTTCTTGCATGATCTGTAATTCTTAATTTCATGTATAATTTGTTCTTTCGTGGCCTTTTAAAAGTAAAAAATAAAATTAAAAAAAAATCTCTTTTTTGCAAGTTGTTGCTCTTAGTTTTGTCATTGTTAGTAATTAGATAAGTTAATAAATTAATCAAAGGTGAGGAAAGCTATATATAGTGCAAGAAAATCCGGAAGATAACACAAAAAAAAAAAAAAAAAAAAAAAGTTAATGGGATTTCTAACTTTTAGTTTTATTGCATTGGAAAACTATTTATTAAGGAAAAAGTTAACATCAACCATTGCCGCATCAAAGATTATGTCTCATTTGTTGCAAACCCCTTTTCTTCTCGTAAAGGCGAAGAACTATTTTTATAGTGAGAGGCTAGCATTGATTATTTAACAAACCAAGTGTGTAATGAGATAGTTATGCATGTTCCTAAATGAATGTAATTCCAACTTATCTTGATACTCAATAGGAGTTACAACTTTCTATCAATTCTAATGTATAATTCATCTTAAACTATTGGCTTCAAAATGTAAAACCTTTGAATATAATTTACCCCATTATCAAACCCATGTGCTTATCATCATTATCCTTCATCACTTTCTATCTATAGTCATTCCAATATCTTTTATAATTCCTTCTTTGCGTAAATAAAATATGACAAAAGAACTTTAACATCGTTCTTGTCTCACTATGTAACTAAGTGAGTCTCATAAAGTAAGGGGGCATGTTCAAGCAACTCTATAAAAGACGTAGCTAAGACAATCATTTAAAAATCATATGAAAACCATTTTATTTTACCATAAAGCTATGTGTTCCCGGAATACGGTAATTATATTAAATGTGTTCAAAATTTTCTGCCAGTGATGCTCATGCAACCTCTCTTTATGATAAACTAAACGGAAACAAGCATGAAAAAAAAAGTTGCAGAAACGGAGTCAATGAACTAAATATCAAACAAAATGAAAAATCTTGATGCAACTACTCTTTATGATAACAAACAAGCAGGTAACTATCAAGCTAAGGTGCTCGAACCCTTGTACCATAAGTTGAACAAATAAAAAGTCTTGATGTAACAAAATCAAGGGAATTTATGGATGCCTTACTTGGTAATTATTTGCACCATAAAAACCCAGATGAAGAAGAAAACTAAATCTTTTAACAATTTGATTCATATATTCTAAGAAAGAAAATTGATCCATGCCCAAATAAAAAGAATACAAATCAAGTTTACACAATATCTTCAATGGAATACTAAACAACGCTCAAATCCAATTCTAAAACAAAAAACAGAGTTCTAAGGAAAACTAAACAACGCTCAAACCCAAATCTAAAACAAAAAATAAAGTTCTAACTCAAAATAGGTTTCTTTTTTAACACTTAAAAAAAAAAATCAGAAACAAAAATCTAAACAACACTTGAACCCAAATCTAAAACAAAAAATAGAGTTCAAAGAAAACTAAGCAACACTCAGACCCAAATCAAAAACAAAAAACAGAGTTTTAACCCAAATTAGAAACAACACTCAAACTCAAATTTAAAACAAAAAATAAAGTTCTAACTCAAAATAGGGTTTTCTTTTTAACATTTAAAAAAAAATATAAGAAACAAAAATCTAAACAACACTTAAACCCAAATCTAAAACAAAAAATAGAGTTCAAAGGAAAACAAAACAACACTCAAACCTAAATCTAAAACAAAAAATAGAGTTCTAACCCAAATTAGAAACAAGACTTAAACCCAAATCTAAAACAAAAAACAAAGTTCTAACTCAAAATAGGGTTTCCTTTTTAACATTTAAAAAAAAATAATCAAAACAACACTTAAACCCAAATCTAAAACAAAAAATAGAGTTTCCTTTTTAACATTTAAGAAAATCAGAAACAAAAAGAAAAAAAAAAAGGAGAGAAGGGGAATTTCCAACCAATTGATTAAGCATAAGGAATGAGGACGATTTTCATTTCTCAAGATCAAACAACTTCTCATGGCCAGGAAATACAAAAGAGAGAATAAATCTTACCCCCAAATGTTTAACGACTGCAAAAGTTGGGTTTGCAGCTTTTGTGGCTTCACGGTCCAAGGTGAGAAAAATGCAAGGAGAAATGAAGATGCAGAATGATCACGCGGAGGAGAAAATACGCATCAAACATTGGTTTTATATATTCACACCTGCGAGCGGGAAAGAGGAAAACTAAAGGAGGGAAAATTTTGGCATTCTTTAGCTACAACCTAAACAAATAATAAGGGTGGGTTTCATACACCCTCTTGATGTAGCTACTATTTTTTTCTCAAAGCTAAACAAAAGTCAACAACTATAAAAAATACCTTATAGCAGAAAATTTTGAAGGTAAAGCCTTATCTTCTTGTAGTGCTTGTTACAAAAAAAATTGTTTATATCAAATGGATGTAAAAAGTGCATTTCTAATGGTTACATCAATAAAGAAGTGTATGTGGAACAACTTCCAGGGTTTGCGGATGCTCATTACCCGAAACATTTGTTCAAACTCCACAAAGACTTATATGGATTAAGACGGGCTCCTAGAACTTGGTATGATAAACTGAATTTATTTCTTTTGATCATAAATTTCAAAAAGAAAAACTCGATCCAACCTTGTTTATTAAACACCATGATGATAATATGTTTATTGTTCAAATATATGTGGATGATATCATGTTTGATACATCGGACAAGGAATCGTGTGATGAGTTCTCAAAAATAATGCAAAAAAAATACAAAATGAGTATAATGGGAGAACTTACATACTTTCTTGGTTTGTAAATTAAGCAAATGTCAAAGGGCACATTAATAAGCCAATCAAAGTATGCTAAGGAAATGATCAAAAAGTTTCAAATCCATTATAAATCTTCTTCAAATCCATCGAAGAAAGAAGAGCTTGGAACATCTTGTATTTTAGCCGATCTTCATTATACATAATCTGCTGAATTAGTGTCAACTAGGGTTCAAGGAAAGTTTTGTAAGTATTTCGTTGATTCTTGGTAAAAGAATCAAAACTCTATACTTGTATTCAGATCATTAAGTGACTGTGTGTGTCACTTGGTTTGAGCAAGTGTTGCTCATGATATAACGATTTTCTCACACCTATAAGTTGAGAAGGTGTAACGGTTTGATTCTCACTCGTAAGAGAATCAGGTAGTGAAGTTTGAACAAAATTCTAACTGGGAGGTTAGATAGTAGGTGTAGACGAGGCCGAACCACTATAAATCTTTTTTGTACTGTTGCACATTGTTTCTTATTGCATATCATTTACCATTATTTCTATAGATTGTTATAACCTGTTGAATATTATTAACTGTCTTTAAAGAAAGGTATTAACCTGTCATTGTCTAATTCAACCCCCCTCTTAGACACATATGAGCCAACACTAACATTATTCACATGTAGTGCTTTCATAATTATATAACTCACTAACCATTATATACATAGTTTAGTGTTATGCACATATATGTATCAAAACAAAAGACACAAACCCATTTCCCTTACATGTACTCACATCAAAATCAGACAAGCTCAATTAAATTTTTTGGAGCCTTGCCCTTGCCCTTGTAATTGACACCTGTAAATAAGAGAAATTTGGGGTGAGCTACAGCAAACTCAACGAGTAATCTACTAATGACATTACATATGCATCCATAATAAAACATGGCATGTAAAACAACAATATAAACCAAATGCAAGCCAATATGAAATAATCATACATGATCAAGATAATCCATGTCATTTTTTTTTTCAAATTAAACAATGCATATCTTTGTAAAACATATGCTCATGATCTTGGAGTATGAGCTGAGTCTCTATCCTTCTTATAAGTCTATAAGAAGAGAACCCGACCTCATTCAACCAGATCAAAACTATCAGGTAATGAACAAGTTTGTATCCCTATCGTGCATATATAAAGAGAACCTGGTGTCATTAACCATCCAATCCGATGATTTCCAACGTCACAGAGGAAATCATCTCATCTTACTTACTCCGGTAAGCCTCGGTATTTCAATGCTAAAAATACAATTTCTTGCATTCAATCCATAATGTAATAATTAATAACATGCTTACATTCATAAAACAAGGTTTATATACTACAATGTCATACATAAAACCAAAATAGAAATACTCACAAAGATTACAAAAAACTATCTAAGTATAATTCTCTATATACTTAGCCAAATTGTCCAACTCTTGACTATCACACTTCTTACAGCACAAGCAGCTCAACGCTCTTGTTGTCCAATGTCTGAATCCATCAATTTCCTTCCAATTTCTTCGTAATTCCACATTTCCAATCATCCATAATCACTTTCTAATCATAAACACATCAAAAACACAACTAAATCACCATTAAGCATGTTCCCAAAACCCTGAGATAGCAAGGTCTGGAAACTCATTTCCAACTATGGAAAATCAACCAATTAATCACCAGTTAATCACAAATCAACAACAAATCACTTACCTATGATTTCCCCCAACAATTCATCAAATCTCCAGTTGAAACCTACTTTTCCAAGCTCACAATCTAACCATGGAAAACATACAATTTTTACATATATGCAACAACTTGAAGAGAGGAATTCAAAAATGGAGTTTTTCCATACCTTAGATTTCAGCCCCCCAAGCTTAATTCGCCTTTTCCTTTTCATTGCTCTAGTTTTCCCTAACTTCAACCAGCTCAAATGAGCTAGAAAGGTCGAGAGATTTGGTTAAAA
This sequence comes from Paratinospora sagittata, assembly GCA_035771175.1. Classification (NCBI taxonomy): domain Eukaryota; kingdom Viridiplantae; phylum Streptophyta; class Magnoliopsida; order Ranunculales; family Menispermaceae; genus Paratinospora; species Paratinospora sagittata. The sequence continues at coordinate 10,251,948 of CM069608.1, forward strand.
TATGCACAAACCACCTCACCAACCATTTAAAAAAAATTGGCTGGCCCCCAGACAACCATTTTAAAGCATGCTTCTTGTTGCCTAGAAAACCAACTTTTACTATAATCTCGTGAGGAGCGGACTTCTCCCTTCCCAGGAGTGTGCTTTTCGCCTCAGAAGCGCGCTTCTCTGAAAACCCAGAAAGTACTGCTATTGGGTTTCATCACTGCAGCATGCTTCTCTTTTAAGGAGCAGTGGTTACTCAGAATGTGAAATCAGACTCCTTAAGGGAGGTCTCGAGTTCGATTCTGGGGGAGGAATGGTTCAGTGGCTACTAGGAATGCGAAATTAGACTCCTTAAGGGAGGTCTCGAGTTCGATTCCTAGGGAGGCCCTGCACTATTCATGAATAGTGGCAGACAAATAATCGTTTCGATGTAGACCAGCTGCGGTTGGGTTGCTACATGGCGATATGACAATATTATGGATCCATAATGGCTAGGTGTTCGCCCCGAGGGGGTGCGCCCACACTTGGGTAGGGGGCACGCTGTGCAACCCAGGGTGTGACAAGATTAGTCATAGTATTTATACTATGATAATTTTACATGTCCTAATCTAGCATGTCATAAAAAAAGAGACTCAACCATGTAAACAAAAGAATGAATTGTTATTACATTTAGGTTTATCATACCATTACAAGAATACCCCTTTCTGGTGAAAACCCCATTCTTGAATAAGATAAACTAATCCGACTCATATACAAGTCTGAAACATTTCTTGTTGAAAAGATCTCAGATACATGATTTTTACATATATCAAGTGCCTAAAACACATTACTTAATGTAAGAACTTGGTGAGATGTGAGCTTGAAATCAATAGTTCCTTTGCTAGTAACTTCAGTGCGAAGATTATTTGTCATTCGCACTTCTTGACCAGTAGCAATCTCCTCGTAAATCTTGAAAAGACTACGATCTTTACAAATTAAAATAGTTGTTCCATGTCTGACCACCTTGCACTCTCATTTGCTACTGAATTTACTTCGCACACAATCGCCATGAGTTCGAGACCATCAACCATGTTACTTTCTTTGGTCACTTTCTCATTCTTTATAGTTTTCTTTTGATGACGACAGTCTCGAGCATAATGACTAGGTTTATCACAAAAATGACGTTTTTCTTTTTTCTTGGATTATTCTTGTTAGAAGCTGACCTGATCTTGAATCATCTTTTGTCATTCTTAAGCTTTAGCTTGTCATTTTTAAACCCATGGTTTTCAAACATATTAGCCTTAAACTCAGTTTTCGGTTTTTCTTCCTTCTTGTCCTAGTTTCTTGAATGTTCTTCAATTCGAACTTCGAAGGTGACGTTAAAAGGACTCCATAATGTGACTCCTTTGTTCATACTTGAGTTTCCTTTTATAATTTTTCCAAGTTGATGGTAATTGTGAAATAATTACCCCCACTTGAAATTCTTCTTCCAAATTAATATGACAGTTCGAAGATCATCAACGATTTTGTTGTATTTCATGCCCTTGTGCAGGAATCGACTTATCATTGGTCATCTTAAAATCAATATAATTAGAAATTAGAAATTCTTGTATTACTTGCCTCCTCAATGCGGTACTTGTTGTCTATTGTGGTCCATAACTCCTTTATGGTCTCAATTGTGTGCTATGAACTGTACACATTATTGGAAAGTGCATTTAGAATATGTCCACGACACAAATAATTATCCATCTCCCTATTCTTGCACATCTATTTCAATTCATCACTATCTTCTTTGGAGTTGGTTTAGAAATAGATTCAATGTTGTCATCCAGAATGTAGGCAAGCTTCAATGAAGTTAAAAAGAACATCATTGAAGAATATTGTAAAATTCTCTTTATCAAACTGCTACAAACATATGAGATCTTGATTCATAATTTGAATAAAATGTGCAACAGTTTTTTCCATTGCTATTGAAGAATATTGTCTAAAAATTGTTGATACAAAAAATATATCAATGTAGAGATAATAGACTGAAGTTGATTACTGGCTTCAAGGTACAATTTAAAAGACTTTGTGTTTTAGGCAATATTATTTCTCCTTTTTCGGTAGATCTGCGAGAACCAGTGGGGCATGTAGAAAATAATCTTCATCATACAATAAAGCCTGACTCAACGTTGTTGAATATGAATTGTGTTTGCTCCAACTCAACCAAGAACACTCTAAATATTAGAACAGGATGATGTTAAGAAGAAAATAAAGCAAGGAGATAATATCATTTGATGTCATTGAGATGGATGGAAATGAGGGCTTGTATCCTTATTGATATAGTTTTCTTCGTCTCTATTGGCTAATAGACATGTCAATTTGATTGGCTGCCCTTTTAATTAATAGACGCTTATTCATGTGAATAGATGTGTCTATTTATTTGAATTTGTACCTTTCGATTAATAGATACCTATTCATGTGAATAAATGTGTCTAATTGATTGAATGTATCTTTTCATTAACAAACACTTTTTTTTCAATGGATACGTCTAGATTCAATGTATCCAAACCAACCATTCATCATAAGCACCTCTTTGTCAATAAATACATCTAGATTCAATATATTCAACAACCATTAACCATAAGCATCTCTTTGTCAACACATACATAAGTAAACCATAATCATAACCCAAAATAAACAATAATTAAAATATTTTCTAACAGTATTTATACAACGACATTACTGAAATCTTTGATAGCTTAACATATAATCTTAATTGTTTTTTATTTCTTTGCCGCGACGATTGCCGTGAAAAGTGCAAAAATCACATGTCATTACTTTTTATGTAGAAAAAAAAGTTTTGTAATTTTCTTCATAAAAGTACTTTTTGCTAAAAAAGAAGAAAAAAATAAAATATTTCAATTTAGTTAAAACATAATAAGGATAAATAAATTAAAATATTATAATTAAAGAAGGTAAATTTGAAAAATATTAAATTGATCATTAAAAAGTGAAAAAGATTGCAGTAGTAATCGAAAAGAACTAATAAATTATTAGATTGCTATAATACTTATTACATCACAAAAATACTATTTTAAAATGTAAAAGTAATGTGTAACACCCCATTTCTGTAGTCAGACTTTTACGTTGACTTATACATATTATCTAACGTATTTTATACGCATATATGTATGTAAATGGCCTTAAAATACGATGTTAATTGTGTGTATCCTAATGTTGTAGGAACCCGAGACCCTAGACATGACACTTAGGGTGTAAAACTCAGAAACATTTGAAATTTGGACACGAGCAACGCATTCTAGAGGTGGCTAACAAAACATTGCCTTTTGGATTGGAGTGGCAGCGCGCTCCCCTGAAGAATAGCGCTATCCAGTGGTGGAAAACAGAATGATGCATTTTCTTAAATTTAAGCAAAAGCGCGCTCCTAGGATTGAGCGGCGCGCACCTTGCTGGTGACAAACACAAGGTCTATTTCTGGGCAAGGAGGAGCGCACTCTTAATCAGGAGAAACACGTTCCTGGGCGTTCTGACAGGTTTTTTAGTATGGTCAGTGTGGTTGTTTGTCCGCCAATATAAAGGGTTTCTCGCTCGTTTTCAACTCATTTGAGTTGCTTTTGTCTAGAGAAGAAAGGGGAAGTGAAAGGAAGTGAGGAACGAAGGCTAGGGCTGGTGAATTTGAATCCAAGGAAAGCTCTTTTTGCCTTAAAATTTATGGATTCTTGTTCCTTTCTTTAAGTTGTTCATCATATATGAATTTGGGTGAATTTGGGGGATGGTTGGACGAAATTGGAGAATATGGGTTTTGCCAATTTTGTGGGTTTTGATGTTTGAATTTGTATCCAAATGAAATGTTGATGAAAGTTGGGTTTAAAACATGTTAGATTGTAAAGGAATTGATGTTGAATGGTAGACGTGCCCAGTTGTTGTTGAAGCAACTGAGGGTTTGGGAAGGGGTTTAGGTGGTGTTTTTGTGTGAATTATTGTGGGATTGTGATTAAATGTCATCCTATTGTGAAATTTACAGAATTTTTCGGTGAAATTGGTGATTTTGTGGTGTGGTCATTTGGAAATTGGCGAGCTGCTTGTGTAGTAGTTGTTAGAGAGTGTAGTTTGGTGATAGGAGTTAATACCCATTGTAAGTATCTCTTACCTTTGGTCCTATGTATGACATTATATGTATAAATGTGTTTGTGAAATGTAAGCATGTCATTGTTATTGCATTTATGCTTTAAATGCATGAAATGTTTTATATTGGCGCATGCCTTGGACTTGGCTTAAGTTGGTCCTAGACATGGGTAACATTCCGTTTGAGGGTCCTTACTAGGAATAAGACTCGCATGAATGGTTGATCAGCATATGTGGCTGGTGTTGTCCTAGTTAGGAATGGATTTTCCAAGAATAGTTACTTATGTAGAAGACTAGGTGCTACCCTCATAGATGCATAAGGGGTAAGTCCTACTCTAATACTTGGATGATGGGCGATGACTGAATGGTTTTTCACTGGGCTTTGCAAGGTTTTGCAAATGGATGGATGTGATGAAATATATATTGATCATGTATTATTGATTACATGCCTACATCATGATGTTTATACCATTTTAAATGTCATGTTTCATTATTGATGCATACGTAATGTCATAAGTAGAATATTCAGTGAGTTAGTTGTAGCTCACCCAAACTCTCAATCTTTTCAGGACTAGACATCAAGGGCAAAGGAAAGGCTCGGAGGAGTGACTTCTGGTCTTATTTGATGTATGTATGTGTTGAGGAGTTTTGCTAGACTTGTATTTTTGTATATATACATGTATATATCACACTACTTATTGTATATTATAACGTAGATGTGTGAACATGTGTATAACAATGAATGACTAGTTTGGTTATGTGAATGTGACAAGATAGTATAGCCTGATATATTGTATATGTGGATGAAATAAATTCTTAATTGGGTGATATTTTATGAAATAGAATTGGATTATACAGGTCATGTGACAGGTTAAAGCTAACAGGGTATCAAAGGTGTTCGGAGTAGACACGTGTGATACTCTATGCCAGTCGTGACGTCATCCACTTGGAATAATCATTTGAAGCATTTGAGAATTGCTTTTACTGTATTAAAAAAACGACAATCTTCATGTGAAGCTTGAAAAATGTTAATTTGGTCAAAAAGAAGTAAATATTTAGGGCATGTAGTAAATAAAGATGGTGTTGCAATAAATTCTATGAAGATTGATGTCATGCTATCTTGGCCAAAACCAAAGTCAGCAAAGGTCATGCAGGGATTCTTTAGCCTCAAGGGTTATTATTGTTGATTCATTCATAATTATGGGAAGATAGTGGCTCCTCTTATTAACATGTTGAAGAAAGAATTGTTTACTTGGAATATTGTTGCGAAAAAAGCTTTCCAAAGTCTCAAGATTGCAATGAATCAATCTCCTATCTTAGCTCTTCCTTGTTTTAATAAAACATTTATTGTAAAGTGTGAGGCTTTTGAGGTTAGTGTGGGTGCAATTTTGTCGCAAGACCTACCTATTGCTTACTTTAGCCAAGCACTTCATGAGAAGCATTTCTTGCTATCAACTAAGGGTGAAAGCAACCCGACCCAACCTGATCATTTCGGGTTGGGTTTGAACAAAATTTTGGGTTGGTCGGGTTCTATTTTGGGTGACCCGACCAAGTCGCGTAGGGTCGCTGGTCTTGCCAAAAAAAGTTTGATTTAACCTGACCTGACTCGACCTTTAATCCTTCCCCTGTGCACGCCATTTCTCTCTCTCTTCTTTTCTCTTCCCTCTCTCTTTCCTTCCCTCTTCTTCTTGTTGCCCCTTGCAGAGACCCCTTTCTCTTCTTTTCTCTTTTTCTCTATTTTCTTCTTTTCTCTTCTCTTCTTATTCTCTCTCTTAGTGGTGTGCAACCTCTCTCTCTCTTTCTCTCTTCTCTTCTCTTTTTCTTTCTCCCTTCTTCTTTCTTTTTCTTTTTTTCTCCCTTGGTCCCGCCTCTCTCTCTCTCTCTTTCTTTTTTTCTCTCTTCTCTTCTCTCCCTTCTCCACCAGCTCTCTTTCTCTCTCTCCTTTTCTCTCTAACCATTTTCTGCCATCCCTTTAAAAAAAAAAGAAAAAGAAATTTTGGGCCAAGCCCATCAAGTTGGGGCCCAACCCAATCGATCCGACCCGACTTTTGGTTGGTCGGGTCAGGTCGGGTTGGGCCGCCTTAAAACAAGAGGTTGGGTGGGTTGGGGGGCGAAACCCGACCCGATCCGATTTCACCCCTACTATCAACTTATGAAAAAAAGATACTTGTTTTGATTCTTGCAGTAGAAAAATGGTGACCATACCTTTTGGAAAGGAAATTTGTGGTGAAGACGGACCATTAAAGTCTCAAGCATTTGTGGTCACAATGCATCATGATAAGTGTGCAACAAAAGGAGTAATACAAATTGATGGGCTACGATTTCATCATGGAATACAAAAAGGGTGGATGGTGAGAATGTTATTGTTGATGCCCTGTCTAGACAACATGAAGTTGGAGATTATGTGGGTAGCTAGCAAGCTTTGTCTAGCCCTCTTCCTCATTAGCTTGATGCAAGAGGTGGAATCTTGTCCACACTTACAAGACATTAAATCCAAAATTCCCATTGGAGAAATGGTAGATACTTGTAAGCTTATGAATGGGGTGATTTTTTTAAAGGAAGAATATATTTAACAAGAGATTTAAGCCTCACAACCACTTTTATGAAAGAATTCCATGATAGCAAACATGAAGGTTATATCAAGACTCTTCAACGACTAAAATCAGCTTTTTCGAGAAAGGGATGAGTGAGCAACTCAAGTGATTTATAAGAGGTTGCAATGTCCGTCAAAGATACAAGGTGGAACATAGTGTGCCAGCAAGACTCTTGCAGCCATTACCCATCCCAAATCAAATATGGGAAGACATATCAAAAAAATTTGTTGAAGGATTACCCCCTTCTCAAGGTAAGAGTACTATTATTGTAGTTGTTGATAGATTATAAAAATATGGGGCTCTCTCTCATCCTCATACCGCTATTAGAATATATAGCTCAAATATTTTTTGATAACTATCTTTAAACTCCATGGGCTACCAAAATCCATTGTATGTGATAGAGATCCAACCTTCACAGGTACATTTTGGAAAGAACTATTTCGATTGAACTGAACCTCTTTCAACTTTGGCTGAAGTTATCACCCGCAAAGGGACGGCCAAAGTGAAAATGTTAATCATACTTTAGAGATGTACTTCGAGGTGTTTCACAAGCGACAAGCTAAAAGAATGGTTGAAGTGTTGTCTTGGGCTGAATATCGCTACAATTCCAGTTGGAATTCTACTGTGCAAAAGATTCTTTTTAAAATAGTATATATTAGAGTTCTATACATATAATCGGGATTTCCAAATCAATCTCAATCCCGATTTATCATTCCAAAATATTTGGGATATATATATTTCCTTTCTTAAATCATCCCCTACCTATTTGGATGATTGAGCATGTATATAAATATGAAAATTGTGTATGCATTCACATATGAAATAAAGTGAGCGATAATTTGTTATTGCGGGCAATGTCGAACCACATAAATCCCTCTTTGTTTCTGTTTCTTGATTATTCTCTTGCAGTGGTTTGTGATTCTTGATTTAATATGGTATCAGAGTGATCCTGGGAAAGAGTTTCAGATTGCTGCACAACTTAATGCTTTACAAGTCACACATAAGTTCTTGTTATTTGATTTCTTTGTGAAGATCAACAGTCGCGTTCATTTCGGCACTACGATTTTATGTTCTGCAAGTCTCACAAGTTCATATTGCTTGTTTATGAAGATCTAGTGTAGTGCTCATTCTGGCATCCTGCGCTTAATTGCGGTTGCGATACTTTGGGTTGCGATCCATTTCTTTTACCTGACCAAGAAGAACAAAAGCCTTATTTTTTTTTCATTGTAGTAACAAAGTGGGTGTGAAACATCACAATCAATAGTTGCAGCAAGTCCAAGAGAAAAGATAATAAGGAGCATAAACTTTATTACTTCTGCCACAAGGTTTATCAATCTAATTTTTTGGGTTTTTTTTGGTACTGATCTTTGGTGGTGGATTTCAGTACGATCATCTTTGGAGAATATTATATTATAATCAATGGCAACAACACCCCCGGATGCTTTTTCTCCATATTATCTTCATCCATCGGATAATCCAGGGACTCCATTAGTATCTCAACCATTTAATGGAGATAACTATTCTACTTCGAATCGTGCTATGAAAATGGCACTTTTAGCCACGAATAAAATGGGCTTCATTGATGGTACCATCCCTCGACCAAGTGCACCAGAATCAAGCGTCTAACTTTGGAACCGTTGTAATGACATGGTTTTATCTTGGCTCTTAAATTCAATTTCTCCTGAAATATCTCATAGTGTAATCTATGCAACAACAGCTCAAACTGTTTGGAATGAACTTAAGGAGCAGTTTTCTCAAGGCAACATTCCTCCTATCTATCAAATCAAGCGATCAATTTGTACTCATTCACAGGAGCAAATCCTCATTTACGATATACTTTACAAAATTGAAAGCTTATTGGGATGAATTAGCCTCATATATCCCTGCTCCTAATTGTATTTGTGGAGCTTTGAAAACCCTGTTTGAATATCAAGAACAAGAGCGAGTTTATTAATTTCTCATGGGCTTGAATGATTCTTATTCGATCGTTAGAAGTCAAATTCTCACCATGGATCCTCTTCCTTCAGTTAGTAAGGTTTACTCTCAAATTCTTCAAGAAGAAAAGCAACAAGAACTTCACATCACTACACCTTCTATACCAGATGCAACAACGTTTTCTATTGTGAAGAAAGATGGTATTCAAGAATATGGTCGTTTTAATAAGAATCGCCAATGCCCACGTTGTGAACATTGCAACCAATATGGTCATATCAAATCAAAATGCTACAAGCTTCATGGCTACCCACAAAAGTCAAGCAACTTAGTTTCCTCTGATGGTGTCAAACCTCCTGCAACATCAACTAGCAATGCTTCAGAGACCATGGCTTCCTCTACCACCATCCCCCAGCTTACTCCAGAACAGTACCAACAATTACTTTTTTTTCTCAATCATGGTACCACTCAACCTACTGCCAATTTTAAAGGTAATTCTATTTGTTGCACTTCTTTTCCTTCATCTCTTTGGATTATTGATAGTGATGCCTCTGATCATATTGCACCTCATCCAAATTCTTTGTCCCATATCACACCTTGCCCTCAGAACAAACCTGTACATCTTCCTAATGGCATGGTTGCTCCCATCACTCATAAGGGTGCAGTGTCCTTTTCTCCTACTTTGACCATTCATGATGGTTTATATGTACCTGAGTTTAAATTTAACTTACTCTCCATTAGCAAACTCATTAAATCACTTAAATGTGTGGTTGTTTTTTTCTCCGATTTTTGTATTTTTCAGGACCTGGTCACAAAGTAGATGATTGGATTGGGTAAAGAGCATGGAGGACTATTTTTTTCATCCTATAAATTGCCCCACTTCTCTCTCAGCTTGCAGCCCCATGGACTCTTTTGATGTTTGGCACTGGCGTTTAGGACACCCTTCTTCATCTCGTCTTTTAGCTTTATGACGAATAATTAGTGACATTTCTACTTCTAATGCTCATTGTGATATTTGTCCCCTTGCTAAGCACACTAGGTTACCTTTTCCCAATGAAAATAATAGATATACTAAAACTTTCACTTTGATACATTGTGATATTTGGGGTGATTTTTTTGTTCAATCACTTTCAGGTGCTTGTTATTTTCTTACAATTATCGATGATTTTTCTTGGTGTACTTGGATTTATTTAATGAAGCATAAGTCTAAAACTCAATGTTTATTGAAAAACTTTTTTGCAATGGTTAAAACACAATTTCATCGTTCCATTCAACAGATACTCACTAACAATGGCTTGAATTTGTTTCCCTTTCAATTTTTTTTAACGAAGTCGGTGTTGTCCACCAAAGGAGTTGTGTCAGTACACCTTAACAAAGTAGTGTGGTTGAACGTAAACATAGACATCTTTTAAAAATTGCTTGAACTCTTCTTTTTCAAGCTAATCTTCCTTTGAAATTTTAGGGTGAAAGTGTTCTTACTGCAGTTTACCTTATAAATCGTTTGCCGACACCTGTTCTTTCTAGCCAAACCCCTCATGACACACTTTTTACTACAAAACCATCTTATACACATCTCCATGTCTTTGGTTATTTGTGTTATGCCCATTATCCCATGGGAAGCATAAATTTGCTCCTCGTGCCATCAAATGTGTGTTCATAGGGTATCTTTTTGGCCAACGTGGGTATCGGGTTTGTGATCCTCAAAAACATGTGATTTTCACTTCTCACGATGTGACCTTTCATGAGAATATTTTCCCTTTTAGTATCCTTACTGCTCTTTCATCTTCTTCGGAACCTGTCCTCCCATTACCTATTATTGAACCTCCAAATTTAGGGCCTCCCTCTGCTCCTGCCATTACTAGCAACCCATCTTTACCTCCTCATAATCCTCCTACCCATCCTTTCCTTCGACACTTTACTCACCCTCATATCCTCCCCACCCATCCTCATGATTATGAAATTTCTCTCCCTTCTTCCTCAACAACTAGCACTGCACATCTTATTCCCAATTTCCTCTCCTACTCTTCCTTGTCTTTCAGACACTTTTCTTTTCTCACCTCCATTTCTTATGAATTTGAGCCCACATCTTACTCTGAAGCCGTTAAGCATCCCAAGTGGTGAAAAGTCATGGCTGCCGAACTTGCAGCTCTTGAACATAATAATACTTGGGTTTTGACTCCTCTTCCTCATGGTAAAAAGCTTATTGCTTGTAAGTGGGTCTATAAAATCAAATATCGCTCTGATGGTTCTATTGACCACTACAAAGCTCGCTTGGTCGCTAAAGGCTATACTCAAATTGAAGGTGTTGACTATCATGAAACTTTTGCTCAAGTTGCTAAGTTAGTTATTGTTCATTGCCTTCTTTCTATTGCTTCTATTAAAAAGTGGCATTTATACCAATTAGATGTTCATAATGCATTCCTTCATGGTGATCTTGATGAGGAAGTATATATGAAACTCCCTCTTGTATATGGTCAATAGGGGGAGCAACGAGTTTGTCATTTAACTAAGTCTTTATAAGGCCTTAAGCAAGCCTCTAGGAATTGGTTTTCCAAGGTCTCTATTGCTCTCATTCATGTTGGTTTTAAGGAATCCACAACTGATTATTCTTTGTTCACTTCTACATTTGTCACCACCATCACCATTGTGCTTGTTTATGTCGATGACATTATTGTGACTAGGAATAATTTATCGGCCATCAATGCATTGAAGGTTTTTCTTCAACGTTTCTTTCAAATTAAAGATCTTGGGCACTTGAAATATTTCTTGGGAATTGAGGTAGCCTGTTCTTAGAAGGGCATTTTTCTTTCTCAACATAAATATGCGCTTGAAATTTTAGAAGAAATTGTTCTCCTTAGGGCTTAGCCAACCACTTTTCCTATGGAGCAAAATTTAAAGCTTTCTACTGATGGTGACATTCTTGATGATCTCGCTCAATATAGGCGTTTGGTTGGAAGACTCATCTATCTCACTATTACTCGACATGATATAGTCTACTCCGTTCATAACCTAAGTCAATTTATCCAAGTTCCTCGTCGCTCCCACTTGGAAGCTGCTCATCGAGTTCTTCGATATCTTAAATCTGCTCTAGGAAAAGACATCTAGTTATCATCTAACAATGGTTTGCATTTGAAAGCATTTTGTGTTTCTGATTGGGCCAGTTGTATAGAGACTTGCCGATCCATTTCAGGTTACTGTGTTTTTTTGGGTGATAGCCCAATTTCTTGGAAAAGTAAGAAACAATCTATTGTTTCTTGTTCCTCCACTGAGGCTAAATATTGTGCAATGACCACAACTACATGTGAAATCATTTGGTTAAAATATCTGCTCACAGATCTTGGCATCTCTCATCCATTTCTAATTTTGCTCCATTGTGACAATAAGGTGGCCTTGCATATAGCATCTAATCCAGTTTTCATGAGCATGCCAAGCATATAGAACTAGATTGTCACATTGTCAGGCAACAACTTCAGGTTGGTGTTATTTGTACTATTTATACTCCTTCAAAGTCACAACTAGTTGACATCTTTACGAAATCACTTGGTCGAGACCAACTTTAGTTTCTACTATCCAAGTTGGATGGTCATGATATTCACGCTCCAACTTAAGGGGGAGTATTAGAGTTATATACATATAATCGGGATTTCTAAATCAATCTCAATTCCAATTTATCATTCCAAAATATTTGGGATATATATATTTCCTTTCTTAAATCATCCCCTTCCTATTTGGATGATTGAGCATGTATATAAATATGAAAATTGTGTATGCATTCACATATGAAAAAGAGTGAGCGATAATTTGTTACCGTGGATGTAGGCAATGCCGAAACACGTAAATCCCTCTTGGTTTCTATTTCTTGATTATTCCTTTGCAGTGGTTTGTGATTCTTGATTTAATAGTATATGGCAGGAAGCCACCGTCTTTACTGACTTGTGTACCTGGAACAACCAAAGTAGCAGTCGTGGAACAAGAATTACAATCTAGAGATTGCGTTCTTAAGGAAACTTGTGAATGCATTCAACAAGCTCAAGCAAGAATGAAAAAAAAAAAATGATTCAAAGCATAAGGAAATGGAGTTTAAAATGGGTGATTTAGTTTATCTCAAGTTGTAAACATACAAGCAAATGTCTATTATTGCCTTGAGGTGGAAGATTAAACTCGTTGCAAGATACTATGAGCCTTTTGAGATTAGTGAAAGAGTGGGTAAGGTTGCACATAAACTGCGGTTGTTAGACTGAGGTCAATCAGAATGAACAATTAGAGCCTATCCCTCAAATTGTTTTGGATTATAGGAAAAGTAAAGGTGTGAATGAAGTTTTTATCCATTGGAAAGAACTTTCCCAGCAGAAGCTACTTGGAAAACAAAGCATATATTGAAGAACGATTTTCAACACTCACCCTTGAGGATAAGGTTGTTTCTTGAGAAGAGGGGAGTTGTTACATGCCAGAAGCTAACATGAAGCTAGGTCGCAAAATGGCTAACATAAGTACAAATAAAACATGTTAACTTATTTAAATTACTTCCTCTATTTTAGTTGCAGTTATCTTAATTTAAATAAGTCAATTAAGTCGTTAGTGTTACTGGGCAAGGTAATTCCTGATTTTCAGTTAAGAATTTTTTTATTTAAGTGCCCCATGAAAAGAAATAAAATATATATGCTATTTTTTGTTATTGTCAAACTATAAGTTTGCTTGGGAGGCTACTGTAGCCTCGAAGTTCCTCGACAAATTCTTTATATGTTTTTGTTGATGTTGTTGAGAAAATCTGATTATAGCATCTTTGGTATCATAACCAGGCAAATTAGCTCCACCACCTCTCAAATTCAAGACCATACCACATGATAGTGACATTAATAGTAGTTTCGTATGAAGACCCTTCTTGAAGGGATTTCGTGTAGACATAGAACTCGAAAATAGTAGTAGTAGTAGTAGTAGAAGTAGACATACCATCAATTTGGTGGTTGACTTTGAAAGTAATAGCAGTGATATTTAATTTGTAGTGATGGCAATAGGTTTTATTTTAATTTCACTAAATTTCCTTTTTTTCTTGGTTCTTTCCTTAATAGATGCACCATACATGGAATCAAAATGGACGATGGTAGATGGACTTGGTGGATGATGGTTGTCACGACCTTAGTTTCTCACATGGACAACATCAAGTTCGTGAATTTATCTCAAGCGCATGACAATTAAGTTGTAATATACCGATAGTGAGTCGGGTTATCGTATCCACAATGAATTATTACTCTATCAATTACCATTTCACAGATTTCAAACTTTATTTAGACAATCAAATGGAGATATCACTAGAATAAAAGTGCTGAAAATTAAAGTTTGAATGTAAGCAACAAAATGTAAATAAAATTTAATAGTGGGAATGATCTAGAGAATCAACTTAACTGAGTTTGCAAATCAAAATTAATTGGAATCATTCATCGTTAAATTTATTTTCTAAATTTATAAATCAAATTCAATGTTTATCAATCCTCTCTCTTGAGTGTCGAATCAAACCTATAAGTGAGGTTGAATCTTGACCTCTCGATAAAGACCCAATTCTCAATTATACATTGAGTTTTAAGAATTTCTCAATGATCTCACAAGATCCTATAAACCTCTTGATTTTATATCAATCTCATGTCATAATTCTCATTTTCCAACCTAAAGAACCCTCTCTCGAGTTAGATTTAGGTTCAATCAATTTATGACCAGTAAATCAAAAGCATTAAACATAGAAAATCATGAATAAACTTTAGAAATTGCATTAATAATGAATAAAATCCACAATCAATTCATCAAAATCAAACTAAGATCCATCTAATCTCTAGATTAAAACTTTAGCTCATGATGATATTCAAGAATACAAAAAAGAGATTAAGAGTAGAAAACATGAATACAAGATAAATGAAAGAAGAAGTAAAGAAAACCCCCTTTGATCTCCATCATCTTCTTCTTCAAAAATCCTGCAACCAATCTTCTTCCTCAAGCTTCTCTTGCTTCTCTTTTTCTTCTCTAAACCCTAGCTACTCTAATCAATTCTAAAACTAGTAGAATGTAAGATAATTCTCAAAAACCCTAAAAATCCCATTAAAAACCCAGATACAAAAAGACTAAAAGACCCAAAAAAAATGAGTCGCACTAGGAAGCAATGTAGCGCCGCAGCGCTTGGAGTCAGCGTCACGGCACTACCTCACTATTCATGCCCAAATACCCCTCTGAGCGTCGCAGCGCTGATTACTGTTCATTGCACATTTTGTTTCTTCTCTGAGCGTCGCGACGCTTAGAACAACTTCTCTCTTCTGGTTCTTTGGACTTGGCCAATTTTCTGGTTCTTCCTCTTGGTTTTTTGGTCCATCTTTTACACATTTCTTTGACATGCTTTGAACCACATTTTAGCCCATTTTTAGGCTTTTTATTTACCTACAAAACAAAATACAAAAACACAAGTAAATGATCTATATTATATGCAAATATGTATTAACATGTAAAATTCTATATGAAACTATGTATAAACTTGTAAAATGTGATAATATTAATATGTAAACGATGTAATTGACTTTAGAAAAAATACCTAAAAATCATGATTATTTTCCTAAGTTAGCCTTATGCATTTTATTCATGAAAACCACTAAAACTACATCTAAAACTTTTAAAAATATCTAAATGAACCTAAAACACTAAATATGAACAATTAATGCAAATATCTATAAAAACTAACTAAATGCACCTAAAAACCTATGAAATTAACATGTAAAACATTATCTAAAACTCAACTGATCAAATTCCCCCAAACTTAGACTTTGATCGTCCCAAACAAAGAGAAAGATGACACTTGGATAACAAAACTCTTCACATATTCCAAAATGAACAAAAGTTTGATTTGCAAAGATTTGATTCACATGATCTCAAAGACATCACACCTCTCACAACATAACTAAAGGAAAATTTCGAAAGTTTAAACTTGTTTGTCCAGAACTTCAACCTACAAAACTATGTCTTCTTTTTTATCCTTATTAACAGCCAAGCATAAAAATCATTCACATGACCACTCATAAATCATATAGATCAATGCAAGCAAGATAAAAATATGATCTCACAAAACAAAACATGAACTTCATATGCTTGCTTTTCACACTTCTCTCCACTACTGTAGGTTTCACACCAGGCAAGATCAATAGGACTTTAATAAGCTTGTAATGTTAGGCCAAGGGTAAGGGTATGACAACATGGATAAAATGAAGTTTAATACAGCCAAAACCTCTTTGATACATAACACGTTTACATATCCAGTGCCTTACAAAATGAATCAAACCCAACATATTATCCAAACAAGAATTTTTAACAATTTTTATTCACATAACTCCCAACATACCCCCAAACTTATTCATTTCACTCATTAATGAAAAAAAATATTTTCTTTTCTCATTCTTTTCATGCTTCATATTTTTCTTCTTTTTAACACATTTTGAACCTATTTGAATCTTTCTCATTACCTTCACATAACAATTTCATTCCATAGCACATTTATACAAAATTTTCCATGAAAAATAACCTAACCCATTACAATTCACATTTATTCAAAAAGTTAAGGGTGCAAAGGTTAAAACTAGGAGAAATCAATCAAGGTATTGGTTAATCATTTTAGGTGACAAAGAATAATGAATAAAGCTCAAATAAGGTGACTAGGGATAATTCAACATGAAGGTGGGCTTAATGGCTCAATCTTTCCAAAAATGGCCTAAATCATGTCTCTCATGGCGTGATTCCTAGGATTTTGCCTCAAGAAATGATCAAGCAAGTTTTAAAGTTCAATTTGAAAAGTGAGATTTTAATGATGCTTAACTTGCCAAATCTCAATTTAAACAGCAAGTAGAACTCATGATCATTATTCACATTCAAACGTCAACAAGAATGTTCAATAAACATGGCAAAGCAGATTAAGCACACAGACACTTAAGAGTACTTTCTAATTTTCCAAAAGTCATATTTAGAAATGAGTGTTAGTTCCATCATAGATCATCCATACAAAATCAAATCAAATCAAAGCTCATAAACACAAACCAAAGGCTAAAATTTATAGTAATATGCTAATATGTAAAGGAACACTAAGCAAAATAAACATTGAACCCTCCCCCAAACTTAAATGTGGCATTGTCCTCAATGGAACATAAAATAGTAAGGAAAAAGTTCAAGAAACTCCCCTAAATGCCTCAGTCGTCATCCTTTTCTTCAGGCGGATGCTCCTGGAATTGTGGTGGTTAGGGGAATTGGACAGCAGCAGGTCCGACATTGAGGCCGCAAGCATTGAACATTTGCACCAAAGATGAATTGAATGCAACGGAGTAATCGACATATTGACCCATATGCTGACGTTGATCCTTCATCTCGTGCTCAAGGCGCATAATTCGATCAGACATAGACAATGCTTGTGCACAAGGACGCCGAGAAGAAGTACCCTCGCTTGGTCCCCAACCAGGAGGGGTCTCGTCATCAGGTGTTGGAGTCTTATACCTCACTATGTTGCTAGAGTCAATGGCCAATCTAGGACGACTAATTTCCTCATCATCACTCCAAGTTACCCCCGCATTTCGACACAAGGCTGTTAGCAAGGATGGGTGAATGAGTCCTCTAGTGGTAGCAGGCTTGATATTGTAATACCCTAGGTTTTGCACACAAAAAAAAAATTTCGTTCGGGCAGACGGGGTGCGAATGCATTATAATGATAATAACAGAGTCAGCGGAAGCACAATTAAAGTACAAGTCTGATTTCATTAATTTTAGAATATAATTTGTACATGAAATGATTAAGGGAACATTCTCCCAAAAATTCCCAATGAATAATACAAAGGGTACAAAATGTGGGCCCAAAAACCTACACCCAGTCTACCCTAATCTCCTGTGAAAAATGGGATAATAACGGGGTGAGCTACGCACTCAGTGGGTAAAATAGCTCGTGTATATAATAATTAACAAAGCAAACTTCATAATTAAATATCTTAAATACACATGTGAGCATCATAGTCAATCAATATGTATGTATGCATGACACCATCTCGTAATGGTTTGATGACTGTACATCGCCTGAGTTCACGTACGGATGTCCCTCCCCGGGAATAGTCGGGTTCTCATTGTACGTCCCTCATCAGGAACGATGCTCTGGATTCACGTACAGATGTCCCTCCCCGGGAATAGCCAGGTTCTCATTGTACGTCCCTCTCAAGAGAAATATAATGAATAGCGAGCATCGCTCCTAACTATTCTATGAATCATAAACCACATACGTCCCTAGGTGGTGATATGTATGATGCCAATGCATGAACTGGTCTGCATGAACTAGTCCGGTCTTTTCTTATCATTTAGACAGGATTTAGCAACATCTGGTGATCCTTATCAGGGTCGGTATCACTACGTGCAAGGTTAGGACATTCAGTATTACTGTATAAGCTGATAGCTTTCAAATAAGACCAACCAGATCAGTCTTCAGTTGAGAGGTGAGACGCAAGGTCTGCTTAAATACCTATCATCTAGAGCAGCACGCTGCCTCCCGTTCACTATTTAAAGTTACTAAGGACAAGTCTGAGTCTGGTTGAGCCAGATTGACTACTAATCTGACATAACAACAGCGTAATACATGAATACCAATTATACAGGCATAAGTGCGACAATATAAACATTATACGCAATAATGAAGTGTAAATGAATAGTAGACATAATGATAAATGAATATGAACTTTAATAAAAGTTATAAGACACACAAACTTCTGTTTCGTTCCCCACCTTCAGATAAGAACTCCTTTTAGAACTAGTGCTTGTCACACCCCGCCCTGACGCGCCTAAACTGGCGGTACACTCGCGGACGGGGCGCGCATTTGGAATAATAACAATGGTAACAACAGAGTGCGCAGCGGAATATATAATATACAGTACAAATCTGATTTCATTTAATTCATAATATAATTTGTACATGAAATGGTCGAGGGAACATACTCCCCAAAATCCGCAATAAATAATACAGAGGGTACAAAAATGTGGGCCCCATAACCTGCACCCAGTCCATCCTAACTTCCTGTGAAAGATTTGATAATAATGGAGTGAGCTTAACGCACTCAGTGGGTAAAATAGTTCGTGAGTATAACAATTAATGTAACATACTTCAATATCAAATATCTTAAATACACATGTGAGCATCATAATCAATCAATATGCATGTATGCATGACACCGTCTCGTATTGGTTTGATGAACGTACATCGCCTGAGTTCACATACAAATGTCCGTCTGGACGTTCTCCCCTAGCGTAGCCAGGTTCTATTGTACGTCCCTCCCCAGGCGTAGCTGGGTTCTCATGTACGTCCTTCTCCAGAGAAATATATTGAATAGCGAGCAATGCTACTAACTATTCTATGAGTCATAAACCATAAACGTCCCTAGGTGGTGATATGTATGATGCCAATACATGAACTGGTCTAGTCTACTGGTCTGGTCTTTTCTTGACATTTAGACTGACTTTGGCAACTCTGGTGATCCTTATCAGAGTTGGTATCACGACGTGCAAGGTTAGGACATTCAGTATTACTTGTATAAGCTGATAGCTTTCAATAGGACCAACTAGATCAGTCCCAGTTGAGAGGTGAGACACAAGGTCTATAAATAACCAATCACCTAGAGCAGCCCGCTGCCTCCTGTTCACTATTTAAAGTTACTGAGGACAAGACCGAGTCTAGTTGAGTCAGATTGACCACAAATCCGACATTATAACAGTATAATATGTGAATTCCAAGTGTATAGGCATAAGTGCGACAGTATAAACATTATATGACATAATGCAGTGTAAATGAACAATAGATATGATAATAACAGAATGTAAACTTTAATAAAAGTTATAAAACACGCAAACTTATGTTTCGTTCCCCACCTTCAGATAAGAAATTCTTTTTCAGATTTGGCGTTTTCTTCCGGACAGAACTTCGTCACACCGCACCGAGAGTCTTGAACAGAGAGTCTCAAAAGACTAAAAACTCAAAATGAGTGAAAAGAGGAGGAAAAATCACAATTTGGAGTGAATTTGGTGTGAAAAATGAAGAAGGGGGGTTGGTTTATATAGAGGTTTTGGCGCCTGGACTTCCGGGCAGGTGAAATGCCCCATTTTTTTTTTTTTGTGAAATACAGGGTATTACACTCTACCCCCCTTAAAGGGATTTCTCCCTCAAAATCAATTCAAGTAGTTGTGATGGTTATCTGCTTGAGATTCACTGCCGGCGTCATCTCTTGCGAGTTCAGGGTAGTGGTTGAATGGTCCCAGAATAACACTGTGGCAGGTGGAATCGTCGTCATCATAAAACCATGGAGAGCAAATTGAATCGGACTCGTCCTCTGAAGATTCCAACCTTTGCATAACAGATGGTGGTGAAGGGCGCTGGTTACATCGTTTGAGAGGAGGTAGGTTGAGAGGTGGGATATTCTTTCGTGCAGTTGCTCGAATTCGGCCGACTGGTAATTTTGGTAGAAGGTCTTGCCAAGATGAGGGCACGGGATTGTTACGAAAAAGCCATGCACGCTCTGGCGATAATGTTCCCTGTCTGTGTGGTGATGGAGTTGGTGATGCAAAGTAGTTGTGACTTGACTCTGATTCTGAAGGAGTCGCCACAGGTTGCCAAGGAGGCCACAACGTGTGTGCATTACCATATCCATTGATATTATTTTCAGACATCTGTATAGTTATTCAAGTGAAACGATGTATTAAGATATGTGTAAACAAAGTTCCATCATTTTATTGATAAGTGAAAATAGTACAATGTATCACATCATCAATTGGTACTAGAAAACAATTCAGGGTATTTCTGTTTAATTGTTGCTTCTAGTTCCCATGTTTCTTCCTCGATGCCGTGGTGAGCCCAGAGCACCTTCACAAGTGGTATGCTACGTTGCCTTAGTTCTTGAGTTTTTCTATCCAAAATCTCTATCGCTATCTCCTGATACTTATTTCCTTCCTCAACCCGAACCTCGACTAAATGGATGATATGCGAAGGATCAGGACGATACTTACGAAGCATAGATACGTGAAAAACGTCATGAACCTTAGGCATGGAAGATGGAAGGGACAGACGATAAGCAAGTTTGCCAATACATTCAATGATCTGAAATAGACCGATATACCACGGGGAGAGCTTTCCTTTGATCCCAAAGCGTTTGACACCTTTTATCAAATTCTAGAGGCTGTCTCCACTTGTCAGCATAGCTCTTCTGTCGACTTTGTGCAACACGAAGTCGTTTCTTTACTAGTGTGATCTTCTCAGAAGTCTCTTAAACTAGTTCAGGGCCTAACTGCGATCGATCTACCATATCTAACCAGCATACCAGAGATCTGCAAGGCCGACCATAAAGAGCCTCATACGGTGCCATGCCGATACTAGTTTGGTAGTTGTTGTTGTATGCAAACTCAGCTAAATGTAAGTACTTTGCCCATTCGTCATTAAAGTCCAAAATGCAACATCGTAACATCTCTTCTAAGATTTGAATAAGACGCTCTGACTGCCCATCAGTCTGAGGGTGAAATATTGTGCTCATAGAGATCTTAGAACCCATTCTACTCTGAAAGCTTTTCCAAAAGTTTGATGTGAATCGAGGGTCTCGATCAGAGACGATCGTGAGTGGTATGCCATGAAGGCGTACGATATCTCTTTCATATAGTTCTGCAAGTTTGGCGGGATTATCCGTGAACTTTATTGGCAAAAAGTGTGCAGACTTTGTAAGTCTGTCAATGATAACCCAAATAGCATCTTGCCCTTTATTATTTCGAGGCAAAACCGTAACAAAATCCATTGCGATGTTCTCCCACTTCCATTCTCCAATAGGTTACGGCTGGAGAAGTCCAGAGGGAAGTCTTCATTCTGCCTTAACCTTTTGGCAAATGAGGCATCGAGCAACGAAGTCTGCAATTGCCTTCTTCATTCAAGAAAATCAGAATTGTCGCTTGACATCCTTGTACATCTTGTCACCCCCAGGAGGCATAGCGTACCTCGAACAGTGCATCTCAGTAAGCACTTCTTTCAGAACTTCAGGATCGTTCAGTAGATAGAGACGTTTTTTATAGAAAACGATCCCGTCTTCAGCGATCGACCAGTGAGGAAAGTACTGTCCACTGAGTAGAAGTTCTCGTTTCTCCATTAACATTGGGTCATTGGCTTGAGCTACTGAAATCTTTCGAACGAGCTTAGAGTTGGCTGATAATTCAAAGAGTTGTGGTCTTGGTCCCTCTTCGTTCAGCTGTAGGTTAAAGTTCTCCATCTCTGTAGCCAACTTCCCCA
This sequence comes from Paratinospora sagittata, assembly GCA_035771175.1. Taxonomy (NCBI): domain Eukaryota; kingdom Viridiplantae; phylum Streptophyta; class Magnoliopsida; order Ranunculales; family Menispermaceae; genus Paratinospora; species Paratinospora sagittata. Next base: position 10,273,875 of record CM069608.1, read on the forward strand.
TTTCGTAGTTAAGAGTGCAAGTAACATAAGATTTTCTACTCAGGGCATCGACCACAACATTGGCCTTTCCGGGATGGTACTGGAGTTGAAAGTCATAATCTTTCAAGAATTCCAACCATCGTATCTGACGGAGGGTTAGGTATCTCTGAGTGTATATGTACTTAAGACTCTTGTGATCTGAGAAGACCTCAAACCGTTCACCGTATAGGTAATGACGCCATAACTTCAGTGCAAACACAACAACTGCAAGTTCCAAGTCACGTGTTCGGTAATTACCCTCATGAATCTTCAGTTGCCTCGAGGCATATGCAACAACTTGGCCTTCTTGCATTAGTACCGCACCTAAGCCTTGGAGAGAGGCGTCAGTGTACAATGAAAATCCAATTGCATTTCTTGGAGTGATAAGTACAGGTGCCGTCGTGAGGTGTTTCTTTAATTCCTGAAATGATGCTTCACAGGCTGGATTCCAGATAAATCGCACGTCTTTTCGAGTGAGCTTGGTCATAGGTTCAACAATCTTTGAGAAGTCCTTGGTGAAGCGTCTGTAATAGCTAGCCAACCCAAGAAAACTCCTAATCTGAGTAACAGTGGTAGGCTGCTTCCAGTTTAAGACTGCTTCCCGTTTAAGACTGCTTCAACCTTAGAAGGATCTACCTCAATGCGATTGCCTAAAATCACATGGCCTAGGAATTGAACTCGCTTCGCCCAAAATTTGCACTTACTCAACTTTGCATACAGTTGGTGGCATCTCAAGGTCTGGAGGACTATCTTTAGATGTATTTGGCATCTCTAAGTTGGTCGAACAAGTCATCGATCTTGGGCAATGGATATCTGTTCTTGATGGTGACGTTATTCAACTTGCGATAGTCGATGCAAAGTCGTAACGAACCATCCTTTTTGCGAACAAACAGAACTGGAGCGCCCCAGGGTGATGAACTCTTTTTGACGAAGCCATTACTCTCTAATTCCTTCAGTTGTTTGTCTAATTCGAGCAACTCGACATTTGACGTTCTGTATGGTGGAATTGAGATAGGCCTTGTCCCAGGTATGACATTGATCTCAAAATCGAATTCCCTAACTGGAGGTAGACCAGGAAGGTCATTTAGAAAAACTGTTGGGAATTCAGATATGACTGTGACATCGTGTACTTCGAGAGGGTATAGTGCTGGTGATTCATTTTCATTGCCAAGGGATAGAGCTCGAAGTTGTGCCTTGAGAAGTGCAACTGTTGATTTGTGTATCCATTTCCTTGTTCCCTGAATCTTGACAAACTCTCTTGTAGGCAAGGTTAACTGAACTTGCTTCTTCATACAATCGATCTTTGCATTCAGTGGTGCTAGCAAGTCCGTGCCGAGGATGATGTCGAAGTCTTCAATATCCATCACAAAAAGATCTGCATATATTATATGTTCTGACACAGTACCAGATCCGAACGGTGATGTGACATGGAGTGTGATGTTTGTGGGTTCAGGATACAAGCCTAAATGTCTTACCAATGCCGACGATAGAAAAGAATGCCTAGCACCTGAATCAAACAAAACATGCACCATTGTATTGAACAAAGGAAAGGTACCTTCGACTACATTGTTGTCTAGGAGGGGTTGTTGAGCGATGGCAAATGCTCTGTCCTGATTTCGTTGACCCTGATTCTGCTGGTTCTGCCTGGGTTGGGCATTAGCAGCAGGTGGTGCTTGTTGGACTGGAACAACGGGAATAGGTTGCTGAAGGTGCGGACAAAGATATTTTACATGGCCCTTCTGGCCGCAGTTGAAACACGTCGGCTGATACTGCGGTTGGTTCTGTTGGCTATGCTGATTGTTCTGCTGGCCATGCTGATTGTGGTGTCAACCACCACCTCTGCCATTGCCTTTTCTACGGCCACCCCTTCCATAACGACCTCCACGACCATGATTTCGGAAACCCTGATGGTTAGGGTTAGAAGGTTCAGCTGCAGGTGTTGTGGCCTCATTATTCGAAACAGAGGCTGGGAGGGTTGGGTTTTGATTATAGTAGGGCTTCTTCTTGTTGCCCTGTTGCGAGCCCTGTTGGGAAAACATTGCAGGCCATTTTTCCTAATTCATTCTCTGCTCCTCTAAGATCTTCTCTTGTTCAAAGCTCATGGCCTTGTCAATAACCTCCTTGTAAATCTTGATCGACAAGGCTTGTCGAATATCATGGCGAAGGCCATTATAAAATTTCTCAGTCTTATCTTGCTCCGTTGAGATGGTGGAGAGAGAGTAAACTGATAATTCTTTGAACTTTCCAGCATATTCCCTGACTGTCATGGTGCCCTGGTATAACTTAGCGAATTCCTGACGCTTCTGCCTCTTCACAGCACTGGGAAAATACTCATCAATAAACATTGACTTGAACTGTTGCCAAGTCATATCTGCTATGTTGACCCTTGGGTCCTCTTTCACTGTTATCCACCATGTGTTTGCTCCACCAACAAGTTGGTAGGTCGCTAGTGGAATTTTGCGAGTCTCATCGACTCTCATTGCATTAAGAGCCTTCTTTGACTCATCCAGCCACTTTTGCACCTCATCAGCCTCAATGGTGCCAGGGAAAGTAAGAGGTTGTAGCCTCTTGTACTTAGTAATCTGATCGATTTGAGATTCCGATCCAAATCGTACAGGTGCCTGAACAGTGGCAACCTGACTTGCCGCGGTCTCACGAACGGCAGTTTGGACAGTGACCTTCATCGCCTCAATAAATCTGGCGAAGAAGGTTTCCATGCTTGAAGGCATGGCAAAGGGTGCGGGTGGGGGTGGTATTGCCTGCCCAGATGTAGTGGCAGTGTCGGGTGTGGCCTGTGCTGTTGTCGGAGGCGGCGGTTCCTGAATCTCAGGAGGTGCCTCCACTGCTGGACGAACAGTACGTTGCCTTCCTCTTTTCCTGGTTTGCATTTTCTCACTAGCAAGGAGAAAAATAAAACCAAGATTTAGGAATTGTAGCCAAGTATAATGTTATAGTATGCTCAGCAACAATTTCGAGAGTACTGCAATATTAAAATCACCTATTTTTCTAAGTATAATGTAAGGTTTTTGTTGAGGAATCAAAGAATCTTATATATCTCGTATGCTTAGCCATGGTGTAAATAAAACAAGGTTAGAATGTTTATATAATACGTATAAAACTGTACAAGTATTTCAAATGATTTGGTTTTGGTCTTTGTGAACATACATATATATTTCATTGAAAATCCATACGAGTCATAAAAATTCTAAGATTTGCCTCGATAAATATCTTGATCTAACGTCTATCGCAATCTTATGTATTCAAACTCTTACTCTTAGTCTTTTCGATTATTATCCAGATTCGTGTGTCCCATACCACATGAATTTGGTAATAAGGGTGTCAACCAAGTTAAGTTGTATGAACACAGTATCTAAAAACATTGGCTGAATAGAAGTTCACCAATAGTATCTTCCAAGTTTACTCGTCTCATACAGTGTAAACTTAGTGATAATGTTAGTAATGCAACTTTCTCCTAATGTTTCTTTTCACACAAGGTCATGGGTTTTCTTACTTCCACATTTTATTTAGTATCTTCCAAGTTTGTTATGTCCCATACCATTCCAAAGTTAGTGATACAAAATAAAGAATGGTTGTAAGTCGGCCCACCAAAGATAGTCTTAAACAAAACATTTCATTCATATATAAAAGAAAAGTTTACAATGCCAGTAATTAATCTTGATTTCTCTGCCTACTACCACTCCTTCTAGATTTCCTGCTAGGTACAAAACGACTACTAACAGAAGGTTGAGAGTTTTTTCGCTCTGCTTCGGAGTTTTGCATATGTGTTATTATTTTGAGTCTCTCTAATTTTTGCCATATTGGATGCCATTTCATTTAACCGTTAAAAAAGGTTAGTCGATTGGCTCATTGGTGGTTGATGGCTCGATTGTCTCATAGGTGGAGGGTAGGCCATAGGCATTGGGGGAAAGTATTGGTTGTACGGGTGATTCATAGGTGAAAGGTAATTGTTTTGATTGTACGGGGATCCCCTAACTGGAACCCCTTGGGCATTTGACGTAGGATTTTGGTTTGTCTTGTTATTTGGTACTTCCTTGACAGGAATCTTGCGTCGACTTCTTCGAAGACAACGTCCATGTTTGTCTCTCATTCTTTCGGCATTTCCTAACGTCATGCCGAATACTTCCTCGTCAGTTACCCCTCCCCTCGGGACATATATCTTGAAGATAGAAGATGTTGTAACTGGCTCAATGATCTGCTTCGATGTCCCATCAAAAGTGTTGACGTTTTCCTCGTATAGCATCCTCAAAATCAAGACTCTTTAGCCGAGGAATTCCTTTCTTAAAGGGTTTTGAATCACCCTCAACATTTGTTGGCTGATAATGTGAGGTAGGGAGACCTTAATTTTCTTCTCTACGCAGTATAGCATAAGAAGTTGAGCCCTTGACATAGTGCCTCTAGTCCCCCTTTCTGGCAAGATGTTGTCGAATACGATTTTTCCAAGGCCGGCAAGAGATGGCTTAAGATGATTGTTTGGGAGGTTGGTGAACCTCGATTGAGTGTATGGCTCTTTGGTGAGGGCATTGAACAATTGTTCATTAGACTCTGCGATTTCTGCAATTGTCTGGGGTTCATGTGGATCAATAATTCTCTCCTCAATCGGAATCTCCATATGTCGAGCAATAATTTCGACGTTGATAGAAATCTTTGTTCCCCTGACCGTTGTTTCCAAAACAGGGGTGATCCCATCTTCCTGAAGTCCTACTCAATTCATGGCTTCGTAGAAAGATCTCATCAAGCTGTAAGAGACGTGACCCTCAACTTTTGTTATGTTCAACCAACCCAGAGTTGCGAGTTTGTCGTGAAGCATTGGGCGGAGGCGGAGATCTCTATTGTCGATGATCCTCATAGTCATAACCTCCCTCTTGAACAATTCCTTGAGTCTAGTGGGAATTGGTTCCCTACTACTGGAAGTTGTTCCTTCACTTGAGGTCATTCTTTGCTGAAAGGAAAATAAATTTGTGAAAGACACAAAATATATTCCTAACATTTTTAAGATTTATGCCTTGTCAGTTGAATAATAATTTCTATTCTTAATGTTTATGCCATCATTTAATCCAAAATTTTCTATCGGCAATATGATATAATATATATCGTATTCATAGATGAATGTGCAGATATATATATTTAATCATAACTATATATAGTTTTCATAAATCAACTATATATATATTTGAAATTAAACTATATAAAAATCATATATAGTTTTCTTAGATATATATTTAATACAAATCTTAACTATATATAATTCATATATATATATATAGTTCTGAAGATATATATATATCTAATAACATTTTTCATTCAATTTTTTTTTTCATTAATAATATGATATATATATATATATATATATCTCATATATACTAAGGTATATAAATATATATATTCAATCATAACTATACATATAGTTTTTAATAAATCATGACTATATATATATTTAAACCAAACTATATAAAAATCATATAGTTTTCTAGATATATATTTAATATAAACTATATATAATTGACATATATATATATATAGTTCTAGAGATATATATATCTAATAAAATTTTTCATCCAAAATTTTTCATTAGTAACAAGGTATATATATATCTCCTATATGCATAGATATATAGATATATATAATAATATATATAGTTTTCATAAATCATAACTATATATATATATTTAAATCAAACTATATAAAAATCATACAGTTTTCTAGATATATATTTAATATAAATCTCAACTATATATAATTGACATATGTATATATAGTTCTAGAGATATATATATCTAATAAAATTTTTCATTCAAAATTTTTCATTATCAACATGATATATATATATATATATATATATATATATATATATATATCTCCTATATGCATAGATATATAGATATATATATTTAATCATAACAATATATATAGTTTTCATTAATCATAACTATATATATATTTCTAAACTATATAAAACTATATAGTTTTCTTAGATATATATTTAATACAAATCTTAACTATATATAATTCATATATACATATAATTCTAAAGATATATATCTAATGAAAATTTTCTTCCCCTAATTTGGTGGACTTGGGCAGGCCGAGGACCGTACGCTTTGATACCATTAAATGTCACACCCCGCCCGGACACGCCAAAACTGGTGGTACACTCGTGGACGGGGCACGCATTTGGAATAATAACAATGGTAACAACAGTGCGCAATGGAAAATATAATATACAGTACAAATCTGATTTCATTTAATTCAGAATATAATTTGTACATGAAATGGTCGAGGGAACATACTCCCAAAATCCCCAATGAATAATACAGAGGTACAAAAATGTGGGCCCCATAACCTGCACCCAGTCCATCCTAATTTCCTGTAAAAGATTTGATAATAATGGAGTGAGCTTAACGCGCTCAGTGGGTAAAATAGTTCGTGAGTATAACAATTAATAAAACATACTTCAATATCAAATATCTTAAATACACATGTGAGCATCATAATCAATCAATATGCATGTATGCATGACACCGTCTCGTATTGGTTTGATGAACGTACATCGCCTGAGTTCACGTACAAATGTCCGTCCGGACGTTCTCCCCTAGCGTAGCCAGGTTCTATTGTACGTCCCTCCCCAGGCGTAGCCGAGTTCTCATGTACGTCCTTCTCCAGAGAAATATATTGAATAGCGAGCAATGCTCCTAACTATTCTATGAGTCATAGACCATATACGTCCCTAGGTGGTGATATGTATGATGCCAATACATGAACTGGTCTAGTCTACTGGTCTGGTCTTTTCTTGACACTTAGACTGACTTTGGTAACGACTAGTGATCCTTATAAGAGTTGGTATCACGACGTGCAAGGTTAGGACATTCAGTATTACTTGTATAAGCTGATAGCTTTCAATAAGACCAACTAGATCAGTCCCCAGTTGAGAAGTGAGACACAAGGTCTGCTTAAATAACCAATCGCCAGCCCGCTGCCTCCCGTTCACTATTTAAAGTTACTGAGGACAAGACCGAGTCTAGTTGAGTCAGATTGACCACAAATCCGACATTATAACAATATAATATGTGAATTCCAAGTTTACAGGCATAAGTGCGACAGTATAAACATTATATGACATAATGCAATGTAAATGAACAATAGATATGATAATAACTGAATGTAAACTTTAATAAAAGTTATAAAACATGCAAGCCTATGTTTCGTTCCCCGCCTTCATATAAGAACTTCTTTTTCAGATATGGCGCTTTCCTCCGGACAGAACTTCAATCCGCCGCACCGAGAGTCTTGAACAGAGAGTCTCAAAAGACTAAAAACTCAAAATGAGTGAAAAGAGGAGGAAAAATCATAATTTGGAGTGAATTTGGTGTGAAAAATGAAGAAAGGGGGTTGGTTTATATAGAGGTTTTGGTGCCTGGACTTCCGGGCAGGTGAAATGCCCCAATTTTTTTTTTGTGAAATACAGGGTATTACAGCGCTTTCCTCCGGACAGAACCGGGTTGCGCTGCATAAAATGTCTCGAAAGAGAGTCTCAAAAGACTAAAAACTTAAAATGAGTGAAAAGGGGAAGAAAAATCACAATTTGGAGTGAATTTGGTGTGAGAAATGAGGAGGGGGAGGGCTCCTTATATAGAGGATTTGGCGCCCAAACGAATTTTTTTTTGTTTTGTTCAAAACCTGGGGTATTACAATTGGTTCAATGGCTACTCGGATTGCGAAATCAACTTATATGAGGTTCGAATCCGGGGGAGGCCCCGCACTATTCATGAATTGTAACACCCCGTAGTTTTAATTAAATACATACATTGAATTACGCGTATATTGAGATATATAATACACATATTTTATACGTAGGAGCTAAATATACGAGTGTATGAAAGTACATGCTAGATTTAAGGGGTATTAGTAAATAAATAAAATTATGAAATGAAGATACATATGGGATCATCTTATATGGGTGCTGACAATTTAACAAATGAAGTTCAATTAAATTGAGTTGATGATTAAATAATTAAATGAGTTGGTAAAGTAATTAAGTTAAATGAATTGTTGCATGAGGAGCATGGGGAAAAAAAATAACTAGCTCTCATTTCTAATCTATCTCTCTCTCCAACATTTAAAAAAAAAAGAAAAGAAATCTCTTTTTTTACTCTGTTTCTCACCACGTTGGAGGAAGAAGAAAAAGAAGGAGAAAGAGAAAAGAAGAACGAAAAGAGGAGAGAAAGAGAAGAAAGAGAAGAAAGAACGAACGAGAGAAAGGAAAGAACGAAGAGAGAAACGCGAGATTTGCGTCAAATTGGGACTCGCGGTAAGTGATTTTTACTCTATTTCTTCGTGAAATTAATATCTAAGCTAGATGTAACGATTCTAGCGGAGTAATTTTAGCTATGAGAGTTGTTTTATGGAGTTTTCAAAATTGGGTTTTTACCCAACTTGGATGAAAATTTGTTCGAAAGGTGGAAAAATACTCCCTAGACTGTAGGAGCCCTTAATATGTGGTTCGATTTCAATTATGTGTTCATTTCGAATTTTTATAGCCGTTGGAAGTTTGTTGGAAGTTAGAGTTTAGATTGAAAACCTTTTGAATCATTTAAAACCCAATGAAACTCCAATTGAAGGCTATAGAATGGTAGAATGAATTGTTGTGAGTCCATCGATACTAAGTTCATGATTTTTGGAGACCGTTTGACAATTTTAGTAAAAATTTACATGTTTCACATGAACAATATTGTAATTATTTCTAGTGAATAAAATGGAATTGGAATCCAATGAAACTCAGGTTTGAGATCATAGAATCATAGAGAATTGAATTCCGGACGTTTCGATGCTAAGATTGTGATTTTTTGATATGATTTGATATTTTTAGTAACTAAATATATAATTTTTGTGAGTAAAATTGACTTTGTATGCCTTCGCGAACGTGTAAAACCTCAATAAAATACCTATTGAAGGTAGTAGAATGATAGAATGACTGATTTTACACTTGTCGATGTGGACAAAATAATTTTAGGAGTGTTTTAGATTTTTAATAAAATTGATATATGTTCGAGTAGAAAAATAAACTGAAAATTAGTGAAAATATAAATTGGAAATCTATTTTCACTGTTCTTTCTTGTGAAAATATCTAGATTGACCACAGAAACGAGATAGTAGTTTCTTTAACTGCTTATGAGTCCTAAATTAAGTTAGAATCTAAAGTCACAGAATGCGTATAATATTTTTAAGATTGATCTTTATTATTGATGATTTGACGTGAGTTGAGAAATTGAAGATGTAAATAGATATGAATATATGAAATTGAATTATGGAGTGATTGTGACAGGTTGAGTTAATTGGATTTATGGATTTAAATTGGAGCTGGACTCGAAAGCGACGGTGATGATATTTAAGTTGAAAAGTCCTGTACTGTGAGTATATTTTCTTGATTTTGGTTCTTATATGTCATTTTATATATATGAAATGTTTGAATGTAAATATGCTATGCATATATTGTTGCATCGTGTTTTAATTTGCATTCATAAATGATTTTTTTGGCATTTGGAGTATGCGAGACGTGCGAAGGCAGATCGCATATGTTGTCATTTCGTTAGGAATTAGACCCGGATGAGTGTTATGCGTAACCTCATTGTCAGTAGGCCTGTCCTAACAAGGATTGGAGATCCTTGGAATGACTGTGAATTGGGTAATGAGAGGCTGTGGCTACCCTATAACGGCCATACAAGGGTTAGACCCGCTCTCTTGCCTTGAATGAGGGAGATGGTAAATTTTTTTTATGAAACTGTGCATTGGTTTATTGAATGAGCATAACTATATCTTGTGTGCATGTATCTTATTTTGATGAATGTTGCATATGTGCTTTTGAAATTGTTTTAAATGTCATGTTTCCCTAAATGCATAAAATTGCTGTATCAAGAAATATATTCACTAAGTTGTTGGTTGCTCACTTCATTTCCTTCAATATTTCAGGTACAAAGTTAAAAAGAAAAGCACGAGAGTAGATGAGTGAGTTAGATTCTTATTTTGTTAATGTACGTGTATACGAAGGAAATGGATTATATTTTCTTTATTTTCAAATGAATATATATCACATTATATATGTGTATTACCATCTAGATGGGATGTGTGGGCATATACAAGATAGCTAACTATATTGGAGTATGAAATGCTAATGATGATATGATTTGATAAATGAATGAAATGAGAATGACTAGATGTGTGGAATGAATGAAATGAATGGAATGATGATTATCTCTCTATATATATTTGATTTGATTTGTGGTATATCAGGAAAAAATGTGAATTGTACATTTTATGGGGAGGCGCTGTCAAAATTTCTGAAAATTTTGGGAATTATTGTGAATGTTAGTTGAGGCTGACAGTGTATTGTATATTGTATATGGGTATGTACAGTGTATAATATGCTGTGTCGGTTATGACGTCAGGGGCGTCGTGACAATATTGGTATCAGAGCCTAGGTTTAAAATCGTTAAAAAGATAAAAGCTTTAATGATATTATGATTGTTTGTATGGGTATACATATGGGTAGTACTATTATGTTAAACCTAATCCAATATGTTATCTTGACTGAGAATCACCTGTGTTGGTGAATTCCAGATTTGGAAAAGACCAGACAAGATTAATAATGGAAATTGCTGATCACGAAAGGATCAGAAGGTTAAAAGAAACAGAATTGGATGTAATCCAGTGATAATAAATTATATAACTTATATATGGCTAGTAACTACCCAACAACAACGAAATGCACAACTTATGAGCTTGTGGCAAAGTTGTAATGTGAGAATAACAGAGGCTTGAACCATTGATAGCTCCAGATTTGGGTGCTAATGGTGTAAGTACTTCTGTAACAACATATATAGTTAAGACTAAAGTAAAAATAAAATAAATAGAAGGTCTCAATGATAAGCCAGATGAAATGAAAAGATATGTAAAAGTTATGGAAACTTTCAGGAGAAGAAACTCTCATATTTTAACTGGCAGTCTGATAATAGGCGGAGCAAAGAATTTGCTACTCTGAGTGGAGACCATCTTAGAGAATGATTAAGTCTTTGAAAATGATAAAGCAAGTTTGCTAAGTTTAAGCTAATTGATGATAAGAGATAATAGAAAATTGGGTTAAGGACTCCTGCGATGATTAAGGCACGAGATTAATTAAATAAGCTATTTTATGAGGGCTTCTATCATCATGTTGAAATTGATTTAAGGCATGAAAAAGTTTATCTTGTTACAGTATAGTGACATGCCTAACCATAAATACAAACATGAATTCAATATACTGGTATAGTTTATTTTTGGAATGATCACTATGGATGCTATGGATCTAGAATAAATTTTGGGATCCTATATGGCAGGTTTGATAATTGTTGGGTTATAACTATATGCGCAAGTTGTGAGGCAGCCTATAAATTTTGGGTTAGCCAAAGCTGTGGTGAAATTGTTAACCCCAGCAATAGTGAGATAGCTTGCACTGCCGTTAGAAGCCGAGTCATCAACACCAGTGTTAGGTAAAAAAAGAAATAAGTAATGAAAGGAAATGTTGGGGCAATAATATGGAATTCAAGATAAGTGAAACATTGAGTAAGGTTGAGATTTTGGCAGTATTAGTGACTCTAATTTTGTTAGTACCTGACCAAATAATAATGGGAAAAAGGGAAGTGATGTTAACGAATTATGAAAATCAGAAGTAGTTTCTATTGTCTAAGCAGGAGTCACAGACTGCGTACATTGTATCTCGACCAATAATTGTCTATTATCACTCTAAAAAAAAAGACACGAGATGTGTTAATCTCCCAATATGTTTTATCAATGTGACTCCACCATATTTTAGAGAATAAATTAAAGTAAATACAAGACCAGATCCAAAGATTAGTAAGACATTGATAACAGGTATGATAAACATTTTGTTATTGTATATAGTCTGATGTATTGTTGGATCTACCTGGTCCTTTATCTCTGGTGATATGGTAGACAAATTGTCTTACCTTCTGTTAAAATAATGCATCATTGATTGTGAGTATGCCTATAGGAGAAAGAATCTACCTTGATATGGTTAGCAAATATTATGTGTAATAAATATGAGGGTCATCAAGTAATTATGGACTTTAGAATATGAAATTTTTAGAATTGGATGCTAGGTTGCGTATGATTGGCTGGCTGGCCACCTCTCATGCCAGGTGGAGCGTCTCTCCGAAAAGAAGTAATATTCTGAATAAGCGAAAAATCCTCATTTTGAATCTCGAGGAATTTATACCCTCAAACTCTTATATCTAAGATAAGACAGTCATTGACGAGAAAATGGAGAATATGGCTAGTACAAAGCCATTTAGAGTAACGTAATAAGGAATGCAGTTGATTAAAATTCCTGTGGTGAGCTAGTATATTGGAGTATTCTCTGATGAAGTATTAAAATTGCTACCTAGACAGGAGATTGATAGCATATAAAATTGATGCTAGTATAACATGTATCTCCATTCCTTCATATAAAGAGTACCTGAGGAATTGTGAGGATTTAAGGTGTAGGTAAATGTGTTAATGAGCAAAAGTTTTATTATCCTTGATATGCCACCTTGGAGAGCATTTGTGATAAGATGGAAAGAAGGTATAGTGAAATATGTTTAAGTATGAATTACTGTTAACTGAGCAAGATAACAATAAAGAATGAATATCCTTTAAGATCATTTTGAGATCTAGGCACCATCAGTTAAGAATTCGAGAAAAAGATATAATGCAGACTGTTTTAAGACAAGATATGAATGTTATGAAATTTTAGATGCAGTGGGTATATGAACCATATCTTGATTATTACATAGTCTTCGATGATCATATATGCAATTGTCCCAAGAAATGAGAGGAACATGAATAGCACCTCGGAATTATCTTGTAGTCACTGCGAGAACACCGATTGAGTACTAAGCTCGGTGAATATGAGTTTTGAATATAATTAAGATAAGAATTTTTGGATCACGTGACTAGTTTACATAGTATCTTTAAGGATGCTGGGACTGTCAAAGTGATCATAGAACTGTTAAACCTTATTTAAATGATGGAAATCAGAAGTTCTCTGGTATTAGTTGTATGTTATAGAAAGTGCGTGGAAAGATCCTTGAAGCTATCTGTTTTACTCACGAAACTAAACCAGATGAATATTATATGATGTGTGGACCGTTGTGCATGGGGAAGCTCTCACAGTATTAAATTTTATTACTATTTTTAGAACCTGAAAGTAATTGTGATTGATGAATATTACGTCCAGATCTGGGTTGTGCATTGATCCAAAAGAATAGGTTAATTACTTGTGCCTCCAGATATTTGGTAGTGCACGAGAAGAACTATCCTGAGAGTGAATAGAAATTTGTTGGTAGTTATTTTGAAATAATGAGAGCATTGCCTCTATAATAAAAAGGTCACATTATCTTCGGATTTTAAGAATCTGAACTAATTATTCGAACGGAAAGAAATTGAATATGAGGTAATAAATGTGGCAAGAATTCCCGAAGGATTTGATTTTATATTGAATTATTATCCTGGGAAAGGCCAATATGTTGCTGAGACATTGAGCAAGAAACAGGTTGAAACAAGAGTAGTACCTATCAGTTAGCCATAAATGGAGATAGTTTGTGAGTGAGAGTTACAGTTATGAGTGTACTCTTTATTACTCCATGTGTTGATATTTGTGCTCAGATGCATATTCAGCTATTTGATATTCATATTCAGAGAGTAAGATTTATGATGAGTTGAGTATGATATCAGTATGAAAGATTATGGAATTGGTAATATGGATTGTGTTAAATGAAGATGGGATTCAAATGGTATCTTAAGGGTTATGGGTAGAAATGAAATCATTTGGATAACCATTAGTGGACTGATAAGTCTGCGTGTGATATTTTATTCTCAGACTCGCTGACAGACTGAGAGAGTGACTTTGATGCTTGTGAGCATGCTCGAGTCTGGTATACTTGAATTTTGGTGGAAGTTGGAAGGAATATTTTATTTGTATAAACTTATGTGTATAAACAACTAGGATAATAGCATAATGATGACACTCTAAAGGTTTGATAGTAAGCCTTATAGATCTCCAACTTGTTGATTTGAAAGTATGGAGTTATTGTTATTGGTGCCACAGGATATTATTAAATACATAGGATTGGTATATAGGCCTTGAAATGTATTGTGGCTGACTCAGTTTTGCTAAGGGTCTTACCACAGAAAAGCCAAATGAGATTTGGGATGAAAAGAAAGCTCGCAGCGCGATTTGTTGGACCATTAGAGATCCTTGATAGGATAGGTCCATTGGCTTCCCAATTTTCTCTACTGTCACAGTTGATAGGTGTCCGTAATTTTTTCTATATATTGATGTTGAGGAAATGTCATTCAGATTCCATATATGTTATGGATATAACTCAACTTTAAGTTAGGGAAGATACCACGTATCAAGAAGAGTAAACATGGGAGCAAAAATATAACATGCGGGAGCAGTTTTCTGGGATTGAGTATCACTTGAGGAATATTCCTTGATTCTAAATTTCGAGGACGAAATTCCTTAAGTTGGGGAGATTGTAACACCCCGTAGTTTTAATTAAATACATACGTTGAATTACACGTATATCGAGATGTATAATATACGTCTTTTATAAGTAGGAGATAAATATACGAGTGTATGAAAGTACATGCTAGATTTAAGGGGTATTAGTAAATAAATAAAATTATGAAATGAAGATGATACATATGGGATCATCTTATATGGGTGCTTACAATTTAAAAAATGAAGTTCAATTAAATTGAGTTGATGATTAAATAATTAAATGAGTTGGTAAAGTAATTAAGTTGAATGAATAGTTGCATGAGGAGCATGGGGAAAAAAAATAACTAGCTCTCATTTCTAATCTATCTCTTCTCCAACATTTAAAAAAAAAAGAAATCTCTTTTTTTACTTTGTTTCTCACCACGTTGGAGGAAGAAGAAACAAAAGGAGAAAGAGAAAAGAAGAACAAAAAGAGAAGAGAGAAAGAGAAGAAAGAGAAGAAAGAGAAGAAAGAACGAACGAGAGAAAGGAAAGAACGAAGGGAGAAACACGAGATTTACGTCAAATCGGGACTCGCGATAAGTGATTTTCACTCTATTTCTTCGTGAAATTAATATCTAAGCTAGATGTAACGATTCTAGCGGTGTAATTTTAGCTATGAGAGTTGTTTTACGGAGTTTTCAAAATTGAGGTTTTTACCCAACTTGAATGAAAATTTGTTCGAAAGTTTGAAAAACACTCCCTAGGCTGTAGGAGCCCCGAATATTTGGTTCGATTTCAATTATTTGTTCATTTGAATTTTTATAGCCGTTGGAAGTTTGTTGGAAGTTAGAGTTTAGATTGAAAACCTTTTGAATAATTTAAAACCCAATGAAGCTCCAGTTGAAGGCTATAGAATGGTAGAATAAATTGTTGTGAGTCCATCGATGCTAAGTTCATGATTTTTGGAGACCGTTTGACAATTTTAGTTAAAATTTACATGTTTCCAATGAATAGAGACGACGTGAACAGCGACATGAACAGTAATGTAATTATTTCTAGTGAATAAAATGGAATTGGAATCCAATGAAACTCAGGTTTGAGATCATAAAATCGTAGAGAATTGAATTCCGGACGTTTCGATGATAAGATTGTGATTTTTTTATATGATTTGATATTTTTAGTAACCAAACTATATAATTTTTGTGAGTAAAATTGACTTTGTATGCCTTCGCGAACGTGTAAAGCCTCAATAAAATACCTGTTGAAGGTAGTAGAATGATAGAATGATTGATTTTACACGTGTCGATGTGGACAAAATAATTTTAGGAATGTTCTAGATTTTTAATAAAATTGATATATGTTCGAGTAGAAAAATAAACTGAGAATTAGTAAAAATATGAATTGGAAATTTATTTTCACTGTTCTTTCTTGTGAAAATATCTAGATTGACCACAGAAATGAGATAGTAGTTTCTTCAACTGCTTATGAGTCCTAAATTAAGTTGGAATCTAAAGTCACAGAATGCGTATAATATTTTTAAGATTGATCTTTATTATTGGTGATTTGACGTGAGTTGAGAAATTGAAGATGTAAATAGATATGAATATATGAAATTGAATTATGAAGTGATTGTGACAGGTTGAGTTAGTTAGATTTATGGATTTAAATTGGAGCTGGACTCGAAAGCGACGGTGATGATATTTAAGTTGAAAAGTCTTGTACTGTGAGTATATTTTCTTGATTTTGGTTCTTATATGACATTTTATATATATGAAATGTTTGAATGTAAATATGTTATGCATATATTGTTGTATCGTGTTTTAATTTGCATTTATAAATGATTTTTTTGGCATTTGGAGTATGCGAGACGTGCGAAGGCAGATCGCATATGTTGTCATTTCGTTAGGAATTAGACCCGGATGAGTGTTATGCGTAACCTCATTGTCAGTAGGCCTGTCCTAACAAGGATTGGAGATCCTTGGAATGACTGTGAATTGGGTAATGAGAGGTTGTGGCTACCCTGTAACGGCTATACAAGGGTTAGACCCGCTCTCTTGCCTTGAAAGAGGGAGATGGTAAATTTTTTTTATGAAACTGTGCATTGGTTTATTGAATGAGCATAACTATATCTTGTGTGCATGTATCTTATTTTGATGAATGTTGCATATGTGCTTTTGAGATAGTTTTAAATGCCATGTTTCCCTAAATGCATAAAATTGCCATATCAAGAAATATGTTCACTGAGTTGTTGATTGCTCACTTCATTTCCTTCAATATTTCAGGTACAGAGTTAAAAAGAAAAGCAAGATAGTAGATACGTGAGTTAGATTCTTATTTTGTTAATGTACGTGTATGCGAAGGAAATGGATTATATTTTCTTTATTTTCAAATGAATATATATCACATTATATATATGTATTATCATCTAGATGGGATGTGTGGGCATATACAAGATAGCTAACTATATTGTATTATGAAATGCTAATGATGATATGATTTGATAAATGAATGAAATGAGAATGACTAGATGTGTGGAATGAATGGAATGATGATTATCTCTATATATATATATATTTGATTTGATTTGTGGTATATCAAGAAAAAAATGTGAATTGAACATTTTATGGGGAGGTGCTGTCAAAATTTTTGAAAATTTTGGGAATTATTGTGAATGTCCGTTGAGGCTGACTGTGTATTGTATACTGTATATGGGAATGTACAGTGTATAATATGTCGTGCCGGTCATGACGTCAGGTGCGTCGTGACATGAATAGTGTGGACAAATGATCCCAGGGGTACTAGACACTGTTGAGTGGGTTGTGTACTAGAATGAGACAATATTATGAGATCATAGTGGCTGGGGTACGCTCGATGAGGTACCCATCACATCCGCGGGGTGTGACAAATATTGTAAATGATTGAGTCTTGAATAACCTGCCCCACGTTGATAGATTTCCCAGAAACAATGGCAAACAATAGCATGGCTCGATCCTTTGTTATATCCGATTTATGAGCTCCTGGCATCAATTTGGTTCCTACGAAGTTAAGCCTTGCCTTGCAAATATTGTCCAATCCACTATTTGGAATTGAAACTGGAACCCTTTGGCAATTTTTCATTCAGACCCTGGATTGCATAGGGTGGTGATAATTTCTTCAACACTAATTCCTTGATGAATGTATGTGGAATACTTGTCATTATCTACATTCGGAAGCCCATAGAAAGCATTAATGGTTTCTCTGTCAAATGAAACTATCTTGCCCCGGACGTATACTTGGCAACCATTTCTCTCCTTGGCATTGGCATAGAATTCTCTAAAAATTGAAATTATGGTTGGGTTAGGTTGCCTGACGAATTGTTGCCAATGTCTTGCTTCAACCATGCGAGCTAGCTGTGGGTTGTGGAAACAATTTTGTCACACCCCGGCAGGATGCGCCTAAACCGACGGTACACTCGCAGACGAGGCGCGCGTTTGGAATTATCACAATGGTAATAACAGAGTACGCAGCGGAAATATAAAATAGTACAAGTCTGATTTCATTTAATTCAGAATTCATTTGTACATGACATAGTCAAGGGAACATACTCCCTAAAATCCCCAATGAATAATACAAAGGGTACAAAATGTGGGCCCCATAAACCTACACCCAGTCCACCCTAATTTCCTGTGAAAATTTGGATAACAAAAGAATGAGCTTAACGCGCTCAGTGGGTAAAATAGTTCGTGAATATAACAATTAATACAGCAAACTTCATAATTAAATATCTTAAATACACATCAGAGCATCATAATCAATCAATATGTATGTATGCATGACACCGTCTCGTAATGGTTTGATGAACGTACATCACCTGAGTTCACGTACATATGTCTTTCCCCAGGCGTAGCCAGGTTCTCATTGTACGTCCCTCCTCAGGAACGATGCTCTGGATTCACGTACAAATGTCCCTCCCCAGGCGTAACCACATACTTCCCTAGGTGGTGATATGTATGATGCCAATGCATGAACTGGTCTAGTCTACTGGTCTGATCTTTTCTTTGACATTTAGACGGACTTTGGCAACGTCTGGTGATCCTTATCAGGGTCGGTATCACGACGTGCAAGGTTAGGACATTCAATATTACTTGTATAGGCTGATAGCTTTCAATAAGACCAACCAGATCAGTCTCCAGTTGAGAGGTGAGACACGAGGTCTGCTTAAATACCAATCTCCTAGAGCAGCTCGTTGGATCCCGTTCACTATTTAAAGTTATTGAGGACAAAACCGAGTCTGGTTGAGCCAGATTGACCACAAATCTGACATTATAACAACGTAATATATGAATTCCAATTATATAGGCATAAGTGTGACAGTATAAACGTTATACGAGATAATGTTGTGTAAATGAATGGTAGACCTAATAATAAATGAATGTAAACTTTAATAAAAGTTATGAAACACGCAAACCTATGTTTCGTTCCCAACCTTCAGATAAAAACTTATTTTTTTTTTTAGATTTGGCGCTTTCCTTCGGACAGAACTTCGTTGTATCGCACCGAGAATCTCGAACAGAGAGTCTCAAACAGATAAGAACTCAGAATGAGTGAAAAGAAGGGGAAAAATCACAAGAGAAGGTGATTTGGTGTGAGGAAATGAGGAGGGGGAGAGCTCCTTATATAGGAGATTTGGCGCCTGAAAGTTCGGGCAGCTGCCGGAATGTTCGGGCAGCTGCCGGAACGTTCGGGCAGCTGCCGGAACGTTCGGGCATTTCTGCCCAAATGATTTTTTTTATGAAATACAGGGTATTACACTCTACCCCCCTTAAAGGGATTTCGCCCTCGAAATCAATTCAAATAGTTATGATGGTTATCTGCTTGAGATTCACTATCGGCGTCATCTTTTGCTAGTTTAGGGTAGTGCCTGTATGGTCCCTGACTAGCACTGTGGCCAGTGCAATCCTCAACAACATGAAACCATGGAGAGCAAATGGAATCGGATTCTTCCTCAGAAGATTCTAACCCTTGCTCAACAGATTGTGGTGTAGGATGTTGGTAACATTGTTTAAGGGGAGGTAGGTTGAGCGGGGGAATGCTTTTTCATGCTGTTGCTTGAATCCGGCCGCCTGGCAA
Source organism: Paratinospora sagittata (assembly GCA_035771175.1). Classification (NCBI taxonomy): domain Eukaryota; kingdom Viridiplantae; phylum Streptophyta; class Magnoliopsida; order Ranunculales; family Menispermaceae; genus Paratinospora; species Paratinospora sagittata. The sequence goes on from CM069608.1 coordinate 10,293,541, forward strand.
TTTTGGTAGAAGGTCCTGCCAAGATGAGGGAATGAGATTGTTACGAAAAAGCCATGCACGCTCTGGCAATAATGATTGTTGTCTGTGTGGCGATGGAGTTGGTGATGCAGAGTAGTTGTGACTTGACTCAAATCCTGAAGGAGTCGTCACAGGTTGCCAAGGAGGCCACAGCATGTGTGCATCACTATATCCATTGATATTATTTTCAGACATCTTCATAGTTATTCAAGTGAAACAATGTATTAAGATAGGTGTAAACAAAGTTCCATCATTTTATTGATAAGTGAAAATAGTACAGTGTATCACATCATTAGTTGGTACTAGAAAACAATTCAGGGTATTTATGTTTAATTGTTGCTTATAGTTCCCATGTTGCTTCCTCAACGCCGTGGTGATCCAGAGCACCTTCACAAGTGGTATGCTACGTCGCCTTAGTTCTTGAGTTTTTCTATCCAAAATCTGTATCGCTCTCTCTTGATACTTATTTCCTTCCTCAACCAGAACTTCGACTAGAAGGATGATATGCGAAGGATCAGGACGATACTCGCGAATCATAGATACGTGAAAAACGTCATGAACCTTAGGCATAGACGATGGAAGGGACAGACGATAAGCAAGTTTGCCAATACTTTCAATGATCTGAAATGAACCTATATACCGCGGGGAGAGCTTTCCTTTGATCCCAAAGCGTTTGACACCTCTTGTGGGCTGAACTTTAAGAAAAACAAAGTCCCCCTTATTAAATTCTAGAGGTTGTCTCCGCTTGTCAGCATAGCTCTTCTGTCGACTTTGTGCAACACGAAGTTATTCCTTTACTAGTGTGATCTTCTCATAAGTCTCTTGAACTAGTTCAGGGCCCAACTGCGGTCGATCTGCCATATCTAACCAGCATACCAGAGATCTGCAAGGGCGACCATAGAGAGCCTCGTACGGTGCCATGCCGATACTAGTTTGGTAGTTGTTGTTGTATGCAAACTCAACTAAATGTAAGTACTTTTCCCATCCGTCATTAAAGTCCAAAATGCAACACCGTAACATGTTTTCTAAGATTTGGATAAGACGCTCTGACTGCCCATCAGTCTGAGGGTGAAAGGTTGTGCTCATAGTGATCTTAGAACCCATTCTACTCTGGAAGCTTTTCCAAAAGTTTGATGTGAATCGAGGGTCTCGATCAGAGACGATCGTGAGTGGTATGCCATGAAGGCGTACGATCTCTCTTTCATATAGTTCGGCAAGTTTGGTGGGGTAATCCATGAACTTTATTGGCAGAAAGTGTGCAGACTTTGTAAGTCTATCAATGATAACCCAGATAGCATCTTGCCCTTTATTATTTTGAGGCAAGGCCGTAACAAAATCCATTGCGATGTTCTCCCACTTCAATTCTCCAATAGGTAACGGCTGGAAAAGTCCAGAGGTAAGTCTTCATTCAGCCTTAACTTTCTGGCAAACGAGACATCGAGCAACGAAGACTGCAATTGCCTTCTTCATTCCAGAAAACCAAAATTGTCACTTGACATCCTTGTACATATTGTCACCCCCAGGATGCATAGTGAACCTCGAACAGTGCATCTCAGTGAGCACTTCTTTCCGAACCTCAGGATCATTCAGTAGACAGAGACATTTTTTTATAGAAAACGGCCCCGTCTTCTGAGACCGGCCAGTGAGGAAGGTCTTGTCTACTGAGTAGAAGTTCTCGTGATCTTGATCCCTCCTCGATCAATTGGAGGTCAAAGTTCTCTATCTCTCTAGTCAACTTCCCTATTTCGAAGTTAAGAGTGCAAGCAACATAAGATTTTCTACTCAGGGCATCAGCCCCAACATTGGCCTTTCCGGGATGGTACTGGAGTTGAAAGTCATAATCTTTCAAGAATTCCAACCATCGTCTTTGGCAGAGGTTTAGGTCTCTCTGAGTGTATATGTACTTAAGACTCTTGTGATCTGAGAAGACCTCGAACCGTTCACTGTATAGGTAATGATGCCATAATTTTAGTGCAAATACGACAGCTACAAGTTCCAAGTCATGTGTTGGGTAATTACCCTCATGAATCTTCAGTTGCCTCGAGGCATATGCAACAACTTGGCCTTCTTTCATTTGTACAACACCTAAACCTTGGAGAGAGGCGTCGATGTATAATGAAAATCCAATTGCATTTCTTGGGGTGATAAGTATAAGTGCCGTCGTGAGGCGTTTCTTCAATTCCTAAAATGATGCTTCACAGCCGGGATTCCAGATGAATCGCACGTTTTTTCGAGTGAGCTTGGTTATAGGTTCAGCAATCTTTGAGAAGTCATTGATGAAGCGTCTGTAATAGCCAGCCAAACCAAGGAAGCTCATAATCTGAGTAACAGTGGTAGGCTGCTTCTTGTTTAAAACTGTTTCAACCTTAGAAGGATCTACTTCAATGCCATTGCCTGAAACCACATGGCCTAGGAATTGAACTCGCTTCGCCCAAAATTCGCACTTACTCAACTTTGCATACAGTTGGTGGCTTCTCAAGGTCTGGAGGACTATCTTCAATGTATCTTATGGTCTTCCTCGGTTGAGGAATATATCAAGATGTCGTCCACAAAAACCACCACAAATCAGTCTAAGTATAACCTAAAGATGAGATTCATCAAATCCATGAATGCAGCAGGTGCATTTGTTAGGCAGAATGACATGACCAAGAACTCGTAGTGACTGTACCGAGTTCTGAATGTCGTCTTGGTAATGTCCTACTCTCGGATCAGGAGTTGGTGATAGCCGGTCCGTAAATCAATCTTAGAGAAGTATTTGGCATCTCTAAGTTGGTCGAACAGGTCATCGATCCTGGGCAATGGGTATCTGTTCTTAATGGTGACGATATTGAACTTGCGATAGTCTATGCAAAGTCGTAACGAACCATCCTTTTTGTGAACGAACAGAACTGGAGCGCCCCAGGGTGATGAACTCTTTCTGATGAAGCCATTTCTCTCTAATTCCTTCAGTTGTTTGTCTAATTTGACCAGCTCGACATTTGACATTCTGTATGGTGGAATTGAGATAGGCCCTGTCCCAGGTATGAGGTTGATTTCAAAATTGAATTCCCTAACTGGAGGTAGACCAGGAAGGTCATTTAGAAAGGCTATTAGGAATTCAGATATGACCGGAACATCGTGTACTTCGGGAGGGTACAGTGCTGGTGATTCATTTCATCACCAAGGGATAAAGCTCGAAGTTGTGCCTTGAGATGTGCAACTGTTGATTTTTGTATCCATTTCCTTGTTACCTGAATCTTAACAATCTCTCATGTATGCAAGGTTAACTGAACTTGCTTCTTCATACATTCGATCTTTGCATTCATTGGTGCTAGCCAGTCCATGCCGAGGATGACGTCAAAGTCTTCAATATCCATCACAAAAGATCTGCATATATTATATGTTCTGACATTCAAAACTCACATCGAGAACACTACAATTTCACGTCAGTACCAGATCCTAACGGTGATCTGACATGGAGTGTGATGTCTATGGGTTCAGGATGCAGGCCTAAATGTCTTACCAATGCCAACGATATAAAAGAATGCGTAGCACCTGAATCAAACAAAAAATGCACCATTGTATTGAACAAAGGAAAGGTATCTTCGACTACATTGTTGTCTGGAAGGGGTTGTTGAGCGATGGCTAATGCTCTGCCTTGATTCCGTTGACCCTGGTTTTGTTGGTTCTACTTGGGTTGGGCATTAACAGCACGTGGTGCTTGTTGGACAGGAACAACAGGAATAGGTTGCTGAAGGTGCGGACAGACATATTTTACAAGGCCCTTCTGGCCGTAGTTGAAACACGTCGGCTGATACTGCGGATGGTTCTGTTGGCCATGTTGATTGTTCTGCTGGCCATGCTGATTGTGGTGTCGACCACCACCTCTGCCATTGTCGTTTCTACGACCACCCCTTCCATAACGTCCTCCGCGGCCATGATTTCGGAAACCCTGATGGTTTTGGTTAGAAGGTTCAGCCGCAGGTGTTGTGGTCTCATTCTTAGAAAAAGGGGCTGGGAGGGCTGGGTTTTGATTATAGTAGGGCTTCTTCTTTCTTGTTGCCCTGTTGCGAGCCCTGTTGGAAAAATGTTGCAGGCTGTTTTCCCTTATTCATTCTCTGCTCCTGCATGATCTTTTCTTGTTCAAAGCTCATGGCCTTGTTAACAACCTCCTTGTAAATCTTGAGATCCAAGATCGACAAGGCTTGTCGAATATCATGGCGAAGGCCATTATAAATTTTCTCAGCCTTATCTTGCTCTGTTGAGATAGTGGAGAGAGAGTAGACAGATAGTTCTTTGAACTTGCCAGCATATTCTCTGACGATCATGCTGCCTTGGTATAACTTCGCGAATTCCTGGCGCTTCTGTCTCTTCACAGCGTCGGAAAAATACTCATCAGTAAACATTGACTCGAACTGTCGCCAAGTCATATCTGCTATGTTGACCCTTGGGTCCTCTTTCATTGTTATCCACCATATGTTTGCCCCACCAACAAGTTGGTAGGTCGCTAGTGGAATTTTTCGAGTCTCATCCACTCTCATTGCATCAAGAGCCTTCTTTGACTCATCCAGCCACTTTTGCACCTCATCAGCATCAATGGTGCCAGCAAAAGGAAGAGGTTGTAGCCTCTTGTACTTGGTAATCTGATCAGTTTGAGATTCCGATCCAAATCTTACAGGTGCCTAAACAGTGGAAACCTGACTGGCCGCGGTCGCACGAATGGTCGTTTGAACAGTAGCTTTCATCTCCTCAATAAATTCAGCGAAGAAGGTTTCCATGCTTGAAGGCATGGCAAAGGGTGCGGGTCAGGGTGGTATTGCCTGCCCAGATGTAGTGGCAGTGTCGGGTGTGACTCGTGCAGTTGTCGGAGGCGACGGTTCCTGAATCTCAGGAGGTGCCTCCACTGCTGGACGGACAGTACGTGGCCTTCCTCTCTTCTTGGTTTGCATTTTCTCACTGGCAAGGAGAAAATAAAACCAAGATTTAGGAACTGAAGCCAAGTATAATGTTATAGTATGCTCAGCAACATCTTCGAGAGTACTGCAATGTTAAAATCACTTATTTTTCTAAGTATAGTGTAAGGTTTTTGTTGAGGAATCAAAGAATTTATGTGGCTCGTATGTTTGGCCATGGTGTAAAAACAAGGTTAGAATGTTTATATAATAAGTACAAAACTTTGCAAGTATTTCAAATGATTTGGTTCTGATTTTTGTGAACATACATATATATTTCATTGAAAATCCATACGAGTCATAAGAATTCTAAAATTTACCTCGGTAATTATCTTTATCTAACGTTCTATCGCAATCTTATGTATTCAAACTCTTACTCTTAGTATTTTCGATTATTATCCAAGTTCGTGTGTCCCATACCACATGACTTTGGTAATAAGGGTGTTAACCAAGTTGAGTTGTATGAACACGGTCTCTAAAAACATCGGCTGAACAGTAGTTCACTAATAGTATCGTCCAAATTTACTCGTCCCATACTATGTAAACTTAGTGATAATATTAGTAATGCAACTTTCTCCGAATGTTTCTTTTCACACAAGGTCATGGGTTTTCTTACTTCCACATTTTATTTAGTATCCTCCAATTTTGTTGTGTCCCATACCACTCCAAAGTTAGTGATACAAAAGAAAGAATGGTTGTAAGTCGGCCCACCAAAGATAGTCTTAAACAAAACATTTCATTCATATATAAAAGAAAAGTTTACAATGCCAGTAATCAATCTTGATTTCCCTGCCTACTACCGCTCCTTCTAGACCTCCTGCTAGGTACATAACGACTACTACCAGAAGGTTGAGAATTTGCTCGTTCTTCTTCGAAGTTTTGCATACGCGTTAACAAATTATTTTGAGTCTCCTTCATTTCAGCAATATTGGATGCCATTACATTTAACTTTTCAAATGGGTTAGTCGATTGTCCAATTGGTGGTTGATGGGTCGATTGTCCCATAGGTGGAGGGTAGGCCATAGGCATTGGGGGAAAGTATTGGTTGTACGGGTGACTTATAGGTGAAGGGTAGTTGTTTTGATTATACGGGGATCCCCTAACTGGAACCCCTTGGATATTTGGATTTGTTTGAGGTGAAAAGTTTTGAAACAATGGGCTCATTGGGATGTTTTGCATTCCAAAATTTGGTGCCGCCCAATACTATTGTTGTTGGTTCAGAACAACTTGTGGAACTGGCCGATACGGTACCTCAGGAGTTGAAAACCTTTGGTACGAAGTGTTGCCTTGAGTTGGCACGTTCCAGGTTGGTGGATTTGCTCGAGTACTTTGTCTATCTTGAGGTTGATTTAGGGTGGCAAATAACTCTTCCTCAGTGAATAGTCGATCGGTTGGATCATTATTCGGGACTGGGTTTGATATAGGATTCTGATTTGGCTCATTTTTTGGTACTTCCTTGACAGGAATCTTGCGTCGACTTTTTCGATGACAACGTCCATGTTTGTCTCTCATTCTTTCGACATTTCCTATCGTCGCGCCAAATACTTCCTCGTCAGTTACCCTCCCCTCGTGACATATATCTTGAAGATAGAAGATGTTGTAACCGGCTCAGCGATCTGCTTCGAAGTCCCATCAAAAGTGTTGACGTATGCTTCATATAGCATCCTCATGATCAAGACTCCGTAACCGAGGAATTCCTTTCTCAAAGGGTTTTGAATCACCCTCAACATTTGTTGAGGATGATGATGTGTGGTAGGGAGACCTTTATTCTCTTCTCTATGCAATATAACACAAGAAGTTGGGCCCTTGACATAGTGCCTCTAGTCCCCCTTTCTGGCAAGATGTTGCCGAATACGATCTTTCCAAGGCCGGCAAGAGATGGCTTAAGATGATTGTTTGAGTGGTTGGTGTACGTCGATTGAGTGTATGGCTTTTTGGCGAGGGAATTGAATAATTGTTCATTAGACTCTGCGATTTCTGCAACTGTCTGGGGTTCGTGTGGATCAATAATTCTCTCCTCAATCAGAATCTCTATAAGTCGAGCAATAATCTCGATGTTAATAGAAACTTTTATTCCCTTGACTGTTGTCTCCAAAACAGGGCCCATCCCATCTTCTTGAAGTCTCACGCAATTCATGGCTTCGTAGAAGGATCTCACCAAGTTGTAAGAGACGTGACCCTCAACTTTTGTTATGTTCAACCAACCCAGAGTTGCGAGTTTGTCGTGAAGGATCGGAAAGAGGTGGAAATCTCTATTGTCGATGCTCCTCATAGTCATAATCTCCCTTTTGAACAATTCTTTGAGTCTAGTGGGAATTGGTTCCCTACTACTAGAAGTTGTTCCTTCACTAGAGGCCATTCTCTGCTGAAAGGAAAATAAATTTGTGAAAGACAAATATATTCCTAACATTTTTAAGATTTATTCTTTGTCTGTTAGACAATATTTTCTATTTTTCTATTGATGTTTTATGCCATCATCAAAAAAAATTTCATTAGCAATATGATATATATATATCTCATATACATATATACATGAATGTATAGATATATATATTTAATCATAACTATATATATAGTTTTTCATAAATCAACTATATATATATTTGAAACTAAACTACATAAAAACTATATAGTTTTCCAGATATATATTTAATATAAATCTCAATTATATATAATTCATATATATATATATATATATATATATATATATATATATATATATATATATATATATATATACATATATATAGTTCTGGAGATATATATATCTAGTAAAAAAAAAATTCATCCAAATTTTTCATTAGTAATAAGGTATATATACATCTCATATATACATAAATATATAGATGTATATATTTAATCATAATTATATATATATTTTTTCATAAATCATGATTATATACATTTAAATCCAAACTATATAAAATCATATATAGTTTTCTTAGATATATATTTAATACAAATCTTAACTATATATAATTCATATATATATATATAGTTCTAAAGACATATATATCTAATAAAATTTTTCATTCAAATTTTCCATTAATACTGTGGTATATATATATCTCATATATACAAAGATATATAGACATATATTTAATACAAATCTTAACTATATATAATTCACATATATATAGTTCTAAAGACATATATCTAATACAATTTCTTCACCCAAATTTTCCATTAGCAATAAGGTATATATATATATATCTCATATATATATAGATATATAGATATATATATTTAATCATAACTATATATGTAGTTTTCATAAATCATAACTATATATATAAATCTAAACTATATAAAACTATATAGTCTTCTTAGGTATATATTTAATACAAATCTTAACTATATATAATTCATATATATATAGTTCTAAAGATATATATATCTAATAATAAAAAAATCTCCTAATTTGGTGGACTTGGGCGGGCCGTGGACTGTACGCTCTGATACCATTAAATGCCATACCCCGGCTGGACGCCCCGTAAACCGGCGGTACACTCACGAACAGTGTGCGCATTTGAAATTATCACAATCATAATAACAGAGTACACAGCGCAAATATAAAACAGTACAAGTCTGATTTCATTTAATTCAGAATTCATTTGTACATGACATAGTCAAGTGAACATACTCCCCAAAATCCCCAATGAATAATACAAAGGGTACAAAATGTGGACCCCATAGACCTACACCCAGTCCACCCTAATTTCCTGTGATAATTTGGATAACAAAGGAATGAGCTTAACGCGCTCAGTGGGTAAAATAGTTCGTGAATATAACAATTAATAAAGCAAACTTCATAATTTAATATCTTAAATACACATCAGAGCATCATAATCAATCAATATGTATGTATGCATGACACCATCTCGTAATGGTTTGATGAACGTATATCGCCTGAGTTCACGTACAAATGTCCTTTCCCAGGCGTAGCCAGGTTCTCATTGTACGTCCCTCCTCAGGAACGATGCTCTGGATTCACATACAAATGTCCCTTCCCAAACGTAGTCGGGTTCTCATTGTACGTCCCTCTCCAGAGAAATATAATGAATAGCGAGCAATGCTCCTAAATATTCTATGAATCATAAACCACATACGTCCCTAGGTGGTGATATGTATGATGCCAATGCATGAACTGGTCTAGTCTACTGGTCTGATCTTTTCTTGGACATTTAGACGGACTTTGGCAACGTCTGGTGATCCTTATCAGGGTCGGTATCACGACGTGCAAGGTTAGGACATTCAATATTACTTGTATAAGCTGATAGCTTTTAATAAGACCAACCAGATCAGTCTCCAGTTGAGAGGTGAGACACGAGGTCTGCCTAAATAGTAATTGCCTAAAGCAGCTCGCTGCCTCCCGTTCACTATTTAAAGTTACTGAGGACAAGACCAAGTCTGGTTGAGCCAGATTGACCACAAATCCGGCATTATAACAGCGTAATACATGAATTCCAATTATACAGGCATAAGTGTCACAGTATAAACGTTATACAAAATAATGTTGTGCAAATGAATGGTAGACATAATAATAAATGAATGTAAAATTTAATAAAACTTATGAAACACGCAAACCTATGTTTCGTTCTCCACCTTCAGATAAGAACTTTTTTTTCAGATCTGGCGCTGTCCTCCGGACAAGACTTCGTCGTATCGCACCGAGAGTCTCAAACAGACAAGAACTCAGAATGAGTGAAAAGAGGAGGAAAAATCACAAGAGAAGGTGATTTGGTGTGAGGAAATGAGGAGGGGGAGAGCTCCTTATATAGGAGATTTGGCGCCTGAACGTTCAGGCAGGCTACCGAGATGTTCGGGCAGGGGCCCATACATCCAGGCAGGCTGCCCGAACGTTCTGGCATTTCTGCCCAAATGAAATATTTTTTTTTGTGAAATACAGGGTATTACAGATTTACATTCAAACCCCTTTCTTTTATCAAGCTCCTCCTCACAACAAAGTTATAGAAGTGCTCAGAAGTTGCAGCACTAACAAATTAGCTCTCATCAAAAGATTGCGAAGATGAACCATGAGATCGTTTCGGTGCCATGCCAAAGTTTTAGCTTCCAATATTCTTGCAAGAGATATCAGTAAATGAACACAAGCACACCAAATACACTAGAAGAGTCCACAATTTACACCACGCAAAATGAAATGCCCAAACACTTAAACGATTATTTTCTTTTCCAATTTCATCAAGCACCACAATCACCACACACAAATCCAATGAAATACTGATCACACAGTTGCTCAACAAAAACCCCAAACTTATCAAAACGGCTCCTTTTCACATCAACTCAACCGTGGCATCAATATTCACCAATACGAAGCTATGATTCTCAATGATCATAAAATTTCTCAACAATGATGATTTTATGGCAATGAAACTCAAGAAAAACACAAAAATCACTTACAAGGAGATGGATTTGCAAAAACCCCCAAACCTAGGCGATGCCCTAGGTTGCTCACCACGATCGAACTCGTTTCCAAAAACTGTGGTTGAAAGGATGTAGAAGAAGGTTGAAGATGATGAGAAAATGAGAAAGATGGAAGATTAATGGCAAGATGCTGAGTGGAGATGATGGAAAAACGAGATTGAGAGAGGGAAAATGAAGAAGGGAGAACGAAGGGGAAAAGAGATTGCAGAAAAAAAAATCGTGTTTCCTTTTTTTTTTTTTTTTTTATTCTCATGTAGCGCCGCGGCACTCAAAGAGCAACTTTCGCTTTCTTTTTTTCTTTTTCTTTTTTGGTGTAGCGCCGCGGCGCTCAGAACGCATTTTCACTCACTCTTTTTCTTTTTCTTTTTCTTTTTCTTTTTCTCTTCTTCTTCTTGGCCCATGATCTTTTTTATTTGCCCTGAAAAAGAAAAAGAAACTTGTTATTAAATGGATAACACAAGATTCAATTACTATACTATAATGACTAAAAATGAGAACAAAACAGGAACAAAAAGACCGGTTGGATTGCCTCCCAACAAGTGCTTCTTTACAGTCATTAGCTAGACTTTCTCTTCTCGCTTAAATCGAGTATGCTTCCTTATTATTTTTGACATCCTTTCATCATCCTCGTTATTCAGCATTGATTGCATCATCGGACTTGTGCACTTCTCCCATAAAAATGCTGAAGAATGCTCCTCAAGTAGAAACACAAAATCCAATGCAACAACACTCCCTTGTAATGGAGGAATGTCATCGATGTACTCCATTGGTGCTTTCCACGCATTTTGGCATTGATAACCAAGCACCTCGAAATGGCTTTGAATATTGTTATCAACCCCCTCAACTTTCTCTTGAAATACATGGGCAAACGGATCCTCAAAAGTGAATGCATATTCCTTGACACTCAAAAACTCCTCCACACTAGTAGGCGCCAATTCATCATATGGCATCATAAGCTTACTTGATTGTGCATCCATGGGCACCTCTTGATCATCACACTCAAGCACATCTTGTTGAATATTTGTTTGTTCTTTCTTTAAGGCTTCATAGTGTTGTATCTCTTCTAGAATAGTCAATTGTCTTAGTGGTGGTGGTGGTGTCATGTCTTGATATACTGAATCAACCCCTTTGACATCTTTTTCATCACTCAGGAAGGAATCTCTTTGATGTTGAGCATTAAGAAATGAAATGATTTGACCCATATAACCCGAGCTTTTGACTTGATTGCCCTTAAAAAAAAAAATTTCACAAATGCCATCAAAATCGAAATAATGGCTGTTTTGCCCTAGTTTGACTATTCAAAGCCCAGTCTGCTGGCAAACAGGCGTCACGTGGGCTGGGGAGCTGGAGCAGTTAAGAAGGCATCTTTTAGAAAGACGCTTTCCATGAAATTTTTTTTGTATGGAAAGCATTTTTTTCAAAAGACGCCTTACATACAATTTTTTTTTCTTTTTTGAATGGAAGACGTCTTTTGGAAAGACGCCTTCTATAAATAAATAAAAAAAATTGTTTAATGGAAAAGACGCCTTCCCTAATTTTTTTTTTTCCTTTTTTTTGGACTCACCATATTTTCCTTTTCAAAAGATGCCTTCCCTTTTTTTTTAAAGGAAGGTGACAATGATGAAGGCAAACAAGCAGTAGAATTCTTGAATATTATGTTCAATTTATAGAATTTCTTTTGAAAAATACTTTATTTCTCTTTAAAATAAAAATACAGTGCATCTATTGACTACAATTCTTATTGTAATTTTTTACAATTATAGTAATAATTCTATTTTTCTACATCTACTATTAAAAAAAAGATTTTTAGAAAAATAAAAAAGATTACAGCCATATAATTTCCTTTTAAAGAAATATTTCCTACTTTTGAAGTATTTCTTGACAGATTGTCTACTTTGAACAATAATGCTTTGAAACGGTAGGTAGAAAAATATAATTATTACTATAATTGTAAGTAGACAATCTGTCAAGAAATACTTCAAAAGCAGGAAATATTTCTTTAAAAGGATATTATATGGCTGTAATCTTTTTTATTTTTCTAAAAATCTTTTTTTTTATGTAGAAAAATAGAATTATTACTATAATTGTAAAAAATTATAATAAGAATTATAGCCAATAGATGTACTGTATTTTTATTTTAAAGAGAAATAAAGTATTTTTTAAAAGAAATTCTATAAATTGAACATAACATTCAAGAATTCTACTGCTTTTTTGCCTTCATCATCGTCACCTTCGTTTAAAAAAAAAAGGAAGGCGTCTTTTGAAAAGGAAAAAATGGTGAGTCTAAAAAAAAGGAAAAAAAAATCTGCAAAAGACGCCTTCCATTAAACAATTTTTTTATTTATAGAAGGAGTTTTTTGAAAAAACGTCTTTCATACAAAAAAAATTTCATGGAATGCGTCTTTTCAAAAGATGCCTTGTTAACTGCTCCAGCTCCCCAGCCCACGTGGCGCCTGTGTGTCGGCTGACTAGGCTTTGAATAGTCAAACTAGGAAAAAACAGTCATTATTTAGATTTTAATGGCATTTGTGAAATTTTTTTATTTTTTAAGGGCAATCAAGTCAAAAGCCCCATATAACCCTCTATATTTTTCATTGAAGCTTCCATTGTGTCCAAGTGACTCTCATCCCTCTTAATGTTTTCCTCCATTTTTTCCACAAAATCATTAATTAGATCTTCCAAGGACGGCTTTTTCTCCACTTGATTGTAGACATCCGCTTGAGGTTGCAGCTAATTCCATTGATTGTTTAACCTAGGCTCACTTTTATCCGACCTCGTTTCCAATAGATAATTTGTAAGTATATCTTCTAAGGATGGCTTCTTTTCCACTTGATTATGGATGCCCTGCAGAGGTTGCAAGATATTCCATTGATTGTCATAAGAGTAGTTCTCATGGTTAGAAATACCAGAATGGTATTGATAGGGTAAAGGATCACCCATCCAATTATATGCCCAATTATTACCATAATGAACTTGCTCCGTACATGAACTCATTCTTGAATATCTCATGCTTGCAATTCCCATTCTCTACAGTAGATTGAGATCTTGCCTTAATAAGCTCGGAAACTTGCTGCTGGAGGTTAGATATTGATGCCGACAACTCTTTAAAAGGATCAACTGGCCCGAAACTATATAGAAAAAGTTGAGTGATTGAAATTGTACGTCATTGCTCTACAAAAGAAATAAGAAAGAGAGAAATAAGAAAAAAACTCAGAAAATAAGTCTGAATTAAAATTTAAACCCATTACTACCGATATTGATAGAAAGTAATCAAATTACTCGGCAACGGCACCAAAAACTTGATCGTGAATTTATTGCAAGCGCACGACAGTCAAGTTATAATATACCGATAGTGAGTCGGGTTATCGTATCCATAGGGAATTGTTACTCTATTAATTATCGTTTCACAAATTTCAAACTTTATTTAGACAATCAAATGGAGATATCACTAGAATAAAAGTGCTGAAAATTAAAGTTTGAATGTAAGCAACAAAATGTAAATAAAGACCCAATTCCCAAATGTGCATTAAGTTTTAGGGATTTCTTAATGATCTCACAAGATCCTATAAACCTCTCGATTCTATAGCAATTTCATGTCATAATTCTCATTTTTCAACCTAAAGAACCCTCTCTCAAGTGCCAACCCTTAGATCTAGGTTCAATCAATTTATGGCCAGTAAATCAAAAATATAAACATAGAGAATCATGATTAAACTTTAGAAATTACATTAATAATGAATAAAATCCACAATCAATCCATCAAAATCAAACTAAGATCCATCTAATCTCTATATTAAAACTTTAGCTCATGGTGATATTCAAGAATACAAAAGAGAGATTAAGAGTAGAAAACATGAATACAAGATAAATGAAAGAAGAAGTAAAGAAAACCCCCTTTGATCTCCTTCCTCTTTAATGCATGGTGATGGTGAAGTACCTTGTCCATCCTTCATGCTCTTTGCGGCTCCTTCAATCTCTTTCCCACTTCTCAAGGTGATAGCTTTACACTGCTCATTGGGATTAACTTGAGTGTTACTTGGGAATGAGCCCTGCTACTATGAACTGATAGCTGAAGCTAACTAACCCATCTGAGTCTCCATGTTCTTCATTGTTGATGATAGTTACATATTTAGATAGGATTCATAACATGTTTTAGAGCATGTTTTAGGACATTTCATGCATTATTGTCATGTGTTTATGTTAGTTTTAATTCATTTGATACTTTAGGAATAAATTGATTTTCATGCATTATTTTAGTTCAATAAGTTATAATTTGATTCATTATATGTTTGAGTGTGTTTTTGATTTGATTTGTTTTGTTTTTTAGGTATTTAGACGTGTTAGTCATGGTTTTGGATGATGAAAACATGTTCTAGAAGTTTCCAAGAAGAAGCATGAAGAACCCAAGTCAGAAAGGAGGCAAAAATTGGCTAAGTCCACAAAATAGCACAAACTGTTCATAGAATAGTGTTTTTAGCAATTTTTACACACTTTCTAATTCGGATTTTGGATGAATTGGGGGCTTATAATATATCAAAATTTAGGGTTTTTCGAGAGGAAGACATTGGGAAAGAGGAGGGAGATGGCTGGAGCGAAGTGGAGAAGAGATCGACATTGAAGACTATTGAAAATCTCTACAACACTCTAGTTTGCTTTCTTTTGTCTGGATTCATGTTTAAACCATTATTGATTGTTTTCATCTCTTTAGTTATGAAGTAAACCTTGTTTCTAGAGGTGTAGATCGATCCAAACTTGAGATTATGTCTTAGATTTTATTGTTATTTATTCTTAATGAAAGTTCTTAGTTTATTTATACTTTTCTGAGCGTAATGCTTTTGATCCCCTGATCAAGGATTGACCGATCATAGACTCGAGGTAAATGCTTCACAAGAGGTACCTTGGGTCGGAATATGGTGAGTATAGTCTAGGTTATCGTGAGACTCACAAGGAGATCGAGACCCTTTGAAGTCCTTAGGAGGAAATCATAGAACTTAGTGAGTTGTTGTTATCTTTGGTTTTCATTGAAAGAGTTAAACCAAAGCAACAAGAATATGCTCTAATCAATGCTCCAAAAGAGGGGATTAGAAAGGTTAGGATTTCCAATTTATAGGCTAAGGACTAGATTTAATAATAATATATTTACATAGACATAGTTGAGAGTGAGGCGACATCGAACCTCTAGACCAGTCCATCATTGTTTTCCTATCCGATTTACATTGCTCGTTAGTTAGTATTTAATTGCTTTAATTACTACTTTAATCACTCCATCATTCGATTTTAATTTTCTAGATAAAATTAAGGTTAAAACATGATAGATAGTATAATAGATATCCCTAAAGACGATACCCGATTTCTCATCAAAATATATTACAACTTGGCAATCGTTCACTTGCGGTTTGTACGCAACAAGTTTTTGGTGCCGTTGTCGGGGATAATTATTAGTTTTTACTACTATTGTGTTATTTAACTTTGATTTTAATTTAGATTTTTATATTTTATTGTTATTCTCTAATTTTTTTTTTAGTTTCTGTTTTGTAGGATTTCAAAAGTGTATGCAAATAGCAAGAAGTTTTTGAAGTTTTACCATTTGATCCCGAGATTGAACGAACTCTTGGAAGACTAAGGCGAGAAAGAAAAAGAGAAACTAAAGTCATGGCAGACGATCAACATCAGTTGACCTTGAGAGACTACTTCAAACCGGTCATCAATGACAATTACTCGAGTATTGTTCGTATGCCTACCAATGCGAACAACTTTGAATTGAAACCGATGTTGATCTCGATGGTGCAACAACATCAGTATGGGGGGCTGCCTACTGAAGATCCTACCAGCCACATCACCACCTTCTTGGAGATGTGTGATACGGTGAAGATGAATGGTGTTACTGAGGACACCATAAGGTTGAGATTGTTCCCTTTCTCTCTAAGGGACAAAGCACGAGCATGGTTGCAATCTTTGCAACCGGGGAGCATTGCAACTTGGCAAGAGATGGTACAGAAGTTTCTTCAAAAGTTCTTTCCACCCTCCAAAACCGCCCAACTACGAGCTGAAATTGGGCAATTCAAGCAACTAGAGATGGAATCTTTGTATGAGGCTTGGGAAAGATTTAAGGAGCTTTTAAGGAAGTGTCCTCAGCATGGATTCCAAGATTGGCTACAAATTCAGCTTTTCTACAATGGAATGACATTTTCTACTCGAACACTAGTTGATGCGGTGGCTGGTGGATCATTATTGACAAAGACGACAACTGAGGCACTGAACATGTTGGAGGATATGGCCACTAATACTTATGAGGTTCCGGGTGCATGATCAATAGTAAAGAAGGTGGCTGGTCTACATGAAGTGGATCCATTTACATCTCTCTCTGCACAGATGCCAGGTATTGCCAAACAACTTGTTGTGCTTACTACTCAAAGTGCACAACCTTCTATTGAAAAGGCGGCGGCTTTACATATGAGTTCTTTGAGGAATGAAGCACATGAGGAAGTTCAATACATCAATAATCGGGGGTACAATTATAGAAGTAATCAAGGAGTACCAAATTAGTACCACCCAAGCATCAGAAATCATGAGAATTTCTCCTATGCCAACACGAGGAACACATTGCAACCTCCACCCAGATTTTACACCCAAGCTCAAGAAAAGAAGCCATCTTTGGAGAATATTATTGGGTCATTTATGATGGAAATGAGAGCACAATTAAAAATTTGGAGGTACAAGTCGGGCAACTAGCCTCAACTGTGAATGCCCAACAAAGGGGGTCACTACCTAGCAACACTGACGTAAACCCAAAAGAACAATGTCACGCCATGTTCTTGAGAAACGGGAAGGAAGTGCAAGGGGCTGATCATCCTAGCCTAGGCACACCACCACCCATTAAAGACCATGAAGAGATAGGCACTGAGACTGAGCCAAGTAAAGAGAAGGACATAGAGTCATCCAAGGGAGAGAAACCGCATGAGAGGCCTTACCGGCCTGGTTCTATCACTTTCACAGATAACCCCCCTAAACTCAAAACTCCTATTCCGTTTCCTCAAAGATTCCAAAAGAAAAATCTTGATGAGCAATTCGCCAAGTTTCTTGATATTTTCAAAAATATTCACATTAATATTCCTTTTGCAGATGAACTGGCGCAAATGCCAAACTACATGAAGTTCATGAAAGAAGTTATGTTGAAAAAGAGGAAGCTGGAAGAATTCGAAACAGTGAAGCTTACGGAAGAGTGTAGTGCAATCATACAGAGAAAGCTTCCACAAAAGCTGAAGGATCCGGGAAGTTTCAATATACCTTGCACCATTGGTCCTTTAAATTTTAGTAATGTTTTATGTGATTTAGGTGCAAGCATTAACTTAATGCCTTTGTCCATTTTTAGGAAATTGGGGCTTGGTGAGGTGAAGCCAACTACAATATCTTTGCAACTAGTGGATCTATCACTTACATACCCTTGGGGTATCATTGAGGACATGCTAGTGAAGGTGGACAAGTTCATCTTCCCGGTGGATTTTATAGTTTTGGACATGGAGGAAGATGGCGATATTCCTCTTATACTTGGGCGACCATTCCTTGCTACTGGGAGAGCATTCATAGATGTGGAGCTTGGTGAGCTTGCTTTGAGGGTTAGTGAAGAAAAGGTGATGTTTAAGGTCTACAATATACCCAAAGCTCCCGATAAGAAGAATACATGCAACCGGATTGATGTCAAGAGGGTAATTGATGAGTGTGCTACCAAGGCTTATGAAAAGCCTACATCGAAGGATACCTTGGAGCATTATGGGGACAAAATTGAGAATTTTGATGACCCTCCTTCCTTGGTATGGATAGACCTATATTTGATGCCTAATGTTGAAGAAGAAAAGTTGTTGAGTACTATGATTGAGCATAAGCGAAAAGATAGATCTATTTCTCAAGTCAAGAAGAAACGGTTAAGAAACTTTAAGGGTCAAGATAAAAAGAATGAAAAGGCCTTGCTTCTTGATGAACCACCTTGATGAGAAGAAGAAGTCGAGCTGACGACTCTAAACCAAGCACTAGATGGGAGGAAACCCATCGGTTTTGAAGTTTTATTAATTTTTATATTTTAATTTTTATTTTTTAATTTAGTCATTGTAGTATAGGATTTGAATTTCATGAATTGACAAATTTTGTTTCTTTTCCTTTCCAGGTTCTAAAGTACGTTGGGGGATATCTTGGAGCAACTAGGAGAGACAAATGGCCCACATCTTCACCCATTTGGGTTTAGGGGGTTTTCTAAACTCCTCTCTCTCTTATATGCCTCGGTTTTTCTTTATTTGTTTATATCATGCATTGAGGACAATGCTTGCCTTAAGTTTGGGGGAGAGTTTTGAATTTTTTTCATATGGTATGTTAGTTGAGTATGCATTAGTTTAGGTTAGGTGGTCACAATTTTTAACACTTTTAGACTTACTTATGGAAAGCCAATGATAAGATGACACTTTAGAGTTATGAAACAATAGGAGAATGTAAAGAGTTACTTATATGTTTGTATGCTTGATCCAATTTTTTGCTGAGAATTGTTGGAGAGACTTAACCATTTGTACATGATTTTTGATCATTGGATTGAGATTGTTCGGAATGGACTTTGCTTGCTAAGTCATATCTTAGATTTCTAGAGATTCTAGAACAAGTTTGATCACCACTCGAGGCAAAATCCTAGTTAACACACCGTGAGGAAGATGATTTAGGCCATGTTTGAAAACGTTTGAGCCAAATAACCTACCATAATTTTTATTGTATCCATAGTTCCCATTTTGAGTTGAATGTCGTTTTCTTTGTTACCTATGAGTGATGAACTTTGAGCTTTATATGTTGAAATTTCATATTTTTCAACCTATGTACCTTATACACTTTGATATTGTTGGAGTGTTATTATTGGAAAGGTTGAGAATGGGGAATGAAAAAAAGAAAAAAGAAAAAAAAGTGAAGAAAAAGGGTAATGAAGAAAAAATGTGAAGTTTGCTTGTGAGTTGTATTGAAAAAGAAAAGAAAAAACAGGGTGTTACACTTGTGTTGAAAAAGAAATAAGTTTGGGGGTGTAGCACTCATAAAAATAAATAAAAATGAATGATGACAAGAAGCAAACAAGAGAATGGGAAGTGAGTAAAAGTGTGAATTGTAAAGTGGATATATGCACTGAAAAAGATGGGTTTCTGGTTTCAAAAGTAATGTAGTGGATGATAAAAATTGATCAAAGTGTTTAGGGTGCTTTTTGAGCTAAAATTTTCCTATTTTTCCCTACCTTTGAACGTATGCCTTACATTACAACCTATGAAAGACCTATTAATTCTGAATGGTGTGTGATCTACATTAGTGGAGAGGAGTGTGAAAAACTTGCCTATGGAGTTCCAACTTAAATTATATATTTTGAGATCTTACACTTAACACTTGCTTGCACTTGTTTATGACTTACATGATTAGTTTGATGAGATTAGTTATGTACTTATGTGTGAAAGAATCAAAAGTGAAACTTGGTGAGAGTTGGGTTGAAATTCTAGACAATTCTATACTCTTGAAATTTTTCTTAGAAGTGAATATTCCTTTTGGTGTAATCTTGGAGGCCATGTATGTGTTTGTAATGTTGAGTTAAGTCTTTAATTCTGCGAGATTGTGACTCTAGAAGGGATATGTTAATTATGAGCTTTTAGTTTTGTTTTTCCTTTGCTCGGGACAATCAAAGTTCTAATTTGGGGGTATTTGATAGTTACATATTTAGATAGGATTTATAGCATGTTTTAAAGCATGTTTTAGGACATGTCATACATTATTGTCATGTGTTTATGTTAGTTTTAATGCATTTGATAGTTTTGTTTGCTTTCTTTTGTCCGGATTCATGTTTAAACCATTATTGATTGTTTTCATCTCTTTAGTTATGAACTAAACCTCGTTTCTAGAGGTGTAGATTGATCGAAACTTGAGATTATGTCTTAGATTTTATTGTTACCCATGGACTGTCTGAAATAGCATACACTATGCCTGCTTTCAACCACTTGAGGACTTCACCTCGAACCACCTCTTTCATCGTCGGATTCAATCTTCTCTGATGTTCAATGGATGGCTTGTATGAGTCCTCCATTAATATCTTATGCGTGCATATGGAGGGACTGATTCCCTTAATATCTGCAATTGACCACCCTAATGTAGTTTTGTGTTCTCTAAGAATCCTCAACAGTTTTTCTTCCTCAATAGATGATAAAAATGAGGATATGATCCCAAGATAGGTGGATTTCTCACCAAGTTTCATATCAAAGGTGTTCATGTAGAGGCTTCAAGTTTAGTGTAGTCTCATCAACTGTACTTGGAGAATTATCATCCAAGTTTTGCACTTTCTTTTTCATCATTTCCACTGTTGCCCCAAGAACCATAACACATTGTTTAAGTTCTTCACTCACATTCTCTACCATACTGACTGGGTTCACTATGCAATTTTCCAACACATCATATGGAGTAGCTTCATTCACAACTTTTTGCACACAAGAATCAACCATGTCTATCACCTCAATCCGATGACAAGTGCTCTGCTCTGAAGGAAATTTGAGAGTGTTGTAAATGTTGAAAAGGACTTCATCATCATTCACCCTTAAAGTCAACTCTCCCTTTTTCACATCAATGAGGGCGCGCACCGTAGCCAAGAAAGGTCTCCCCAAAATCAATGGTATCTCTCTATCTTCTTCCACATTTAATACCACAAAATCGACTGAAAAGATAAATTTGTCAACCTTCACCAAAACATCTTCAATTATCCCTCGAGGATATGTGAGAGATCGATCCGCCAGCTACAATGAAATTGTAGTAGGCTTCGCCTCACCCAATCCCAGCTTCCTAAAAACAGACAATGGCATTAGATTTATACTTGCACCCCAATCACAAAGAACTTTATCAAAATTAGATAAACCTATAGTGCAAAGTATTGTGAAACTCCCTGGATCCTTCAATTTTTGGGAAAGCTTTCTCTGCAAGATTACACTGCACTCTTCTGTCAGCTTCACTGTCTCAAATTCATCCAATTTTCTCTTCTTGGACATAACATCCTTCATAAACTTCACATAATTTGGCATTTGTTCTAGCGCATCAGCAAAAAGGATGTTGATATGAATCTTCTTAAATATATCCAAAATTTTTGCAAACTGCTCATCCAACTTCTTCTTCTGAAAACACTGAGGAAAAGGAAGAGGAGGCTTAATAATGGGAGGGTTATCCGAGAAAGTGATGGGGCCCAGTTTGCATGGCCTCTCATTTGCTTCTTTTTGCTTCTTTTCCTCTTTCTGTGTTTCTTCCACTTTAATGCTTGGTAATGGTGATGTAACATGTCCGTCCTTCATGCTCTCTGTGGCTCATTCAATCTCTTTTCCACTTCTCAAGGTGATAGCTTTACACTGCTCCTTGGGGTTAACTTGAGTGTTACTTGGGAAGGAGCCATGCTGTTGTGAATTGATAGCTGAAGCTAACCTACCCATCTGAATCTCCATGTTCTTCATTGTTGACTCTAAAGTGTCAATTCTTGAATCAGTCTTCACTTGGTTAGCTTTGGATTCTACAAGGAATCCACTTAATAAGTCCTCCAACGATGGTTTCTTCTCTTGATGCATAGGCACTGGTATCCCTGGTGGGGGATTCAACATATTCCTATTATTGGAATAGGAAAATTCTCATGATTCCTCACTCTTGGGTAGTGCTGATTTGGCACTTAAGCATTACTTCTGTAATTGTATCCTCTATTGTTCAGGTAATGGGCTTGTTCTGTAGTTGTGGAGTGTTCACTAGATAAATAACACATACTTGTTGTTGATGCTTGCTCTACAGATGACTTTACACCTTGAAGAGATGCAATCTGATGTGATATACTTGACAACTGCATTGAAATAGTTGTCATGCGATCAACCTCAAATATACCTTCATAGGCCACCTTCTTCACAACTGATCTCTCACTAAGAATCTCATAAGTGTTGGAGGTCATTTCCTCTATCAAGGTAAATGCATCATCCACTGTTTTACCCATCAAAATGCCTCCAGCCGCTGCATCCACCAATGTCCTAGTGGGAACTGTCATACCATTGTAAAAGATTTGCAACTGCATCCAATTTTGAAATCCATGTTGTGGACATTTTCTCAACAATTCCTTAAATCTCTCCCAAGTTTCATAAAGAGATTCTGACTCCACCTGCTTAAATTGGCCAATGTCTGCCCTCATTTGAGCTGTATTTGCTGGTGGGAAGAATTTCTAAACTAGCTCCTCCCATGTGTTCACGTTACCTGGTTGCAACTCTTGCAACCATGCCTTTGCTTTGTCCCGAAGAGAGAATGGGAAAAGCCTCAAACGAATCACTTCTTCTCCAACACCATTCCACTTTACTGTATCACATTTTTTCAAAAATGATTGGAAATGGATCATGGGGTCTTTGACTGGAGAACCACCATATTGATGATGTTGAACCATGGTAATCAAAGCTGGCTTCAACTCAAAATTATTGGCTACTATTGGTGTCCTCACAATCCCCGAATAATTATCTTGAATTACGGATTTGAAGTAATCCTGCAATAGCATTTGATTATTTTCATTGTTGAGCTTCATTGCCTTTTAATGCTTTCCTCCGTTTTTTCCACAAAATCATTAATTAGATCTTCCAAGGACAACTTTTTCTCCACTTGATTGTAGACATCCGCTTGAGGTTGCAGCTCATTCCATTAATTGTTTAACCTAGGCTCACTTTTATCCGACCTTGTTTCCAATAGAAAATTTGTAAGTATATCTTCTAAGGATGGCTTCTTTTCAACTTGATTATGGATGCCCTGCAGAGGTTGCAAGATATTCCATTGATTGTCATAGAAGTAGTTCTCATGGTTAGAAATACCTTAATGGTATTGATAGGGTAAAGGATCACCCATCCAATTATATGCGCAATTGTTACCATAATGAACTTGCTATATACATGAACTCATTCTTGAATATTCCATGCTTGCAATTCTCATTTTCTCTACAGTAGATTGAGATCTTGCCTCAATAAGCTCGAAAACTTGGTGCTGGAGGTTAGATATTGATGCCGACAACTCTTTAATAGGATCAACTGGCTCGAAACTATATTGAAAAGTTGAGTGATTGAAATCAGAGCAAAGCACTCGTTATTGGATTGAGGTGATAGAAATGGTTTATTCTTGTGTGCAAGAAGTGGTGAATGAAGCTACTCCATGTGATGTGTTGGAAAATTGCATAGTGAACTCAGTCAGTATGGTAGAGAATGTGAGTAAGGAACTTAAACAATGTGTTATGGTTCTTGGAGCAACACCAGTGGAAATGATGAAAAAGGAAGTGCAAAACTTGGATGATAATTTTCCAAGTACAATTGATGAGCCTACACTAAACTTGAAGCCTCTACTTGAACACCTTCGATATGTTTTTCTTGATGAGAAATCCACCTATCCTGTGATCATATCCTCATCTTTATCATCTATTGAGGAAGAAAAATTGTTGAGGATTCTTAGAGAACACAAGACAGCATTAGGGTGGTCAATTGCAGATTTAAGGGAATCAGTCCCTCCATATGCATGCACAAGCTATTAATGGATGACTCATACAAGTCATCCATTAAACATCAAAGAAGACTGAATTCGACGATGAAAGAGGTGGTTCGAGGTGAATTCCTCAAGTGGTTGAAAGCGGGCATAGTGTATGTTATTTCAAACAGTCCATGGGTAAGCCCAGTACAGGTGATGCCTAAAAAGGGTGAAATCACAGTGGTGAAAAATGAAAATGATGAGTTGATATCCACAAGGACAGTGACAGGGCGGAGAGTGTGTATTGATTACAGGAAGTTGAATAAAGCTACCATAAAAGATAATTTTCCACTTCCATTCATTGATCAGATGTTGGATCGATTGGCAGGATTTGACCACTATTGTTTCTTGGACGGTTACTCGGGCTATAATCAAATAGTCATTGCACCAGAGGATCAGGAGAAGACCACCTTCACCTGCCCCATAACACATTTGCCTTCCGGATGATGCCTTTTAGTTTATGCCATGCACCGGCCACGTTCCAACGGTGTATGATGGCTATCTTCACGAATATGGTGTAAGAGATTATGGAAGTCTTCATGGATGACTTTTTAGTTTTTGGCTTTACTTTTGCTCTTTGTTGAATTTGCATAATCTTGCTTTGGTGTTAAAGCGATGTGAGGAGACTAATCTTGTACTCCTCAATTGGGAGAAGTGTCATTTCATGGTACAAAAAAGCATTGTTCTAGGCCATAGACTGTCTTCAAAGGGTCTTGAAGTTGATTGAGCCAAGATTGTAGTTATTGAGAAGCTTCCACTTCCAAAATGTGTCAAAGACATAAGAAGGTTTTTGGGACATGTCGGGTTCCATAGAAGATTTATAAAAGATTTCTTCAAGATCACAAAGCCAATTTGCAATCTTTTAGAGAAAGATGTTCCTTTTTGTGTGAATGATGAATGTGAGAAAGTTTTTGGGGTGTTGAAGGATGCATTGATTTCAGCTCCTATTATGGTGGTGTCGGATTGGAAGCTTCATTTTGAGATTATGTGCGATGCTAGTAATTTTGTTGTTGGAGCGGTGCTTGGACAACGGCGTGAGAAAATGTTCAAAGCTATATATTATGCTAGTCGTACCCTAGATGTGGCCCAACAAAACTACACTACAACTGAGAAAGAGTTGTTGGCGGTGGTGTTTGCATGGATAAGTTCCGGTCCTACATTATTGGGTCTAAGGTCATTGTTTATACTGACCATGTGGCAATCCGATATTTGTTTGAGAAGAAAGATGTCAAGCCAAAGTTGATTCAGTGGATTCTTTTATTGCAAGTGTTTGATCTAGAGATTCGAGACTAGAAGGGAAGCGAGAATGTGGTGGTCGACTACTTATCATGGCTACAACGTAAAGGCACGAAGGATGTGGTTCCTATTCAAGAGTCGTTCCCAGATGAACAATTATATAGTTTGGGGGTAAAAGTCCCTTGGTATGCTGATTTTGTGAATTTCTTAGTATGTAGTACATTACCTCCAGATCTCTCTTATTCAAGGAAAAAGAAGTTCTTGCATGATGTGAAAGTCTATATGTGGGATGAGTCGTTACTTTTCAAGAGGTGTAATGACCAAATGATTAGAAAATGTGTACTGAAGGATGAATTTCAAGATATTCTTCGAGGGTGTCATTCTTACACTTATGAGGTCACTTTGGTGCTTAAAGGACGACAACAAAAGTACTTGAAAGTGGGTTTTATTGGCCCATTTTATTTCGAGATTCTTATGTCTTTGTGAAGACGTGTGATCGTTGCCAACGTTTGGATACTATTTCGAGGAGACATGAGCTACCCTTAACCAATATTATGGAGGTTGACCTTTTTGATGTGTGGGGCATTGATTTCATGGGCTTGTTTCCGTCTTCGTGTGGTAAATCTTACATCCTTCTCGCGGTTGATTTTGTTTCCAAGTAGGTCGAGGCGATTGCTACGCCTACCAATGATGCGAGAGTGGTAGTAATTTTTTGCAAATAAACATCTTTACACGATTTGGTACCCCTCGAGCTATCATAAGTGACGAGGGTTCCCACTTTTGCAATAAGCTTCTTACTTTGTTACTTGCTAAATATGGTGTGAAGCACAAGAGAACACTTGCCTACCACCCTTAATCCAATGGGAAAGCCGAGATAAGCAAAGGGGAAGTAAAAAAGAAATTGGAGAAGAGGGTGAATGTAAGAAGAAAAGATTGGGCACTTAAGCTTGAGGATGCTTTGTGGGCATATCAGAGTACATTCAAGACACTCATTGGGATGTCTCCCTATCGCCTTATTTTTTGGAAGAGTTGTCACTTACTGATGGAGTTAGACATCGTGCTTATTGGGCAATTAAGAAGCTGAATTTTGACTTGAAAGCTTCTAAAGAGCAACAATTTGTTACAGCTTATGGAGATGGAAAAGTTCCAAAACAATACATATAAGAATGCCAAGCTCTACAAGGAAATAACCAAACAATGGCATGATAAGTTGATTTTGAAGCGGGACTTTTTACTAGGCCAACAAGTTCTTTTATTTAATTCCATATTAAAACTTTTTCTAAGCAAGTTAAAGTCTAGGTGGTCGGGACCCTTTGTTGTAAGGAGAGTCTGGCCTTATGGTGCAGTAGAGCTGAAAAGTGTTGATGGGTCGTATTTTAAAGTGAACGGGCAAAGATTAAAGTACTACTTTGGACAAGAGGAGAGGAATGAATATCACCTCACTCTTGCAGAGCCATAAGAAGATATGAAGAAGTCGGACTGAGGACTTAAAACTAAACACTTTATGGGAGGCAACCCATCGGTTTCATTTTGAATTTTTCATAAATTTTGCTTGCATTAATTCATTCATAGCATTCCTTTCATTTTGGTTGAGCATTGATATTGTGTTCTTATCCATGTCCAGGTTCTAAAGAGTAGAGTTCTTTTTGTTGGATTACGTGAAACGATGGATGGAGCACATTATGAGAAGCTTCAACAACTCTTTCTTGGCATATTGAAGACAATGCTCAATTCAGGTTGGGAGATATGAGGTTAATTGGAAAAAAAAATTTAAAAAAATAAAAAAGGAGAAGAAAAGAAGAAAGAAAAAGAAATGTTTATTTCTTTTCTTTCTTCTTCTTCGTCGTTCTCTACAAGCAATATCATTTGCATAGTTTGCATCTGAAAAGTTTTGGGATTGTCCTTGTGTCTTCGTGGGTTGCAATATTTTATGTGTGATTGTATTGAGCATGGAATTTGGATAATGTGAACCTCGTTGTTGTTTGTGATAGATCGTTTGGGCCTTGGTGTTGAGCAATATCGGATTCAATTCCTTGTGTTGAGATTTTTGGTTTGTGTAACAAGTGCAGACATGGAACCAAAAACAAAAAGAGTGCGAGAATCTTCTCTTCTGCTCCACCCTTTGATCAACAAAGGTTTATTAGTGCTGAAACAAAAAATCTGTATAATAAATCAGTGGTGAAAAGAAGCCTTGTACAGCAAAGAGGTATGAATGCTTCTGTGGTACACGTTCCTCAAATTGCAAACATAGTTGCTATTAGACAGTGGGTAACATTTGTGCGCCAACCGACCACTGTTGTTATTCCCATAGTACTAGAATTCTATGCAAATGCCCGAGAACGTGATGATTACAAGGTGTTTGTGAGAGGGCACATGGTGTCTTTTGATCGATCAACCATCAATGCCTACTATGGATTGCAAATACTAACAATGATGGTTATTCCACTTATTTAAATGAAGGAATTGATACAAATGAGATCATATCTACTTATTGTAGCCAAAGAACAGTATGGAAGCTCAATAGAGGAGTCCTTTCTTCATTTCCTCGAAAAGGATTACCACAGCTACAGCATGGCTCAACTTCTTATGTGGCAAGTTGATGCCCATAGGCCACTTATGACTAAAAACAAAGTCATTCTGCTTTATGCCATCATTTTCAAAAAATCCATTAATGTTGGGAACATGATTACAAGCTCTATTGTCAACAACATCAATTCGTCAACAACAGGGGGCCTTATGCATCCTTCACTTATATGCACGTTATGACAAAACCCTTGCGCGATTTGGCGACCAGATGAGGAGCTTTTATATCCCAAAGGCATTATTAATTCTAATAATTTCTGTCGATATAAAAATGCGATCATCTCACCAAATACAGGGCCTAACGAGGGGTCATCTTCTTCTCATCCATCTTAGGAACAACAACTCTCTCTGGATAAATGATTGTCCTGTCTTGAGCAATTTATGGACAAGACCAATCGTTTCATTGATTATTCAATCCAATACAATACTGTGTTGGCACATTACTTGAAGATGAGGCTTTCTTCAATTTATCTGTTTTTGTGGATGTTTTTACATTGAGGACCTTGCATACTTCAAGTTTGGGGAGAACTTGAATTTTTGGTGCATTTAGTGAAAAATTTTGTTTTTCATGCATTTTGATTAATAAATAATTTCAAATTCCATTATGAACTTTGCTTTGATTTAATTGTAAATGGAAGATGATCTATGATAGAATTAACCCTTATTTTTAAGCTTAAACCTGAAAAAATTAAAGAGTAATCTTATGCCTGTGTGCTTGACTTGCATTGCTTATTTGAAGTATTATTGGCTTTTGGGCATACAATCATGATCATAAACTCCACTTACATGTTAAATTTGAGAATTTGCAAGTAAAAAAATCTTTTGATCTCAAATTTTTTTTCAAAACTTGACTTTAAAACTTGTATGATCTCTTCTTAAGACAAAATCCAAAGAATTAAAACCGAAAACAAACATAATTTAGGCCATTTTTGAAAAAGCCTTAACCATGAATCCTACTCAATTACGTATTGTCCATAGTCACCTAATTTTGGGCATTTACCCTATTTCTTGTCACCAAACAAAAGCCAAGGCCTTGTTCGTTTTATCTTATTTTTACCCACCCTTAACACTTTGAAAAATGCATTGTAATAGGGTTTGAATTATTTTTATAAGAAAATATATAAAAAAAAATAGGCTATGGATGTGAATGCCATGTAAAGGTGACAAAAAGAGGTTAAAAAATGAGTTGCTCATGTGAAGAGTGAAAAAGAAAGATAAGAATAAGAAAAATAATTTTTTTTCACCAATTTATTAAATGAGTGGGGGTGTTTTTGGGGTAATATGCATGAAAAATGTGAAAAATCTAGTTTGGGTGTTGTTTAGTGTTGGTTCACGTGCAAGGTGCAGAATGTGTGCAAAATTATTGATATAACAAAGAAGTTTTGTGTATTGAGCATCATTGTATCTACTTTGACATACCTTACCTAGCCTTACATTACAAGCTATGTAAACACCTATTAATCTTAAATAGTGTAAAACTTATATTAATGAAGAGAAGAATGAAAATCGAGCATATGATGCTGGGTTTCGTTTCATTGAGATCATTTTTCTATCATGTAATTAATTTGAACATTTGTTTGTCACCTAAAATAAAAGGAAAGGCATGGCTTGTCAGTTAAAATTCTAAACAAAAAAATTTTAACTATCAAAATTTTCACTATTTTATGTTAAATGAAATTTGTGTTGCATTTAAAATCATTATAATCAATACTTGTTCATTAAATCCTTGTTCATCTTAGAATGTGTAGTCTTATTTATCCAACTTTTATTTTTTCCTTCGCTCAAAAGGATCAAGAATGAAAAAATTTAATAAGTTAAGTTTTGGTTAAGCTTATAGGTTTTAAGCTCATTTACTTCTTATTTTATTAATCTTGTATTCATATTTTTTCGTATTCTTGAATATCATCCAACGTTTTGATCTTGAGATTAGATAAATCTTAATTTGATTTTGATGGATTGATTGCGAATTTTATTCATTCTTAATACAATTTTTTTCATAATTCTCTACATTTAATATTTTTAAATTACTGATCATAAATTGATTAAACCTAAATTTAAAGAACAGCTCTCAAAAAGAGTTCTCTAAGTTGAAAAATAAAAATTATGACATCTAATTACTATAGAATTGAAAAAGGCTTATAAGAACTTGTGAAATCATTAAAAAATCCCTAAATCTTAATGCATAATTAAAAATTAGGTCTTTATCAAAAGGTCCAGATTCAAACCCACTTATAAGTTTGATCCAACACTTAAAAAGAAGAGATTGATAAACATTAAATTTGATTGTTACCCAAAAAGAGAGATTGATAAACATTAAATTTGATTTTCACTTGAGAGGGAAAATTGATAAACATTAAATTTGATTTATAAATCTAAAAAATAAATGATCCCAATTAATTTTAATTTGTAAACTCAATAAAATCAATTCTCTAGATCATTCTCGCTATTAAATTTTATTTACATATTGTTGTTTACATTCAATCTTTGATTTCCAACACTTTTATTCTAGTGATATTTAAATTTGATTGTCTAAATAAAATTTAAAATCTGTAAAACAATAATTAATAAAGTAACAATTCTCTATAGATACAATAACCTAGCTCATTATTGATATATTAGAACTTACCTGGACTAATACCCCTTTCAACATGGTACTAATAACCCTTAGCTTTTTTCCAATCAATCAAATTCACGTACAATCATTCATAAACAACTAACAATGTGTAGAATTTTACAAAACATAGTAATTACCGATTGTGTGAAAATTTCATGAAAGATGAGGAAAAGTAACGTTATTTCAATTATTCATGTCCAAAGTAATTTTTAGAATATAAGTACCGTAGACAAAATCCTAAACAAAGACAGCCTCTATTAGTAAAATTTGTTCCTCTCAATTCATCTTGTATTCACCAGACAAGAAAGGATGAAATCAACAATAAGAGATGAAGTCAATAAGCAATGTCTTTACTCTTGTCAAGGGCACTAGAGTAGGCTAATATCTCAGTGACATCGCATATCTATCATTACATGCTCACCAATATATTCAAAATCAAACATCAACAATCATGACGTTATTATATATATTACCACATAATCAAGTTTAAAAGATAGATAAATAACCAAGCTACATGTCATTTTCAATAAAAATTTTCATTTAAAACAATTTTACAAACTAGTCATATAACAGACTCATGAGCCTAGTTAAGAGAAAATTTCCTCATCAACTCTACCTTTACCTCTACTAACCCATTCGTTGTTAAGTCTATTTATATCTACCGAGATTTATATACCTATATTCCGTTGGTATGTTGTCATCAGTCATTTCTCATTAAAGAGGTCGCTAAGTCACTCACAACATCAAAAGGGTCACAGATGGCGCCTTTCCTTTACACATGCATTTACCGACCTCCCTTCAACCAATCACATAAAATCCATGAATTATGCAATGATGTAATCATGACATAGTGAGCAATCCAACTGTACATATTCATACTATACTACTAAGAGCATTTAACATACTACAAAAGTATAGCTGTATAGGCATGACAAACATAATGATCATTCCCTAAGAATGCTTTATAAATCTAATAAACCATAAATATAGGCATTCATACAAAAGGTATTCATTTAAGTACCATGCTATTCATTTAAGAAGCATGGTACCAAAATGAGTAACAAAATATCCGTTAAAAATATAAATGCATGACTAGTAACTAAGATGTCCCGTAATAAGCAAGTAAATTCATCCATAATCATGAATCTAAATCATTATCTAACATGGCATACTACTAACATTCTCATACTAAGACATTATAACATGCGTAAATAAGCATGAATCATAAGATGAAACCATTTCATATTACTATGATGATATGCATACGATAGGATAATAAAATCTACTCACAATGATACCGTTTCTAACTAATTTCCCTTCATCTCACTTTATCATTTTCTCACTACTTAGCATTCACAAACTATTCTTAATTATTTTATAAACTAAAAGTAACTTGTTCAACAAAGAACCCCAAAGAATAATCACCACAAAATTAAAGATTATATCTTCAATACTTTGGATTTGAGAAATAAACAACTAAAAAGTGTCATATGAGCTATAGGTTGTCCAATTTTTTAAAAAAATAACAAGTATATCGTACCCCCTTTGAAAGGCAACATTCTTTAACACTTATAAAAAGCCGCCTATTCAATAGGCGGCATTCTAAAAAAAAAATGTTTCTTCATAAATCAAGCCAAATTGGTAAATATTTACCAAAGAAAAAACATTTATTTAGAATGACACTTGTTGAAGAGGCGTCATTTTACAAATGGTAAAGACGCTCCTTTTACTAAGAAGTGGTAGATCAATTAGTTAAGAAACTGAATATAAATAGTATTAAGGCCCAAGTCTCAAATTCAAACCTGAATATACTCCCATTTATACAACTCTATTGAAAGGGTCAGCCCAAACACCACTGTCATACCAAAATTTAGAATGTTTAGTCTTGCCTGAAGGTAAAAAAGAAAACACTTCCCAGGTGCTAAAAATTGATAATAAAATGCTCCCTTTACTAACAAGTGATAAATCAATTAATAAAAAAATTATATATAAACATGGTTAAGGTCCAAATCTCGAATTCAAACTTAAATATGCCTCTATTTATCCAACTCTATTGGAAGGGCAGACTCAAACATCACTATTATATCAAAGTTTGAAAGGATTAGAAAAAAGAAGATACCACTTAGGTGTCAATAAATCGAAAATCAAAAAAAAAAAACTCCTTATCAAGAGGCACAATATTTGTTTTTTCCTAAAAAAATAAAAATTAACAACTTGAGGCTGTGTCTTCATGTCATCAAAAACTTCCCTAGTTTTAGGATGTAGAATTTTTTGCTTTTTATTTCCATAAATAATATTTTTATCATGCCTATTCTATAAAATAAATAAAAAATTCTAAAAACTATAACAGATGTTACTGACGCTGCCATCTATAGCCTTTAAACACTTACTTCAACATAGTAGCAAACAAACTTACCAAAGAGATCATCATCTCGTAAACGATAGTCTTTCATAGAAGGGACCACTTGAAACTATTCAAACAAATAACGGAAAACAAGTGAATCAAGAAATGTATGAAAAGCACAAAACATTACTACTCATTAATCCGATCTAAAATTATTAGAACCAATAAGCAACAAGAACAATTTGCTCTCCTATTACATAACAATCCAAGACGTTTTATTTGGAGAGAATTTGATCAGAACCTGTCGGGATTCATGCTTTACATCACACTATAATCTCAGTGGATTGACAGACCATGAACTTCTATCATCAACTCACCATTCTCCCCAGCAACACTACCACCAAATTTCAAAAGTATAAAAACTTTTAAGACATAAAGATCATTAAGTATAAAAAGAAAAATCATCAGAAGTGCAAGATTTAGAAAACTTCCTAGACAAAGATAGTTCAAGATTTAGAAAACTTCCTAGATAAAGATAACCATAGATAGATCAAGAAAACACTACGAAGGATTGTGTAATCACCACTGACTTTCCAGAGAGATTGCCTTCTGGTACAAGAAGAAATATTCATCACAGTTAATTATGAGATCTTTGAAAAAGGTACTGAATCATTGAAACCAAATCTCAAATCTTCAAACAAAACTCTTGAATATAAAAAGAAAGAACAATGAAAAAGTTGAAGTTTTTCTAAATTAATCAAGAACCAAGGCGTTTCATTTGGGGAGAATAGGATCAGAACCTGTCAGGATTCATGCTTTACATCACACTTTCGTAATATCAGTGGTCCACTGATATTACCTCACCATTCTCCAAGCCACCACAAGCACCGAATTGCAAAAACCTTAAAAAAGTAGACATCTTTCAAGTAGAAAAAGAAAAATTATGTACAAAAAAATCCTTTAGATCAGGTTTCTGCAAAAAACGAAATCACTCAGAACTTCTTAGAGGATTGTGCTACCATCACCGACATTCCAAAGAGACTGTCTTCTGGAACACAAGAAACTTTCATCACAGTGATCTCTTGAAATCATTCAAACAAGTAAACGAAAACAAAGAGCAAATCAAAAAACCTTAGACAAAGACAGAAGAGAAAAAAAAATTACAGAACAGATGAGAGAGCGCCTCATGTGTTCTTGTTGCGCGATTAGGGTTTTGTATTTATAGAAGAACGTAGGGTTTCGGAAAGAGGAACGAAGGGATTGTTGGGCCCTTTCACCTATATTCTTTATCCGCCGTCTCATTTCACCCTTAGATAAATAATAATAATTATAAAAAAGGATTTTTAAGGCAACTCATAGTTTAATTCGGAGTGTATGTGGCAGCGTAGAAGAAATTTTTTTTAAAAAAATGTACTTAAAAAAAATTATCATAATTATTTGGTTGGACATAAAAAAAATTTATCATAGTTGATTATTAATTAGTTATTCAGTTATATGATTGTAATTTTTTAAAATTAGTGCAAAAAAAGATTTTATGAGAAAATTTTATTTTTTCATCTCGCTTAGAAAATAGTGGGCTCGAGAAAAAAATTTAAATTTCATTCTCACCTTTTTTCCCAACTAAATATTAAAAATAAAATTTTTTCAAGAAAATCATAATTTTCTCAAAAAAATTTATATTTTCTTACCAACTAAACACAATTTTTGCTTGAAGGAACCTTTTTCAGAATGTGACTATAAGAGTCACTTTTTAAAATAAGACTCTTATAGTCGTCGACTCTAGGCCAAGCATAAAATAAAAACAACCACTTATTGAGGTCCATTGATCTTCTTCTCCAAAGAAAAGAAAAAAAATCCTTTCGCTCTTCTTCTCACTCTCTGCTCACTGGCGTTACCAGCATCAGTGCTCCCTCTTGGCATCTCTTCTTCAACCATCTCTCTTTCTCTCTCTCTTTTTCAGGGAGCGGGGATGCCAAGGACGCCGGTAAGTAAAGAGGTTCTCGTCATTACATTTTTTCTTTCCTTTAGAAAAGAAGATAATGGGCCCCAGTAAATGGTTGTTTTTATTTTATGTCTGGCCTAAGGTGACTAAAAAAATCGCATTCTAAGAAGGTGACTCTTAAAGTTGCATTTTGGAAAAGTTCTTCGAAGCAAAAATCCAATTTTTAAAAAGAGATCAACACCATCAGACTTAGTCAGCAGCCATTGAATGGTTCAAGTAGGGTAGATCCCAAATTTGTATGCACTAGAGGCTGTATACCAAAATAAAAAAAATCCATCAAGGGTATATTTCCAAAAAACCCTACCTTAGACCCTTATAGTTCAAGTATATAATGAACCTTTTGGCTTACAAATAATGTTTTTACAATTTCAATACAAGCACTACTATTGTCAAATTCAAGACATACATTGGGTAATTCTTCTAATGAACCTTCAACAACCTTGATGTATAAGCAACTACTTTATTTTTTTGTACAGGGCAAACATCCAAGCCTTAACATAGACATCTACGCAGATCACCAACTCTTTTAAGGCTTACACAATATCAATACTAGACAGGTAGTTAACTTCTTCAAATCTTGAAAAATATTTTCCCATTTTGCTATCTTCCACTCAAAAGATGTGTTTTCCTAGATTAATCTAGCCTAAGGAACTTTTGATCCGAGTCATTACGGAGGGTCTTGGCCAATTAAGGATAGCCTTAACCATTAAAAAAAAAAAAATTATATAGTTACCTTTCTTATTCTTCATATGTCTTTCAAAGTTTGGACTTCCCAAAGTAAAGTACGAGTTTTCAAACTTCTGGCATTATAGAATGAGCATTAATACACTAATTGTAATACCCCGTATTTTACAAAAAATAAAAAATAAAAAAATTGGGCATATGTACCTGGAAGTCCAGGCAGCCCGCCTGGTTTTCAAACTTCTGGCATTATAGAATGAGCATTAACACATTAATTGTTATACCCCGTATTTCACAAAAAATAAAAAATAAAAAAATTGGGCATATGTACCTGGAAGTCCAGGCAGCCCGCCTGGACTTCCAGGCGCCAAAAACTCTATATAAACCAACCCTCCCTTCTTCATTTTTCACACCAAATTCACTCTAAATTGTGATTTTTCCTCATCTTTTCACTCATATTGAGTTTTTAGTCTTTTGAGACTCTCTGTCCGAGACTCTCAGTGCAGTACGACGAAGTTCTGTCCGGAGGAAAGCTCCAGATCTGAAAAAGAAGAAGTTCTTATCTGAAGGTGGGGAACGAAATATAGGTTTGCGTGTTTTATAACTTTTATTAAAATTTAAAGTCAATTATTATTATGTATATTGTTCATTTACACTGCATTATGTCATATAATGTTTATACTGCCGCACTTATGCCTGTACACTTGGAATTCACGTATTATACTGGTATAATGCCGGATTTGTGGTCAATCTGACTCAACTAGATTCGGTCTTATCCTCAGTAACTTTAAATAGTGAACGGGAGGCAGCGGGCTGCTCTAAGCGATTGGTTATTTAAGCAGACCTAGTGTCTCACATCTCAACTGGGGGACTGATCTAGTTGGTCTTATTGAAAGCTATAAGCTTATACATGTAATATTGAATGTCCTAACCTTGCACGTCGTGATACCGACCCTGATAAGGATCACCAGACGTTGCCAAAGTCAGTCTAAATGTCAAGAAAATACCAGACCAGTAGACTAGACCAGTTCATGCATTGACGTCATACATATCACCACCTAGGGACGTATATGGTTTATGACTCATAGAATAGTTAGGAGCATTGCTCGCTATTCATTACATTTCTCTGGAGAGGGACGTACATGAGAACCCGGCTATGCCCGGGGAGGGACATCAGTACGTGAATCCAGAGCATCGTTCCTGAGGAGGGACGTGCAAAGAGAACCTGGCTACGCCCGGGGAAGGACACCTGTACGTGAACTCAGGCGATGTACGTTCATCAAACCATTACGAGACGGTGTCATGCATACATACATATTGATTGATTACGATGCCCACATGCGTATTTAAGATATTTGATATTGAAGTATGCTTTATTAATTGTTATACTCACGCACTATTTACCCACTGAGCGCTTTAAGCTCACTCCATTATTATCTAATTTTTCACAGGAAAATAGGGTGGACTGGGTGCAGGTTATGGGGCCCACATTTTGTACCTTTTGTATGATTCATTGGGGATTTTGGGAAGTATGTTCCTTTGACCATTTTATGTACAAAAATATTCTGAATTAAATGAAATCAGAGTTGTACTGTACTGTTTTATATTTCCGCTGCGCACTCTGTTGTTACCATTGTTATTATTCCAAATGTGCGCCCCGTCCGTGAGTGTACCGCCGGTTTAGGCGGGGTGTAAGAAATGCTTGTCCGCACCTTCAGCAACCTGTTCCTGCTATTCCAGTCCAACACGCACCACCTGCTGCAAATGCCCAACCCAGGCAGAACCAGGGTCAACGGAATCAGGGCAGAGCATATGCCATCGCTCAACAACCCCTCCCAGACAACAATGTAATCGAAGGTACCTTTCATTTGTTCAATACAATGGTGCATGTTTTGTTTGATTCAGGTGTTATGCATTCTTTTATATCATCAGCATTGGTAAGACATTTAGGCCTGCATCCTGAACCCACAAACATCATACTCCATATCACATCACCGTTCGGATCTGGTACTGATGTGAACTTGCAGTGTTCGCGATGTGTGCTTCGTATGTCGGAGCAGATAATATATGCAGATCTTTTTGTGATGGACATTGAAGGCTTCGACATCATCCTCGGCATAAACTGGCTAGCACCACTGAATGCAAAGATCGAATGTATGAAGAAGCAAGTTCAGTTAACCTTGCCTACAGGAGAGTTTGTCAAGATTCAGGGAACAAGGAAATGGATACACAAATCAGCAGTTGCACTTCTCAAGGAACAACTTCGAGCTCTATCCCTTGGTGATGAAAATGAATCACCAGCACTATACCCTCTCGAAGTACACGATGTTCCGGTCATATCTGAATTCCCAACAGTTTTTCTAAATGACCTTCCTGGTCTACCTCTAGTTAGGGAATTCGACTTTGAAATCAACCTCATACCTGGGACAAGGCCTATCTCAATTCTACCATACAGAATGTCAAATGTCGAGCTGGTCGAATTAGACAAACAACTGAAGGAATTATAGAGTAATGGCTTCATCAGAAAGAGTTCATCACCCTGAGGCGCTCCAATTCTGTTCGTTCGCAAAAAGGATGGTTCGTTACGACTTTGCATAGACTATCGCAAGCTCAATAACATCACCATTAAGAACAGATACCCATTGCCGAGGATCGATGACCTGTTCGACCAACTTAGAGATGTCAAACACTTCTCTAAGGTTGATTTACGGTTCGGTTATCACCAACTCCAGATCCAAGAGTCGGACATTACCAAGACGGCATTCAGAACTCGGTACGGTCACTACGAGTTCTTGGTCATGCCGTTCGGCCTAACAAATGCACCTGCTGCATTCATAGATTTAATGAATCGTATCTTCAGGTTATACTTAAACCGATTTGTAGTGGTTTTTGTGGATGACATCTTGATATATTCCTCAGCCGAGGAAGACCATAAGATACATTTGAAGATAGTCCTCCAGACCTTGAGAAGCCACAAACTGTATGCAAAGTTGAGTAAGTGCGAATTTTGGGCGAAGCGAGTTCAATTCCTAGGCCATGTGGTTTCAGGTAATGGCATTAAGGTAGATCCTTCTAAGGTTGAAGCAGTTTTAAACTGGAAGCAGCCTACAACTGTTACTCAGATTAGGAGTTTTCTTGGTTTGGCTGGCTATTACAGACGATTCATCTGGAATCCCGCCTGTGAAGCATAATTTCAGGAATTAAAGAAACGCCTCACAACGGCACCTATACTAATCACTCCAAGAAATGCAATTGGATTTTCATTATACACTGACGCCTCTTTCCAAGGCTTAGGTGCAGTACTAATGCAAGATGGTCAAGTTGTTGCATATGCCTCGAGGTAACTGAAGATTCATGAGGGTAATTACCCAACACGTGACTTGGAACTTGCAGCTGTCATATTTGCACTGAAATTATGGCGTCATTACCTATCCGGTGAATGGTAGTCTTAAGTACATATACACTCAGAGAGACCTAAACCTCCGCCAAAGACGATGGTTGGAATTCTTGAAAGATTATGATTTTCAACTCCAGTAGCATCCCGGAAAGGCCAATGTTGTGGCTGATGCCCTGAGTAGAAAATTTTATCTTGTTTGTACTCTTAACTACGAAATGGGAAAGTTGGCTACCGAGATAGAGAACTTTAACCTACAACTAATCGAAGAGGGACCAAGATCACAACTCTCTCAATTATCAGCCAACTCTGAGCTAGTTCGAAAGATTTCAACTGCTCAAGCCAATAACCCTATGTTAATGGAGAAACGAGAACTTCTACTCAGCGGACTGGACCTTCTTCACTAGTCGGTCTCTGAAGACAAGGTCGTTTTCTATAAAAAAACGTCTCTGTCTACTGAACGATCCTGAGGTTCGGAAAGAAGTGCTCACTTAGATGCACTGTTCGAGATTCGCTATGCATCCTGGGGGTGACAAGATGTATAAGGATGTAAAGCGACAATTCTATTTTTTTGGAATAAAGAAGGTGATTGCAGACGTCGTTGTTCGATGTCTCGTTTGCCAACAATTTAAGGCAGAACGAAGACTTCCCTCTTGACTTCTCCAGCCGTTACCTATTGGAGAACGGAAGTGGGAGAACATCGCAATGAATTTTGTTACGGCCTTGCCTAGAAATAATAAAGGGCAAGATGCTATCTGGGTTATCATTGACAGACTTACAAAGTCTGCACACTTCCTGTCAATAAAGTTAACAGATAACCCTGCCAAACTTGCCAAACTATATGAAAGAGAGATCGTACGCCTCCATGGCATACCACTCGCGATCGTCTCTGATCGAGACCCTCGATTCACATCAAAGTTTTGGCAAAGCTTCCAGAGTAGAATGGGTTCTAAGATCACCATGAGCACAACCTTTCACCCTCAGACTGATGGCAGTCAGAGCGTCTTATACAAATCTTAGAGGACATGTTACGATGTTGCATTTTGGACTTTAATGACGAATGGGCAAAGTACTTACATTTAGCCGAGTTTGCAAACAACAACAACTACCAAACTAGTATCGGCATGGCACCGTACGAGGCACTCTACGGTCGCCCTTGCAGAATTTTGGTATGTTGGTTAGATATGGCAGAGTGACCGCAGTTGGGCCCTAAACTAGTTCAAGAGACTTCTGAGAAGATCACACTAGTAAAGGAATGACTTCGTGTTGTACAAAGTCGACAGAAGAGCTAAGCTGACAAGCAGAGGCAGCCTCTAGAATTTGATAAGGGGGACTTGGTTTTTCAAAAAGTTCAGCCCACAAGAGGTGTCAAACACTTTGGGATCAAAGGAAAGCTCTCCCCACGGTATATCTGTCCATTTCAGATCATTGAACGTATTGGCAAACTTGCTTATCGTCTGTCCCTTCCATCGTCCATGCCTAAGGTTCATGACGTTTTTCACGTATCTATGCTTCAAAAGTATCGTCCTGATCCTTCGCATATCATCCCTCTGGTCGAGGTTCGGGTTGAGGAATGAAATAAGTATCAAGAGAGAGGATACAAATTTTAGATAGAAAAACTCAAGAACTACGGCGACGTAGCATACTACTTGTGAAAGTGCTCTCGGATCACTACGGCATAGAGGAAGCAACATGGGAACTAGAAGCAACAATTAAACAGAAATACCCTGAATTGTTTTCTAGCCTCAACTGATGATGTGATATATTGTACTATTCTCACTTATCAATAAAATGATGAAACTTTGTTTACTCCATGGTTTTATGATTATGAGGATTCCACCGGCCACAGTGCTGTTCAGGGACCATACAAGCACCATCCTGAACTCGCTAGAGATGACGCTGGCAGTGGATCTCAAGCAGATAATCATCATAACTACTTTAATTGATTTCGAGGGCGAAATCCCTTTAAGGGGGGTAGAATGTAATACCCTGTATTTCCCAAAATAAAAATAAAAATATTGGGCATATATGCTTGGAAGTCCAGGCACATGCCCGGAAGTCCAGGCAGCCCGCCTGGACTTCCAGGCGCCAAAAACTCTATATAAACCAACCCTCCCCTATTCATTTTTCACACCAAATTCACTCCAAATTGTGATTTTTCCTCCTCTTTTCACTCATATTGAGTTTTTAGTCTTTTGAGACTCTCTGTCCGAGACTCTCAGTGCAGTACAACGAAGTTCTGTCCGGAGGAAAGCGCCAGATCTGAAAAAGAAGAAGTTCTTATCTGAAGGTGGGGAACGAAACATAGGTTTGCGTGTTTTATAACTTTTATTAAAGTTTACATTCAATTATTATTATGTCTACTGTTCATTTACACTGCATTATGTCATATAATGTTTATACTGCCGCACTTATGCCTGTACACTTGGAATTCACGTATTATACTATTATAATACCGGATTTGTGGTCAATCTGGCTCAACTAGACTCGGTCTTGTCCTTAGTAACTTTAAATAGTGAACGGGAGGCAGCGTGCTGCTCTAAGCGATTGGTTATTTTAGCAGACCTAGTGTCTCACCTCTCAACTGGGGGCTGATCTAGTTGGTCCTATTGAAAGCTATCAGCTTATACATGTAATACTGAATGTCCTAACCTTGCACGTCGTGATACCGACCCTGATAAGGATCACCAGACGTTGCCAAAGTCAGTCTAAATGTAAAGAAAATACCAGACCAGTAGACTAGACCAGTTCATGCATTGGCGTCATACATATCACCACCTAGGGACGTATATGGTTTATGACTCATAGAATAGTTAGGAGCATTGCTCGCTATTCATTACATTTCTCTGGAGAGGGACGCACATTAGAACCCGGCTACGCCCGAGGAGGGACATCAGTACGTGAATCCAGAACATCGTTCCTGAGGAGGGACGTACAGTGAGAACCTGGCTACGCCCGAGGAAGGACACCTGTACGTGAACTCAGGCGATGTACGTTCATCAAACCATTACGAGACGGTGTCATGCATACATACATATTGATTGATTACGATGCCCACATGTGTATTTAAGATATTTGATATTGAAGTATGCTTTATTAATTGTTATACTCACGCACTATTTACCCACTGGGCGCGTTAAGCTTACTCCATTATTATCCAATCTTTCACAGGAAATTAGGGTGGACTGCGTGCAGGTTATGGGCCCACATTTTGTACCCTTTGTATGATTCATTGGGGATTTTGGGGAGTATGTTCCCTTGACCATTTTATGTACAAAAATATTCTGAATAAAATGAAATCAGATTTGTACTGTACTGTTTTATATTTCCGCTGCGCACACTGTTGTTACCATTGCTATTTTTTCAAAATGCGTGCCCCGTTAGTGAGTATATCGCCGATTTAGGGGCGTCCGGGTGGGGTGTGACAATAATTGCTATAAATCACTATTACATCATATTTTAACATTAATTTCGTCAGTAGGAAAAAGGGTATTTATAGCGTGTAACCAACAATGATTTAGTCATAACCGCTGTCATATCCTATTTACCGTTGTCCTATCTTTTTATTTTTTTATTTTTTCCCCCCTTACTGTCATATTTATAACATATACTTAATAACGTACTCCAAAGAAGGCTCATCAGCGTGCCACGTCAACAACCACTTAAGCATTTCGAAGGAGCCTCTCTACTGCTTTTTATTTGTTATATAATATGAACACATTTATGTCATTTTTCAAATGTGAACGTCCTAACTCATCTTTCATATCTCCCCTTTAATTATTTTCTATAATCTGTAATATATACTTTTTTAACCCCTTTCTCTGTGCAACTGAACCACCCATCATTTATTTTTGTCCATTTTTTTCAAACCCCCCTTCATTTATTTATGTCTGTTTTTTCAATCCCTATTTCTCTTCAACCCAGCCTCCTCTGCAACCCACCCCCTTCATTTATTTTTGTCCATTTATTGTGATGCAACCTTTTAAACTCCTTACTTCAGTCTACTCATTTTCTCTGCAACCCACCCACCTCCCGTTCTATCTCGCTGCTCCTCTATCTCTGTATTGGTAGTTTCACTGGCTTCAATTGGTATTAGAACCAATTCGGTTTGGGTGGAGGTGTTGTGGATGGCATGCTGTGAGCTACTTTTAGAACGAACGATTTGAGGCATCATCGAAGGGCGTCGTTGTTGCTAGAAATCATCGGAGGAGTCGCCGCGACGTTGTGGGCTACACTTTGTGAGCAACTTTCAGAACAACAAATTTTGACTATAAGTTTTCCTTTCTTCTTTCTTATTGATGTTTTATTGCCATTTTCTATTTTTCATGCGATAAAAAAACAAATCAATCACATGTACTTTTGTAGATTTAATTCTCTTTGTCTATTTTTTTTTTTTTTTTTTCATTTTATATCTTTAAATTTGATTTTCACTAGAAGTTTTCCTTCCTTCTGTCGTATTTAATTTTTATTGTCATTTTTTATTTTCAAATTTGCGCCAAAAAAACAAATCCATCACAGGTTCTTTTTACTTTTAATTCTCTTGGTCTATATTTTTTTTAATTTTCAGTTTGTAATTTAAAATTTTATTTTCTTATCTTCTTTTACCAGGTACGACCAACTGATTTTTACCATAAGTCATCCATCACAGGTACTTTTTTTATTTTAATTCTCTTTATCTAATTCCCTGCTTCTCTTCTTATTTATTTTTTGTTATTATTTATTATTTTCAAATTTGCAATAAAAAACAAACTCTTCACAAGTACTCTTTAGTTTTAATTTTTTTTG
Source organism: Paratinospora sagittata (assembly GCA_035771175.1). Classification (NCBI taxonomy): domain Eukaryota; kingdom Viridiplantae; phylum Streptophyta; class Magnoliopsida; order Ranunculales; family Menispermaceae; genus Paratinospora; species Paratinospora sagittata. The sequence goes on from CM069608.1 coordinate 10,337,140, forward strand.
GCTAATTTTTTTTTTATGTTTTATTTTAAAATTTTATTCTCCGTTCTTCTTTTACCAGGTATGAATTGTAAGTCAAAAATCTTATGAGTTAAGCAATGTGTTCTAGGATCGACGATCGACGATGGAAAGGTTGTCATAAGCTCGAATTGTTGAGCCCGATACGTTGTAGATATGAGAGTCACTTCGAGAACATAAACCACAATTGTTGAATCTTAAACCTATGTTGGCTAATGAATTCTAGGGCTTGAAAGAAGTTGCGAATAGGTTATTATTTATATAAGATCCGACTCCATGTAACGAAGACAGTTCAAGAACGAGGATTACTAATACTGACAAAAGTCCTAGAAAAAAAGGTGGAAAGTAGAATACATTATTTAGGTGTATTGTCGGTCGATCTCTATGCAAAAGTCATTAATATTAAATGTCGGGCCTTACCAATAATTATTGAATGCAAGCCTTACTATTGTAAATACTGGTTTTTTGGCTAAATGTTGATATACAATTTTCTATTACTTAAATTTTATTGTACAAGATTTTATCTAATTCTACATATACAATTCAATCTCTTTCTCTTTATTACATTGGTGAGGACATGTTTTAATTCACTTATAAAGAATGTGTAATTAATTTTTTGTTTTATGCTTAAGAAAAGCGACAAGACAAAAAATAACTGCAATGATATTAATGAATCAAACCAATGATCATGTTTAAATTAAATTTTATTATAATATTATGTAGTTTTTATTATAATATTAATGAATCAAACCAATGATCATGTTTAAATTAAATTTCATTGCGCATATATTTTTCATAGATAACCTTGATTATTTATATAAAATTGATTAAGAGGAATATTGTATACAAGTAATAAAGTGTATTATGAAAGGGTTGGTAAATGTGAATATTATCCTAAGTGATCCAAAATAATATATTATAACAATATTTGCAGAATAGTTTGTTTTTTTAGATTATTACTTTATAAATTCACTCAATAAATTATAAACATGTATTTGAATGAAAACAAATTATATGTAGTTGATAATACTACACTTTTAAAAATTATATAATAAAATACGCCCCAAGAACAAACTTATATACCTACTTCATATACGTAGATTATAGCTAGAGTTATAGTAATTTAAGCTAGCAAGGTTCCATTCAACTTTGAATTTTTCTTGCTTTTATTTGGTAGTAATTACTATGGTCTGCTATCTTCCAACCTTATCACTCTATGACTTTCAAGTAAGCATGCGATTTTGAAAATAATACAAGGGAATTGTACGGTGTGTTTTAGATGCACTTAACTTTAAGAAAAAAACAAAAGAAGAGAGTTTTTTTTTGGGTTAAGTAATTAATTAATCAACGAATATTAATTATTATATGTATACCTAATATATAGTCTCGGACCAAACCCAATTGCCAAGTTGGGTTGGAATTCAAGCGAATTAATTAACAACACTCCGAAGAAAATGATGCTTGAGCTACTTTACGTTAACTACAAAATTTGTCATTTTCATGTACTTTTTATTCTAATATTAATGAATCAAACCAATGATAATGTTTAAATTAAATTAAATTGCATTGATATTTTTAGTAGATAACCTTGATTATTTATATAAAATTGATTAAGAGGGATATTGCATACAAATAATAAAGTGTAATATGAAAGGGTTGGCAAATGTGAATATTATCCTAAGTGATCCAAAATAATATATTATAACAACATTTGCGGAATAGTTTGTCTTTTTAGATTATTACTTTATAAATTTATTCAATAAATTATAAAAATGTATTTGAATGAAAACAAATGATATGTAGTTGATAATTCTACACCTACTTCATATATGTAGACTATAGCTAGAGCTAAGTAATTTAAGCTAGCAAGGTAGTAAAGTTCCATTCAACTTGAATTTTCCTTGCTTTGGTTTGGTAGTAATTACTATGGTCTGCTTTAAATTTTCCTTGCTTTGGTTTGGTAGTAATTACTATGGTCTGCTTTGAATTTTCCTTGCTTTTGGTTGGTAGTAATTATGGTCTGCTTTGAATTTTTCTTGCTTTTGTTTGGTAGTAATTACTATGGTCTACTATCTTTCAACCTTATCACGCTATGACTTTCAAGTAAACATGTGATTTTGAAAATGAAACAAGGGAATTGTACGGTGTGTTTCAGATGCATTTAACTTTAGGAAAAAAACAAAAGAAGAGTGATTTTTTTTTTGGGTTAAGTAATTAATTAATCAACGAATATTAATTATTATATGTATACCTAATATATAGTCTCTGACCAAACCCAATTGCCAAGTTGGGTTGGAATTCAAGAGAATTAATTAACAACATTTTGAAGAAAATGATGCTTGAGCTACTTCACTTTAATTTGGGATAAAAATACAAAACATGCCGTACCTAAAGAAAATGCTGCTTTAACAACTTCAAGTTAATTATACTTCTATTGCTCAAATTGGTTTCGCAATAATATATATTGTTTATATGTAGCCCATTCATGTCTAGCAAGTTATTATTAGGGTTGTTAGTCCAACAAAAAAAAGCAGACTTTTAAATGTGAAACAAACAAAAACACAAAAACCAATAATGTCTAACATATGATAGTTGTAATACCCCAGGTTTGCACAAAAAAAAAATAAAAAATTTGAACTTTGGGTACTGCTCGAACGTTCGGGTCGATGCTAGGACAACCGGGCAGGGTGCACGAACGATCGGGCCGCCCGCCCGAGCCTTCGAGCGTTCCTTTTTCCTATATAAGGAGCCCCCTTGTTATTTTCACACCAAATCACTCTCTTCTCTTACTTGCTCTCTTTGTGATCTCTCTTTTATCTTTTTGAGACTCTCTTCGCAGTGCAACGCGGTTCTGCTCAGGAGGAGGCTCCAGTTCAAGAAGGAGTTTTTATCTGAAGGTGGGGAACGAAACATATGTTTGCGTGTCTTATAACTTTTATTAAAGTTTACATTCATTTATCATTATATTTACTATTCATTTGCACTACATTATTGCGTATAATGTTCATACCTGTCATACTTATGCTTGTACATTTGAAGTTCATGTATTACGTTGTTACTATGCCGGATTAGTGGTCAATCTGACTCAACCGGACATTATCTTGTCCTCCGTAACTTTAAATAGTGAATCGGAGGCAGCGTGCTACTCTAGACGATTGGTATTTAAGTGGACCTCGTGTCCAACGTCTCAACTGAAGACTGATCTGGTTGGTCTTATTTGAAAGCTATCAGCTTGTACATGTGATACTGAACATCCTAACTTTGCACGTGGTGATACTGACTTGATAAGAATCACCAGACGCTGTCAAATCCTGTCTAATGTTAGTAAAGACCGGACATGCTCATGCATTGGCATCATACATAAGCACCATGTCAAACCCCGACCGGACTCGTCTAAACCTGTGGAACACTCACGAACGGCGCGTGAATGCATTATAATAATAACTGAGTGTGCAGAAACACAATTATGTACAAGTCTGATTTCATTAATTTCATAATATATTTTTGTACATGAAATAGTAAAGGGAACAGCCTCCCAAAATTCCCAATGAAGAAACAAAAGGTTACAAAATGTGGGTCCAAAAGTCTCCACCCAGTCCACCATAATCTGCTGAGAAAAATTGGATAACAACGGGGTGAGCTACTCGCCCAATGGATAAAATAGTTCGTGAATATAACAATTAATAAAGGAAACTTCATAATCAAATATCACATAAACACAACAAATATTATAATCAATACAACATGTATGTATGCATGACACCGTCTCGTAATGGTTTCGTGATTGTACGTCTCCTGAGTTCACGTGCAAATGTCCATCCCCAAGTGTAGCTGGGTTCTCATTGTACATCCCTCCTCAGGAACGACGCCCTGGATTCACATACAGATATCCCTCTCCAGGTAAACCCGGGTTCTCATTATACGTCATCTCTAGAGAAATATTAGTGAGCATTGCTTCTAACTATTTTGTGGATCATAAACCACTTACATACTTAGGTGGTGTTTATGTATGATGCCAATGCATGAGCAGGTCCGTTCTTTACTAACATTGGACAGGATTTGGCAACGTCTGGTGATTCTTATCAGGTCAGTATCACGACGTGTAAAGTTAGGATGTTCAGTATCACTTGTACAAGCTGATAGCTTTCAAATAAGACCAACCAGATCAGTCTCCAGTTTGAGAGGTGAGACACGAGGTCTATTTAAGTACCAATCGTCTAGAGCAGCACGCTGCCTCCCGTTTACTATTTAAAGTTACTGAGGACAAGATAATGTATGGTTGAGTTAGATTGACCACTAATCCAGCATAGTAACAATGTAATACATGAACTCCAAATATACAGACATAAGTATGACAAGTATGAACATTATACGCAAGAATGCAGTGTAAATGAATAGTAGACATAATGATAAATGAATGTAAACTTTAATAAAATTTATAAGACACGTAAACCTATATTTCGTCCCCCACTTTAAAATAATAACTCCTTCTTGAACTGGCACCTTTCCCCGAGCAGAACCACGTTGCACCGCAAAGAGAGTCTCAAAAGAGAGAAAGACAAAGAGAGAAGTTTTCTGACAAGAGGAGGAGAGTTGGTTTGGTGTGAAAATGAGGGGGGTGGGAGGGAACCCTCTTTTTATAGAAAAAAAAGTGCCCGAAATTCCATTTTTTTATTCTTTTTATTTTTTGTGCAATCCTAGGGTATTACACTCTACCCCTCTTAAAAGGATTTCGTCCTCGAAATTCAGTCTGTGTAGTGATGATTGTTGTCTGCGTGGGATTCACCGTTGTCGTCATTACTCGAAATATCAGGGTAATGCTAATAAGGCCCCTGAATAGCACTGTGAACGGTGGAATCCTCTAGATCATCAAACAATAGAGAGCAAATGGAGTCGGATTCATTTTCAGAAGGTTTCGACATTTTCCTCACAGATGGTGGCATAGGGCTCTGTAAGTTGTAGCGTTTCAGGTGAGGTAGGTTGAGCGGCGGAATGCTTTTTTGTACTGTTGCCCGAATCTGGCTCCCTGACAATTTTGGTATGAGGTCTTGCCAGGATGAGAGTAAAGGATTGTTTCGGACAAAATTGTTACGAAAAAGCCATGCACGCTCTGGTGATAAGGATCGCTGTCTGTGGGGCGATGAAGTTGGTGATGCAAAGTAGTTGTGGCTTGACTCAGATCCTGAAGGAGTAGCCACAGGTTGCCAAAGAGGCCATTCCGTGTGTGCATCATTACCTCTATCGGCATTATTTTCAGACATCTGCATAGTTATTTAAATGAAAGAATATATTACAATATTGTAAACAAAGTTCCATCATTTTATTGATAAGTGTAAAGTACAATGTATCACATCATTAATTATTACTAGAAAATAATTCAGGGTATTTCTATTTAATTGTTGCCTCTAGTTCCCATGTTGCTTCCTTTACTCTGTGGTGATCCCAGAGCACTTTCACAAGTGGTATGCTACACCGCCTTAGTTCTTGAGTTTTCCTATCTAGAATCGGTATCGCTCTCTCCTGATACTTATTTCCTTCCTCAACCCGAACCTCGACGAGAGGGATGATATGCGAAGGATCAGGATGATACTTTTGAAGAATGGATATGTGAAAAACGTCATGAACTTTAGACATGGACGATGGAAGGAATAGACCATAGGCAAGTTTCCAATTACGTCCAGGTGATCTTGGAGCCCATTCTACTTTGGAAGCTCTGCCAAAACTTTGATGTGAATCGAGGGTCTCGATAAGAAACAATCGTGAGTAGTATGCCATGAAGGCGTACAATCTCTCTTTCATATAACTCGGAAAGCTTGGTGGGGTTATCTGTGAACTTTATTGGCAAAAAGTGTGCAGACTTTGTAAGTCTATCAATGATAACCCAGATTGTATCTTGCCCTTTATTATTTCGAGGCAAGGCCGTAACAAAATCCATTGCCATGTTCCCTCACTTCCATTCTCTAATGGGTAAATTCTGGAGAAGTCCAAAGTCTGCGTTTTGCCTTTACTTGCTGGCAAACGAGACATCTAGCAACAAATTTTGCAATAGCCTTCTTCATTCCAGAAAAACAGAATTGTCGCTTGTCATCCTTGTACATCTTCTCTCCCCCAGGATGCATAGCGAACCTCGAACAGTGCATTTCAGTGAGCACTTCTTTCCAAACCTTAGGATCGTTCGGTAGACAGAGACGTTTTTTTGTAGAAAATGGCCCCGTCATCAGAGATCGACCAGTGAGGAGAGTCCTGCTCGCTGAGTAGAAGTTCTTGTTTCTCCATTAACATAGAGTCGTTGGCCTGAGTAGTTGAAATCTTTCGAACTAGCTCTGAGTTGGCTGATAATTGAGAGAGTCATGATCTTCCTCCCTCCTCAATCAGTTGTAGGTTAAAATTCTCCATCTCTATGGCCAACTTTCCCGTTTCGAAGTTAAGAGTGCAAGCAACATAAGATTTTCTACTCAGGGCATCTGGGACAACATTGGCCTTACCGAGATGGTACTGGAGTTGAAAGTCATAATCTTTCAAGAATTTCAACCATCGCCTTTGGCGGAGGTTTAAGTCTCTTTGAGTGTAAATGTACTTGAGGCTCTTGTGATCGGAGAAGACCTAAAATAGTTCACCGTATAGGTAATGACGCCATAACTTCAGTGCAAATACGACCGCTGCAAGTCCCAAGTCATGCGTTGGGTAATTATCCTCATGAGTTTTCAGTTGTCTCGAAGCATATGAAATAACTTGGCCTTCTTGCATTAGTACTGCACCTAAGCCTTGGAGAGAAGCGTCGGTGTATAGTAAAAATCCAACTCCATTTTGTGGAATGATTAGTATCGGTGCTGTCGTGAGACGCTTCTTCAATTCCTGAAATGACAATTCACAGGCAGGATTCTAGATGAATCGTCCATCTTTCCAAGTGAGCTTGGTCATAGGTTCAACAATCTTTGAGAAATCCTTGATGAAACGTCTGTAGTAGCCAGCCAAACCAAGAAAACTCCAAATTTGAGTAATAGTGGTAGGCTGCTTCTGGTTTAAAATCGTTTCAACCTTTGAAAGATCCACCTCAATGCAATGCCTGAAACCACATGACCTAGGAATTGAACTCGTTTTGCCCAAAATTCTCACTTACTCAACTTTGCATACAATTGGTGGCTTCTCAAGGTCTGGAGGACAATCCTTAGATGTATCTTATGGTCTTCCTCTGTTGAGGAATATATCAAGATATCATCCACAAATACTACCACAAGTCGGTCTAAGTATGACCTAAAGAGGCGGTTCATCAAATCCATGAATGCTGCAGGTGCATTTGTTAGACTAAACGGCATAACCAAGAACTCGTAATGACCGTACCGAGTCCTGAATGTCATCTTCGTAATGTCCGACTCTCTGATATGGAGTTAATGGTAACCGGATCGTAAATCAATCTTAGAGAAGTACTTGACATCTCTAAGTTGGTCGAACAAGTCATCGATCCCGGGTAATGGGTATTTGTTCTTGATGGTGGCGTTATTCAACTTGCGATAGTCGATACAAAGTCGTAACGAACCATTCTTTTGGCAAACAAATAGAATTGGAGCGCCCCAGGGTGATGAACATTTCCTGATGAAGCCATTATTCTCAAACTCCTTCAGTTTCTTGTCCAACTCAACCAAATCGACGTTTGACATTCTGTATGGTAGAATTGAGATAGGCCCGGTTCCAGGTATGAGTTTGATGTCAAAATCGAATTCCTTAACCAGAGGTAGACCAGGAAGGTCATTTAGAAAAACCGTTGGGAATTCATATATTACCGAGACATCATGTACTTCGAGAGGGTACAGTACTGGTGATTCATTGTCATCACCAAGGGATAGAGCTCGAAGCTGTGCCTTGAGAAGTGCAACAGTTGAGTCGTGTATCCATTTCCTCGTTCCCTGAATATTGACAAACTCCCCAGTAAGCAAGGATAACTGAACTTGCTTCTTCATACAATCGATTTTTGCATTCAGAGGTGCGAGCCAGTTCATGTCAAGGATTATGCCAAAGTCTTCAATATCCATCACAAAGAAATATGCATATATTATCTGTTCTGACATTCTAAGCTCACATTGAGAACATTGCAAATTCACGTCAGTTCCATATCCTAATGGTGATGTGACATGAATTGTGATGTCTGTGGGTTCAGGATGCAACCCTAAATGCCTTACCAATGCAAAAGATATAAAGGAATGCGTAGCACCTGAATCAAATAAGACATGCACCATTGTATTGAACAAGGAAAATGTACTTTTGACTACATTGTTGTCTGGGAGGGGTTGTTGAGCGATGACAAACGCTCTGCCTTGGTTCTGTTGCCCCTGGTTTTGCCTGGGTTGGGCATTAGCAGTAGGTGGGGCTTGTTGGACTGGAATAGTGGGAACAGGCCTGCTGCCCGCAGTTATAACAAGTCGGCCTCTGCTACTAAGGCACTTGTTGCCAGTTCTGATGGCCATGCTGATTGTGGTGCCAACCACCACTCCTGCCATTGTTGTCTCGACGGCCACCCCTTCCATTATGACCTCCTCGGGCTTAAATGCGAAAACCTTAATGGCCAGGGTTAGACGGTTTAGCCGGAGGTGTCGTGGCCTCATTCTTCTGAACAGGGGTTGGGAGGTCTAGGTTTTGATTATAGTAGGGCTTTTTCTTCTTGCCCTGCTGCGAGCCCTATTTGAAAAACGTTGCAGGCCGTTTTCCCCTATTCATTCTCTGCTCCTGCTCAAAGCTCATGGCCTTGTCAAAAACCTCCCTGTAAATCTTGAGATCCAATATCGACAGGGCTTGTCGGATGTCAGGACGAAGGCCGTTGTAGAATTTCTCGGTCTTATCTTGCTGCGTTAAGATGGTGGAGAGAGAGTAGACCAATAATTTTTTGAACCTGACAGCATACTCTCTGACTGTCATGTTGCCCTGGTATAGCCTGGCAAACTCTTGACGCTTTTGCCTCTTCACATCCCCGGGAAAGTACTCATCGATGAACAATGACTCGAACTGCTGCCAAGTCATGTCTGCGGTATTGACCCTTGGGTCTTCCTTCACTATTATCCACCATGTATTTGCTTCACCAACAAGTTGGTAGAACGCAAGTGGAATCTTTTGACCCTCATCGATTCTCATCGCCTCAAGAGCCTTCTTTGACTCATCAAGCCATTTTTGCGCCTCCTCTGCATCAATGGTGCCAACAAAAGTAAGGGGTTGTAGCCTCTTGTACTTCGTGATCTGGTCGGTTTGGCTCTCCGACCTAGAAAATACAGGTGCCTGTAAAGTAACTACTTGGTTAGCCACAATCTCACGAACGACTATCTGAACTACCTTCATCGCCTCGATAAATATGGCGAAAAAGACTTCCATGCTCGAAGGCATGACAAATGATGTGGGCTGAGGTGGCACTGCCTGCCCAGACGTAGTGGCAGTGTTATGTGTGGCATGTTTTGTCCTTGGAGGCGGCGATTCCTAGTATTGAAGTGCAGGAGGTGCCTCTTCTGCTGGATGGATTGTGCGAGGCCTTCCTCTCTCCTGGTTTGCATTTTCTTACTTGCAAGGAGAAAATAAAACCATGATTTAGGAACTGTAGCCAAGTATAATGTTATGACATTCTCAACAATATGTTCAAGAGTACAACAATATAAAACCACCAATTTTTCTAGGTATGGTGTAAGGTTTTTGTTGAGGAATCAAAGAATCTTATGTGCCTCATATGTTTGGCCATGGTGTAAAACAATGTTAGAATATTTATATAATAAGTATAAAACTTTGCAAGTATTTCAAATGTTTTGGTTCTGATTTTTGTGAACATACATATATATTTCTTTGAAAATTCATACGAGTCATAAAGGTTATAAGATTTGCCTCGGTAAATATCTTAATCTAATGTTCTATCGCAATCTTATGTATTCAAACTCTTTTGCTTAGTCTTTTCGACTATTATCCAAGTTCATGTGTCCCATACCACATGGATTTGGTAATAAGGGTTTGAACCAAGTTAAGTGGTAAGAATACAGTCTCTAGGAAACATTGACGGGAGAGGAGTTCACCAATAGTATCGTCTAAGTTTACTCGTCCCATACCGTTTAAACTTGGTGATAATGTTAGTAGTTCAGCTTTCCCCAGATGTTTCTTTTCACACAAGGTCGTGGATTTTCTTACTTCCACATTTTATTTAGTATCTTCCAATTTTGTTGTGTCCCATACCACTCCAAAGTTAGTGATACAAAAGAAAGAATGGTTATAAGTCGGCCCACCAAACATAGTCTCAAACAAACATTTCATTTATATATAAAAATATAATTACAATGTCAGTAATCATTCCTAATTTTTCCGCCTACCACTGCTTTTCCTAGAACTTATGTTAGTTACAGAACGACTACCAGAAGAATGTTGAGAAGATGTTCGCTCTTCTACCATGCTTTCACACATGTTATCAAAACATTCAGGGTCTCCTGCATCCGAGCAAGACTAGATACAATCACATTTAACTGGTCAAAGGGATTTGTCGGTTGTCTCATTGATGGTTGGTAAGTTGTCTGTCCCATAGGTGGAGGATAGACTGTAGGCATTGGTGGGAAATGTTGGCCGTATGGTTGACTCATAAGTGGAGGGTAATTAGTTTGATTATATGAAGACTCATTAATTGGGACTTCTTGGACGATTGGATATTCTTGCGTCGAAACATTTTAAAATAGTGGACTCATGGGAATATCATGTCTTCCAAAGTTTGGTGTCGTCCAATTTTGTTGCGGTTGGTTTTGTGGAACTGGATGACATGGTACCTCAGGAGTTGGAAACCTTTGGTATGTCGTATTGCCATGAGTTGAGAGGTTCCAGGAAGGTGGATTCGCCGGAACTTCCTGTCCATTTTGATTTGTTTGTGGTTGACCCAGGTTGCCAAAGAGATCATCCTTAGAGAATAGATGATCGGTTTGATCATTATTCGGGGTTGGGTCTGTTGTTGTGTTCTGGTTTGGTTCATTGACTGGTGCTTCCCTAATTGGAATCTTACGCCGACTTTTTCGTTGACAACGTCCATTGTTATTTCTAGTTCTTCAGTTATTTTCCCCCGAAGTCGCGCCAAAAATTTCTTCGTCGGTCGCTCATCTCCTTGAGACGAAAGTCTTGGAGATGGAGGATAATGTAACAACATTAGTGATATGTTTCAATGATTCCTCAAAAGTATTGATGTTTGCCTCCCAAAGCATCCTCATGATCAAGACTCTGTAGCCGAGGAGTTCCTTCTTTGTAGGATTTTGAATCACTCGCAACATTTGCTGGATGATAATTTGAGGTAGGGAGACATAGATTCCTTTTTCTAGGCAGTATAGCACAAGAAGTTGAGCTCTTGTCATGGATCCTCCTGTGACGCCCTGAAAATTATTTCATCTAGCTCATAACCCAATTGCAGTTTGCCCAAACTCTATGTGTTGCCTTGATATGGTTGGTGTTTGTTTGATGGTTGTTTAATGTTTGTATAGTTGATGCTTGATAATGTATATAAATATGTGTATTATAAATTGTATATGGGTCATGTTAAATTAAAGTATAATGCATATGTTATTATTTATGCATGGGCCCATTAATCCATGAATTGATATGAGTCAAGATTGATTGAATAAAAGGATAAATGAGAATGAAAATTTGGTGTATTGAATGGATTGGACATTTAAAATACATGGAAGCATGAGATTGGTTAAAGTACATGTGGTTGGTATGGGTAGTATGAGACCAACACATGTGAAGGTTGGTGCTTGAAAGTAGACAAGTGTCCCATGCCCACTTCTCTTCTCCAAGAATGTGCTAGAAAGTGAGGTGAGTGGAGGGAATTCTAGAATGTGCTAGAAAGTGGAGTGGAGGGAATCAAGGAAGTGCTAGAAAGAGAGGTGAGTGGAGAGAAAGGAAAAAAATAAAAGAAAAGAAGAGAAAGGAAAGAAGAAGAGAAAGAAAGAGGGAGTTGCAGAAGGAAGATCTCTGTGACATTTTCATCAAAAAGTTGGATCTTTGGGATATATGGTCAGATTGAGCTCATAATATGTCAGAAAGTTCGTAGCTTATGGTTATTCATTCTGTTCGGTGGAGATCTTGATCAGAGGTTTCGTCTAAGAGATCTAACCTCTCAAACAAAGCTGGTCGGAAAGTCTAGATTTCTCGCGCCGTTTCACTCAAACTTATAGATCTCCTCAATCTACCGTTGGATATATATCAAGCTTGGGTATGTCGTTTACAACTGATATTTCCACATTCTAACGGTGAAGATCTTGATTAGAGGTTTCTTCTGAGAGATCTAACCTCTCAAACAAAGCTGGTCGGAAAGTCTGGATTTCTCGTGCTATTTCGCTCAAAATTATAGATCTCCTCAATCTACCGTTGGATGGATATAAAATTTGGGTATATAGTTTACAACTGATATTTCTGTATTCTGAACGGTGGAGATGTTTATGCATTTAGTATTTTGTGTGATATAGTCATCTGAGTTTGAGTATTAGCAGCAGGAATGGAGAAATTGTCTGATTAGAGACTTGTTCATCAAATATACTTATCTTTTCGGTCCACTGTTGGATTGGGCTGATATTTGGACAGAAGGTTTGTTTCTTCACATAATTCAATCTGTACGGTTGATTTTGTGATTACATATTTATATTGGTAGAATGATACATCTGAACAAAATATTAAATGAAGAATTGGTAGGTTTGCTTGTATTAGACCTAAATTTAGAATATGAACTTAGACCTTTCCAAATAGCTTGCATATCAACTATGTTGACCTAGTTGTCATTGTTGATGAACCCATGATGCAAAATCAGTGAAATACATGGCTGAACATGGTGACCTAGTGTAAATCGGCAATATGGCCTAAGTATGAAAATTTTCATATTTAAGGGCTTTTGATGTTTTTGGCCTAGAATCATTGAATTGATGCAACTTATGTTTAATTAAGCATGATTAGGGTTGATTATGCTACTGATTTGGTAGTTGTGACCATATCATGGGTTAGGCCTACTTGTGATCAAGTGACCCAATTTGGGCATGTTTATGCCTAAGGAATTGAAAATCAGTATTTTTGATTAATAGAATGGTTTATGAATGAGAACTATGCATTAGAGGCCTAAGTCATATGATTTGAGTTGAATGATGGGATTAGATGAGATTTAGGCCTATTGTCTATATGTGGGTTGATTTAGGGTTGATGTGGAATGTCTATGTGATTGATTATAGAAATTGATGTATGGTAAGATATTGATGTATGTTTCAGGATCTTGATTGGGTTGATTCGGTTTGGTGGTAGTGTGTGGTTAAATACTCTCGCGAGGCTTGGTTGTGAGTAGACTTCATTTATGATTATGTCTTTTAGGTCATCATATCACTTATATATATTGTATGTTGAAAGCATGAATGTGTTCTAATGTTTTGAATGATGCATTGATTTGAGAAAACCTTATGACTTTGATTGGGCCCATCTATCTGGTTAATAGGGGGACTTAACCTTGTCATAGGAGGGTTTTAGGAAAGGAAATGATTGGGGTCAACGGTACGGTGAAATAGACGTGTACTAGTAACCCAATGCATGTGGAATGTGGATCCAAATTGATAAGCTTTTACTTGCATCGAACTTATTATAAATGCTTGATATCTATATGTTATGAGCTTTTAATCATGCTATACATTGACATGCATACATGATATTTATTGATGAGTATTGATAGCATATTTGAATTCTATTCACTGGGCACCGTTGGCTCACCCTCATTTTCCTCTTTCAGGTCCTTCTGTCCCGAATAAGGGCAAAGGAGTAGTCATATCTTGAGGGCCTTGCCTGCGAGAGAATCCAAGGCCTCGATGTGAGTTGAGAAGCATTTTGATTGAACTGTGTTTTAAATTATGAAGTATTATATTTTGGATTATGTAATTATAACACTTACCACATTGTAGTATGGGTGAGTTGGGACTTGTTAGATAGACCATGTGGGCATATGACGGTTTTTATTTGTACCCACAATTTTGGACTTTATGTGTATGTCAATTTTAATGGACTGTAGGGATTATGATTTTATTTATGGTTCATTTTTATGGATTATCTCTTGTCTTTGATGATTAATACGATGGGTAGTTTTGTTTAGTACCTTTTGATATTATGTTGTTGTTTGAGATAAGGCTCGTAGGGCCTCAACCACCTTACGGGAGTTGAGGAGTGGTCGGAGATGCCTACGCCGGGCGTCCCGCCCCGGCATTCCGCACGCCATTCCCTGCGGGGTTGGTGGTCCGGGGTGCGGGGTCGCCACACCTCTAGTCACCAATTCCGGTAAGATGTTGCCGAATACAATCTTTCCAAGGCAGGCAAGAGGTGGTTTAAGAAGATTATTTGAGAGGTGGGCGTACGTTATTTGGGTGTACAGCTTGTAGGCAAGGAAATTGAACAATTGTTCCTTGGATTCTGCGATCTCTGCAACCGTCTGGGGTTCGTGTGGATCAATGATCTTTTCTCCTATTGGGATTTCCATAAGTCGTGAAATAATTTTGACGCTAATGAAAATCTTTACTCCCTTGATCATTGTTTCCAAGACAGGAGTGATCCCATCTTCTTGAAGTCCCATGCAATTCATGGATTCGTAAAAAGACTTTACCAAGTTGAAGAAGACGTAACCCTCAACTTTTGTTATATTCAACCACCCAAGCTTTGAGAGTTTATCGTGAAGGATAGGACGAAGACGGAGATCTCTATTGCCGATACTCCTCATAGTCATAACCTCCCGTTTGGAAAGTTCCGTAAGTCTTGTGAAAATCAGTTCTCGACTATCAGAAGTCGTTCCTTCACTTAAGGCCATTATCCTTCTAAAAGGAAAATAAAACTTGTGAAATACACAAATATATTTCTAACATCTTTAAGATTTATGTCTTGTCCTTTAGACAATATTTTCTATTTTTCCTATAGATGTTTATGCCATCATGAATCCATATTTTTTTTTCATTAGCAACAAGTTATATATATATCTGTGTGTGTGTGTATCTATATATCTATATATATATATATATATTATAAATTTTAACTATATATATAGTTTTTATAAATCATAACTATATATATATAAATTCTAACTATATAACAAAACTATATAGTTATTTATATATATATATATATATATATATATATATATATATATATAATATAAATCTTAACTATATATAATTCATATGTATAGTTCTAAAGATATATATATATATATATATAACATCAATTTTTCTTCTCCTAATTGGTGGACTTGGGCGGGCCGTGGACTTCTCGCTCTGATGCCATTAAATGTCACACTCCGCCCGAAAGTGCCTAAACTGGCAAAACACTCACGAACTAGGCGCGAATGCTTTATAACAATAACCGAGTGTGCAGGAACACAATTATGTACAAGTCTAATTTCATTAATTTCAGATATATATTTTTGTACATGAAATAGTAAAGGGAACATCTTCCCAAAATCTCCAATGAATAAACAAAAGGTTACAAAATATGGGCCCAAAAACCTCCACCTAGTCCACCCTAATTTCCTGAGAAAAATTGGATAACAACGGGGTGAGCTACTCGCCTAGTGGGTAAAATAGTTCGTGAATATAACAATTAATAAAGGAAACTTCATAATCAAATATCACATAAACACAACAAGCATCATAATCAATACAACATATATGTATGCATGACACTGTCTCGTAATGGTTCCGTGATTGTACGTCGCCTGAGTTCACGTACAGATGTTCATCCTCAGGTATAGCCGGTTTCTCATAGTATCTCCCTCCTCAGGAACGGTGCCCTGGATTCATGTACGAATGTCCCTTCCAGGTAAACCCGGGTTCTCATTGTACTTCTCTCTCCAGAGAAATATCAATAATTGTGAGCAATGCTTCTAACTATTTTGTGGATCATAAACCACTTATGTACCTAGGTGGTGTTTATGTATGATGTCAATGCATGAGCAGGTCCGGTCTTTACTAACATTAGACAAAATTTGCAACCGTCTGGTGATTCTTATCAGGTCAGTATCACCGCGTGTAAAGTTAAGATGTTAAGTATCATTTGTACAAGCTGATAGCTTTCAAATAAAACCAACCAGAAGATGTGATACAAGAGGTCTACTTAAGTATTAATCGTCTAGAGCAGCACACTGCCTCCCGTTCACTATTTAAAGTTACTAAGGACAAGACAATATCTGGTTGAGTCAGATTGACCACTAATTCGACATAGTAACAGTGTAATACATGAATTCCAAATATACAGGCATAAGTATGACAGGTATGAACATTATACGCAATAATGCAGTGTAAATAAATAGTAGACATAATGATAAATGAACGTAAACTTTAATAAAAGTTATATGACATGCAAACCTATGTTTCATTCCCACCTTTAGATAATAACTCCTTTTTGAACTGGCGCCTTCCCCAGAGCAGAATCGCGTTGCACCGCGAAGAGAGTCTCGAAAAGAGAGAGAGAGAGAGAGAAGTTTTTCAATAAGACGATGAGAGTTGGTTTGGTGTGAAAATGAGAGGGGGGAACCCTCTTTTTATAGAAAAAAGTGCTCGAACCTTTGGGCATTGACTCAAACGTTCGCGCAGTGCCCGAAGTTTAATTTTTGTGTGTGTGTGCAATCCTAAGGTATTACACACCACCTAGGGATGAAAGTGGTTTATGATCACAAAATAGTTAGAAGCATTGCTCACTATTCTTGACATGTCCCTAGAGAGGAACGTACAATGAGAACCTGAGATTTCCTTGGGATGGACATTTGTACGTGAATCTAGGGCGAGGACCTTGAGGAGAGACGTACAATGAGAACCCGGGTTTACCTGGGGATGGACATCTGTACGTGAACCCAAGGCGCCGTACAATCATGGAACCATTATGAGATGGTGTCATGCATACATACATGTTGTACTGTTTATGATGCTTGTTGTGTTTCTTGTGATATTTGATTATGAAGTTTTCTTTATTAATTGTTATATTCACGAACTATTTTACCCACTGGGCAATAGCTCACCCTGTTGTTATCTATTTTTTCTTAGGAGTTTAAGATGGACTGGGTGGAGGTTTTTTGGCCCACATTTTGTAACCCTTGTTAAATATAAGAAGATTTTGGGAGAATGTTCCCTCAATCATAATTTGTACAAAAAAAATACATTTTAAAATTAATATAATCAGATTTGTACTCAATTTTGAATTTTTCTTTCTTTTGTTTGGTAGTAATTACTATGGTCTGCTATCTTCCAACCTTATCATGCTATGACTTTCAAGTAAACATGTCATTTTGAAAATGAAACAAGAGAATTGTACGGTATGTTTCAGATGCATTTAACTTTAGGAAAAAAACAAAATAAAATTATGCTTGAGCTATATATATGTGAGTTCCACTTTCTTGCAAGTCAAATCTCTATTACCTCTCATTCTTTGTTTCGTGTATTCTCTTGAAGTTTTTCTCTTTCATGCATCTCTCTTCCTTAATTATTTTCTTCTTTGTTCTACCTATTATTACTACAACGTTGAAGTGGAAACCGAGCTCAATTTGTTATCTATTAAAATTTAGAAGTGGTTGCTGAATTAAAGTATGTATTCTTTTACTTTGTCTGGTAATTAACTTTTTGTTCCATGTATATCATATTTGGTAACAAAATATCTTCTATACCAATTGACCTTTTAAATATAAATAAGATATTATTAGAAATTATTTAAGACTCTATTTCTTTTTACTTTTTCAGAACCTTCTATATGTCATAATTCGATTTGAAAAATGTGTTGTTACATTACAATAATACATTAAGATAAAGTAACATATTTATTATAAGAATTATAAATACACAATTATTTTTCATTCACAGTTTTTGTCATTTTACTAAATAGAAGTTTGGCAAAAATAATTATACACTATCCAGATTTGTTGATTTCAATCTAATTCATCTCAAATAGTTGGTTTGTTATAAGCAGCATATAATATGCATTAAAATTTCAAGAAGCATAATAGATGTATATTATATGTTACTGATAACATGTAATACCCTGTATTTCACAAAAAAAAAAAAAAAAAACGTTTGGGCAGAAATGCCCGGACGTTCGGGCGGGCCCCCGAACGTTCAGGCTCCAATTTTCCTATATAAGGAGCCCTCTCCTCCTCATTTTCTCACACCAAATCACCTTCTCTAGTGATTTTTCCTCCTCTTTTCACTCATTTTGAGTTCTTTTCTATTTGAGACTCTCTGTTCGAGACTCTCGGTGCGATACGACGAAGTTCTGTTCGGAGGAAAGCCCAAATCTTAAAGAAGAAGTTCTTATCTGAAGGTGGGGAACGAAACATAGGTTTGCGTGTTTTATAACTTTTTTTAAAGTTTACATTCAATTATTATTATGTCTACTGTTCATTTACACTACGTTATGTCATATAATGTTTATACTATCGCACTTATGCCTGTATATTTGGAATTCATGTATTACACTGTTATAATGTCGAATTTGTGGTCAATCTGGCTCAACTAGACTCGGTCTTATCCTCAGTAACTTTAAATAGTGAACGGGAGGCAGCGGGCTGCTCTAGACGATTGGTATTTAAGCAGACTTTGTGTCTCACCTCTCAACTGGGGATTGATCTAGTTGGTCTTATTGAAAGCTATCAGCTTATACAAGTAATAATAAATGTCCCAACCTTGCACGTCGTGACACCAACTCTGATAAGGATCACCAGACGTTGCCAAAGTCATTCTAAATGTCAAGAAAAGACCAGACCAGTAGACTAGACCACTTCATGCATTGGCATCACATATATCACCACCTAGGGACGTATGTGGTTTATGATTCATAGAATAGTTAGGAGCATTGCTCGCTATTCATTATATTTCTCTGGAGATGGACGTACAATGAGAACCCGGCTATGCCTGGGAAGGGACAACAATACGTGAACCCAGAGCATCGTTCTTGAGGAGGGACGTACAGTGAGAACCTGGCTACGCCTAGGGAAGGACATCTGTACGTGAACTTAGGCGATGTACGTTCATCAAACCATTACGAGACGGTGTCATGCATACGTACATATTGATTGATTATGATGCTCTCTTGTGTATTTAAGATATTTGATATTGAAGTATGCTTTATTAATAATTATGATTTATGAAAACTATATATATATATATATATATCTATATATCTATGCATATAGGAGATATATATATACCATGTTACAAAAAAAAAATTTGGATAAAAATTTTATTAGATATATATATATCTCTAGAACTATATATATATATATGTCAATTATATATAGTTGAGATTTGTATTAAATATATATCTAGAAAACTATATGATTTTTATATAGTTTGATTTAAATATATATATAGTCTTGATTTATTAAAAACTATATGTATAGTTATGATTGAATATATATATATCTATATACCTTAGTATATATGAGATATATATATATGTATATATATCATATTATTGATGAAAAATTTGAATGAAAAATGTTATTAGATATATATATCTTTAGAATTATATATATATATATATATATATATGAATTATATATAGTTAAGATTTGTATTAAATATATATCTAAGAAAACTATATATGATTTTTATATAGTTTAATTTCAAATATATATATAGTTGATTTATGAAAACTATATATATAGTTATGATTAAATATATATATATCTATACATTCATGTATGAATACGATATATATATATCATATTGCTAATGAAGAATTTTGATTACATGATGGCATAAACATCAAGAGAAAAATAGAAAATATTGTCTAACAGACAAAAAATAAATCTTAAAAATGTTAGGAATATATTTTGTGTCTTTCACAAATTTATTTTCCTTTCAGCAAGGAATGACCTCAAGTGAAGGAGCAACTTCCAGTAGTAGGGAACCAATTCCCACTAGACTCAATGAATTGTTCAAGAGGGAGGTTATGACTATGAGGAACATCGACAATAGAGATCTCCGCCTCCGCCCAATCCTTCACGACAAACTCGGAACTCTGGGTTGGTTGAACATAACAAAAGTTGAGGGTCACGTTTCTTACAGCTTGGTGAGATCTTTCTACGAAGCCATGAATTGTGTGGGACTTCAAGAAGAGGGGATCAACCCTGTTTTGGAGACAACAGTCATGGGAATAAAAATTCCTATCAACATCGAGATTATTGCTCGACTTATAGAGATTCCGATTGAGGAGAGAATTATTGATCCACATGAACCCCAGACAATTACAGAGATTGCGGAGTCTAATGAACAATTATTCAATTCCCTCACCAAGGAGCCATACACTCAATCGACGTACACCAACCTCCCAAACAATTATCTTAAGCCATCACTTGCCTTGGAAAGATTGTATACGACAACATCTTACCAGAAAGGGAGACTAGAGACACTATGTCAATGGCCCAACTTCTTGTGTTGTATTGCATAGAGAAGAAAATAAAGGTCTCCCTATCACACGTCATCATCCAACAAATGTTGAGGGTGATCCAAAACCCTTTGAGAAAGGAATTCCTCGGTTATGGAGTCTTGATCATGCGGATGCTATACGAAGCAAACATCAACACTTTTGATGGGACTTCGAAGCAAATTATTGAGCCGGTTACAGCATCTTCTATCTTCAAGATATATGTCACGAGGGGAGGGGTAACTGACGAGGAAGTATTCGGCACGACGATAGGAAATGCCGAAAGACTGAGAGACGAACATGGACGTTGCCATCGAAGAAGTCGACGCAAGATTCCCGTCAGGGAAGCACCAAATAATGAGCCAAATCAGGATCCTACATCAAACCCAGCCCCGAATGATAATCTAACCGATTGACTATTCACTGAGGAAGAGTTATTTGCCACACTAAATCAACCTCAACCAAGTCATGATAGACAAAGTATTCAAGCAAATCCACCAACCTGGAACATGCCAACTCAAGGCAACACTTCGTACCAAAGGTTTCCAACTCCTGAGGTACAGAATCAGCCATTCCACAAGTTGCTATAAGCCAACAACAATAGTATTGGGCGGCACCAAATTTTGGAGGGCAAAACATCCCAATGAGCCCATTGTTTCAAAACTTTCACCTCAAACAAATCCAAATATCCAAGGGGTTCCAGTTAGGGGATCCCCGTACAATCAAAACAACTACCTTTCACCTATGAGTCACCCGTACAACCAATACTTTCCCCCAATGCCTATGGCTTACCCTCCATCTGTGGGACAATCGACCCATCAACCACCGATGGGACAATCGACTAACCAGTTTTAACGGTTAAATGAAATGGCATCCAATATTGCTAAAATGAGAGAGACTCAAAATAATATATTAACACGTATACAAAACTCCGAAGCAGAGCGAGCAAACTCTCAACCTTCTGTTAGTTGTCGTTCTGTACCTAGCAGGAGATCTAGAAGGAGCGGTAGTAGGCAGGAAAATCAAGATTGATTACTGGCATTGTAAACTTTTCTTTTGTATATGAATGAAATGTTTTGTTTAAGATTATCTTTGGTGGGCCGAGTTACAACCATTCTTTCTTTTGTATCACTAACTTTGGAGTGGTATGAGACACAACAAAATTGGAAAATACTAAATAAAATGTGGAAGTAAGAAAACCCATGACCTTGTGTGAAAAGAAACATTTGGAGAAAGTTGCATTACTAACATTATCACTAAGTTTACACGGTATGGGATGAGTAAAATTGGAAGATACTATTGGTGAACTACTATTCAGTAGATGTTTTTAGAGACCGTGTTCATACAACTTAACTTGGTTAACACCCTTATTACCAAAGTCATGTGGTATGGGACACATGAACTTGGATAATAATCGAAAAGACTAAGACTTAGAGTTTGAATGCATAAGATTGCGATAGAACGTTAGATCAAGATATTTACCGAGGTAAATCTTAAGAATTCTTATGACTCGTATGGATTTTCAATGAAATATATATGTATGTTCACAAAAATCAAAACCAAATCATTTTAAATACTTGCAAAGTTTTATACTTATTATGTAAACATTCTAACCTTGTTTTTACACCATGGCCAAACATACGAGATATATAAGATTCTTTGATTCCTCTACAAAAACCTTACACTATACTTAGAAAAATAAGTGATTTTAACATTGCAGTACTCTCAAAATTGTTGTTGAGCATACTATAACATTATACTTGGCTACAGTTCCTAAATCTTGGTTTTATTTTCTCCTTGCCAGCGAGAAAATGCAAACTAGGAATAGAGGAAGGCCACGTACTGTCCGTCCAACAGTAGAGGCACCTCCTGAGATTCAGGAATCGCTGCCTCCGACGACAGCACGAGTTACACCCGACACTGCCACTACATCTGGGCAGGAAATACCACCCCCACCCGTACCCTTTACCATGCCTTCGAGCATGGAAACCTTCTTCGTCGGATTTATTGAGACAATGAAAGCCACTGTTCAAACGACCGTTGGTGAGACCGCAGCCAGTCAGGTTGCCACTGTTCAGACACAGGTAAGATTTGGATCGAAATCTCAAATCGATCAAATTACCAAGTACATGAGGCTACAACCTCTTACTTTTGCTGGCACCATTGATGTTGATGAGGTGCAAAAGTGGCTGGATGAGTCAAAGAAGGCTCTTGATGCAATGGAAGTCGATGAGACTCAAAAAATTCCACTAGCAACCTACCAACTTGTTGGTGGGGCAAACACATGGTGGATAATAGTGAAAGAGGACCCAAGGGTCAACACAGCTGATATGACTTGGCAACAGTTCAAGTCAATGTTTATTGATGAGTATTTTCCTGGCGCAGTGAAAAGGCAGAAGCGCTAGGAATTTGCTAAGTTATACCAGGGCAACATGACCGTCAGAGAATATGCTGGAAAGTTCAAAGAATTATCAGTCTACTCTCTCTCCACCATCTCAACGGAGCAAGATAGGACTGAGAAATTTTATAATGGCCTTCGCCATGATATTCGACAAGCCTTATCAATCTTGGATCTCAAGATTTACAAGGAGGTTGTTGACAAGGCCATGAGCTTTGAACAAGAGAAGATCATACAGGAGTAGAGAATGAATAAGGGAAAACGACCTGCAACGTTTTCCTAATAGGGCTCGCAACAGGGCAACAAGAAGAAGCCCTACTACAATCAAAATGCAGCCCTCCCAGCCCCTGTTTCGAAGAATGAGGCAACAACACCTGCGGCTGAACCTTTTAACCCTAACCATCAGGGTATTCGTAATCATGGCCACAGAGGTCGTTATGGAAGGGGTGGCCGTAGAAACGACAATGGCAGAGGTGGTGGTCGACACCACAATCAGCATGGCCAATAGAACAATCAGCATAGCCAACAGAACCATCCGCAGTATCAACCTACGTGTTTCAACTGCGGCCAGAAGGGCCATGTAAAATATGCCTGTCCGTACCTATAACAACCTATCCTCGTTGTTCCAGTCCAACAAGCACCACCTGCTGCAAATGCCCAACCCAGGCAGAACCAGGGTCAACGGAATCAGGGCAGATCATTTGCCATCGCTCAACAACCCCTCCCAGACAACAATGTAGTCGAAGGTACCTTTCCTTTGTTCAATACAATGGTACATGTTTTGTTTGATTCAGGTGGTACGCATTCTTTTATATCGTCGGGATTGGTAAGACATTAAGGCCTGCAGCCTGAACCCACAGACATCACACTCCATGTCACATCACAGTTCAGATCTGGTACTGATGTGAATTTGCAGTGTTCTCGATGTGAGCTTCGAATGTCAGAACAAATAATATATGCGGATATCTTTGTGATGGACATCGAAGACTTCGACATCATCCTCGGCATGGACTGGCTAGCACCACTGAATGCAAAGATCGAATGTATGAAGAAGCAAGTTCAGTTAACCTTGCCTACAGGAGAGTTTGTCAAGATTCAAGGAACAAAGAAATGGTTACACAAATCAACAGTTGCACTTCTCAAGGCACAACTTCGAGCTCTATCCCTTAGTGAAGAAAATGAATCACCAGCACTGTACCCTCTCGAAGTACACGATGTCCCTGTAATATCGGAATTCCCAACAAATTTTCTAAATAACCTTCCTGGTCTACCGCCTGTTCGAGAATTTGATTTTGAAATCAACCTCATACCTGGGACAGGGCCTATCTCAATTCCACCATACAGAATGTCAAATGTCGAGCTGGTCGAATTAGACAAACAACTGAAAGAATTAAAGAGTAATGGCTTCATCATAAAGAGTTCATCACCCTGGGGTGCTCCAGTTCTACTTGTTCGTAAAAAGGATGCTTTGTTACGACTTTGCATCGACTATCGCAAGTTGAATAACGTCACCATTAAGAACAGATATCCATTGCCCAGGATCGATGACTTGTTCGACCAACTTAGAGATGCCAAATACTTTTCTAAGATTGATTTACAGTCCGGTTATCACCAACTCCGGATCCGAGAGTCGGACATTACCAAGACGGCGTTCAGAACTCAGTACGGTCACTACGAGTTCTTGGTCATGTCGTTCGGTCTAACAAATGCACCTACTACATTCATGGATTTGATGAATCGCATCTTCAGGTTATACTTAGACCGATTTGTGGTGGTTTTTGTGGACGACATCTTGATATATTCCTCAACCGATGAAGACCATAAGATACATTTGAAGATAGTCCTCCAGACCTTGAGAAGCCACCAACTGTATGCAAAGTTGAGTAAGTGCTAATTTTGGGCGAAGCGAGTTCAATTCCTAGGCCATGTGGTTTCAGGTAATGACATTGAGGTAAATCCTTCTAAAGTTGAAGCAGTTTTAAACTGGAAGCAGCCTACCACTATTACTCAGATCAAGAGTTTTCTTGGTTTGGCTGGCTATTACAGACGCTTCATCAAGGACTTCTTAAAGATTGCTGAACCTATGACAAAGCTCACTCGGAAGGACGTGCGATTAATCTGGAATCCCACCTGTGAAGCATCATTTCAGGAATTGAAGAAGCGCCTCACGACGACACCAGTTTTAATCACTCCAAGAAATACACTTGCATTTTCACTATACAACGACACCTCTTTCCAAGGCTTAGGTGTTGTACTAATGCAAGAAGGGCAAGTGGTTGCATATGCATCCAGACAACTGAAGATTCATGAGGGTAATTACCCAACACATGACTTGGAACTTGCAGTTGTCGTATTTGCACTGAAGTTATGGCAACATTACCTATACGATGAACGGTTTGAGGTCTTCTTGTATCACAAGAGTCTTAAGTACATATACACCCAGAGAGACCTAAACCTCTGCCAAAGAAGATGGTTGGAATTCTTGAAAGATTATGACTTTCAACTCCAGTACCATCCCAGTAAGGCCAATGTTGTGGCCTATGCCGATTAGAGAATCTTATGTTGCTTGCACTCTTAACTACGAAATGGGGAAGTTGGCTACAGAGATGGAGAACTTTAACCTACAGCTGAACGAAGGGGGACCAAGACCACGACTCTCTCAATTATCAGCCAACTCTGAGCTCGTTCGAAAGATTTCAGCAGCTCAAGCCAATGACCCTATGTTAATGGAGAAACAAGAACTTCTACTCAGCAGACATGACCTTCCTCACTGGTCGGTCGCTGAAGACGAGGCCATTTTCTATAAAAAAACGTCTCTGTCTACCGAACGATCCTGAGGTTCAGAAAAAAATGCTTACTGAGATGCACTGTTCGAGGTACGCTATGCATCCTGGGGGTGACAAGATGTACAAGGATGTCAAGCGACAATTCTAGTTTTCTGGAATGAATAAGGAGATTGCAGACTTCGTTGCTCGATGTCTCGTTTGCCAGAAAGTTAAGGCAGAACGAAGACTTCCCTCTGGACTTCTCCAGCCGTTACCTATTGGAGAATGGAAGTGGGAGAACATCGTAATGGGTTTTGTTACGGCCTTGCCTCGAAATAATAAAGGGCAAGATGCTATCTGGGTTATCATTGATAGACTTACAAAGTCTCCACACTTCTTGCCAATAAAATTCACAGATAACCCCGCCAAACTTGCCGAACTATATGAAAGAGAGATCGTACGCCTTCATGGCATACCACTCACGATTGTCTCTGATCGAGACCCTCGATTCACATCAAACTTTTGAAAAAGCTTCCAGAGTAAAATGGGTTCTAAGATCACCATGAGCACAACATTTCACCCTCAGACTGATTGGCAGTCAGAGTGACTTATTCAAATCTTAGAAGACATGTTACGATGCTGCATTTTGGACTTTAATGACGGATGGGCAAAGTATTTACATTTAGCTGAGTTTGCATACAACAACTACCAAACTAGTATCGTCATGGCACCGTACGAGGCTCTCTATGGTCGCCCTTGTAGATCTCCAGTATGTTGGTTAGATATGACAGATCGACCGCAGTTAGGCCCTGAACTAGTTCAAGAGACTTCTGAGAAGATCACACTAGTAAAGGAGCGACTTCGTATTGCACAAAGTCGACAAAAGAGCTATGTTGATATGCGGAGGCAACCTCTAGAGTTTGATAAGGGGGACTTTGTTTTTCTAAAAGTTCAGCCCACAAGAGGTGTCAAATGCTTTGGGATCAAAGGAAAGCTCTCCCCGCGGTATATAGGTCCATTTCAGATCGTTGAACGTATTAGCAAACTTGCTTATCGTCTGTCCCTTCCATCGTCCTTGCCTAAAGTTCATGACGTTTTTCACGTATTTATGCTTCGCAAGTATTGTCCCGATCCTTCGCATATGATCCCTCTAGTCGAGGTTCGGGTTGAGGAAGGAAATAAGTATCAAGAGAAAGCGATACAAATTTTAGATAGAAAAACTCAAGAACTACAGCTACGTAGCATACCACTTGTGAAAGTGCTCTGGGATCACCACGGCGTAGAGGAAGCAACATGGGAACTAGAAGCAACAATTAAACAGAAATACCCTGAATTGTTTTCTAGTACCAACTGATGATGTGGTACATTGGACTATTTTCACTTATCAATAAAATGATGAAACTTCGTTTACACCTATCTTAATACATTGTTTCACTTGAATAACTACGCAGATGTCTAAAAATAATATCAACGGATATAGTGATACACACACGCAGTGGCCTCCTTGGCAACCTGTGGCTACTTCTTAAGAAGCAGAGTCAAGTCACAACTATTTTGCATCACCAACTCCATCACCACATAGACATCGATCCTTATCGCCATAGCGTGCATGGCTTTTTCGTAACAATCCCGTGCCCTCATCTTGGCAGGCCCTTCTACCAAAATTACCAGGCGGCCGGATTCGAGCAACAACACGAAAAAGTATTCCACCGCTCAACCTACCTCCCCTCAAACGATGTAACCAGCACCCTCCACCACCACCTATTATGCAAAGGTTGGAATCTTCAGTGGACGAGTCTGATTCCATTTGCTCTCCATGGTTTTATGATGATGAGGATTCCACCGGCCACAGTGCTATTCAGGGACCATACAAGCACTACCCTGAACTCGCAAAAGATGACACCGACAGCGAATCTTAAGCAGATTACCATCATACTAAACTTGAATTGATTTCGAGGGCGAAATCCCTTTAAGGGGGTAGAGTGTAATACCCTGTATTTCACACAAAAAAAAAATATATTTTGGGCAGAAATGCGTGGACGTTCGGGCAAGCCGCCTAAACGTTGGCTCCCGCTCGAACGTTCAGGCGCCAATTTTCCTATATAAGGAGCCATCTCCTCCTCATTTTCTCACACCAAATCACCTTCTCTAGTGATTTTTCCTCCACTTTTCACTCATTCTGAGTTCTTTTATGTTGAGGCTCTCTGTTCGAGACTCTTGGTGCGATACGACAAAGTTCTATCCGGAGGAAAGCGCCAGATCTTAAAGAAGAAGTTCTTATCTGAAGGTGGGGAACGAAACATAAGTTTGTGTGTTTTATAACTTTTATTAAAGTTTACATTTAATTATTATTATGTCTACTGTTCATTTACACTACATTATGTCATATAATGTTTATACTGTCGCACTTATGCCTGTATATTTGGAATTCATGTATTACACTGTTATAATGCTGGATTTGTGGTCAATCTGGCTCAACTAGACTCGGTCTTGTCCTCTGAAACTTTAAATAGTAAACGGGAGGCAGCGAGCTGGTCTAGGCGATTGGTATTTAAGCAGACCTCATGTCTCACCTCTAAATTGGGGACTGATCTAGTTGGTCTTATTGAAAGCTATCAACTTATACAAGTAATACTGAATGTCCCAACCTTGCACGTCGTGATACCAACTTTGATAAGGATCACCAGACGTTGCCAAAGTCAGTCTAAATGTCAAGAAAAGACCAGACCAGTAGACTAGACCAGTTCATGTAATACCCTGTATTTCACAAAAAAATAAATAAATAAATAAATAAAGCACTATTTGGGCAACGCCAGAAAGTTCAGGCGCATGCCAGAATGTTCAGGCACATGACATAACGTGCAGGCGCGTGACAAAACGTTCAGGCGCAATGCATGCGAGAACGTTCAGGTGCATGCCATAACGTTCAGGCGCAATGCATGCTAGAACGTTCAGGTGCATGATAGAACGTTCAGGCGCATGCTAGAACGTTCAGGCGCAATGCATGCCCGAACGTTCAGGCGCATGCCAGAACATTCCGGCGCATGACAGAACGTTCAGGCGCATGCCAGAACGTTCAGGCGCATGACAGAACGTTCAGGCGCATGCCAGAACGTTCAGGCGCATGACAGAACGTTCAGGCGCATGACAGAACGTTCAGGCGCATGACAGAACGTTCAGGCGCATGCCAGAACGTTCAGGCGCAATGCATGCCAGAACGTTCAGTGTAATACCCTGTATTTCACAAAAAAGAATTACTATTTGGGCAACGCCAGAACGTTCAGGCGCATGCCAGAACGTTCAGGCGCATTATAGAACGTTCAGGCGCATGACAGAACGTTCTGGCATGCATTGCGCCTGAACGTTCTGGCGTTGCCCAAATAGTAATTCTCATGTACGTCCCTCTCCAGAGAAATGTAATGAATAGCGAACAATGCTCCTAACTATTCTATGAGTCATAAACCATATACGTCCCTAGGTGGTGATATGTATGATGACAATGTATGAACTGGTCTGGTCTTTTTCTTGACATTTAGACTGACTTTGGCAACGTCCGATGATCCTTATTAGGGTCGGTATCACGACGTGCAAGATTAGGACATTCAGTATTACTGTATAAGCTGATAGCTTTCAATAAGACCAACTAGATCAGTCCCCATTTGAGAGGTGAGACACAAGGTCTGCTTAAATACCAATCGCCTAGAGCAGCCCGCTGCCCCCCGTTCACTATTTAAAGTTACTGAGGACAAGACTGAGTCTAGTTGAGTCAGATTGACCACAAATCCCGCATTATAACAGTGTGATACATGAATTCCAAATATACAGGCATAAGTGCAGCAGTATAAATAGTATATGACATAATGCAGTGTAAATGAACAATAGTGTAGCACCCGTGCCTTTAGGTAGGGTCATTTTGACCCATAGTGTACCCGTAGAGTACACATATACGTATTCGTATACATATTTGTATATATATTTTGATGCTCGAAGCACGTAAGTTCGAGTGTCTTTGCGTGATTTTAGGTCATAAAGAGTGCACATGAAGCTTCGGAACCATTGGAGACCCGTTCGACGTCAAAACATGTCAAAAACGGTGTTTTGGATCCAGTGGAGCTCGCTCCATGGAGGAAGAAATTTCTGTCACAAATTACATCAATGGTTTGATCTCCTAGATCCGGGGTCCGATTGAACTGCAATTTTGTCAGCTCATTCTTATATCATATATCTTCATTTTGAACGGTGAAGATCTTGATCGGAGTTACCTACTATGAGTTATAAGACTCCAAACACTGATTCACGGATTTTGGGATTTTTTGACGCAGTTTACCATAATGTTTATAACTTACTCATTCAACGTTTGAACGGTTAAGATGTTATATTCGTGCGTAATTTGCAAGAAATGGACTATCTAAGTGCAAGTATTGTAACAGGAAAATTGGGTTTTTTATAGTTTTGACAACTTTTAGTTGTGGGCCTAAGCTTATCTATTTAAGCAACCAAAACGTGATTTTAGGCTCATTTGCTCATTTCTCAGCCAGAAAAGAGAGAAAGGATCTGGAGAGGAGAAAAGGATAGGAAAGTTAGGGTTTGGTGGTTTCTTGCTCAAGAACACCTTTGCATTTTTCCTCCATTTCTTCCTTGAATCTCTCTATTAGTTGCATGATAGCTTTATTTTGAGCATGAGGGTTTCATTTTGATGCATGCATTGTGATGAACCTTGGATGGGTGGAAGACCAAAGTTGGAGTTGAGTCTTGCATGTCACATATGTGTGATTAGAGAGTGTAAGGAGTACACTAATGGTGAAAGCCCCAATTTCTAGCAAGAAATTGGAAGGTTTAGTTCAAATGACCTATACTTAGTTTATGGCCTTAGACTTTTTCAAAATGTTTGCATGTCAACTATGTTGTTCTAGTGTCCATTGTGGATGATTCCATGTTGCAAGATCAGTAAAATTCATGGTTGAACATGGTGGCCTAGTGTAAAATTGGCAATAGGGCATATGTATGAAAATTTCCAGATTTGGGGCTTTTGATGCTCTTGATATAAAATCTGGAAAATTATGCAATGTAGGTCTAATTGGACATGATTAGAGTTTTTTGATGATTGAATTTAGTGGGTTCTCATAATGGACACCCTAAGGTTGACTAATTTTGATCTAGGCTAAGTATTTGGTAATTTTGCATGTAATTTGGGGATTTTGCCCAAATTGGGAGTTTTCACCCAAAGCAAGTCAATTTATGAAATTGACTTGGGGATTGTTTAATTGGACCCAAATTGAGTGGAATCATGGCTTTAAAATGTTAGAACCTATGTTAAATTGATATGACTTAGTTCATTTTGACCTTATGTTTTATATTGGCCTAATTGGGGATTTTGACCAATACTTAGTCAATTGATGAAATTGACTTGATGTATAGTCTAATTGACCCTAATTATAATTGAATTTCATGTATATTAGTGGTTGGATCATGGGATCACCCTATTACATTCAATTTAGGTCAATCTTAGTTTAATTGAGTCTAAATGATCAAGTTGGGCAATATGGAAATTGGCTCAAGGGGGTAATCAATTTAGAATCTAATTGACTTTAGATTGGGTTTGAACATGGGGTTTTGACACACTTTATGACTGATTTTCAGTTGTGTCAACCATGATATTTCTAGGTCTTGTGATTGATCTTGAACCCGTTTAGTCAATTGGAGAGTTTTGGCGATTGGATTGGCTAGACTTAGCCAACCAAGTGTGAGTGTTCTTTTACTTTTGGATTATTTATACATGGCATTGTATTATAGAAATGTTTTAAATGCTTATGTATAATGGTATGCATGTTTTAATATTCCATGAAATACATTTGAGCATAATTCATTGGGATGACAATTTGGGTTGAGGCTCCTAGTTGGAATTTCCTCTTTTTGGGAATTCTCGTAAGTCTAGCGGCGATCCCAGTTGTGTACCTGGCAGAGGGTTTTATGCCTTGTGTATGGGTAGGTTAGTTTAATTTAATCCTACGTGCTGCACGACCCCATAAACCCTATTAGAATACGAGTATTGTGTGTGTGTTCGGGCGCTGTGTGTCGCGCACCAGGCCTTGAAACCCCCATACTCAGGAGGTGTTAGGATTGCATGAGCATGACTACAAAATGTTATGCATCGTCTTATGTATGACTTGATGCAATATGTTAGCATGTATGTAATATATTTTGTCATCATAATATTTCAACTGTTTTATGATCTTACCATGTTTTATAAATGCACGTATATGCCACTTGTAAATAACATTCAACTGAGCTGGCTGTAGCTCACACCTCACCATCTTCTTTCAGGATCTGATAGAAAAGGAAAAGGGAAGGCTTGACTGCGGAGCGTCCCTTGTTTTTGTTTCATGTAGGTGTTGTACATTTAGTTTTGTATTTTGATAATTATGTACATGATAACACCTAGTAATTGTATATTTAACACATAGTTGGGATGTGTTGGGTTTTGCATCATTTTGAAGACTCTGGAATTTTATGTTTGTAAAACTTTGGAGAAGTAATATTTTATTTCATTATGATCATGATAGTTGGTTGTTAATGATGTATTTTCATTTCTTTTTGGGGATTCATATATGTATTTTAGGCTGACGGGACGTCGGGTGTACCGACGGAGGGTATACTCGGAGGTTCCCGTGCCGGTCATGACGTCACGTATAGTGGGTCGTGACAACTATGGTATTAGAGAGAGTGTTTTAGGTTTAAAATCTTTAAAAGAATAAAAGACTTATATGATATTATGATTGCCTTTATGAGTATGATTATGGGTAGTTATCTTAGGGGTAACTTTTCCTGGATTGTGATTCTGATTGAGCTCTTCCTTATTGTGAATTTCAGATATTTACAAGAGAAGAAAAAACAGGATCAGCCATGGACCCAGAGGAACGCCTTAGGCGTATAGAGGCAGTCTTAGAGGCCACTCAGCAGTAGCATGCCCAGATTCTCGAGTTGCTAGGCCGTACACAGGGTGTTAGGCCACCCCTGCAGGATGATGTGGCAGCGGCTGTAGAGCACAGTAGTGTGGCAGCAGTAGTAGGAGATCAGGCAGAGCAGGCAGGACCAGCTGGGGTCCAGCATGTCGTAGCTGGGGAGACTGAGGCTGAGCGGGAAGAGAAGGACCGCTATGAGAGGGTTATGAAAGCCTTCAAGAATCGGGATCCTGCTGAGTTTCCAGGAGGTCTTGATTTAGAGCTTGCTGAGGGATGGTTGACTCGGATGGAGACCATATTCAGTGATATGAGGGCGTTTGAGCATGATAAGGTCAAGCTTGCCAGGTTTAAGCTGATTGGCAAGGCTAACAAATGGTGGGAACGGGTGGAGCGTCTCGAGGGCGAGGTCCGGACTTGGACTAGATTCAAGGAGTTGTTCTTTGTAGAGCTCTATCCACGGGCCGAGAGGGATCAACGTCGGATCCAGTTTCTACATCTGACCTAGGGCAACATGTCCGTGAGAGAGTACGAGCAAGAGTTCAACAGGTTGGCACTCTTCGCTCTAGAGATGGTTTCTACCGATGAGCTGAGGATGCAGAGGATACGGGATGGTTTCAGAGGCCGTATCCGTGAGGGTTTGGCACTGGCTGGCGTGTAGACCTATGCGCAGGCTATGGGGCAGGCCGCAGATTTTGAGGTCGCAGAGGCAAATTCTCGGATGAGGTTACCTGCAGCAGTCCAGGCACCCGCAGCTCCTACAGTTCAGACTCAACAGGCAGGGTCAGAGGCACAATATTTTAGTGGCAGGAGAGGCCGACGCAATAAGAGGCCAAGATTCAACGGCAGTGGATATGAGGCATCTGTAGCCTCCGCTCCAGTATCAGTGGTACCACCAGCTGCGGGCTACAGTGTTCAGATTTCTAGTTGATCCCAGCAGCAGCAACAAAGTTTTGTCAGATCTGGTGGACAGCAGACAGCCGGAACCGGGTCGCAGGCTATATCATTTGCACCTAGAGTACCAAGGCCGATTGTGTGTTATGGTTGCGGGACTCCAGGGCATAAGAGGAACCAGTGTCCACAGAGGATCCCTTTTGGTCAGTTTAGTCCTACAGCTGCACCTACCAGAGAACAGGCCAGAGCTGTTACGCAGGCAGATCCTGAGGCTAGCAAGCAACTAATAGAAGGTACAATCAGCATTTGTAATTCTTTGATGTATGTCTTGATTGATGCTGGTTCTACTCTGTCATTTATTTCTGGTGGTGTAGTAGATAGATTGAGATTGTCTACTGTTAGGACTAGTACGCCGTTGATTTTGAGTACGGCGGCCGGTGAAAGAATTTACCCTAATATGGTATGTGTGGGATGCATTGTGAGATTCGAGGACCATGAGATGCCTGTTGACCTTAGAGTCTTAGAGTTCCTAGAGTTTGATGCCATTTTGGGTATGGATTGGCTGGCAGCGTATCACGCTCACATTGATTGCTTCGGCAAGAGGGTTATCTTTCAAATACCCTGAGAGCCAGTCTTCATCTTTCGAGGCAGGACTGCATCAAGACCACCTACCCAGGGTAGATTAGCCACTGATGATGAGGTTGCTACGATGGCGAGTTTGACGCCAGTGGATGATGTGAGTCAGGGTATTCAGCTAGCAGACATTCCTATAGTCTACGAGTACCCAGAGGTCTTTCCTGATGAGTTACCTGGCTTGCCGCCTAGGCGAGAGGTAGA
This sequence comes from Paratinospora sagittata, assembly GCA_035771175.1. Lineage (NCBI taxonomy): Eukaryota > Viridiplantae > Streptophyta > Magnoliopsida > Ranunculales > Menispermaceae > Paratinospora > Paratinospora sagittata. Next base: position 10,371,423 of record CM069608.1, read on the forward strand.
CTTTATCATTGAGTTGATGCCCGGCACTAAACCCATTTCCATTCCACCGTATCGTATGGCACCGAAAGAGTTGAACGAACTCATAGCCCAGCTTGATGAGCTGATGGACAAGGGATTTATTTCTCCTAGCATGTCACCTTGGGGAGCGCCTGTGTTGTTCGTCAAGAAAAAAGATGGGAGTCTTCGTTTGTGTATAGACTACCGTCAACTGAATAAGGTGACTGTGAAGAACAAATATCCACTTCCTCGTATTGATGACTTGTTTGACCAATTGATTGGGGCCAAGTTCTTTTCGAAGATTGACTTGAGGTCTAGGTACCATCAGTTGAGGATAAGAGATGAGAATGTGCCGAAAACTGCTTTTCGGACGAGGTATGGACATTACGAGTTTCTGGTGATGCCCTTCGGGTTGACTAATGCACCAGTTATGTTCATGGATCTGATGCAGAGAGTGTTCAGGCCGTACCTTGACCAGTTCATTATAGTCTTCATCAATGATATCCTAGTCTATTCTAAGACAAGGGAGGATCATGAACGTCATCTCAGAGTTACTTTGCAGACATTGTTGGAGCATAGGTTGTATGCCAAGCTGAGCAAGTGTGATTTCTGGATGACTGAGGTGAAATTCTTGGGTCATGTGGTTAGTGCAGAGGGTATTTCTGTTGATTCTGCTAAGGTTAAGGCAATCATTGATTGGCCAAGACCTACCACAGTGACCGACATTCGTAGCTTTCTGGGTTTGGCTGGCTATTACAGGAAGTTCGTGAAGGATTTTTCCAAGATATCCGCGCCGATGACTAAGCTGACTCAGAAGAACGTGGCCTTCACGTGGTCGGATGCCTGTGAGAGAGCTTTCAGTGAGTTGAAAAAGAGGTTAACTACAGCTCCAGTGTTGATTCTTCCAGAGCCTGGGAAAGAGTTGGTGATTTATACTGATGCATCACTCTTAGGTCTGGGATGTGTACTGATGCAGGAGGGTCGAGTGGTTGCATATGCATCTAGACAGCTTAAGGTGCATGAGCACAACTACCCTGTGCATGATTTGGAGCTAGCCGCTATTGTATTTGCACTGAAGCTATGGAGGCACTACCTTTATGGTGAGAGGTTCACTTTGTTTTCTGATCATAAGAGTTTGAAGTACCTTTTTGATCAGAAGGGGTTGAATATGCGGCAGAGGAGATGGCTCGAGTTACTAAAGGATTATGATTTCTCTTTGGAATATCATCCTGGCAAAGCCAATGTTGTGGCTGATGCTTTGAGCCGTAGGCGAGCAAGGACTCAGGTGGTTGCTTTTCAGATGGCCTAGCAGTGGCATTTACTTGAGAGAGTGACTATGATGAGTATACTCTCGAACGCACCACTTACTGAGATATGTGCTCAGATGCACGTGCAGCTTGCGGATGCCCATATTCTGCGGATTAGATATTTACAGGAACATTGTCCAGATTATGACATGTACCGTGGATACGCAGATAGTGTTTACCAGGTCGATTGGCAGATTGGTCCAGATGATGTCTTGCGGTATAAAGGGAGACTATGGATCCCGTATGATGCTGAGTTGCGTGCTGAGATACTTCGAGAGGCTCACAGGTCTCAGTATACTGTTCATCCAGGGGCTACCAAGATGTACCATGACATGAAGAGATCTGTATGGTGGCACGGGATGAAGAAGAGTATTGCTGAGTATGTGCAGAGATGTGAGGTGTGTCAACAGGTTAAGGCTGAACACCGGAAGCCTGGAGGTCAGATGCAACCATTGCCCATACCCGAGTGGAAATGGGAACACATCACAATGGATTTCATCATGGGATTGCCGAGGTCTCAGGGCAGATTTGATGCCATTTGGGTTGTGGTCCATAGATTGACCAAGAGTGCGCACTTCATTCCTATGAGCGTCAGGGACTCTGTGGATAGACTGAGCAGATTATATGTGAGAGAGATCGTGAGATTGCATGAAGTGCCCTTGTCTATCGTGTCGGATCGAGATCCACGATTTACATCGAGGTTTTGGCAGGCCTTGCAGACTCGATTTGGGACCCGCCTCTGACTCAGTACAGCAGTTCATCCTCAGACGGATGGTCAGTCCGAGAGAGTGATTCAGATGCTGGAGGATATGCTCAGGTCTTGCATTTTAGAGTTCGGTGGTGGTTGGGGTGAGCATTTGCCCTTGTGTGAATTTGCTTAAAACAACAGTTATCAGGCTAGCATCGGTATGGCACCGTATGAGGCTTTGTATGGAAGACCCTGTAGATCTCCAGCTTGTTGGTACGAGGTGGGTGATACGCAGTTATGGGGCCCTGATGCAGTTGTTGAGCAGACTGAGAAAGTTAAGCTGATTCGGCAGAGGCTGAAATCAGCTCAGGACAGGCAAAAAAGTTATTATGATAACCGGCATCAGCCGTTAGAGTTTGCAGTGGGAGATCTAGTTTTGCTTAAGGTCTCGCCACTCAAAGGTCTGATGAGGTTCGGTGTCAGTGGGAAACTTGCCCCTAGGTTTATTGGGCCATTCCGGATTGTTGAGAGGATTGGACCAGTAGCGTACAGGTTGACTCTACTTTTTCAACTCTAGGGTGTTCATGATGTATTCCACGTATCGATGCTGAGGAAGTTTAATGAGGATCCATTGAAGGAGTCTTATCCCGATCCAGCTCATGTGCTTAATGTGAGTCATCTGCAAGTTGGGGAGGATACGACTTATGAGGAGTTGCCTATTCAAATTGTGGCTCGTAGGGTTCAGAAATTGAGAAATAAGGAAATCCCGCTTGTGCGAGTCAGATGGCAATTCCACGATAATGAAGAGCAAACCTGGGAGCGCGAGGACCAGATAAGGGAGCAGTTCCCCGACCTCTTTACCGACTGAGGTTAGTTCTCTTGATATTATTTTTGAGGACAAAAATATTCCTAAGTTGGGGAGAGTTGTAGCACCCGTGCCTTTAGGTAGGGTCATTTTGACCCATAGTGTACCCGTAGAGTACACATATACGTATTCGTATACATATTTGTATATATATTTTGATGCTCGAAGCACGTAAGTTCGAGTGTCATTGCGTGATTTTAGGTCATAAAGAGTGCACATGAAGCTTCAGAACCATTGGAGACCCGTTCGACGTCAAAACATGTCGAAAACGGTGTTTTGGATCCAGTGGAGCCCGCTCCATGGAGGAAGAAATTTCTGTCACAAATTACATCAATGGTTTGATCTCCTAGATCCGTGGTCCGATTGAGCTGCAATTTTGTCAGCTCATTCTTATATCATATATCTTCATTTTTAACGGTGAAGATCTTGATCGGAGTTACCTCTATGAGTTATAAGACTCCAAACACTGATTCACGGATTTTGGGATTTTCTGACGCAGTTTACCATAATGTTTATAACTTACTCATTCAACGTTTGAACGGTTAAGATGTTATATTCGTGCGTATTTTGCAAGAAATGGACTATCTAAGTGCAAGTATTGTAACAGGAAAATTGGGTTTTTTATAGTTTTGGCAACTTTTAGTTGTGGGCCTAAGCTTATCTATTTAAGCAACCAAAACGTGATTTTAGGCTCATTTGCTCATTTCTCAGCCAGAAAAGAGAGAAAGGATCTGGAGAGGAGAAAAGGATAGGAAAGTTAGGGTTTGGTGGTTTCTTGCTCAAGAGCACCTTAAGGTTTGCATTTTTCCTCCATTTCTTCCTTGAATCTCTCTGTTAGTTGCATGATAGCTTTATTTTGAGCATGAGAGTTTCATTTTGATGCATGCATTGTGATGAACCTTGGATGGGTGGAAGACCAAAGTTGGAGTTGAGTCTTGCATGTCACATATGTGTGATTAGAGAGTGTAAGGAGTACACTAATGGTGAAAGCCCCAATTTCTAGCAAGAAATTGGAAGGTTTAGTTCAAATGACCTATACTTAGTTTATGGCCTTAGACTTTTTCAAAATGATTGCATGTCAACTATGTTGATCTAGTGGCCATTGTGGATGATTCCATGTTGCAAGATCAGTAAAATTCATGGTTGAACATGATGGCCTAGTGTAAAATTGGCAATAGGGCATATGTATGAAAATTTCCAGATTTGGGGCTTTTGATGCTCTTGATATAAAATCTGGAAAATTATGCAATGTAGGTCTAATTGGACATGATTAGAGTTTTTTGATGATTGAATTTAGTGGGTTCTCATAATGGACACCCTAAGGTTGACTAATTTTGATCTAGGCTAAGTATTTGGTAATTTTGCATGTAATTTGGGAATTTTGCCCAAATTGAGAGTTTTCACCCAAAGCAAGTCAATTTATGAAATTGACTTGGGGATTGTTTAATTGGACCCAAATTGAGTGGAATCATGGCTTTAAAATGTTAGAACCTATGTTAAATTGATATGACTTAGTTCATTTTGACCTTATGTTTTATATTGGCCTAATTGGGGATTTTGACCAAGACTTAGTCAATTGATGAAATTGACTTGATGTATAGTCTAATTGACCCTAATTATAATTGAATTTCATGTATATTAGTGGTTGGATCATGGGATCACCCTATTACATTCAATTTAGGTCAATCTTAGTTTAATTGAGTCTAAATGATCAAGTTGGGCAATATGGAAATTGGCTCAAGGGGGTAATCAATTTAGAATCTAATTGACTTTAGATTGGGTTTGAACATGGGGTTTTGACACACTTTATGACTGATTTTCAGTTGTGTCAACCATGATATTTCCAGGTCTTGTGATTGATCTTGAACCCGTTTAGTCAATTGGAGAGTTTTGGCGATTGGATTGGCTAGACTTAGCCAACCAAGTGTGAGTGTTCTTTTACTTTTGGATTATTTATATATGGCATTGTATTATAGAAATGTTTTAAATGCTTATGTATAATGGTATGCATGTTTTAATATTCCATGAAATACATTTGAGCATAATTCATTGGGATGACAATTTGGGTTGAGGCTCCTAGTTGGAATTTCCTCTTTTTGGGAATTCTCGTAAGTCTAGCGGCGATCCCAGTTGTGTACCTGGCAGAGGGTTTTATGCCTTGTGTATGGGTAGGTTAGTTTAAATTAATCCTACGTGCTGCACGACCCCATAAACCCTATTAGAATACGAGTATTGTGTGTGTGTTCGGGAGCTCTGTGTCGCGCACCAGGCCTTGAAACCCCCATACTCAGGAGGTGTTAGGATTGCATGAGCATGACTACAAAATGTTATGCATCGTCTTATGTATGACTTGATGCATTATGTTAGCATGTATGTAATATATTTTGTCATCATAATATTTCAACTATTTTATGATCTTACCATGTTTTATAAATGCACGTATATGCCACTTGTAAATAACATTCAACTGAGCTGGCTGTAGCTCACACCTCACCATCTTCTTTCAGGATCTGATAGAAAAGGAAAAGGGAAGGCTTGACTGCGGAGCGTCCCTTGTTTTTGTTTCATGTAGGTGTTGTACATTTAGTTTTGTATTTTGATAATTATGTACATGATAACACCTAGTAATTGTATATTTAACACATAGTTGGGATGTGTTGGGTTTTGCATCATTTTGAAGACTCTAGAATTTTATGTTTGTAAAACTTTGGAGAAGTAATATTTTATTTCATTATGATCATGATAGTTGGTTGTTAAGGATGTACTTTCATTTCTTTTTGGGGATTCATATATGTGTTTTAGGCTGATGGGACGTCGGGTGTACCGACGGAGGGTATACTCGGAGGTTCCCGTGCCGGTCATGACGTCACGTATAGTGGGTCGTGACAAGTAGACATAATAATAATTGAATGTAAACTTTAATAAAGGTTATGAAACATGCAAACCTATGTTTCGTTCCCCACCTTCAGATAAAAACTTCTTCTTTCAGATCTGGCGCTTTCTTCCGGACAGAACTTTGTTGCACCACACCGAGAGTCTCAGACAGAGAATCTCAAAACTAAAAACTCAGAATGAGTAGAAATGAGAAGAAATTCACAAGAGAAGGTGATTTGGTGTGAAGAATGAGAAATGAGGAGGGTTCCTTATATAGAGATTTTTTGTGCTTGAACGTTCGGGCATGCGCCTGAACGTTCTGGCGTTTCCGAAATAGTAATTTTTTTTTTGTGAAATATAGGGTATTACACTCTACCCCCCTTAAAGGGATTTCGCCCTCGAAATCAAGTCAAGTAGTGATGAGGGTTATCTGCTTGAGAAGTAGCCACAAGTTGCTAAGGAGGCCAATGTATGTGTTCATCACTATATCCATTGATATTAGTTTCAGACATCTGCGTAGCTATTGAAGTGAAACAATGTATCAAGACAGGTGTAAACAATGTTTCATCCTGTGAATGATAAGTGAAAATAATACAATGTATCACATCATCAGTTGGTACTAGAAAACAATTCAGGGTATTTCTGTTTATTGTTGCTTCTAGTTCCCATGTTGCTTCCTCTATGCCGTGGTGATCCCAGAGCACTTTCACAAGTGGTATGTTACATCGCCGTAGTTCTTGAGTTTTTCTATCTAAAATTTGTATCGCTCTCTCTTGATACTTATTTCCTTCCTCAACCCGAACCTCGACTAAAGGGATGATATGCGAAGGATCAGGGCGATACTTGCGAAGCATAGATACGTGAAAGACGTCATGAACCTTAGGCATGGACGATGGAAGGGACAGACGATAAGCAAGTTTGCTAATACGTTCAACGATCTGAAATGGACCTATACACCGCGGGGAGAGCTTTCCTTTGATCCCAAAGCATTTGACACCTCTTGTGGGCTGAACTTTTAGAAAAACAAAGTCCCCCTTATCAAACTCTAGAGGTTGCCTCCGCATATCAACATAGCTCTTTTGTCGACTTTGTGCAATACGAAGTCGCTCCTTTACTAGTGTGATCTTCTCAGAAGTCTCTTGAACTAGTTTAGGGCCTAACTGCGGTCGATCTGTCATATCTAACCAACATACTGGAGATCTACAAGGGCGACCATAGAGAGTCTCGTACGGTGCCATGATGATACTAGTTTGGTAGTTGTTGTATGCAAACTCAGCTAAATGTAAATACTTTGCCCATTCGTCATTAAAGTCCAAAATGCAGCATCGTAACATGTCTTCTAAGATTTGGATAAGCCGCTCTGACTGCCCATCAGTCTGAGGGTGGAAGGCTGTGCTCATAGTGATCTTAGAACCCATTCTACTCTAGAAGCTTTTCCAAAAGTTTGATGTGAATCGAGGGTCTCGATCAGAGACGATCGTGAGTGGTATGCCATGAAGGTGTACGATCTCTCTTTCATATAGTTCTGCAAGTTTGGCGGAATTATCCGTGAACTTTATTGGCAAGAAGTGTGCAGACTTTGTAAGTCTGTCAATGATAATCCATATAGCATCTTGCCCTTTATTGTTGCGAGGTAAGGACGTGACAAAATCCATTGCGATGTTCTCCCATTTCCATTCTCCAATAGGTAACGGTTGGAGAAGTCCAGAGGGAAGTCTTCATTCTGCCTTAACTTTCTGGCAAACGAGACATCGAGCGACGAAATCTGTAATGGCCTTCTTCATTCCAGAAAACCAGAATTGTCGCTTGACATCCTTGTACATCTTGTCACCCCCAGGATGCATAGCGTACCTCGAACAGTGCATCTCAGTAAGCACTTCTTTATGAACCTCAGGATCGTTCGGTAGGTAGAGACGTTTTTTATAGAAAACGGTTCCGTCTCCAGAGACCGACCAATGAGGAAGGTCCTGGCCGCTGAGTAGAAAGTCTCGTTTCTCCATTAACATAGGGTCATTGGCTTGAGCGGCTGAAATGTTTCGAACGAGCTCAGAGTTGACTGATAATTGAGAGAGTCGTGGTCTTGGTCCTTCTACGTTCAGCTGTAGGTTAAAGTTCTCCAACTCTGTAGCCAATTTCCCCATTTCGTAGTTAAGAGTACAAGCAACATAAGATTTTCTACTCAGGGCATCGGCCACAACATTAGCCTTTCCGGGATGGTACTGGAGTTGAAAGTCATAATCTTTCAAGAATTCCAACCATCGTCTTTGGCGGAGGTTTAGGTCTCTCTGAGTGTATATGTACTTAAGACTCTTGTGATCCGAGAAGACCTCAAACCGTTCACCGTATAAGTAATAACGCCATAACTTCAGTGCAAATACGACAGCTGCAAGTTCCAAGTCATGTGTTGGGTAATTACCCTCATGAATCTTCAGTTGTCTGGATGAATATGCAACCACTTGGCCTTCTTGCATTAGCACGGCACCTAAGCCTTGGAGAGAGGCGTCGGTGTATAATGAAAATCCAATTGCATTTCTTGGAGTGATAAGTACAGGGTGCTGTCGTGAGGCGTTTCTTCAATTCCTGAAATGATGCTTCATAGGCGGGATACCAGATAAATCGCACGTCTTTTCGAGTGAGCTTGGTCATAGGTTCAGCAATCTTTGAGAAGTCCTTGATGAAGCATCTGTAATAGCCATCCAAACCAAGAAAACTCCTAATCTGAGTAACAGTGGTAAGTTGCTTCCAGTTTAAAACTGCTTCAACCTTAGAAGGATCTACCTCAATGTCATTGCCTGAAACCACATGGTCTAGGAATTGAACTCTCTTTGCCCAAAATTCGCACTTACTCAACTTTGCATACAGTTGGTGGCTTCTCAAGGTCTGGAGGACTATCTTCAAATGTATTTTATGGTCTTCCTCGGTTGAGGAATATATCAAGATGTCGTCCACAACAACCACCACAAATCGGTCTAAGTATAACCTGAATATGCGATTCATCAAATCCATGAATGCAGCAGGTGCATTTGTTAGACCGAATGGCATAACTAAGAACTCGTAATGACCGTACCGAGTTCTGAACGCCGTCTTGGTGATATCCGACTCTCGGATCCGAAGTTGGTGATAACCGGACCGTAAATCAATCTTAGAGAAGTATTTGGCATCTCTAAGTTGGTCGAACAAGTCATCGATTTTGGGCAACGGATATCTATTCTTGATGGTGACGTTATTCAACTTGCGATAATCGATGCAAAGTTGTAACGAACCATCCTTTTTGCGAACAAATAGAACTGGAGCACCCCAAGGTGATGAACTCTTTCGGATGAAGCCATTACTCTCTAATTCCTTAAGTTGTTTGTCTAATTCGACCAGTTCAACATTTGACATTCTGTATGGTGGAATTGAGATAGGCCCTGTCCCAGGTATGAGGTTGATCTCAAAATCGAATTCCCTAACTGGAGGTAGACCAGGAAGGTCATTAAGAAAAACTGTTGGGAATTCAGATATGACTGGAACATCATGTACTTCGATGGTGAGTTGTTTTCATTGCCAAGGGATAGAGCTCGAAGTTGTGCCTTGAGAAGGGCAACTGTTGATTTGTGTATCCATTGCATTGTTTCCTGAAGCTTGACCAACTCTCCTGTAGGCAAGGTTAACTGAACTTGCTTCTTCATACATTCGATCTTTGCATTCAGTGGTGTTAACCAGTCCATGCCAAGGATGATGTCGAAGTCTTCAAAATCCATCACAAAAATATCGGCATATATTATATGTTCTGACATTCGAAGCTCACATCGAGAACACTGCAAATTCACGTCAGAACCAGATCCGAACGGTGATGTGACATGGAGTGTGATGGTTGTGGGTTCAGGATGCAGGCCTAAATGTCTTGCCAATGATGACGATATAAAATAATGCATAGCACCTGAATCAAATAAAACATGCACCATTGTATTGAACAAAGGAAAGGTACCTTCGATGACATTGTTATCTGGGAGGGGATGTTGAGCGATGGCAAATGCTCGACCCTGATTCTGTTGACCCTGGTTCTGTCTGGGTTGGGCATTAGCAGCATGTGGTGCTTGTTGGATCGGAACAACGGGAATAGGTTGCTGAAGGTGCGGACAGGCATATCTTACATGGCCCTTCTGGCCGCAGTTTAAACAAGTCGGCCTGTACTGCTGATTGTTTTGCTGGCCATTCTGATTATTCTGCTGGCCTAGCTGATTGTGGTGTCGACCACCACCTCTGCCATTGTCGTTTCTATGGCCACCTCTTCCATAACGACCTCCACGGCCATGATTTTGGAAACCCTGATGGTGAGGGTTAGAAGGTTCAGCAGCAGGTGTTGTGGCCTCATTCTGCGAAACCGGGGCTGGAAGGGCTGGGTTTGGATTGTAGTAGGGCTTCTTCTTGTTGCCCTGTTGCAAGCCTTGTGAGGAAAACGTTGCAGGTCGTTTGCCCTTATTCATTCACTGTTCTCGTAAGATAGTCTCCTGTTCAAAGCTCATGGCCTTGTCAACAACCTCCTTGTAAATCTTGAGATCCAAGATCGACAAGGCATGTCGAATGTCATGGCGAAGACCATTATAAAATTTCTCAGTCTTATCTCGCTCCGTTGAGATGGTGGAGAGAGAGTAGACTGATAATTCTTTGAATTTTTCAGCATATTCTCTGACGGTCATGGTGCCCTGATATAACTTAGCAAATTCCTAGCGCTTCTGCTTTGTCACCGCGCTGGGAAAATACTCATCAATAAACATTGACTCAAATTGTTGCCAAGTCATATCTGCTATGTTGACCCTTGGGTCTTCTTTCACTGTGATCCACCATGTGTTTGCTGCACCAACAAGTTGGTAGGTTGCTAGTGGAATTTCGCGAGTCTCATCGACTCCCATTGCATCAAGAGCCTTCTTTGACTCATCCAGCCACTTTTGCACCTCATCAGCCTCAATGGTGCCAGCGAAAATAAGAGGTTGTAGCCGCTTGTATTTAGTAATCTGATCGGTTTGAGCTTCCGATCCAAACTTTACAGGTGCTTGAACTGTGGTAACCTGACTGGTCGCGGTCTCATGAACGGTCGTGTGAACAGTGACTTTTATTGCTTCAATAAACCCGGTGAAGAAGGTTTCCATGCTCGAAGGCATGGCAAAGGGTGCTGGTGGGGGTGGTATCGCCTGCCCAGATGTAGTGGCAGTATTGGGTGTGGTCTGTGCTGTTGTCTGTGGCGGCGGTTCCTGAATCTCAGGAGGTGCCTCCACTGTGGGACGAACAGTATGTGGCATTCCTCTCTTCCTGGTTTGCATTTGCTCACTGGCAAGAAAAAAAATAAAACCAAGACTAAGAAACTGTAGCCAAGTATAATGTTATAGTATGCTCAGCAACAATTTCGAGAGTACTGCAATATTAAAATCACCTATTTTTCTAAGTATAGTGTAAGGTTTTTGTTGAGGAATCAAAGAATCTTATATATCTCGTATGTTTAGCCATGGTGTAAAAACTAGGTTAGAATGTGTATATAATAAGTAGAAAACTTTGCAAGTATTTAAAATGATTTGGTTCTGGTTTTTGTGAACATATATATATATATATTGCATTAAAAATCCATACGAGTCATAAGAATTCTAAGATTTGCCTCGGTAAATGTCCTGATCTAACGTTCTATCGTAATCTTATGTATTCAGACGTTTACTCTTAGTCTTTTCGATTATTATCCAAGTTCATGTGTCCCATACTACATGAATTTAGTAATAAGGGTGTCAACCAAGTTAAGTTGTATGAACACGGTCTCTAAAAACATTGGCTGAATAGAAGTTCACTAATAGTATCTTCCAAATTTACTCGTCCCATACCGTGTAAACTTAGTGATAATATTAGTAATGCAACTTTCTCCAAATGTTTCTTTTCACACAAGGTCATGGGTTTTCTTACTTCCACATTTTATTTAGTATCCTCCAATTTTGTTGTGTCTCATACCACTCCAAAGTTAGTGATACAAAAAAAATAATGGTTGTAAGTCGGCCCACCAAAGATAGTTAAACAAAACATTTCATTCATATATAATAGAAAAATTTACAATGCCAGTAATCAATTTTCCTACCTACTACTGCTCCTTCTAGATCTCCTGTTAGGTACAGAATGACTACGAACGGATGGTTGAGAATTTGCTCGCTCTGCTTCGGGGTTTTGCATACGGGTTAATATATTATTGTGGCTCTCTCTCAGTTCAGCAATAGTGGATGCCATTTCATCTAACCGTTCAAGTAGGTTAGTCGGTTGTCCCATTGGTGGTTGATGGGTCGTTTGTCCCGTAGGTGAAGGGTAGGCCATAGACATTGGGGGAAAGTATTGGTTCATAGGTGGAAGGTAGTTGTTTTGATTGTGCGGGGAGTCCCTAACTGGAACCCCTTGGATATTTGGATTTGTTTGTGGTGAAAAAGTTTGAAACAATGGGCTTATTGGGATGTTTTGTCCTCCAAGATTTGATGACGCCCAATATTGTTGTTGTTGGTTCATAACAACTTGTGGAATTGGCTGATACTGTACCGTAGGAGTTGGAAGTCTTTGGTACGAAGTGGTGCCTTGAGTGGGCACGTTCCAAGTTGGTGGATTTGCTTGCGTACCTTGTCTATCATGACTTTGTGTAGGTTGATTTAGTGTGGCATATAACTTTTCTTCAGTGAATGGTCGATCGGTTGGATCACTATTCGGGGCTGGGTCTGATGTAGGATTTGGATTTGAATCATTATTTGGGCCTTCTCTGACGGGCAGTTTGCGTCGACATTTGCGAAGGCAACGCCCATGCTTGTCTCTCATTCTTTCGACATTTCTTATTGTCGTGCCGAATACCTCTTCGTCAGTTACCCCTCCACTTGTGCCATATGTCTTGAAGATAGAGGATGTTGTAACTGGTTCAGTGATCAGCTTTGACGTTCCATCTAAAGTGTCGATGTTTGCCTCATATAGTATCCTCATAATCAAGACGCCGTAGCCGAGGAATTCTTTTCTCAAAGGGTTTTGTATCACCCTCAACATTTGTTGGATAATAATGTGAGGTAGGGAGACCGTAATTTTCTTCTCTATGCAGTATAACATAAGAAGTTGAGCCTTTGACATAGTGCCTCTAGTCCCCCTTTCTGGCAAGATGTTGCCGTATACAATCTTTCCCAGGCCGGCAAGAGATGGTTTAAGATGATTGTTTGGGAGGTTGGTGTACGTTGATTGAGCGTATGGCTCTTTGGCGAGGGAATTGAACAATTGTTCATTAGATTCTGCGATCTCTGCAACTGTCTGGGGTTCGTGTGGATCAATAATCCTCTCCTCAATCGGAATCACCAAAAGTCGAGCAATAATCTCGATGTTGATAAGAATTTTCGTTCCCATGACTGTTGTCTCCAAAATAAGGTTGATCTCATCTCCGTGAAGTCTCACGCAATTCATGGCTTCATAGAAGGATCTCACCAAGTTGTAAGAGACTTGACCCTCGACTTTGGTTATATTTAACCAATCCAGTGTTGCGAGTTTGTCTTTGAGGATTGGGCGGAGGCGGAGATCTCTATTGTCGATGCTCCTCATAGTCATAACCTCTCTTTTGGACAATTCCGTTAGTCTAGTGGGAATTGGTTCCCTGCTAGTGGAAGTGGCTCCTTCCCTTGAGGCCATTTTTTTTGCTGAAAGGAAAATAAATTTGTGAAAGACACAAAATATATTCCTAACATTTTTAAGATTTATGCCTTGTCTGGCAGACATTATTTTCTAGTTTTCTTTTGATGTTTATGCCATCATAAAAATTTCTTCATTAGTAATCTGATGTATATATGTCGTATTCACATATAAATGTATAGACATATTTAATCATAACTATATATATAGTTTCCATAAATCAACTATTTGAAATTAAACTATATAAAAATCATATATAGTTGTCTTAGATATATAGTTAATACAATTCTTAACTATATATATAATTCATATATATAGTTCTAGATATATAATTTTTTTTTTTATATATACATATCTCATATACACTAAGGTATATAGATATATATTCAATCATAACTACACATATAGTTTCTAATAAATCAGGACTATATGTATATTTAAAGCAAACTATATAGAAATCATATAGTTTTCTAGATATATATTTAATATAAAGCTCAACTATATATAATTGACATATGTATATATAGTTCTAGAGATATATATATATATCATAACTATATATATAATTCATATATATATTTAGTTCTAAAGATATATATATCTAATGAAGATTTTCTTCCCCTAATTTGGTGGACTTGGGCGGGCCATGGACCGTACGGCTCTGATACCATGTATTTCACAAAAAAAAAATTACTATTTGGGCAACGCCAGAACGTTCAGGCGCATGCCAAAACATTATGGCATGCGCCTGAACGTTCTGTCATGCGCCTGAACGTTCTGGCATGCATTGCGCTAGTGTAATACCCTGTATTTCAAAAAAAAAAATACTATTTGGGCAACGCCAGAACGTTCTGGCATGCGCCTGAACGTTCTGGCGTTGCCCAAATAGTAATTTTTTTTTTTTGTAAAATACAGGGTATTACAGTTCATGCATTGGCATCATACATATCACCACCTAGGGACGTATGTGGTTTATGATTCATAGAATAGTTAGGAGCATTGCTCGCTATTCATTATATTTCTCTGGAGAGGGACGTACAATGAGAACCTGGCTACGCCTGGGGAGGGACAACAGCACGTGAATCCAGAGCATCATTCCTGAGGAGGGACGTACAGTGAGAACCTGGCTACGCCTAGGGAAGGACATCTGTACGTGAACTCAGGCGATGTACGTTCATCAAACCATTACGAGACGGTGTCATGCATACATACATATTGATTGATTATAATGCACTGTTGTGTATTTAAGATATTCGATATTGAAGTATGTTTTATTAATTGTTATACTCACGAACTATTTTACCCACTGAGCGCGTTAAGCTCACTCCATTATTATCCAATTTTTCACAGGAAATTAGGGTGGACTGGGTGCAGATTTTTGGAGCCCACATTTTGTACCCTTGTATTATGCATTGGGGATTTTGGGGAGTATGTTCCCTTGACCATTTCATGTACAAATTATATTCTGAATTAAATGAAATCAGACTTGTACTGTATATTATATTTTTCGCTGCGCACTATGATGTCACCATTGTTATTATTTCAAATGCGAGCCCCGTCCGCGAGTGTACCGCCGGTTTAGGGGTGTGACATAACATGGCTATTATTCTCTAAAATGTTTGGCACTTTGTCAACTTCTTTAAACAACCATGAATCACGATCTTCTTCTATTATTTTCATATATCTATTATTTTGTACAACATTCACGACTTCTTACAACTTGAAAAAGTGTTTCCATTTGTCCAACTCCATTCTTTTGTTGATGATGTGTAATTATAATATTAATTCTATTATATCTACCATTTCATGTAACCTCACAAAATATTTTGCAACCTTTTAAACTCCATACTTTAGTACATGATATGTATTGATAATTTGAAAAAGCAGGTACGAATTATAAGACAAAAATATGATTAGTGAAGAAATGTGTTCGGGGATCTACAATCCAAGATGTATAGGTTTTTTTACGGACGAGATGTTGAGTCTGATACGTTGTAGATATGAGGATCACTTGGAGAACATAAATCAAAATTGTTGATTTCTAAACTTATCTTGGCTACTGAATTCCAGGGCAAGAAAAAAGTTATGAATTACAGCTACTGTCAAAAGTACTAGAAAAATGGGTGAAAACTAGGATACAGAGTTTGGGCGCTTTGTCGATTGAACTCTATGAAAGAGTTATTAATATTGTATGTCAAGTCTTACCAATCATTATTAACTATTGTAAATATTGGCTATTTGGCAAAATGTTCATATAAAATTGTCTATCAATTAAATGTTAATGTACAAAATTTTTGTTTAATTTTTCATATACAATTTAATCATTTTCTTCCTATTATGTTAGTGAGGACATATATGGATTCAGCTATAAAGATTATATACTTACTTTTGTGTTTTATTTCAAAGAAAAGAGACAAGGCTATAAATAACTACAAAATTTATTTCCTGCAAAAAAAAAAAAAAAGATAAAGGAGAAGAAATAAAATTGTAAAGGTGATATGAAACTTATTAAACATGGACAAAAGTTTTACATTTTTATGAACAAAGTACTTAACTAATTTCGTCTTTTTATTGACAAGCCCCATGTTTACTTCAAAGCAAAGAGACAAGGCCATAAATAGCTACAAAATTTATTTCCACCAAAAAAAAAAAAAGATAAAGGAGAAGAAATCAAATTGTACAGGTGACATGAAACTTATTAGACATTGACAAAAAAAATTAGATTTTTATGAGCAAAGTACTAAAATAATTTGGTCTTTGTATTGACAAGTACCATGTAATTTTGATTATCAGGTTATTCTTGTAAGTCTTCCAACGACATCGAACCAAACAATCAACTATAAGATTTAAGGATTACTATTGAGCATTACATTTGTTTAATAATTTTAATATGATTTCCATTCATTTTTCAGTCATTTATTAGAAGATAATGTTTATAGCTATAGTTATAAATCAAGTTGTAGCATACTTTACTCATCTAAAATTGTAATTATAATAATAAATCACTTGAGAACCGTAATGATATTTCAAATTTTAGATAAGTTATTCAACAAAACATTTTAATGTATTATATATTGCTTATAATTACTAATTTACTATTTCATGTAGAATCGCGAGATTACATAGAAGAACCATTATGGAAAAAATAAAAAACAATTTAATCAAAGAGTTTGTCATAGGGATGATGAAAGAAGCCAATTAGCTAGAAGTAGATTTGCTCCATATCATACATCAAGGAAAAATCCATCTACAAATAGAAGTGGTTTAGAAAATAATAATAAATCAAGTTGTAGCATATTTTACTCATTTAAAATTTTAGTTATAATAATAAATCACTTGAGAACCGTAATGAGATTTCAAATTTTTGATAAGCTATACAACAAAACATTTTAATGTATTATATGTTGCTTACAATTACTAATTTACTATTTTAGATGGATGAGATTGAAAGATGTAGAATCACGAGATTACATAAAAGAACCATTATGGAAGAAAAAAGAAGACAATTTCATCAAAGAGTTTGTTATAGGGATAATGGAAGAAGACAATTAGCTAGAACTAGATTTGCTTCATATCATACATCAAGGAAAAGTCCTTGTACAAATAGAAGTGGTTCAGAAAATACCTCTACTACAAGTAAGAATAGTTATACAAACATTTTTTATTTTCAAACTATTAGTTGACTAACTTTTACATCAGTATGTCTATCTTGTATTGTTGTAGAGTACTTCTAGATTGAATTTGTAATTTTCCGTTTGTACATACAACGTAGTTATCAAGTCAAAATTGTGTAGAAAAAGAATTGTGGTATGCTTGAATGTTCATTACAATTTGTGCAACAATAATTATATTAATCTTATATTGGTATAATTGTATAGGTTTTAAAAGGTGAAATATAGGTACATTATTAATTGAGTGATGTATTAATTGTTAGTATATCAGAATTATAATTAATTTCATAGATATGGATAGACGGTAAATTGAATGCCAAAGGTGTAGATGCATTAATTGGAGAAGTATTAGTTAATAGTATATAGAGTTAGGGTTGAAAGTATGAAAGGTCTAGATATTAGTCTTGTTGTAATTTAGTATGACATAATAGTCATAATTGGTGTACGTTTGTTGCAAGTTGATTTGTTAATGGTGCAGATATGAGTAGTAACAATGGTGTTAACAATGAAGGCACAACTACGAACCAACAGATGCCGAGAACATTCCATCAACTCGTTTGCAATTAAAAAGAAATAGACAATGTCTGTAGCCACTATTGGAGGAACTGAAATAGGGGTGGGACAAAAATGTGATGTTGGTATTCAAACAATTTTATCGGACCATTTAAACAAAGGAAAGGGAACTGAGCAATCTCTAGGTAGATTTGTTTCACTTAAGAGTTTGAAAGGTTGTAGAGGCAAAGTAAATTTTGCAGCAATGTCTTCGAGAAACGGAGATGAAATATAATAACAGGAGAAAACAAAAGCTACAAACGATGATGAGGATATGGTTTTCTTGCATGGGTATAGTTTAAGGGAGAATAAAGATAATTTCATTGACATCCCCAATGCAACCATAAAAAAATATTTGTTGATGTCAAGAGAGGAGAAATGGGAAGAAGCTTGCTACCATTCTTCATAGGTAAGTGATAGAACAATTTTGGTTTTTAATCATATTCACATGAAGCATTTTTTTAGGTCAACCTATGATTTTTTTTAAATTTTGTGTTGCTTATTTTTTATGAAGGCAACATTACTCTACCATATGATATTCTTAGAGTTAAAACATGTGTCGGAGTTTTCAAATGAAAATGTTCAACTCCAAAAGAAGTTTGAGACTTTGACGAAAAACATTAATCGAGAGGTTGAGGCCAGAGATTATCGTTCTGCTTCTATTGAAAGCTCGATAAGAGATCTTACTGAGGAGATGAGGAAAATGAGGCAAGAAAATGATAAATTATGCAAGTTATTAGCGCAAGCTTGGACAACAAAGACAGAGCTTCGACATGAGAGATTATTTCAAGAGTATTGCAGATTATAGTCAAGGTCAAAATTTTCCGCCAAACATATCTTTTAGGGGTTTACCATAAAATTCACATATTTTATCTTTAATGAAAGGAAACTATAATGCAAATCAAAATGTTGCATTGAATACCAGTAGTAACATGAATGAGAGTTTTATAGTTGGTTCGTACTTTGGTATCAGCTACTATATTTCCTCACTGGACACAAATGGTAGGAGTTGATTCTTTGGGTGAAGTTTCATTTAACTTAAATGTTAACATGGTCTCAAGTAACAATCAAGCCGCACAGGTTAATGTGCCACAACAATCTCTTTTAGGTGAAAGGCTGAATGCAGATGGCGAAGCCTTTTCTTAAAGAATGATTATTTAATTTAAACAAATTCTATTTTTTTGTGAAGGTTGTCGTGTCTTATTTGGGTCTTGTAATAGATTTGTTTATGAATGCAATAACTTAAGTCCATTGTATTTAGTAGTTGTTTAATCATTGATCCAAAAAAAGAACTTTGTATTGTTAGTATTTGATTTGTAAAATGTTGTTATGTTCATATCTCTTGATATATATAGTAAATATTTATGTTGCATTTTATATTAATATATTCCCCGTTGTTGTAAATTACATGACAATATATTGTTTATTGTTGTAAAAATTGACATGGGACTGATAAGGTAAGAATTAAATTAATTAATAATTAGGAAATAAAATCTTTTAAGCTAGATATGTTTACTTTGTATGGAATCCAAGATGTAGTAGCAACAAAAGTTGAACTAAAATATTTGATATATCATATTTTTAAGGGAAACAAAGGCGGAAAGGATAAAAATCTTTTATAAAAAATAAATGAGTATTTGAATGAGAAATTTGCTAAAGTACATTGAGAAGGAAATGAACAAAAAAAATGTGAAGGCCAAAAAAGAATGAATGACAACAAAAGTAGAGGATATAATGAATAAATGATAAATTGAATAATTAAAATGTGTGGGGTCTTTTTCTTTTTTGAAATTGTTTACGTTATATCAGACGTATGTTATAATTTATAAGATTGGGAGTCTATTATTTGATTTGACGTTTTTCCACACTTTCTTTCACCACTTAATGTGGTAGTTACCTATAAAAGCCAAGAACGTTTTTACGTTTTTAATATATTTTGTTGTCTAACATAATTATAGCCCACACGTAAAAAGTTCTTTAAAGATTGTAACATTTTTTCTTGCTCGAGGTGACTATTGACAAAATCGACAAACGTCAGAATATTTTCTTACACGGAGATCTAGACCTGGCATGCCTTTAGCATTACCTCTAGGAAAAAGATAACGGATAAAATATGCGAGAGGGTTTGTCAGTAATAAAGATATTTGTATTAGTAATGCTATAAACAAAATCAATTGGCTTTCTTTGTATCTCTAGACTAATAGGTTTTTTTTTTCTCCGCTTCATGTGTAGCTTCTTATAAAAGCCAAGTTTACAAATGAAGGTGTTGTTCATACTTTTACATGTTTTCCACATTAACATGACTTTTTACAGATAAATTGAAGCCTTGTAATTCCATTTAATTAGTTATTTTCGTGATTCAAATATTTGTATAGGGAAGAGCAGACAAGGTAGAGGATGGAAAGCTTGGAAAAAAAAAAAAAAAGAAGAGGTTGAGGAGGAAGAAGCAGATGGTGACAGAAGGGTACCAAGAACTTTGCAAATTGAGGTGGTCATATAATTTGAGTTTGGCTTCTTGTATGTTGAAAGATTGTTGTAATTCCCAGCGCAATCAATATTAGATCAATATGTAAAGGCATTTGGAAAAATGTTTAATTTCTTTCAATTTATTTTATGTTTAAATGAGTAAAGTTGAATCTTTAAAAAATAAGTGTTATTTACAAAGCTTTAGTGGGGGGTTTTGTTTCATTTTAGACTACAATATTAATATTTATTAATGTTAAAGATGGATATGCATTTACTATTAAATCTCATGTGATCTGAGAGAGAAGGTGTAGGCTAGAAGGTAACAGGTTTAGGGTTTTGTTTTTTTTTTAAATAATCCTTGATGAAATTTTTATTTAGGAATTTATTCTATACCACAAAGAATTTTGAGATTTATCCTAGTTGGATTGATCAATGGTTGTTGACCAAGTCCAACAAGCTATCCTCTTCTCTTTTTTTTTTCTTTTTTTGTTATGAAGCGTCTTTTGAAAGGCTCCTCTTAGAGCCGCATTTTTAAAAGGTGAGTCTACGAGGAGCCTTTTGAAAAGACGCCTCTAATCCAAATATATAATAAAGAAGAACACAAAACTGAGGCCCATTTTCTTCTCCTCTCAAATTTTGAAATCCATGCATGCTTCCCATTCTCTTTGTGCATTCGCACCGGCGTCACGTCAGCGTTACCACCGTCCATCGACGACGTCGGTGCACTAGGGTTTTAAAATTGGAAAAGAAAAAAAAGTGGGCTCCAATCTCTATGTTCTCGTTATGTTGGATTAGAGGCGCCTTTTGAAAAGGCTCTTCTTAGAATCATATTTTGAAAAGACAACTGTAAGAGGAGCCTTGTCAAAAGGTTCTTCTTAATGAAAAACGGTAAAACAAAAAAAGATAGCTTGTTGAACTCGATCAACAGCCCAATCCAAATAGGGTAGATTCTAAAATTATTTGTCGAATAAGGTAAATTTCTAAATAAAAATTTCATCAAAGTAATTTTTAAAAAACCCCAAGTTTAGGCGAGATGTGAGGAGAAGATGTGGGCCAGCGGGGAAAAACCTCTATGAACACCTTTCAACAACGTTTTTTCACCACTGTAAAAGCCCTTTTATGTATTAGTGTTATCAATACAACACATTTTCAAAAAAACTACAAATATGATGTGTCAGATTGGTGCGGAGATTTTAATCTTCATAGCATTTTTGTTATTGAATAGACAATAAGGTAGGAATCGTCATTAATTTACAATGCGGCTATTTCGTCAAACAGAGAATACTCTTATTGGCACCAAAGGATTTTGCCTATAAACAAGTTCTGTATTCTTTGTTTTTTAAAGATAATCACAAGTAAAGTGAAATAATATAGAAGATTCACGGTTGTTGTTCTGATACATTGGTGCAGAATAATTAATAAAAGTACAAATCACACCATCATTCTTATTAAATGAATTTATATATTTAATTGTTAACATTCCATAATTCCTTTTTGTGTTTGAGATAATAGAATATAAAATAACTTAAATGAACCACCTCCTTTTGAACTCTCCGGTAACACAAATCGTACTTAAAAGTAATTCCATCAATTGACAGCTACACAACTATTTTCTAAAGGGGTGCGTTAGTTCATCTATGTCCAACTAATTTTCCTTTTAAATAACTCACCTCCAACACTATATATATGGATATAGAGCCTCATCACAAGTCATCAAAACTTGCTTTTCTTTCTTCCAATACATCTCCCTAGCTAGTTGTAAGACATGGCACGAGCATTTCAAACTATCTTTGTTCTTTCCCTTCTTTCGCTCATATTCAAGAAGGAGAGCTTCTCTGCGAAGGTGAATATCGTGAGAATGGGCCATATAAGCTCAAGATGCAGCATGATTGTAACCTTGTATTGTACAAGAATGGAAGACCACTTTGGGCTACTAGCACTAATGTTTTAAAAAATCCATGTGCGGCAGGACTGGAAGATAATGGAAACCTTGTCGTCTTAGGATATGACATTACTGAACCACTTTGGAGTAGTAACTCTGGTGGAAAGACCGGCAGCTATCAATTCTTTTTGCAAGATGATGGAAATCTTGTGATCTACGGTAAAGCTATTTGGTCCTCGGACGCTGCTTGGACACTCAACGGAATTAAAGTACGGTCCAGCTGAAGTTAGAATGAGAGTGACGTCTATTGTAAGATGTGGATAATTTGGATGGAGCGCAATAAATGTACTTTTGATGATTCCTCTAAGACTGTAGCTTGCTTATGGAACAACATTCTTCTCACTATCGGTTCTTGGCCTGTTGCATTCAAGCTCAACAAAGAATTTTCTATAAATAAATGGATTGGGAATTGAGAGTTTTGTATGTAGTTATGTTTGACTTTAGTTTTTGTCAGTGTGCTATGTTGTATTGGTATAGTTGTCTTATTTTTTCATTTTGTTGTTTTGTCTTTGTACGGTTGAGCACTTGTGGTGTGCTCTTTGACTTTTATTATTATATGATATTTTGATATTTCCTCTTAAAAAAAAGAAGAAGAAGCTATAGCCTTGCATGTTTTCCAGCTTATATTCTAATATCTTGTTTTACTCGATCTTTTTAGATGCTCTAGCTATATTTATGTATGTGTGTGTCAAGTTTGAGACGTACTCTGCTATTTATGGTTTGAAGAGCTTCTCAGTCTTTAGCTTGCTTTATATATATATTATATATATATTTATATACTAGTATGTGTGCTTGTCAATTGTACGTTATTATTTATGTTAAACTAATAAAAGATATTGTTTTTATTTTATAAATAAGAAGAAGGTAAAAAATAGTAAAATGTTAGAATTAAAAAGAGTAAGTACTAAATGTAAAGTGGCATGCAAATTGGAGAAATGAAAGGAAGTGGGGATTTTTTAAATTACTGCAGTAGCATCATAACTAATTTTTAGAATAAAATAATTATAACTTTTAAGGGTTTAAATTTAAAAGTTTGACAAAAATGGTCATACGATGAATGGAGTTGATGTATCTTTATCAAGTAGTGGAAGTAATATATACTGATTCTTTCACTATTCTCTCAACATGACATAATTAACAGTACTCCTGATACGTTTAGACAAAGATCGTAGGAAGTTTTATGCAAAATAAAAAGTAATGCTACATTGACATTCAATATGTACATTTAAAGTGTATATTACTATTAAACACTATTAAATTGCCTCGAATCATGTGTCAGTACATGATTCGAGATAATTTAATAATATTTAATAGTGATATACACTTTAAATGAGTAATTTAGATGTAGTAATAGCATTTTCTCAAAACAAAATATAGACTTTCAATATCATTAGGTGTCTAAATTAAGGGTTCTACCTCAAATGGGAGTGGGATTTAAGTCTCAATTGTTGCATTAATTGATGGAGTGTATGATATGGAGGAAGGTGTTTTTACAGCTATAAAATATTGTCAATCGAATGAGAGTGTGGCAACAAGGGAAATGTTGAAGAACAACCTCCTTAACCTGCAATCTCTACAAGTGGTATATATCCAAGGTTTAAATATATTGTTCTAATTGAATTTATATTTACACATAAAAGATGGACATTAATATATAAGAACCGAAAATGACGAAGGGACTTGAAAACTAAATTCAATTGGTGTGTTTAACTGTCCAAGTCTCTTTGATCATTCTAGAGCCACGTATATAAAATAAATCTAGAATGATCTAAAGGACTTGCATTAGAGTATACTAGCTAAGCTTACGCCTGAATCCCTATATATCACCCATCTATAAGTACCACTAAGACAACTTTATTGACTGTAATTGATGTATGACAAGGTCCAATGCCACCAATGGTTTTTCCAATCTTGTGTAGATCGGTCATGGCATACTTGTAAGTCAATCTCTTTGAAACGGGCTATTGTGGGGTATAATAATTAAAAAGGTGCAAACGGGTGTTCTTGCATCACCTTGCCCTCTCACAAGGGCAGGGATTGAGTCTTAGTATGGTGATGTTGCAAGCATTAGTCTTTGTTGTTGGGTCCATCTTGTCCTTAGAAATTATCATGTCTTAGGAGAAGGGTCCAATTGTTGTACCAGTTCGGTCTCTTATACTTTGATAAAAAAGTAATTAAAAAGGTAAAGAATTGTCACACGCATTGTTTCAATTTGATCTTCTTAACACTAATACTAGCTTATTTGTTTCATTCATTACAACAACTGTGTTTGCATCTTTTCAAAAGCAATTTTTTTCTGTCGTATACCATGTGAAGCTTTCAACTTTACATAAAAGTAGTTGATTAATTGCTGATTTTAAAAGCAAATGGCCAGTAGCTGCGATGCTCAACAAACTAACCTGCTCCCAATTAGGAAGGACTTGACTCCCATGGATAAGAATATTGACCTAAGTGATTTTTCACTTAAATTTCTTTTAAGTATTTTGATACTAACAAATAATAACTATTGATGTTAATGTTTAAATCAATATTGTTTCAGCCAAGGTTGTTAGAATCGGGATATTACATCGGATCAGTAGGGGACCTAAAGGATCGGATCGTGGATCGTATGATCCTTCCAACTAAAAAATATAAATGTTATTTGTGTATAAAGGTACCCAAAAAATATTAAAATAATACATATAAATATAAATTTAGCCAAATTTTAAGAAGTGTAGCTCAAAAGATAGAGTTCTAACCTACATTTATAAATTTACAACCATTCAAGATCAAGTAAACAACCAAATTTATTAAATAAAAAAAACATAAAGTATTTTTTTAAAAAAAATCTACATATTTTTTTTTGAAAAAAACTAAAATCACAATATTTTTTTTTTTAAATCTTTATGTTTTTGTAAACCCACTTTTTTTAAAACCAACGTTAAAAAAATGGATCGCAGTTGAATTACGATCCTACGTGTTGGATCGCAATCCAACTACGATCCCATTAAATTTCGATCCTACGAGAGATTTAGATCGATCCTTGTATAGAATCGTACGATCCTACTAACCCGGATCGGGATCTTGACAACATTGGTTTCAACACCAAAGATTAAGTTTAAGGCCAATATAAGGTTCAAGTAACCTCAAGTCCAATCAGGCTGATTAAATCAAGAAAAAATCAAAGCTTGGATGAGTTGAGGTGAAGAGAAGAGGATGATAGCTCACTACCATCATAGCCTTAGACTTTGGTTGTAAACCTAATTGCTTTCATATTGCTCAATCTTTCTAAAAAATTATCCATGCATCAAGTTTTGTTCCAAAATGTTTTCCAAGTGCTCAACCATATTTGATTTATTTTCATAAACTATTTCAAACTTTTTTAATCATAATTGCATTAGTTTTATAAAAATCACACATCTACTAGTTCTTTCAAAAACTCATTTTGTCACGACGCCCCTGACGTAGGCTGACGTCATGACCGGCACAGTATACTATACATTGTACATACTCATATACAGTATACAATACACTGTCAGCCTTCACGTAGTCTCACAATAATTTCCAAAAGTTACAGCAATTTTTTTTTCTAATATACCACAGACCAAATCCAATATAGATCTCTATAATCATTCCATTCATTCCACAAATTAAAGTCTCATATGATAAATATCTATGATCATCTCATTTCATCATCCCTAGCATTATATAATATTACCACACAACCCATCTAGGTGATATTACATATATATAGTGTGTGATAATTATACATATCAAAATAACAAAAATATAATTTATTTCCTCCAAGCATACATATACATACCAGACGAAGGTTCACGTGATTATCACTCACGGATTTTTCCTTTTCCCTTCGACTCAATACCTGAAATATTGGAGGAAATGAGGTGAGCAAACAACAGCTCAGTGAATATAGTTCTTCATATGACAATTATATATATTTAGAGAAATATGACATTTAAAATCGTTTCAAACACTTATTCAACACACGCATCATTCAACGAATATATTATACATGTCAACAACATAAATTGCATGAGTTTTCAATAACACAATGCACAATCTCCCTCCTCCGCAAGGCAAGAGAGCGGGTCTAACCCTTGTATGGCCGTTGCAAGGTAGCCACAGCCTCTCATTACTCAATTCACAGTCATTTCAAGGCTTGCAACCCTTGTTAGGATAGACCTACTGACAATGAGGACTCGCAAAACCTCATTCGGGTCTAATTCCTAACGAAATAACATCATTACAAACTCCAATTGCTAAAATCAGTTTGCATGCTCCATAAAACTCAATGCATTATATATAAATATAACGTGCATACAATCAAACATTTTATATGCGTACAATGTCATACAAGAACCAAATCAAGAAAACTATACTTACAGTGGTTACACGGAGTTTCTAAGCCAACCTCTAAAATCGAGCAACAATAAACGTCATTGCTTCCTCAAGAGCGTTTATCCATGCCCTTAAGCTCTCAATTTAAACACTGAAATTAACCATAGATTATCATGAGAATCATCATTTATCATATCGATAGCTACTAAAAATATCAAATCATATCCAAAAATCACGATCTTAGTATCGAAACGTCCGGAATTCAGTTCTCTACGAATCTATGATTTCAAATCACTGTTCACAGTACTATTCACTATTCACTATTCATCCGAAAGATGTAAATTGTATTAAAATTGTCAAACGGTCTCCAAAAATCATGAAATAGAATCTAACCACATATTCGGGGTCCCGACAGTCCAGGGAGCGTTTTTCTACCTTTCTAGAGCGTTTTTCATTCACGTTGGGTCAAAACCCCAATTTTTGAAAACGCAGTAAAACGGCTCCCACAACAAAAATTACTCCGCTAGAATTGTTACATCTAGCTTAGAGATCAATTTCACGAAGAAATAGAGTAGACGCTTACCACAAGTCCCGATTTCGAGTAAATTCCGCGTTCTCCTTTCCGTTCTTCTTCTTTCCTTCTTTCGTCTGTTCGTTCCTATTTCCTCTCTTTCATTTGCAACTCCTTTCATCTCTCTTCTTTTATTTTTACACTTTTTCTATTCTTTTTTTTGTTTTTTATGTTAACGTATGAGAGATCGAGATGAGAAAGGAGAGAGTAGAGATTTTATATCAAAATGATCCAATACCCCTCATGCTCAATAATTAACCAAACCACCCCATAAATTAATCACTTTAATTCATTAAACCATTTATCATCAACTCAATTCACTTATTTCACATGTATTCATATACACATATGTATTACATCATACTATGCATTAAGTCATTAAATCATACTCCAATCCACATATTTAATAATTTTATTTATTTACTAATACCCCTTAAATCCAGTATGTATTTTCATACACGGGTATATTTAGCTCATACGTATAAAATACGTGTATTATACATCTCGATATACGCGTACTTCAACGTATGTATTTAATTAAAATTACGGGGTGTTGCAATCTCCCCAACTTAAGGAATTTCGTCCTCGAAATATAAGAGATAAGGAGAAATGTACCTCACGTGGTAAAGAGATCAGGAAATATCTCCCTCATCCAGTCCTCACGTTCCCAAGTCTGCTCCTCATTATCATGAACTGCCATTTGACTCTGACCAAAGGAATTGCTTTATTTCGCAATTGTTGAACCTTCCTATCAAGAATCTGAATGGGTTTCTCTTCATATGTAGCATCCTCCCCAACTTGTAACTGTGTTACATCTAAAAGATGTGTCGAGGGTGGATACTTCGTCGGGTCTGTATGGTATTTTCTCAACATAGAAATATGAAACACGTCATGAACACCGACTAACAGAGGAGACAAAGCAATCTGGTATGCTAACGAACCAATCCTCTCTATGATTTTAAACGGTCCAATAAAGCGAGGAGACAATTTTCCTTTCACCCCAAACCGCATCTGACCTTTCCGTGGCGAGACTTTAAGCAGCACGAGGTCATCTACTACAAACTCTAGAGGTCTGTGGCGGTTATCAAAATAACTCTTCTGTTGGTCTTGGGCAGCTTTCAGTCTCTGTCTGATATGTTTAACCTGCTCAGTGTGATCAATAACAACTTTCGGTCCCAACAACTGTGATTGTCCTGCCTCATACCAGCAAGTCGGAGATCTGCATGGCCTACCATACAACGCTTCATAAGGTGCCATGTAACACCCCGTAAATTTAATTAAATGCATACATTAACGTACACGTATATCGAGATATAGAATACACGTATTTTATACGTAGGAACTAAATATACGTGTGTATGATTAGTAAATAAATGTATTAAATGAAGATGATACATATGGGATCATCTTATGTGGGTGCTTACAAGTTAAAAATTGGAGTTGAATTATGTGGATTGAGTGTATAGAAGAAGAAGAGGAACAAAAATATTTACTGCTCATTTGCGCGTATTGTTCACCGAACAGTACCGTGAACAGTACGCAGAAGAAGAAAAAAAATAAAATAAAATAAAACACTATTCATAAGCGGGTACTATTCACATAACAGTACCATGAACAGTACTTGCATGTAATAAATAAATAAAAACTAACGCAGTTGCAGAAAGAGGCAGAGAAAAGAAGGAGAAGAAGAAAAAGGGGAAACGTGGGATTCGCGCGAAATTCAGACCTGCGGTAAGTGATTTTCACTCTATTTCTTTGTGAAATTACTATCTAAGTTAGATGGAACGATTCTAGCGGACTAATTTTAGCTATGGGAGCCGTTTTACGGCGTTTTGACAAATTGGGGATTTTGACCCAATGTGAATGAAAATCCGCTAGAAAGGTAGAAAAATATTTCTTATACGGTCGGGACCCCGAATATGTGGTTAGATTCCATTTTAGGAGTTTTGGAGACCGTTTGACAATTTTAATACAATTTACATGTTTTGAATGAATAGTACAATAAACAGTGATATGAATAGTGAACAGTGAACAGTAAATAGTAAATAGTAAATAGTGATGTGAACAGCGATGTGAACACTGATGTGCATCCAATGAAACTCCGGTTTGAGATCATAGAATCGTAGATAACTGAATTTCAGACGTTTCGATGCTAAGATTGTGATTTTTGGATATGATTTGATAGTTTTAGTAACTAAGTATATGGTGTCGTGAAAATATGATTTGGAAATCTATTTTCACTGTTCTTTCTTGTGAAAAATATCTAGATTGACTATAGAAACGAGATAATAGTTTCTTCAATTGCTTATGAGTCCTACATGGATTTATTATTCGTGATTTGACGTGAGTTAAGACACTAAAGATGTACATAGATATGAATACATGAAATTGAATTATGGAGTGATTGTGACAGGTTAAATTAGTTGGATTTAACTTGGAGCTGGACACGAAAGCGACGATGATTGGGTTTAAGTTGAGCGTGTTGTACAGTGAGTATAGTTTTCTTGATTTGGTTCTTGTATGACATTGTACGAATATAAAATGTTTGATTGTATGCATGTTATATTTATATATAATGCATTGAGTTTTATGGATCATGCAAACTGATTTTAGCACTTGGAGTTTGTAATGATGAGGTTTTGCGAGTCCTCATTGTCAGTAGGTCTGTCCTAACAAGGGTTGGGATCCTTGAAATGACTGTGACTTGGGTAATGAGAGGTTGGGGCTACCTTGTAACGGCCATACAAGGGTTAGACCTGCTCTCTTGCCTTGCGGATGAGGGAGATTGTGCATTGTGTTATTGAAAATCATGCAATTTATGTTGTTGACATGTACAATATATTCGTTGAATGATGCATGTGTTGAATAAGTGTTTGAACTGATTTTAAATGTCATATTTCTCTAAATGTATATAATTGTCATCTCAAGAACTATATTCACTGAGCTGTTGTTTGCTCACCTCATTTCCTCCAATATTTCAGGTATTGAGTCGAAGGGAAAAGGAAAATCCGTGAGTGATAATCACGTGAGCCTTCGTCTGGTATGTGTATGTATGCTTGGAGGAAATAAATTATATTTTTGTTATTTTGATATGTATACTTATCACACATTATATATATATGTATTATCGTCTAGATGGGATGTGTGGGCATAGATAGCTTAATATATTGGATGATGACATGAAAATGTGATGTGTGAATGACTGGGATGATTATAGATATCTATCTATATTGGATTTGATTTGTGGTAAAAAAAATTTGTACATTTTGGGAAGGTTTGTGAGAGTACGTGAAGGCTGACAGTGTATTATATACTGTATATGGGTATGTACAGTGTATAGTACGCTGTGCCGGTCATGACGTCAGCCTACGTCAGGGATGTCGTGACATGCCATACCAATACTGGCTTGATAGCTGTTGTTATAAGCAAATTCACACAATGGTAAACTTTCACTCCAAGTCCCACCAAACTCTAAAATACACGATCTGAGCATGTCTTCTAGCATCTGAATCACCCTTTCAGTCTGGCCATCAGTCTGAGGATGATATGTTGTACTAAAGCGGAGATGAGTACCAAATCGGGCCTGCATGGCCTGCCAAAAGCTCGATGTGAACCGCAGATCTCTATCCGACACAATAGAAACAGGTATACCATGCAACCTGACAATCTCCCGCACATACAATCTGCTCAGTCTATCAATCGAGTCTTTGGTGGTCATTGGAAGAAAGTGTGCAGATTTAGTCAATCTGTCAACTATTACCCAGATGGCGTCAAATCTACCCTGGGATCTGGGCAGTCCTGTGATAAAGTCCATCGTGATATGCTCCCATTTCCATTCTGGAATAGATAATGGTTGCACCTGACCTCCTGGTTTTTGATGTTCAGCTTTCACTTGCTGACACACCTCACAATTCCGCACATACTCAGCTATATCTTTCTTCATCCCATGCCACCATACTATTCTCTTCATATCATGATACATTTTTGTAGATCCTGGGTGAATGATATACTGAGATATGTGTGCTTTCTCTAATATCTCAGCCTTCAATGCCCTATCTACAGGTACCCATAATCTCCCCTGATAACGCAGGACACCATCTGGACCTCTCTGCCAATCAGCCCTGTCTGCACTATCTGCCCAAGACTCATACATACCAAGATCAGGATAATGCTGTTGCATATCCTTAATCTTTTGAATAGACAAATCTGTCACCTGTATATGCATCTGAGCACGAATGTCAACGTGTGGAGCCATGGAAAGAACACTCATCATAGTCGCTCTCTCTAAAAGTCGCCACTCCTGAGCCATCTGACAAGCTACCACCTGGGTCTCAACCCGTTTTAGGCTCAATGCATCAGCTACGACGTTGGCCTTTCCAGGATGATATTCTAACGTGAAATCATAATCTTTTAGGAATTCCAACCATCTACGCTGTCTCATATTCAACTCTTTCTGGTCAAACAAATATTTCAGACTTTTATGGTCTGAGTACAGTGTGAATGTTTCCCCATAGAGGTAATGTCTCCACAATTTCAATGCAAATACAACAGCTGCTAGTTCTAAATCATGCACAGGGTAGTTCTTCTCATGTATCTTCAGCTGTCTGGATGCATAAGCAATCACTCTACCCTCTTGCATCAATACACATCCCAAACCTACATGTGATGCATCTGTGTAAATCACCAACTCCTTTCCAGGTTCTGGGAGTACTAAAACTGGAGTAGTAGTTAGTTTCTTCTTCAACTCCGTGAAAACATCCTCACATGCAGAAGTCCACACAAATGACACATTTTTCTGAGTCAGCCTTGTGAGTGGGGAAGCCAATCAGGAAAAGCCTTCCACAAATCTTCGGTAATAACCAGCGAGACCCAGAAAACTACGGATCTCAGTCACTGTGGTTGGTCTTGACCAATTTATGATTACCTCGACCTTAGCAGAATCAATAGAAATACCTTCTGCACTAATCACATGACCTAGAAATCTCACCTCATGTATCCAAAACTCGCATTTACTGAATTTAGCATACAACCGATGCTCTCTCAGTGTTTGTAAAGTGATGCGGAGGTGTTGCTCATGATCCTCCTGAGTTTTGGAATAAATGAGTATATCATCAATAAACACAATAATGAACTGATCCAGATATGGTCTGAAGACCCTTTGCATCAAATCCATAAACATGGCTGGGGCATTGGTCAGTCCAAAGGGCATAACAAGAAACTCATACTGACCATACCGTGTTCTAAACGCAGTCTTTGATACATCCTCTTCCCGTATTCTTAGCTGATGGTATCCAGATCTTAAATCAATCTTAGAGAAAAATTTAGCACCATTCAACTGATCGAATAAATCATCGATACGGGGTAAAGGATACTTATTTTTTCACTGTCACCCTGTTCAGCTGTCTATAATCAATGCATAACCTCAAGCTGCCATCCTTCTTCTTCACAAACAGGACAGGCGCGCCCCATGGTGACATACTTGGGGTAATAAACCCTTTTGCCATCAACTCCTCTAATTGCACCTTGAGTTCCTGTAACTCCTTTGGCGCCATTCGATAGGGTGGAATTGATATAGGCTTTGTAGCAGGTATCAGTTCAATAATAAAATCAATTTCCCGTACTGGTGGTAATCCTGGTAAATCCTCTGGAAAAACATCTGCGTACTCACATACTGTAGGAATATCTGCTATCTGAACGCCTAAGTCCTTTTCATTTACTGGCTTTATACTAGCCAACATCCCTATCTCTGCATTAGTGGTCATCCTGCCTCGAGTGGGAGAGTTTAAAGACGTCTTGCCACTATAAATAAATGCGGGTTGTCCTGGTATTTGAAAGACTACTTTCTTATCAAAGCAGTCCACATGGGCATGATAGGCAGCCAACCAATCCATACCCAGTATAGCATCGAATTCCAGGAATTCTAAAACCCTAAGATTCACAATCATTTCATGATACGCATATTTGACCACACACTTTTCACACAACATATTTGGGTAGATTCGGTCTCCTGCTGCAGTACTCAGAACCAACGGTGTACTAATCCTAACAGGAGTTAAATGCAACCTATCTACCATGTGGCCAACAATAAATGACAAGGTGGATCCAGCATCAATTAACACATACATCATAGTGTCGCAAATAGAAAGCATACCTTCCACCAAGTTCTTGTTCGCATCTGGATCTGGCTCTGTAACAGCCCTGGCTTGCTCTCTGACAGGCGCGGGAATAGTAACAGTAGCAGATGGATTTGTTGGAGTCCGCGGGGCTGGCTGAAAAGGACACTGGTACGCTTTATGTCCCTTGTTCCCACATCGATAACATGTGAAAAGAGGGCGATATGCAGATGAAGCTGTCTGCGACGCAGTGCCTGACATGGAACACCAACCACTCTGACTGTCTGTTCCCCTATGCGGCCAAGGTGCCCGAACCGACGATCCCTGTGTCAGTGGCCTTGTAACAGATTGTGATATTATGCCTGTCGGTGGTGGTAGCGTTGCTGCTGGAGGAGTAACTAGAATTTCCATAGTAGTAGGCCTCTCAACTATCTTTGCCTTTTTCTGTTCACCCCACCATTTTCTGTCCCATCTTTGCTTTCTCGGACCCTGATAGGGTACCTGCTGCTCTATAACTGCCTGTGATGTGGGCGTTGCCCGTGCTGGCCTATCTGTCATCTCCGCTGTCTCATACTCCAGTGCCTGTCGCACTGCCTGATCATAGGTCTGAACACCAGCAAGAGTTAAACCTTTATTGATTGGGTCATTAAATCCTTCCCTGAGCCTCTTCATTCGCATCAGATCTGTTTGAACCATCTCAGGGGCAAACAAGGCTAGCCTATTGAACTCATATTCATATTCTCTCACAGACATGTTCCCTTGCTTCAATTCTATAAATTGCTTATGCCTTTTATCAACCTCAGACGGGGGATAGTAAGTCTTGTAAAATACTTCTTTAAACTTATCCCAGGTATCTATGGGTCCCTGAGCTCGGCCTATTGTCTGCCACCATCTCTCAACCTTACTCGAAAATTTAAATCGAGCAAGTCTAATCTTGTCCCTATCCAGTGCATGCATGTCCTCAAATATAACTTCTATCCTCAGAAGCCAATCCTCAGCAACCTCTAACTCCAGACTGCCATCAAATATAGGCGGTTCACGTCTCTTAAATGCTTTCATCACATCTTCGTATCTGCGAGTCTCATCTATATCATCATGAGTCTCTAATGTCTCCTGCACTGGCACAGGTCGCTCTGCATACGCACCCGCACTACTGGCACCAACCTCAGGTACTACAGGTACTGGAGGCCCCTGTAAATTATCCTGAAGACGTGTCATCATACGCATCATCTCAGCATTTTGTCTCTGCTGAGCTATAACCATTTCTTCCAGTTTCGTTAACTTTTCTTCTTGTGGATCCATGATTGCCTGATACTTCCCTTTCAATCTGCCATTCACAGAGATAAAGGAGCATATAAGTCAGACAATCCAATTACTCAATCTTTATAGATACGTGATTTACCCGTACATAAACCCATAAAACAAACATAAGATACTAAAGCTTTTAATCTTTTAGGCTTTTAATCCTAAACGTGGCTCTGATACCAATATTGTCACGACGCCCCTGACGTAGGCTGACGTCATGACCGGCACAGTGTACTATACACTGTACATACCCATATACAGTATACAATACACTGTCAGCCTTCATGTAGTCTCACAATAATTCCCAAAAGTTACATCAATTTTTTTTTCTAATATACCACAGATCAAATCCAATATAGATCTCTATAATCTTTCCATTCATTCCACAAATTAAAGTCTCATCTGATAAATATCTATTATCATCTCATTTCATCATCCCTAGCATTATATAATATTACCACACAACTCATCTAGGTGATATTACATATATATAGTGTGTGATAATTATACATATCAAAATAACAAAAATATAATCTATTTCCTCCAAGCATACATATACATACCAGACGAAGGTTCACGTGATTATCACTCACAGATTTTTCCTTTTCCCTTCGACTCAATACCTGAAATATTGGAGGAAATAGGGTGAGCAAACAACAACTCAGTGAATATAGTTCTTGAGATGGCAATTATATACATTTAGAGAAATATGACATTTGAAATCGTTTCAAACACTTATTCAACACACGCATCATTCAACGAATATATTATACATGTCAACAACATAAATTGCATGAGTTTTCAATAACACAATGCACAATCTCCCTCCTCCGCAAGGCAAGAGAGCGGGTCTAACCCTTGTATGGCCGTTGCAAGGTAGCCACAGCCTCTCATTACCCAATTCACAGTCATTTCAAGGATCGCAACCCTTGTTAGGATAGACTTACTGACAATGAGGACTCGCAAAACCTCATCCGAGTCTAATTCCTAACGAAATGACATCATTACAAACTCCAATTGCTAAAATCAGTTTGCATGCTCCATAAAACTCAATGCATTATATATAAATATAACCTGCATACAATCAAACATTTTATATGCGTACAATGTCATATAATAACCAAATCAAGAAAACTATACTCACAATGGTTACACGGGGTTTCTAAGCCAACCTCTAAAATCGAGCAACAATAAACGTCATTGCTTCCTCAAGAGCGTTTATCCATGCCCTTAAGCTCTCAATTTAAACACTGAAATTAACCATAGATTATCATGAGAATCGTCATTTATCATATCGATAGCTACTAAAAATATCAAATCATATCCAAAAATCATGATCTTAGTATCGAAACGTCCAGAATTCAGTTCTCTACGAATCTATGATTTCAAATCACTGTTCACAATACTATTCACTATTCACTATTCACTATTCACTATTTACTATTCATCCAAAAGATGTAAATTGTATTAAAATTGTCAAACGGTCTCCAAAAATCATGAAATGGAATCTAACCACATATTCGGGGTCCCGACAGTCCAGAGAGCGTTTTTCTACCTTTCTAGCGGATTTTCATTCACGTTGGGTCAAAACCCCAATTTTTGAAAACGCAGTAAAACGGCTCCCACAACAAAAATTACTCCGCTAGAATTGTTACATCTAGCTTAGAGATCAATTTCACGAAGAAATAGAGTAGAAATCGCTTACCACAAGTCCCGATTTCGCATGAATTTCGCGTTCTCTCTTCCGTTCTTCTTCTTTCCTTCTTTCGTCTGTTCGTTCCTCTTTCCTCTCTTTCATTTGCAACTCCTTTCATCTCTCTTCTTTTATTTTTACACGTTTTCTATTCTTTTTTTTTTTTTTTTATGTTAACGAATGAGAGATTGAGATGAGAAAGGAGAGAGTAGATATTTTATATCAAAATGATCCAATACCCCTCATGCTCAATAATTAACCAACTCACCCCATAAATTAATCACTTTAATTCATTAAACCATTTATCATCAACTCAATTCACTTATTTCACATGTATTCATATACACACATGTATTACATCATACTATGTATTAAGTCATTAAATCATACTCCAATCCACATATTTAATAATTTTATTTATTTACTAATACCCCTTAAATTCAGTATGTATTTTCATACACAGGTATATTTAGCTCATACGTATAAAATACGTGTATTATACATCTCGATATACGCGTACTTCAACGTATGTATTTAATTAAGATTACAGGGTGTTACACATTTACTTAAGTTTTTCAAATCCAATTTATTCTTAAACCTAGACTTCAAATCTTTGTTTGAAGTGTTTTCAAAGGGTTTTGATTATCAAAGTTTGTGTATTGTAATCCTATTTTGTTGCCCAAACAAGTCCGTAAAGTTAGAAGTCCAAAAATCATTTTTTATCAAGGTTTTTTTTTGTTCGACTAGTTAGACCAGTCGACTGGATTGCATTTAGTCGATTGGATTTCACTAACTAGCACGCTAGTGTCAAGTTTTCTTGGTTTTGTGTTCTCGGATATACAAGTAGCACGCTAGTGACTGTCGGAACGCGATTCCAACGATTGAAATTTTGAATTTAAGACCCCCAACAGTTTGTGTCTAAAGGCTAGTGCTTGAATCTAACCTATAAATGCATGCACTTAGGCAATTTTAAAAACATGAGAGATGAAAATGTGAATCTAGAGAATGTTCTTCAAAAATCAAACTTTTTCTCCATTTTAAAAATCCTAAATATAGGGAGATTTTGATTTAAAATTTTGTTTTCAAGCTGGTATTTTGTGCAACATTCAAAGCATCATCAAAACGATTTTCTTGAGCAATCTTGATACAATGAAGGTATAATCTTTTTGTAAAGTTTCTCTATCCTTGAGCTTAAATTTTTTATATGGTGTAGCGGTGAATTATATGTGTTGAGCTTTATCGTAATTGTTTTGTTTACATAACACAAATATTATTCTTGTAATTTCTAGAGTCTTTGGTTTGTTTGTAGTTGAAGTAAACCAAGTCAAATGATTGTGATATCACTTGTGATTCCAAGGTTGAAATGTAGGTCTTTAGTTTCACCCTTGATCTTAAAACGTGTCAAGTGGTTCATCCTTAACCTGTGAAAATAACTTTGATTTTTTACTTTGCTCTTGAAAAAGGAACAAGTGGTTTGTCCTTAGCCCGTAAGAAGGATAGGGTTGTCTTGAACATCTAAAAAAATAGTGTAACACCCTGTAATTTTGAAGTCCAAATCTCATAATTTATGCATTGATTAGTCATAATGATATATTATGCATGTGGGTATGTGTAACACCCTATAGTTTTAGTCAATGTATTTGGTTGACTTGTACGTATTGTCAGACATATTTATACCCGTATACATATGTAGACGGGCCTTGAAATACTATAATTGTGTGTATTATGTTATTGTAGGGACCTTGAGACCCTAGGAATAACATTGGGGCATGAGACTTAGAAAAATTCGGTATGGGCATCAAGGAACGCGCTTCTAGGGGGGAGAAACGCGCTCCAGTGATGACAGATAGAGACAAAAGAAATTTTAGGTTGAGTGGCAGCGTGCTCCCTTGGGGGGAAGCACGCTGCTGTGGTGGAAAACATATAGCAACATTTGCTAGATTTTGAGCATAAGCGTGCTCCTGGAAGGAACAACAAGCTTCTTGCGTTTCCAAAGAAAAATCTATTTTCTGAGCAAGGAGAAGCGCATTCCTCTGCATTCTGATAGATTTTTTTTAAGTGGACGGTGAGGCGGTTTGCGTGAATTAAAAAGTTATTTCTTGATCATTCAAGTTCATTTGAGTTGTTTTGAGCTAGAGAAGAGAGGGTAAACGAAGGGAACAGAAGAGCGCTAGGGTTGGTGAAATTCAAGGTAAGGATTATGGTTTTTGAGCTAAAAATTTCATATTCTTGTTCCTTTCTTCGACTTGTGTAACATACATGAATTTGGTAGGATTTTGACGGTTGATTTGGTGGATTAAGAAAGTTTGGATTTGTGTTGAATCCTTGATATAAAATCTGGTTATTGGCATGCTAAATTGTGGAAAGTTGATGGTTGCATGTGATCAAGCTCAAACCCAGTTGTTGTTGAAGCAGCTAAGGGTTTGAGGATGATTTAGTGATGTGGTGTGATTTAGGATGAAATTGAGATTGAATTTGGTTATATTGTGATTATTACAGATTGAATATTGTGAATTGCTGGAGAATTGGTGAATTTGCTGCATAAACAAGTGGTTTTGGGTGAGCTGCTTGTGTAGTGACAACATTAGTGAGAGTGTTAGATTGTACCCATTGTGAGTATTTTCCTTTGTTTTGGTTAAGTTATATGGCATTGTAAATATGAAGTGTTTTTGAATGCTAAGCATGTTGTATATGATTATGAATGTGTTGCATTGTTTTGAAATCCATGAAATGTTTCTAGAAAATGGAGCATGTTTTAGACTTACAAAAGCAGGTTAAAACATAGGCTCATTTCTTAGGAATTAGTCCCGCATGATTCAATGGTTGATGACTCATGGTCTTTGTGGTTGTCCTTATTGGGGATAAAGTCCTTAATCTGAAATAATTTGTATTGGAAACGAGTAATGAGAGGCCTAGAGTATACTCTTATGAGTGCATGATAAGAGGTATTGCCCGTTCTATTACTTAGGATGAGGGAGATTGTAATACCCTAGAATTTCACCAAAAAAAAAAAAATTGTATCGTTCGGGCAGACGTCTGGGCAGGACGCCTGAACGTTCGGGCGCCCCCCCAAACGTTCAGGCGCCAAATCTTCTATAAAAGCAAGCCCCCTTCCTCATTTCTCACACCAAATCACCTTCTCTTGTGATTTTTCTTCTCTTTCTCACTCATTTTGAGTTTTTGTCTGTTTGAGACTCTTTATGAGGTGCAACGCGGTTCTGTCTGGAGGAAGGCGTCAGATCTGAAAGAAGAAGTTCTTATCTGAAGGTGGGGAATGAAACATAGGTTTGCGTGTCTTATAACTTTTATTAAAGTTTACATTCATTTATTATTATGTCTACCATTCATTTACACTGCATTATATCTTATATTGTTTATATTGTCGCACTTATGCCTGTATATTTGGAGTTCATGTATTACATTGTTGTAATGCCGAATTTGTGGTCAATCTTGCTCAACCAGACTCGGTCTTGTCCTCAGTAACTTTAAATAGTAAACGGGAGGTAGCGAGCTGCTCTAGGCGATTGGTATTTAAGCAGACCTCGTGTCTCACCTCTCAACTGAAGACTGATCTGGTTGGTCTTATTGAAAGCTATCAGCTTATACAAGTAATACTGAATGTCCTAACCTAGCACATCGTGATACCGACCCTGATAAGGATCACCAGACATTGCCAAAGTCAGTCTAAATGTTAAGTAAAGACCGGAATAGTTCGTGCAGACCAGTTCATGTATTAGCATCATACATATCACCACCTAGGGACGTATGTGGTTTATGATTCATAAAATAGTTAGGAGTGATGCTCGCTATTCATCATATTTCTCTGGAGAGGGACGTACAATGAGAACCTGGCTACTGCTAGGGAGGGACATCTGTACTTGAATCCAGGGCGTCATTCCTGAGGAGGGACGTACAATGAGAACCCGGCTATTCTCGGGGAGGGACATCTGTACGTGAACTCAGGCGATGTACAGTCATTAAACCATTACGAGACAGTGTCATGCATACATACATACATATTGATTGATTATGATGCTCTCATGTGTATTTAAGATATTTGATTATGAAGTATGCTTTATTAATTGTTATACTCACGAACTATTTTACCCACTGAGCGCATTAAGCTTACTCCATTATTATCCAATTTTTCACAGGAAATTAGGGTGGACTGGGTGCAGGTTTATGGGTCCCACATTTTGTACCCTTTGTATTAATTCATTGGGAATTTTGGGAGAATGTTCCCTTGGCTATTACATGTACAAATACATTCTGAATTTAATGAAATCAGACTTGTATTTAATTGTGTTTCCGCTGCATACTTTGATATTACCATTGTTATGATTCCAAATGTGCTCCCCGTCCACGAGTGTACCGCCAGTTTAGGCGCGTCCGGGCGGAGTGTGACAGAGATGGACATGAATTTGATGAACCCTTGCATGCTTTGGAAAATAATGGCTTTCCCTGAAATAATTTTGAGCATGTATATCTATTGTTCAAATGTTGTACATATGATTTGATATGCTTTTATATGTTTTGAGTTATCATGTTTATTTAAAATGCATATAATGCCATAGCTAAGAAATATCTACTAAGCTTGTTGTAGCTTCCTCGTTCTTCTCCAAAATTTCAGGGAAAGCCACTAAAGGAAAGAGGAAGGCTAGAGAGGAGTAGCTGACTCCTTTTACTCTAAATGTATGTTTTCATTTATGGAGAAGTTAGAGAACTTTTATTTTGATGTATGTATGTATAACATCATACATATATATATAAGAGAAACTATGTCGTGTATATATGAGAGTTGGATGAAACTTAAGGTTATGAATGTTTGAAAAATGTACAGGATTTTAAATGGTTGAAAAGAATGATGCGATATTTTTATCATATGTAAATGGATTATACAGGTTGGTTGTATGAATAAGGCTAACAGGGTATTATATATGTGAGTGTACGACGTATGTGGTATTCTATGCCGGTCATGACGTTACCTTACGAGAGGGAGTCGCAACAATATGTATATATGTATCCATAGCATATTTTTACATGTATAAGAGGTTCATATGTGTACTAAACTTAGAATTGGTGTGTCAAAAATGGTCGGTTATATCATAAATAAGGATCTCAATAGATTGGCTCAAATTGCG
Organism: Paratinospora sagittata; assembly: GCA_035771175.1. NCBI lineage: Eukaryota > Viridiplantae > Streptophyta > Magnoliopsida > Ranunculales > Menispermaceae > Paratinospora > Paratinospora sagittata. Next base: position 10,412,605 of record CM069608.1, read on the forward strand.
AAACCGAACTGAACCAATGTGTTTGGTTCGGCTTGGTTTGGTTTTTAAATAAGTTCAGTTTGGAAAAAGTATAACCTGATAGGTTTGGTTTAGGTTATGGTTTGAAATTTTAAAAATTGATCTAAATCGAACCGAACCAATTGTAAAAGAAAAAGTGTTATCATTTATTTTTCAATGTTTAATATTCTTTTATGATATAAACATTGTTCTAAAAATTATATAATTATCTTATATAAATGGAGTGCAAAGTGTTCTTTTACATGGATTTTGATATATATAATACATGTATATTTAGTGTACATTTAGTCTTATAGCCATGGAATGTAAAGAAAATAAGAAAAAAAAAACAGAGGGGGGGGGGAACAGGGCAATCAAGTCGACTGGATTGGAAAAAAATATGTTTTTTTTTATATATGGTTAGTGTGGCGGTGCTCTCAACTTTTAGGTCGAGAGCTACATCTAAAATAACTTATTTGAGCTATTTTCAAACCATAGAAGAAGGGGAGAACGTACCAACGAGGGTTGGCTTGGGTGGAAAGGGCCCTGGTCGCTTAAGCAAGAGGTCTCAATTTTGAATCTTTGTGGATGCAGAAAACCCCATTGGGAGAGGTTCCCATTTCAGTGCCCGACAGTGACCTTGAGTTCAAGTGGATTAGTCTCTCAGCGAAGCGAAAGAAGGACACCACATGGGCGTCGGAATCCCGGTAACCAAAAAAAAAAAGGGGAGAAATAAAATGGCCTCATTTTACATACTTTGCCCCGAGCCTCCAAATGGTCAGGACAGGCTCCGGTTACCAAGATCTTGAGTTTCAATAAATTGAAGATTTTATGTGGGGGTTATATCCTTTTGCTTTCGACCCTTAAGGTCTCCCCTTTCCCTTTAATCCTTTTGTTCATTTTTTCTTTCTTTCTTTTAAAATCATACCAATTTTCTTGCATAACGTAAGAAACAACATGTGCACATTCTTGCCTATATATAATTTATTGACATAAAAGCTTTATTGTTAATTTATACTTCAAATATTATTTTTTATGATATTTATAAAAATATTAGTTTATTAATGTATAGAAAGGCCCAATTTTATTTACTTTGCCCCGACCCCCAAATGGCCAGGATGGGCTCTGGTTACCAAGATCTTGAGTTATAATAAATGGAAGATTTTATATGAGAGTTATATCATTTTGCTTTCGACCCTTAAGGTCTCCCCTTTCCCTATAAGCCTTTTGTTCATTTTTTTTCTTTTTCTTTTAAAATCATACCAATTTAGTTCGTTTCTTGTATAATGTAAGAAACAACATGTGCACATTCTTACCTATATATAATTTATTGATAATAGAAGCTTTAATTGTTTATTTATACTTCAATTATTATTTTTGCTTTTCTTATTTTTATTATGGTTAACTATATATTAATATAAAATATTTTAATAGATAATAGTAATAATTTATAAAATAGTGGTGCATTGCACAAAGTTTTTTTTTTGAGGGAGTGCATTTGTGACACCCCGAAAATTATTTCATCTAGCCCATAACTCAATTGCATTTTGCCTAAACTCTATGTGTTGCCTTGATATGTTTGGTGTTTGTTTGATGGTTGTTTAATATTTGTATAGTTGATGTTTGATAATGTATATAAATATGTGCATTATAAATTGTATATGGGTCATGTTAAATTAAAGTATAATGGATATGTTATTATTTATGCATGGGCCCATTAAACCATGAATTGATATGGGTTAGGATTGATTGAATAAAAGGATAAATGAGAATGAAAATTTGGTGTATTAAATGGATTGGACATTTAAAATACATGGAAGCATGAGATTGGTTAAAGTACATGTGGTTGATATGGGTTGTATGAGACCAACACATGTGAAGGTTGGCGCATGAAAGTGGACAAGTGTCCCATGCCCACTTCTCTTCTCCAAAGAAGTGCTAGAAAGTGAGGTGAGTGGAGAGAATCCAAGTTAGTGCTAGAAAGTGAGGTGAGTGGAGGGAAAGGAAAAAATAAAATAAAAAAAAGAAGAGAAAGGAAAGAAGAAGAGAAAGAAAGAGAGAGTTGCTTGAGGAAAATCTCTGCAACATTTTTATCAAAGAGCTGGATCTTCGGGATATATGGTCAGATTGAACTCAAACTTTGTCAGAAAGTTCGTAGCTTATGGTTATTCATTCTGGTCGGTGGAGATCTTGATTAGAGGTTTCGTCTAAGAGATCTAACCTCTCAAACAAAGCTGGTCGGAAAGTCTAGATTTCTCGTGCCGTTTAGCTCAAACTTATAGATCTCCTCAATCTACCGTTGGATGGATATTAGATTTGGCTATGTAGTTTAAAACTGATATTTCTACATTCTGGTCGGTGGAGATCTTGATTAGAGGTTTCTTCTAAGAGATCTAACCTTTCAAACAAAGCTGGTCAGAAAGTCTGGATTTCTTGCGACATTTTGTTCAAACTTATAGATCTCCTCAATCTACTGTTGGATGGATATTATATTTGGGTATGTAGTTTACAACTGATATTTCTGAATTATGAACGGTGAAGATGTTTATGGGTTAAGTATGATGTGTGATATAGTCATATGAGTTTGAGTATTTGCAACAGGAAAGGAGAAATTGTCTGATTAGAGACTTGTTCATCAAATATTCTTTTCTTTTCGGTCCACCGTTGGATTGGGCTGATATTTGTACAGAAGGTTTGTTTCTTCATATACTTGAATCTGTACGGTTGATTTTGTGATTACATATTTTTGTTGGTAGATTGATACATCTGAACAGAATATTAAATGAAGAATTGGTAGGGTCGCTTGTATTAGACCTAAATTTAGAATATGAACTTAGACCTTTCCAAATAGCTTGCATGTCAACTATGTTGACCTAGTTGCCATTGTTGATGAACCCATGATGCAAAATCAGTGATATACATGGCTGAACATGGTGACTTAGTGTAAATCGGCAATATGGCCTAAGTATGGAAAATTTCATATTTTAGGGCTTTTGATGCTTTTGGCCTAGAATCATTGAATTGATGCAACTTATGTTTAATTAAGTATGATTAGGGTTGATTATGCTACTGATTTGGTGGTTGTGATCATATCATGGGTTAGGCCTACTTATGATCAAGTGACCCAATTTGGGCATGTTTATGCCTAAGGAATTGAAAATCAGTATTTTTGATTAATAGAATGGTTTATGAATGAGAACTATGCATTAGAAGCCTAAGTCATGTGATTTGAGTTGAATGATGGGATTAGATGAGATTTAGGCCTATTGTCTATATGTGGGCTGATTTAGAGTTGATGTGTAATGTCTATGTGATTGAGCATAGAAATTGATGTATGGTAGGATATTGATAAATGTTTCAGAATCTTGATTGGGTTGATTCGGTTTGGTGGTTGTGTGTGGTTAAATACTCTCGCGATGCTTGGTTGTGAGTAGACTTCATTTATGATTATATCTTTTATGTCATCATATCACTTATATATATATTGTATGTTGAAAGCATGAATGTGTTCTAATGTTTTGAATGATGCATTGATTTGAGAAAACCTTATGACTTTGGTTGGACCCATCTATCTGGTTAATAGGGGGACTTAACCTTGTCATAAGAGGGTTTTAAAAAGGAAATATTTGGGGATGAGAACGGTACGGTGAAATAAACGTGCACTAGTAACCCCAAATAAACATGATTGGGGTCAACGGTACGGTGAAATAGACGTGCACTAGTAACCCCAATGCATGTGGAATGTGGATCCAAATTGATAAGCTTTTACTTGCATCGAATTTATTATAAATGCTTGATATCTATATGATTATGAGCTTTTAATCATGTTACACATTGACATGCATACATGATATTTATTGATGAGTATTGATAGCATATTTGAATTCTATTCACTGGGCACTGTTGGCTCACCCTCATTTTCCTCTTTCAGGTCCTTCTGTCCTGAATAAGGGCAAATGAGTAGTCATATCTTGAGGGCCTTGCCTGCGAGAGAATCCAAGGCCTCGATGTGAGTTGAGAGGCATTTTGATTGAACTGTGTTTTAAATTATGAAGTATTATATTTTGGATTATATAATTATAACACTTACCACATTGTAGTATGGGTAAGTTGGGACTTGTTAGATAGACCATGTGGGCATATGAGGGTTTTTATTTATACCCACAATTTTGGACTTTATGTGTATGTCGATTTTAATGGACTGTAGGGATTATGATTTTATTTATGGTTCATTTTTATAGATTATCTCTTGTCTTGGATGATTAATACGGTTGGTAGTTTTGTTTAGTACCTTTTGATATTATGCCGTTGTTTGAGATAAGGCTCGTAGGGTCTCAACCACCTCACGGGAGTTGAGGAGTGGTCGGAGATGCCTACGCCGGGCGTCCCGCCCCGGCATTCCGCACGCCATTCCCTGCGGGGTTGGTGGTCTGGGGTGCGGGGTCGCCACAGCAATGCACAAAGTTGAAAGCTTGTAAATACAAAAAAAAAAAAAAAAACTTATCATCATGATATATATCAAATTTGATGAACTCACATAATGTTTTTGCTTGTATAATTCAAACCTATTTGGCTAGTTGCTTTTGGCTCATAAGTGTATTCAACTCAACTCAATTAAATTTACTTAGGGGTGTCAATCGTTTGGTTAAAACTGATAAATCGAACTTAACTAAGTCGATTCAGTTTTTCATTATAAATATAAATCTTCTTAGTTGTAAAGTTACATATCTTTGTTACTTTATATTTAAAATAAATATTACTATAAGTTAGATGTCTAAGGTAGTATTTGAGTACTCTACTTTTTTTAGCTCCATTTTTATAAAAGCTTATTTTTATTAAAAATATTGTTTGACAACAAAAATACTCAAATCTCTTATTTTAAAAAATAAAAATAGAAATTAATTGTTTTATTGTAAGCATATGCTATATTTGGTTAAATTGAAAATTAGTTTGTATTAATTCTCAGTTACTAAATTTGAGTGGTAACAAATTATTTTAGAAGTGGTCACAAATTATTTTATATAGTGATTAGTGCAAATTTGATATGTTACCACTTTTAAAATAATTTGTTAACTGAGACTTAATACAAACTAATTTATAACATACAAATTATTCTTAAACGCTCTAATTCTACCCAACATTTATTTTAATTAGAGTTATCAAGCACTGTATAAATCAATTAATCCGAATCCAATCAAATCAACTTTATTAGATTGATCAATTTTTCGATTTTGATTTGACCATTAAATCCACCTGGACCAAACTAATGACACCCTTTGACTTAATTGATAGGGGTAGGGCTGTGCTAAATGTTAATAAATGTGGTCAGCTCATTGGAGGGCTTGGGAAGAGCCGGGCCCTATAGCCCAAGCCCAAGTCTCCAACCCTAACCCTAAATCACATCCTCACGTTAAGAATAGAGAAGAAGAGTATCAGAGGTTTTAAAGCACCCGGAGATTCAACTGTTGTTCTTTTCTTCCGCTATCTCTCTCTCGGCAGCTTCATCCCTCCGATAATGGCGTACGCAGCGATGAAGCCGACGAAGCCTGGATTCGAGGATGCTCAGCAACCGGAGCACCGCATCAGGATCACTCTCTCCTCCAAAAACGTCAAGAATCTCGAGAAAGGTCTTCTCTAATCCTCCTTGCTCTTTCATATTTTTTTCTTTATTGTTTCTTTGTTTTGAAATCATGTACGAATTAGGGTTTTTTTGTTTGTTTGTTTATTGCGGTTTTTTTTTTTTTGCAGTGTGTACGGATCTGGTTCGTGGAGCAAAGGACAAGCAGCTGAAAGTGAAGGGACCGGTGAGAATGCCCACTAAAGTTCTTCACATCACTACCAGGAAATCACCCTGTGGCGAAGGTAAAATCAGATTAGATTATTCGGTTTCTATTTTTGACTGTTCGTCATATTTTTCATTGTTAAGACTCAATCTTCTATTGGATCTTTTGCTGCCAGGGGACCTTTTTGATAGGTTTTTTTTTTTTTGAAAAAAAATATTGAAAAAATTGCGCTGGAAGATCTTAAGAATTTCAAGGAATTTGTAATCAAAAGAAGTAAGCAAATAATTGAATCTTTTTTGGGTCTATGTTTAACATTTTCCTGATAATTTCATGTTTATCTGATAAGCTTGAGTGAGTTCTTGTGTCTCTAAAGGGAAGAGACTGGTTGGTATTGCGGTTTGGCTTAAGAGGCAGCTCAACTCAATATGTAGCCTTGACTATGTATGATGTTGGGCTAACCAAACTTTTAAAAAGTTTTTTTTTTATTTTTTTATTGAAAAAACCCAGAAGTACAAGGTTGTTATTATTGTGTCGAAAATAGCTATAATTTTATGGGTTTAAATCTGCATTTGAGTCTTAATTAAGAAAAATGCTGCATAGATAGATGTTATTCAGCTTAGATATATGTGCTTATGCATTACCTGAAATCAATGACCAAATGGATAGGGAGTTGAATAACAGAATAAGATTGGTAAAACTTAACCCCAAGGGTATGGATTGGGTTTTGAATTGAGTATGAACGTGTGACAAACACTTTAAGCTTATGGTTTCGGTTATTTCTTACATGTGTTAATGGGAAAAAAAATGTTGGGTGAGATCTTTAGGTTGGTTTATATTTATTCAGAGTGGTTGCTGGTAGAGGTATGTAATAAGATTGTAAATCAAGAGGAACCATGCATATGAAAAAACTCTCTTTCCTTACATGATGAGATCATAATCTTTGAGAAAAACATCAATTATGTTGTAAATTTCCATAGATCCTAAATTAAAATCTAGGTCTATGAATCAAACTTCTCTGAATCACTGATTGATTTTTAAATACTGCTTAATTGACAAGCCTTTTTTTGCTTCTAGGAAAACTTTAGTGTAAAAGTAAAAGTATGACATTGTTTGCTCACCTTGGACAGTCGCATGTGAAGTTTTTCTTTTATCTGCCTGGTTGGGAACTGTAAACCTGCAAGCTGTGCATCCGCCTTTAAACCAGGGAAATTTCTTGTTTCTTTGTTGAAATTCAGGGAATGGATCATTTTTTCTCAGTTCTTATATTTACCTTAGAAGCCCTAAAATTGTAGGGCATCTTTGTTTAAGGACTAAAATCAGTCAGCATCTTAGGTGTCGCAGACAGTTACAGTCTCATTATTCATATAAGAGTTAGATATTGGGGTGGTTGTTATATAAATGTTGGATTCACTACCAAAAATAAAATAAAATTGAGAAGTTGCATGAAACATGATACTTCAGAAAACAACTGAATGTACCATCTTTTATTTGGAATTCTTTTAAGAAAAACAGATGAATCAAATGTCTGAGGTTCTGTTTGGTACAGCTTTTAGAAAAAACACTTTTGACTGTTTCTAGAAAAAAAAACTTTTTGCAAAAGCTTCTCCAAAACTCATAAAACTACTTTTCCACCATAGTTTTGTCCAAAAGCAAATGTTGGCAAACTTCCCAAAAACTATTTTTGGTCCAAAATCTGTGTGGTTACTCAACCAACGGGGCCTTAATGCTCTTTGACTCATCATGATGTTAGGTATTCTTCCATTCTTTGCTGGGAGTGCAAGGAAAATTAACAATGTAAAACTAATAATTAGCAACTTGACATGATGTTATTAATCTTTCAATGTTTATTTACATTTTTCACCCTGCTTCTTGACCTCAACTTATATGCCTCATTTTATATTCTAACTTTGAATCCGAATAGCAAGGTTCTGGTACATTGCTTTTTGTCACTTGCAGCATTAATTATAGTCACGCCAGTGATAGTTTTTCTTCTTTTGTTTCATTCTAGGAACCAACACATGGGACAGATTTGAGTTCCGCATCCACAAACGAGTGATTGACCTTGTTAGCTCTCCTGAAGTGGTGAAGCAGATTACTTCCATCACCATTGAACCTGGTGTCGAGGTTGAGGTCACCATTGCAGATCCATGATCATATTTCTCTCTGTTCTCTGTTACCAGTTTTGTGTTTTGCTCCATTCTTAAATGCAAGGGTCCTTCTTCATGTGTTCTAAGTGCTAGAGGTAGAATTGTGTTACAACCTAGAGAAATTCATGCGTTTTTGTTTTGAGTTGTCTTTGATCTAAATTATAATACACATTCTGTTGAGTATGAGTTTATGTACCAGTCTGTTGGATTCAGAATTATATAAGTTCTGTAACTTTGGTGGGCTTGAATGGTGACCCTAATTGTTACTGAGATTTAGAGTTGCTTAACCCAGTTTGTTCGCTTGATGCTGATTTAAGTAACGATATCTATATATAATATGATATCTATAAAATAGTTAATACTCCCATCATGATAAAATTTGTTGATAAATGTAATATTTAATGCTGATGAAGTAAGAAAATGTAATATATGCGGCAATGTTTAGCAATTAGTCATCTAAATGGATTGATACTTGTAAAACCTTTTCAAGATTACAGGGTACAATTCGATTATACATGAAGTACTCAATTTGTCATGTGGGTTTAAGCATATATGTGAAATCTACTCGGTACGGTATGAATTGTTGAATGGTGATATTTGAAATGAATGTATAGTAATTTAGAAGAAATGAAGTTTGCATTGAGAGTTTTTGACTGGTAATGAGCTTTTTCATTACCTGTCTTTATTTTGCCATAGGAAAAAGGATAATGAACAGACTAGAGAGGAACGGAATCCAGGTGAATGACATGAGAAAGTCACAAAGGAAACCTCCTCTAGCCAAACCACTATGTCCTCTAAGGACAAGCTAAAGCTTGCAAGTGTGTGAGGTCCTTTGTTACCGTTCCTTTGCAAATGGGAAAAGCCTGTAACAGCATGCTTGACTATCATATGCCTGATATCCTAGACTTTGGTGTCGATCTCCAACAGAGAGTGCTGTGAACCTGAGATCATTAATTATGCTCATGGAATCTGATTCAATGTATATTGGTAAGTGGAGATCATTAAGAGTGCTGTGAACCTGTTCATTGCTATACTAATACTTTCCTTGATCGCAATTCGTTCAGCTTCGTGCCAACTCCTATTACACCTTGCTTTTGGACCTGGTTTCAGTTTTGTTTGACTGAAATAAACTGGATTCGGACAAAATTATTCCATAACCAGGCCTGGTCCGCATAAAAGTCTCATGTCCAGATATAAAATCAGGTCAGGTCAGGACAGGACAAGGCAATCCAAATAAACAAACAAATTCTGTTGAATTTTATCTTAAAAGATTATTCTATTTTAACTTTATACGTTGATCTAAAGTTTACTGTTATAAACAAATGCTAAAATTTAAGATAATTCTTAATTTTGATAATATATTTTGCATATATAAGAGAAACATAAGAGAGAAAAAAACATATTTTTATTAATTTAAAATAGTAAAATTATAAAAAAATGTATTCACCTAACATACACATTATGTTTATTCATTATCCATCCTTAAGTTTTTTAATATTAAACAAATGAAATTTAATAATTCTTGCTATTAAATTTAATTTAATGGAAAAATTATACTACAATTATAATTATGATAAAATTTATGGCAAATTGATTTTAAAACCAATGTGGCTCCACACATGACATGACTTATGTGTCTAAATTTAAAATTGAGTCGGGTCTGCATACACTATATATGGTATGTTCAGACCTGGTTTTGTCCATAACTCGGATTTTTACCACCCCTAATAGCAATGGAGGAAGTTTAATAGGTCTGGCTTCCTGGAAAGAAAAAAAAAAAAACAAGAAGTAAATTACTCAGTCCAAAATGCCACTTCCAATCCTGAATGTCCTGCCTTTCCATGTTTTAATTTGTTCCTATTACCACCATAGGCTTCACATTAACATAATGGCTATATACCACTTATCTATATATAGGCTTGGAAAACATCCAAGCCCGTCATTTTTTAAGGAGGTTGGGGAGAAGATGTTTATTATCCAGTTTAGTAATACCGTAGATTGTAAAAGGGTGTTAGAACGAGAACCGTGGCATTTTGATAAAACTCTTGTGGTACTAGTAGAGGTAGATGGGTTGAAGAAACCCTCTGTCACGACGCCCCTGACGTAGGCTGACGTCATGACCGGCACAGCGTACTATACACTGTACATCCTCATATACAGTGTATAATACACTGTCAGCCTTCACGTACTCTCACAAACCTTCCCAAATTGTACAGAATATATTTTTTTTTTTTCTATACCACACATCAAATCAAATCCCATATATATAGATGATTATTCCATTCACAGTGATTCCATTCATTCCACAAATTAAATTCTCACCAGATAAATATCTATGATCATCTCATTTCATCATCTCAAGCATTATATAATCTTACCACACAACCCATCTAGGTGATAGTACATATATATAGTGTGTGATAATTATACATATCAAAATAACGTAAATAGAATTTATTTCCTCCAAACAGACATACACATACCAGACAAGTTCCTTTTCTCTTCGACTCAATACCTGAAAGATTGGAGGAAATGGGGTGAGCAAACAACAGCTCAGTGAATATAGTTCTTGAGATGGCAATTATATACATTTAAAGAAATATGACATTTAAACTCATACATTTATTCAACACATGCATCGTTCAACGAATATATCATACATGTCAACAACATAAATTTCATGCTTTTCAATAATATAATGCACAATTTCCCTCATCCGCAAGGCAAGAGAGCGGGTCTAACCTTGTATGGTCGTACAAGGTAGACACAGCCTCTCATTACCCAATTTCAAAACACAATGCACAATCTCCCTCCTCCGCAAGGCAAGAGAGCGGGTCTAACCCTTGTATGGCCGTTACAAGGTAGCCACAACTTCTCATTACCCAATTCACAGTCATTTCAAGGATCGCAACCCTTGTTAGGACAAACCTAACGAAATGACAATGAGGAATCGCAAAGCCTCATCATTACAACCTCTAATGCTAAAATCAGTTTGCATGATCCATAAACTCAATGCAGTATATATAAATCTAACATGCATACCATCAACCATTTTATATACGTACAATGCCATACAAGAACCAAATCAAGAAAACTATACTCACAGTACAACACGTTCCACTTAAACCCAATCATCGTCGCTTTCGAGTCCAGCTCCAAGTTAAATCCAATTAATTTAACCTGTCACAATCACTCCATAATTTAATTGCATGTCTTCATATTTATGTACATCTTTAATTTCTCAACTCACTTCAAATCACTACTAATAAATCCATTTAGGACTCAAAAGCAGTTATCTCGTTTCTATAAACTCAAACCGGGGTTTCATTGGGTTCACATCACTGGTCACATCACTGTGCACAGTACGATTCACATCACTGATCAATGTCACTATTTACTATTCACTGTACACTATTCACTGTACACTATTTACTATTTTACTGTGCACTATTCACTATTCATCACTATTCATCCGACAGATGTAAATTGTATTAAAATTGTCCGACGGTCTCCAAACCTCCTGAAATCAAATCTAACCACATATTCAGAGTCTCTATAGTCCAAGAAGTGTTTTTCTATCTTCCTAGCGAATTTCTCATTCACATTGGGGTCAAAACCCCAATTTGTCAAAATACCGTAAAACGGCTCCTACAGTCAAAATTAGGCCGCTAGAACGGTTACCGCTAGCTTAGATAGTAATTTCACGAAGAAAGGGAGTGAAAATTGCTTACCGTGAGTCCGGATTTCACCCGAATCCCGCTTTCTCCCTTTTCTCTCTTCTCCTTCTTCTCTCGGTTCTTCTGGACGTTTCTCTCTGTTTTTCATTCAGCAATCGGTTTTGTTTTATTTTATTATTATTTTTTTTTTTCTTAATGAACAGTAACTTACTATTCACTACTATTCGTGATACTATTTGATGAACAGTATCTTACTATGCAAGTACTGTTCATTATATCTTTTTATTTGTTTTTCGTCGTACCCTCAATCACATACACGTATTTTGACTCCTACGTATAAAATACGTGTCTTATCAAATGTATAGTTAGCTCTTACATATAAAATACGTGTATTATCACGCATATATGTAGCTCATACGTATAAAATACGTATATTATCAAATGTATATTGAGCTCCAATGTATAAAATACGTGTATTAGCAAACGTATATGGAGCTCTTATGTATAATATATGTGTACGTCATTTACTTAAATTTACGGGGTGTTACAATCTCCCCAACTTAAGGAATTTCGTCCTCAAAATTTAGAAAGGACGATTCCTCACGTGATACTCAATCCCAGAAAACTACTCCCGCATTTTATATTCCGCTTCCATGTTTGCTCTTCTTGATACGTGGTATCCTCCCCAACTTAGAGTTGAGTTATATCCATAATATATATGGAATCCGAAGGATATGTCCTTAACATCAATATCTAGAATTTATTCCTGATACTTATCAACAGTGACAGTAGAGCAAATCGGTAAGCCAATGGACCTATCCTACCAAGGATCTCTAATGGTCCAACAAAGCGCGGTGTGAGCTTTCTTTTTCATCCCAAATTTCATTTGGCCTTTTTGTAGTAAGACCCTTAGCAAAACTGAGTCAGCCATAATAAATTTCAAGGCCTATAAGGCTTATGATCAAGTGCCATCGTTATGCTATTATCATAGTTGCTTATACACATAAGGTTACACACATAAAGTCTTCCTTCCAATGTTCACCAAAATTCAAGCATACCAGACCCGAGCATGCTCGCAAGCATCAAAATCATTCTCTCAGTCTGTCAGCCAGTCTGATGATGAAATGATGTACTAAAACGGAGATGAGTACCAACTCGGGCCTGCATGGCCTTCCAAAAGCTCGATGTGAACCGCGGATCTCTATCCGACACAATAGAAACAGGTATACCCTGCAACCTGACAATCTCCCGCATATAGAGTCTGCTCAGCTTGCCCATAGAATCCCTAGTGTTCACCGGTCGAAAGTGAGCGGACTTGGTCAAGCGATCAATAATAACCCAAACAGCATTATGTCTCCTCGGGAAGGAACGTACTGATAAACTGTTCAAAAGTCCTGATAAACTGTTCAAACATACTGATAAACTGTTCAAAAGTACTGATAAACTGTTCCAAAAATACTGATAGGAATAGGCCCTTTTTCTAAAGGAAAATGGAGAATTTCATTCGGTCTAATGTTAATTTAAGACAAACTGTTATCAGTTGCTCCACATCATAAACTTAAGTCCCCTACTTTTAATTTAGGTATAGAAGTGTAGTAACACATTGATCGTCTGACATGATATGAAACCTTCATGATTGGCCATCATTTTAGGGTTTAGGGGACTTGATAAATTTAGTTACTCTAGCATCTACTCATAAAACAGCTTAATCAGTATCTCTTAAGACCAATGATCACAAGATCTTAAGTTGACACTTTATTCAACCAAGTTTGTGAAAATCACTACTCACTTCATACATGATAAACTGTTAATTTAAACGAGAAATAGCAACTGGGTGCCACTCTAGTGTCATGTCCTTTCTTTTCTTGCCGTTGGTTTCCTTTCTTTTCATGCAGTTGGCCTTGAACCAAGCCTGCCTTAGTTTCTTTGTTTTCTCCTGAAGATCCACCTCTGGCATCTCTTCCATCAACTTCCTTTCTTCTTCCAATAAACTCAAAGCATCTTTTATCTTCATATCTCCACCAAGCCTTTCTCCTTCCCCCATTTCCTGCAGTACATAATTAATTAACAAGTAATTATCTTTATCAGAACATCCCCAAGTTGAGATATCAAAATACTTATACAGATCAATATATAATGGTGATAAATACCTCAACATTTGCCATAACGGTCTGCAAGGTCATCACCTTTCTCTGAGTCCATTTCCTTTGTTCCTTCAATAAACTCAACCTGTCTCTTATCTTCATATCTCTACTAACCCCTTCTCCTTCCCCCATTTCCTGCAGTGCATTTCTGTGACGCCATTTCCTTTGTTCCTCCAAGAACCTCAACGCTTCTCTTATCTTCATATCTCCACAAACACCTTCTCCTTCCACCAATTCCTGAACATTTTTTATAACGACCTGCAAGCTCATAAGCTTTCTGTAAGGCCATCTAGGGATGCCCAATTCCCTGCACCTCCTCTTCAGCTGCGTTAAGCCCACCTTAAGTTCTTTTGCAGCGTCTGATATGCTCATGTAGAAGTAGCGTGAGAGGTTCGTGCGTGATAGAGTCTTCACCCTCTTCAGTTTCGTCATCGATTCCTCATGATCACTACCAGTACTACTTATACTCCTACTGCAGCAGCTAATCATCCCCTCTTCCTTTTCATTCATCCCAATTTGTTGTTTCTTCCCTTCTAATCCAATTCTCATTTGATTCAAACCTCCAAAGTCCACATGATTAGTACCAGTACTACTCATCCCCTCTCCATTTTCATGCATCACAATCTGTTGTTCCTCCGCTTCTAATTCCAATAGCAAATTAATCAACACAACGAGGATGAAATTGCCAATCTGTTAATAATAAAGTATAATCTAAAGTGGATTGAGCATTGATACTCACCTTCAAGTTCATTAAGTTGGCTTGGAAAGTCATCTTCATCCATTGAAGAATTCATGAAGGGTGGTACCACTGCCTCGTGTAAGCCATATTCTAGAAGAGGCTCCCACGTATACGGGCTGCTACCAAAACTTGAACAGCTGAAATCAAGTGGGTGGAATTGGTTTGAGAAGAGAAATGGGTCTTCTCCAATATCCACCATGTCTCTGTTAGGCCATGGTGGAGGGCTGGTAATGCAGTAAGAAATGTCGGGCAGCTGCTCCTTCGTCGGATGTGGCTGCAACTCATCCTGTTTTGGCGCCGGAGCTGCTCCTCCTTCTCCTCCTGCCATAATATTTCTTTTCTTCTTTCTCTCTTCCTTTCCTATCTTCTCCTTTTAATGCCCAGAAAATCTCAGCCTCCAACAAACTCAATCACCAACTCCACCACCCCCAGAAAACCAGACTAGCAGTAGTATAACTCACATAAACGAACTGACAAGCGTGTTGAACAACCGACAAGCATGCGGCTGAACAGGAGAGCGTGCGGCTCAAGAATGGCGTGCGATGAAACCGACAAGCAGGTGGCTGAACAGGAGAGCGTGCGGCTCAAGAATGGCGTGCGATGAAACCGACAAGCATGCGGCTGAACAGGAGAGCGTGCGGCTCAAAAATGGCGTGCGATGAACAGGCTGACTGCAGGAGTGCAGATGCATAGGAACTCCGACAGGCTTGCTAACCAATAGTAACTCCGACTCCAAAGTCAACAAGTGCTGGCTGCAGGTGCCTCCGGCGTGCTGGAGCTGCCCGTGTAGACATACCATCAACCCGCTCAGCCAACTTGTATTGTTTGGCCCTCTGGACCACTGTGGCAAAATCAGTCGCAGGCCTTAGGTTCAAAGAGAACCTCATAATCTTGTCACTCGGCGTCTGAACTAACCCAAGGGCATAAACTGCGAGTTGCCTAAACCTGAGCTCGTACTCCCTAACTGACATGGTGCCCTGTGCGAGATTCAAAAACTCGAGTTGCTTAGCCTGTCTCTCAGTCTCTGGAACGTAAGCCTGTAAGAACAACCGTTTGAAGGTGTCCCAACTCTTCCTTACATTACTTTATTCCTCCTTTTACCTAACACTGGTGTTGATAATTCAACTTCTAACGACAGTGCAAGCTATCGCACGAATATTGCTTGGATTAACAATTTCACCACAGCTTTGGCTATCCCAAAATTTATAGGTTGCCTACCACAATTTATTCTAGATCCTTATCCTTCTCAGAATATCCATTCCAAAAATAAACTATACCAGTCTATTTAATTCATGTTTGTATTTCTGGTTAGGCATGTCACTACATTGTAACAAGATAAACTTTTTCATGCCTTAAATCAATTTCAGCATGATGATAGAAGCCCTTATAAATAGCTTCTTTAATTAATCTCATGCCTTAATCATCTCAGAGTCCTTAACCCAATTTTCTATTATCTCTTATCATCAGTTAACTTTAACTTAGCTAACTTGCTTTATCATTTTCAGAGACTGAATCCTTCTTTAAGATGGTCTCTACTCAGAGTCACAACTTCGTTACTACGTCTACTATTAGATTGCCAGTTATGATAGGAGAGTCTCTTCTCCTGAATGTTTTCATAACTTTCACATATCTTTTAATTTCATCTGGCTTATCATTGAGACCTTCTATGTATTTTATTTTTACGTCAGTCTCAACTATATATGTTTTTTTTTTTTTTCAGAAGTACCCACACCATTAGCATCCACATCTGGAGCTATCAATGGTTCAAGCCTCTGTCTTTCTCACATTGCAATTCCACAAGCTTCATAAGCTGTGTATTTCGTTGTTGTTGGGTAGTTACTAGCCATATATAAGCTATATAATTTATTCTCACTGGATTACATCCAGTTCTTTTTCTTTCAGCCTTCTGATCCTTTCCTGATCAGCAATTTCCATTGTTAATCTTGACTATTCGTTTCCAAATATGAAAACACAAGTGATTCTCAGTCAAGATAACCTATTGGATTAGGTTCCACATAATAGAACTACCCATATGTATACCCATACAAGCAATCATAATATCATAAAGCTTTTATCTTTTTAAGAATTTTACACTTAAGGCTCTGATACCAATATTGTCACGACGCCCCTGACGTAGGCTGACGTCATGACCGGCACAGCGTACTATACACTGTACATCCTCATATACAGTGTATAATACACTGTCAGCCTTCACGTACTCTCACAAACCTTCCCAAATTGTACAGAATATATTTTTTTTTTTCTATACCACACATCAAATCAAATCCCATATATATAGATGATTATTCCATTCACAGTGATTCCATTCATTCCACAAATTAAATTCTCACCAGATAAATATCTATGATCATCTCATTTCATCATCTCAAGCATTATATAATCTTACCACACAACCCATCTAGGTGATAGTACATATATATAGTGTGTGATAATTATACATATCAAAATAACGTAAATAGAATTTATTTCCTCCAAACAGACATACACATACCAGACAAGTTCCTTTTCTCTTCGACTCAATACCTGAAAGATTGGAGGAAATGGGGTGAGCAAACAACAGCTCAGTGAATATAGTTCTTGAGATGGCAATTATATACATTTAAAGAAATATGACATTTAAACTCATACATTTATTCAACACATGCATCGTTCAACGAATATATCATACATGTCAACAACATAAATTTCATGCTTTTCAATAATATAATGCACAATTTCCCTCATCCGCAAGGCAAGAGAGCGGGTCTAACCTTGTATGGTCGTACAAGGTAGACACAGCCTCTCATTACCCAATTTCAAAACACAATGCACAATCTCCCTCCTCCGCAAGGCAAGAGAGCGGGTCTAACCCTTGTATGGCCGTTACAAGGTAGCCACAACTTCTCATTACCCAATTCACAGTCATTTCAAGGATCGCAACCCTTGTTAGGACAAACCTAACGAAATGACAATGAGGAATCGCAAAGCCTCATCATTACAACCTCCAATGCTAAAATCAGTTTGCATGATCCATAAACTCAATGCAGTATATATAAATCTAACATGCATACCATCAACCATTTTATATACGTACAATGCCATACAAGAACCAAATCAAGAAAACTATACTCACAGTACAACACGTTCCACTTAAACCCAATCATCGTCGCTTTCGAGTCCAGCTCCAAGTTAAATCCAATTAATTTAACCTGTCACAATCACTCCATAATTTAATTGCATGTCTTCATATTTATGTACATCTTTAATTTCTCAACTCACTTCAAATCACTACTAATAAATCCATTTAGGACTCAAAAGCAGTTATCTCGTTTCTATAAACTCAAACCGGGGTTTCATTGGGTTCACATCACTGGTCACATCACTGTGCACAGTACGATTCACATCACTGATCAATGTCACTATTTACTATTCACTGTACACTATTCACTGTACACTATTCACTGTACACTATTTACTATTTTACTGTGCACTATTTACTATTCATCACTATTCATCCGAAACTATTCATCACTATTCATCCGACAGATGTAAATTGTATTAAAATTGTCCGACGGTCTCCAAACCTCCTGAAATCAAATCTAACCACATATTCAGAGTCTCTATAGTCCAAGAAGTGTTTTTCTATCTTCCTAGCGAATTTCTCATTCACATTGGGGTCAAAACCCCAATTTGTCAAAATACCGTAAAACGGCTCCTACAGTCAAAATTAGGCCGCTAGAACGGTTACCGCTAGCTTAGATAGTAATTTCACGAAGAAAGGGAGTGAAAATTGCTTACCGTGAGTCCGGATTTCACCCGAATCCCGCTTTCTCCCTTTTCTCTCTTCTCCTTCTTCTCTCGGTTCTTCTGGACGTTTCTCTCTGTTTTTCATTCAGCAATCGGTTTTGTTTTATTTTATTATTTTTTTTTTATTTTTTTCTTAATGAACAGTAACTTACTATTCACTACTATTCGTGATACTATTTGATGAACAGTATCTTACTATGCAAGTACTGTTCATTATATCTTTTTATTTGTTTTTCGTCGTACCCTCAATCACATACACGTATTTTGACTCCTACGTATAAAATACGTGTCTTATCAAATGTATAGTTAGCTCTTACATATAAAATACGTGTATTATCACGCGTATATGTAGCTCATACGTATAAAATACGTATATTATCAAATGTATATTGAGCTCCAATGTATAAAATACGTGTATTAGCAAACGTATATGGAGCTCTTATGTATAATATATGTGTACGTCATTTACTTAAATTTACGGGGTGTTACACCCTCGGAAACTAAGATGATATGGACGAAATTCTGGATCCACATTTATGATCTTCCCATTGCATATATGACAAAAAAGTGGCAAAAATAATTGGAAATGCTTTGGGAAGCTTTGTAGAGATCTCCAAGGATCAGAGACCCTGCTGCTTGGGTAGTCACTTCGAATATGTGTTAACATGTAAATACGGAAGCCATTAAGACAAGTTGCACAAAGGGGTAAACCAC
Source organism: Paratinospora sagittata (assembly GCA_035771175.1). Lineage (NCBI taxonomy): Eukaryota > Viridiplantae > Streptophyta > Magnoliopsida > Ranunculales > Menispermaceae > Paratinospora > Paratinospora sagittata. Next base: position 10,431,613 of record CM069608.1, read on the forward strand.
TTCGGGTCTCACTCAAATATGAGAGGCTACCTGATGTTTGCTACTATTGTAAAAGCTTATCTCATACAGTGAAACTCTGTGAGAAATTCATCTCAGATGAGGCGGAGATGAAAGGGGATAAACTACAGTATGGCTCATGGTTGAGATTTCATGATGGGAGTATTCTACATCTGAGCAGAGTTCAGAGGAAGGGGATGTCTTAAAAGAAAAAAACATTTGCCCATGGTTGTGGAGTCACTAACGAGAATGTTGCATCCGAGCAGCTCCGATGGGGGCAGTGAGGACATGGCTGACGTCAGGAGTATTAATGGTGCTGACAAAAGGAGTAAGAAAAAATTAGAATAGACCTCTTATCAAGACAGTGTATCTGAAAAAACCAGAGGGCGGGGATGATCCAAAACCATTCCTTTCTCAGGATAGAATACAGACAAATGGAGGGGAGTGTGCAAGACGACTTGGTGAGAATCCACATGGGCCGTTTATACAAGCCCAAGACTCATGTTTAGAGGTTAAAGGCAAATGTGAAGGGCCCAACCCAAATCTACATACCACAAGGATGGACCTCTCGACATAAGAGTAGAAGCCCAAACCAGAGACGTGATTATGGGGGAAGTCCATGGCAGGCACAACCCAGGCATGCAAGCCCAACCTGTCAACAACAATGAGATTAACGTCTACCCCAAACTAAAAAGAAAATGATTACTATAAGGAACAAAACAACGTGGAAAAATTAAGTCAGCACAAATCCAAGAACAAGCAGCGAAACAAGAAGTTTGTTGGAAGAAGTTAGCAAGAGCTTCGCACAGTCCAGTGATGCTAAATCAATATTGGATTCACTACAAAATCGAGGTAAGAGGTCATTCTCACCAGAGGAAATGGAACTGAAACTTGATTCAAACAGTCCAGTGATGCTAAATCAATATTGGATTCACTACAAAATCGAGGTAAGAGGTCATTCTCACCAGAGGAAATGGAACTGAAACTTGATTCAAACAGTCCAGTGATGCTAAATCAATATTGGTTTCACTACAAAATCGAGGTAAGAGGTCATTCTCACCAGAGGAAATGGAACTGAAACTTGATTCAAACAGACTTCAAAGACTTTTTCAATGACCAAATCACGATGATTCATCGATAGGGTCTGCTTAGCAGCCTTGCCGATCTCCATGAAGCTACTCAGTTGGTATGTTCGAGGGCTTGGGAACCTTTGAACATTCCGTGATTTGCACAATTTAATTCACAATCAAGGTCTCGAAGTAGTTCTATTGATAGAGACACGACTTATGGTAGCCAAAACAACTCCTTTGAAAGCTAAACTAGGGTTTGACGGGTATATATCAAGCAATTCAAGAGGGAAGGGAGGAGGCCTGTTAATCTTTTGGGTATATATCACTGCTGACGGTGCAAGTGAAAATGAAGTGTAAAAGTATTCTAAAAACGTCTCTAAGGCGGTCATGCACTAAATGCAAGGTGGCGTGCAAGTTTGAGCTGATGTCATTGAAATAACTACACAAAGAATAAAATATTCAAAACGTGCAGACGAAGTGACAGCTAAGGTTTTCTATCCTAAGACTCGAGATACAAGATACCTAAGACGAATCTTATAAATTGACCATTGGATCTTTGGCTCTAGGCGGTTAGTCCTAAGCATCCACTTTGATACTAATTGTTCGTTCACCCAAGAGGTGATGGTCAATTTTAAACTTTTTTAATGACTTAGTTATATACATTGGTATATTGGAACTAAATGCACATGCTAACCTTAAAGTAAAATGCATAACGAAAAGCACACTAGGATTTATAGTGGTTCGACCAAGCCTACGTCCACTACCTAATCTCTCGATTAGGATTTTCTCAATCCACTAACTGATTTTCTTACGGGTGAGAAACAAACCGTTACAACTGCCCTTTTACATGTTTAAGGCGAACCTATCTTTTTACGGGCTAAGGATGAACTGTATTTTTTTTTTTGGAATGAGAAAAAACTCATGTTCTTTTTATTGGATAAAGAATAACCATTTTCCTTTTACGAGATAAGGAAGAACCGTTTTCCTTTTATGGGATAAGGAAGAACCGTTTCTCTTTTACATATTCAGAGATAACCTATTTTTTTACAGGTTAAAGACGAACCTATTATTTTACGGGATTAGGATGAACCAGTTTCTTACTTACAGGTGAGGATGAACCTTAACATGATTACAAACTTGAAATCATTAAGGGAACTACATTCACTTGTCCTAGTTGTTTCAATACAGAAACACACTAGCATTACAACACAAACTAATAATGTTGGTTCTAACTGAGTAGAACACTTTACAATTAAGCTCATGTGCATAACATTACAAAGATGTATAAATTTGAATACATAATACTTAGAGAAAATACACTTACAGTCTTTTACCTTTCAATGTCCGATATTGCTCAAGTGCAGTTTCGAAAAACGTTTGATATGCAAATCAATTAATTGTTTCATCGAAAATATTATGATACCAATTAAACATTGACGTAGAAAATGCAGGACCGGTGTAAATCGTAGACACAGACAGTTTTCAAAATAGATATAGTATATAAGCATGAAAACTCATGGTTCAGTGTTCAGTAGTTAACACAACTACTGATACAGTTCAATGCAGTACTTAAGATATGAAATCAAGTACAACTATATTTCTCATGAACTATTTCTCAAATTCCTTCATCAACATGATTGAAGATAAGTATAAATCCAGGCTGAGAATTTGAGTAGAAACCAATTCTAAATAGATTTTCAAAGATAAAATATAATTGAAACTCAATATGAAAATCTATTGACTAAGTAAAGTATCAATGAAGAATACTTTGAAAACTTAGTGCATTTGAAAAACATTTTGAAATATTAAACATCGACTAACATTCAAATTTTTTTTGACACAATAAAATTATTGGCAAGTTGTTTGATTCAAAGTATTGGTATTTATAGACTTGGTAGACAATAGCCGTTAAACATTTAAAATTCAAATACAGTGTGAACGTTTACACACAACGACTAGAATGTTATATGAAAATGGCAACAACAATTTTCACTAACATTCTGGTTATTTTCAGATTTCATAAAAAAAAAAGTTTTAGAAAAGCTTATTTTATGTATTAGAGAAGATTTCTGATAAATCTGAAAAGGACTCTGTGCAAAGATCTGTTTTAAAAAAGTAGACTGATATAGTGTACTTGTTATAACAATGACGGTTGTTGAATTAGAGTCCTGATTCGGTAATCAGCGTTATGACGCATAATATCAACTTTGTCATTTTGTTCCTTAAGGGCGCTCATTATGTATAAGCGTCCTGCTGAACAATGAAGTGAGGGCGCTACTGACTCGTAAGCGTCATGACTTTCTTTGCGATAGAAGTGACTTAACCCTGATGGCGCTAAAACACAGTTAGCATCCTGCTTTATTTTAAAACAATTAAGTACACGAGGGTGCTACTATTCCGAGTAAGCGTACTACCTTTTAAAACATAAAATACAACATGAGGGTGCTACAACTATGTAAGCGTCATACTATATTTAAAAACACTTGAAGAACAATACTAGGTGCATTGGAGGACAATCAACGTCCTGAAAGTTATTAAGTTGATTCCCAAAGGTGAGGACACTCCTATCTAGGTAGCGTCCTGATAGTTTATTCAACTTATGATTATCAGCGTCCTCAAAGATAAATTCTTTGAATAACTTAGAAATCTTTCAGTAAGTTGATGTTGAGTCAGCATCCTGACAACTTCAGAGGTTGACTAATAGGGAGATAGATACTAACAAGTAAGCGTCATGATGAATCGGTTCAATTCAACTTTGAATGTTATCAGCGTCCTAATGAACCATCAGCGTCCTGACTTATCAAGTTCAGGAGAGCGCTACTAACTCATTAGTGTCCTGAAAGACTCTAGAAACACAGTTTGGACTCGCGATTAAAAATACAATGAATGCGAATAAAAACTCGGTAAATTTTAAATTAAACATAGAAAATTAAATCATTTGAAATACCGTAAAGTGTATGATCAAAACATGCAAATATGCAAGTGAATTTGTGCATGGTTTTGGAAAACGTTTGAGCAACATCGATTAGAGAAAGATATACCTTAAATACTGTGTATTTCTCATTTTCTTATAATCTTTAAATCCAACTCTTCATTATGAGGTCTTCAATGAACTTCGAGCTTGAGTTGAATGTCTTGAACGGTGATCGAAATATGTAGTTTTGAAGCTTGATCAAATCGTTCGTGATGTGATCTTGAAATCAGGATATGATCTTTGAAGTCTTTTGATTGAAACGATCTTGAACGTCTGATATGACCTTGAGTTCCTTGATCGAATCATTCTTTAGCTTTTTGCATTCCTGAGGTGCTGAGATAGGTTCTTGAATAAAGCTCGTTAGCACCGAAAGAGATTTCGTTTGTGATCATCAAAATATACTTCATCAAGTATACTTAGGGACGTGCTAAGTGATGAACCGCTTAGATTAACAACTGTATCTCTTCTTATTATGTGCCGAAGGTCTCTCTAATTTGTTGCATGTAACAGAGCAAAGAAAACTTCTTGAAGGGCTTAAAATGGCTAGGAGAAGACCTCGAATTTCCCACCTGTTTTTCACAAATGATAGCCTTATCTTCTGTTTGTTTCAAAAAAGGATGCACAAAAAATTCAAACTATCCTTAAAACATAAAAAGAAGAATCTGGACAACAAGTCAACTTGGAAAAATCTCCAGTTTCTTTTAGTGCCAATGTCCCACAAATTCAGAAAGAAGAAGTGATTCATATCTTGGGCATTCAAAGAAGCAGGGGTTACTCTAAATATCTGGGGCTGCCATTTTCAAGCCAAAGAAATAAAGTTCAAATGTTTGAATACTTGAAGATGAGGATCTGGAAGCTTCTTAAAAAATGATAGGAGAAGTTATTTTCTGCGGAGGATAAAGAAGTTCTCATTAAGGTTGTAGCTCAAACACTCCCATCATTTTTTATGAGTTGCTTTAAGCTTTCATGCAAACTATGCAAACATATGAGCTAACTTATAGCTAATATCTAGTGAAGATTCCAACAACTTTGTAATAAAATCCATTGGAAGAATTGAGGGGAATTATGTACACCAAAGGTAATTGGAGGTATGAGATTCAGGGGTTTAGAGGCTTTTAACAAAGCTTTATTAGCCAAACAGTGTTAGAGGCTGGTGAAAATCCCGGATTCTCTATTATCCAAGCTTCTTAAAGCTAGGTACTTTCCTAGATCCAGTTTCTCGGAAGCTAAAGTAGCTAATGGTTCATCTTAAACTAGGAGAAATAAAATCGCGAAGCCTCAGGATCCCAATACATTCCAATAGTATCTTCGGTGCAAAGCAGTCTTTGCCGCACAAACTGATGAGTCTAGTCGCTGGTCAACACATAGTTTTTGCTGCTCTTTAGCTTTTTAAACATCATCGAGTGATCAAACTCTTCATCCATATCGTGAACCATCACCTTCGTACTTTTTCCTCTCTTCACATCCTCCACATCGCAGTCGCTTAATATGTTGAGAACATGGCTCTTCACCAATTGTATTCCCAATAAAAGCTGGCCTAAATTTGAACTCACGTCGCTATTTTTGAGCGTCTTTCTTATGTTATACCTTTCTTGATCATGATCTTGATTATCATCAACTCCCTCATGATCATGATGATCTTCATGACCTTTTGGTATAACTTTCTCTTGTTCTCGATGTTGATGATCATAGAAATGAGGGGATAAAGATAATCTTAGGTATAGGTCGTGGGCAACACTGTCATCAATCTCTGGTATCATTCCTCCATTAATATTACTAGTACTAGTACTCCTCGGACTCGATCTCGCTATTTCAAGCAGGTGAGTTGGGATCGAGCAAACAAGCAGGACTAGCTTTGCAGCTGGATTTCTCTTTTTATCTCGACACCATTTCCAAACGTTTTCCAACAAAGAACATAAAAACCCTAAGTTGGAAATCACCCAAATCATCATCTATTACGAAATCTTTACGATTAAAAAGATTCCTTTTGCTCTAAATAGCAATTTCATGGAGAAAAATTGGAGAAATGACTCACCTCGGCGTTGATTCGGTGAAGATTCGCTCTGAAACCCTCTTTTATCTTTTCCCCCTTTCTCCCCTTTTGTTCTTGCTGAAATGAGCAAATAAAAGTGGGTTTGGGTGTTTTATTTCGTACACACCCCCACCGACTTTTATTAAAAAAATAGATTTTAAAGTGAGGAGCGCACTTCTCCCAGTCAGGCACGCGCTTTTCCTTTTTTTGAAAATCACTATCTCTCGGGTTTCGCAATGAGGAGCGCACTTCTCCCTTGCCTAGAAATTCTATCTTGTTTCCAGCACAGAGGAATGTGTTCCTCCCCTCTTGGGAGCGTGCTCCTAAGCCTATTTTACCCATTTTTCTCACTTTTTCACTTATTTCTTCCCTCAATTGGTCTCCCAATCAAATTTACACTATTAAACACACATCAAACATCACAAAACATACAACACACACTCCTAATCACATTAAAAGTTTGGGGTTTATTTTTATGAAATTGAGGGTCGTTACAATAAATTTTTCTACGAAAATACAACTTAGAGGAGATAATCATGGCTACGTCCCAAAATTCGCATTTATCAAGCTCGTCGAAGACATGTTCGACATCAAGATTTTCAAACTCGCCTATCGACAGAGAAAAGTGGTGCCAAAACAAGGTGGCAAAAGTGAAGGTTAGCAGTCTACAATACAAAATAAATAATACCTCCCCAAATCTGGATAATGTAGCAGGTCAAGGTCAATCGGTGGAAGATCGGATGCCAGGTGTAATAGAAAGCTGCAACATTGCCAGCGAGACGGCAGGTACCTCTGGCCACATTCGTCTGGAAAACAAGATAAGTGATACCATTTTGATGAAAGAACCAACACCTGCTTCGACTGGCATTAAAAGTCGTTTGCCACATCAGGTGAGCTCTAATGTTCGAGGTTAATCGATGGAGGTTGTTGGCCTAGATAGGCACGATCCTAACAGAGAGCATCGTTATAATGATACGGGTCAACCGCATGTGGACACATGAGTTGAGGAGGATAAGCTTATATCCAAAGATATGGATGAGCCTTGTGGGGTGAGACAGAATTCGACCCAATGGAAATTGGGGCAGTGGCAACGAAACAACCAACGGGCCAGTATCATGGGCTCAACGAGGAAACTCAACCCAACAGGGGCTTGGGTTGCAACATCCTCAAACCTATCAATGGGGGTCCAAAAGGCATCATTCTTGAACGCATTTTCCCTGCCAAGATGGCGGAGAATGTTGGATTTACACCTTCATCTATCTTGATGCGTCATCCAAAGGCACTGTCAGAGGGAGACGTGGTATTCTTAGAAGTTGAGATCAATTGCTCCTATCACGATAAGACTGATGGTTCTACATCATGAAAGGTTGAGCATTCATTTGTTAAAGCCATAATTAGTCTACCAATTTTTAAGTGTAGCAAGATTTGCAGCTTGACTATGGATCGGGGGAACCGGAGAGCATGGGGCAAGCAAAGGGAAAGAAAATTTTTCACAATGTCCTTGAACAAACCCAGATCCAGGAGGAGGAGTGTGATGAGTTTCTGGCAAGATTAGCAGCACCAAGACGCCAAAGGAGGAAGGAACGAAGTATGGTTGTTTACAACTACGCCATGAGCTTGGAGGATGGCGAAGTTGGGGATTTGGTGGAAGTCGGGAAGGTGAAGTGGCAGGAAACTGATGAACTAAATTGGGGCAACGGTTTCTCGGACGTGGACATCAGATCATCTGACGAGGAGTTCGATAACAGTGTTTCGGGCCTTGAACCAGATATAGGACTAGCCAATTCCTTCATGGACATACATAACGCCCATTCTTCTATTCCGTGGAACCCTCAGGTACTTTCCACTGAATTTCAATTTTATGGTTAGTTGGGCATCCTAACCCTTGTGTTCCAAGCTCCATGTTTCACCCAAATCCCGACATGATCAATCCTTAAATTGCAACCCTGTACCAGTTACCCCCATAATCGAAACCCATAGCGCCATAGGATTACACAATGATTCCCCATCATCCAAACAAGTGGTTTTCGGTAAACAGTCCTTAGTGGCTGCCACCCAGAACACTAGGCTGGATGTAGACAATGTTGGTAATTTAATGGGGACTGACGGGGTACTTCCGGGGGAAGATGGTTCGAAGGCAGTGAAGGCAAAATCTAGTTTGGGAGGCAAATAAGTTGAGATCATCACCTCTTATATGTGTAAGATGAAGGTATCTGTGTTTAATTTGACTCTGAATAACAATCAGACTGATGGGAATAACATAGTTCCCAAATAAAGATACTCTCCTGGAACATTCGTGGGTGTGGTGCTTGTCGCAAGCGCAGTTTAATAAAAAAGGTGATATGTAAGGTGAAACCTAATCTGGTTGTTTTTCAAGAAATTAAAAAAGAAGAAGTGGATCGCAGGTTAGTCGGCAACTATGGAGCTTGAGATTTAAGAAGTGGATTCTCTTGCTTATGGTGGGGTCCGTAGGAGGCTTGCTAGTGGTTTAGGACACATGAAACATCATAATAAAACATAATTTAATTGGAGGGTTTTCAGTATCAATACAGATTGAAGGAGATAAATAGTAACAATTGGTGGTTCACAGGCATTTACGATTCTTTCAAAACATCAAAAAAAGGAAAACTTTTGGGTTGAGATTGCTAGTCATAGTCCTATTTGTGGAAAGAATTGATGTCTCGGGGGGATTTTAACATCATCCGCTTTCTACATGAGAAGGTTAACAATCATAGGTTAACACAAAGTATGTAGGCGTTTGATGCCTTGATTTCTGATTTACAACTTAAAGACCCGCCTCTCTTGAATGCAAGCTTCACTTGGTCAAACTTCAAAAGTGAACCAATATGTTGTAGACTGGATCGCTTCTTATTCTCTATGGCATGGGATTATTGTTCCTTGGTTCTAGGCAAGAGTTTTTACCTAGAATCACATCGTACCATTGCCCCATTTTGCTTGTCACAGACAAAGGTTCATGGGGACCAACTCCATTCCGTTTTGAGAATGTGTGGCTTCTTCAGAGGAAATTTGGTGGATTGATTCAGGATTGGTGGAGAGTGGCCCAGGCCCACGGTCATGTGGGTCACAAGTTTATGGTCAAGCTTTCTGAGGTCAAGGTAAATGTCAAACAATAGGAAAAAGCTTCGTATAGTAATTTAAAATTGAAGATGACAGCATTAGAAGATCTGATTAGTCATCTGGATAGTAAGGAAGGTCGGGATGGATGGTCTACAAACATGGCTGCCATGAGAAATCAAGCAAAGGCAGCACTTGCAAACATTGCATTAAAGACAAATCCCTAACTTAGAAGATGAAACTCAAGTGGCTTAAGGAAGGCGATGTGAATTTTGGCTTCTTTCACAACTTGCTCAATGGTAGAACTGGGAAAAACATCATCTCAAAAATTGCAATGAGTGATGGGTCAATGGTGTCCTCGGAGGATGACATCGTTCGCGAGATTGTGGGCTTCTTTGAAAATCTTTATGATTCTCCTCAGACACAAGCATGGGGTATGGAGGGCGTGAAGTAGGATCCTTTTAATAGAGCTGACTCAAAATGGCTTGAAAAACCTTTTGAGGAAGAAGAATTACGTGCAACAATCTTTGACAGTGATGGGGATAAACCTCTTGGACCAGATGGCTTTACCATAGCGTTTTACCAAAATTTTTGGGGGTGCTTGAAAGATGATCCCATGAAGGTGTTGGAGGACTTTTTTCAACATGGGGTAATGAACATTAAAACAAATAAAATGAACATTTGCCTTGTCACGACGCCCCTGATGTAGGCTAACGTCATGACCGGCACAGTGTATTGTACACTATACATACCCTATATACAATATACAATACACTGTCAGGCTCAACGGACATACACAATATTTCTCAAAAATTTCGACAGCATGTCCCCATAAATTGGACATCTCACATTTTCCCTGATATACCTCAAATCCAATATATATAGATAGTCAACCACAATATTCATCCATTCATCTATCCATTCCATTCATTCATTTATCAACTCATATCATGTACCATTTAATCATGTAATCATTATCCAACCATGTATATCATTCTATTTCATGATCCTGATAAAGTTTCAAAATCAATTATAATTTACCTTACCATTCAACCCATCTATGTGATACTATTTATATATTATGTGATAGTTATACATATCAAAAGTAAGTATAAACCATTTCCTTCATGCATACATACATAAGCAAAGTAGAATTCTAGAAGTACGCCTATCTCTCTCGTGTTTTTCCTTTTTTCCTTTGACTTTGTACCTGAAATATTGAGGAAATGGAGTGAGCATACAACAAGCTCAGTGAATATATTTCTTGACATGACAATCATATGCATTTAGGAAAATACGACATTTAAAACCATTCAAAACATTTATTAAACACGCATGCATCATTCAACAAATATATCATACATACCAACAATATAAATTTTATGTTTGTTCAATAAAACAATGCATCTTTTTCAAAGAAATTCACCATCTCCCTCCTTTTAATAATGAAACGGGTATAAATTCCTTATTATGCATCTATAAGGAGCCTACGCTCGAACCTCCCACTACCCAATTCACAATCATTTCAAGGATTCTAAAATCCTTTTTAGGACAGTCCTATTGACAATGAGGTTACACATAACACTCATCCTGGACTAATTCTTAACGAAATGATATTACATGCGATCTTCCTTCGCACGTCTCACATACTCCAATGCCAAAATCATTTGTGAATGATCAATAAAATACAATGCATTTACATACATAACATGCTTACATTTAAACATTTTATATAAATACAATGCCATACAAAAAATAAAATCAAGAAATATACTCACAGTACAGGACTTTCCAAACCTAAGTCCTACTATCATCGCCACGATCCAAATCCACTTTAATCAAATCCAAATTTTTCTGTTTCATCCTGTCATATTCATTCCATATAATATACATCAATTTCATATATCCCTATTCGTTTCACCAATCAATATTAACTTTCCAATTCATATGTCTAATTTTCATGAGGACATCCCAAATATTTTACGCAATCATATAAAATATTTCTACGGTGAAGAACAATAAAAATGGGCTCTCTAACCACATTTTCATTATTCATATTCACCATATTTACTGAATTCATTCAGAAAATTTCTAGAAATATTAATCGATATCCAAAAATCACAATCTTGGTATCGAAACGTCCGAAATTTAGTTCTCTATGATTCTATGGTCTTAAACCAGAATTTTACTGGATTTCAATTCCATTTTATTCATTGGAAATAATCACAGTACTGTTCATTGGAAACATGTATAATTTTACTAAAATTATCAAACGGTCTCCAAAAATCATGAAATTAGTATAGATGAACTCACAACAGTCTATTCTACCATTTCCTAGCCTTAAACGGGAGTTCCATCGGGTTTTAATATGATTCAAAAGGTCTCCAATATCAAATCTAACTTCCAACAGATATAAAAATTCTAAATGAACAAATAAATAAAATCTAACCACATATTCAGGGCATTTATAGTCTAGGAAGTGCTTTTCAACCTTTCGAACAAATTTTTATTCAAGTCGGGTCAAAACCCTAATTTCAAAAACATCGTAAAACAACTCCCATAGTAAAAATTACTCCGAGAGAATCGTTGCATCTAGTTTAACTATCAATTTCACGAAGAATTAAAGTGAAAATCACTTACCGCAGGTCCCGATTCGGCAAAAATCCGACGATTCCTCTTCTTTCCCTTCTTTTTTTCTCTTTTTTCCTTTTTTTTTTCTTCCTTCACAACGTGGAGAGAGAGATGTTAAAATGAGATATTTTTTTCCCATGCTCCTCATGCAACTTAATAAAACAACTCCCACCCCCCATCATTTTCATTAATTCATTTAGCAACTCCTCCACTTCAGGTGTCAGTGATGAGATTGAACATGAGCAAATGTTAGCTTGCCAGGATTTGTGTGGACAATGACTTGTTGGTCAGAGTTGCTGACAAGATTGGTTGTCCAATTGGCAGTTGGCCTCTTAACTACCTTGGACTTTCGCTGCGAGGCAACCTTCTCTCAAAGAATTTTTGGAATCCGATCTTGACAAAAATTTCAAGAAGATTGGATAGATGAAAGAGAAGTTTCCTTTCAAAAGGAAGAAGATTGACTCTTACTAGATCAGTCGTCACAACTCTCCCAACTTACTTCATGTCAATATTCAAAATGCCTACCGAGGTCGCGAAAGTGATCGAGAAAAAGATGCGTGCCTTCTTATGGAAAGGAGCAGATAGCAAGCATAACTGTCACTTGGTGAATTGGAATGTGGTACGTCTACCTATTCAGAGAGGAGGACTAGTGATTGAGAATTTTGAAATGAGGAGTGTGGCATTGGCCTCAAAGTGGTTGTGGAGACTGTCACAGGATCAATTTTCACTATGGGCTAGGGTGATCTATAGTGTTCATGGGGTAGTGCTATCAGATTGGTTTACTGGAACACCTCCAAACACCACATTTAGAAGCCCTTGGAAATTTATAGCCTCACTCTACTCTATTTTTTCTATCCACCTTTCTCCTAGAGTAGGTAATGGCTTAACATTTAGATTTTGGGAGGATTCTTGGTGTGGTGAGATAACCCTTACAAATCGGTTCCCTCGCCTCTATCAATTGTCTTTTTTTCACCTTATGCCCATTTTGACCTTCGTCCTTCAAAGGGGCGACGCGACAATAACACCTCATCTTACAATTGAGAGTTGCATTTCTCTAGGCCCCCTACCTCTAGATCTCTTGAACAACTTCATGATCTTCTATCCTTGCTTCTATATCCAAATCTATCACAAGATGAAAATAGATTTAGGTGGTCTTTGTCATCCTCAAGTTGTTTTTCATGGAAATCGTTCTTGGATTTTCTTACCGATGGCCCCCTTCATTTTACTTCCACATTGTTCCTTTTATTTGGAATGCTCAGGTGCCATCCAAAGTGAAATTCTTTGGCTGGACTTTGGTGAATAAGAAACTTAATACAATGAATGTTTTACGAAAAAAATTCCCAAATACATGTTCTGCATTGTTGTCCATTATGTCTCAAAGAGGGAGAATCTTTGGATCACTTGTTTGTTTCATGTGAGAAAGTTAGGAGAATTTGGCAGAGATGGCAAGCATGATGCAATGGAAATTTTGTTGGTTCTTCTTCATGTGAGCTGTGTTTTTCCCCAAAAGTTCCTGTTCATAATAGAAGGTTGGCGAAAATTGGGAGGATCATATCCTTTGCCACCCTATGGGAACATAACTTGAGCGCAATAACAGAATCTTTCAAAACAAGGCTAAAGATGACTTTGGTTTGTGGGAGGAAATTCTATTGTTAGCATTCACCTGGGTAGCTTCATCAAAACTAACTGGTGGTTTTTCATGTAGTGAATGGTATAGAGATTGGGGTGCCTACTTGATGTTTGGGGTTTAAACCCAATGGTTGTGGCTTTGTGTTTTTTGTTTTTCTTTTTAGGTTTTGGGTTGTACTTTCTTTCCTCCTTTTCAATATATATATATATATATACTTGTTTCTTGTCAAAAAAAAAAAGGTTCATCTTAAACTTGGAGAGGAATTGTTTGGGGCAGGGACCTCTTAAAGAAATGTATTAGATAGTGTGTGGGCAATGGACACAAGATCCATTTTAAATATGACATGGATTCCTAGGCTTGGCACTTTCAAACCTATCACTCCATTGTCTGATGCCACTGATAAACAAGTCAAAGACTTCATTTCACAAGATAGGAAATGGGAAATTGATGAGCTTTAAAGGGCGGCCTAGGAGGAGCATGTTCAGACAATCCTTCAAATTCCAATAAGTGACAGAGAAGTAGAAGATGAACTCATTTGGAATTATACGAAAAATGAGAAATATATAATGAGGAGTGGTTATTGGTTAGAGAGACAAACACAAGGGGCAGGAACTCCATCATTTTCTAACGGGCCATATCAGTGTTGGAATATTCCCCCTAAATTAAAAGTTTTCCTTTGGAGGGTGTTGAATAACATTTTACCAACTTATGCTAACCTATTTTTGAGAAAAAATGCTAATTCTCCAATTCGCAGGGTATGAAACGAAGAATCAGAATCAATAACTTATGCCCTAGGTAATTGTTCACATGCAGAAGGAATTTGGAGCCAAACTTCAGTGACTTGTGAGGTGAATAATATCTTTTCTTTTATAAAGTTTGGGAAGTTTGAAGAAGTGATTATGAAAGCAGAAAAAGGTAAAAAAAAACCCTCATTGCTGTGTGGTGGAAGATTTGGAATTCGAAGAACCATCAAATTTACCTAGGTACCAAGCACATCTCTTCCTTATCACCAAATCAAGCTTTGTACCTTGTGCAAGAATTTAGGAAAAGACACACATCAAACCAATCGAGAATCAAAATAAATGGGAACCTCCATTGCGCCATCAGTTGAAACTAAAACTTTGATGCAGGAGTTAAATCAAAGTTGAATTAAAAAGGGATAGGAGTGATTGTCTGGTACGACGGGGGCTTTCCTATTGCTTCTATGGCAAAGAAGATGGTTGGTGGTTTCTCGGTGAAGATAGTTGAAGCACTAGCATTAAGGGAGGAACATAGATTTGCGGTAGAAAATGGAATAAAGCCATCCTATATTGAAGGTGATTCTCAAACGATTATTAGCGCCATCAATCTTGTTCACAAGGAGAAGAAGAGTTTAGTGTGATAATTGAAGATTGTTGGGTTCACTTCCAAGGCTTTTGACTTGATTGCCACCAAAAAATAAAAAAATTTCACAAATGCCATCAAAATCTAAATAATGACCCATTTGCTATAGTTTGACCATTCAAAGGCTAGTCAGCAAAAACGATGGCGCCATGTGGATCCTGAGATGCTGATTTGACATTGTAGAGAAGGCGTCTTTCCTCCACGATTTTTTTTTTTGTATAGAAGGCGTACAAATATATATATATATATATATATATATATATATATATATATATATTTTGTACAAAAGACGCCTTCCATACAATAAATTTTTTTTTGGTACTTGTTTCAATCATTCGAGTGCGCCCACGAGCTTTTTTCTTACCTGACCACTTTGAGTGTGTCCTAATACCCTCCTATGAGCCTCCTGAGGCGACGAAACCGAATTCCGTGGTTTGGCCTTGGTGAGGCTGAACAGTTTACTAAAATCTTCAATTTTTCTTAATAACATAAATTTCAAAGGGGTCCAAAAATTCAATCGGGCATCGGAACGGGGCTCCGTCGCCTCTGGAGGCTCGAGGGAGGGTATTGGGATGCACTCAAAGTGGTCCGGTAAAAAAAAAACCCTATGGTTTGGCCTTGGTGAGGCCGAACAATTTATTAAAATCTTCAATTTTTCTTAATAACTTAAATTCTGGAGGGGGTCCAAAAATTCAATCGGACATCGGAACGGGGTTCCGTCGCCTCCGGGGGATTGTGGGAGGTTATTGGGACGCGCTCAAAGTGGTTCGGTAAAAAAAAAAACCGTGGTTTGGCCTCAGTGAGGCCGAACAGTTTACTAAAATCTTCAATTTTTCTTAATAACTTGAATTTCGGATGGTGGTCCAAAAATTCAACCGGGCATGAGAACTGGGTTCAGTGGCCTCTGGGGGCTCGTGGGAGGGTATTGGGACACACTCAAAGTGGTCCGGTAAGAAAAAATCCCGTGGCCCCACTCGAATGATTGAAACAAGTACAAAAATAAAAATAAAAAACTGTTGTATGGAATACGTTTTTTGAAAAAAAACCTTCTATACAATATATATATATTAAGACGCCTTCTATACAAAAAAGAAATTCGTGGAGGGCGTCTTTTTGATAGACGCCTAATCTACAATGTCAAATCAGCATCTTCAGATTCACGTGGCGCCACTATTTTTGCTGACTGGCCTTTAAATGGTCAAACTATGGCAAAGAGGTGTCATTATTTAGATTTTGATGACATTTGTAAATTTTTTTTATTTTTTGGTGGCAATCAAGTCAAAAGCCCTTCACTTCAAGGTGTTCATCTCCAAGCTATTTATATAGAGAGAGCAATTCGTTTGAGCCAATTTGCCATAGGAATTAATTCTTGCATAGTTTGGTTGAATGTTGTTCCTCCCATAGTTATGGATATATATTGTATGTCAGGAGACTTCTGCTCTTTCCAATTAAGCCTTGTTTCCATTTCAAAAAAAATAATAATCTTTTTAATAAATAATATTAATCAGGATGGCACTTGTACCAGATCAGAGTAAATAAATACAGAATTGTAACAGCCACAAGTATAGTCCATAGGGCAATAAGAAATATGAAATCCTTGGTATTTTAAATAATTTAAAGACTAGGGAGCACGTTCGCCTCGGGATTTAAATCTTGCATTCCCAACGATATTTCCTATTTTGGAGGGAACGGAGAAAAACGGAAGTTACGAGTGTAAGAAAAGTAACGGCCAAAACGTCCGAAATCTCGCATCTCTCTCCTAAATGTACCCAACCAAAATTGCATTCTTTCTCTGCTCTCTTTGATCTTCCATCTCCTCTCTCTCTCTCTCTCTCTCTCTCTCTCTCTCTCTCTTTCTCTCTCATTTTCTTCTCTTCAGTTTTCGAGTTCTTCGATTCTGCATTTTTTTATCTTATTTTTTTGGTGCAATTTTCAGTGTGTAATTTGAGGAGAAATGGGGTTGATTTCAGGATTGATGATAGGGATGCTGTTTGGATTCGCATTGGTGGCTGGATGGAGCCAAATGATGCGGTATAGAAGCAACAAGCGCGTTTCCAAGGTACCCATTACGTGTTTTGTCTTCAATATGCTTGTTCTTGTTCATCTAATGCATTTTTTTTTTTTTTTTCTGGATTGGGTTTGAATGCCTAGAACTTGGTTTCTATCCGAAATTTCATTTTTGCAAGTTGTAGAATTGGATTATTTTGATATCTGTTGATGATATGGGCCCATTAATTTATCGCAAAATTGAGATTGAATGGGGACGGATTATTGTACTTCTTTTGATGGATTCACTGCTCAATGCATGCATGTATGTAAGTCAAATTTCAGTTAGTTTCAATTGATGGTGCCGCTCCAATACGACGATGAAATCCAGTAGATACCAACATCTCTATAGATCTCTATGCCTTAGATATCATCTAAATTTGGAGATGAAATGGCAAGAAATTGATCTATGAGCATTATTTTCTTTAGATGATTTGCTTCACACTTATGTATGTTTTTCAAAAAAAAATTGTCTTTTAGCTTCTGGAGAATAATTGAGAGAAGAATGAGAAAGATGCTTGATGAGAACTTTGGTATTTTAGGTTTTATCATAAGTGTTTCTTGTAGTGTAAGCATAAAAAATGTTAACTAGAGAGTTGTTACCAAATCATGTAGACAAAGATGAAACTGGTAAATTGAAGTTGGTGGGACATGTAGGGACCACTCACATGTGGCAGACAAGTGGAGCATGCGCGTGGGGACCACCCGCCGAAAGTGGGAGACAAGCATGCGCGTGGGGACCACCCGCCGAAAGTGGGAGACAAGCACGCGTGTGGGGACCACCAGCCGAAAGTGGAGCACGCGTGTGGGGACCACCCGCCGAAAGTGGGAGACAAGCACGCGCCGAAAGTGGGAGACAAGCACGCGCGTGGGGACCACCCGCGTGCTTGTCTGGCCGAAAGTTGGTTTTAATTAATATTAAAACCATATTAAATTATATATTTGAAATTACATATTTGCCCCCGATTACACCTATAAATAGAGCTCAACTTCAGTTTTCAAAGACATTCCTGAGAGTTAGAGAGTTCTGTTCTGAGATCTATTCTTAAGAGATCTAGTCTGTAATATTCACCTAAGGGTGTACTTTGTATTCTCTAATAATACAAGTTTGTTGTCTCCCGTGGACGTAGGCAATTTGCCGAACCACGTTAAATCCGTTGTCTTGTTTTTTTCCTTTCATACTTTACTTAGTTTCCGCACAACAAATTGGTATCAGAGCCAAGGTGAGGTTTTGGAAGAAAAACAGACTCTCTGTCGAAATTTTTTGAGACAAAGTCGAAATTTTGAAATTTTGTAAACGTGATCAAAACTGTGTTCTGATCACCCGAGGAGGTAGCTCTTGTTCTCAGGAGTCCAACGCAACAAACGGCGAGAAAAACGGAGAAGAAACGAGTCCCCAGGAGCCGATCAAAGTTTGAGCCCTGTACCGTATTTGGCAGCGCTATTCACACCGGAAACAGCCGTCACTGTTCATACCGCCGTGACTGTTCATACCGGCCGCACTGTTCCCGGCCCGACACTGTTCACCGGTCCGACACTATTCACCGATCTGTCACTATTCACCGGTCCGACACTATTCACCAGTCTGTCACTATTCACCAGTCCGACACTATTCACCGGTCCGTCACTATTCACCGGTCCGACACTGTTTACAGGTCCGTACTATTCACCTGCCCAGTTCTGTTTCGGCCCAGTCACTGTTCAAAGCCCAGCAACTGTTCAAGGCCCGTCACTGTTCAAAGCCCAACAACTGTTTAAGGTCCGTAACTGTTCAAAGCCCGTCACTGTTCAAAGCCCATCAACTGTTCGGCCCGTCACTGTTCACAGCCCAGCTCTGTTTCGGCCCAGTCACTGTTTCGGCTTATTTTTTCGTCTGATTTCAGCAAAGTCAGACTCGTTTCCACCATTTTCAACCGTTCCGGACGCAACCGTGCAATCAGTTTCTGCAGATTCGAAGTACTTTTCGGCGTCATACATATCTTCGGTCTTAATGGCGGAGGAAATCCCAAGCACAAGCAGGCCTTGGCAAAGAAGTTCGATGTCAAATGCAAAGTTCGAGGTGGAGAAATTCAACGGCACCAACAACTTTGGCATGTGGCAATGCGAGGTTCAAGATCTCTTATTCCGAGAAGGCTCACTTATCGCCTTGGAAACCAAGCCCAAGGATATGTCCGATGATGATTGGTATTTTGTCAATCGTCAAGCTTGTGGAACAATCAGACTCTGTTTGGCCAAAGATCAGAAGTATTTTATCATGAAAGAGACTATGGCAAAAAGTCTTTGGAAGAAACTGGAGGACAAGTACATGACGAAAAGCGTAGAGAACCGCCTCTACCTGAAGAAGAAGCTTTTTTGTTTTAAATACAAGCAAGGTACTCCCATGATTCAACATCTTGATAATTTCAACAAGATTCTCGCTGATCTACTGAATCTTGATGTTGACCCTCTTGATGAGGATAAGGCACTATTGTTGTTAAGCTCTTTGCCTGAAAGTTATGAACATTTAACAACAACTTTGCTATATGGTAAAGATGAGGTTAAATTTAGTGATGTTTCAAATGCTCTGGTGAACAACGAGTATCGAAAGAAGGACCAGCGCGATCACAATGAAGCATCACCAGCAGCCTTGACGGTATCCAGAGGCAGGGCTAACAACAGATCTGATAGATCCAGTGGGCGAGGCCGATCTCGCTCAAAGTCAAAAGGACCTTCATCACGTCAACGTCTTGGAAAGGATGAATGTGCCTATTGTCACCAAAAGGGGCACTGGAAGAAAGATTGTCCAAATAAGGGCAAGACAGATGCAAATGTAGCACAGAAAGCTGAAGAAGATTCTGCGTTCTCAGTTTCATCTATAGACATTCAGTCTGATAGATGGATATTAGATTCTGGCTGCTCCTATCATATGTGTCCGAATCGCCATTGGTTCTCAAAATTGGATGAGTTCGATGGAGGGGTCGTGGTCATGGGCAACAACAATACCTGCCGCACAAAAGGTATCGGAACTATACGCCTTAAGATGCATGACGGTACAACAAGACGGCTCACGGACGTCCGATATGTTCCAGATCTGAAGAAAAATCTGATCTCCCTAGGAGTCCTTGATTCCAGCGGTTACAAGGTAACCATTGAAGGTGGAGTCCTAAAGGTTGTACGTGGAGCACTCTTGGCCATAAAGGGTACTCAGAAAGGAAATCTTTATTTCCTTGACGGACACACAGCAATCGGAAGTGTCTCAGCTTGCACCAGTTCTAGTGATGTTTCATCGGACACTTCCCGACTTTGGCACATGCGGCTCGGACATGTTGGAGAGAAGTCTCTTCAAGCCTTGATAAAGCAAGGCTCTCTGAAAGGTGCAAAGACCGGGAAACTTGACTTCTGCGAGCACTGTATCCTAGGCAAGCAGACGAGAGTCAAGTTTGGAACTGCCATCCACCTCACAAAAGGAACATTGGATTATGTTCATACCGACGTTTGGGGACCCTCTCAAAATGCTTCATTGGGAGGTAAACGTTGGTTTGTTACTTTTATTGATGATTTCTCTCGTTATGTTTGGGTTTATACCATGAAGCACAAAGATGAAGTGCTCGATATCTTTCTTATATGGAAGAAAATGGTAGAAACCCAAACGGGAAGGAAGATTAAGAGGCTCAGATCTGATAATGGAGGAGAATACAAGTCAGACCCATTTCAGAAATTTTGTGAGAATGAAGGGATTGTCAGACATTTCACAGTCCCAGGCACGCCACAACAAAACGGTGTTGCTGAACGCATGAATCGTACTTTGATAGATAAAGTTCGCTGCATGTTATCTCATTCTGGACTGAGCAAGGCATTTTGGGCTGAAGCTTTGTCATATGCCTCTCATATCATCAATCGACTTCCTGCAACAGCACTAGATGGCAAAACTCCCAAGGAGGTATGGTCTGGACACCCCGTTTCAGATTATGATTCTCTGCGCATTTTTGGATGCACTGCATATTTCCATGTGAAGGAATCCAAACTGGATCCTAGGTCCAAGAAAGCGATTTTCATGGGCTTTAGTGAAGGAGTTAAGGCTTTCCGACTATGGAACCCTGATACAAAGACAATTGTCAAAAGTCGAGATGTAACTTTTGATGAATCTGTGATGTTAAAGCATACAGTTTCTGATAAAGAAATTCGCGATCCAGATTTGCCTCAGCAGGTGGAGTTAGATATTCCAGTAACTCCTAGCAAGTCAGCAGAGATATCCAACCATCCTGAAGAAGAGGAGGAAATCTCAGTTGAGGTGGAGGCTCCAGGACCAGACATCATTCAAGAACCAGATTCAATTGCCACCAGTCGACCAAGAAGAGAAATCCGCAAACCTGCTCGGTACACTGACATGGTTGCATATGCATTTCCAGTCACCGGAGACGATATTCCATACAATTACAGAGATGCTATTCAGAGTATGGAAAGTGATAAGTGGAAAATGGCAATGAATGAGGAGATGACATCACTCCATCAGAATCAGACTTGGAAGTTGGTTCCACTTCCAAAAGGAAAGAAATCAATTGGCTGCAAATGGATTTTCGCTAAGAAGGAAGGCTCTCCTAGCACAGATGCTATCCGATACAAAGCCAGACTGGTAGCAAAAGGCTACGCTCAGAGGGAAGGAATTGACTACAATGAGGTATTCTCACCTGTTGTTAAGCATTCGTCAATTCGAATATTATTGGCTTTGGTTGCACAGTTTGATCTCGAGTTAGCCCAACTCGATGTCAAAACTGCTTTTCTGCATGGTAATTTGGAAGAGGAGATATATATGTCTCAACCAGATGGATTCAAAGTACCAGGAAGGGAGAATTGGGCTTGCAAGTTGAGCAAGTCATTGTATGGCCTGAAGCAGTCACCGAGACAGTGGTACAAGCGATTTGACAGCTTCATCCAAGGGCAAAAATATACTCGGAGTCAGTTTGATCATTGTGTCTACTATCGCAAACTTCAAGATGGAACATTTATCTACTTGCTTTTATATGTAGATGATATGTTAATCGCATCTAAAAGCAAGGTGGAGATCAACAAGCTCAAGGCTCAATTGAGCTCAGAGTTTGAAATGAAGGATCTTGGAGAGGCCAGAAAAATTCTCGGGATGGAGATAACTCGAGACAGAGTCAAAGGCAAAATCTGTTTGACTCAGACTCAGTACTTGAAGAAAGTTCTTCAAACTTTTGACATCGGCAATGACACAAAACCTGTGAGCACACCATTGGCACCACATTTCAAGCTAAGTTCATCAATGTCACCAAATTCCGAGGATCAGAAGAAGCAAATGGAGAAGATTCCATATGCAAATGCTGTTGGTGCCTTGATGTATGCTATGGTGTGTACCAGACCTGACATTTCACATGCTGTAAGTATGGTAAGTCGTTACATGCACAACCCTGGTAAAGGCCACTGGCAAGCAGTGAAGTGGATTCTACGGTATATTCATGGTACTGTGGATATTGGTTTAAAGTTCGAGAGAGATTCGAAGAGTTGTAAGCATATAGTCGGATATGTGGATTCGGACTATGCTGGAGATCTTGACAAGCGCAGATCTACTACTGGTTATGTTTTCACTATGGCAGGAGGACCAGTGAGTTGGAGATCAACATTACAGTCAACAGTTGCTTTGTCTACTACAGAGGCAGAGTACATGGCAGTAACAGAAGCTTTCAAGGAAGCAATCTGGCTTCATGGTTTGATTAAAGACTTGGGAATTGTGCAGAAGAATGTTGAAGTTTTCTGTGACAGCCAGAGTGCCATTTGTTTGGCAAAGAACCAAGTTCATCACAGTCGAACGAAGCATATTGATGTTCGTTTTCATTTTGTTCGAGAAATAGTAGAAGAAGGGAGTATTCTTCTGCAAAAGATCAAAACTGCAGATAACCCTGCAGATATGCTTACAAAGGTGGTTACAGGTATCAAGTTCCAACATTGTTTGGACTTGATCAATATCTCACGAGCTCGTAGTGCCTAAGGGCACTAATGGAGGCAGCAACATGTGGAGGAGATTGCAGGTGTGAAAGAGCCTTGATCCACATGAGGTGGAGGTGGAGATTTGTAGGGACCACTCACATGTGGCAGACAAGTGGAGCATGCGCGTGGGGACCACCCGCCGAAAGTGGGAGACAAGCATGCGCGTGGGGACCACCCGCCGAAAGTGGGAGACAAGCACGCGTGTGGGGACCACCAGCCGAAAGTGGAGCACGCGTGTGGGGACCACCCGCCGAAAGTGGGAGACAAGCACGCGCCGAAAGTGGGAGACAAGCACGCGCGTGGGGACCACCCGCGTGCTTGTCTGGCCGAAAGTTGGTTTTAATTAATATTAAAACCATATTAAATTATATATTTGAAATTACATATTTGCCCCCGATTACACCTATAAATAGAGCTCAACTTCAGTTTTCAAAGACATTCCTGAGAGTTAGAGAGTTCTGTTCTGAGATCTATTCTTAAGAGATCTAGTCTGTAATATTCACCTAAGGGTGTACTTTGTATTCTCTAATAATACAAGTTTGTTGTCTCCCGTGGACGTAGGCAATTTGCCGAACCACGTTAAATCCGTTGTCTTGTTTTTTTCCTTTCATACTTTACTTAGTTTCCGCACAACAGGACAGTGAGTTCATCATTGGTTATTTGACTCGTGAGTTGGGTAGGGTGCAATTGGGAATTGGAGGTTTGACTCAAAAGTTCTCTTTAGTGTTTCCTTGAAGGAAAGGGCGAACACTTTGGCTCGTTTGCAAGAGGTCCTACTTCATCTTCTTATTATATGCAAAAGGAATCAACGTAATTAGGTACCATATGTTCAATCACAAATATGAGATACCATACTATTATTACCAGCTTTAGATATCTGTTGCACTGTAATCTTTTGGGCAAAGCCTCCCTAAGGTGATTCCTACTATTTACTCTGGACACAATTTTTTTTTTTGAAGAAAACATACAAGACCCTTTGAAGAAATTAAATGGTTTAGGGCTTGTCACTGCTAATTTTAAGATTCGGGAATAAAAATTACATGCTTCAGATTAAATTGATGAATATCAAACATAGATAGCATATGAAAATTGATCGTGCAATAAGATTTCATTTCCATAAACCATTCATAGCATCATTGAGTTAATTTAGTCTTTTATGTTGAATCAAACTGTAATTCAAGAAAGATTATCCCTACTTTATTCACAAAGATCTTACACTTGGAGACAAATACTAAGTAGTTGTTTTTACCTTTGAAGAATGCTTTCTCAAAAAAGTAGCTTTTTAACTCTTTGAGGGGACTTGGGGAGCAGAGCATGGCCTCGGGGAAGAGACTAAAGGAGGCAGCCTCCCCCTTTAGGTCATTTTTGTGTCATGAATTTGGGAAAATCTAGTTTCATAATTTTCTCTAACGTTCTTGTAACAGAGATTTCAATAGATTTAAGAGGATTTTGCACACTTGTTTCACACCTTAGATGCTCCATGATCCCTTGCTAAAAAGAGATGTTATTTGGTAGTTTGGCTAATGTACACTTGTTGGTGATATTTTTACCATAGCACCGAAACACTGACCATTTTTGTTGTCCTCTGTATAAGATAAATCTGTAGATAGTTGTAGCTATAGTACACCTATTAAACTTGGTTCTTGATTTCGTATTTGAAGCCTGTTAAAAGACCCTGTACTTGCCTCTGAATTCATTCTTCCTCAAGTTTTTTTTTTAAAGAAACTTTGGTCAGTTTATGAAGGTCAAAAGGAAAGAAAACACATACGATGTATAAATACTCTATACTTAAGCGTTTTAGTCAGAACTTAGGGTTGTGCTCTTCTATATATGAAGCATTATAACCATGAGATAGTAGATTATATTGAACTCTATTAAATGATTTTACAATTTACATACACATGTGTCTCATTTGTTTATGGTTACAAGATCATAACTCATTTCTGCTATTTTTTTATCCAATATATTTCTTTATCATTAAAGTTACTCAAGTTTGTACATGACAGCTGATGTAACTTTTGGATTACCCTTTTACATTATCGTTGATAACATTATATATATATATATATATATTTTCAGGCTGCTGATGTAAAGCTTCTTGGGTCCCTTAACAGAGATGATTTGAAGAAGATATGTGGGGACAATTATCCTGAATGGATATCTTTCCCCTTGTATGAACAGGTTAAATGCACTTTTGATTTTGTTCTTCCTTTTATTGGCAAACTTTTTATTTTCTTGTGCTGGCTTGTTATTGAAGTTGTTAGACCGTGAAGTCACCTATGGTCTAGATTTTCTTGAACACCTTATGGTTTTGCTAATTGTAGGATCAGAGAAACCTTTTAACTTGAAAACATGGAAATGGCTTAGAGGTGCAAATTCTTGTTGGCCCTTTATTATATGAATACTATTTTATATTGGAGAAAATTTTGTTAACTTTATATTGGTTTCAACAGTGGATCGTCAGTAATTCTAGTTAGTGGAATATTATGAGTTTCGATTGCAAGTGTCATCCATGAATTAAAACTCCCAAAAAAGTCTCAACCATTTGTCAAACTTTTATGATTTCCTAATGATTGAACTATCAATAGTACATGAACAAAAAAAATTGCTAATGTTAGAAAAAATTGAGAAATTATTTGAAGAAATCACTTACTTTTTTATATGAAGAGTTGCTGAAACTTGATATGAACTTAAAAGTTTCATTAGATGATGGTTATAAAGATTACAACTATTTGATATTGAAGCTAAATCCTATGTAATATGGGTGGAAACTAAAAATTCACCAGGAAAATAAAGGAGAAAAGTTTTAAAGACATTAGTACAAATCTAATAAAGAAAGGAACATCTTAGGTATAAACTATATGATGATTAACTCAACTCTAGGGTTGTGCTTCAAACCTGAAGACCCAAATAAACCGACCGACCCAATCAAAAAATTGTGGGTTGGGCCAGGTTATTACTTAGTTAATGGGTCAATCCGGTGAAGTATCCACCACCCAACAGGTCAGGTTATTAGGTCAGGTATAATTTTTTTATACACGACCAAAACTGACCCACCCAAATTAAATATTTAATCGAACTATTTGCATGCAACATATTAATTAGTCTAACATTTCCAGAGCCACATTGGAAAACAAATTTAATTTAATAGAGCACACATATAAATTTATAAGTTTGAGCCCTAGGAACTTCCAAAGCTCAAACAAGCTTGAGCTTCTAAAGTGTAGTCTACATGTAGGTGGGTTGGGGTGGGTGGTAGATGGCTTTTTTAGGGCTGTTCATACCTGAAGTGTTGTCTACATTCAAGAGTAGACTACATTATAGGTTGTGCTCATTAAGCATTTAAGATATATGTTCTTGTGTGCTCCATCTCTGTCAAATCCAACTTATTATACTTTTTTAGTTAAGTAGTTCCTTGTACATTTTTTAATTGTTCTCTCTAACTGGTCAGCATAATTAAGGACAGTTGAATTTAGTGAAGCTTGGGGAATTGTTGCCTGAGTTCTGAGATGTAACACATGATAAGAGCTTCTGAATCTTTTTGACACTTTATTGACTCATTGAGTTTTCTCCAAATATGAGAAATGTTTAATCATGTATCTCTTTTTGGTTGCAATTAGATTCTTAATTTGCTTCTAATGTCTGTTATCTGTAGCCTAAATACATATTTAAACCTCTGTTCTATAAGCTACACTTGAAACTTTTTTTGTGTTAGCATTCGTGATACTATTATGAGAATTATTATGCTTTGCAATGTAGATACATGTTTAGAAGTTCACTTCATATGCTTTATCTTACTTAAAAGAACTCTTTCAGGTGAAATGGCTCAACAAGCAAGTGAGCAAAATGTGGCCTTTTGTTGCAGATGTAAGTTTCCTTGATGTCTTAACATGTATCTAAATTATGCATGGTTGTATTTGTCTAAATAAGAATCATGCAATTCGTCTACATATTGGTGGTGTAATATCGTTGATCTGTTTGCTTTTATTTTTTTTCTCCTTTAATTTGAAGCTCTTTGCCCTTTGGGCATTCATTTTTCTGATTCTGTTCTTGTCATTTAATTCATGTTTATGAACTATAGTTCCCTTCAACTAGACTTTGTTCGTAACAGATGAAAAATATTTTGTTGCACTAGTTTTCTTGTAGGATGATTTCAACATGAAATTTTATCGATAAAGAGCTCGGCATGCACAAAATTGCACCTACCCTGAGAATTCCTTGGTTTTGTTTTCTAGCAGCAGATGTGATCATGCTTCTAGACTTTTATTACAAGTCTACCATTCATATTGATGTTTCTGATGACTTATCATGTATCTATATTCCACTGGTTTCTGATTCTTGCTGATTGAAGCTTTAGACCTATTTTATTCTCAGGCTGCAACAGTGGTTATCAGAGAGTCTGTTGAACCACTATTGGAAGATTATCGACCTCCTGGAATTACTTCACTAAAGTTCAGCAAGCTTTCTCTTGGAAATGTGGCACCCAAGATTGAAGGTTTTTATAATTTATTTCAGGCTCCATTAGTCTTCATGCATTTATTTATTTACCTACTGCATGGTCTACTTTTATTGATGGTTTTTTGACATTAGCATATTGCTTTATTGGGTTTCAATTGTGAAATTTGTTTTGACAAAGAAACTGTTATATTGTGTTAGTCTTATGATTTGCTTGTAGCCTGCATATTGATGCCACTTTCTTATATTCACACTTGGAGATTGCATAGTTGGATGCTAGCATTTTAACTAATTCCATTGAAACTTCAACTTTTTGCTTCAGAAACAAAATTTAGATTGTACTCAGTCTTGAGTTTTCACTTTGGCCATTGATTGACCAAAGTGGAAGAAACAGATTTGTTATGCGGAATCGTGATAAAGTATGAAAGAAAAACAAGACAACAAATTTAACGTGGTTCGGCAAATTGCCTACGTCCACGGGAGACAACAAACTTGTATTATCAGAGAATACAAACTACACCCTTAGGTGAATCTTACAGATTGGATCTCTTAAATAGATCTGTCAGAATAGAACTCTCTGACTCTCAGGAATGAATTTCAAGAATGAAGTTAAGCTCTATTTATAGGTGTAATCAGGGGCATATTCGTAATTATAAATATATTAAAATAATATATTTATATTTAAATAAAAGTTTTCGGCGCGCGGCGGCCGCATTTGGCGCCATTTTTTTTTTCTTTCGGCGCCTCCTTTTCCTTTGTCTGCCACGTTTATTGTCTGCCACATGTGAGTGGTCCTCACAAATCTCCATCTCCACCTCATGTGGAACAAGGCTCCTCCACACCTTCAATCTCTCTACAGATAGCAAGTTTCCTTAAAGAAAAAAAACTGTTGCTGCCTCCATTAGTGCCCTTAGGCACTCCGAGCTCGTGAGTTGTTGATCAAGTCCAAACAATGTTGGAACTTGATCCCTGTAACTACCTTTGTAAGCATATCTGCGGGGTAATCTGCAGTTTTGATCTTTTGCAGAAGAATACTCCCTTCTTCCACTATTTCTCGAACAAAATGAAACGAACATCAATATGCTTCGTTCGACTGTGATGAACTTGGTTCTTTGCCAAACAAATGGCACTCTGGCTGTTGCAGAAAACTTCAACATTCTTCTGCACAATTCCCAAGTCTTTAGTCAATCCATGAAGCCAGATTGCTTCCTTGAAAGCTTCTGTTACTGCCATGTACTCTGCCTCTGTAGTAGACAAAGCAACTGTTGACTGTAGTGTTGATCTCCAACTCACTGGTCCTCCTGCTATAGTGAAAACATAACCAGTAGTAGATCTGTGCTTGTCAAGATCTCCAGCATAGTCCGAATCCACATATCCGATTAGATGCTTACAACTTTTCTTATCTCTCTCAAACTTTAAACCAATATCCACAGTACCATGAATATACCGTAGAATCTACTTCACTGCTTACCAGTGGCCTTTACCGGGGTTGTGCATGTAACGACTTACCATACTTACAGCATGTGAAATGTCAGGTCTGGTACACACCATAGCATATATCAAGGCACCAACTGCATTTGCATATGGAATATTCTCCATTTGCTTTTTCTGATCCTCGGAATTTGGTGACATTGATGAACTTAGCTTGAAATGTGGTGCCAATGGTGTGCTCACAGGTTTTGTGTCATTGCCGATGCCAAAAGTTTGAAGAACTTTCTTCAAGTACTGAGTCTGAGTCAAACAGATTGTGCCTTTGGCTCTGTCTCGAGTTATCTCTATCCCGAGAATTTTTCTGGCCTCTCCAAGGTCCTTCATTTCAAATTCTGAGCTCAATTGAGCTTTCAGCTTGTTGATCTCCACCTTGCTTTTAGATGCGATTAACATATCATCTACATATAAAAGTAAGTAGATAAATGTACCATCTTGAAGTTTGCGATAGTAGACACAATGATCAAACTGACTCCGGGTATATTTCTGCCCTTGGATGAAGCTGTCAAATCGCTTGTACCACTGTCTCGGTGACTGCTTCAGGCCATACAGTGACTTGTTTAACTTGCAAGCCCAATTCTCTCTTCCTGGTACTTTAAATCCATCTGGTTGAGACATATATATCTCTTCTTCCAAATTACCATGCAGAAAAGCAGTTTTGACATCGAGTTGGGCTAACTCGAGATCAAATTGTGCAACCAAAGCCAATAATATTCGAATTGACGAATGCTTAACAACTGGAGAGAATACCTCATTGTAGTCAATTCCTTCCCTCTGAGCGTAGCCTTTTGCTACCAGTCTGGCTTGTATCGGATACTATCTGTGCTGGGTGAGCCTTCCTTCTTAGCGAAAACCCATTTGCAGCCAATTGGTTTATTTCCTTTCAGAAGTGGAACCAACTTCCAAGTCTGATTCTGATAGAGTGATGTCATCTCCTCATTCATTGCCATTTTCCACTTATCACTTTCTATACTCTGAATAACATCTTTGTAATTGTATGGAATATCAACTCCGGTGACTGGAAATGCATATGCAACCATGTCAGTGTACCGAGCAGGTTTGCGGATTTCTCTTCTTGGTCGACTGGTGGCAATTGATTCTGGTTGTTGACTGATGTCTGGTCCTGAAGCCTCCACTTCAACTGAGATTTCCTCCTCGTCTTCTTCAGGATGGTTGGATATATCTGCTGTCTTGCTAGGAGTTACTGGAATATCTAACTCCACCTGCTGAGGCAAATCTGGATCTCGATTTTCTTTATCAGAAACTGTATGCTTTAACATCACAGATTCATCAAAAGTTACATCTCGACTTTTTACAATCGTCTTTGTCTCCGGGTTCTATAGTCGGAAAGCCTTAACTCCTTTACTAAAGCCCATGAAAATCGCTTTCTTGGACCTAGGATCCAGTTTGGATTCCTTCACATGGAAATATGCAGTGCATCCAAAAATGCGCAAAGAATCATAATCTAAAACGGGGTGTCCAGACCATACCTCCTTGGGAGTTTTGCCATCTAGTGCTGTTGCAGGAAGTTTATTGATGATATGAGAGGCATATGACAAAGCTTCAGCCCAAAATGCCTTGCTCAGTCCAGAATGAGATAACATGCAGCGAACTTTATCTACCAAAGTACGATTCATGCGTTCAGCAACACCGTTTTGTTGTGGCGTGCCTGGGACTGTGAAATGTCTGACAATCCCTTCATTTTCACAAAATTTCTGAAATGGGTCTGACTTGTATTCTCCTCCATTATCAGATCTGAGCCTCTTAATCTTCCTCCCCGTTTGAGTTTCTACCATTTTCTTCCATTTAAGAAAGATATCTAGCACTTCATCTTTATGCTTCATGGTATAAACCCAAACATAGCGAGAGAAATCATCAATAAAAGTAACAAACCAACGTTTACCACCCAATGAAGCATTTTGAGAGGGTCCCCAAACGTCGGTATGAACATAATCCAATATTCCTTTTGTGCGGTGGATTGCAGTTCCAAACTTGACTCTCGTCTTCTTGCCTAAGATACAGTGCTCGCAGAAGTCAAGTTTCCCGGTCTTTGGACCTTTTAGAGAACCTTGCTTTATCAAGGTTTGAAGAGCCTTCTCTCCAACATGTCCGAGCCGCATGTGCCAAAGTCGGAAAGTGTCCGATGAAACATTATTAGAACTGGTGCAAGCTGAGACACTTCCGATTACTGTGTGTCCGTCAAGAAAATAAAGATTTCATTTCTGAGTACCCTTCATGGCCAAGAGCGCTCCACGGGCAACCTTCAGAACTCCACCTTCAATGGTTACCTTGTAACCGCTGGAATCAAGGACTCCTAGGGAGATCAGATTTTTCTTCAGATCTGGGACATATCTGACGTCTGTGAGTCGTCTTGTTGTACCGTCATGCATCTTTAGGCGTATAGTTCCAATACCCTTTGTTTGGCAGGTATTATTGTTGCCCATGACCACGACTCCTCCATCGAACTCATCCAATTTTGAGAACCAATGGCGATTCGGACACATATGATAGGAACATCCGGAATCTAAAATCCATCTATCAGACTGAATGTTTATAGATGAGACCGAGAAAGCGGAATCTTCTTCTGCTTTCTGTGCTACATTTGCATCTGTCTTGCCCTTATTTGGACAATCTTTCTTCCAGTGTCCCTTTTGGTGACAATAGGCACATTCATCCTTTGCAAGACGTTGACGTGATGAAAGTCCTTTTGACTTTGAACAAGATCGGCCTCGCCCACTGGATCTATCAGATCTGTTGTTAGCCCTGCCTCTGGATACCGTCAAGGCTGCTGGTGATGCTTCCTTGTGATCGCGCTGGTCCTTCCTTCGATACTCGTTGTTCACCAAAGCATTTGAAACATCACTGAATTTAACCTCATCTTTACCATATAACAAAGTTGTTAAATGTTCATAACTTTCAGGCAAAGAGTTTAACAACAATAATGCCTTATCTTCATCAAGAGGATCAACATCAAGATTTAGTAGATCAGCGAGAATCTTGTTGAAATTATCAAGGTGCTCAATCATGGGAGTACCTTGCTTGTACTGAAAACGAAAGAGCTTCTTCTTCAGGTAGAGGCGGTTCTCTACGCTTTTCGTCATGTACTTGTCCTCCAGTTTCTTCCAGAGACTTGTTGTCATAGTCTCTTTCATGACAAAGTACTTTTGATCTTTGACCAAACAGAGTCTGATTGTTCCACAAGCTTGACGATTTACAAAATTCCAATCATCATCGGACATATCCTTGGGCTTGGTTTCCAAAGCGATATGTGATCCTTCCCGGAATAAGAGATCTTGAACTTCGCATTGCCACATGCCAAAGTTATTGGTGCCGTTGAATTTCTCCACCTCGAACTTTGCATTGGACATCGAACTTCTTTGCCAAGGCCTGCTTGTGCTTGGGATTTCCTCTGCCATTTAGACCGAAGATATGTATGACGCTGGAAAGTGCTTGAAAACTGATAAACGTCTCCAACTAAGCTATATCAATAACTTAGGAGCTGAATCTGCAGAAACTGATTGCACGGTTGCTTCCGGAACAGTCGAAAATGGTGGAAATGAGTCTGACTTTGCTGAAATCAGACGAGAAATGATCCGAATATGGTTGGTCAACCGGATATGATGAATAGTGTCGGGCTGAACGCGGACTGGGCCTGAGGAACAGTGACGGCCTGTGCGCGGGCTAGGCCGATGAACAGTGACGTCCGAGCGGGCTGGGCTGCGATGGGTCCGGATGAACAGTGACGGGCCGAATGGTTGGGCCGAGATGAATAGTAGCGGACCGAGTGGGCTGGACCGGTATGAACAGTGGCGGCTGAATGGGCTAGGGCAGTATGAACAGTGCGGTCCGAACAGTTGGGCTGAGATGAATAGTGCACGGACCGAGTGGGCTGAACCAGTATGAACAGTAACTGAGCGGGTGGGCTGGACCGGTATGAACAGTGGCTGGTTGAGTGGGCTTGGCCGGATGAACAGTGACAGTAAACGCTGTAGGATCAAACTTTGATCGGCTCCCGGAAACTCGTTTCTTGTCCGTTTTTCTCGCCGTTGATTGCGTTGGACTCCTGGAAACAAGAGCTACCTCCACGGGTGATCAGAAAATAATTCCGATCACTTTTACAAAATCTCGAAATTTTTCGACGCAGTCTCGAAAAATTTGATAGAGGCTCCGTTTTTTTCTTTCAAAGCTTCACCTTGTCTCTGATACCAATTTGTTGTGCGGAATCGTGATAAAGTATGAAAGAAAAATAAGACAACAAATTTAACGTGGTTCGGCAAATTGCCTACGTCCACGGGAGACAGCAAACTTGTATTATCAGAGAATACAAACTACACCCTTAGGTGAATCTTACAGATTGGATCTCTTAAATAGATCTGTCAGAATAGAACTCTCTGACTCTCAGGAATGAATTTCAAGAATGAAGTTAAGCTCTATTTATAGGTGTAATCAGGGGCATATTCGTAATTATAAATATATTAAAATAATATATTTATATTTAAATAAAAGTTTTCGGCGTGCGGCGGCCGCATTCGGCGCCATTTTTTTTTTCTTTCGGCGCGGTTTCTTTCGGCGCCTCCTTTTCCTTTGTCTGCCACGTTTATTGTCTGCCAGATGTGAGTGGTCCTCACAAGATTTATGTTGACCTCATGTATTTGTGAAAAAGCTTTGTTGAATTGAGTTGAGTTTTCATTGTAATTATTTTTCCTTGAAGTTAATCTTTTCTGGTAAGTTAATTCAAATGGAAATCAAAGTTTGGAGGAGTCTACATGCTATTCTTAGATATACAACAAAGGATAATGTTTATGCTTATGCAAGTTATTTTGACTGTATTATGTACAGAGTTTTTTTGAAAGGTAAAAGATTTTATTAAAAACAAACCAAATACAAAAGCAAAACACACACAGCCCTACTTATCTACAGATTTTATTTAATAGTGCACTCAATCATATTTCTCTATGCACTGGATGACATGGCTTGTATAGGACACCCAACTTTCATTTCTGAATCCCAAGAGAGTTTAACTTTATGTGACATGTTTTAGCTATCATGTTGCTTGTACCAACTTCCTTTTTTCTCTTCAACCTAGGATTATTGTTTAAAAAATTGTTTGGGGGTCCACTTGAAGGCGAGGCTCCAAACATAGTTTTACACTTTGAGGCACAATGCCTAGGCATGTGTATTAAAGCTTAAGACTTGAGGTGCAATGTGGTTCTTGTGTATTCTTTTTATTTTTTTATTTTTTTTTATGTGTTTTCAATACTTTTTCTAATATTTGCATTAATGTGTATCTGAGTCACATGTTTACATGTGAAATACATTCATTTACAAAACCAAGCATGCAAATTTATATTAAGCAAATGCCAACAAAGAGACTTGAACCTAAGACTTCTCACAAATCAAAGCTTTGATACTATGTTTAAAGCCACTTGACCTAAAAGCTATAATCGTTGTTGGCGACGTGCTGTACATTTAGAGTTCCAGTGACCTTAGTTATGTATTGGGTTGAATAATTTATATTAGTTAATTACGCACATTCGCTCATTTCTTTTTATCAAAAATTAATGCAGGAGTTCGTGTCCAGAGCCTTAAAAAAGGTCAAATCACCATGGATATTGACTTTAGATGGGGTGGTGATCCAAGCATCATTCTTTCCGTGGGAGCAGCAGTTGTTGCATCGATACCCATTCAAGTTGGTGCATCAAGTACTTTTGAGTCTTTAGATCTTTATATGGGTGTTTGAAGTCTTTTCCTTATTTCGATTCTAGGTTATATTACTTTATTATTATATAAAACATTCCTAGATTGACAGTCTAGTTTGATATATTTGTTGCAGTTGAAGGATCTTCAAGTGTACACAGTTGTACGAGTGATATTTCAACTTGCTGAAGATATCCCTTGCATCTCTGCTGTTGTTGTTGCTCTACTTTCTGAGGTATTTGCAA
Source organism: Paratinospora sagittata (assembly GCA_035771175.1). Classification (NCBI taxonomy): domain Eukaryota; kingdom Viridiplantae; phylum Streptophyta; class Magnoliopsida; order Ranunculales; family Menispermaceae; genus Paratinospora; species Paratinospora sagittata. The sequence goes on from CM069608.1 coordinate 10,466,321, forward strand.
AGAATGGATTATATTTCCTTACTTTCATATTGAATGAATTCGATTTAGACTTTGCATAACATGTAATTTATTTTGTGGATTTGGCATTACTCATTTAAAATAATTAAAACTTCTTATAACATGTTGGTTCAACTATAATGTATTGTTTAACAAAAATACCAGGATAGACTTAGCGTCATGTAGTATGGTTGCAGTTTCTACTGAAAATGAAGCTTACAAGTTATAACCTATTCATCAATAATAATCCATGAATTGGTGGTTCAATTATATATACATAAACTAGGAAAAAAAATCTGAGATTACCTACGTGAGCAAAAGTTCAAGATTATATGACTTTTTAATATAAATGCAATTTCATTCAGTTATTAGGTCATCATAATTTCCTTTTGGTTATGGGATTGCAACATTACTCCTTTGTTCAACATTTCACTCTATCTAAAATCATATCTTCCCTCCATTTTCAGCTTTTTCCTCTTCCTTTTGATGGCCTCCAATTTGTAGTGGAACAGTTTTCTGACTGACATGATAAGATAATTAGCACTTCTCTAGACATGCCCCAATTACCACGAACAATGTTTTCATTGTATTAAGGCAAGAACTAGGGGACTTGCTGTACTTGCAGGCCAGTGCCAGGGCATCGACTAGGTGATAGAAATAAAAAAAATCGCAGTGGATTATGTATAATATTAACTATTTTATGGTTTTGAAACGTAAATGACTTGTATATTTCAAAAGGGAGTTTTTAATTCAACTAAACAGAAGGATATCAAGTTTTACATATGATCTACATTAAGATCTCAACTCCTTGGTGCTTGCAAGAGTGGAGGAGGTTGTTAAAATTTTATACATGATGCCTATGAGTTGGTCTCCACTTTTTAATGCCTTTTATATTTACTAATCAGTGGAGAGTCAATCTTGGCTTCCTAAATTGTTGTCTTATTGTCACTATAAGCTCATATGTTTACCTCTTTATTTTGATGGACATGGCACATTCTATATATTAATTGAGGGAAGAACAATGTATCAATTTACCATAGACCATTCTATTTTTTGTATTAAGTAATTACTTTGATTCTTCCACTTTCCTTATGAATCAGGTTGGGCTTTCAAATTCAAGTACTCAGAGTAATGAATAATTATTCTTAACTTTTTTCGCATCAGAGATGTATAGGTCTTATATTCAAATTCAATATTTTCCCTTGTCTTTTAGAAATCCTTGATGCTGAGTACACTATTATTTTTTCATTAACAATCAGGAAGTTCATGCTGTAAAGGCATGGTTCCCATTTTCAGGTTACCACATTGACATGGATTAAAACATTTATGTTTTCTTTCTATATCTCAAGGGTTCCATATTGTGCATCTATTTGTGTCTGAAATTAAATGAAACTAAATTATTCTCTAAATCTGATCATAAATCGGTGGTAGCAGTAACCTTCTTGTTGGTTTGTCAAACTAACATTCGTATGTATCTATTTTACTGATAAATTTGTATGTTTAATCAGCCAAAGCCTAGAATTGATTACATATTGAAGGCTATTGGAGGAAGCTTAACAGCAATTCCAGGAATTTCAGATATGATTGATGTAAGACTTGTTTGCACTTTTTCTGTAGTTGTACTTTGTAAGTCCTCACCTTGGCTTGCTTGGCTAACAACACTGGTTTTGCCACTTGTATGTCCCTTGATAGGATCTTGTGAACTCAATTGTCAAGGATACACTCCAATGGCCCCGTAGGATTGTTGTTCCAATTGGTGGTCTTCCTGTTGATATAAGGTGATCTAGAGGTTTTTTTTTTAGCATTTTCTTCTTCATTTGCATAGGGTTATTGTTTAATTTTAGCTCAACTATTTCATTTTGTTTGTTACTTCTTGTTGGCATTGATGTGGATTCCTGCAGTATTAACTTGCTTAGTTGAGGAGTCCTATTGAAGTAGTCAAAAGATGTTTGCTATATACTGATTTTGCTGAAGACATATATGCTGTGTCAAAAGAAAGCACCCAGAGTTCTAATGGACTTTCCCAACACATTTGGGTTGAGTTCCTGTGTTAGTTTCATAAATAAACTTAAACATGGTAACTGGTAGCCTTATCAAATAAGAGAAATGATTTTCTTAAATTTGGGCTAAAATAAGGAAAAGTGTGCCTTTGATTGGTAAGTCTCTCTGTCGTTTGATTTTCCTGTTCTAATTTTCTTTTATCCAATAAACTAAACGCCTTGCAGTACCATCTGCAGATAAGCTGCAGCCTGCATCTGCTCTATGTCACACATGTATATATATCAGTTAAAACTTTCCATTAAGATTTTAAGAAATGAAACTTATGAGCTTACAATGTACAATTCATTCAAACGAAAAAGGATTTGAATTTGGAGCTAAAGTCCTAGTACCTCCGATCCCACTCCTCCTTTCCCCCAACCTGCACTACCAAAAAGGAAAAGGAAAAAAAAAGAAAAGAGAACAATTATGGAATGATTAACAGTTGAAATTTACTACTTCAGCAGCTTACAGAATTCCAATGGAAAACCATAAACCCTATTTTCTATGGAATATATTGTCAATTGCGTAGCCTCAACCTCCAAATTTAAATAATTACCCTCGAGACTTTCTGCTTTAGCTATCAATAGAATGTAGTTATTGAAGTTTTAGATAACTAGACAAATGAATGTGCTATGTGGTATGAACATGATTAGCTTGTACATTGAAATCTTATTTTGATTAGGGGCCCAAACAATTGAGTTTCGGTTCGAGACTGCCACCCAAGGTGTTCCATTGTTTCTGCTTGATACATTTTTGCTAGGAATCCATTAGTGAACTGAGTTAGAGCTTTTCTCCAAGCTTCACAATTTCCAAAAAATACCCCTTTTTCTTTTGGTCTCTGCGGTGAAAGTAGACGTTTTTACTTCTATCAGTTGGCCGGAGAATTCATCAAGGATAGTTCTTAGACTGTACTTTAAATGGTCATCACAATTTGAATGCTGTAAACAAAGTAGCAGTTTCAAGTAAAGAAATTTTGTATCAGTGATCCTTCTTTTCTAGTCTCTGAGTGAAGTACATATAAGTTTTGTAGATGTTTCCGCTGGTCAAACTCTGAACATCTTGTTTTAACTAGTGTTTTTTTTTTTTTTTTGTGTTTGGTTTTTTGATAATTGTTTATTTTTAAGTTCCATGATTTTTTTTTTTTTTTTGGCTATTCCTGGAGGTTCTTATTCGTTTGTAATGCTTTTTAACAAATACGTGGAAGATAAAGAAGTGCTGAAAATAGATATAAGAATCCTGAACTATCATTATTTTAAAGAAACATTGTAATGATTGTGATCACAATTTTTGGTTGTCAGTCATGTTTAGAATATTGATACCATGAATTTGGAATTCCTTTTTTTACTGATATTTTGCTGATTATCGTTTCAAATGTTATAATACCTTCTTCTACAAGGTTAATATATGATGGCATCTCTTATTTACTATTGATCTATCTCATGGAAATAAAATTTAGATTTATTTTTTTATCATTTTTATGCAGTGATTTAGAACTTAAACCAGAAGGGAAGCTTTCAGTGACTGTAGTCAGAGCTAATGAAATGAAGAACATGGAGATTATTGGTAAATCTGATCCTTACGTGGTGTTGCATATTCGGCCTAGAATCAAAGTTAAGACAAAGGTCATTGATGACAACCTCAATCCTGTATGGAACCAAACATTTGAGCTGATTTCTGAAGACAAAGAAACCGAATCACTTATCCTCGAGGTTTTTATCATCTTTGCTCTTACAGTTTTTTTATTTTTGAAGTGCTCATGCCTAGTCCAGTTCTTCACTTCTTATGTCAACAATCAATTAGTTGACATTGTTATTTGCCAAAAGCAGATATGATCTTGGAAGTTTTGCTGAATAGTTGGTCAAGATATTATAGTTTGTTGTTCACTCTTTGAAACTGGTATTCAGTCATAGAAAGGCTGATACTAAAAGGAAACCTCACCAGTATTTAAAATGTATTATTATGTTTTCGTCTATTCACAATTTATTGTATTTCACGGTGATTGAAATTTATGTGTATTTGTATGCTCATATGGTTGTATAAAGTTTCCATATCAAGTAGCGGTATTTAGGGAATAATTTAGTCTCTTGTTTATTGTATTGGCATACCAGTTTCTAGACACTATAGACTATACTTGCACATTTCAGTTGGAATTATGATTCAAGTGAAATATTGCTTCACATGTCAACTTATACTCTTGCTATTTCTTCTTCTTTTGCTTTTTTTTTTTTTTTTTGGGTGCCAGGATATTTCTTCTTTTCTCCAACGCCTTCTTCTTCACATTTTGTTTTGTCTTTTCTTCCCTAAATAAGTAAGCCATAAACAAGAAACTTAGTATTGTACCAGAACTGAGTTTTAGATGGCATAGAACTGAAAATGCCATCGCGGGATCAGCATGATGTATGGCTGAGCCACTGGAACTACTGATTGTAAATTGCAGGTGGCGGAGAATTACGCTAGGTGATAGAAATCAGTAATGCAGTTTTTTTTGGTAATTTTTCCAAATTTTTATGAATGCACAAATGTGTCCTTATGGGATTTCCTTTTTTTTTTTTTTTTGTTTGTGAAAAGTTAATGAAAATTCTTATCTTAGTTTTCCATTGTCTCACCAAAGTTAGTGATGTGTGGAGGGCTCCATTGGTGTGTTATATTTCATTTCAATGAAAAATTGATCTAATCATTTTTGTGGAGTTTGGTGTAGTACCGTGTAGTTGACACTGCTTCTCTACCAGAGGGTTAACAGCCGTTTGCTGGAATTTTAGTTTGGTTCTAGATGAAAAGTGTCGGGATAACTTTCTACAAGCACTATGTTATGCACGTTTGAGGTGCTATTGGTACTAATTTGGTGGCACTCTACAAGCTTTTCCTCTCACACCTTGTTTCCTGATTTGCCATCCATGACTTTAACTACTGTGTTAAACTTAAACCATTAGGAATATATATTGATCAAACTGCCCAAAGCTTCACATTCAATCCCCAATCCCCCGGCTTGTGTCAGTATAGATAAACCAAATATGTTTTCTTTTCATTTGTGTAAGTACAAGACTTTTCAAAATGATGTCTACACTGTTAATTAACCTCTAAAGTTCTAATTAATTGTTTGCATGAAAATTAGTATGCAGTTTTGCAAAATTATGAAATTTCAAAATTAATTACATATATTTAAATAATTTAACATTTTCTCATAACTTCATTATGAAATTAAGTAATGTTAACTACTTTAGTTAATCTTAACTTAATGTGTGCTTATTAGATTGACATGAAAGTTCATCACAACTTTCTAATAATACCATCAAAATTTTTTCCATGGTCAAACAATGGATGTATGTATTTATTCTATATATGAAGTCAAGCTTTTTTTGTTGCAATCTACATGTCTTAGAATTACAAAATTCCATTATAACCATGTAAATCTTAGATCAGTCTCAGTTCTCAAACCAACTTTATTTGATGTATTTTGAAGTTATCTTAAGATTTTTAACCTTTTACATTTAGATAGGTATCAGGGTTTTGAAATTTTAATCAAGAAGTCGGTGTATTAAAATTTTAGTTTTGCTAGCTTTGGTTATGTCAAATAAACTTGAAACCCTATTACAAATGAAGAAGGGCTTCATGAGCTTTCTATAGTCTAAGTTTGTAGTTTTCCTTGAGAAACCAATTTTCATAGTCAAATATGTTTATAGAAAACTAGATTTTCTAAAGTTGTCAAAGGGCCATTTTCTTGTTCTTTCAACTAATTTTTGGTCCTTAAAGTTTTATATATTAAAATTATTGTCTTTGTTCTGTTTCCTTTTTGATACGATCATATGACAGGTTTTGCAATGGATTGATCATCATTTTTCCTCAATTTTTTTCCTTTACAATTTAATGACAGGTTTTCGATGAGGATGTAGGACAAGACAAAAGATTAGGCATTGCAAAATTGCCTCTGATTGAGTTGGAATGTGAAACCCGTAAAGAGATTGAGATGAGATTGCTACCTTCACTTGATACACTAAAAATTAAAGATAAGAAGGATAGAGGAACTCTTATAATTGAGGTTTGTATTTCTATTTCCTTTGTGTCTAAATTTGCAAACTTTTATCCTTCATATCGTGTTCATATTCCTGTTCTTGCGTTTTAGCGAAGTTGCATTTTAGAGTTAACTATACCTGGGAGAACATCCTCAGTCTAAAACTTAACTACACCCACCTGGCATAACCTCAGAATCTTATTGCCATAGCTTTACTCCAATCTATCTAATTACTTGATATCAAATATTTACTTGGGCAATTCTTAATCTCTAGAATCTGCTGTTTAGAGTTATGAACTTTTTAGGCCTGTATCCTTCTAATCTCCTATGTGAAAAAATAATTATTGGTAAATCCCTGTAAAAGATTATGCCACTTCTCCAAAGTCTCCCAATATGTCAATGAAAGATATGTTTGAGGCTTTCCTTAGCATTTTCAATTGTACAATAGGATCTCTCTCTTGCCTTTTGATGTTTACTCAACTCCAATGGTACTCTTAGCCTCACAAAGCCAATTTCATCTTGGCTAGTCTTACTCTACAACTTCCAAGAGCTTCATACCTATCAAATTTGTGGTCCATAGCCTGACAAGCCAATTTCATCTTCGCAAGTCTTACTCTACAACTTCAAAAAGCTTCATACCTATCAAATTTGTAGTCCATATTTTCTGACCAATGAAATTTGGTGGCCATCAAAGCTTGAGATGTCTATTTTGACTGCTCTCAATAATTGGATATTAGGATGATAAAGATGTTTGACCTCATCAACCTTAGACCGTGCAAAACATGTATGCTGTACCTTGACTTTCACCTGCTGTATGAGACTCATCAATGTTGTGGCCTTGTGGTCATTTTAAAGGGAAGCCTGAAAAGTGGCCAAATGCTTGTCCTGAATCTGGAAATCAAGAGAGGCAAATGCTCATCAAGGGCCTCAGGATCAGATAATTTGGTTGGCATCCATATTGGGGAGGTGGTTGTTTCTAATACAATTAAACATGTAGACCGAGAAGCTTTTGTGTCCTATGCACTATATGGAAAGAAAATAATGATTAAAAAATTCATTGTAAATGGAAACACAAAAAAAAAAAAAAATTCTAGGTCAAACCTAAGTTATGATACCAAAGCTTATGCAGAAGGACAATAATGATTTGAGTAATATGATATTGTGAGATCAGAAAATTATTACCTGTGAAATGGAAATATAATATCTAAATGTTTAATTTCAAATTATAAATAAATAAAAAATCAACGGAGTCTAATCACAAGCTTGTAGTAACCTTTTCCAATATTGATCAAAGTAAATCCAACATAATTAAAGATTTAATATAATTTAAGGCTAATTCAATATTTAATGTGAAATCCCCTGAGCTTTCAAGGACAGATAAGTTAAACTGAAACATTTTCAATCATATAAACAAAGATTTCTCAGGTAATACTAGAGGTTTCAGGCAACAATATCAGTGTAAAATGAAGAACTGAAGAAATCAAGATAAAAAAGAAGTTAGAAAATATTTCTTAGGTCTCATCTGCTGCAAATTTGGACAAGATCTATATGTCACATAGTTGGACATGAATAGGAAGCATGACAGTGGAGGCTTCTATTGTTTTGGCTAAGGTTTGAAAGCTAAAAATAAGATCTTCAAACGATTTTCAATGGGGCTGAACTGCTGTAAGGGTAGACTTAATAATGCTGACTCGAGTTTAATAATTGTCTGTGATTTTGTAGTAGACAGAAAACTCTTGGATTTTTTGAAAGACAAATGATAAAAAAATAATAATATAGAGGTGTCTGATTTCACACCAAAGAAGAAGGCGTGACAATATCTTTCACCATAGAGATATTGGAAAAACTGAAGTTGTTTCTCTTAAAGCATATTACAAAGTCCTTTTGGGGAGTTTAAATAAGATAGCTATGCGTCGAGATATGAATAATTTCTCAACTAACTTGGAATCTTCTAGCCAAACTTCGCAACAAGCAATCACCTAACCATGAGAACAGGTTGAGATCTTTTTCCTTCTATTGTGACAGACTTTGAACCAGTATTGCTTTTTGATGTACCATTAGATTTTGTTAAAGGGTGCCTTCTTCCCTTTTCAAGCTTTGAAGAATTTAAAACCGCCTCGTCGAGTATGATGTATTACTCAATATCATCATTGTCCAGAAACAAAGGACCTCAATGATGACTGGCAAATCTGCTCCATTTTCTGAAGCTGTTTCCCTAAAAGGTTTTAAGAACTTAGAAAAGAAAATAAAAAAAATGCTTTGATCTTTTACTAATCATGATATTTCTGAAGCTAGTTGAAGGCTACTTGTTTTCTATTTAATACCTTGCTCATGAGAATAAAACGTGTCCGAAATTGGATTAGACACTACATAAATAGGGGAATTGACTACAAACTTTTAGTTACAAGTGAACAAATATCACTACAAGTTAATATTTCAGTACTAAATTTTAGTTATACGTCACTATAAAATTTTGTAGTTAAATCCCCTATTTCTTGCAGTGAGAATAGAGTTGAATTCTGAACCTTCAAGCATTTAGGATAATGCATAGATGATAGTGACAATTAAACAATTGTATTTAGTAATAGCATTCTATTACAAAACCTGTTTTGATCATCCTTTCATTATGTATCTTTCCTTTCGAAATGACCTCTTTTAGTTTATTTATCCAGATGGTCCCGATTTGTGCAATCTCTCATTTAACAAATTTGCTTCTTATAGATCTCGGTTAAGTTGCTCGAAGAAAGTAGATTAATTGCTAGACTTGGAATGGGCTTTTGGCAAAATAAACTGTTGGATGTGTGTGGAGTGTGGACCGAAAGAATAGCCCACATTGGAAAGAAAAGATTTCATCATATGAGATATGATTGTGGATCTCTTCCCTTATTAGTACCTAGGCCTTTTGGAGTGGAATCCCACGCTTGGTCCTAGTAGTGAACCTAGAGGCGGTTAAGTGGGGGCAGTATCGGTGCTAGTTGGGCCAGTGTCCACCTGCATAAACCACTAACATGATTAAATCCACATGGCCATGGAACCAGTATAAATCAACCATGCAAATGTACATTTAAAATTATGTATTGTACATAAGTAGCTTATCGAGATTTCACTTCCACCTGTTTGTTTCATTTTTCTTTCCGTTTTCCCTTTTTCTTTGACTTCGTGCGTAATACATTTTCTGCTGGATGGCATACAGGTGTTATACCATCAATTCAACAAGGAAGAGCAATACGCAGCCCTGGAAGAAGAGAAGAGAATCCTAGAAGAGAAGAAAAAAATGAAAGAAGCTGGGGTGATAGGGAGCACAATGGATGCACTTGATGGTGCAGCATCTTTAGTTGGGTCAGGAGTTGGGATGGTAGGAAGCGGCATTGGTGCAGGAGTTGGAATGGTTGGCAGTGGAATCGGTGCCGGAGTTGGCATGGTTGGGAGCGGCATTGGTGCCGGAGCCGGGATGGTTGGGAGCGGCATTGGCGCCGGAGCCGGGATGGTTGGGAGCGGCATTGGTGCCGGAGCTGGGTTTGTTGGGAGTGGCATAGGTGCAGGTGTAGGATTTGTTGGGAGTGGGATTGGTGCTGTAGGAAGTGGCCTTAGCAAAGCAGGGAAGTTCATGGGCAGGAGCATCACAGGACATTCTTCCAAAGAAAACGAGGGTGCCAAACAAGCATAGTATTATTATCCTATACATCTTTGCTTCTTAATTTCTATTCTTTTTCTTTTTAATTTTTTTTTTTCTGTTATATATAAATGACATTTTATAAATCATCCGAAAATACTTTGGGAAAATGGCAATAAATGTTCATGTTTTGCAGCATTTATATTTTAGTTTCTTTGTGAGGGTTTGAGAAAAAAAAAATTGAGTTTATCTTTGGAAACCAATGCACTTAAAGCGTTAATGACCCCCCATCATTTTATTTTTTTTAATAAAAACAAATAAAAATTGTTTAATTCAGTGAGTTGTAGAGTTTGAACCCATGACCTCAAGACTTACAAATATTTTGAGAAGTCATTGAGCCAAAGGTTCAACCCCAAGATTATAATTTTCAGCAATATATTTTATTAATGGTTTCCATTGATTTAGAGAATTAAAGAGGAGGAAGGTCAGATTTTTAATTGTGATGAAGTCTCTCTTTATGAAGAGACCGACCACGTGCAGTAATATCAGTTGAGTTCCTAAAGTTTGTGTGGTAAAATGGCTTGAATTAAGTTAGGAAACTACCATAAACAACTAGATCACTACTAACAGTATTTGTATATAAAATTTCTTTTTCCTTATTAAAATGAGTAAAAGAAATTGAAAAATGTTAAAAGTGACACTTATTTTATACATTATTAAATTGCCTCGAATCATGTACTAACATATGATTCGAGACAATCTAGTGGTGTATAACAGTAATATGAACTTTTGATGTATAAAATGAATGTCAATATATGTAGCATTACTCAAAGAAATTGAGTCGTGCCATGGAAACATACGTGAGAAACATAAATTATTGACATTGCCCCTGAAAATTGTTGGATCGTGCTTTGAATCATGCATTAACATGTAACTCGAGATGATTTAAAGTAATGTTACATTGACATCCACTGCGTACATTCAAAGTATACATCACTCACATATATTGATACATAATTCAAGATAATTCAATGATATGATATTTAATAGTGATGTACACTTTAGACATGTCATGTGGATGTTACTTGAGCATTTTCCTTTAAAATAATTTTGTGTGAGCGTTGTCTCACCGGTCCCATTTGTGTTTGAAGCCTTCTCCTCTATGTTTCTGTGGGCTGTCTCATCTACCTCTATGTTCATTATTACGAGCTTGCATGTTCCGTAGGTGTTTGTAATTGATTTTTGGTAGATCCCACTTTTCTTTTTTGTAAGTCAAATGTACAAGAAAAAGAATACTGTCGTTATGATCTTAAGTAACTTTTTTGCCCATAACATGTAATATGTATGACTAATTAGCAAGCCATGAGATGAGACTATTATAGTATAAAAACATTCACATCCTTGTTGTGCCCAACGGAAGCATAAGACAAATAATGAACTCACAAACCCACACACAAACTTACGTGATTAGGTGAATATACACCTACGTTCACGAGAGATAAAAATTAATTTACTAACGAAAAAATACAAATAGGTTACAACCCATAATCATATCTAAAATAATTTCTCTCAACTCACAAAAGTGCTCTCACACAAATCTCAAATTCTCGCACACCCCAATGAGGGTTTATATAATATCAGGTGTTCGAATTAGTTTCTAACATAAATAGGAAAGTTTCCAATTTAGACTAGGAAAATATATACAAATAGAAATAACCCATTGAATGGACCGAGTCATCCCATATATAACAATTTCCACCTTGGCAAGGACCACTTCAATCATATTATCCAAATACCAAAATTTTTTTCTCCACATGTGCTCAAAGGCACTCAACTTCGAATGACATCCTTATAAGTGGTAATACCATCTGCTACCATATCTGCAAAATGATTAGATCACCTAATATTCCCTCCATGTCTTCTAGCCGCAACTGACTCCAAATGTTGTAGAGACTTACGAGCAGGAATCTTATCAACTATGTCAGCTCCACCTAAAACTGTACTTCCCTGCAGAAAGTACAAGTTATTCTTCCTAATTCCTTTCATTACCACCAATGCACCTCGCACAATCTTCAGAACACTAGCTTCAATGGTGGCTTTGAAGCCCTTAGATTCTAATGCACCTACAAAGATGATACTCTTCTTCAAATCTGGCATATATCGTACTTCTGTCAAATTTTTGACTGTTCCATCATGCAATTTTAACTTGATTGTACCTATCCCTTTGGTTTTACAAGTATTGTCATTACCCATAAAAACTGAACCATTATCACATTCCTCAAGACTGGAAAACCAATATCTGATAGGACACATATGATAAGTACAACCTGAATCCAAGGTCCACTCATCAGATCGACATACCAATGATGAACAACTCATAACATAATCAGAACTTGTATCATCCTCAACACATGCAACATTCGTACTGGCATTGTTATTCTTCTGTATCTTCGAACGGTCCTTCCAATGCCCTTTCTGGTGACAAAATGCGCATTTATCTTTTGACAAATTCCACTTCTCTGAAGATTTTCCTCTCGATTTGAATCGAGACCTACCATACTCACCAAATTGCCTCTATTCTAATCTACTCCTTACAGCTAAACCCTATGCCTGAAGATCACTAACAAAAGACTTTTTTATCTCATTCGCAAGAAGCGTAGCCGAAACATCATCAAATTACGAGTCTCTTTCCCATAAAGCAAAGTAGTGGTCAACTGCTCATATGACTCAGAAAGTGAACAAATAAAGAGTAGAGCTTTATCTTCATCATCCACCTTCTAACCAATATTTAACAGATCTGCAACAATTCCATTAAATTCATTAAGGTGCTCATTCATAGTTGTACCTTCTTTCATCTAAAACATGTACAACTTCTTCTTCATATGCAACCTATTTGTGAGAGACTTAATCAAATACAGGCTTTCCAACTTAGACCTGAGTGATGCCGCAGATTTTTCATATCTGACACTATTTGTGATCTCCCTTGTCAAACACAGTCTAATAGTACTGCATGCATGCAGATCAAACTCTGTCCAATCTTCATTTCACATATTTGTTGGTCTTCCACTTGGTCCCTTTAAAGCCTCATGTAAACGTTGTTGTATCAAGATGTGTTGAACTTGCACTTACCACACGCCAAAATCGTTTTTGCCATCAAACTTCTCCACCACAAACTTTGCATTTGATACACATGCAATTTTGCTCGCCATAGTGATCTCCACAAGAACAAATCACCAAACTTCTGATACTAATTTGTACGTTGTGCATGGCGAAAGCTGAAGACAAATAATAAATGCACAAACCCAAACAATCAAATGAATGCAAAATCAAACCAAAGCAAGAACACACAAATTTATGTGGTTCGGTGAATATACACCTATGTCCACGAGATATGAAAATCAATCCACTAACAAGAGAATGCAAATAGGTTACAACCTATAATCAGATTTAAAACAAATTTTCTCAACTCACAAAAGTGCTCTCACACAAATTCCAAATTCTCATACACACTTATCATACACCCCAATGAGGGTTTATATAATACTAGGTGTTCAAATTAGTTTCTAACACAAATAAGAAAGTTTCCAATTTAGACTAGAAAACTGTACATAAATGGAAATAACCCATTGAATGGACCGAGCCATCCCATATATAACGATCCTTTCATGTTCGGAGTTAATTAATTTTTAATAAGTGAAAACATTAGGAGACAAAAGGAAAATGTAGAATGTTTTAATTCTTGAAAGCACTGAATCGACCTCACTTTTGCAATTTGGGCCACTCGGCCCTAACCACCTCAACCTAACAATCCCTTCGAAAGGCTAATTCTGGCAATGTTCCTTTGAAAAAAAAATAATATTTATGACCTTTAAAATATTAAATTATTTTCAACACACTCTCTCTAAAATAAATAAATAAATAAATAAAAATACTACCTAATTCCTAATGAATTTTAAGAAAATATGACAAAAAAATATTTTTTTAGCCTAAAATGCCTAAAATGACCTAAAAACATTAAAATGTGATCTAAAAACATTTTTATTATTTTTTTCACTATTTTATATTTTTGTTTTCTTTTATTTTCTAGCCTTAAAACATTACAAAAAAATAGAGGTAAAAATATATAAAATTATGACTTCATTAGGTTTAAAAATCTTGCATAAATTCTAATTCACACCCCTCTTCTAATTTGGGCCAACAATCTCCATTGGTTTTACTTGCTAGCGTTCGTATGTTACAAGTTGCTACTCTAAGCTTATTATTATTATTCTTTCTGAACTAGCTTCCTTACCAACACTTGTCTTTAGTGTAAGGACCCTTATTCATTTATCATTACATATGTGTGCCAATGTAGTGCCTTTTGTCTATTTTTTGAACCAGCCAGAGGTAGGTGCAACGCCTGTTGCCCATCTTTTGAAACATCTAAATTAAGGCAGGTATCGTGCATCACTTTATGGGAGTGTTCGGTTAAAATTCTTGTCATAATTGATTTAATGAAGTTTTACGTCGTTGTCAACTACTTGATGCAACCTTTCTCCTTTATTTGGGCTTGTGATCGGCGGTGACGAAGTTTGTCACGACGCCCCTGACGTAGGTTGACGTCATGACCGGCACAGTGTATTATACACTGCACATACTCATATACAGTATACAACACACTGTCAGCCTCAACGGACATTCACAAAAATTCTCAATATACCACAAATCAAATCAAATCAAATATATATATATATAGATGATCATTCCACTCACATTCATTCTACAAATTAAATTCTCACCTGATAAATATCTATGATCATCTCATTCCATCATCCCAAGCATTATATAATATTACCACACAACCCATCTAGGTGATAGTATATCTTTAATATGTGATAATTATACATATCAAAATAACAAACATATAACCTATTTCCTCCAAGCATACATACACATACCAGACGAAGGCTCACGTGATTATCACTCACGGATTTTTCCTTTTCCCTTTGACTCAATACCTGAAATATTGGAGGAAATGGAGTGAGCAAACAATAGCTCAGTGAATATAGTTCTTGACATGACAATCGCATGCATTTTAGGAAACATGACATATCAAATTGATTTAAAACATTTCAAAAACACATATGCACCATTCATCAAAATAATATACGTGCACACAATATTGCTCATTCATAAATATTTTACCATCTCCCTCCTTCAAAGCAAGAGAACGGGTCTAACCCTTATATGGCCGTACAAGGTAGCCACAGCCTCTCATTACCCAATTCACAGTCATTTCAAGGATCGCAACCCTTGTTAGGACAGGCCTACTGACAATGAGGACTCGCAAAACCTCATCCAAGTCTAATTCTTAACGAAATGACATCATTACAACTCCAATTGCTAAAATCAGTTTGCATGATCCATAAAACTCAATGCATTATATATAAATATAACATGCATACAATCAAACATTTTATGTGTGTACAATGTCATACAAGAACCAAATCAAGAAAACTATACTCACAGTGGTTACATGGGGTTTCTAAGTCAAATCGAGCAACAATAAACGTCCATCATAATTGCTTCCTCAAGAGTATTTATCCATGCACTTGAGCTCTCAATTTAAACACTGAAATGAACCATAGATTATCATGAGAATCACCATTTCAACTCACCAAAACACTATGACTACACTCAAATTTTCTAGCTGGTTCAGCACCTAAGATGGGGTTATTTCACCATGAAAATACATATGAAAACATATGTCATATCCACAAATCATGTTCTTAACATCGAAACGTCCGGAATTCAGTTCTCTACGATTCTATGATCTCAAATCGGAGTTTCATTCGATTCTAATTCCATTTTATTCACTGGATATGATCATAGTACTATTCACATAACTGTTCACGTTATTACTATTCATTGGAAACATGTAAATTGTACTAAAATTGTCAAACGGTCTCCAAAAATCATGAACTTAGCATCGATGGACTCGCAACAGTCCATTCTACCATTCTATAGCCTTAAACTGGAGTTTCATTGGGAATGGTCTCCCATCTACACTCTAACTTCTAACAGCCATAAAAGTTTCAAATGAACACATAAATTCAATCTAACCACATATTCGGGGTCCCGACAGTCCAGGGAGTGTTTTCCAACCTTCTTAGCGGATTTTCATTCACGTTGGGTCAAAACCCCAATTGTTGAAAACGCCGTAAAACGGCTCCCACAACAAAAATTACTCTGCTAAAATTGTAACATCTAGCTTAGATATTAATTTCACGAAGAAATAAAGTAAAAATCGCTTACCACGGGTCCCAATTTCGCGCGAATCTCGCGTTTCTCCCTCTTTTTCCTCTCTTCCCTTCTTTCGTTCCATCTGTTCTTTTCTCTGTTTTTTTTTTTCTTTCTTTCTTTCATTCAGCAACTCATTTAATTTATTGATTTACTATTTCGTAAACAGTACCCTCTTATGAACAGTAAACTTAATTTGTCTTTTATTCGAGTATTGTTCATTATTTTATTTTCTTTTATATCTTTTTATTCATTTTTCTTCTTCATACACTCAATCTATATGAGGAATACACGTGTGATAAATCAATTTATATGTCAAATCACGTTCCGAACTCACTTTTGACATTTTCAAGTTCATTTGTCACATGTACACATGACTTTAAAGGTTCTTATACGTATATTATACTCTGCAGTGTACATATAAGTCAACCAAATATATTGATTAAAAGCACCGGGTGTTACAAAGTTAGTATTAAATCTTTATATTGTATTAAAAATGTAACGATCGTTAATACCTTGAAATAATGGGAGATAATAATGATTTATCATAATACATGTTTTTCATATGTTGCTTAGGCCTTGGTGGAAAGAAAAGTGTCATTTCTCTTATCCTAAGGAAGGGGTATTTGTTGAATATATTGGATAAGTGGAAATTCACATGTTTTTGGGACATCATAAAATATAATTAATGGGTTGAAATGAGACTTTTTGTCACTGTTAGCTAGGCTGATTATCAAGCTCTATAGAATAATTGCAATTGCAATTAATAGATAAAAGAAAATGTTATTCTAATTATAAAAAATGTAATTATACTTGCAACTATATATATATATATATATATATATATATATATATATATATGTTCACGGCTATAAGTATTTGATCCATTTCAATATATGTTGTTGGTGAAAGATTTGACCAACACCAGTAGACAATGAGGTGGAGGAAAGATATTCTGGAACTCAGTGGGGTGCTGGGAAAATCGCCTGAGGTTTGTGATCTGAAAGAGAGAGAGAACAAGAGAGAAAATAAGAGAGAATAGGCTATCGTGAGGAACACCGATATGGTGTCGGCCAAAGACCCTCCGATGCCTAAGTTATTTCAGAACTGCGTAATATTAAACTTAGTCGAGAATGGCTTAGAGTTGCTTACCTTCCCCTTATAGGTTCAGGTCTTTTTATAGAGAAGGCTTAGAGTCTTTAGCCTTGTCGTGGTGTTATTGTAGTAGAATTAGGAATCTACACCCTATTCCTATCCGACCAGGGATTTCGTCGTCATCCGTCCCGAAGTTGGAGATCACTAGTGGTCGGTATGCCGATCTGTGGTCTTTCCTTATGGCTGCCTGATACTGAAGATTCAGTCTGTCGTGAGGTCGGTATGTAGTGGTCGGTGACCCTCTGATAATTAATACTGATCAGGCTACTCAGATGTTCCTTGGCCGACCTCCCATAGTGGCTGTGATATTCAACTGATCGGTAGGACAGACCATAACTTCTGCTTCGTGCTCGATTTAGGCAGATCTGTCACGCTTGTCCGGAACAGAACAGGTCCTGATATGTGTTATGCCTCATTAGATCAAACTAATATGGTTGACGTGTCTTATGCTCGATATATGGTCCAATATATGTAATAAATGATACAATAGACACATATAGTTACAATTTTTTGTAATTAGAATATCATTTCCATAAAAAATACTTTAACTTCGTGTGTACGCCACTTTATGACACAGTTATTTAAACTCTATTAGACAAGCACGGGATCAAATATACCCTCTAGAAAATTATTTTAATCTCTTTATTCTTGCAATAGTCAAATGATAATTAGCGACAAGATGACTTTTTGTTGATATTTCCTTTTATCAAAATGAGACCCATCCGAGCCCTTGAAATGTTTCTATTTTTCAATATTTACGCGTCATAATTAATATTAAAATAACATAATAACATAAATAATATTAAAATAACATTAATACAATGGGCTTATCTCTAAGGAAGCTGATACAAGGAATCATTACGCCCCTGGTGTTTATTATGTGTACAAGGAAATTAAAATAAAGCATCATGGATTCATAGCTACATTTGTCTCTATCTTACAAATGAATTCACACGTTTCAAACGAGGGTTCAACTATATATATCAACTGAAGATAAATAGAAATTAGCATGTGGCCCAATTGTGCATATATCATCATGGATTCATAGCTATAACTGTTATATAATTAGGGGTCCAATTAGCATATCAAGTGAAAATTAATAGATAGATATTAACGCTTTCAAGCCCGCCATATTATATAATGGCCGCATCTATAAATTAAGATTACTAGTTTAGGCATAATTTATCAAAAGTCATCAAAGCCATAAAAAGCACCAAATTAAGATGAAAGTTGATCAAGTTAAGTTGTTCTTCTTCTTCCTCTTGTTTCTTTGTTCTTGGATGTGGCTTTTGCTGCTAAACCTTCTCGTCCTCTATTAGGTAGGTGGAAGCCATGTTGTGGAACTCGGAAAGTATGCAGTGAATGAGCACAAGAAGAAAACTGGTGAAAGCTGATATTCTTGCATGTGATCAAGAGCGAAAGACGAAGGATTATAGGAGTCAAATATAGACGAGTTATTGCTGCTGATGGGGGAAGACCATTTCTACGGAATTATGAGGCTGTGGTGTGGGAGAAGAAGTCATGGGAAAATTTCAGGCATGCTTATGTACTTCCGTGGACTTCAGCTCTAAAGCTAAGCAATTTTCTAGCTCTCCTCTTGTTGTAGTACTGAATTGTGTATCTTGGTACTTTCTTGATACGATATAATGAGATCATGCAAGTGTATTCAATGTAAGAGCTTGTTGGATCAATTAATAAGGTCCTCAAGACGCTGATGTCTTAAGTAGACTCATGAATAGAGCGAGTGAGTTATCATTGGTGAAAGGCTTCTCTATTGGGCGAAGAAAGGTAGAAATTTCTCACTTACAATACGCCGATGATACTTTGATACTCTTACATGGGGGATGAGGATAATGTACTTGCTGGTGTTGACATTCTTCTTGCATTCTTTGATATGTCGGGACTAAAGATTAATTTAACCAAAATCCAAGTATCGAGTATTAATTGGGTGTATAGTAGGAACATGGCCAATGTCGTACTTGGGTCTACCCCTTGGTGGTACTCCTAACACCATCAGTTTTTGGCAGCCAGTGGTTGAAAAGATCTCCAAGTGTCTAGATGGGTGGAGGCAGTGTCATTTATCTAGAGGGGGCAGGTTAGCACTAATTCGCTCAGTCCTTTCAATTTTACCTTCCTTCTACATGTCATTATTCAAAGTACCTGTTGAGGTGGCAAAAGTGATTGAGAAGAAAATCAGAATCTTTTTATGGAAAGGCCTTGATAATGAAAATAATTGTCATTTGGTTAATTAAAAAGTAACTCAGATGCCAATATGCTAAGGCGGATTGGGAATTGGTAATGTGATATTGAGGAATGAGGCACTTGTTGTCAAGTGGTTGTGGAGAATAGCTTCGAAAGATCTTCCATGTGGGCTCAAGTTGTCAGAAGTATTCATGGTGATTCACATGTTGGTTGGAATATTGGAACTTCCTCAGTGACTACATACAAAAGCCCTTGGAAATTTATCTCATCACTACACCATAAATTCCAACCATACATCTCACCCTCACTAGGTAACGGCCTATCCGTTAGATTTTGGGAAGACATGGATTGGTGAGTCTACGTTAGCATCCCGTTTCTCTCCCCTATATCAATTGTCTTCCCTCCATAACCATCCAATTGCCCGTTTTGTTAATGAGACCACTTAGGTAGAAGCCAATCATACATCACTTTGGAACCTTCATTTTACAAGTTCAGTACCTGCTAGAGCTCAATCCCAATTACATGAACTTCATTCCTTATTAGCTAATACCAGATTGTCACATGGTGAGGACAGGTTCAAATGGGCACTACTTCCTTCTGGAAAATTCTCATGTAAATCTTTCTTTGAATCCTTACTCAATGGCCCATCTTCCCCAATTTCACAATTTAGCCCCTCATTATGGAATGCACATGCTCCATCTAAAATAAAAAAAAATTGGGTGGACTTTGTTACATAGGAAGCTTAATACAATGGATGTGTTGCAATGAAGATTTTCATATCATGTTTTATCACCACATTGTTGTGTTCTATGTTTGGAATCTTGTGAGACAGCAAATAATCTTTTTAGAGGATGTAATTGGATTACATTCATATGAGATAGATGGACAGAAACATGTGATGGTATCTTTCAACCACCTCTCACATTTGTACCATCTAGTCTAGGAAAATCAAGGAGATTGGTAAGATTATGGTTCTTGCTTCAACATGGGCTATCTGGTTGGAAAGAAATAGACGTATATTCCAGATCGAAGCAAAACTCAAAGCAACCTTGTGGGACGAAACACTGTTCTTAAAAGCTAACTGGGCTGCCACATCAAAATTTACAGATGAATTTTACATATTTGATTAGTATGGCAAACGGGGGCTTTGCTTGATACAATTTTGGGTGTAAAGAGTGTTATGGCTTAGAATAGAATTTTGTATACATACTTTTTATTTATAATATACACAAGATTGTTTCTTGTTTCAAAAAAAGAAAAAAAGGTCCTCGAGAGTATATATGTAAGAGGTGGCGTGCTTGTGGTAGCCAATGAAAATGTACCTTTTGTTCAGGCCAATAAGAACGTACTTATTTAGGCTTAAATAATTGTTATACATAATTTTTTCATGTTCTAGCTAGGGATGATGATAACGGATGATGTTAAAACAGCGCCGATAATTAATTGTACATGCATTATTGACTCTTTAATTAATCATCTACTTCAATAATTAAAGATCAATGGTATATCAACATGGGGTTGGTTCACTGATTTGGAGAACAAATTATGAGGTGCGGTTGAAAGACTCATCACGAGTTTGAGCCCACCTCGATCATCCGTGTTGGGAGAGATATTTTTTCCGGCTCTTGTAAATTCTCAAATTTAGAAAGATTAGTCTCGCCCCAAAAAAGATGAGGACATCTACCGGATGCCAAAAAATCAGTACAAAAAAAAAAGATCAATCATATATCCGAAAATGTAGCGATTGGTGGCATAACTGAAAAGTAGTTATACACAAAATTACTATTTTACTCTTATTGATAATAAAATTAAATTTAAAAAATAAAAAATAAAATAAACTTTTTGACGGTCGTATGAATAGAAAATAGTTTTTACCGTCAATTACTCAAATATTTTTATTATAATAGTATAAACTAATTAATTTGATAGCGCCTTATTCTAATTAAAAACAATCGTGGGCGAACTAGCTAGCTAGCTAGTTATTCCATATAAAGGTATATATATATAAGTGTTACTCTGTGGATCTCTTGATGCTGCCTTAATCTAATGATATTCATCTTGAACCATGAGAGAGATATAATTGAATGTGGACACAATCATTATTTGATGTCATAGCTCAAATTACTGTACGTGCAACATATGATTGTTGAGTTTCATTTATTTATATATAGCTAGTTCAAAAAATAAAATAAAAAATTTCAGTTACTTTTGTGAATTAGACAAAGATCTTAGAAAATAGAGAATTGAACAAAACAATATCTAGGTTCATTATTGAGTCTAAAAAGAACTAGAAAAATTACAAGAGAAAATAACAACTTATTTATCTATAGAAAATGATAAATTATTATAATACCCCTAATAAATATATAAATATTGTAATATCCTCTCCCTCAAACTCAAGATACGGCGGTAAGAAGCATTGTGAGTTTGCCAGTAATAAATCTAAACTGCTGCATAGAATGTGACTTTGTAAAAAAAACCTGCAAGGTTGAGGAGACAAAAGGGCAAAGAAATAATGTCATTCAAGAAATAATGTCATGTTAGATGACCGTCTATCTCAATGTGCTTAGTTCTTTCATGAAAGGCAAAATTATGGGCAATTTGAATGACACTTTTATTATCATAATACGTAGGGGTAGGACTGGTGAGAATAACTCCTATATCTACAACCAACCAACGCAACCATTCAATTTCAGTCGTGGTAAATGTCATAGCACGATACTCAACCTCTGTGGAAGACCTGAAAACAACAAATTGTTTCTTGTTTTTTCATGAAATAAGAGAGCCTCACAAAAAAATGCAAAAACAAGTAGTGGACTTACAGTCTGTATGATCAGTGGCCCAATCTGCATTAAAATATGCACGAAGCTCCAAAGTAAATGAAGATGAAAATAAAAGACTCTGATACATTGTAGCTCGAAGATATTGAAGAATACGAAGAACAACGGCCCAATGAACAATAGTAGGAGAAGCAACAAATTAGCTAACAACATAGACCACATATGCAATATCTGGTTGAGTAATGGTTAGATGAACCAAACAACCAACAATAATGTGATATAATGTAGGATCTCACAATGGAGTAACATGTGAAGGGGTGTATCTAGCGTAGTCTCAAGAGGGGTATCAACAGTCCAAGTGTCGGTAAGTATATACTTGGACTGTGTAACGACCCCACACCCCAGACTGCTATCTCCCAAGGATCAGCGTGAGGAATGCCGGGGCGGGACGCCCGGCGTAGGCATCCACGATCACCCCACATCATCTCATGGGATGATCAGGACCCTACAAGTCTCAACCAGACTCTCCATAGAGTCCCCATTTTTTTTCAACAAACAACACCCACCTGATAGACTTAACAATTCTAAAATCAACATAAACATCCACATAATCAAAATAATGATGATCTCCCAATAAGCATAAGACGATGATCATAATCCTCAAAATAAACCAAAATAGTCTAAGGCAACATGCCAGACTCATCATCATCAAATGTTCAAGGCCCATGGCCAATACACAACAACATTAAAGAACATTCCTCATCATTTAGGTTTAACTTGTGATATTAATTACATATGTACCAAAATTAACAAAACATATACATATGTAAAAAGGACATCCAACCATGCACAAGAGTCCTAGACTCACATCAAGACATCCCTAGCTTTATAGTGGCTAGGTCCTCAAGCAAATGCAATGTCTTTTCCCTTATCTGAAGGACCTGGAAAGAGAGTGAGAGGGCAAGCCAACTATGCCCAGTAAATAGTGTTTATTTATGTCATCAATTATACACCAATAAAAGTCATATATTATGCACATGCATGAAATAATGCTCATAAATATGTGAAACATAAAACACATAGTAAAATAAGCATTCAACCATTTGCATAGACATTTAAAAACTCCACCGACCCTTAGTTATATTTATAGATTGTAAGTCAGTCATCCCATATTGGAGTATAACTTGCACCCTAAGGTCATCTCATCTTGATCATTCACTTTCAGCCTTAGTGAAATAATCCTGCCTGGCGGGGTATTAGATACTCTACTGCCTTTGGGGTATGTCAACCTCATACCCCTAACCTTCATTTATAGAAGATTTTGCCTCCGCTCTCTAGAGAAGTCAACTTGGCAACATGCACAAGCCTCCTAGATATCGCAACATCTAGAGAACTTAGCTTGGAACATCCAAAGCTTCTAGAGTTTCTCAATGCATGTCATTTTAAAACACATTAAACACATGCATTTTCATAATAGCATTTCATGACATTCAACATACAAGTATAATTTAATGCGATGACACAAGTGATAATCATAAGGAACAACTACTCACAACCAAGCCACACAAGCTACTACTATCCACACACGGATCAACACCGATTCCAAATCCAAATTAAGATTCTGTAAATCATGATCACGTGCACATACATCAATCACCATGATCATACCCATACATAAACACTATACATGATCAATTCCACAACTAATAGGCCCATACATGCCTAGGTTTTATCACGAGTTCCATCTTCTCATGATCAACCTCAACATCCATACTAATCCACATATAAAAACTCAATTTCAAAACCCAAGACAAATACTTAGTCTAGGCCTATTCATGACTATCCAAGTTAAAGCACCGTTTAACATTCAAACCATGAAAGATTTATCATAATCAACACAAATTCCCAATTTAAGCCAATACATGACATATGCCCCAATTTGGAAAAAAATCTCTACAATAGGGCATAGAGTCAAATTGAACTAACTCATTCGATTCCAACACAAGTCTAACCATTATAAACCCATAATTCCATTCAATTTGAGTTCAATTAGACAAGTCTCAAGTCAATTTAATCAATTGACTTGATTTAGGTCAAAAGCCCCAATTTCAGGCAAAGTCCCAAAATCAAGCCCTAGGCCAATTTTACACTACACCTAGGTTTTTCACCATTCAAAATCAGTAAATTGGACTATCAATCATCCACATTCACCCATTAAATCAACATAGATTGCATGCAACTTGGATAGAAAACCATAAGTTCATTTTCTAGGTTTAGGGCTATTACACATAACCCCTCCAATTTCTTGTTAGAAATTGGGAAAAATGGTGCCATTGGGTTTCAAATCAACCTAGAAACCCAAATCCCTATCATACACCTCGGCCCTAAGGGTTTCCAACAAAACCCTAACCCATGCACCCACCAAAAATGTGGTGAAGTGCTTGCAAAATGTGCATTGGGTGTAGATTTAGGTCTTAGAGGGTTGTTTCTATCATAAACAAGTTGAAAAGGGTAAAAATCAGTAAACTCTAGGTTAGGAACACCCCCAAACCGTGGTTCATACCCATCCTTAGGTCAAAATCATGCTCATTTACACAACCACAAAGAGATTTTAGGAAGAAAATGAGAAATTACACATACTTTGGGAGAGATTTGAGCAAAGAATCACCGAAACCCCAGCTTTTCTCCTCTCCTCCTCTTTCCCTCTTTTCCAAGCTCAAAAACATGCAAATGAGCTAATTTTGGGTGTTGGTTGCTTAAATACACAATTTTGGGCCCACACTTAAAAATTTGCCAAAATTTGTCTATTCTCACGCGTGTGACAATAGGCCAATTTCTAGGTTCATCCTAAATGAACTATTCTCACGTACATGACATTAGTGTATTTTGCTCGTTCATTTAGAATTTAATAAAACTTCATAATAAATATGTACACACACGTAATATACATTATCAAGCATTAAATACACAAACATATACATCAAGCAAACACACAAAGTTCGGGCAAAATACAAATGGGTTATGGGGTAGATGAAAAGACTTTTGGGGTGTTACAGACTGTGAAGGAAGATAACCCTTAGGAGAAGAGGCTACTTCGATGCCTAAGAAGTAGCGTAGAGGGGGCCTAAATCTTTCATCTCAAATTGATGGGCTAACTCCAACTTTAACTCTGCAATACCATCAACATCATCATCAATGATAATCATGTCATCAACATGCAATAGAAGAAGAATACGCAATGTAAATGTGGACCTGACAAGCAAAGTTGAATCATGATCACAAGAGCGAAAGTGGAAAGATGCAATTACAGTGGAAAATTTCTCAAACCAAGCCCTAGGTGCTTGTTTAAGACCATAAAGTGTTTTCTTGATCCTACATACTTCCCCAGATTTATGAGCAACACTTGGAAGAGGAACCATGTACACTTCCTCCTTAAGTTCCCCATTTTAAAATGCATTTTTTACATCCATCTGAGAGATGTTCCATTAGCAAGAAGAGGAAACTACAATAAGAGTATGAACAATAGTCATCTTTGCTATCGGGGCAAAAGTCTCCTCATAATCTACACCACACTATTGAGTGAATCCCTTTACAACCAACCGTGCCTTGTACCTTTCAACTGAACCATTGTCAGACTTGGTTATAATCTTATAAACTCAACGAGAGCCCACTGTGCACTTTCCAAGAAAAAGTGTTACTAAATCCCTTGTGTTTGTTTTATGCAAAACAGAAAGCTTCTCAACCATAGCCTACTACCAAAGAGGATTAAGGACTGCCTCCTTATATGAGGCAGACTCAGAAAGATCATGAATAGATGTTAAGAAAGAGGAAAATGAACGTGAATAACAAGAATAAGAAAAATCAGGCAGTTGTGTAGGCTTACGATTATGTTGAGAATAACGACGACGAGGACGATTCACATTCACAAAAGGTGCTTGGGTATCGGTAGAAAGGGATGGGACACTATGATATGCTAAGGATGAAAGATCTAGAACAACTGAGGATGGAACAATAACACCTTCACAACATTTATTTTTATCCCTGCAAGATAAATGGGGAAAGAAAGATGAAACAGGCAAATGAGATTGAGTGAGAGACAAGGGTGCAATGTCTACAGGAGAGAAAGGCATATTATTACCATCGGTAGGAAATGGATCAATACAAATGAAATCAAACTTAGAAACATCATGAGAGCTAGTAGGAATGGAAAAGAAAGGAATATGTTTTAAAAAGAATACATGACGAGAGATACACAATTTTTTGTGTAATAGGATCAAAGCAACGATAGCCTTTTTGGCCCGTGTCATAACCAAGAAAAACACAAATAACAGAGCGTGAAGATAACTTGTTGCGTTCTACATGAGGTCGAAGTACAAAACATGTGCAACCGAAAACTCTCAAAGAAAAGTAGTCAGGGGTAAGTCCATATAACTTCTCAAAAGAAGATAGACCTTATGTGCGAGCTATGATTATTTTATTGATTATATGAACAACTGTGAGAATTGCTTCTCCCCAAAACTCACTTGAAACAGAAGCTGATAAAAGGAAAGAATGGGCAGTCTCAACAATGTGTTTGTGCTTTCTTTTAGCAACATCGTTCTGCTGTGGGGTGTCAGTACAAGAAGACTAATGTATAATGTCATCAGAAGCAAGCATTTCGAAAAACTCATTAGAAGTGTACTCCTCACTTAAATCACACCAAAAACATTTAATAGTAACAGAATGTTGTGTTTTGACAAGAGCACGAAATGCAACATAAATGCCAACAAAATTAGAACGATGTTTCATGAGATAAATTCAACAAAAATGAGTATTATCATCAATGAAATAAACATAATATCTCGACCCTCCTTTGTGGCAATATGAGCAAGTCCCCACACATCAGAATGAATCAGATCAAAAGGTACAAGAGAAATAAAAGTACTTCGATTAAATGGTAAGGCAAAAACTTGGCCAATTTACAACTAGCTACTACAATTAGAAATGTTATGAGAATGCGAACTTTCATATGGTCCCTTTGAAGCTAAGAATTTTAAAGAGAAACAAAAACATGTCCTAATATAAAATGCCACAAATAAAAGTTAGAAGAGGTAGGGCTCAAACAAAAAGATGACAAATCAATGCCAAGAGCTGCTACATACGAAACCTTCATCAATTGCTCCAAAATGTATAATCCTCCTGGGAATGAGGATCATGCACATAACAAGTGGTAGGAGAGAAATGAATAGAGTATCCAAAATTACATAATTGGCTGATGAAAATTAAGTTCAACTTGAGTTTCAAAATACAATAAACATCAAAAAGAGACAAGTGAGATATAATAACATGACCAATACTTGTTAATGGCATGGGGCCGCAATGTCATCAGCTATCATAACAAAGTATTGTATATTTACTTGCACTTGCATGCACACTTAAATCAACTTCACACCTTCTTGTGCCTGAGCAAGCGCCTGCAACCACCCTATAATGATGACGTTGCACAAGTCTGCCTCACGAACACAATCAGAACTTGTACCCTTTTTCGTCACTAATTTACCATGCAAACCAACAATGATCACCTATTGAAATTAATCCAAGTTGCAAACCGTGCAACAATCACAAATAGCAGCAGCAAATCAACGTCTCAACCCATACCAAATAACTTCTTAAACTTGACTTTGATACCATGTGAATTAAACGAAAAAAAACTTAGAAAAGAGATAATTGAATAACATCTAGGGTTGAGGGTTCCATTATTAAGTCTAAAGAACTAGAAAAATTACAAGAGAAAATAACAACTTATATATCTACATAAAATGATAAATTACTATAATACCCCTTAGAAAATATGTAAATACTGTAATAAGGTTTATGTATTTATAGCGAAGTCCATTTAGAAACTTGCTTGATTGTAATTAGTTTGTTTTAATTGATTTGATTCGGGCATTGTTCTTTCCATTAATTATAACAAGATATATATATAAAAGCAAGAAAGAGTAAATTTATCTAGTTTTTTATTAATTATTACGTCAAGGGTGAATTCTTGATCTTGTTAGATTTTGAGCAATTGACTAAAGGCAAATTTTGCAACTGCATGTGTAACTACACGTACATATTCATAGGCTATTAATATTTTACATATTTCAAGGTGTATAATAAAAAATCCAATAGTTATATATATATATGTAGTTGCATAAATTTCCAGTTAGATTAGAATTTTTCATAAATATAAGATGACAATAATTTATTTTAATTTGTATTTAACTAACAATTTTTAGAACAATAGAAGAAGGACACCAATACTAGTAGATTTATTAGTTGTCTTTCTTTCTTTTTTATTCTTTTTTTCTGAAAGGATTTATTTGTTATCTAGAGGACAAAATATTGCTAATTAATTATATAAATATGTGCAATTATAATTAGGTTTTGCATTTAAAAAAAAAAACAATTCGTATTTCCACGCGCAAAAGAAGGTTCCCATGCCTAGGTTAGAACCAAAAGTGGTATCCACATATATTATCGATTATTTTTTCCTTGATTAGATAAGGAAGAATATTTTTATATAAAGCAATTTGATAATAAAATTAGATAATGTAATACGAATGACGAGAACGTATTGACCGGGGCACATCTATATTAATTTCATATTGGTCCGTGTTTGAATATAGATGTGCTTGGCGCGTGGTTCCCATTAAAGAAAGAGTAACGCTAGGATGGTTGTACCGAGAAATTATAATACAAACTATATCATCCAATTACTTCTTAGATTTCAATATATATATATTTTAAAATTAGAAAATTCGTTCTGGGTATAACTTTTTACAAAACAAATTTTACAAAACAAAGACAAGTTTTCCATTTTACATATATTTAACTTTTAAACAGTCACTAAACCAACAACCAATGATTGGAATCTGAATTATATAGAAGCACATGATTTTATAAAATTTTTTTATATTTTTTGCAACGCCTTTCGAAATACTTAAATTAGAAGTATTCAAACAAAAAAAAAAAAAAAAAAATTATGGCCATTAAAGTTATAAGTTACTTCACTAGACGTTAGTTTTGATAAAGTTCACCGATTTTAGCAATAATTTCAAAATGCGCTCTTTGCTTGATTTAGAACGCTGGCCAGTTGTTTCGAATAGCAAGTCATGCAAGGCAGCCCTACTGCCAAAATTTGTCTATTAAAATATTACTGAAATGATTCATGTGTTTTTTTAAATAAATATACACCAACTCATATATATCTAAACGTTCCAACCATACTATATATAAATACAGGGTACTAGTTACGGGAGTGAATCACACAACTTATACCATATTGATCAAAAGAGATAAAAACTCAGTTATTCTTTTCAGCTGCTCTCCTTCTTCTTCTTGCTTTGCTTTTCAATGAAGCTTTTGCTGCTAACAGTAGTATAATAGCCGGTGGGTGGACCGATGCGGATCCGAAGGACAAACATGTGATTCAGGTCGCACAATATGCGGTGAAAGAGCACAACAATCAAAGCGGTGAAAGCATTAAGTTTAAAGACGTGATATTCGCTCAAAGCCAAGTGGTTGCAGGAGTGAATTATAGAGTAATAATTGTTGGGGACGATGGACGTGGGTATAGCAAGCTTTACCTGGCTAAGGTGTGGGAGAAGTCATGGCAACATTTCAAGAAGCTCACCTATTTCCTCGAACTTGTTCTCTAATGAGCTATATGCATGCCTCGACAGAGAGCTACCTAATTTCATCTTATCGTAATATCGTATGTTGCTTAGTGTTGTGTTTTAGTTTAATTGTGTCGTTTGATGTAAGTAGTGCATGCTCAAGAATGTATCAGCTTGTTTAATGTTTAATAAGGTCGTCCTCGTCAACTATGTAATGTTTGAGGATGCATTCATGTGATAGTTAGCTAGCTAGCTAATTTAAATGTACTTGAGCTTAATTAATTAATCATGGTATTGTGATGTTTTTATATGGTGATCAGTATGCATGCATAGTTTGATGATAATTCGTTTATATTCTACTTAGATGTAATGTTATACTTATTTGTTTTAAAGAAAGTTGGTCTGTATGTATTTGGAGCAAGAAAATAAAACAAAAAGTACTAAATGAAAGAAGGAAGAAGAAGAAGAACAAGAACAAGAAGCTAGCTTTCTTATATTTGGCATGT
The DNA here is from genome assembly GCA_035771175.1 of Paratinospora sagittata. NCBI lineage: Eukaryota > Viridiplantae > Streptophyta > Magnoliopsida > Ranunculales > Menispermaceae > Paratinospora > Paratinospora sagittata. The sequence continues at coordinate 10,496,542 of CM069608.1, forward strand.
GAAAGACAATAATATATAATAATTAAATTCTTTAAAATTAGATTAAACATATTAACAAAAGTTAGTTATGTTAATTAATATATATTGAACTCAAGCTCTTTAACATTACACCAATTGCTACAAATCTGATGTATCAAACCTTCACATCAAATTGTAGTTTAATTGAAAAGTGTGTTGTTTTAATAAATTAAAGTTAAAATCTTATATGACAGTGACAGTGATTTATAAAAATTGATGTAATAATTTTAATTTCTCTAACATTACTCTATTAAAAATGAGAGAAACTTATAATCACTTTCTTAATATTTATATTAGTCAATTCATACCCCACAGTATGTATAATTTAGGGTTTATCCTTATAAAGAATCATTTAGTGAGTTGACTCAATGAGTCAATTTCTTATGATTAAATTGATTTGAACTAGTGAGTTAAATTGGAAAGTTGTCTCATCAAGTTAAAATGATTCTTTATAATTATTTTTAGATTGAATCCAACCCATTAAACATAGGTTTTGAAACCGGATTTTGGATAGGGGTGGCAATGGGTATGCCGACCCGTTTATCCGATATCGTTCGGCTTTTAAGCAAGTATGAAAATTATAATCTTAAGTGGGTCAGGTCCAAACAAAGAACAAAGAAACGGGTACCCGGTTATTAGGAGTAAATATGTAATCTTTTTTTTCATATAACCATATGATTTTATTCATTTCCTTTCCAAATTTTAAGTTTTTCAAATTTTATTTTATTATCTTATATTTATTATTATTTGTGGGTACGTTATAAAGTAAAATTTTACTATTTTTTTATTTAAAGTCATAAAAAATGAAAAATGCTAAGGAGATTGAAATCTTTACACTAATTGCTACAAATATGATGTATCAAGCATCAACAACATCTATATTAGATTTGTAACTTCATTAAAAAGTGTGTTCTTTTGATGTATTAAAGTTAAAAACTGGTGTGGCTGTAATTTGTAGCAATTAATGTAGTATTTTCAATCCCTCTAGCATTGCTCCATACTTTATTGATATTACTCATGAGAGTTGTTGGATCGCTTAAAAACGATATCTTATTTACTATATATCTTTTAATGACTTGATTGATATTTATTATTTTTGATGGCATAAATGAATAAAAATGGATAAAAGTGGGCTATTTATTTTATTTTTTTAATCATACGAGTATGGACAAAAGGGCTAATGTTTGTTTAGGAAACGGGTCGGGTCTAGATATGTTATGTATCCTTTAGTTTAGGGGTTGTTCTTATCCATTTTTGTCCGTACTCGTAATTTTGCCACTCCTAATTTTGGACATATCAGTTTTAAATTAAGTATGGTTTTGCCTAACTAGTTATTTTTTATTTTGTGAATAATATATATACCTACTAAATATTTAAAATCTCATTTTATTAAATTAAATGATTTTAGGAATAAAGACGTGAATAGTAATATATACATATATATATATATATATAGAAACAAATAAAACAATTTTTTTATTAAAATATATAGAGAGCAGCTAGATTGACCATATTAATGGACTATCTACACCCCAATCACTAACACAACCCACCCTAATATACATACACTCTTCCTATCCCAGCCAAAAACCAAAAAATTTCTAAACTACCTTTCTCCCAATCTACCCCACCCTTCGTTCTTCTTCTTTTTCTTCTCCTCAATTTCTTCTTCTCCAAAACTCATCCAAAACCCTAGCTTCTAACTTTAAAGCCCACCATTTTCATATTCTTATCTTAGTTAGAAGAATATTGGAAATAGAGAAGCATCGTTTGAATCCCATTTAGAGCGAATCACCACTCGTCGTCTTCGAAAAATTTTGACATTTGATCATTTGCATCGATGAGAAATGCATATTTTAATGATTTTTTTCTATTCACTTTTAATAATGAAATAGAATATTTATGGGTGTTTTTCAATGTGTTTTGTGCGAAAAATAGATAAGAACGAAACTCGCCTTAGGGCCGACCCTTGTACAGTAGGGTCGGCCGAGCCGACCCTTCTTTGTAAGGGTTGGCCCTGTCCGACCGACCTTCTTATTTTCTTTTCTTTTTTTATTATCGCATATCATATTGCATTGGGATGTATTTCGTGATAATTTTAACATGTTTTCACCTATTCCGGGCTAATTTGGGAGGAGGGGCACCGTTCTCCACTCGTTGCTCTCATGTCGGGTACGGATGGAATGTGACACCCTACCGCCCAAATGAGCTCAGACTGAGTATAAACATGGCAAAATTGTCATGAAATATATTTAAATGCAATACGATATGTGAAAATAAAATAAAAAAAGAAATAAGAGGGTCAGTCTTATCGTCAAATAAGACCGACCCTTACAAAGGAGGGCATGGCTGACCCTCCTGTATAAGGGTCGGTCTCGTAGGGCCAATCTTCATAACCATTTTTTGGAAAAAAAAAGAAAAAAGAAAAAAATAAGGTAATTTTAATAATTTCAGTTGAGGGTATTTAAGAAATTATATAAAATAGGTAGAGTGGGGTGGAGATAATTCATTAATAGGGTCTATCTAGCTACTCTCAAATCTATATTATTCCTTTCTATATATTTTTAATCCCCATTTGATCCATTATCTTTGGTCCACAATTCAAGCCCATTTGACTCTCGTGAAGTCCAACCCAATTAAATCTAATTTAGATTTTTAATGGGTTATGAGTTAAGCTGGGTTAAATAAAGTTAGGCCCAGCCTGACTAAATAATGAGTTGGGTGAGCCCAATATTTATGTAGGGCTTGTCAAGTTGCTCAAATCTAGTGGGGGAACATCAAGAATAGTAAAATCTAGCAGGAGGCTTGACCTGGAATATTGTAGTGAGGGAGAATCCTGGCCTACTTGGTGCTACGTTCGGCAGGGTGGCCCAAATAATTGCCACCCCGAAGTAAGGTCTACATCAATGTTTGCACGAGGGTGTATGGTATTAGTTCTCACACCTTATAGTATAATATTTATTATCTTTAATGTAATACGACAGAGTATGCCTATATCATTTTGCCTTTATTCATTTAGGATTTTGCTTGGTTAAAGTTTGTTATTGCAAACTTCATTAAAAAAAGTTTGTACTTAGAACCAATATTTGTTAAAATTTTAAAAGCTTCTGATTTAAATAATTATGTTTTGTATATATATAAGAGAAATGTATGAGGGAAAAATATTCGATTAGTTTAAAATAACAAAAAAGAGGATACACACGTAACATTCACATTATTTGTACCCTTTTCAATCCTAAAGTTGTTCAATGTTAATAAAAGATCAAATTTAATAATTCTTGTTATTAAACTTAATTCAATGAGTAAGTTATTTGTACCATCAAGGTCATGCATCATCCAATATGCATTATTTGACATGTATATGATATGGTATCAGTCAGTAACTCAAGGGTTTATGACCAAAAAATGCGCAACTATCAATTACTTATTAAGAACATGCATTTTGCTTATCATGTTTTTAATATTATTGTTAATAATCCTTTAGTTTAACTTGTGCCATTCTCTTTTGTTCAAATTTGCAACTTGGCTCAAGTAATTAATTTACGCAGTCGAGATAATAACGAATTTGTTCTAAGGGACATTGAAAGAATTTCAATAACTGTGCTAGAAAACATACACGCAGACCACATTGTCAGGAGGGGAACCATAGAAGGATCATCGTCGACATTCCAATAGAGTCTCATTACCCCTACCACTCGAGCTTATGCATTTTTTGATCTTCGCATGTCACCTTCATAACAAGATCCTTTCATGTCATTCAAGACAAGTATACAATTTGGGGTTGACCCATCAGATATGTCATTCCAAGAGGATCCTACACAAGGTGAAGAGGGTCTAACAAATGTAGAACTCAAATCAGAGGGAAATTGGATAAGTAAGGGCAGATGAGGGCAAGGGTCAGAGAGAAGACTTGCACATATGGCAGAGGCGATTATGGAGACACATAATGAGCCCTCCTATCATGATGATGCTCACGAGCTGTTCAACAGTGTACCTAATAATCCAACACAAAATATGCACAGTCCCGATAATGTAGTTCCTTCTCTCCCGCAACCATTTGTGACAACATAAAAGAGATCATTTGCGCCACAACAAAAGACGTAAATGGCAAGCATGTGGCAGGAGTGACAACACATTTTCCTATTTTTGGAAAAATTCTTTTATGATGTAACTTGATATGTATAAACATTTGTTATTTATTAAAGTCTTTTTCATCTCAATTACTTTCTCATACAATAACATCTTTAAACTTATATTTCGGGTGAGGAGAGGCTCAAAAATTCACCAGGACATGAAAGTGGGGTTGCATTGGTTTTAAGGGTTCCTGTGAGAATACTACGACGCGCTCCAAGTGGCAAGCGAGGAAAAAACCCTGTGGATTGGCCACGGTTACCTCAAACAAGTTTCAAAAGTTGAAGAAGTTTACATTAAAACTTAAATTTCTAGTGGTGGGGGGGAAGGGGTGGTCCAAAAATCACCGGGACTTGTGAGCGGGGTTTTGTCGGTTTCAGGAGTTCCTGGGATGATACCTGGACCCGTTCCGAGTGGTTGATAGGAAAAAAACCTCGTGGATTGGTCGCAGTATCCTCGAACAAGTTCCATAAGTCAAAAAAGTTCAATTGAACTTAGATTTCCGTTGGGAGGATAAACAATTCACCGAAACTTGAGAGCGGGTAAGGATGGCAATTTGGGCCATTCTGGCCGACCCAGCCCAGTCCCGTCTGACCTAAGAATAATAGAGTAAGCTAAGGCCAGGCCTTATAAAAATTTAAGCAAGGTCAAGTCGTGCATACATTAAAAAACCTTGGCCCAAGCCTTTGGACCGAGCCTCAAATCAGGTGTTTTGACTGAGCCTTAAATCAGGCATTTGTGTCATGGGCATATTTATAAGGCACAGACAAATTGTTCATGCGGCACCTCGAATACTCATATTCTCTGTCAGCCATTCACACATATACTCGTAAAACAACGGAAGACTCGCATGTGTCACTTGTGCGCAGCATATGGATAATCACTTGAACGGATCAGTCGGATACCTTCGATAGCAGTTCTTGCACAGTGTCTCCCCGAACCATGCAATACCGACAAGTTCCATGGATGACTCACTTATGAGTATCTCCACGAGCACGTAGACTGAAAATAGCTCAATACGTTCAACTCGATAACAGGTGGCATAACAGTGTTAGAAATTCAGCCCTGACTACCGGTGAACCCCATACTGCTAGCTCAATAGCAGTCCTACCCAAATGTTATGAGAACTACTATTACCCCCATTAGGATGATAGTCGTCAGCACCCTGGGTTGCTCTAAGAGAATGTTCTATGCATGACCAAGTAATGGTCATGAGGGAGAGTTGGACAAGTACTCCTCCCCAAGGTAGATGTTAAGCTTTTGGCTTGTTTCCAAAAGGAAACATCAAAATGCGAGGCTAATCATACTGGGACATTTTTACGAGATTGCCACCTCCGATTGAGACGAAACTTTACAGACTTTCTTCTTAGGTGACGGTGTATGTCCAGACATGACCATGACAAACTACCCCACCTGAATGGTCGATGCCCTTCATCGACACAATCGCTAAGTTCATCTGTCTGTCATATCTTCCTAACAGACATCTCTCATCGGCATCTCCATATGCACCTTCTGATTGACACACCCCCAACTCGTGGCCTCGCTACCTGACTTGAACCTGGAACTCTATCATGTTCAACTTCTTTGCATGAGGAACCACTATCCTCTTTACTATAAATGTAATCATCTCCCCTTGGGCATTGCGTTACTACTTGACGTAGCAATGATCTCCACCTTTGAGATTTTCAGTATCCCCTCTTGGACGAGCTAGCATTTACCTGATGTAGCTCAACCACGCACGTTCATGCTTGCACTCACTATGATTGTTCTTCACTCTATGCTTCTACTCGCACTAGTACCTAGAACTTACGCGCCTCTGTGCTTACACCACTGTGCTCACCAACCATCAAATTGTTCTTCACCTTATGCTTTTGCTTGCACTAGTACTTCAAACCAATCACGATATGGAGTAACACTATGCTGAAGGGCAACCCCAATTGATTCCTAATCTGCACTAAACTTATGTTACAAGCTAGTATTTACTTGATGTAGCTCACCCACGCACCTTTGTGCTCGCCATCACCACGACGATTGTTCTTCACCCTATGTTTTTAATCACACTAGTACCTCGAACAAGTCACTATATGGAGTAACACATATGCTGAAGCGCTACCCCCCCTGATTCTAAGTCTCAACTGAACTTCTATTACTCATGCCTCTTGCATCACTGCATCCCATGACAAAGTAACCTTTGAAGTCCACTCAAATCTGAACTTTAATGCTCACTCTATCCCCATTGTTGAGTGACCTCCACAATAACGAACTTTGCCTCATTGATAGAGCTTCTTCCAGTACCTCGACCACTGTCTTCACCTATGAAGAAATAATCACTGCAACTAATGTACATGCCCCTACGTTTCTTAGGAGTTCACTCCAAATGGAACCCACTTGAATCACACTATTTCAATCTTGAACTCTAGTCCCTCAACACCATGTCTTCACCGGGAGAAAAAACATTGCTCAAATTACTAAGCCCCTCAACTATTAACGGGCCTTGTTGTTAGCTGAGTAGCAATTTCCAAGATACACGTCTCTTTCCCATCCAAAGAAAGAGAACTGCCCAAGTTCACTCTTGAACTCGGCCCGCCACTGCGGGATGACCCAATACTTTATTACATGAGTCTGGCACTAAGTGTTCACCACGATCATTCGTACGAACGAAGAATTCGGTCGCCAAGAACTCAAACATCATTGTTCTCCATCTTGAGCAAGTGTTCACACTGAAAAATAATGCAACACCATGCATCTCCAACTCAAAATATTCATTGCCATAAAGGATCTCATCATACCACCATGAACTTCCAAAGTTGCATGTGTGCCCACCCTACACATTTGAGGTCTTGAGCAAAGCTCACTGCAATCTTGAACTCTAGTCCCTTAACGCCACGTCTTCACCCTGAGAACAAACAACTCACCCTATTTGTCTCTATGGTACTCATACCACAAGGTACTCAACTGTTCACCCATGATGTACTAGCTTCCTGACAACCTTCCCACTTGGAAGTATACGTTCCTCTGAATAACTACTCTCGTTGACACTGAATATTTGCCTCAATTCAATTTCTATTGAATGATGTTCGTTATCTTGGACTAACCCATCTCTTGAACATGGTAGTTGTTCACTCTTGAACTTATACATGACCAGCTAATCACCCATAACCACTCTGGCATGCCCCTCTCCAAGTAGGCAAGAGAACTCATTACGCCTCAATGGGTTCGTTCAAACTATTGGTAACTTTGTTTGCGTACATTTGAATACACTTGAGTCACCTCACTCACTGGAATTCACTCAAACCATTGCAAAGCCACAATTGAACCTACACAACACGTCTCATCTGAATACATTGTTCTAAAGTTGTTGCCACCATCCCTCTGATGCTCAAGCAAGTCTGCCACACACTGCCATCGCATTCGAAGCTAGCAACACTGATGGCCAGTAGTCCTCACTACTACTCGGAACCATCGCCTTCATAGCCACACACACAACACCGTAGTTGGGTTATAGTACATCGATATATTGTTCACTGACATGGTCACCTTGTTGCAACTTGTTCATGCGGTTTTGTTTCTCATACAAATCCCGTTACTAGCTTGGATCCCACCGAACATCTTCACGTGCTAGCAACATTTATCACCAACGTTTCACATGTGTCATGCGCTTAATGCCTTGTCTTCGCAACTCGGAACAACAATTACAGTCATCTTGTCCCATATGTTTCACTTGACATACATCCTCACACATGCTCTTATGTTAACACTTTTATTGACCATTGAAGCTTTACGTGCTTTTCGAATATTGCTCGAGTCAAACTATTGTATCGAGTATCCTCCCATCATCATGCCACTCTAGGCCTTGTAAGAACACCATTGTTGTACATATCATTCACCATGACGAGTTCATTGCATACCGCACACATTCTCCTCATATATTTCTTCGTCGTACTAATTCACCATGAGGTTCGTTCAATTCGCATTTCTTTCACGCTCTGATACGATTTGTCACGGGCATATTTATAAGACACGGACGAATTGCCCATGCGACACCTCGAATACTCATATTCTCAGTCATCCATTCACACATATACTCATAATACAACGGAAGACCCGTATGTGTCACTTGTGTGTAGCACATGGATAATCACTTGAACGGATCACTCTGATACCTTCGATAGCAATTATTGCACAGTGTCTCCCTGAACCATGCAATACCGACAAGTTCCATATATAACTCACTCATGAGTATCTCCACGAGCACACTCTAGCACGTAGACTAAAGATAGCTCAATACATTCAACTCGATAGCGGGTGGCATAACAGTGTTAGAAACCCAGCCTTAACTGTTGGCCCAGTATTATTGTCCAAGGGGAGAGGTGAATTGGACTTGACAGATTTTTGCGTTACCTTTGAGTTAATTTAATTAATCAATTAAAGTGGGCAGTAGGTAATAAGCAAAGCAATAAAATGCATGGGAAATAAAGAAATTGACACAGTAATTTAGAGTGGTTCGGTTCCCCTTGAACCTAGGTCCACTACCTAATCACCCACGATTAGGATTTGTTATTACACTATTGGCTAGTCAACTTACGGGCATGACTAAAAGCCAACATGAAGGCTTGGCTCATAACCTTACACTAACCAACATAAGAGCTTGGTTAGAAAGTCACACACACTAACCTACGCAAGGGCTTGGTGAGAAAGTCACACTCTAGCCTACACCTGGGCTTAGCTAGAAAGCCACACGATAACCAAGTTAATGGCGTGGTTACAAGCCATATAATATATGGTATAAGTCTCGAGTCAACAAACACGTCAATGATACATCAAGATTACAAATGATAAGATAAGTGTTCTAAAACACTCTCAACAATATAAAGCGTACAACCTTGAATGAGTAACCAATACTATTCCAACCACAATATTTTAAAAGATGTGTAGTGTTGAAATAGATGAAATCAAATACATGCAATCGATTCAAATAATAATAATATAAAATCAAGAATCGAATATGCACATGTATTCAAATATTAATTCTAACAATGATATGTATAAAACACATGAACCAATATGCACAAATGATTAATACTTGTTGATTCTAAATATATAAATGCTTAAGATCAAGAATCAAAACACTCAAGTAATAATCAAAGAAATCGATTCAAAATAATATAAGTTTAGCACATGAATCGATTCTGCATGATATGTATGAAACCACTAAACAAGATAATGCAATATGAAGATCAAGTATGGTTTCACAAACACTTAAAACAAAATGGTTTTAAAGGTAGATAAATCAAACACAAAAATGGTTTAACAATCACAAACAAAATCACGCGAATCTTAAATATAGATTTTACCCAACTCTTGGGAAGGATGAAGCACACAAGATTCTCTAATGTGTGAAGGTGATTGAGAGTGATTTTGCCTTCAAGAAAGATCAAGATCTCCTGGATATGTGATGAACTCACTCAAGAATGACTTGATCTATTCTCAAGAGAAACTCACAAGTTTTTCAAAGAGTTTGAAAGTTTGGGTGAACTATTCGGTGTTGGCCTAAACGGTTCATCACTTAGCACGTCCCTAAATATACTGTGATGTAGTATATTTTGATGATTACAAACAAAATTATTTTTAGTGCTAACGAGCTTCAATCAAGAATTTATCTCAGCGGCTCAGAAAAGTAAAAAACCAAAGAATTATTCAATCAAGAAACTCAAGGTCATATCAGACGTTCAAGATCCTTTCAATCAAAGGACCTCAAAGATCATATCATGATTTCAAGATCACACCACACGAACGATTCGATCAAGAGCTTCAAGACTACATCATTCGATCAACTTTCACGAAATTCAACTCAAGCACGAAGTTCACATCGAAGATCTCATAATGAAGAGTTGGATTTAAAGATTATGAGAAATATGAGAAATACACAATATTTAAGGTATATCTTTCTCTAATTGATATTGCTCAAACGTTTTTCAAAATCATGCACAAATCACTTGCATACATTTTTTTTCAAAATTGCATGTTTTGAAACATATACTTTAAGGTATTTCAAATGATTTAATTTTCTATGTTTGATTTGATTTTAAATTGACCGAGTTTTTAATCGTATTTATCGAATTTTTAGTCACAAGTCAAAAAAAATTTTCAAGAGTCTTTCAGGACAGTAATGACTCAGCAGCGCTCTCCTGAACTTGATAAGTCAGGACACTGATGACTCATTAGGACGCTGATAACATTCAAGGTTGAATTGAACTGATTCATTAGGACGCTTACTTGTAAGTAGCGGTCTCCCTTTAGTCAACCTCTGAAGTTGTCAAGACGCTAACTCCGCATCAGCTTACTGAAAGATTTCTAAGTTCTTCAAAGAGTGTATCTTTGAGGACGTTGAGAGTTATAAGTTGGATAAACTATCAGAACGCTACCTAGATAAGAGCGCCCTCATCTTTGGAAACCAACTAAATAACTTTCAGGACGTTGATTGTCCTTCAACGTCCTTGGTTTTGTTTTCAAATGTTTTGTATTTTAAGAGGAAGGACGCTTACTCGGAAGTAGCGCCCTCATGTGTTCAAATGTTTTTAAGTAAGCTGGACGCTAATTGTGCATCAGCGCCCTCAAAATTGAGTCATTTCTATTGCAAAGAAAGTCAGGACGCTCACGAGGTAGTAGCGCCCTCACTTTATTGTTCAGCTGGACACTTATACATAATGAGTGCCCTCAATGAACAAAACGAAAAAGTTGATATTATGCATCAGGACACTGATTAGGAAATCCGGACGCTAATTCAACAACTGTCACTATTCTAACACGTGCACTATAGCAATCTACTTTTTAGAATGGATCTTTGCATAAAATCTTTTTCAGATCAATCAGGGATTTTCTCTGATGCATGAATCAAGTTTCGAGAAATTTTTCATATTCATGCTATCTAAAAAGAACCAGAATGTTATTGAAAATTTCAGGTGCCATTTTCATATAACATTCTAGTCGTTGTGTTTTTGAATGTTAGTCGTTTTCAAAATGTTTTCAACAGTTCAAGTTTTTCAAAGTATTTTTCACTGATACTCTATTTATTCAAAAGATTTTCGTACTGAGCCTAAATTATATTCTATCTTTGAAAATCTATTTGAATAATATAGAATTGGTTTCTACTCAAATTCTCAACACTGATCTATACTTGATATCAATCTTGCTGAAGAAAGAATTTGAGAAATAGTTCGAGAGATACAGGTATACTTGACTTCATATCTTAAGTACTGTATCGAACTATATCAGTAGTTATGTTAAATATTGAATACTGAACCAAAAGTTTTCACGCTTATATATTATATTTATTTTGAAAACTCTTTTGTGTTTATGTTTTTACACTGGTCCTATGATTTTCAACTGCAATATTTAAATGGTATCATAATGTTTTTGAAGAAGCATTCAGATTCAAATGACATATCATTCACGTTTTTCGAAACTGCACTTGAGCAATACCGAACATTGAAAGATAAATGACTGAAAGTGTATTTTCTCTTAGCATTACATATTCAAATTTACATATCTTTGTAATGCTATGTATATGAGCTTAATTGTAAAATGTTCTACTTAGTTGGAACCAACATTATTTTATAATTGTGGTATGCTAGTGTGTTTCTAGAATGAAACAACCAGGACAAGTGAATGTAGTTGACTTAATTACATTCACTTAATGATTTCAAGGTTGAAATCATGTCAAGGTTGTTCCTTAACCTGTAAAAGGACCAAGGTTGTTCCTTAGCCTGTAAAAGGATCACGGTTGTTCCTTAGCCCGTAAAAGAATCATGGTTTTTCCTCAGCTAGGAAAAGGGAAGGTACGTCCTCAACCTGTAAAAGGATAGGTTATCTCTAAACCTGTAAATGAGAAATGGTTATTCCTCAGCCAGTAAAAGGGAAGGTTCATCCTCAACCTGAAAAAGGATAGGTTATCTCAGAACCTATAAAAGAGAAACGGTTCTTCCTTATCCTGTAAAAGGAAAACGATTCTTCGTTACCCAATAAAAGAAACATGGGTTTTTCTTCATCCCGAAAAAAGGAAATGCGGTTCATCCTTAGCCCGCAAAAGGATGGGTTTGCCTTGAACATGTAAAAGGGCAAGTTGTAACGGTTTGGTTCTTACCTGTGAGAGAATCAATTAGTGGATTGAGAAAATTCTAATCGGGAGATTAGGTAGTGGACGTAGGCTTGGTCGAACCACTATAAATCCTAGTGTGCTTTACGTTATGCATTTCACTTTATGGTTAGTATGTGCATTTAATTTTAATGTATCAAAGTATATCACTAAGTCATTGAAAAGAACTATATTTGACCATCACCCAATGCACCCCCTCTTGGGTGCTCCAACATTTGGAAGATTTAAATCAAAGATTCAAATGTAGGTGAACTTTTACATTTAAAAGATGTTTAAAGCACATAAGAACTTGTTTTGGACTTGTAGAAGTAAAAATATGAAAGTCGGCACAAGTTTTAAAATTTTGCAAAAGTTGCTCTACAATGAGCAAGTGTGGTATTAATAGATAGATATCACATCGAGGCACAAGAACGTTTTCCTTAACACAAGAGTGCGTTTCTGGTTTGAAATCTAAAAAATCTTAGATTTTCCTCCAATCAAGGAACGCGTTCCTTTCTTAAGGAGCGCGTTCCTCAATATGTTTGTTGGGCATAGGAAGGGGTTCCTTCAACAAGAACCACCGATTCTTCAAGTTTTTCCTATTTTGCCCTTGGCAACAGGAGCGCATTCCTTTTCCCTGATCAGAAAAATTTCTAGTCTCGGGAAAAACCACAGGAACGAGTTCCTCTTACAAGGAGCGCGTTCCTTATACCCTAATAAAAAAATATTGAGTCTCGGGAAAATGCTCAAGAGCACATTCCTTCCTAAAGGAACATGTTCTTTCACTAAGAAGTGAAAAAAACTCTATTTTTTATCATAACAGGTTTAAGACATTGTCAAAAACATAGACTAACATTTTAAAAACAATTTTGACAGGATTGAGGTACAATTAACAAAGTTAAAACACGAGTAATTCAATCGATTAAACCAATGACCAAAGCAATAAGAACAACAATACACGTGAAACAATAAAACCATGCAAAGTTGATAAGATGAATGCATGTTAGACATTGATCAATATATGCATGATAAACAAATTTAACTATGTGATAGTATAATTATCAAACTAATGTGTGTGCATACAAGATTAATCATATAATAATGTATATGCATGAGAATGATAAACTATATGAATGATTTTTGAAAAAATGCAAATCAAGTTGTGGTTGGAACATGTAAATGTTGCTCTACAGTACTAAGATTCTAAAAAAGAAATACAACCATGAAGCTCTTGAATCTTCGAAAGGTGTTGTTCCTTCCACATGCTTTGACGAGACAGTTAATTCCATATAATATAGGAAGTTAGCACTGAAACAGCTCAGTCAAAGACATTAGTGCCATAATTATATTGTTTGTAAACATCAAAACACTTGGGAGAATACTAAGTGAAAAACCACTTTAGTCAACACTGACTACCGGTGAACCCCGCATTGCTAGCCCGATAGTAGTGTCCCATAACCTACCAAAATGCTATGAAAACTATCATTACCCCTTTCAGGATGATGGTAGTCGGCCCCTTGGGTTGCGCCAAGGGAATGTCCTATGCATGACCAAGTAAGGGTCATGAGAGAGAGTTTGACAACTACTCCTCCCCAAGGCAGATGTTAAGCTTTTGACTTGTTTACAAAATGAAACAACAAAATGTGAGGCCAATCATACTGGATCATATTTACGAGATTGCCACCTCTGATTAAGACGAAACTTCATGAACTCTCTTCTTAGGTGACGGTGCATGTCCAGACATGACTGTGACATTTGGGCCAATTATATGAGTTGAATTTATGGAATGAAATTAAATTAAAATTTTAAATATTAGAATATAAATTTTATTTTGATAATAAAATAAAACATACAAATCATAAATTAAATAATGTTATTTATTGATTTGTTAATAATAACAACTTGTACACATATAAATTATCTTATCTAAAAAGGGATCCTAATTACAACAAAGTTACAACTTTTTTTTTAGAACACAATTATCTAACTTATCATTACAAACTAAACATAAGTTACAATAATTAAAAATAAAAATAAAAAGATTTATCATTTTGTATATCATTTTTTTTGTCCTATATATAGTTTACATTTTTTTTCTTCAATAACAAATCCTAAGGTTATTATTTTATATATTGAGCTACATAACATAACTTTTATTCTAATTAATTTTCTATTTCATTCTAATCTTTTTACAACTTTTATAATTTTTGTTCATTCCATGACATCTATATTAATTGTTTATAATTAATATATACTTTCATTACTTATCACCTATTACATGATACACTATCATATTACAATTAATTACATAAACTTTTCTGAAAGATTATAACAAATTAATTATATTCTATAAGATAACAAATCACAAATTAAACAAAAAAAAATCTTAATGAATATTATATATTCATGTGCAACACTCACGCAAATCTATTAGTGTGACTAAATATATATATATATATAATTAAATTAATTATTATGCCTTCGGGCCAAGCCTTTGGACTATGCCTTTGGGTCAGGCTGGGTCTTGATATGTGAATCAAGACCTGCCCAATAAATTTTTGAACCAAGCTGAGTCGGCCCATATAATAATAGGGCTCAAGTTTCGGTCAAGCCATTTTGATCGAGCCAGGCCATGCCCGTGAGTCCCAGGCCAAATTTTCACCCCTAGGTGCGGGGTTGCATCGGTTTTAGGGGTTCCTGGGAGGATACTAGGACATACTCCAAGTAGGGGGTGTGGAAAAAAAAACCCGTAGATTGGTGGTGGTTGCCTCAAACGGGTGAAATTCAATTGAACTTAGATTTACGATGGGGGGTCAAAAATTTATCAAGGCTTGGGAGTGGGGTTCCTAAGAGTATACTTGGACGCGCTCTAAGTGGCGGGCGGGGAAAAAACCCTGTGGATTGGACGCAGTATCCTCAAACGGGTTCCAAAAGTTGAAGAAGTTCAATTGAACTTAGATTTATGGTAGGGGGTCAAAAATTCACTCAGGCCTGAGAGCGAGGTTCCATCTGTTCTGAGGGTTCCTTTGAAGATACTAAGATGCGCTCTAAGTGTGGGGCGAGGAAAAACCCCGTGGATTGGCCGCAGTTGCTTCAAACGGGTTCCAAAAGTTGAAGAAGTTCCATTAAACTTAGATTTTTGATTCGGGGTTCAAAAATTTACCGGGACCTAAGAGCGGGGTTTCATCGATTCTGGGGGCTCTTGGGAGGATACTTGGGTGCACTCCAAGCGGCAAACGGGGAAAAAACCTCGTGGATTGTTCACGGTATCCTCAAACGGGTTCGATAAGTCGATGAAGTTCAAATAAGATGGGAAATAGACTTCGTGATAAGAATTTTTTTTACTTTTCTTAAAATAAGTAACATTTATAAAGACGCCTCAATAGAAATAGGATTTGCATTAAATGCGTCTTCTTTCAAGACGTCTTCCACGTGAACAAAAAGAAAAAAAAAAAATTCAGCGCGACCATGTGGACGAACATTAATTTTTTTTTTTTTTTTTGGATAATCAGGCCAAAAGCCCTGTATGAGAGTCCCACGTTTCTTTCAAATTACTTTTATTTATATTTACATTTATTTACTTATTTATTTATGAGTACACTTTTATATATTTATTTAAAGAACTTTTAAGTATCCATCAAATACACTCACTCTTTTTATCTATTTAATAAATTTATAAACATGTGAGTAAAATGAGTATATTAGGTGGGTACATACATAGATACTCACCTACCCACTTATTTAATAAATTTTTCAAATATACCTATAATTGATATGATGCTTCTCAATTATTTTTCAAGGAACACGTATTAGAAATAAACAAAAGCAAGGGCTTACCAAACAGGATACGCGGCTGATGCCCTTTCCTCCCACCCAAAATCTCGATGTTCAACCAAAACTTTTTCCACGCCCCCACCTGTGAACAACAAAGCTAACATTATCTCCCAATTCCCATTAGTCAATCTAAACAAAAACTGCACGACAACGTGATCGTTGCTTTCTCTGACTTTTCCCGCGTTTTCCCATCACCCCCATCAGCAACCATTTCCAACCTCCTTCTCTTCCCTTCTCATTTTTTCTCCATCTCCGCCCATGTCCGGCCACCCATCACCACCACCGGTGTCCCAACCTAACTCTCCGGCCAACACAAAACAACCGCTCTCCGACGCCACCACGGCCACCTCCTTCTCTTACTTCCTTTGCTTCGCCGTCCTCTACCGAAAGCTTCTAAAACATAAACCAACTACTACTACCCCGGCGGACCTCAACCACCCGCGCCGCTTCTCCTACTCCGTCCTCCGCCGTGCCACCTCCTCTTTCTCCGCTTCAAACCTCCTCGGGCAAGGCGGGTTTGGGTCGGTTTTTCGTGGCGTCTTACCTTCCGGCCTAGAAATCGCGGTTAAGCTCATGGATTCGGTTTCACTACAAGGAGAAAGGGAGTTCCAAAACGAGCTTTCTTTCTCCGAGAAGATCGATTCCGATCACATTGTTTCGCTTATTGGGTTCTCCCATGACTCGAAGAAGCATGGGCAAAGGAATAAGTTGGTTTTGGTGTATGAATTGATGCATAATGGCAGCTTGCAAGACGCTTTGCTTAATAGGAAGTGCCCGGAGTTGATGGATTGGAAGAAGAGATTTGAGATTGCGGTTGATGTTGCAAAGGGTCTTGAGTTTCTTCATTTCGGATGTAATCCTCCGGTGATTCATGGCGACGTGAAGCCCAGTAATGTTCTCTTGGATCAAAATTTCAATGCTAAGATTGCTGATTTTGGTCTTGCTCGAGTGAAGCATGAAGAAGATTGTGAGGCAGCGGTCCTTGTCGAAATTGAACCAAAAGGAGGACAAATTGGGAGTGATTGTAATGAAGATAATAAGAAGAATGAAGAAGAAGATGCCAAGTTTCTGAAGGAAGAAACTGCAAGTGTTACTTCTAGTAGTAGTAATAGTAGTTTGGAGGAACAATCACCAGAGAGTTTTATGAAGGTTTTGGATTCAGAAGCATCACCAGAGATCGTTAAAATAGAGGTGGATCAATTGGGCATGATGGGCAACAAGAACATCGCTAAAACCCAGAAGAGTTTCGACGAAATGAGTACTAATAATGGTGGGCATGAGAGATTAAAGGGGTCTGATCAGCCTGAACGAGTTAAAGAGTATGTAATGGAGTGGATTTTAACTGAAATTAAGGAAAAGGAGAAGAAAAGTGACCAGGTTGCAAGAAAATGGTGGAGAGAGGAATTTTATGAGGAACTTGCTAAGAAGAAGAAGAACATGAAGAAGGAGATCCAATTGAATAGTGATGATTGGTGGCAGGATTATGAGGACCAGGACTTAGAACACAAGAAGAAGAAGAAAATTAAAGAGAAGAAGAAGAAGAAGAGCCAGAGGAGGAGCAGTTGGGGCAGTATTGAATGGTGGTTGGATGGCTTCAGTGGAGAGTTATGGGCAAGTAATGTAACATCTAAAAGCAGTGTAAGTAGCAATCTCAGCATGAGAGGCACTGTGTGCTACACTGCACCAGAGTATGGCAGTTGTGTTGCTGATCAGAAGCAGCAGCTATCTGAGAAATGTGATGTATATAGCTATGGAGTTCTGCTTTTGGTTCTCGTCTCGGGTCGTCGGCCTCTTCAGGTGACCTTGTCATCACCCAAGTCTGAACTTGAGAGCGCCAACCTTATTTCTTGGGCGCGTCATCTTGCCTACAAAGGGAAGCTTGTTGATCTTGTTGACCCAAATATCCAATGTTTAAATCGCGAACACGCAGTTTTGTGCATCAAGGTTGCTCTGCTCTGCTTGCAGAGGTTGGCTTCCAAGCGACCCACGATTAGAGAAGTTCTAGAGATGCTTTCAGGAAAGTTTGATCTTCCAAGGAAAAGGTCCTCATAGTTATGCTAATTCTTATTCTGATTGTTTGATTTTGAAATTCTGTTTTTTCATCTGATAATCTCTTATTTAACTTGTTTTTCTCTAGCTCTCAATAAAAAGCAATGGAGTGATGTTTCTTTCACTCTTGTGGAACTTTCAACCTGAGGTTCTTCTAAATAAGGTTGTTTTCATTGAATATTAGGACAATCCCATTGCACTTCTATAACAGAAATTACTTAATTCATTGTTATAATTCATAGCCTTCACATTCATCCATCTTGTTAATCTTATTTTGGTGAGTGAGGTCTTTGTTTATTAAGTTTCTTAGTTTCCAACAATCAGCCATGATCAGGTCTTTTATGGCATTGAAGATCTTGACGTTGTCTTGTAGAGTTTTCCTTTTCATCTGATAATTGGTGCCGTGTACCTTTCCCATCTGACAAATTAAATTGAATTATCATATTAATCCAATAATATTAGGCTAGTTTGAGTGCAATGGGGCATCATATTAACTGAGAATCTCATATTCTCAGTTTTTCACTTTTTTTTTCTTTGGGTAAAAATTTCATATTCTCAATTACACTGGGCAGATTCTAATACAAAGGCAAGTTCAAACTCTACAGTTCCCTCTCAATATTGTCAAATACAAACAATATGATGACAAATTAATGTGGTTATCTAGCAACCATACCAATCCAAGGTATAAATTCATTCTGGGTCTGGATCATATTTGATGCTTACAACTGAAAATGGCAGGAAATGGAGAGTTCCTAAATCCTGGGTATCACATTTATTTACTTTACAGAGAAATGTAACCGTTCCGAGGAAGAGATTATTGTTCCATCATCTTCTTCAGTTCTTGGCTGCTCACAAATGATTAGAAAGGATTCATACCTCAGCATAGAACCAATGCTCAGTTGGGAGATAGATTTATAAGCCCTCTTTCAGAAGCAGTACCAACTAGCTGGATGCTGCAAGTATCTGCACATAATTCCAGTAGAACTCATCAATGGGCATTCCTACAAATGCTGAAGCAAGTCATCATATCGAACAGCAACTTACTTCTCATCATCTTGTCCTCTACTCAATGACCCCTGCTCTGTCCATGATGGTCCTGCAGCCTGTCAAAGCATATGACTTAGATTTAGAAAGAATAATATCCAAAAAAAAATTAAGGGAATGGATTGAGTACATGAATCCCCTTGCATATATTGGGGTTCAAGACATAGATGATCTGACAAAGTTTAATGCTATCTATCACCAAACATTTCCTAGAAATAAAATTTAAAAACAAATATTATATTCTTTTTCTTGAAATGATACGAAATGCTTAATTTTTAATGACCAACATAATGCCATTTATAATTGAAAAAGACTAGCAATCCACATGGAATGAAAAATTTGACAAAAACTTCTATCAAATTTTATTAATCTTCTAATTATCAAATTACAAATTAAATGTCATCAAATTATTACAAAAATTCTATTGAAGTTAGGAAAAATATCGAAATAATTAGTAAAAATCAAAAAATCCTTTAGTATTTTTCTTTACTTTTCATACACAGTAAAAAAAAAAAAAAAAAAGGAAAGAAGAACATTAACAACAACAATAATACTAAGATATGTGAGAGACATGCGCGAGAGACGACGAAGATCAGTAGCAACGTCAAAGATCAGCAATGGTGGGTTCGAGTAGCGGCGACTGAAACACGGTAGCAATGGAGACAAAGGCGTCGACGACGATTAGGATATCGGCAGTGCCGATAAGGAAGACGCAATAGTCGATGGTGATATAGTAGCAGTGATGAAGACGTACGCATCAATCAGCAACACGAATAATGGCGATGAAGGCCAACGAGGAAGGTTCCGGCAATGAAGGCCAAAATAAAACAATTTCGACGATGAAGGTCGGAAGAAAAGAAAATTTTCCCAGTTGTACGAGTTTAAAGCTCTGATACCATGTTAAATACTAATAAAAGACACAAAGATGTACCGTGGTTCGGCTCCAAGGCCTACGTCCACGGGAGAAGAGAAAAAATATTTTCTTATTCTTAATGATGTCTTAATGGAGGGACACCATATATATAAACATACAGGGCTATGCACACATATAGCTATAATTACAATTTTAGTAACTGCTAAATAAAACGACTACTAAAATTATCATCTTTCCTTAAAGGAAATAAATCCCACAGATTTTGCTCTTCTCCACAACAGTTAGCTTGTTAAATTATTTTTTAAAATTTATATTCCTATGTTGGTTGATGAAGTTAAAAATAATACATAATTATTGGTATTTCTTTGTTTTCTATTGATGAAATAACATTTTTTTATTTCTCTGTCGAATTTCATCGAATTTTGTTGAATTTTATCGAATTTTTGCATTTTTGAATTGAAAAATAGAAATTTTATTGAAGTTTATCGAATTTTTTGAATTTTATCAAATTTTTGCATTTTTTATTTTACATCCACTTCGCATTTCAATGGTTAAAAAAAAAAAGGAAAAAAATTCGTGGAAGTTTGCCGAATTTCGAGGAATTTTTGAACCATGCATCCAAAAACATACAAGCGCAGACGTGATCAAAAGTTGAATTACAGCAAGGGATTAACAAAAAGCACTAACCAGATGTTGAGATGAGTCATTGCAACTTCCATGGGCTTGTAGATATTCTTCATATGTCTGAAATATTAACAAAACTATAATAAGTTTTCACAAATAGATCTCGTTCTCTGTGCAAGGTGCTGGAGATATGTGCTCTCAAATAAGTAACATAGCAGGTTTTTTGATGGCATGGACATTCAATCTGAAAAGCAAGGTTCTTTAATATCGCAAAAGCTATAACATAATTTTGCATATCTCTCATGGTTTTTCCAAGGTAATCTTAGCTTCATGATTGAGAATTGGTTGCATAAGAAACGTGAAAACTCTAGTAGCTTCAAATGTTGTGTGCAAAAAATACCTGTACATGCTCCAACTCTCAGAGTTTCAACCCACATGACAAACATACCAAGATCATTTAAGAAAAACTGAGAAATATCAGATGCAGAAGCATTTGAGAGCATTTTCTTGCTTTTCCACACAGGTGAGTCGAGTGCAACATGCTACAAAGAAGGAAATAGAAGGGCACATTCTTTGTCAAACTATGCAAGCAATTTCAAAGGTGACATGTTGCTTTTCTCTTAGAGGCTTTAACACAGCATAACTAAAAATGTCTTTGATTAGAAGATGGGTTACATTTGTTATTTATTAAGGAACTTAATTAATTTGTGCACTGAGGTTTTGAGCTTACCCTTTCAATTTCTTCTGCCTCCATCCTAAAACTCCTCATGGCTAGTGTGTTGTGTTTATTGTACTTGCCTATGACCTCTCAATTAATTACCTTACATATTATCTTTTGTTCAGGTACTAGGCTCCCTCAATCAAATTTATAAACTAATCTTTCTTAGTCTAATACAAAATTCTTCTAAATTATTTTCTTCATAGTTTTGCCTGATATATTTAACATTTTTTTTTTTTAAGAAGAAACAATATTAGTAGTTAGTAGTATAACCAGCTCCATCACCATCCATCGCTATACCACACTCTTGGGAAGGTATCATGCCCGCTCCTGACCCATTAATCCCCCTCACCCCTTAAGGTGAGGCAGTGGCAAAAGTTGGACCTAGAATCTTTAGGTTCCAAAGCCACCTATTTACCAACTGCACCAACTCCATGTTGGCACCTAATATATTTAACATGATATCAATTGTCCCCTATCTCAAACTGAATTGCATTAAGAATCACTTTTGTGGTTTATTTCTATCCTGAGCTATATCCTCAGCTAAGTTTACCAGCTTCATCCACATTAGTTGGCTTTTCTTCTTGCATTTTGGAGTCCTCAACTTATACCAACACTCAATTTAACAAGTTTTGTCCGTCGTCTTTGTCGTTCATGCTCAGAGCATCTTATTTGAGATTATTGGCTCTCAAATATATTCTTGTTTCATGCTTTCAATACACATTCAACATTCTAATATATAATATTTTGTATGCTCATTGTATGAATATGTTTAATGGTTGTCTAACATTCCACCTGGAAAGCATGGCTGTGCTTTTTCTTTCATTGTGAAAGGTTAGAACTTAATTGAAAAAAGAAAAAAGTGGTTGAGAATCTGGGATGGTCATCATTAAAAAGAAGCACAAGAACACACAACACCAAATAACTAGTCCCACTTGCACGAAATCATTATCATCCCACCTAGTAACCTAACATTCAAACAAAATGCCTTTAAATTCATTAAAAAGCTTGGGCCGAAGAGAAATTAATCCCTAAATCTTCAAATTTTTCTGCTGGAGGTAGTTCCTTTTTCTTAAAAGAATTTCTGGCAAATGGCCTGCAAACAAAAAAATGCAATAATCTTTGTGTCTTTGAGAGAAGGCCTATTGAGTGCTAACTCCTCAGCACGCCAGCCATCAAATTGAGATACACCAACACAAAATGAGAAGCACGGAAAAGTGAGTTCCAACGTTACTTATATAAAGAACACAAAAGGAGAGGATGGCTACCTTACACATGGGCTTCGTAAAAGTAACAAACATTATGAACAGGATTTCTCAGGCTTCCAATTGATCCCATGGATTCCATTAAATTTCCAAAGGATAATACACCAAAAGTAAAAGGCCACTCTCACTAGGATCAAGGGAAAATTGATGAAGTTATGAAATTGATATGGAAGGATTAACCTCTCATATAATTCTGCCATATACAGCGGCTCCCTTTCTTTTGACACCCAAAAATTGCCTCTTGAGAAAGGGGTAGGATGAAAAGAATCAAAGACCATGAGAAGCTTATCCATAAAATTCATTTCTCAATTCTTTATACGCCCTCAGACACCTAAGTCCCTGGTTATGTTGTCATTCCTTATTTCCATAGAGGACTCAATCATTTAATCCATCTTTTGAAAGAGTTCAAATAACACTCTACTGCCATAGGTCCCCAAGATAACTCACTCTTATCTCCTTTGCCACATATCATCCTAATTTAGAGACTTTCCATTCCCAAAAAAATGTTTTCCAACTCCACATCGAATGATCCCAAAACTTGCTTAAGATCCCAATCTTCCTAGCCAATCTTTGTAGGATGGTTTCCCGAGGACTTGGGTCCAAAGATTATCTTCTTCAATACCGTATCTCCACAACCATTTCTCTAGAAGCATTAGATTCATAACAAACAACTTACAAAAATCCCTAACATGCACAATCCTTTAGACAATACAGATCTTTCAATTTACATGGAAGATTGGAATCCAAGGCGGCAAAAGAGGCCTTGATTTTATATGGTGCCTCCATAGAGAAAATAGATGGGCAGGATATGAGAGGGTAAAGGAGCATGCTCTTTATAAGGTTCATTCTTCCTTCCTTTCATTTTTCCATCCTATAAACCAACTATTCACTCGATGAAAGGTCTAAAATAGATTTGGATGTTGACCATTCATGCAAGGAAAGATAAAGATATGAGGCCAAAATTTATCTTAGATCACAACCAAAACACTGAAATTTTAAATTGAATCCATAACCCCATACAATAGTTTGTATTCTGGAATATTGATTTTGAGACCCTTTTTGAATGAGATTCCCACAAGTCTTCTGTCATTTGCACTTGGTGAAGGAACCCAGTACTTGAGTCTCTCCTTAAGCTACCGAACTCAAGATCTCTAATTTGATGTTGAAAGAACCTTTTCCTAGGAACCTACCAAAAAAACAAAAATATTTTACAATGGGTGAACATCCTATTGACGAAACCAAGTAACCTACGCAACCCGAGCAAAATCATGTGAGTTGGGTTAGGTTGGGTACAAGAATGTGTAACTTGAAACACTTGGGCTGGTTATGAGTAGAAAATTCATGCCTTTCCCTACTTCTTCCCCCTTATCCCATCAAATTTCATTAACAAAAGGAAGCAAGCAATGTGCCATCACCTCCCAAGCTTTTGCTTTTCATCTGGACGTTAGTAATTGGATAGGTGCTTTAATGAATCCAAGTTTTGGCATTTTTTATACCTATTCCAACCAATTAATTCCCTCAAAAGATACACAATTTTAATGCACTGAATTTATGAGCAAGAATTGACCTAACATTAGGGACTTGAAGGTCACAAGTTCAAATTTTGACGCAACCTCTCCAATGCAAGGTAAGGCTAAACACATTGATCCTTCTATAGAGTATAGACCCCACAATACTGGGCGCCTCATGTAGTCGATATGCTCTTCTTTTTTACCTTCATGTCATCAATCTAGAGAGGAGAAGAATTCAATAATAGAGAGATAAAGGAGGAGCCCTTATTGTTCTAAAATAAAATAATAAAGAAACACAGAGATATAACGTGGTTCAACTCTATGGCCTACGTCCACGGGAGAAGAGAGGAGAATTCTTCTTATTCGTGATAATGCCTCAATGGAAGAACGCCAAATAAATAGACTTACAGAGTTGTTCACCGTATAGTAACTTTTACAATTTCAGTATCTTTTAGATATGGCAACTCCTAAAAATAATTTTTCCTCTAAATGGCAACGCAATCCCTCAGATTTCTCTCTTCTCCGCAACACTCCCCTCAAGCTGGTGAATAAAGGTTTACCATTCTCAGCTTGGACACACTTGCTTGGAATGCAGTATGGCTTAACCCTTTAGTGAGCACATTAGCAAGTTGATTATTGGTAGACACATATGGAGTACAGATCAACCCACTATCAAGTTTTTCTTTAATGAAGTGTCTATCAATCTCGATATGCTTTGTTCGGTCATGTTGAACTGGGTTATGAGCAATGCTTATTGCAGACTTATTGTCACAATAGTCTCATAGGGCCATCCCAGTGTATCTTCAAATCTGTCCAAATTATCTACAACCATAAGAGCTCGCAAACCCCTGTGTCATTGCACGGAATTCTGTTTTAGCACTAGATCTGGCCACAACATTCTGCTTTTTACTTCGCCATATCACCAAATTCCCCCCAAGAAACATACAGTATTCAGTAGTTGACCTTTTGTCAAGTGTCAACTACTGAACTAGCATAGTCTGCATCCGTATATGCTTCAAGAACCACTACTGTGTGTCGTTTAAATAAGATGCCCTGTCTTAGAGTCCCTTTAAGATATTGTAAGACACGGTTAACTGCTTGCAAATGAATATCTTTAGGGTTGTGTGACTGATTACACTCGCTGCATATGCAATATCAGGTCTCGTGTGAGAGAGATAAATGAGTCTCCCTACTAGTCTTTGATACATCTCCTTATTGACAGTAGGTGCTTCTTCAGCTTCTCCAAGCTTATGATTGGGATCAATAGGTGTGGTTATTGGTTTGCATGCTAACTTCCTTGTTTCTTTAAGGAGATCTGTAATGTACTTCTGTTGAGAAATAAAAATTCCCTGTTTGGAATGTGCCATTTCAATTCCAAGAAAGTACTTCAACCTTCCTAGACCCTTGATCTCGAATTCTTTGGCTAAAGACTGTTTCAGGCTCTGTTTCTCATGCTCATCATTTCCAGTCATAATGATGTCATCTACATATACCAAGAGCGATGTAACTCCCCTTGACACTGAGTGCTTAATGAATAATATATGATCTCCTTGGCTCTGCTTATATCCCTTTTCTTTCATTACTCTTGCAAAGCGACCAAACCATGCTCTTGGAGATTATTTAAGTTCGTACAACACCTTTTTTCAGTTTGCACACTATACCGGTGGTTAGACTGCTTTTGAATCTATAAGGAACCTTCATATAGATCTCTTCTTCCAGTTCTCCGTGAAGAAAGGCATTTTTCACATTAAATTGTTGTAAATCCCAGTCGTAGTTGGTAGCTAAAGAGAGCAATACTCGGACCGTGTTCATCTTGGCAACCAGTGCAAATGTCTCCAAGTAGTCTACATCATATGTCTGAGTGTACCCTTTCGCTACTAATCTTGCCTTGTATCTCTCCAGTGACCCATCTACTCTGTACTTAACAGTATAAACCCAGGTTTCTTCGAGCAGCACGAACGACAACGATGGTGATGAACAACAGTAGTAACAACGACAACCAGCAGCGTCAATGGTGACAACTGCCGGTTTCAGTGGCGATGGGTGGCGTAGTCGCAACATCAATGAAGGCTATGATGAACAGTACTGGTAGCGACGCCGATGAAGATGATGAAAGTTCACACAGCGATAGCGATGAAGGTCGGCCACAAAGATTCGGCGATGAAGGCCGGCACAAAAGATTTTGGCGATGAAGGCCGAAAAAATATTCTCAGTTGTACGAGCCTAAGGCTCTGATACCATGTTGTAAAATAAAACAATAAAGAAACATAGAGATATAACGTGGTTCGACTCTATGGCCTACGTCCACGGGAGAAGAGAGGAGAATTCTGCTTATTTGTGATAATGCCTCAATGGAGGAACACCAAATAAATAGACTTACAGAGTTGTTCACCGTATAGTAACTTTTACATTTTCAGTATCTTTTAGATATGGCAACTCCCAAAAATATTTTTTCCTCTAAATGGCAACGCAATCCCTCAGATTTCTCTCTTCTCCGCAACACTTATTACATTGAATAATAGGAATTGATATCTATTCTTTACAAAAAAAAACATGGGGGCAAACTAGGGTTCCAAGTTGAGTATTAAATTCAGATAATAAAGAGGAAAACATGCTTCTCAAGAGTGTGCACTAATCCTAGTTATGGTAAATGATTAATTCTAGGGTCAAGAGTCCCTTGCATGAGAGGAAGTGAGGATAATTGAATTCCTGAATTGAGAAACTTCCTTTGAATACCCCTATGCTATTGTACCTAGACTCGAGTATGAGTGTCGGATACGGGTACATATCTAGAGGTCCAACTCGTTCAATTTCAAATTTTGGGATACGGGGACTCGGGTATATTATATGTTGTTTTTTTTCCTTTTTATCTTTTTTTCACTCATTTATCAGCTTTTTTGTTCTCTCACTTAAGTGAATTTCACATATTAGTCATTATCTTCTTTCATGCTTTCTCTTCTTTCCATTGGAGAATTTACATAGTAATATTCTAAAATCTAAAGTGTTGGACACATATCCCATACTCATGTCATATCATGAAGTGTCAGACACGCGTACGTCGCTAAAGTAAAGGGTCCAGGTAACATAGCCCCTATGGTAATCTTCTTGTTGAGACTATTACAATACCTTTTTTGTCATGTTTGATGGCATTATGCCCAATCGATAATTTCTGGTACTTGATTGCCTCCTCTTTTCTTTCAAAAAGATCTGACAATATCCTGGCCAATCTCTAGTAGGTGATTCAGGATTTGTGTGTTGATGGTGTTGTTTCATAGTTGCTTTTCAGCCTATTCTCACTCCATTTAACAATGTTGACCCTTTCATTGCCATGTTTTGTTTATTTTCCCAACAGAGTTCTCGTTCAACTCTCAATTTCAATTAAACTAGAACAGTAAGAGGGAAACAAAGGATCTTTCTGAACCAATCTAAGTTAGTTTTCAGCCAAATTACTCTTTCATTAGAATAGTTTTATATATTTTGGTGATCAAAGAGTGATCATAGATTTCCAATTCACCTCAACTGAAAGACAAACTAGAAAACTGCCAACATTCCAATAAATCAGATTTATGCCTCTATCTGTGGGCATAGCTACCAAGATCTCAAGTCAATATTGATTGTGGGAGTCGTAAAACAAGATTGTCATTTAGCAAGATTTCATGGTAAGGTTTCTTATTCAATAAAATCTTCAAACTAGTCTACTCTAAACATCACCCTTTCCCTCATGAATGCTTTCAAATTTCTATCTGGAGAAAACACTTGCACCTAAAGAATTTTTTGTCATTACCCCAATCCCAAAGATGCTACACGCTGTGACATCCACATCTCAGATCTCTTCTTTCAAGTGAAATAATTGGTTGCTGTCTCAATTTTAAATTCAGATACAAAATTCCAAACAGAGAACAGGGATTGGGGATATTCACAAAATGAACTCTCTTCTTATGGCACTTTACCAGTATTCCACAGTTGCACTTAATATTATGTAAGATTTTCCTTATTTTAAAGGGAAAACATCAGCCATATATTTAGTTTAAATACTTTTTCCATCTCAAACAATCTGAGTTGGAATACGAGAATGGGCCTTCTGACAACAAATATAGGTAAGGAACGATACAAAAATTATAGTAAAGTTAACTCCCAATTTCATACCATTTTTATTAAACAACTGGCAGCACATATGAAATTAGGAATAACATTCTTATCACAAAATAAAATTAATAAAGAAATAACAGTGAACTGCCAGATTTTAAAAAATACGATTTAATTATTGTTGAAAAGACAAAATCATATCTAAACAAAAAGGAAGAAATGCGGTATAAATTGAGGCAGAATTATGGTACCATTGAAAGAAAATCATCCTCAGACAGCGAATCAGTGAAAGTGCCCCTTTTGGCAGACAAGCGTCGATCATCCATTGGACATGATGAACCCCTGTCACTGTGCAGATAAGTAGGAGTTCCATGCGTGGAAGACTGTTTCAAATGTGAACCCTTAGGCCCCTTACTATTGGTTACTAACTTCTTAGGAAGAGACCCCATCATGGATTCCCCGTTTTGCATGTGCATATTACTTGTTTGGGGTTGTGCCACATTTGGGTAAAGCATAGGAGGATAGAACATAGGTATCCTGGACCATCCTGCATGCGATGTGGGTATGGCATGAGCATATCCTTCATCAGGCAAAAGAAGTGGAGACTCACTATTAGATCTTCCTAGAAGTTCATCCCTAAAGAAGGTACTCCTGCATCAAATCATAAGGCTGGTGGTAAAAAAAAATTGAAATAATGCAACAAAAACAAATATAAACATGAGATCAGTACCTTTTCCTTATCCCATCCACATCAACCCTTCCATCAATTAGTTCACAGAGAGCCTCGGCAATCTCTGGAGATAACTCCTGTAGAAAGCATGTGAACCACCATCACATATTCAAACATGTCATTTGTTTGAGTCATTAATCTAAAAGCAGTTAATATTAGGAACACCTGGCAGTCTCTACTAATTTTAACCGGCTTGTAGTCATTTAACGGATTCTTGAGATGAAGGGTTTTCTGGAAAGGCAAATTATTCAATTGCAACCATTTAACTTTGAAACTACTTCCCCATGGATTGTTTCCACCAGAAACTCCAGTCCAAACATTGTCCCGCCTCCAACCAACAGATGACATCATTTGGGCATACCCTTGGAAGAAGCCACTCATGTTGACACTAAATATTAGAATTACTCTATCAGAATTCTGCAAAGACAAACATATGTTATTCTACAGCAACAAATAGGAAATGCATCACATTTTTCCCAAATATTATCTTACATGAAAGGCCTCCTCCAAAATGGGTTCATTCATTACTTGAGTAGCCCATATTCCTTGTTCGATAGATAGTTGAATATTCTGATGGTTCAAACTTTTAATGACAAAATATCTTGTATGCTGGCTATAAATATCCTTTGAACTCATATTCTCAAACCCACTGGAAGAATGTTCTTTTACTCTGGGGGTATAATATTCTTCATGTTCTATGTAGCTTGAGCTTCCTGAGAAGAGAATTCTTTACTCATCAATGTATTGTTCAAACTAAAATGGTACAGAAAAATCAAATTCATATTAGCCAAAGTAATAACAAGAGTTGCCTAAAGATAAAGCCCACACAGCTCAATGATTTTGACAATGGGATGCAAGCTGTGAAGTAAAAGAAGAAAAAGGGGGGCTACTCTGGAAAGTCACACAAATGGGCTCATGAACCATCTTATTCAACCACAGCACTTCATTCATACTCATTTTTTTATAGCTACTAAAATTATCTAAATTCAAGGAGGCTTTCAAACTTCCGTAGAATTCCTCAATATGAGTTTGATATGATATTCCTTATCATTTCTAAAGGATATCACTGATACTGGTAATGTTATTTTTTCTCCCCTCAAAATTTCTGCCATGCACAAAAAAGTAACAACGCCAGAGAATAGATGATTTAAAGATTTTCCACCACTGAAATACAATAAGTTATATGTATATAAATATATATTTGTTGTGACTCTTAGCTTTCTAGGTTCTCCTCAATATCTTCAAGCAATAGATGATAAATTTAAAGCCCTTTGCATAGGTTTAGAGAAAAACATTTAGTCCTTTTCAAGAGAGTTCATACTCACTTTAAAAGAATATACGTATAGCTACTCTGTCTTTTTGGTTTTATTTTGTTTTGTTTAATCAAGAGCAAGGTTTAATAAAGCATGAGGTGTAATTGAGGCAATTTGCCTTTATGAGGCGAGGCGTAAGCCTCACTGCGGTATATGAGGCGTAGGCCTCACATTTTTTTAGAAAATGCATAAATCAATTAATAAAAACTTACAAAAAATCTCAAAAACTACAAGTATCAATAATAAAAGTAGAAAGAACTCAAATAAACAAAAAATATAAACTAGTTTTGTTTAGGAATAGAATACTTGGGTGATTTCTCTTAATATATAAATTATTTTAATTGTCATTAACATTTTCAAGAATAAATGAGCACACATCATATGCTAAGCTTTCCAAATTTTAAGTTTTAAGATATTAAAAGCATGAACAAATAGAAAGCAAATAACCGTAAAAATATTAGGTCTTTGTTGTTCGTTCCAATCTTTTAATTTATACAAATTGCAATTAGAATACTCTGCCAAAAGTTTTAAGTTGTTAGGTTAGTATTTATACTATTGTTAACAAACTTAAAGATATATTATTTGAAGGGGGCCTTTCAAAGATGGCCTTGGCCCAATAAAAGAGTACAAGCTTTAGTTTATCTCATCTGAAAGAGAATTAATTCTTAACACCTAAAATGATAGGTTTTATTGATGCAAAATCCATAAACATAAATTTATTTTGAATTTCTTTCAAAAAAAAACAGAATTTTAACATGGAAAAGTTGAGGTTGAAGCCTCACTGCGCCTCGAGGCGTACACCTCAACAACCTCAACATTGTGAGGTGTAAGCCTCATGGAATGACATTGAAGCTTAAGCATCAAGGCGTTTTTTGAGCGCCTCGCCTCAAGGAGCCTCAAATTATTTTTAAAACAATGATCCAAAGTCTAAATGAGTGTGCATTATTTTGCCAAATAGGTGTTTCAACCTCAAGTTGTAGTGCTTATGCATCCTTGCAAAGCTAGCCCCAGATCATTTATCCAATTGCCTACGGTCACACAACCATAAACCCATTTTTCATTGAATTGATTTCTAAGACAAGCAAAATTACTTTAGTTGATTGTTCAGTTTCTTCCAATGCCTAGGATGGGTGATATTGTTGATACATTTTCTATGCCAATTTAATGATTTAATCTCCTTCAAATGTTCCTAGTCTTGTGTTTGGCCCTTAACCTTTTATCTACAAGTCATATTACTAAGCATTTGAACAATAGTGCCATGTTTTATCTTTCCTTCTCTTAATAGGTTAGGGGCAAGGTACGAAACTTCGATTTCGCCCTAAACTTCGACCTTCAAAAATCAGAATTAATTCGGAGAAGTTTAATTCGACATGGAGAATTTTTGTAAAAATTTGCTAAATTAGAGAAGTTTAGAGAATTTTTGCATATATGCTTAAATATCTAAATTTATTGTAGTATAAGCTAAAAACTAATATAAATAGACACTTTTAATACATGAAAATATCAATAAGCGACCTAACAAAATCAATCTTGTTAAGTGAGTTGATGAATTTGAATGACGGCTTTTGGTCTTAATTTGTTTTCTTTATTTTGATATTTAATTTTGTTGTGGCTTGCTTCTCGACCATATACTTTACTAGTTTGAATTCTATCATGCTTAATTTATTAGTTTATTATTTGAATGTGTTGTTTATTAATCTTGTTTCATAAGAGTTAACTAAAAAAAGATGACTTTAGGAAATCTTTTAATTTATTTTTAAGTTTTTATCTTATTTCGACTTTAACTATTTATTTATTTTGCTTCGTTTCTTTTTTTTTTTTGGTAAAGCATATCCCATAAACTACATAATTTGTTAACTTGTTAAATTATTTTTTAAAATTTATATTGCTATGTTGGTTGATGAAGTTGAAAATAATACATAATTATTAGTGTTTTTTTTTTGTTTTTTATTGATGAAGTAACATCTTTTTTACTTCTCTGTCTAATTTCATCGAATTTTGTCGAATTTTGTCGAATTTTGTCGAATTTTGTCGAATTTTATCGAATTTTTGCTCAAATTTTTGCATTTTTTTTATTGAAAAACTAAACTTTGGTCGAAGTTTATCGAATTTCATCGAAGTTGTCAAAGTTTATCGAATTATTTAGCGAATTTTTGCATTTTTTATTTTACATCCCACTTTTCGCTTCGATAGTAAAAAAACTGAAAAAATTCGGCTAATTTCGCCGAAATTCGGCTAATTTTTAGTCCTTGGTTAGGGGCCACATTTTATCTTTCTTAGTTTGTAGTGATCAATCCATGGTAATGATAGAAGTAGGGGGGAGACCTAAAATAACATGGAAAAAAATAATTAAGAAAGACATGATTACTTGTAATTTAAGAGTCAACTTAGTCCTTGATTGAGCAGAGTGGAGGAAGTAGATTTATGTAGCTTACCCCATGAAGTTGGAGAAATGCTTAATTGAGTTGAGTGTGTATTACCCGGTGACTAGGATGATGATTGGTAAAGGTCTTAAGGACAATGGAAATTACCTATTTTAAATAGGGATTTTTGTAGTTATGGTCCTCTAGCTATCTGGATCTAGAGCAGAGGTCCCCAAGTTTCGAAAATTAGCGTTTGGATCCTCAACTAATCAACCTGTCACCTGCCAATCAAACCACAGTTGGTCAAGGGTTACACTTTACCATTTTTCCCTTCTCCCATTTAGCAATCACGTTATCTCTCAGTCAAAATGTTTACCGATCGGTCAAAATGTTGATCGATCGATAAGTAACTTCAAATATTCATTTACATACATTGAACGTTTAACAGCCACTAGACCGATCACCGATGATCGAAAATTAACTTAAAGCACATAGTTTTGTAGATCTTTTCTTCCACTTTCCAACGCCTTTTCAATCACTCAAATCGGAGTCCAGGTGAAAAAGTTATGGCTATTTGAAGTTAAATAATCATTTACTTATCGATCGGTCAACATTTTGACCGATTGGTTACTCATCGGTAAGTAATTGACCGATCGGTCTAAATATTGACCGATCGATAAATAACTTCAAATAGCATAACTTTTTCATCCGGACTCCGATTTGAGTGATTTAAAAGGCGTTGGAAAGAGGAAGAAAAGATCTATAAAACCATGTGCTTTAAGTGACTTTCCGATTACGGTTGACCGGTCCAGTGGCTGTTAAACTTCAATGTAGCCACCAGACCGTCACCGATGATCAAAAAGTCACTTAAAGCACATGGCTTTATAGATCTTTTCTTCATCTTTCCAACGTCTTTTAAATCACTCAAATCGAAGTTTGAATGAAAGAGTTATGGCTATTTGAAGTTACTTACCGATCGGTCAACATTTTGACAGATCGGTGAACATTTTGACCGATCTACTTCAAATGACCATGACTATTTTGTTTTAATTCTGATTTGAATGATTCAAAATGCGTTGGAAAAAGGAAAAAAAAGATCTACAAAATCATATGCTTTAAGTGATTTTCCGATCATCAGTGACCAGAACCGGTGGCTGTTAAACGTTCAATATATGTACCCTTTTAGGCTTTTACATACATTGAACGTTTAACAACCATTGGACCGGTCACCGGTGATCAAAAAGTCACGTAAAGCACATTATTTTGTAGATCTTTTCTTCCTCTTTCCAATGCCTTTGAATCACTCAAATCGGAGTCTGGATGAAAAAGTTATGGCTTTTTGAAGTTACTTACCGATCAATCAACCTTTTGACTGATCGATCAATTACTTACTGATTGGTAAGTAAATGATTATTTAACTTCAAAGAACCATAACTTTTTCATCCGAACTCCGATTTGAGTTATTCAAAAGGCGTTGAAAAGAGGAAGAAATAATCTACAAAACCATGTGCTTTAAGTGACTTTTCGATCGCCGGTGACCGGTCCAATGGCTGTTAAACGTTCAATGTATGTAAAAGGGTAAATACATTGAACGTTTAATAGCCACCGAACTGTCACCGGCGATTAGAAAGTCACTTAAAGTACATGGTTTTGTAGATCTTTTTTTCCTCTTCCAACGCCTTTTGAATCACTCAAATCGGAGTCCGGATGAAAAAAGTTATGGCTATTTGAAGTTACTTACCGATCGGTCAATATTTTAACCGATTGGTAAATATTTTGACCGAAAAATCACATGATTACTAAATGGGAGAAGGGTAAAATGGCAAAGTGCAACCCTTAACCGACTGTGATTTGATTGACAAGTGACAGGTTGATTAGTTGAGGACCCAAACACTAATTTTTGAAACTTGGGGACCTTTGCTCTAGATCCAAATAGATAGAGGACCATAACTCTAAAAATCCCTTTTAAACATCATTCCATGTTGCCACTCCTATTCCTATAACGCAACAATTTCCTAGAGAAGATAGTGGACCTTCATCTATAATTCACTTACCATATAGAATTAACGTTGTAACCACTTCCTTCTAGAAAAAACTTCCCTCACTTGGTAATCATGGTATTACTCATCACGCAACTAGTATTGGAGAGACACCAAAATGATATAGCATGGCAAAATAGACGAACTACCACCCCTATTGGAGACCATGTAACCCTTGCTCTTTACTTTGAATGTGCCTAGGAATATTTGGTACAATGCATTTCTAACTACATACCTTATCAATAGCTTTTTACATAGAGTAAAACTCCAATAGATGTGTATGTTCTTCCTTCAATTTTGTTTTCCATCCCTCTAGAAGCATTTAAGTCTATTCATTATAAAGAGTAAAGCCACATTAAATTGTATTTCTTCTTCGTGATGTTATTCTAAGTCAAATTAGTTTTACCAATGTTTTCAAGACATCATGATGATAACTAGGCAATTGTCCCCATTTAGGCAAGGCGGTGCCTAAGCATCACTTAGGCGAGGCCTAGACATTATAAACAATATTTGTTTATAGCTCCCTAAATAAATAATAAATTAGTTTTACGTATACAAACCTTATATACGTAATTACATAAATATTCAATAATACAAAAGTTAAATATTGTGCCAAAAAAAAAAAGATTAACCATATTTTACAGTTCTCAATTTTCTATCCACAAATTAATACTAGAAAAAAAAAACATATTAACAAAAAAGAAAAGTTGGCATATAGTGTAAGTATAATGATTTAAAAAGTCATGTTTGGTGTAATACTTAATAAGTATAACAAATGGAAAATATGTAATAAAAATAAGATATAAAATCAGAGTCAAAAAATAAGAAAAAACAACTTTCATAAGGGAAATTAAGTATATTGCTTAAGTTAAAAGTTACGGTCATACTGAAGCTATAAAATCATAAGGTAACAATATAAAGAAAAAGAGCCTTAATGCTTTATAAATTTACACCGATCCCCTTATATTTTAAGAAATTTCAAAGAGCCCCACTACTCGCCTCAAGTATGATATAAGTGATTTAGTTCCAAATGGCCTAGGCCATGGACTGGCCATGGACTAGCCATGGCCCTCAAAACATTGGTTTTACCCATACAAACCCTGTATGTAATTACACAAATATTCCATAATATAAGAGTCAAACCTTGTGTAACAAAAAGGGCAGCTCAGCGCATAAAGCTCCTACTCATGTAAAGTCCCGAGAAGGGTTGGACCACTATTGGGTATATTGTAAGTAGTCTTACCCTACATCCCTAGATGTTGTTTCCATGACTCAAACCTATTATCGCCTGGTCAAACGACGACACATATCGTTGGGCCAAGGCTCCCCTTCACCTAGTATAAGAAAATAGTAACTATATTCTACACTTTTCAATTTGTGTCCACAAATTAAAAACCAGAAAAACATATTAAAATATAACACAAGTTGGCACATCATTGCATAATGAAATTTTAAGTATCTAGAATTAGATTTTATGCCAATGTTTAAACTATACAATCACATACATAACAATATGAACTTACGAAGAAAATAAAACCTTACACTTTATATATTTACCCTAACCCCCTTATACTTTTAAAAAAACTTTAAAGAGCCTCACTGCATACCTCAAGTATGACCTAAGTGTTGGAATAGTCATTGCCTAGGCGTGCCCTTGACATGCTCACAAGTCACAATGGAAAAATGATACCATCTTGAATGAGAAAGGAGACAATGGTCATTAGTTCTAAACGACATATGGTTGCATATTTCAACATGAACAGCTTACATGTCTCCATGCTTGCTTCGAAATGCCTCAAGTTTAAAGTTCAAACAAAAATTTCCCCATTGTTTCCAACAATATCCCACCATTTCCTTGAAATTGATCATATGAAGAATTCATGGTCAATGAAAATTTTTGTTGTTTAGCTATGAGTAGAGTAATCAAGGAGAAATCTGCCTCAAGGAAAGGTGCACACATACTGCACCTCATCATCAAAGAACGCAATGTTACTGAGGCCACGACTAGTCCATCACCTAGGCCACTTGCAACCAAAACAGTGGGGCCCTTTGAAAGTTTTTTAAAAGTATAAGAGGGCCAGTGTAGATATATAAAGCATAAGGTTTTTTTCTTTAAATTGTTACATATGCAATTGTATAGTTTAAGCATAGGCACAACTTTTAATTCTAGTATTATACTTATATTTCCAATACTCCAGTTAATTTTTCTTATTTCTCATTTTAATTTTATATTATTTTTATTTCATTACATTCTCGCAAAAATTTTATGTCAAAAGTATTATAACAAACATGGCTCTTTAAATAGTTATACTTTCACAACATGTCAACTTGTCTTCTTTTTTTATTATATGCTTTTCTGGGTTTTAATTTGTGGACACAAAATTGAGGTGTGAACATATTTATTTGTTTACACAAGATTAGACTTCTATATTGTGGAATATTGATGTAATTATATATATAGGGTTTGCATGAGTATAACTAAATTACTTATTTATTCAGGGAGCTATAAATAAATATTATTTATAATGTCTAGTCACGGTCTCACCTTGATGGGGCCAATCGCCTAGACAGCATTGAAAGAGAGAGCTCAACAACTCAGGCATATGCCTCAGTCGCATCACTCTCTTGTCCCCTTTCTTAAAACCATTTAAACATTCAACAAATATTGATAATATATTATTTTCTCTCTTTTCTATGCATAAAATGCATATAAAACAAACACCATAAATATCACAAAATATCAAAGGCAACTAGCGCTATACATATCACAAAATATCAAAGGCAACTAGCACTATGCTGCCAATAACACTACCTTGTCGCCGTTGTCGTTGTTGAAACAACAATAGAATTGATACTTTAACAACAATATCGATGCAATTAGAACAAGAAGACTATAAAAGAGAAGTTCCTACAACTTTTTATGTGTTGGTACCCATTTTTCCTTTCATTAATGTTTCCCAACAAGGAATGAAATTTGAATCGAAAAAAAAATTAAAAATTAGGTCAAACAAATTTAAAACATTAAAGTTTGATTTTAATATTAAAAATAATGTGATAAGATAGATTTCTTCACTCTTAGTCCACGTAGACTTTTAACATTAATTTTGACCTCACACAACAATAAAACATATTGTTACATGTAAATATTAAATTTAATAATTTAAAGTTTTTATTTTCTTATAATTTCTTGAAAGAGTAATATAGTTTCAAAATCAATCTTTAAATATTTTTCTAATTTGAAGCATGACTAAATGTTTAAAGAATGTTCATTGGCTTAACATTATTCAGATTTTTTAATTAGTTAACATTGGTTAACTAATAAAAAAATAAAATTACAATAGTGCTGTCATTGAAAGATTAAGAAATACAAACAAATTAGTTTTCAGGTGCATATAAATCCGAATTATTTAGCTAAGCTAACTTTAAAAGCATGCAAATCCAAATTAATTTACAACCTCGATAGGCCTACAAAAGCAATAAACCCATATAATTTAAATTTAAAATAGCTCATTCTCTAAAACGAAGTCAATTGGATGACAACACTTCAACATAGACACATAATATGAAAATTGTAAATCCTTCACCTACAAAAAATGTTAAATACATCAATTAACTCATAAATCTCTAATACATAAAAAAAAATGCTATTCTACCTTCAATTTATATGCCAGAATTCATTGTACATACAGAATGCATTAAGCATTGCCAATGCCATAAAACTTATTCCAACACATTACAATAGTACTTGCATTTGTTTGTAAGCGTATAATTATGCTTGTTTTAATATCTTTTAGAATAATTGTCAATAACTTTAAGATTTAAGCAAAAAATCTCTAAAACCTAAAATACTTTAACTAAGCCAAATCAAATTGATCTTCCCCAAGTTAATTCTAAATTTGAAGAGAGCCAAGTTTAGGACGAATTCAAGTTCTCAAACCTAGTAATGGCAATGCCCTTCATGAACAAAATCATCCTTCCAAAATAGTAGTCCATTTTGGAACTTTAACTAGGGCATGCAAAGTGCCCAATTAGTAAATTTATGGAGTAAATTCCATGAATTTATAGTTATTGACCTGTGTATGCATATGTTTGAATTTTTATTTTTTATTTTTTTTGGGTTAGCATATGTTTGAATATTTACATATACAATTCATGTCATGTATGTGATCCAATTTGTATCATATATGCTAGTCTTATGATTCATTGATTCCTCAAATAGATTCACCAACCTCAAAAACGATATCTTTCTAATTCTCGATTCTAACAACCATGAGCATCAATGAATAAGAAAAGAGCCAAATCCTTTTGAACTTAATACCTGGACCATCAAAGTTCTCCATATCATTTTTGCATTCAGAGAAGGATGAATCAACCACCGACATATTTTCTTTGGCACAATCAGATGACAAGTCCTTAGCTACATCCTGTACTCAAGATGTCACAATGATAATGAAGTTATAAGCAAAATATATGACATGGTCATACAACAACATTTTAGCTGTGATAAATATATACATGTATAGAGAGAGAGAGAGAGAGAGAGAGAGAGAGAGAGAGAGAACACACATAACTGACTAACTAATTAGATGTGATACCCCGTTATCTCTTGCACTGATCTTGAAATAAAAGAGAAACTAATATACAATAAAGGGATATATCCTAAGAGACCACCAATTTATCCCCAATACCTAATTTTTTCAACACGAGAATAGGCGGAAACAGAACTAATTCACAATGGATCAACGAAATGAAGCAAACAGAATTAATGAAGAAGTTTTAAATGTTGCAGCTTCACCAGAATATTGTTCAAGAACTTATACTAATGGTCCACTGGAAATGGCAGTGATGATTTCATACAACTTACTGAGATGTGATATATGACAAAAAGTTCAAAAACACCTAAGCAAGATGAGGTTTCAAAGCTAGGTAAACTCCAAGGTACAAAAACAACATCAAGGACGAGCATGTTGACCAAATTTCCAAGTGGACAACAAGTTTTGGGCAAATTCAAAATATGACACAATTAGATATTGAGGCAATAATGGCAAGTTGCAACCCAAGAGTCAATTTTTGCGTGAGAAATTCAAGGTATCATGATGATGCAGCACCGAGAAGAGAAAAGGAAGAACTAGAAGAATTAGAAGAAGTAGAAGAAAGGGAAGAAGAAGAGAAGGAGAAAGAAGAGAAGAGTAAGAAATCAATAATCAATATTTTTTTTCATTCAATCAATCTATCAATTCTAATTACAAGCCTATTATTTACAGAAATCCAAAATACTTAAATTGTATCCTACTACAATTTGGAAACTAAAACTTACCTAAAGAAGACAATTAGAAACTTCCTAAAATAAACAACTAAATTCCTACTATATTGAAATAATAGAAAAATCTAAATAGTAATATATACTAATTGATCCTCATCACATGAATTGATCTCTAGTTCCATAGCCTATTGATTTGTGACATGAGCTCCCTTTTAATCAAACATTTCTTGAAAAAAAAAAAACCTAAAAATCTTCAAGGTGAAGTTAGAAAAAGAACCTAAAGTAAGGTCACCTCATATTTTGAAGTGAAATGGGAGATTTAGACAATAGCATACCAACAGATGAATAGTAGAATGCATCACCATCAATGTGACCATATCATATTCTACTATGTTCTATTCGGTAGCAAATGCCTGTGCCATGTTTCCTAACTATTCCATCAGTCCAACCCAAATCAAAACTCCAGATGTACTTCTCCACGTCAATCATCCTACTCTAACTTTTTGGATTACTTTTTTTCAAAATCTCCTCAAGGATGATAAAACAAATAACAGAAGCACAACCTTCAAGGTTGGGGATAAATCTATTATCCAACAATGGGAAAATGTATGGTGCAGCGAAGCGACCTTTAGCACGTCCTTCCTATCATCCATTCCATTTCAATTGTGCAAAACAAGCCAATCACCTTTTTCCTTCACCCTTCTAGTGGTTTTGATGGCAGCCATGCATCTTGGGACTTTCACTTCGTAGAAACCTCAACAATTTAAAACATTAGAATGAGAAAAGGTTCTTAGGATATGAGACTTTAGTCCAGTGATAGGTATGGAACCTTTACCTATAAATTCCTCTTTAACAATCGTCTAAGCAATTCCACCTCCCCAAGTTTCAATCTTTCATTTTCTCTTGAAGGCCAAAACCCTTATTAAGTTAAGGTCTTCGGTTGTTTTCATGATAGACTCGATGTTTCTAATATTCTTGAAAGGAGATTGTTTTTCTTGTTTGTATCTCCAAATAGGTGTGACTTAGCAAAGAGGATGGGG
Source organism: Paratinospora sagittata (assembly GCA_035771175.1). Lineage (NCBI taxonomy): Eukaryota > Viridiplantae > Streptophyta > Magnoliopsida > Ranunculales > Menispermaceae > Paratinospora > Paratinospora sagittata. The sequence goes on from CM069608.1 coordinate 10,537,578, forward strand.
GATCTATTGATCAAACCATCTTCACTGTTCATTTACTTTGGCTCTCTAGCATAGGCTGCTGAAGGAGATTGATTGGAATTGGACTCTCCAAGGAGATGTATGTGTATCGATATCCTTCACTCGGGCTTTCTCAAGGAGCTTGATTTTAATAGGAGGAAGGTTCAACAAAAGGTTGCACTCACTCACCTTTGGTGCGTTTGGTTGAAAAGAAATCAAAGGATATTTGAGGATCGAACTAATATGGAGGGGTGCGCCAAGACCAAATAAAAATTTAGGGTATCCTTTAAGTTGACTATGGGGAAATCTCTTCATTGTTCTACCTTATCAGACTTAGAGGATGGAACATTTTGTTCTATGCCTCTCGTTAGTTTGATTTTTACTACTTGTCATCATTCCTTATACATTTTTGGGTTTGAATATAATAGTTTCTTTCTTATCCAAGAAAAAAAAAAGTGACTTTTTCAAGTTTCTTCTGGTCATTGATCCTAACCAATCCCTCCTATCTAACTTTATTATTATTTAAATCACATTTCAAACAGTTTATTTCAATTTGATTTATTAAAAATGTCTCAATGTCAAAACATGACTCAGAAACTCAACTGATTAGATTAGGTTGGTATTTAGAACTAAATAAAAATATCAATTGTTTCTTTAGTTGTTATTTTTACTACAGTTACCTACTATATAGAATCACATAAAATTTCAAAATAAAATATCTTTAAAAAATTATACAAATTTACAAATATATTCATATTTGACTTAAAAATTAGCTTAAAAATGAGACTTTAGAAACTATACCAACCCGACCAACCAACCCAAAGTCATTGTTTAAATTTTTTTAAACCCGACTTGATTGGGTAAGGTTCGCATTTAGCCACAACCCAACCCATCCGTCTATCTATACCCATGGTTCGAAAATTCTCCGAAATTCGGCGAACTTCTACGAATTATTTCTCTTTTCTTACCATCGAAGTGCGAAGTGGATGTAAAATAAAAATTACAAAAATTCGTCGAAATAGTTCGATAAAATTCGACAAAATTCGATAAACTTCAATAAAATTTCTATTTTTCAATTCAAAAATGCAAAAATTCGACAAGAAATTCGATAAAATTCGAAAATATTTGATAAAATTCAACAAAGTTCTATGAAATTCGACAAAGAAGTAAAAAAATGTTATTTCATTAATAAAAACAAAAAAATATCAAAAATTATGTATTATTTTCAACTTCATCAACCAACATAGCAATATAAATTTTAAAAAATAATTTAATAAGCTAACAAATTATGTAGTTTATGGGATATGCTTTACCAAAAAGAGAAGAAAAGAAGCAAAAAAAAAAGTTGAAATAAGATAAAAACTTAAAAATAAATTAAAAAAATTTTCAAAGCCATCTTCTTTTAGTTAACTCTTATAAAACAAGATTAAAAAATAATACATTTAAATAATAAACTAATAAATTAAGCATGGTGGGATTCAAACTAGCAAAGTATATGGTTGCAAAGCAAACCACCAAAAAACTAAATATCAAAACAAAGAAAATAAATTAAGACCAAAAGCCACCATTTCAAATTCATCAACCCACTTAATAAGATTGATTTTGTTAGGTCACTTATTGGTATTTTTATGAATTAAAAGTGTTTATTTGTATTAGTTTTTTAGCTTATACTACAATAAATCTATATATTTAAACATATATAAAAAAATTCTCTGAACTTCTCTAATTAGGAAATTTTTACAAAAATTCTCCATGTTAAATTAAACTTCTCCAAATTAATTTCAATTTTCAAGTGACCGAAGTCAAATTGAAATCGAATTTTCGATCCTTAGATGTGCGTTAGACAATGTTAATGTAAAAGCACATGTTTCAACCGATTATATTTATACTTTTATATGTGAAAAGTATCTATTTATGTTTGTTTTCATCATTTCTAATAGTAATTATGCATATTTTAACATCTATATAGAAATTCTTTAAACTTCTCTAAGTTGGCGAATTTTTACAATAATTCTCCAAGACTTCTCAAACTTCTCCGAATTAATTCTGATTTTTAAAGGTCGAAGTGTCGGGCGAAATCGAAGTTTCGAACCTTGTCTATACCCCCCCCTGACACACACACACACACACACGCATATGAATAAATTAAACAAAATGTTGGTGCAAGATTTGACCAACACCAGTAGACGATGAGGTGGAGGGGAGATGTTGATCTGGAACTTGTCAGAGTGCTGGAGAGATCGCCGGAGGTTGATAATCTGAAAGGAAAACAAGAGAGAATAGGCTATCGTGAGGAGCACCGGTGTGGTGTCGGCCAAAGACCCTCTGATGTCTGAGTTAGTTCAGACATAGAGTAAATAGTATTGAACTGAGTCGAGAAGATTTGATTACCTCTCCCTTAGGGGTTATGGTCTTTGATAGAGAGGGTTGGAGGTCTTTGGCCTTGTAGTAGAGTTGTTGTAGAATCAGGAATCAATCTTGTACCAAGAGAGCACATCTGATTCCTAGTAGAATTAGGAAGATCTGGAGTGATCCTCACTGGATTAAGATGACTTAGTAGCCTCCTAGTTGAACTAGTAGAGCTTCAGGCCTTATCACAGTCTGATAAAGAGTAAATCCCAAACTTATCACAGTGAATCACACCTTATCCCTATCTGAACCTGCGTTTAGTCGTCATCCGTTTCGGAGTCGTAGACCTCGTCAGCTCGGTACGTCGAGCTGGAGTCTTCCATTATGTCTGCTTGTAAGCAAAGAGATGGTCGGTAGAAGAGGTCGGTAACTCCAGGTCGGCAGGATACATCATGTTCTACCGGGCTGATGTTGTCGTTTTATAGTTGTTTGCCTGTCATTCAGGTCGGTAACCCAACCTGCCGACCTGGAGCTCTCCCATGTAGATCTGGTCATTATGTCGTCCAGCTCGGTATGCCGAGAAACTAGTTCAACACCTACCCCCCAGGCTTCGATTGGACTTGATAGATTGCAGCCTCCGAGCTGAACCATGCGCTTACCGAGCTGGTCAATCGTCACTAATGTCGCTTCCTGGAACGAGCCGACATGCGCCGTCATCACAATTGTCACACGTCGTTCAAATCAGCACGTTCTGTGCTTGTCAATCGTCTAATCTTTCTTGGGAAACGTGTCGCATTAAATGCAGTTTTCATGGCCCTACTATAAATACTAGACTCCTCGTTTTGCTCAGCACTTGTTTTTCGATCATCAGTGAGCTCGGTAATACTTCCTTCCTAGCTCGGTATTTTTTATTTATTTGTAGAGAAAACTCATGGCAGCCCCTAGGTTAGATACCGACCAACTGAATGAGCCTACTGAGGAGGTTAGCATCACCCTTGAAGAGATATTCCCTGAAGAACAGGAAGTTCAATAGGAGGTTGGTATCGACCAACAGGTCGGTACCGACTCTGAGGAAGGTTCTGAGGATGATGAAGAAGATGATGGTGAGCCCGGTGAGGATAAACCTGATGAGGGAGAAGAGGGTTCCGAGGAAGGCACTGGTGAGGACTCCGAGGAGGAGTAGGAGGTCAGTAAAGAGACGAAGGTACTAGATGTGCCTCCGTTACGTGTAAAACGTTCTGGGTCGGTGCTCAGTACTGCCGAGTCGAACACCTCGGCTACCTATGGCAGAGAGCTCTACACCTGCCGGCTCGTAGACAAGGTTTTCTCTACCGACCTTGTCCCGTCACGTATCAAAGATTGGCATTTGGCCGATCTAAGGAGGAAGTTGAGCATTCCTTCTACCATGGTGTTAAGGCCCTTGAGGGCACTGGAGGAGAATGACCGACCTAGTAACCCTCAGAAGGGTGAGGTGGCGTTGTACACCCTCAACTTTCGAGATGGTCTTCGGCTCCCCCTCCAGGCAGTAGTATGTCGCGTCCTGGCCGAGCTAAAGGTCGCTCCCACTCAGCTTAACCCCAATGTTTGGAGGGCGATCCTGAGTTGTATGGTGTTGTGGAAAGAACACCAGTGGCCTGAGTTTACCCAAGAGGAATTTAAGTGGTCGTATGTGTTGAAGTCCCACCCTAACTGTATGGGGTGGTACTACGCATCTACACATCAGGGGGCCAAGGGGGGTCTAGTTATCACAAAGAACCCCTCTTCGAATAAGACCTGGAAGGACACTTGGTTCTTCGCATCTGGGACGTGGTCGGAGGTTTCTGGAGTACCGACCAGATTTGCAGATCCAGGTACCGACCTCTTCCTCCCCTTAGCTTGTGTTCTCTCGCCTAGGTGTAGTCAGGTTGGTACCTTAGTGGTTGGTAGAAACTGACTCTCTCTCTTTTTGTGGTGTAGAAGGACTTGGCAAGCACCGCGAAAGGATAAACACGATATTTCCCGTATTCGTGCCATCCGAGCTCTTTCAGAGGGAGATCAGGATTATCACCTCATCTTAGTCCCTGATCGGCTCCACCGAGCTGGCTGATCAACAAGGACTTCATCTTCAACGGTCGTAAGTTTTCTTACCCTTGTCTGTTCATGATTCCGACCTGTTTTGAACCGACCTGTTTTAACTTGTGTTTCATAATTGTGGGTTTCGATAAGCCAGACACCGAGCAATCTTCGAGTAAGAAAAAGACGATGGCTCCCAAGAAGACTAGCAAGTTCACTGTCAACCCATCTCTTATGAAGGAGATGGTTGCTGAGAAGGTTGCTGCCAAGATGCCAGGCAGCAGTGCGTAGAGGAAGACACTGGCGTCGAAATCCAAGAAGGCACAGAGCTCTTCAGCTCCATCTCAGGCCGAAAGACCTCCGATTCCTACCGAGCAGTTCGTGCCTCCTCCTCCTCCAACCGACGAGGTGCCCCGGGGTAAAGGGAAGGCCCCAGCTTCGGATCCTACCGAGCTGGAGCAACCACAGAAAAGACCTCGTTATTCGACGAGGAGTTTATATGTAACGTCGGCGGTACCGACCTGTGTTATGCGGGATTCAGTGTTGGTGTCCCGAGATAGGCCGCTGCTCGATACGAGGAAAAGACACCCCATGAGCATCTTGGCGACGTTATTATGAAGTTGGCCTCGGTATGGTTCATATCTTCATTCTCTTCCTTTACGTGTGAATTTTTGTGTATCAAGCATCTAACTTTACTTTACTTTTGAACTTGCAGGGGGCGGCTCAGTCCATCCTTGCCTTCCAGGAGTACGAGAACAAGCTAATTGATTATGAGTTTGAGTTGACCAACGTGCGCTCTCGTGTTGCTGATGCGCAACAGGGTGAGATGGACGCCAAGTCCAAACTGCAGGCAAAGACTTTCGAGCTGCAGGTAAGCGAGGAACGGCTGGAAACAGCCGAGAAGCTAGCCGGACTGCAGACGGAGATGATCGTTGAGCTGAAGGCCCAGAATGCCGAGCTAGAGAAGGCAAGGGAGGACTCTGCGCAGGCAATGGAGCAGTACAAAGCATCTTCCGAGCTGGAAGAGCACGTTAGCCGCCAATGCATGAAGGCTGTGACTGCCTACCGGGTTGACCTTGAAGCTTTTTTCGAGGGCTAGGTAGACTTCAAGGCCTTCAATAATTGGCAAGACGAGGAAGGTGCGGAGGATGGAGGTGTTGCTGAAGTGAGGGAGATCTGTGCTGATGAGGGCATTTCTCTGGAGAAGCCTGTGTGCCTAGCTTCCAAGGAGCAACCTGAGGTCGGTGGAAAGGGTGAGGATGCTCAGAGCTTGGCTCACCTCATCAACCATGCTATTGGTCGGGACTCTACCCCTTAGTTCCTATGCTTTTGTTGTTTCTTTGGGCCTGTTTGCCTTATGTTTTTCTTTTTATTCAACTCTATACTTGTTTTCAAAATACTAATGCAATTTTCTTTTGCCTTCAGACCTGCCTTCTTGTTTCTCATTGTTGTTTACTTTTGGAATTTTTTTGAAATTTCTCCAAGTGTAAACTGCCAGGTATTTGTAGATGGTGAAGTCGGTAGGTCTAGGTAGTACGTACCGAGCTCATATCCTTAGTCCATGTGTTCCATACGTATGGTAGCAAGCAAGGTGAGGTTGGTAGTTTAGGTGACACATACCGAGCTCATACATTTTGCTCCATGGCGTATGCCCTACGTAGGAGGAGGTCAGTAGGTTAGATAACACAATCCGAGCTCATACCTTTCACTCCATGGTGTATTCCATACGTAAGAGGAGGTCAGTAGGTTAGATAACACAATCCGAGTTCATGCCTTTTGCTCCATAGCATATGCCCAACGTAGGAGGAGGTCGGTAGATTTGGTAACACATACCGAGCTCATACCTTTCGCTTCATGGCATATGCCCTACGTAGGATGAGGTCAGTAGGTTAGATAACACAATCCGAGCTCATACCTTTCACTCCATGGTGTATGCCATACGTAGGAGGAGGTCGGTAGGTTAGATAACACAATCCGAGTTCATGCCTTTTGCTCCATAGCATATGCCCTACGTAGGAGGAGGTCGATAGATTTGGTAACACATACCGAGCTCATACCTTTCACTCCATGACATATGCCCTACGTAGGAGGAGGTCGGTAGGTTAGATAACACAATCCAAGCTCATGCCTTTCACTCCATGGCATATGAGGACGTAGGAGGAGGTCGGTAGATTTGGTAACACATACCGAGCTCATACCTTTCGCTCCATGGCATATGCCCTACGTAGGAGGAGGTCGTTCGGTTAGATAACACAATCTGAGCTCATGCCTTTCACTCCATGGCATATCCCCTACGTAGGAGGAGGTCGGTAGTTTTGGTAACACGATCCGAGCTCATGCCTTTCGCTCCATGGCATACGCCCTACGTAAGAGGAGGTTGGTAGGTTAGATAACACGATCCGAGCTCATGGCTTCACTCCATGGCATATGCCCTACGTAGAAGGAGGTTGGTAGGTTTGGTAACACATACCGAGCTCATACCTTTCGCTCCATGGCGTAGACCCTACATAGGAGGAGGTTGGTAGGTTAAGTAACTTTCGCGTTGTCTTATCTTTCTGACTAGTCAATGGGCAAGTGAGTATTATTCACTTTGTTTGTCTCGGTGGGGACTGCCCAACCCCCCAAGGCACTTTGGACTTCAAGTCCTCTTCTCGGTGGTCGGCATCATTGCTACCCCAAGGTACCGTAGGTTATTAACCTTCTTCTCGGTGATACCGACCTCTGGAAGTGGGTATCCCAAGGCACTTTTGGCTAGGCCATCTTCTCGATTGGTACGTAGCTGAAGCTCGGTACCCCCAAGGCATTCTAGGGCTCGAGGCCATTCTTCTCGGTGACCTCCAATCTGGTCGGTAGTCCCAAGGCACTTTCATAATCGTACTATAGACTCAGAGATATGTAGGAAAGAGATTTCTTTACTGATTTAGATGAACTATAAGTTGACAATCAATGTAGATAAGTCGATCAATGACTAAGTGTGCTATTACTATTGCTACTGCCACTGCTACTACTACTGCCTCTGCTACTGCTACTGGTAATACCTCTTGAGATGTTCTGCATTCCAAGGTCGTGTAAGGCCCTTCCCAGTTGGGACCGAGAGCACCTGCTCCGGGTTCGCGCGCGTTCAGCATGACTTTTATTAGTACTAAGTCGCCAACCTTGAAGCTTCTATGTTTCACCTTGACGTTATAGTATCTAGAGACCCTTTGCTGATATGCTGCTAGTTTTAGTTGCGCCTGTTCTCTTCTTTCCTCGAGTAAGTCCAGGTTGGTATACTGAGCTTCCATATTCCTAGATTCGTCGAAATGAGAGGTCCTCAAGGTCGGCATCCCGAGCTCGACTAGGATGACAGCCTCCATCCCGAAGGCTAAGGAGAAAGGTGTTTCTCCTGTCACCGTTCAGGAGGTGGTGCGGTATGACCAGAGGACTTGCGGCATATCCTCGGCCCACATTCCCATCTTTTCCTCAAGCTTGGCCTTCAGTGTGTGTATGATAATTTTGCTCGTGGCCTCCACCTGAGGGTTAGCAGGGGTAGAAACGAAGTTTCGAATACCGAGGTCTTCGCAAAATGTTCAGAACTTAGAGTTGTCAAACTGCATGTCGTTATCAGAGATAATGGCATATGGGACACCAAAGTGGCACACAATCGACTGTCAGATGAAGTACATGGTCTTCTGCTCAGTAATATGTGCTAAAGTTCTGCTTCTGCCCACTTGGTGAAATAATCCACACCAACGATTGCGAACTTGACCTATCATTTACAGGTCGGTAGGGGTCCTATCAAATCCACCCCCCGACTGAGCAAAAGGCCATAGGTTCAAGATTGGCGAGAGGTTCTTTGCTGAAGCTCGGATGTTGGTTCCATGTCTTTGACAACTATGGCATTTTCGAGCTATCCGTACATAATCCTTGTGGATTGTCGGCCAATAGTAGCCCTGGCGGAGAACTTTGAATGCGAGAGTTCTTCCGCCCTAATGGTTGCCACATATGCCCGCATGAATTTCCTCCAGAACATGTCGTGCTTGCTCTTCCCGTAGACACCTTAAGTAAGGCATCGTGAAGCTACGTCTATAGAGCTAATCATCTATTATGGAGTACCTAGCAGCTTGTCTTAGCACCTTCTCGCTTTGACCTTGTCATCGGGCAGCTCGCCACTGTATATGAATTTTTCGATCGAGTCCATCCATGATGGAGTTTGATTAAGGGTGCCAACCTGTTGGTCGGTGCCGACCTGACCAAGTTCGTCGATGCTCCGAGCTAGTAAAAATTCCACTGGGATCTGAATCATGAGCTCGGCCTCGAATGAGGAGGCCAGCTTGGAAAGTGCATCGGCCAAGGCATTTTCCGTCCTTGGCACCTGTGTCACTTCATACTCCATGAATCTTCTTAACAAGGCCAAGACTTCCTTTAAGTATGCTTGCATCCTGTCATCTTTGGCCTAATATTCTGATGTAACTTGCCTTGCGACAAGCTGAGAATCGCAATGGATTACCAGTTTGCCCAAGCCCCAACTAAGAGCCAGTAATAAACCAGCCAAGAGTGTTTCGTACTCTGCTTCGTTATTGGAAGTTGGGAAGCCGAAACGAAGAGCACATAGATGTTTCTCATCTCTGGGGGAGATGATTACTATTCCTGCTCCACATCCAAGACGAACCGTCGACAAACAGCTTCCAGGCTTCCTAAGGTATCAGGTCGGTAGGCCAAGCTGTCTAAGGCAGCTCGGACAAGAAATTTGCCAGTGCCTGACCCCTCACAGTTGTACGAGGTCGATACTCGATATCGAATTCACTCAGCTCAATGGCCCATTTAGTCAATCTTTCGGATGTCTCCGGCCTTAAGAGCACCTGCCGTAACAGGTGCTTGGTGAGGACTACTATGGTGTGAGCCTGGAAATATGGTCTCAATTTTTGAGCTGAGGTGACTAGTGCGATGGCAAATTTCTCGATCTCCGGATATCTCGTCTCCACGTCAAGCAGGGACTTGCTGATGTAGTATACAACCTTCTGACCTCCTAGATCTTCCCTGACCAGGGCAGAACTAACTGATGCTTCTGAAACTGCTAGGTATAGGAAGTGTTGTTATCCATAAAGAGGTTTCGATAGTAAAGGAGCTTGGCCTAGGTAAGCCTTTAACTCTTGGAAGGCCTTCTCACATTCCGGGGTCCATTCCACCGACTTCTTCTTGATCAGCTTGAAGAATGGAAGGCATCTGTCCGTGGACTTTGAGATGAACTTACTGAAGGCGGCTACACACCCAGTAAGCCTTTGAACTTCTTTCATTGTCCGAGGTGACTTCATGTCAACTAGAGCTCGGATCTTGTCAGGGTTAGCCTCGATTCCTCGTTGGTTTATGAGAAATCCCAAAAACTTGCCTGAGCTCACCCCAAAAGTGCATTTTGTCTAGTTGAGCTTCATGTGGTACTTTCTTAGTATACTAAACACATCCACCAGGTCAGCAGGATGTGTTGTTGCTTCCACGCTTTTTACCAACATGTCGTCAACGTAAACTTCCATGTTGACTCCAATCTTCTCCGCGAACATGCTATTAACCAGCCTCTGGTAAGTAGCCTCGGCATTTTTTAAACCGAAGGGCATCACCTTGTAACAATGCAAACCTCAGTTTGTTATAAAAGTCGTCTTTTCTTCATCTCTACGACTCGGCACGATTTGGTTATACCCTGAATATGCGTCCATGAAACTCGGGAACTCATGACCCGCTGTCGCATCTACCAACTGGTCGATTCGGGGCAGTGGGAAACTATCCTTTGGGCATGCCTTGTTCAGGTCAGTGAAGTCAACGCATGTTCTCCATTTTTCGTTGGGTTTTATTTACCATCACCACATTGGCCAACCAATCTAAATGGAGTACTTCTCTGATGAAGCCTGTTGCTAGTAACTTGTCTACTTCTTCCCATAGACCTTGAGCTCTGTCGGAACTGAGAGCTCTTCTTTTCTGTCGAACTGGCCTGGCCTCTAGATCGACATTAAGGCGATGTACCATCACGCTAGTCGGTATACCCGGCATATCTTCGTGTGCCAGGCGAAGACATCTTTATGCTCTCTTAAGACGCCAACCAGCTGGTCGGTAAGGGATGAGCTCATCCCTGTTCCGACCTTGACAGTTTTCGCCGGATCTTCATCGATCTGCACCTTTGCCCATTAGTCCTGGGCTTCAAGCCTCGACACTTCTTCTCTGGGGTCGAGGTCTGGACTGACCAGAAGATCTAGCAGCATCAGTCGCTCCTCTGTAACTTTGGGACCTTTTGTATGTCCCACCTTCCTCTTCATCGCAGTGAAATAGTAATCCTTTGACTCTTCTTGGCTGCCCCGTACAACCCCAACACCTTGTTCTGCTAGGAACTTCAAAGCTAGGTAATAGGTCGACACCACAACCCTTAAATTATTAAGAAGTGGTCTTCCTATTATGACGTTGTAGACAGTAGGGCATTTTACTACCAAGAAGTTGGTCATGACTGTGACCTTCTACTCTGAGTCTCCTACTGTCACCGGTAGAGTTATTCTTCCTTCTAGCATGATGTTGTTTCCGATAAATCCGATCAAAGGGACATCTACCGGGCTAAGTTGTTCCTTGGTCAGCCCTAGTTTTTTGAATGCTAACCAGTAAAGGATGTCTGTCGAGCTCCCGTTGTCAACCAACATTCGATGGACTTTGTAGTTGGCTACGATCATCGTGACTACTAGGGCATCGGCGTGTGGGCGGAAGATGTCTTGGGCCTCTTCTTCGGTGAAGGTAATCTCGAAATCGGTTCGCTTCTGCTTTTCAGGTCGGTATCCTAAGTTCACGACTTCCGACCTAAATTCTCAGACGTAGGCCTTCATAGCTCGGTTAGAAGTACCGAGCTGATCTCCACCGAATATCATTCTTATTTCACCGACTGGCCCAGCTTGGTCGTTTTCTGGAGCCCTTTGCTGGTTGAAGTCTTTTACAAACTCCCTCAGATGACCTTTGCGAATCAACGTCTATATTTCTTCCTTGAGATCGTAACACTGGTTGGTATCATGACCGTGGTCTCGGTGATCCCGGCAGTACTTCTTTCTGTCTGTCTGCTCTGCAGGCATTTTCAACTTCTTTGGCCATCGGACATAGTCCCTGTTCTAAATTTCAAGGAAGACCTGCTCTCGCGAAGCAGTAAAAGGTGTGTAGTTGGAGTAAACGTTTTGGGGGACTTTGTTACTCCTCTGATCTTGGCGGCTAGAATCTAATTTCTTTCCGCCTCGATCATCCTCTTTTGAGTTATCTTCCCTTTTTCGCTTCCAGTTCTTTTTCGAGCTCTTCGAGAGCCCTTTTCCTCTTGCTTTGGATCGGCATTGATGTATTTCTCTACCCGGTCTAAAATTTCTTCGTAGTTCCGGGCTTTCTTCTTTCCAAGCGAATAATGGAATTTTCCGGGCCTTAACCCTGCGAGGAAAGCAGTTATCGTCGTCTTGTCGTCACAGTCGTCTACCTCAACTCATACATTGTCAAAACGATCAAGGTATTCCTTCAAAGTTTCACCTTTCTTTTGCCTGATAGCAAGCAAACTATTCACAGGTCTTTCTCTCTCCTTTATTCCAGCAAAGTGATTAATGAACTTGTGAGCTAAGTGCCCAAAAAAACATATAGAACCAGTTCTGAGCTTCCGGTACCACTTCCGAGTTGGTCCGCCAAGGGTGATCTGGAAACCCTTGCACATGGTGGCGTCATCATAGCCCTTGAATTCCATCCAGGACTTGTAGTTCTCGATGTGCTCTCTCGGGTCCACTTTCCTTTTTATACGTCCTGACTTCTGCAGTCTTGACGTTCTTTGGTAGCAGTGTCTGGAGTATGTCTTCAATGAAGGGAGAAGGAAGCTCCTTATACTCCTTTTAGTGTCGAGGTGCCGATCTGGTCGTCTCAGTACGTTCAGATCGGGACAGCTTCCTGGACACTGACCTAACAGAGCAGAGCCTTCCCGCAATAGTTTTTTTTTCTAGGTACCGATCTGCATGAGGGGTGCTTTGTTGACCTTGGATTCTCCCAGGGTGCCGACCAGATTAGGGAAAATACCGAGCTCTTACTCTTTTTCGCGTCTAAAGTGACACAAGTCCTTAGCAGACAAAGACTTACGATTCGAGCACAATGGGAGTTTTCCTGGTGCCGACCACCTTTTCGACATTATACTTCGGCACCTACTCTCTTCCTCCTGAGGTCAGAGGCTAGGAACTGGTCGGAGGGGGAGTACCTCCCTCAGCACTTGTTGCTGTTCCAAGATGTTTTGAGACATTTTCTCAAGATTCTTTTCGATGGCGGTCAACCTTGACCTCTGCTTCTGAGCAGAGTCTTTCTACTTCTGAGTAGAGCTCTTTGACTGCCTCTTCGGTAGTCTTCCCCTTTTGCCTTGGGGTGCCACAGGCGTAGCAACGGGCTCCACCTCAACTGGTATTTCTGCCTCCTGACTCATGGTGCCAGAGTTGTTTCTAGCTTTCAATGTCGATCCCCACAAACGGCACCAAATGTTGGTGCAAGATTTGACCAACACCAGTAGACAATGAGGTGGAGGGGAGATGCTGATCTGGAACTTGTCAGAGTGCTGGAGAGATCGCCGGAGGTTGATAATCTGAGAGAGGAAAACAAGAGAGAATAGGCTGTCGTGAGGAGCACCGGTGTGGTGTCTGCCAAAGACCCTCCGATGCCTGAGTTAGTTCAGAGCTGCATAGAGTAAATAGTATTGAACTGAGTCGAGAAGAGTTAATTACCTCCCCCTTAGGGATTATGGTCTTTTATAGAGAGGGCTGGAGGTCTTTGACCTTGTAGTACAGTTGTTGTAGAATCAGAAATCAATCTTGTACTAAGAGAGCACACCTGATTCCTAGTAGAATTAGGAAGATCTTGAGTGATCCTCACTGGATTAGGATGACTTAGTAGCCTCCTAGTTGAACTAGTAGAGCTTCAAGCCTTATCACAGTCGGATAAGGAGTAAATCTCGAACTTATCGCAGTGAATCACGCCTTATCCCTATCTGAACCTGTGTTTAGTCGTCATCTGTTTCGGAGTCGTAGACCTCGTCAGCTCGGTACGCCGAGCTGGAGTCTTCCATTATGTCTGCTTGCAAGCAAAGAGATGGTCGGTAGAAGAGGTCGGTAGCTTCAGGTCGGCAGGATACATCATGTCCTATTGGGCAAATGTTGTCGTTTTATAGTTGTTGGCCTGTCATTCAGGTCGGTAACCCAACCTGCCGACTTGGAGCTCTCCCATGTTGATCTGATCATTATGTCCTCCACCTCGGTATGCCAAGAAACTGGTTCAACACCGATTAAAACTTACAAGTGACACAAATAGCTAGTCTTTTGTAAGGCTACCTCCATAAATAGATCATCCATCATCTAAAATTAGGTTGTCATCATTCTCCTTACAAGACCCACTACTAATTCTTCATAATGACTCTGATATGCACACACAAGGGAGAGAGAGAGAGATTACACTCATTAGTAAATCTCAATATCTATTATATGCTTACTCTCATTGTAAGTTGGCAAGATCACTTAAGAGGCCATAGTGAATTTATCCTATCATATAACGAGGCGTTTGTGTAAGTATGTTCATCAGCATCAAAATTAACAAATGGCAGCATAAATCAAATTAAAACTCTACCTAGAATTACATTCAAATTAAAAAATCTAGAAATTTCAAATTAAGATAAACTTGTCATGAGGTTAAAGGCTTCATGTTAAAGTGACCTTTTAGTAAAATGGCCTTCAAGCAAAGTTGTCAGGACTCATGAATGCGATCAAGATAAGTAGGCTCGTATGATCTAACGATCCTAGGACCCCTCATCGATCTAGATCGTATATGGGATTGTTTAACCGTGGGATTGTAGGATCAAGATCCAAAATTATAGAATCATTGTAGGATTGAGATCCTAGATTGATTCACCACGACACTAAAAAATAAAACAAGGGCTGCAAAATTAGGGTCAGCTATGATAATTAGGCCAAACACACACTCAACTTTAACCAAAAGTAAGTGAAAGTCAAATGATCGGACCTAAGTTAGCCCTTAGGCTCAAAATTGATTAAAACTGATCTAGCCAAGCCTAGAAATGATAAGGACGCCAAGCACACACGTATTTCATTCTTCTTCTTTGTTGTTTTTATTCTCTCTCTCTCTCTCTCTCTCTCTCTCTCTCTCTCTCTCTCTCTCTCTCTCTCTCTCTCTCTCTCGTATTTCTTTTATATCTTCTTTTTTTTCCTTCTTCTTCTCTTCTCCCTTTTTTTTCTTTTCTTTTTTCTTCTATCTATTTATTCTTCTTTTGTTACCATTTTCATTTTTGCTTTTCTTCTTGCTGAATTCTCTTCTTTTTCTTTTCTTTTTCACATTGTTCCCTTGCAAGATTGGCTTCCAAGCTTTTTTCTTGTCCCTTATCTCACAAGTCATTGTTTTCTAGTATGTGAGTAGGATTCTTATTTGCTACCATTATCAATGTATGAAATCAATTTCAATGGATTACGGATTAAACTTAAATTATCAACTTGTGTTTAAATTTGAAACTAAATTCACATAAGCTTGTTTATCAGTATTGTTTTGTTAGTAATATGTTTTTTGTTGTCTACATATATTATTGAAAATGATTTTTTTGTAGTTTGTACAATCTTACAGTCTGGGCAAACTGATTCACAAGACCTCCTCACTGATCCTACATAGGGTCCCAATCTTGACAACTTTGCCTTCAATATGGAATATGTCTTGCATAGTAGGATCATCTAGAGTCATTTCGTGTATATGTTCAATGCCAAGAGGTAGTCTTGAATAAGGTTAGTTTGCTGTTTTTTCATCTT
Source organism: Paratinospora sagittata (assembly GCA_035771175.1). Classification (NCBI taxonomy): domain Eukaryota; kingdom Viridiplantae; phylum Streptophyta; class Magnoliopsida; order Ranunculales; family Menispermaceae; genus Paratinospora; species Paratinospora sagittata. The sequence goes on from CM069608.1 coordinate 10,552,787, forward strand.
AGAATTGCAGATGCTAAGAATCTCCAAGCTGGCCAACATGCAGTTCTAGACAATGATTATCATCATTTATAAGAGCCTCCCAGCACCACAAAAAATATAAACATAAAAACACACAAGTAATATAATTAGGTAAACTAGTCAAATGCAAACGAAATTAAAAGAGAGACATTGCCTTAAACATATAGCAGAAAAAATGTGTCAAGAACCAAAAGTTTGTTGATTGTCACTGTTACTCTAGATATGAAAGAGTGTAGCGATATGAGAACACACCAAGAAGCAAAAACAGGAATGTATAGGGACAATGATAAAAGCATAAAGTAAGACATACCTCACTGTTTGAATTCTTGAAGGGCATCCTTTCAGGTGGAAATACCTTGTCTCCAAAATTTCCTATACAACAAATGGGGCAGCATGAGTAATCCCATCCAAAGAATTCATTTAGTAATGTACTAGAAGAAAGAATAAATTAACCAAATTACTGTATTAGAAAGTTCTGATTGTCAAATAGCAACCTATATGAGTAACGATTAACAAATAAAACAGAAGCTGGTAAAGGAGTCCATCAGCTATGCTGCATTAATGAATGCAACAGGCTTTAAAATTGTAAGACATAATTTATGTGGTTTGCCTCCATTTCTTCTTTCTTTTATGGGATAAGAGGTGAGGAGAGAGGGTAGAAGCAAAGGTGGCATACAATGTGGTTTTATGTTTTAAAATCATAATGCGATCACAGTAAGTTTCTTTGAATTGGTGCATCATGGATATCTAAAGAATTAACAAAACAGCCGCACATAGAACTATTTTCTTATAATCTACCTTATCCAATCACAATATTGAACTGAATACTTATTATCAATTTCTTACATGCATATGATTCATCGACTAAATAAGTGAAAACAATAAATGGAAACATACAATCTATCATGAATCGAGAATATAGAAATTAATCCAAAATGAATAGAGGGTAAAAAATTCGAAAACAACACACCAAGTGAATAACACTAGCAACTTGCAAGCAAAATAAAAGTAACACAGCCTGAGTTTTTCTATTCCCCTTCTCAACCCGTAGGCCTAGCAGATCAGAAAAGACGTTAAGAGTAGTAACAATGTCAACCATTGCCCTAACAACCTGAATCTTCTTTCAATCCAACGGCATACTCATGCTTGGCACTTGTTGGACCACGCAAGCTGTCACATGACATGGATCAGGTCTATCATTTTTCCACCTTTTATTATCATTTACTACAAGGGAAATTGGTTTCTACTTTCTAGCGGTTGAGTGCATCAACATGTGAACAAATGGAAGCCCAAAATCATCTCCATCCTCCCTCAAGGGTGTACAAGGCTTCTTGCATCTCACACTCTCATTACCTCAACCCCATCAATGCAATTATCTCTTGGGCTGGTGAGTTCCATTAATTAATACTCAAGTTTAAGTACATAGAACTCATCAAGGATGCAAATTGACTCATGAAATGGTCAATAGATTGAAGAAAACTCCTATCGAACAACTGATAAAGCTAGGAATAACATCTAATTTGCAACAATACACAAATATATCTCTGACCTCCCTTTCAAAAAAAAAAACTCTCTGACCTTCTTAAAGTACTTAAATTGAAAAGGTTTAAAGGAAGACCTCCAACACAAAAGTCAGCCTCTATACTAACTTCCTGCAAGTTGAACTAACGCTAACAAGTAACAGAGAATATCGCAACAAAAGAGAAACTAACAGATGCACTAGTGCATGGAATCCCTTTGAACCAGCCCACTTAAATAGGAGAAACCAAGTAAAATGCATTAACCAAAACTAGGGCATGCTTCAGCATGCACATAAGAATGCCCAGTAGATCACAGATAAGAAATGCTAGCAATCTATTGCCACAATAACATTCCCATATTGCGCTATAGAAACCATGGAAAGTTTAGCCAATCATTCCAACATATTACTCTCATTGCAGCAACAGCAATAGAAAGATCAATCAGCAAAATTGTCATTATACCATCATTATCAACTCCACCAACCTCTTAATGCCTTCTAGAATTAGCAAAAGATTATTTTTCCAATTTTCTTTTTTTTTTTACGAGAGATGGGGGCTTCAAAATGCTCAATAACCATGTCTGATTTAGAGCTTACCAAAGGTTTGGTTTCACCCTTGCACAAAATTCTTTGCAGAATTCTCTCCACAATAAGAATAGTGCAAATGACACCACCAATTAACCAAAGCTACCAATTCTTATCACCCTGTTGCTTTCTTAAGGATCGTATCTATTTGTGTTCTTCTTGTGATTATCAATACACCTACAAGACATTGCCATTTGCTAGTACAAGAAAATCTTGCTTTCATCTTTAGGGCATGCAAGTGATTCCATAGTTGAGATTCAAATGTTCGTGGAAGGAAATAACATATGTTAGTAAATTAATTGAAAAAAGGTCTTTGAAGTCTATTTACATCATTACATGGCATGTGTTGAGGGTCTAAGTTACACCAATTTGTCGCATATAACACTTATGCCACTGTAGGAAACTGCAAGAGAGAGCCAAACAAGGAAAAGAAACAACAATATCAATTGACCAATTCAATCTAAGCCCAAGTAGAGTAACTACTGAAGATCAATGTGAATAATGTTTAAAAGCTCTAAGGAGAGGAAGAAATCGTGGATGGTTTTTATAGAGAGAAAATACGATAGTCTATTGAGAATTAATTTGGAGCCATGAATGAAGAGAAGATTCAAAGTGAGAAAATTGATGTTATCAAGAAAAAAGATGTTTGAGCTGTGACTAGTGTTACTAAAAGGATGGTCAAAATATTGATTTAATTATAATGGGTCAATCATGGACCTACTGAATGGTCAGACCAAATGCAGTAATTATGAACTATCAATTGCTCATATGCAGGAAGAGGTAAATTATTGTGGCATGTGTTTTTTTCCAATTCATGTATTGATCAGGGAAGCTAGAGAATACATAAATACAAAATTAGAAATATGGAGTGAGAGATTAGATATCAAGGGTTTAAAATTAGAATAAATAGGACCAACACAAAATATACTCATTCAGTTTTAGTGAAGAAACTCCCAAGGATTATAAGCTAGGCATGAATCGTATAATTGACAATGATTAGTGGATACTGGATAGTGCCAAAAGAGACCATTTTTTGGTATTTGCGTTCAATGATCAACAAAGGTGGGGCTATTGGGAGGATACAACCCAAAACCAATATTGGGTCAACAAAATGAGCAATTCAAGAGTATTACATGGTAAACAAGAAGTAACCAAACCAAAAGGAAACTTTATGAAACGGTACCAAGATTAGTTGTATTTATAGAGCTGAAAGGTATCCGGTCAGGAAATAACATTAGCATAAAATGTGAAGAGCAACAATGAGACAATTGAAAAAGACAAGCTACTAGACTACAGACAATATCAGGAACAAGTAGATTGTAAAGAATTCAAGAACAGCTTCGTTAAAAGACAAAACAAAGGAATGCCATCTAAGATAGATTACAAAAATAGAAACAACAAAAGAAGCATAATTTTAAAACTGAAGCGAGGTTTACACCTTAAGGTGACAAAAAAAAATGCCTTTAGGTCTGTGCCTCAATGATACACAATAAGAATTACACCTCACCTACAGATGGTGTGAACCTTGAGAGTTACGCCTCAAGGATATGTGAGGCTTAAACCTCACCGTCTGTGAAAATGAGGCTCAACCTGATGTAGATGTGGAATAATCCTTAGAAAAGTTCCAAAAGTTTAATTTTTAGTTTCTTTCTAGTTTGTAGTTAAGTTCCCTTGTCTAAGAAATTAAGTTCCCTTGTCTAAGAAAAGTTTCTAATTTGGTAGAATTATATTTTAATGGTAGTTCTAGATGGTTTCTAAATTAGTTTTTGTTATTCAACAATATTAAAAAGTGTATAGAAGTGTCTAAATAAAGTTGTAATAGAATTAGAAAGTAGTTATAATGTAGATTTGATTTTAGGTGGGTAAAAGCCACTCATATTAAGGTTCCATGTGTGACCTTGACGATGCATTTTAAATTTTCAAGTTCATGTACAGAGGAAATTCACAAACTAGCTTGCAAAAAAGTTATCTTTGCAACGAATATATAATTATGATTGTTAGAATTTCAATTCAAATAGATAAATCTAACAATTCGCAAATCAGTCAAGGGAAAACAAGTCCAATCCTAATGCTTCTAAACGCTCTAGTGAATCCTAAAATATTTAGAATGCAATGATTCATTATTCAAACCTTAAGCATTATGATTCAAACTTAATGATTAACGTGATTCTTACAGAAAGTATAAAACGATATATAGTACATCCTAGATTTCAAATATCACGTCCTTTATACCTAGTATGCAATCCTAAAGAATATGTAATATTAAATACAACTTTTAAACATGACTTGTAACCATTTGACCAAGGTTAAAATTATAGATTGAACTAATTTGTTATGAGGATGAGTTCTTTAACAAGAAAAAAAAAATTCTAAAACCTATTTATCCCACTATTTACATCCAAATGTAATGTGGTAACACAGATGATCAATTATGAAGTATCTCTTTTTCATTATTGATTTTAAAATAAGTTTGATCAGGTACAAAATTTAGAATTTGTAATGGCAATCCACTTTGTGAACCAAATCATCCTTACAAAACAGTAGTTCACTTTTTAACCTTATCTTAGTCGAATAAGTAAATAACCAATCGGCAAAATTATAAACTTAAATTCCATGAATTCATAATTCTTAACCTAGATATATTTATATACATACACGATTTGTATTATGTATAGGAATCTTATGATTCACCGATTTAAATCCCAATTCAATTCACCTACCTCAAAAATGATTCAATTTTAATTCACAATTGTGACAGCTTTCCTTATCGCAGTCAACTATATGATAATAATGATGATTATGATCACCTAGATTATAGAAGTAGAAAATACTTAATTATAGAACAAATAAGTTGACAACTACTAATTCCTATGTTGGAAGAAAAATAAATAGCTCATAAGGATAAATCTCCTCCTATTTGAAGCACTTTTAGACTAAAAGAACTCAACTCGACAAAGTCTTTTCCCAATAACAAAATGAATCTACTTCCTCCATTCCATTCTATCAAAGCTCAAATCTCAAATTAAATAGGAAAGTAATATATTCTATTATACCTGCCCATAAAAGTTTAGGTCTTACTCTTCTTTTACCATTAGTAATAGTTAATATGTCACTCTTCCTAATTGGCATTTGGTGCAACTAATGCTATTCATTGTATGTATCTAAACCATATTATTTGTCCTCTCCCATTTCATCATAAATTAGAACTACTCTTACAATTTATCATATAGATTCAATTGTAACTCTATCTTCTCATATTTGACCAAATGTCCATCGTAATTCATAATATTCAAATTTTTGTTAAATTTAATTAACAATATTTTTTCCTATTATTCAAGAAGGGCAAGCCTTGGCGCAAAAGATTCGGTTGCTCAACTTTAACCTAGAGGGCACGGGTTTAAATCTGGAAACAGCCTCATCAACATGGAGATACGGTTATGTGCATCGTCCCTTCCCCAAACCTTGCAACAGAAAGAGCCTAGTGTATTGGGTACACCCTTTTGTGTTACTCAACATCCTTTTCCACAAATGTAACTAAACCACTAGCAATCTTATTAAGTTTTTCTTTCAATTTTAATAGGATTGATCAATCATATAAAATTCTATACACACTTCTCCACTTAATCCAACCCACTTCAATTATATGATTAACATCCTCTCTTATTTCTTCATCCAGATGAATAATCAAGCCTAAAAATTTGAAATTTTTCATTTCTCGGCATCCTACTACTATTGAACTCTCTTCCCCTAAATGGACTCCACAGAATAGTTTGGATCTTAGGATTCTTATCAAGAAACAAGGACTCGTGATGTATGAGGCTAGCTTTGATAACAAAATTGATGTATGGCTTTCTCAACGTTGTAAAAAATAAGTGTTTCAAGTGTTAAATAGGCTTTATGGGCTGGAAAACAGGGTTAATGTTAGGGCTAGTGGTAGAGTTAATTGTTGTGTAATAGGAACTTTAGACTTGAACTTATGATGCTATTTTCATGGGAAAAGTATCAAATTAAGGATAGAGGTGCTGAAGAATGGATGATAAGTAGGAAAAGAGAGACTAAAATCAAATAACTCTCTCTAATCTTAGTCATGAACAATCCAATTGAATTCCAAAACATAGGAGCAATTGATCATGTACTTAGAAGAAAAAGAGGAGAAGAAAAGAACCAAAAACCTAGGATAATTCTATTGGGGCTAGTATTCATCCTTAGGGTTTGGGAATCACTCAGCCAAAAAATAATACTAGCAAAATTTTGAAAATAACATAAACTGTCCTAAAATTGAAAATTATGAAATATTTACAGGTTCTCAATTCTCATAAGAGTGGAACCATAAAGTTATGAATTAAAATACAATAAAAATTATCTACAAACCTAACCAAACAGTATGGATCTTCAAACAATTCTTTCTTTCTTTTTTCTTTTTTTTTTCTTTTTGAGAAGAAACAAATGAAACATATATTAATCATAAGAAGGAAAATACATCAGACTGGATCACCAGAGGTGATGAAATGAAACACCAAAAAGAACAAATGACAACCCTAAGGTAACTTAAAGGACATGGACCCTACCCACATACATACAATTATCCCAATTCAACATCCACTCCAATAAAGAGTAACCCTTAGCATGAGGTGAGACATAAACCCAAGTATTAGTCGTAATGTTAATGGTTTCCCACAATTGAAATTCTGATTTGGCAATGTTGTGAAAGATCCTTCTAAATTAAGCTATTTAACAATAAAAAATCAAAACACAACAGAAACAATAACCATCAACAAATAAGGTCACAAAATTACCCCTTATTTCCCTTAAACAATGTAAAAAATAAATAAATAAATAAATAAAAAGAAGAAGAAGAAGACGAAAATGTTCAAAAAATTAATATCAAAGAAAGAACTCAAGACCCATCTTCCCACTATGTCAAGACTTGTTGATAATCCTCCTTCCTAAAATAGATTTCTCATTGGTTGTTGAAATCCCATAGCTTTCCTTCTCTTACATGAGAAGTGAAAATCCTAAGCTAGAGATGATTCGTAACTAATGAAACGCAACTCAGCTTATTAAAGAGATGTTGTATAAGGATAGGAATGGAAATTTGGCCCATGACCCGTGAGCTTGATTTGGCTCGGCTTGCTTGGACCAACCCAAGCTTGGGGTCGACTCAAGTTGATCCAATATTAAATTGAGCGGGTCTAAGCTAACCTATCAAAAATCGGCTCTAGGCTCGAAAGTTGGCTCGGTCCATAGGCTAAATCCAAAAGTTAATTTTATCATTTAAAATTGTTTATATATTTAAAAATGGGTCTAAAAATGTAAATTTTTTTATTTTATTATGATGTGTTCAATATTGTAATCATGAGTTTTATGGTTATATTTTTTGACATTGTAAATGATTTTTTTTTAAAATTTATGATTTGTGTATTTTTATTTATTATAAATATAAATTTCAAATTACCAAAACATCTATTTTGAGATGTTCAATCCGACCCATAAACCTGTCCCACAAAGTTAGCTTGAAGGTTTAGTTCATAGGCCTGGTTCAAAGGCTCGGCTCACATATTAATTGTGCTAGGTTTGGACCTTGATTTCAAATATAGGCTCGGTTGGGCTCGGTCAATTAATAAAATAAAGCTCAGCTCGACTCAACCCACGTATCCTTACGCTCGGTTGGGTCGAGCCAGACCATCCCAAATGGGCCAAATTGCCACCCCTTCCAACAAAATCTATAACAAAAAGCTAACCTTGAAGGGTAACGAGATGATTGTCGTTACTTGCTATCAGCACCTCATATCTTGAACTACTAAAATGGTTATTTTACATTTTATTTGCATAGTTTCTACTAGTTTCTTTTATAATAATTAAAAAACTTAACATTTGAAAATCTTGACTAAAAATATGTACACATTAAGTTTTTATATATAAGGTGATAACATGGCATATATAAAATACTCATAGTTTGCTTATGTTCCAGGTTTGTCCATTAATTAATGATATTTTCTTTTTTACTACTTTAGATTTCTTTTGAAATTTTCAAACAATTTGTTATAAAAATGTGAGCACTTCACCCCTAAATGGAAAACCAATTTGGTTATACCTCAAGGATTCAAAACCTTGAGAAAAAGCACATTACTACGATCCAAAGCCTCAAAGTCAAAGTTTTGAAAGGCATAAAGTAGTCTAACACAAACATTAGTTATGAAAATCAGTAGACATATAGAGTGCAAGTACAAATAGCACCAAATGAAAAAATAGAATCAATATGCCGATCCTACTAATATATATCACATAATGATGATAATCGATTCTCCTACCTTAAAAAATGATTCACTTTTGGTCCACAATTTTGACAGCTCTGCATATCATAATCACCTATTATGATAATGATGATGATCACCTAGATGATAAGTACAAAGTATTTGATTATAGAACGAATGAGTTGACTACTACTAATTCCTAAGTTGGAAGAAAAGTAAATAGCTTATAAGGATAAATCTCCTCCTATTTGAAGCACTTTTTGACTAAAAGAACTCAACTCAACAAAGTTTTTCCTAGCAACAAGGGTGGGCTACATAAATCTACTTCCTCCATTCCACTCTATCAAAGCTCACATCTTCAATTAAATAGTAAGTAATATGTTTCTTAATTATACCTACTTATAAAATTTTAGGTCTTCCTCGTCTTTTACCGTTAGCAATAGTTAATATGTCACTCTTCCTTCTTGGCATTTGGCGCATGTAGTGTTATTCATTTTATTTGTCTAAATCATCTTATTTTCCACTCCCATTGCATCACCAATCAGAACTACTCCGACAATTTCTCAAATAAATTCAATTTTAACTCTATTTTTTAATGTTCTACTAAATGTTCATCGTAACACTAACATTTTTGTTAAAATTAATTATTAATCATTTTGTTTTTTGGTTACTCAAGAAGGGCGAGCCTTGGCACAACAATTGAGGTTGCTCTATCATGACCAAGAGGTCACAACTTCGAATCTGGAAATTGTCTCTCCACTATGGAGGTAAGGCTACGTACATCATTCCTTCCTCCAAAATTCACAATGAAAAGATCCTAATGCACTGAGTATGCTCTTTTTTGTTACATAACATTTTATTCTATAAATATGGTTGACCTACTAGCAATCTTATAAACTTTTCTTTCAATTTTAATAGAATGTATCAATCATATAATGTACCCTCAACCTACTTTAATTATATAATTAACATCATTGCTTATTTTTTCTTCCAAATAATTAAACAACCCTAAAAAATTGAAAATTTTCACTTGTTCGCATCTTTTTTATTTTTCAATCTTCGTTATCTCTCCAGCCTCCACTTGTAGCTCAACATCCACTATAGTTACAACCTAACCTAGCCCTTTTATTATTATTGAACTCTCTTCGTATAAAAGGACTCCACATAATAGTTTGGATCTCAAGATTCTCATCAAGAAACAAGCTACTAAACAAGGAATCATGATTTATGAAGGCTAGCTTTGATAAAAAATAAAAAATAAAAAAATAAAAAACAAACAACACAAACATAACTAATGTAGGGCTATCTCAAGTTTTTTAACCAAAACAAAAAAAAACATATTTCAATTTTCAGGTGTTAAATAAGTTTGTGGGTTGGAAAAGAGGGTTGATGTAGAATTAGTTTTTCTATAATAGGAACTTTAGACTTTAATTTATTATGCTATTTTGATGGGTAAGTATCAAATTAAGGATAGAGGTGCTGAAGAATGGATTGATAAGTAGGGCAAGAGAAACTAAAATTAAATAACACTCTTTAATCTTAGTCATTAACAATCCAATTGACTTCCAAAACATAGGAGCAGTAGATCATGTAGTTTGAATCATAGTTGTTAAATCGATGTTGAATTGTAAAATCGTTAAGGATGGGATTTAAATCGAATCGTAAATCGTAAGATTTTTTCTAATTTTTCAAATAATATATATAAACAAGTCTAGCACTCATATATGATTCAAAATTAATTCTAAACTTCCAAAACAAGTTTCAAAAACCAAATCCCCGTTTTCAAAAAAGGCATAGATAGAAAATTACCTATCTTTGTCTTTTCTTCGATCTTCAAGCTTCAAACACTTCCTTTTTGTTGTACAAACACTCCCCAAAAGACGATTTGATCGAGAATCAAATGAGAAATCAACAATCCAAGTGGGGGACCACTTTCTAGGGTTTAGAGAGGAAAAAACCAAGGAAGAGCTTTTTAAAAGCTTCTTTTGCTTTCTTTTGTCTTTTATAGGGATTAGGGAACATTAGAATAGGTTTTAGGTTTAAAAATAAAAAATAATAATAAAATAATAAAATAATAAAAACAAAGAAATAAAAAAAAGCGAAAAAACTCAACGCACGACTCAACTTGAGTCGGGCGATTTTTTTCTGTATTGCGATTTTTTGTAAAAATTGAATAGCACTATGTGCAATTTGAGTTAAATCGTATGATTTTAACAACCTTGGTTTGAATAATAAGAGGACAAGAAAGAATAAAAATAACTAGAAGTCTAGAACAATCCTATTTGCGGCTAGTTTTCATTCTTATGGTTTGTGAATCACTCAACCAAATAAATACAAGCAATATTGGAAAATAATATAAACTGTCCTAAAATTGAACATTATGAAGCATTTAAAGGTTCTCATAAGAGTGCAACCATAAAGTTAGGAATAAAAATACTCTAAAAACTCTCTACAAACTAAACCAAATAGTATGTAACTTAACAATGCTAAATCAAGTAATCAACAATAAAAATTCAGAACACAATGGAAAAAAATAGCCATCAAACACATAAAGATGACAAAAATACCCCTCAATTCCCTAAAACAATGTAAAAAGAAGAAGAAAATGTTCACACAATAAAAAATAAAAAATAAAAAAACCCAAGTTACCGAAGAACCATCTTCCCACCAAGTCAAGACTCGTTGATAATCTTCCTTCCCAAAATAAATTTCTAATTGGTTGTTCAGAATCCCATAGCTTTCCTTCTCTTACTGGAGAAGTGAAAAATCCTAATCCAGAGATGATTAGCATAACTAATGAAACGTAACTCTGCTTAAAGAGATGTTGTTTAAGGTATCAATCAATGAATGCAGACCTATCTCAGTATTCATTCTCCTAGTATGATTCAACTACAGACTTAACCACTAGAGTACCCACAGCATGACATCACTATCCATACCGCCTCCCAAACAATTTCTGCTATACTTAGTTCGTCAATTTTCAGTGAACTAAGTCAAAATACTATCAATAAAAGCCTTAGACCATCAATTATAATTGCGCATTTTAACCATTAAAATTAGAGTTGGATGACCACAGAGAAGATGTGCTTCTGAAGCATAACTCACCTAAAATGATCAAAACATTAAATAAAAAAAACAAACAAACAAGAAAGAAAGAAAAGAAAAGAAAATTTGTCGGCAAGCAAGTAGAGAAACTCCTTAAAAGCAGTAAGAACAGCACTACACGAAGGAGAATGTTGATTTTTAGAGTATCTGCACTTGACTAACAAAAAAAGTTTCTCATAAGCAGAAAAAAAGGAGTTCCCACACGAAAGGGCCGCAAAAAAGAGGTAATTAACAGGGATGAGCAAAAATAATATGAATGAAAAGGAACTACGAAACAAGAAAAATAGGAAGATATCGAGTGATAAATCCAAAGACTACGACTCAATAGGCTTGTGCTTCAAAATGCAAGACCCAAAAAAAAAAAACCAAAGACAGTACCACAAACAAAACAAATAAATAAATAACATTCCTAATACCCATTTCGATTTCGAATCTCTAACATCAATTCTTAAAACGAAAAAACAGCATTCATGGTGAGTTAGTCTAACTAAAAAAAAAAAGAGAAACATATAGCATAGATAACCCAAAAAAGAAAAGAAAAGAATAACAACAAATTGAAGAAGAAACAGTGAAAGAAACCAAAAGGGTACCTGTGATTATAGAACGGAAGAAGAAGAAGAAGAAGAAGAAGAAGAAGAAGAAGAGAGAAGGCGGGTTCCTCAGGAAGACCCAACAAGCTGAAATTACGAAACCCCCTTACCCAACAACGCCCAAAAGGCAAAATAGACAAAACAATTAGTGGAAGTGAAGAACTCAAAGATAAGTTGATGCACACACCCTTTTTCAACCAATTGAAAACTCCTTCATTTTTTGCACTTTTCAGACTAATGAATTCCAAGTTGTCCGCCGTATTGTGATCGGTGATTGCATTTTAATGATTAAATTAAAAAGTAATGCTAAAATACTTAAGTTGTTAATGCTAATTTATGCCAGTGACACCAACTTTCGTTACATGTAGAGATATTATATAATACATAAGTTACATGTTACTGTCCCGAGTGCCTAAAACGTTTTTCTTAATTAAATTTTTAATTTTTATCTCATGTGCAAAAAAAAATTATGAAAAAAAAAGAAAAAAAAAACATAGAAATGGATAAAGCAAAAGATGACATGTCAAACTAGTGTAAAAGATTTGTATTATTATTTTATGTCAGCAAATAATAAGTAATTAAATAGATTTTATTGCAAATTATTATCACAAGTGTGTATCTAGCATGATGCTTGTTGGTGTAAGATTTGATCAACACTAGTAGATGATGAGGTGGAGGGAAGATGTTGATATGGAACTCAACAGGTTGTTGGGAAAATTGCCGGACGTTGGTGATCTGGGGGAGAGAAAAAATAATAGATAATAGGCTATCGTGAGGAACACCGGTGTGGTGTCGACCAAAGACCCTCCGATGCCTAAGTTTGTTCAGAACTGCGTAATACTGAACTTAGTCGAGAATGGCTTAGAGTTGCTTACCTTCCGTTTAGGGGTTCAGGTCTTTTTATAGAGAAGGGTTGAGGTCTTTGGCCTTGTCGTGGTGTTGTTGTAGAATTAGGAATCTAACTCATGCTAGAAAAACATATCTGATTCGTAATAAGATTTGGTATGATCCTTATGGGATCCGAATGACTTATCAATCTCCTAGTCGAACTGGTAGAGTGTCTGGCTTTATCAGAGTCGGATTAGGATTAAATTATGAACTTGTCGCAATGGATCACACCCTATTCCTATCCGACCAGGGATTCCATCGTTATCTATCCCGAAATCGGAGATCACTAGTGGTCGGTATGTCGATCTGTGGTCTTTCCTTGTGGATGCCTGATACTGAAGATTCAGTCTACCGTGAGGTTAGTATATAGTGGTCGGTGACCCTCCGATAATTGATACTGATCAGGCAACTCAGATGTTCCTTGGCCAACCTGTCATAGTGGCTGTGATATTCAACTGGTCGGGAGGACAGACTATGGCTTCTGCTACGTGCCCGATTAGGCAGATCTGTCACGCTTGTCCGGAACAGAACAAGTCAGTATAACTACCTGATATGTGTTACGTCTCACTGGACCAGACTAATATGGTTGACATGTTTTATGTTCGGTATATGGTCCAACAGTTACCCTCCAAGCTCCGAGCAAGACTAATTGCTTGGAGGTTAGACGAAACAACAAATACCGAGTCATTTAATGCAGGTGACAGTTACGCTCTTAAAACTGCATGGACATGCAACGCTTGACAGCACGGCCACTGATGCACGTCCTTTGACTGTGAGCCGTTAATTTTACATAGGGATTCGTGCTCATAATTACGCCTTACAGGTCGTTTGCCTATAAATAGATAACTGCTCATTTGCTCTCCATTCATCAACTGCACTCTGAGAGATCGGTAATCGCTTGCTCGATTATTCTGGTCTTCCACTCTTGTGCGGTAACTCCTTACTCTGAGCTTTTCCTTTGTTTTTCTACTAGGTAATCTGTAGTCCGTAGGCATATCCCCTAGGTTGTTTAGATGGCCAGTTCTAGCGTAGATCCTCCTGCCGACCAGAGGGCTTCCTTTTCTTCTTATATGGAGGTCTCTTACGAGGACCTCTTCCCAAAAAAGAGAGGTAGGGCCGACCCTCAGGTCGGAGGAAGTGTAGTAGTCTTATCCTCCTCCGAGGAGACCGAGGAGAACAAGGAGGTGCTTGATGTCGCACCATTTTTAGTTGATAGATCCTAGAGTATGCTCAGTACTGCCAAGCCTAGTACATTAGATCGGGCACACGTATCCCCTGAGCCTGATTCAGTAGATCGCGTCCCGTCCAAAATAAAGGAGCATCACCTTGCTCAGTTGAGAAAGAAGATCGGTATACCCAATCGTATTGGGTTGAGGGCACCTACTATTGGGGACCGGGCCAGTCACCCTAACAAAGGAAAGGTTGCTCTGTATACCAACCTGTTTGAGGACGGATTGATCTTGCCTCTCGATATATCCATATGTCTCCTGCTCGGCCATATAAGGGTTGCCCCTACTCAGCTCAATCCCAATGTGTGAAAGGTTATTCTGAGCTGCCTTGTGCTCTAGAAAGAGTGAAAATGGCCAGAATCTAACTTCAAGACTTCGCCCTCGTATACCGATTAAAATCTCACCCGAAGTGTAGCGGGTGTATTATGCGTCGGCTCATCAGGGTGCCGAGGAAGGGCAGCCCCTGATCATAGAGAACCCAGCCTCAAATAAGTCATGGAAAGATAAATGGTTTTTTGCCTCGGGACCTTGGGCGGAGGAAGCTTGCGTATCGGTCACTTTCAGGAAACTAGGTACCGAGCTTCCCTCCATAACTTGTCTTTATTTGTTGTCTTTGTTCTGCTCGATAGGGCTGACATGTTTTTCTTCTCTTGTCAAGTACTTGGGAGAGACGGAGCATTCAACTTCTCTCGCATCGACGAAATCTATCAGCTTCTCTTTGCAGATCGACGGTACAAGGTTATACTCACTCTAAAGAGATTGTACCGATTCGGTATAATTAACGAGAAGAAAGTCTTCTCAGGAAATAAGTTTAGCCTATTGCGTTTTGCTCTAGTACCGACTAGTTTTGTAGCTTCCGAGCTGAGACATTTGTGTTTATAATGTAGGTTTTTCTGCTCCTAGCTCTTCCACCAAGAAAGAGAAGAGAAGAAAAACAAACAGATCTGAAGATATGGCGCCCAAGAGAGCTGCAGCTGGTCGGTATACCATCGACCCGTCCATGCTGAAGGACCTCTCTGCTGAGCGAGCAACTGCTGCTCAGGGGTCGGCAGGGAGATCGCCGAGCAACGCCCCAAAGAAGATTTTGGCTTCAAAGGGGAAAACTCCAACATCCTTTTTCGAGCAGGTGAAGATTCTTGCTCTGAAGACAAGGTCGGTGGGGGCCAAGTCGAAGTCCCCTGCTCTTACCGACCAGGGGCCTGCCAAGAAGGCGAGATTTAGAGAAGCCGAGCGCCTTATAACCAAGATTGGGGATATCAACCTGAACATTGACAACTATGAAGTCGGTGTCCCCAATGCCTTCTCGATTGTGATGAAGACGAGGACATGTTTGAAAGCATGGTTGATGCCTATATGGAGTCGGTAGAGGTGAGTTCGTTTATTTAATCCATCTTGTCGCCTATGTGCTCTTCTCCTGTGGTCCCTAACTTATTTTTTTTTGGCTTTTGTAGGTTGCTGCTTAGAATGTATACAACCTACGACACATCAAGAGTCATTATGACAAATTTCAAGATGCAGTGAAGGATGCCCAGACAACCTCAGTAATTTGGGAATCTAAGGTTGTAACTCGGGATGCCGAGATCAAGAAGCTCCAGGAGCAGCTGAAGCTTAAAGATATCGAAGTGGAGTCGGTTCAGGACGAGCTGACTAGGTACTGGGCACAATTTTGGGCTACTGTCGAGACCCGAGCTGAGGAACTCTGCCAGGACCGAGTGGATGAATCTTGCGTAAAGGCGATAATGGTCTACCGAGCTGATTTAGATGAGTTTTTTTGGCGACTTAGTAGACTAGAAGGGCTTTGACAAATGGGCCAGCTCGGCAATTGGAGAGGTTTTGGAAGAGGAGGCTGAGGCTGAAGACCAAGGTGCTATACCCATGATTCCGGGGGCATCATCTGAGCAGTCACCGGCTGAGGCTATTTCCGTTGTTCCGGGGACATCGTCCGAACAGCCTCAGACTGTCGATTCCGAGGAGGAGACTCGCCGAATCGACGACGACGATGAGCCAGTCAGTCTGACTAAGATCCTGCACCGCTCCACTGGTTCATAATGGTAGATGATTTTTTTTAGTCTTTGGTCGTGTTTTTTGTAAGGGGTCTGCGTGCCCTAGTAATCCTTTATTCCTCTTTGTACCCTGGTTTAGTATTAATGAAATGTCTAATTTGATCAAACCTGATCTTCTTGTCACGACGCCCCTGACGTAGGCTGACGTCATGACCGGCACAGTATACTATACACTGTACATACCCATATACAGTATATAATACACTGTCAGCCTTCACGTATTCTCTCAATCCTTCCCAAATCTACAGAATTTTTTTTTTCTTTTTATACCACAAATCAAATCACATCAACTATCTATATAGTCGGAGAGATGGTCCACCTGGCATGAGAGGTGACCAGCCAATCATACCCAACAAAGCATCCAATTCCACAAATTTCATATTCTAAAGTCCATAAGTACTTGATGACCCTCATGTTTATTCCACATATTATTTGCTAACCATATCAAAGTAGATTTTTTTTTTTTTTCTGTAGGCATACTCACAATCAATGATATACTATTATACCAGAAGATAATACAATTTTTCTACCATATCACCAGAGATAAAGGACCAGGTAGATCCAACAACACATCAGAATATACACCATAACCAAATGTTATCAACGTCTCTTTGGATCTGGTCTTATATTTACTTTAATGTATGCTCTAAAATCTGGTGGAGTCACATTGATACGAAGAAAGGGAGTGAAAATCGCTTACCGTGAGTCCGAATTTCACCCGAATCCCGTTTTCTCCCTTTTCTCTCTTCTCCTTCTTCTCTCGGTTTCTTTCTCTGGAAACTTCGTTTGATATTTTTTTTTCGTCGTTTTTTTTTTCATTCAGCACATCACTTACTGATACTGTTCCGTGAACAGTACATGAACAGTAACCTAATTTGTCTTCTTGTGAAAACTATTCACGATACTATTTGATGAACAGTACCCCCTCTTATAAACAGTAAACTTACTATTTAAATACTGTTCATTATTTTATTTTATTTTATGTTTTTCTTCGTTCTACACTCAATCAACATATTTATTTGCTCACATTCCTTAATTCTAGCATGTATTTCATACACGCGTATATCTGTATTTTTCTTCTTACATTCAATCATACACGTATATTTCGCTTTTACGTATAAAATACGTGTATTCTCTTCCATAGAAAATATGTGTAGGTATTTAAGTAAATTTACGGGGTGTTACATTCTTGTATTCTTTTGTTTTGTGTCGGTCTCTTTACTTAACTATTTTAAGTATTTGTTGGGTCACTAGGTCGGTAGGCAACGTATAACTTCATTTTTCACTCTGAACAATTAAGTTCACTTCTCGGTAGCATTTTAATCGTCGCTCCAAGGCAATTCAAGGGTCATTGACCCTTCTTCTCAGTAGTATCCACCCTTATGGGGCAATATCCCAAGGCACTTTTGACCGTGGTCATCTTCTCGGTTGGTACGTAGCTGGAGCTTGGTACCCCCAAGGCATTCTAGGGCCGAGACCCTTCTTCTCGGTGGCTTTCGATCTTGTCGGTAGTCCCAAGGCACCTTTGTTTGTAGATCGTAAACACAGATTTGTAGAAAGACAACTCTTGATTATTGTAGAAAAATCTCAAACAAACACTTGTAAGAATCTAAAAATAAAACTGGAGGTGACCAACACCTCGGCAAATACTGTAATATAGCTATTAAGCTGCTACTACTACTGTTAATGCCTACTGGTAATACTTCTTGAGGTGCTCCGCATTCCAAGGCTTAAGAATTCTTCTGCCAGTTAGATCTTTGAGCTCGTACACCCCTGTGCGAAGTATCGTAGTGATCTTGTAAGGTCCTTCCCAGTTGGGACCGAATGCTCTTACTCCATGTTCTCGCGTGTTCAACACGACCTTTCTTAACATTAGGTTGCCGACTTTGAAGCTTCTATGCTTCATTTTGGCATTGTAGTACTTCGAGATCCTCTACTCATATGCAATTAACTTGAGATGTGCTTGTTCTCTTCTTTCTTCAAGTAGATCCAGGTCGGTGCGCAGAGCTTCCATGTTCCTGACTTCGTCGAAGTAGGTTGTCCTCAAGGTCGGTATACTGACTTCAACTGGTATGACGACCTCCATTCTGAAGGCTAGGGAGAATGGTGTTTCGCCTATGGCTGTTCGGGAGGTGGTGCGGTATGACCAGAGGACTTGAGGCATGTCCTCAGCCCACATTCCTTTCTTTTCCTCGAGCCTGGCCTTCAGTGTATGCTTGATAATCTTGTTTACGGCTTCCACTTAACCATTAGCTTGAGGATGGGCTGGAGTAGAAAAGAAATGACGAATACCGAGGTCTTCGCAGAATGATCGGAACTTTGCATTGTTAAATTGTTTGTTGTTATTGGATATGATAGCATACGAGACACCAAAACGACACACAATCGATTGCCAGATGAAACGCGAGGTCTTCTGCTCAGTAATTGTTGCTAACGGTTCAGCCTCTGCCCACTTGGTAAAGTAGTCAACAACTACAATTGCAAACTTGACCTGACCCTTACAGGTCGTCAGAGGTCCTATCAAGTCCACCCCCCACTGAGCAAAAGGCCATGGGCGCTGCATTGGAGAAAGATTTTGCGCTAGAGCTCGGATGTTTGTTCCATGTCTTTGGTAGCTATCGTCTAGTAAGGAATATCTCGCAGCTTGTCTTTGTACTTTTCTTGCTCTGATATTGTCCTCGGGGAGGTTGTCATTTCGTAGGAAGCTTTCGATCGAGTCCATCCAGGATGGGTTCTGGCTGAGTGTGCCGACCTGTTGGTCGAAACTAACTTTCCTAATGCTCCTTTCGGGTAAGAATTTCACTAGGACCTGGATCATGAGCTCGGCCACCGAGGAGGAGGCCAACTTGGAGAGTGCATCGACCAAGGTCTTTTCTACCATGGGCACCTGTGTCAGCTCATATTCCTTGAACTTTCTTAGCAGGGCCAGTGTTTCCTTCAGATATGCTTGCATTCTATCATCCTTGGCCTGGTACTCTGAAGTGACCTGCCCTGCGACGAGCTGGGAGTTGCAATGGACGAGGAGCTTCTTCACCCTCCAGCTAAGGGCGAGTTGCAAGCCAGCCAGAAATGCTTCATACTCTGCTTCGTTATTAGATGCTAGAAAACTGAAGCGAAGAGCATATAGATGTTTCTCACCTCTGGATGAGATGAGGACTATTCCAGCCCCACGTCCTTGCTTGCGGGAAGAATCGTCAACGAACAGCTTCCAGGCTTCTTCAGGGTCCTGGTCGGTGGTCGGACATATCTGAGGTAACTCAGACAAAAAATCTGCCAATGTTTGGCCCTTCATAGTTGTTCGAGGTCGGTACTCGATGTTGAATTATCTCAACTTGATGGCCCATTTAGTCAATCGTCCGGATGTTTCAGGCCTCAGGAGCACTTGCTTGAGCGGGTGTTTGGTGAGAATGACTATGATGTGGGGTTGGAAGTAAGGTCTCAGCTTCCGGGCTGAAGTGATGAGTGTTAGTGCCAGCTTCTCAATCTTTGGATATCTCGTCTCTGCGTCGAGCAAAGACTTGCTGGTGCAGTAGACCACTTTCTGGCTTCCTAGCTCTTCTCTAACCAGGGTCAAGCTAACAATTGCTTCCGAAACTGCTAGGTATAAGAAGAGTTGTTTCCCTTGAAGGGGTTTCGAGAGTAGAGGAGTCTGACCTAGATAAGCCTTTAGCTCCTGAAAGGCCTTCTCGCACTCCGGGGTCCACTCCACTACCTTCTTCTTGATGAGCTTAAAGAACGGAAGACATCTGTCTATGGACTTTGAAATGAACCTGCTCAGTGTGGCTACGCACCCAGTGAGCCTCTGGACTTCTTTCATTGTGTGAGGTGCTCGCATGTCGACTAGAGCTTGGATCTCTTCAGGGTTGGCTTTGATTCCCCTCTGATTAATGGGGAATCCCAAGAATTTGCAAGAGCTCATTCCAAATGTGCATTTTGCCGGCTTGAACTTTATGTGATACTTCCTCAATATCGTGAATACCTCTGACAGATTGGTTGGATGAGCTGCCGATTCCACGCTTTTGACCAACATGTCGTCAACGTAGACTTCCATGTTCATTCTAATTTTTTCTGCGAACATGTTGTTGACCAGCCTCTGATAAGTAGCCCCGACATTTTTTAGGCCGAAGGGCATCACCTTATAGCAATACAGACCTCGGTCTTTATTGAAAGCTGTCCTCTTTTCATCTCTGCGACTCAGTGCAATCTGGTTGTACCCTGAATACGCGTCCATGAAGCTCAGCAGCTTGTAACCTGCAGTTGCATCTACTAGTTGGTTGATGCAAGGCAATGAGAAACTATCATTTGGGCAGGCTTTGTTTAGGTCAGTAAAGTCGACACATATTCTCTATTTCCCGTTAGATTTCTTGACCATCACTACATTGGCCAACCAATCGGGGTATAATACTTCTCTGATGAAGCCAATCGTCAATAACTTGGCTACCTCCTCTCGTAGACCATGAGCTCGGTTAGAGCTGAGAGCTCTTCTTTTCTGTCGGACTGGCCTGGCCTCCGGGTCAACGTTTAGTCGGTGCACTATCACACTAGTCGGTATTTCGGGCATATCTTCATGTGACCAGACAAAACATCTATGTGTTCTCGTAAGATGCCGACCAGGTGATCGGTGAGAGAGGGACTCATCCCTGTACCGACCTTGACAGTCCTGGCTAGATCGTCCCCGATCTGTACCTCAGCCCATTCATTCTGAGGTTCGAGCCCTGACACCTCTTCCCGGGGGTCAAGGTCGGAACTGGCTGGATGCTCTAGGAGCATTAGTTGCTCTTCTGTAGATTTCAGACTTTCCTCATGTCCCATCTTCTTCTTCACAGTCGTCACATAACAGTTCCATGATTCATTCTGGCTACCCCGTACTACTCCGATGCCTCACTTTGATGGGAACTTTAGAGCCAGATGATAGGTTGATGTGACTGCTCTTAGGTTAATAAGAAGGGTCATCCTATGATGACATTATAGACGGTAGGACACTTTACCACCAAAAAACTAGTCATAACCGTGGTTTTGTGCTCAGAGTCACCGGCCGTTACTAGTAAAGTTATTTGTCCTTCGGGAATGATGCTATTTCCAGTAAAGCCGATCAGAGGGACATCTACCGGGGTCAGCTGAGCCTTGGTCAGTCCTAGTTTCTTAAACGCTAACCAGTAGAGGATATCTGCCGAGCTACCATTATCAAGAAGCATCTGACGAATTTTGTAGCTGTCCACGGTCATCATGACTACTAAAGCGTCGGCATGTGGTCGAATTATGTCTTGAGCTTCCTCCTCGGTGAAGGTAATTGCAAAGTCGACCCGCTTCTGTTTCTCAAGTCGGTACCCGAGGTTCATGACTTCTGACCTTGATTCCCAGACGTATGCCTTCATAGCTCGGTTCGAGGTACCGATCTGATCTCGGCCAAAAATTGTTCTTATCTCGCCCACCAGCCCAGTTTGGTTGTCTTCTGGAGTCCTTCGCCAGTTGGGATTTTTCACGAACTCCCTCAGATGACAATTGCGGATTAGCGTTTCAATCTTTTGCTTGAGGTCATAGCACTAGTCAGCATCGTGCGAAATCAAACCTTATAAGGAGGTTGTGAGTTCGAAACTAGGGGAGGCCCTGTACTAT
Organism: Paratinospora sagittata; assembly: GCA_035771175.1. Taxonomy (NCBI): domain Eukaryota; kingdom Viridiplantae; phylum Streptophyta; class Magnoliopsida; order Ranunculales; family Menispermaceae; genus Paratinospora; species Paratinospora sagittata. The sequence continues at coordinate 10,574,654 of CM069608.1, forward strand.
TCATAAAAAGAATGAATAGTGTTGACAAATGATCCTGGGGTACTAGACACTGCGGTGGGCTGTGTATTGGGATGTGACAATATTATGTGGTATATAACGGCTGGGGTACGCTCGGTATGAGGTACCCATCACATCCCGAGGGTACTAGACACTGCGGTGTGCTGTGTACTGGGGTGTGACAAAAAATGGCTGGAGTACGCCCTGCGAGGGTACTCATCACCCTGGGTAGGGGCACTCTGTGCAACCCAGGCGTGACAAAAATTGGTTCAGTAGTTACTCAGATTGCGAAATCAAACCTTATAAGGAGGTTGTAAGTTCGAATCTGGGGGAGGCCCTGCACTATTCATAAAAAGAATGAATAGTGTGGACAAATGATCCCGGGGGTACTAGACACTGCGGTGGGCTGTGTACTGGGATGTGACAATATTATGTGGTATATATCAGCTGGGGTACGCTCGGTATGAGGTACCCATCACATCCCGAGGGTACTAGACACTGCGGTGTGTTATGTACTGGGGTGTGACACCGGCACTGACCTCTTTTTCGAGGTCGCAGTTCGGCACTTACTCTCATCCCCCCTCAGAGGCCAAGGGCTAGGACGTGGTAGGTGACTGTGAAGTGGTTGTAGGGGGAGTACTTTCCTCAACATCCGTTGCTGCTCCAGGATGTTTTGAGTCATTTTTCAAGGTTCTTCTTTATAGCAGTCAACTTTGATTTCTGAGCAGAATTATTTGACTGCTTCTTTGATAGTCTTCCCTTTTGTTTTTGGGGTGCCGCTGGCGAGGCGACAGGCTCCACCTCAACTGGTATTTTTGCCTCTTGACTCATGACAGCAGAGCTGTTCTTGACTTGCAATGTCGATCCCCACAGACGATGCCAAATGTTGGTGCAAGATTTAACCAACACCAGTAGACGATGAGTTGGAGGGAAGATGTTGATCTCGAACTCAGTGGGGTGTTGGGGAAATCGCTGGAGGTTGGTGAACTGAGAGAGAGAAAAAACAAGAGAGAATAAGCTATCGTGAGGAACATCGGTGTGGTGTCTATCAAAGACCCTTTGATGCCTAAGTTAGTTCAGAACTGCGTAGTACTGAACTTAGTCGAGAATGGCTTAGAGTTGCTTACCTTCCCCTTAGGGGTTCAGTTCTTTTTATAGAGAATGTTTGAGGTATTTGGCATTGTCATGGTGTTGTTGTAGAATTATAAATCTAACTCGTGCTAGAAAAACATATCGTATTCCTAATAAGATTTGGTCAGATCCTTATGGGATCCGGATGACTTATCAATCTCCTAGTCGAATTGGTAGAGTGTCTGACTTTATCATAGTCGGATTAGAAGTGAATCTCAAACTTGTCGCAATGGATCACACTCTATTCCTATCCGACCGGGGATTCCGTTGTCATCCGTCCCGAAGTCAAATATCACTAGTGGTCGGTATGCCGATCTGTGGTCTTTCTTTGTGGTTGCTTGATACTGAAGATTCAATCTGTCGTGAGGTCAGTATATAGTAGTCGGTGACCCTCCGATAATTGATACTGATCAGGCAACTCAGATGTTCCTTGGCCGACCTCTCATAGTGGTTGTGATATTCAACTGGTCAGTAGGACAGACTATAACTTCTGCTGCATGCTCGGTTAGGCAGATCTGCCACGCTTGTCCGGAACAGAACAGGTCGGTATAACTACTTGATATGTGTTATGTCTTACTGGACCAGACTAATATAGCTGACGTGTCTTATGCTCGGTATATGGTCTAATAATGCTCATGTGCATTACATAAATATATTATTTAATAAGAATATAAATTATGAAAATAAAATATAAATAAGATTTAATAAAACTTCGTATATATAAATACAGTTAATAATAAGGATTACTCACTAAATAATAATTTTATGTCGTGCAATAAAAGTTTGTTTAATCATAAACGAAAGTTGATTTTCATTTGTCGAAAGCATATTGAAATTTAATAAAAAATAATAATTAATATTATTAAGTTATGAAAATAATTTAAATATTAAAAAAATACATATAATCTATACATGACGTTACAATGCAAAATAAGTTCAACAATACAGTGTGCTCTCTTTTGCTCTTAAAATGTCATTATAATTTTTCTTTGAAAGTATAGTTTTAGTGATATAATAATTTTACTTATTCCACTCTTTCTCGCTACTTTCTAGATATGCTTTTTTAACTAAAATATTGAACTTAAATTGGTAAATTTTTAGTTTTCCTGCTTCTTAATTATATATTTTGTAACCTTATTTTAGTTTCAATTAGAAAAAGAATATCATATCTTTTTGTTTTCGTAATAATAATAATAATAATCTATACTATTTATAAAGCCTAAACTTTTTAATGACGGTGTGCCATTTTTTCTAAAAATACCAAAACTACTCATTATTTATTAATGCTCAACTAAAATTACATTTAACTTAAAAACAAGAAATAATGGTATTTTTATAAAATGTCACAGCTTCCTAAAAGTTGTCATGTTGCCCAACCCACATTTTTGAAAAATTGCCTTGAACTGATTCCATGCTCCCATCTCTCTTTAAATTCTCAGCTGCATTTCCTTTCTTTTCTTTTTAGTAATTCTGAACTCTTTTAACCTTTTTTTAATAACTTTCAACCTCTTTTATTCACTTGCCCATGAACTAGTAATAATAATAGTAATGCTAATACTAATAAAAGCTTTCGCTAAGAACTTATAAATAAATAGTTAAAATTACTTGTGATAAATGTTTATGCACATTAATTTTGTGTATAATGAGAATACTTAAAAACTTTTGGTGAATACAAAATGTAACGACCCTTATTTTCATAAAACGTGACCCCAAAGTTTTTGAAAAATATGACCAATAGATGTCGAAGTGTGTTTTTCATGAATTGTAAAGTAGAATATGCATATATTTAGTGTAGGATTGGTAAGGGACCAATCAGAAAGGAAATTAGTGAAAAATAGGTACTAGGATCTTGCTCCTAGTGTGGAAGAGCACGCTCCCCTAAGACAAAACTTAGTTTTGGGTTCTAGACAGGAGAGGAACACACTCCTAGCCTAAGAAGAGTGCACTCCTTCTGGGTGACAGAAAAAAAAATTGATTGCTGGGCAAAGAGGAGCATGCTCCTGGGGGAGGAGAAGCGCGCTTCTCGCGAATCTAACATTTTTTTTATAGGTTGGTGAGGCGGTGTGCGCGAATATAAAATAAAATTTTCAATGTTTTTCATTCATTTGAGCCGAAAAAAAAAGGGAAAATAGGGGAGAACAAAAAAGCATGGGGTTTTGAGCGATTTTCTCCAAATCGAACCTCGTAAGTGATTTTCGATAGATTTTGTTGTAAAAATGCTATTGGAGTATGGAGAAACCCTATCTACGGAGTATTTTTTGTTATAAATTATTGTTTTAGTATTCCCAAAAAAGGGTTTTTGACTCTTTTGATTGAGAATTAGTTGGAAACAGTAAATATGGTTCCCTTTGTCAAATTAATACCAAAATATTGGTTCTTTGGTGTTATTATTGCGAATCGATCAATATATAGACTGATACGATAGTCGAGGGTGTAGAATTACTTGAGAACACCTATAAATGAAATTAAGAAGTGAGAATTGGGTTGATAAGCTAATTCTTATTATTCTTGATAGTAGATGTGATGAAACTGAATTTATGAATGAAAATGACAACTTTCCACTAGTGCAAATAGTGGGAATGATAGGAATAATGAGAAATATGTATTGATATAGATATAGGTGCTAGATAAGAGAAATGATCCAACTGAGAGTTGAAAGATTACCAACCATCGGTTGGTTCGGTGGTCCGAGGCCAAGCCCAAGGGGAGTTGAGGGACTCAGTCACAAATTCGAGCCCCCCCTTCTCACCAAAACTGTGGTTAGGAAGGACGTTCACGCCTCTGTACACTCTCTAGTCCGGTGGAATAGTCTCGCCACGAAAGGGAGGAGGACACTATCGGATGCCAGAATCCCGGTGAACCAAAAAAAAGAAAGAATGTAGCATGAAAGAAAGGTAGAGGTTTCTACATGAGCTTAAGGAATCTATTGGATATTAGACCTTTGGACATAACTGAAAAAGTTGAGTTAGGGGTGTTCATCGGGACCGATCAAAACGAACCAAACCGATGTGATCAATTTGATTTGATTCGGTTTTTATGAAGTTCAATTCAGTTTTTGGTTTTGAAAAACCAATCGGTTCTATTCGGATTTCGATTTACGTAATAAAAAACCGAAGTTAACCAAACCAAATCAAACCAAACCAAAGTTAACCAAACCAAACCAAACCAAAGTTAAGGGTAATATTGCCAAGGGGAGTTGAGGGACTCGGTCACAAATTCGAGCCCCCCCTTCTCACCAAAATTGTGGTTAGGAAGGACGTTCACGCCTCTGTACACTCTCTAGTCCGGTGGAATAGTCTCACCACGAAAAGGAGGAGGACACTATCGGATGCCAGAATCCCGGTGAACCAAAAAAAAGAAAGAATGTAGCATGAAAGAAAGGTAGAGGTTTCTACATGAGCTTGAGGAATCTATTGGATATTAGACCTTTGGACATAACCGAATAAGTTGAGTTAGGGGTGTTCATCGGGACCGATCAAAACGAACCAAACCGATGTGATCAATTTGATTTGATTCGATTTTTATGAAGTTCAATTCAGTTTTTGGTTTTGAAAAACCAATCGGTTCTATTCAAATTTCGATTTACGTAATAAAAAATCGAAGTTAACCACACCAAACCAAACCAAACCAAACCAAACCAAACCAAAGTTAAGGGTAATATTGTAATTTTTCCTCCAGGCATAAGGCCCCTAACAATTTTGAGCCTAGAGAAAAAAAAAACAACCCCATTTCATTCACTCGCCGCTAAGTTGCTAACCTCACTGCCTTAGCTCCTGCGATTTCACCATTTCTCTTTCTACTGCATTTTCTTCCCCAAACCTTGCGATTTCTTCCCCAAACCCTGCGATTTCTTTGACACCGAGCCTTCTTGTCCTTACCTTCTCTATATAAATTCACAACAACAAGAAGTAGTAGTGGAAAATCGAGAACATCAGAAGCAGCTGAAGAAGAAGAATAAGCTAATTAAAGATAGCTAGTTGGAGTAGCTATTGTTGTTGTTGTAATGGCAGAGAATATTGGAGAACTATCCGGGATGCAAGGTGGAGCAACACAAGAAGGAGAATTGAGGAATTCCTTATAAGAGTATATGTTCATTTGGATAACGGTATTGTGCAATGGTAAGCACAAAAGCAATTTCAAAATCAAACCAGAATCAGAACCATCGATTTATTAACTTGTTTTGATTTATTTGAGTTGAAATTAGAGTTGAGATTTTGTGGTTTTGTGATCTGAAATTTCAAAAAGAAAAGAAAAGAATAGTTATCAGTGATCTATTTATTTATCTGTTTTTTTTATGAAAAAGCGTGATCATTGTTTGCTTTATTAACGATGGATCGATGACTCTGGTGTCCACGCGTTTTCCGTTTCATTGTCAACTGTTCATCCTTTTTTTTTTTTTTTTCTTTTTTCTGTTGTATCTGTTTTGGTCTTTGTTGTACTTTTTTTTTTTTTATTGTAGTGTAAAGCCACTGTACAAGACAATCTTTTTCTGATCTCCATTTTTCTTATTGAATAATACATTTTTTAAAAAAGTGTGTTTTTGATGTTATTCACTATAAAAGATAACCTGATCAACTCAAATCGAACAAATTTGGTTCGATTTGAATATTAGTTCGGTTCAGTTTTCAATTTTTAAAAACCCAAACCGATCTAAGTTCGGTTCGATTTGCACACCCCTAGGTTGAGTATACTCCTACGAGGATAATCGAGTCTAATACTCTTATTTAGATTTAAAGAGTTATGTGGGAATCTATGTGGTCGAGGAACGCATAACATTATTTTCAAGGAAAGCTATTTGTATTCTGGTTGGAGGGGTGTTTACTTGGAAATGAGTATAAAAAACATTCCCTCAATATATTATAAATAGTAAATACTAAATAGTATAAGGAACATGCTTATTAAGTACTTCTAGCAGTATTATTCAAGTTAAGGTTGATGTGTGACTTAAAAATGATAGAAATGAGTATCTAGTGATTATATATTTTCATATATGTCTTGGAAAAATTCTCACAAACTTGAATAAGGTGGAATTGTATGTGTTGCATATGGAATGTCTTGCATTGAGTATAGAATTTTGTCTATGATATATATAAATGCAATTGTTTTTACATAACATTATTCGTGCATACATCGATGATATAGTGTTATCTTGAGGAACTCCATGATGTGAACGGTTCCAAACCACTCGCCTGAGTATCTAATGATCTTGTTAAGCATTTCAGTAATATCAGACTTAAGATCAAAGAGCACTCAATAAGCTGGGTTTACAAGACAAACTGAGCAATCAAGATCAAAGCATCAAGGTTTAAATGTCTAGATTCTTGTAAAGAATCATTACTCATATAATCCTTAGCAAAATCATTTATCTCATGCATGATTCATTCGATTTAATTTCCTAAACCATAATGATTTTGATCAAAGGTTTAATGAATTCCTTTTACTTGATGATTTAGTCGAGTTTTAATCGAGCTTTCAAAGATTGAAAATCAGTTTTGTTAAGTATATGATTAGGACGCTGATGTCTCAGCAACGTCCTCTTGCACTTATCAAGTTTGGACACTGAAGATACATTAAGATGTTGATAATGTTCTAGGTTGAAAACTATTCATGTCCATCAGGATGCTATTCATGCATTAGCGCCCTCATTAAATCAACCACATGAACTTATTAAGACGCTAATTGAATATCAACAAGTTGATTGAGCTTAAAATGTTTTAAACATCATGACGCTTACGGTCTAGTAGCGCCCTTATGATTTCTTGTCTTAAATATTTTAAATTGAGTTAGGACGCTAATCTTTAAGTAGCAACCTCACTGAATCAACCTTTTGAACACACCAGGATGCTGACTGAATAGTAGCGCCCTCACGACTTTCGAATTTAAAAGTCTTAAAGTAAGTTATGACGCTTACATTTCAGTAGCGTCACTTCACAGTTCAACAGGATGCTTATTAAGTATGAGCACTCTCAAGGAACAAAACGACAAAGTTGGTATTATGCGTCAGAATTTCAAGACGCTAATACAATAGTGTTATAAAGCTATTAACTGTGCACTTTTCAGAAAAACTTTCTATGCACAGAACTTTTCAGATTTTTCAGAAACCTCTCTTTGGTGCATGAATCTTGTTTATCAAGACTTTCCTTATTCATGCTATCTGAAGAAAATCAGAATATTCATGGAGATTGCTTTCGCCATTCTCATGAAAGATTCTAGCTATTGTGAGCTAACGTTCTTTTCGAAATTCAAATTTAAATGCTCAACAACTTTATCTCTACTAAGTCATATATACCTGCACTTAGAATTAAAGCACACAGAAAAATTCTTCAAGCTATTACTTTTAAAAGTTAGTCGAATTTTTCAAGTTAAAAATTGTTTTTAGTTTTCAAAGTGTTTGTGAAACAAAATTTTTATTCAAAAGATTTTCATATCGAGCTTATGCTCTATAACTTTCATTGAAAATCTGTTTGAAGAAAAGTGAACTGTTTTACTCAAATTTTCAGCATTATTTTAACTTCATATCATTGCTTGTTGAAGGAGGAGTTTGAGTAATCGTTCATAAGATATAGTTGTACTTTAATTTATATTTCGTGTAACTGTATCAAGAGCTTTAATAGTAGTTATATAAACTATTGATTTCCTTTTATCTTATACTTAAGATAACGGTCTGTGTTGAGCACATAGGTAGTTCTCTAGCCTGCAAGTCGAGAAGTATAAGTTAGTCTCAAGCCTGTAAGTTGAGACATGTAGCTCTCTAGCCTGTAAGTCGAGAAAAGTAGGTAGCTCTCTAGCCTGCAAGTCGAGAAGAATAGGTAGTTTTCTAGCCTGTAAGTCGAGGAGTGCAACAGTTGCTCTCACACCCAGAAGTTGAGAAAGATGTAACGGTTTGATTTTCACCCGTAAGATAATCGGTTAGTGGAGGTTTGAAAATTCTAACCAAGGAGGTTAGGTAGTGGAGGTTGGTATATAGTCGAACCACTATAAATCAATTGTGTCATCTTACTTAATTTTCCGCATTTTACTTTTGCCATTGTGATCATTTTAATTTGTCTAAGTTTCCAATTCATCCCCTCTTGGACACACCTGAGCCAACAAGTGGTATCAAAACGAGTTGTTCATTTAGGAAATTTAACAATTTCCCTGATATAAATGACAAGTCAAGTCATGAAAGTAGGACAAGTTCTAGATAAACCACCATTTGTTTAGCAAAGAGTGTTTCGAGGAATGGATAAAAACGATAAAAATCTTTCTTCGTTCTCAGGATATCAGTCTATGGGAAGTTAGTGTAAATGGCTACACCATACCCAACAAACTCATAGAACTATGGACAAACGAAAAGAGACTGATAAACAAATTTAACTCTCGAGTTGTCTATGTCTTGTAGTCTACCTGATGAAGAGGTAGAGAGAGTAGTTCATCTAGAAACAATTAGGGAGATTTGGGAAACTCTTAAATAACTTCATGGAGGAGAACTAGTCCCTTTAGATGAAAAGTATCAAGAGTATGCCAGACTATTTGGTAAATTTGAAATATCTGAGAATGAATCTCTAAACACAGCCTGCAATAGATATCAGTTCATCCTTGATGGAATGAAAAAGTATGGTCAAGAGATACATATAGGAATAGCTTTAGTGTGCTTCAGTGACAAACTTCTAACGAAATGGAATGAGAAACTGATCACTATTGCTGAAACACTAAATCCATGGGAAATGACGTTGAAAGAGTTTTGTGATCTATTGAAAATGATGGAAGGAAAGGATGAAACTAGAAATCAAGTAAAAACATTAGAGAATGCACTCATACACTTTAGATTTCTAGAAACTAAGTCAGTTCGTGATGGCATACAAAGATTTCAAGGACTATCTCGTGCACTTGAAAGTTTTGGAAAAATGATTCCACATTCTACTTTAGTAAAATACCTTCTTAACAACTTTCCTGAAAATCGTGAAGGGGTTCGAATGCACACCGTTAGAGCTAGCCAACGTTTACTATTTTTAAGTATTATTATTATTATTTATTATTATAAGAGCTCGTTTGGTGCTTGGGATATGATAAAATTATATTTATAGAATTTGATTGGATTAGATAGGATAAAATTAAAAATAAAGTAATTCTGTGTTTGGTGGTATGTTTGAGATTGAAATGAAAAATAAATAATTTTTTTTAGATTAAATTAAAAAACTAAATCACATAAAAAATAAATAAACATAGATTTTGTGACCTCGCAAAGCCATGGTAGTTTTGTGATCGCAAAGCCGTCGTTGATAAATTTTATTTATTTTTTTAACCAAAGAAAAAGAAACAAAAAGGAAGAATTATAAAGAAGAAGAAGAAGAGACGAGAAAAAAGAGAGGAGGAACGAAATGCAGCAAAAAAAGAAAAGAAAAGAATGGTGAGATAACATGATTATGTGAGATTATTTTTATTCTATCCTACCTCACACTTAAACATAACATTTAGATTATATTTAGTCCAATCTCATCCTATTATGTGTGTCAAATGAGACCCAAAAAGTAATTCAATGGTACTCGGGATAAGATGAGATTATTTTTGTGGGATTGAATAAGATAAAATATGATATGATATGATTAAAAATAGTGAAATCCTATATTTGGAGTGTGTTTGAGATTAGAATAAAAAAGCAATTAAATATTTTTTTTATAACTTAATTTAAAAAAAAAATATATTAAACCTATAAAAAAAAAACCAAAGCCATTTTTTTGCCAAAAACCAGCCAACACACTAGTTTTGCAAACCAACAAATCACTCGTTTTGCAAATCGCAAAATCAGTTGATAATATATATATATATATTTTAAAGAGAAGAAGAAGAAGAAGAAGAGAGGACAAGGAGGAGGAAAAAAAAAAAACTGGGCGGGATAAAAGAGTGAGGTGAGATAATTTTTATGCCATCCCAACTTACTTTAAAAGGGAAGAGACTAAAAATATCCCAAACTTATCCGATGTGCCAAATGAAACCCAATTAGTATAGAAGTATAGGGTATTTTTAATAAAAATCACGTGGACAAATGCTAGTCTACTTAATCCGACAGTTCTAGATTGGCAGTATCATCTTCCTTACTTTCTCGCCTTTACCTGAAAAACAAAATGATTGATTTCAAAGCTTTCAGCGACTTTTCGTAGCACCAAGAGATGGCTCTTTATGCGAAGTAGTAAAGAGGAGGAGAAGGCGAGGAATAAGCGCTGCTTTCTTCCTTGTATTTTTAAATAATGGCAGAAGATGGAGTTGCAGAAGGTTCGGGATTACCGCTAGTTCTACTGCTCCGTGTCTTCCCTTTCATCTCTTCTTACAAGGACATTTTCTCAAGAAAATACCGAGCAATAAAACCTTTAGAATCGTCCTTGCCACTTCACGATTTCCTGAACGCCCACGCGCAGTCCGTAAGAGCCCTAATTTGCGCGGACTGGGACGTTTTGCCGGTCGAAACGCTGCGTTGCTTGCCTTCGCTTGAGCTGATTATGACTACGAGCACTGGTTACGATCATATAGACTTGGATGAGTGCCGGCGCAGAGGCATTCGAATTGCTAATGCAGGGGATGTGTACTCTGAGGATGTCGCGGATTTTGGGGTTGGGCTGTTGCTTGCCGCTCTCAGACGAATCTCTGCTGCTGACCGCTTTGTTCGTCAGGGAATTTGGTCTCGCACTGAGTATCCCCTCAGTTGGAAGGTAATAATACTCAGCAGATTTTTTTTTTTTTACTTGCTGGTATTATTTTGTTTCCAATCCAAAAGTGTTAATAGTAATCAGTAAATCTCTCTCTCTCTCTCTCCTCTCTCTCTCTCTCTCTCTCTCTCTCTCTGTCTCTCTCTCTCAAGGTGTGAAGCAGGCTTACAAATACAAACCTAGTTCTTCGCAAGCAAGAATTGACGGTCTTCATATTCAAGATGGTAGTGGAGTCTATCTCCTGAAACTCGAGCAAATTTAACCACCATTCTTTAATGCTTTAGTGTTCAACTACTATATTATTTGCATGTCCAAAGAACTAGTAGTGTACCCTGTAATCCGGTCTCCATCTTTGTTTGTTATTAGACCACTAACACTAGCCAAACCTAGGTTTCCCTTTGATGCTCTATTGGTAATTTAGTATTGAGTTTCACCCAATCATGAGTGTGATTGCCATGATACCCACCTTGATGGGACGATGGTTCCTTAATTACCTCTAATTGGTGTCATGAAGGCGAGGTATAAGTTAGCAATTAGAAAACAAATTTTCCTCCATACTTCATTAGCTATAACTACCGTACCCTCCCTCAATCACCTCTTTGTTTCATTAAATCCAGAGTAGCCATATGATTGCTAGGAATAATAAGTGCCAATCTTTTGTGTTTGTAGATTGGGGGTCTCTAAGCAATTGCGCTTAACTCAAGCGTTGGAGCTAAGCAGTAGTAATTCGATCAATCAAGCTTGAGTATAATTCCTCAAGATCTGGAGGATCGATTCTTTGTAAGCTGCTGTAGGGATCATTTGTCTCTTTCGATGGTAATAAGTTCATTTTTTTCAATAGTCGATTATGGATAATGGGCCATGTAAACTTTAACTTTTGAGGAGAGTTCAACTTCTAGATCCAAATCCAAGTTGAGTTGGAACTCATTGTAAACTGTTGATTGATAAGTTATATGCTGACTTGATAGAGAGCTTACCACTAGGATTCCTTGCCTAAATGATCTTATTTTCATTCTCAGACCATGAGATCGAAATACTATGGATGAGATCTTCGATTGTTTGAGGAAGCGGATGTGCAGTTTTATAAGCACTAGTTTTTGCCTTCGCCAATAAGATCATGTACTAGTAGATTATCATCTTTTGGGTGGATATAACCCTCTATAAGGAGATTCTAGAGAGCCTCAAGACCTATGCACTACTCCCTCTAGAAATGTTGTTTCCCTTGCCTATTCTCCAAATAAGGCATGCATAAGACAAATAGCTCCATGAATAATGCTTCTCCAAGTATATGAAGCATTATGCTTTGGCTAATGTAATGGACTGTGACTTGAGGCATTTTTTTTCTCAAGATTCTTACCCATAGAATTGAGTCATTTTTTAGGATAGGGTATGCACAATTCGAGCCAGGTCAGGTTTCAACCCAAAATCAGTTTATCCTGACCCCTTCAAATGTGAAATATTGCCACTCAAACTCGACTTGTTAAAAATATTATAAGAAGAATACCCAACCTACCCATGTATCAAATCAGATTGGTTGGGTGGTAAGGTTTGATTGACTAATAATAAACCAAAAATTTATTAATGTAACTTTCTTAGGTGAAAGTTAGCAAAATCTTAACTTGAAGTTTAAATACTTAGCGAAAGAGATGACGTTTTACACCAAGGGACCTCTCCATCTTGGAAGAGAGATTCCACTCATCTACTTTAGAAGAGGAAGGTTGATGGTGAAGAGTGGGGAGAGGGGAAGAGAGATATTTATAGAGGGGTTTCTCCTCATGTGGAGGGACCTCCTTATAAAATTTATTATTTTACCTTATTAAATAAAATATTTCAAGATATTATATAATATATAAAACATATTATGTATGTATCGGGCACGTTGAGTTATACACATGTAGCGAAGTAAACTGAAATGACCTATCGGATCTTTTTATTTGAGATCTGATTGACCCGTTAGATGGGTTAAAACCTGACCCAACCCAAAATTTGATATCAGGTCAGTTGGGTTGGCGGGTCATTGAGTTCCATGCACACCCCTATTTGAGGAAATGCAAACCTATCTTGGAAGGAAGTGCAACATTGCACTCTCTCATTTTCCTAATACCCAAACCCTGTTAAGAATATGGTTTGCAGACTTGATCCCAAGTGATTAGGTGTACCTTCTTGTTGCCTTGGAAATCATTAAGAAGTTTATGTTCAACTGTTCAATCCTTTTTGCAACTTGAACTTGGAAGCTAATTGTTCTATATCAATAAAGAAATCTAGCTAAACATGATTCTTAAAAGAACCTAATTGAATTTAACTCATCAAATTAATTCTATTTATATATATATATATATATATATATATATATATATATATATTATTTTTTTTGAGAAGAAACAAAGATATTGATTTATTAAATAACAGAAAATAAGTACAAACACAAATGTAGAAGAGAGCACAAGGAATGCTCGCAACTACCAAAACCATAATACACAACTACATCCCCAGCCCACTATTATGCCATGGTTACTCATCATTGTCACCATAAAGACATCAATCCCAACCTAAATGCCAATCCGAAAAAGCAATTCCCAAATTCCATTTCGACGCCTATACCCAAGCACTAGCAGCCACCTTTAGACTTTCCCATACTTGAACCTCACTCCGGGCATGGTTGTTGAAAATTCTATTATTACTCTCAAGCCATAAATACCATAATGTCGCATATGAGGCGATTAGACCAACCCCCTTTACTTGTTTGGATGAGACAGAAATGTGGGAGAGTAACTGACCTTCTTCACTCACATTACATGGAATGGGTAGCCTACCCCCCGAAAAATCACACCAAAGACGCCAAATCCTTCTAGCAAATTTACATGAGAAAAATAAATGATCCACACTTTCACCATCTTGACCGCACATTGAGCACCAATGTGGGGAAATACATAAGTTGGGCGATCTCCTTTGTAGTGCATCCAAGGTATTGATCCTCCTATGGGCCACCAACCATCCGAAGACCCTTACCATAGATGGAAGATATGGTTTGGTTATGGGTGGTTAATACTCTTTAAAGGTTTGGAAAAGTTTTTGCCAAGGATCTCTCCCCTAACCATATGTCTTCCCAAGACTGGAATGTGAGTTCGTCTCCAACTTTAGGCCTAATGAACTCTGACATTCGAGGTAATAGTGAGGCCATAAACTTCCATGGACTTCTATAGGTAGCTTTCCTCGCCTTCCTCTCATGCTTCTCTCTTTGTGAATGAAGATTTTCCATATCTGCTGATGATCACTTTCGCCTACAGAGAGTTATGATCCTCTAGTAATCTCCATATCCATTTCCCACATGGTGCCTTATTCCTTTCTACTATCTTCCTAATACCAAGTCCCCCTTTGTCAACAGGTTTTTGAACTATCTTCCACTTTATCAAACTCCTTTTCCCCACCCTGGCCTTCCCCTCCCCTCCCAGAAAAAACACTTCAAATTAATTCTAAATATTAGTCAAACAATTAATTCTAAATATTAGTCAAACAATGAACTTAACCGCTAGACCTTAAAATGAAAAAAAAATAGTGGTTAAGTTCTAACGCAATTCTGCAAGACTGCATCTTCCCCCAAGATGCCCATTTCCATGTCTTATAATCATCATTGATCTTTGTCAATGTCCAAGACTTTTCAATGTTTGCTTAAAAATAAATCTACGACCACTAGATTAATTAACTTGTTTTTGACATCAATGTACTAATGCAAACTAGCACTCCTAAGAGCCAACAAAAATTTTATTTTTTCTTTAAAACCTTGCATGATCAGCAACCTGCACGTAAAATGTTCTTCTCTACATAGCTCTGCAAATAGATCTTTGCTACAGTATAATTCCCATTAAATTTGTTCTTTCACGAGGATGGTAAGGTAAATTTCATTTTTACTGGCTAGCTTTCACCTTGTATTTAACCTCAACCTTGCCTGGAGAAGTTACAATTACTCAATTTGTAAATATTCCTACCTTTTGTATAAATTAATTTCCTTAAAATTTTCATGACTGTTATGACAGCTCTAGCTATCAACTTTCAGAAACTCCACCTATGGTTTAATCTATTAGAAAAACTAATTTTCCTTTCTCCACACCCACATATATAAACTTTTTATTTTTATTTTTATTTTTATTGTACTGGGTTTTCAGTGTAAAATCATCAAGTATATAAATCTTAATATTTTCAGTTTTGTGACTTAGTGAGCTGCATCAATACTTATGCTTGTACATCAATAATCTTTGACAAATCATGTACTATAGCATTATCTAAGAAAGATACATTATTCACAATATATGGACTCTCTGATTGCAGCTAGACGGTAAGCGAGTAGGGATCGTAGGGTTTGGACGTATTGGGTCAAAAATAGCAAAAAGGCTCGAGGCTTTCGGTTGCATAATCTCATATACTGCTAGGGAGAAAAAACCATCTGTTTCTCTTCCATTTTACTCGGATGTCCTTGACCTTGCAGCCAACAGTGACATTCTCATACTCTGTTGTTCCTTAAACAATGAAACACACTACATGATCAACAGAGATGTGTTGTTGGCATTGGGAAAGAATGGGGTTGTAGTTAACGTTGGGCGCGGTGCTCTTGTTCGTGAGAAGGAGTTGGTGCAGTGCTTGTTGCAAGGAGACATTGCCGGTGCTGGTCTTGATGTGTTTGAAGACGAGCCCAACGTGCCTAAAGAGCTCTTTGAATTAGACAATGTGGTCTTGACCCCACATGATGCGGTGCACACAACAGAATCATATTCCGCAATGCATGACCATGTCATGGCCAACTTGGATGCTTTCTTCTCTGGCAAGCCCTTGGCTTCTCCAGTTAGTTGTTGAAATGGCAAAAGTAAGAATATCATGAACAACACAATTGTTTGTGTAAATTAATATTAGAAGAACTATAATACAGTATTTTATAAAGAAAAACGCTATAAATAAAAAGTATTAACAAAAGAAAATATTTGGTTGGTTTCATGTGGATGTCCTTTACAAAACTTAAATGGAAACATAAATTTGGGATACGACATTTTGAGTTTTGCTGATGATGCCTAATGGGGGATTTAGACAGACAGTCTCATCATCTCTGGCATTTCGGTCGAAAGTTTGGTTGTTCGATAATGTTCGATTATAAAAAATCTGGCATACACGTATAGTTGAGTGTGGATCAATAATGTAAAACATGATTGAGTGTGGGTCAATAATGTAAAACATGAGTACCAAAAATTTTTTCTAATAAGAAACTACACCAAAGTACCAGACTGCAACAGGACAGCTATCTATCTAATGGTTCTTACAGGTTAATGAATTCAATGACAATCAAGAATCTCAACAAGATCAAACTTCAAAACTGCTACTGTTATTACAAGTTTAAAATATTTTTCAGATTTCACTCAATGTGATAAAGGCCATTTCCTTTTTTCTTATTGGTTACAGATCAAAGCCATTTCAGGAGAACATACAATATTATTACGGAGAACGTAACATTTATCCACAGCTTTTCTTTTTCAATAGGAATTTATCCACAGCATGAACACCCATCATTCAATGGCATCCCCAGTAACATTTGCCAAAGAAGTGAGCTTATATAATTGCAGTATGTTTGTATATCTCTCAAACCAAATCTCTAGTTTTTGTTTTTGTTTGTATATCTCTCAAACCAAATCTCTAGTTTTGGTTCTGTTTGGCTACGCGGGCTAGTGAATGTGTTGTTTTTCCTCAGCTTCCCTGGATAACGTTTTCTCTGACAAAAATTTAAAATTTAAAAATAAAAAATAAAAATTTAAAGTAAAAAAAAGAAAGAATTAATTGTGATTTATTAGGGTATGTGCTAAAATCATGTATATTTATTATTGTCTTAATAGAAAAGTGCAAATAATCACTTGGTGCGGTGGTAGAGCATTTCTAGTCATGTTGGTGACTGTAAATTAAATCAGTGCAAAATGCTATTTGCAAAACAACGTGGGTCCTTTGTTTCATGTACACTCTTAATTTGTTTGTAGAGTGGGATTAGAAGTCCACTTGTTGTCCAAATTGCTCCTATAAGTTGATGATATGTACCTAGAAGAAATTTTGGTTGAAAGCTACTAAAACCACAAACTCATTTCTATCGGTCCACCTTCTTATCCACTTCACCCACCTAAAAATTCAAAAACAACTAAACCCTATCTCTCTACCCCACCTTAATTCCCAAAATACATTTCCCGTCCTCTCTTCACTCTCCAACGCCTCTCTTCCATTTCTTCTCCAACGATCCATTTTCCTTCTCTCTCAATCTTCATTTCTTGCTTGATTTTAACTATTGAAGGAGTTAAATCAATGTTTTAAGACTTTTTGACAAGAAAAGTAGAAGATCTAGTGGTAAAATCGAAAGATTTCGTGAAGAAAATCTCAAATATAAATCGGTGAGTAAATCTTCAATTTTTCAAGTTATAAGTTGAATTTGTTATCTTATTTATTGTTATTTGTTCATTTCTACCTAGATCAAGGACCTAAATCATGAAAAAATCCGTTGAAATGTGGCGAAATAGGATTTTTTTTGAAACCCTATTTCGCGGCTCGCAACGAGCTGTCTGGTCGACCAGGGCTGGACAAACTTGCGTTTGTCCGTCCATGGCTGGACGGACAGAAACCCTCTGTTCGTCCAACCACGGAAGGACGAGTTTTTTTAACAAAAAGGGAAGGGTCCGTCCGTCCAGAGTGGGACGGACAATTCTTTTTTTTTTTTTATTTACACTAACCTATGGTACTAACATGATTTTTTAATTATTTCTTATTTAGATATGCCGTCGAGACAAAGAAGACTCAGTGTCTCCACTTCTGAGGGGCAAAGCTCCTAAAGAGATCGGCTAGGAGAAGACATCACCAACAAGATCAATTACCGCTACCAATTATAAATGAAGATGAAGAAGAAGAGGTGGAGGAAGAGGCTGAGGAACCAGAGGTTTCTGATTCACAAGTACTGACTGGTCCTTGCCCTGGTGGACCTACTGATCCATCAGTATTCACACATTTTAAAACACACATAGTATATTTCATATGGCAGAACAAAGTATATAATGATTTTTTTATTTCATTTTTATGATTACATCTAATTGAATTTATTTAATCAATTTTGATATTTTGTTTACTTATGCAGAAACGCAAATTTCTGAAATGCATTAATTATGGTACAAAATTGGTGACTTGGGATCTCAGTCAACACCCTGAGAAACAAAGGGTTTTGGAAATTATTAAAGAGTCTGGGCTTTATCCTTTACTAAAATACATGTACGAGAATGCTAACAAAGTTTTAATTTCTTCTGTAGTAGAGAGGTGGCACCCAGAGACAAATACATTTCATTTACCTTTCGGTGAAATTAACATCATTGTCGATGATGTCATGGTTTTATTTCGCATACCAACTTTGGGTAAAGCATTAAATTGTGAAGTAATAGACAATACAGAGGCAGTCTTACTACTTCATGAAGCATTAGGGGTGTCATTTCAACATGCAATTGATGAGATCGCCACGCATAGAGGACAGTCAGTGCGATTGGATTGGTTAAAACAAAGATTTAGGTCGAAACTTAAAGAAAATGAACCATATCCTTTAGCTGAGTGTACAACAAGAGCCTATTTGTTGTTCATATTAGGCTGTACGATTTTCACTGACAAAAGCGTTTCAAGGATGAACGTAATTTACTTGAAATTGTTGGTGAACCTGGAAGGGATGAACACATATGCATGGCTACGTGTCTGGCTTTCTTATATTGCCAATTAGGTTCTGCGAAGAGATATGGCGTACAATAGATTGCAGGATACACAAGTTTGTTAGAGGTAAAACTACCTTATCTTATTTATTTTCTTTCATGTAAATTATGAAAAACATATTTGTTGTTCGAACGCTTTCATTTTCTTTTATGTCTAATAAAAAATTTTCCTTATATTTGTTAGGCGTGGTTGTATGAGCACATACCTTTGGTTCGACTACACGTTAATCGTGCTTATACAAACAATTACCCGCGAGCTTGAAAGTGGAAGCCTTGAAAAGAAATGGAACTAGGCCAAAAGAATTTTGAAACATTGCGTGAGATGATTGATGATCTATCAAATTAGGTAAATGTTAATCGTTTAAATTAAATGTCGTGCTTATACAAATTTTAACTTATATTTGAAATCGTTCTCCATTATTCTGTTTAGGTTATATGATACCCTTATACAGATTGTAGAGACCCATGTCCTTTACATGAAGTTGCATTCTACACATCATGTCTTAAGTGTTTTGAAGTGGTTGAGCCATATCACCAAGATCGTTTCCTTCGTCAACTTGGATATGTACAGTCGATTTCACGTGATCATATGCGCCCAACTCGAGTAGAGAGAGGTGCTAAGGCGCGTAACTACGTGGTTCATTATACTTTCATTGATCAGATGTGAAAAAATTAGGAGTACAATTTGCTACCAAACCATCTACATGGGTAGACAATATATAATCTATGGGCCACAGTAGAAGGATATCTGGATTGGTTCCACTTAATTTCACACCCAATTGTCCAAAATCCTTAATTTCGAGGTACTCAAGTACCACCGGGCCAACACATTAACATCAATGAAGCGCATGTAATAAACCAAATTTTATAGCAATTATAAATGTCTATGAATGACATATATTTGGTATTAATCGATTTTTTGATTTTCTTAGGAACGCATCAAACGAGTGTTGGAAATGTTGATGGTATTAAAAGCAAGGACGGGAGAAGAACAAACGCTTGATGATGTGTACACGATGATCGATGATGTTATTGCGGCTCTATCTGGTGCTAGCATCAGTGCTGCACAAGAAGATCAGGCCTCCAAGCCAGTTGCGCATTTCGAACGTGGAGAGCCCTATCGGAAAGGTAAGTAAGTTGACCGATAAGTAAGAATTATTAAAATAGCTATAACGTTTTCCTCCAAGCTCTTATTTGCAAGTTTCAAAAATCCTTCGAAAAAAAAAAAATGTTCAGGAACTCAATCAAGAATTGTTCGAAGAAGACAAACATAGCATAAAATGGATTACGTTTTTTTTTTTTTTTTTCATTATGAATGCATGTAATGGAATTCAGAAAAACAATGTGATTAAGTATTAATTTGTATGAACGTCATTTACAAACTCTTTTTTGACATCAAAATAGATCAACTACAATTTGTTTTTTGACAATGAAGAATTTACTTTTTAATCAGAAATTGTTTCTACAGTTGGTACATTAGGAACAGTTCCAGTAAAACATAGAATACGGTCTAAGTATGGTGTGTTCCAACCCTTAGCACATGAGAGATGAAACTTTCCCCAATTGGCTGCAATAGGCGGTAGAGGACTAGTTGGGCTCAAAATAATCTGCACAAAATGACATTCACTCACAAAACCCATAACAAACAACCGCCTATCTGATGTCGAAACAGGTACACTCTGTAACACCCCGTAGTTTTACGTTGAAGTATGCGTATATCAAAGTATATAATACACGTATAAGGACCTTTAAAGTCATGTGTACATGTGACAAATGAACTTGAAAATGTCAAAAGTGAGTTGGAACGTGATTTAAATAGAAATCGATTGATAACACGTGTATTCCTCAGGTAGATTGAGTGTATGAAGAAGAAGAACGAATAAAAAGATATAAAATAAAATAATGAGCAGTACTCGAATAAAAGACAAATTAAGTTTACTGTTCATAAGCGAGTACTGTTCACGGAACAGTAAATAAATAAATTAAACGAAGTTGCCGAATGAAAGACGAAAGAGGAACGTCCAGAAGAACGAAAGAAAGAGAAGAAAGAAAAAGGAAACGACGGATTTGCGGCCAAATTCGACGTGCCGGTAAGCTATTTTTGCTATTTTTCGTCGTAAAATTGATATCTAAGCTAGATGTAACCTTTTCAGCGGAGTAATTTTTGCTGTGGGAGCCGTTTTACGACATTTTCAACAATTGGGATTTTGACCCAACGTGAATGAAAATCCGCTAAGAAGGTTGGAAAACACTCCCTGGACTGTCGGGACCCCGAATATGTAGTTAGATTGAATTTATGTGTTCATTTGGAACTTTTATGGCTGTTGGAAGTTAGAGTGTAGATTGGAGACCATTCCCAATGAAACTTCAGTTTAAGGCTATAGAATAGTAGAATGGACTGTTGTGAGTCCATCGATGCTAAGTTCATGATTTTTGGAGACCGTTTGACAATTTTAGTACAATTTACATGTTTTCAATGAATAGTGACGACGTGAACAGTTACATGAATAGTACTTTGATCATATCCTGTGAATAAAATGGAATTAGAATCCAATGAAACTCCGGTTTGAGATCATAGAATCGTAGAGAACTAAATTCCGGACGTTTCGATGTTAAGAACATGATTTGTGGATATGACATATGTTTTCATATGTATTTTCATGGTGAAATAACCCCATCTTAGCTGCTGAACCAGCTAGAAACTTTGAGTGTTAGTAATAGTGTTTTGTGGAGTTGAAATGATGATTCTCATGATAAGCTATGGTTCATTTCAGTGTTGAAATTGAGAGCTCAAGTGCATGGATAAATACTCTTGAGGAAGCAATTATGATGGACGGTTATCGTTGCTCGGATATACTGGCTTAGAAACCCCGTGTAACCACTGTGAGTATAGTTTTCTTGATTTGGTTCTTGTATGACATTGTACACATATAAACTAGTTGATTGTATGCATGTTTATGTAATGCATTGAGTTTTAGTGATCATGCAAACTGATTTTAGAAATTGGAGCTTATAATAATGTCATTTCATTAGGAATTAGACCCGGATGAGGTTTTGCGAGTCCTCATTGTCAGTAAATCTGTCCTAACAAAGGTTGCGATCCTTGAAATGATTGTGAATTGGGTAATAAGAGGGAGATGGTAAAATATTTATGAATGAGCATCAACTATATATTGTGTGCACGTATATTATTTTGATGAATGGTGCATATGTGCTTTTGAAATGTTTTAAATCGATTTGATATGCCATGTTTCCTAAAATGCATGCGATTGTCACGTCAAGAACTATATTCACTGAGTTGTTGTTTGCTCACCCAATTTCCTCTAATATTTCAGGTATTGAGTCGAAGGGAAAAAGAAAAAATCCGTGAGTGATAATCACGTGAGCCTTCGTCTGGTATGTGTATGTATGTTTGGAGGAAATAGGTTATATGTTTGTTATTTTGATATGTATAATTATCACATACTATAGATATACTATTACCTAGATGGGTTGTGTGGTAATATTATATAATGCTTGGGATGATGGAATGAGATGATCATAGATATTTATCAGGTGAGAATTTAATTTGTGGAATGAATGAAATGAATGTGAGTGGAATGATCATCTATATATATATATATTTGATTTGATTTGATTTGTGGTATTTTGGGAATGAGTGTGAATGTCCGTTGAGGCTGACAGTGTATTGTATACTGTATATGAGTATGTACAGTGTATAATACATTGTGCCGGTCATGACGTCAGCCTAAGTCAGGGGCGTCGTGACAATCTCCTCAGTGGAAGAAACGTCAAACACTGTTGATTCGATATGAGAACGAATACAACATTGTACTTACTGCAATCAAGTGACCCATTTCAAGCATTGTCATCCATGCATATGATGGTGCTGGTACATCAAAACACTCCAAAGCCTCAATCATTTCATCCACTCTACCACTGTATTGGAACACCACTGTGTAGTGATCTCTGAAATTCTGAAGTTCCTTCAAGAGATCCAGTCTAACCCTTTTTCAATCATCCTCCCCGAAACCCATAAAAAGAGCAACAACTCGATAACCACAATGCCCATCAGCTGATATACATCTTTGATTTGCTGAATGTAAGGCTTCAGACCTTTAGGAAAATGATTAATATATTTTTCAGGGCCTAAATTCCTTGTCCTGTGATCTTTTCCAGATCGTTTGACAGTATTCAAGGAAGGAATAGAGGAAGGAAGAGGGGAAGAAGCAGGGGAACAACTATCTTCCTGTGATAACACATGCTCAAAGGATGATGGATCCCTCTTCGTTGATCTATCAATCTTTAACTTTGGTCTTCCCTTGTTGTTTCTTTTCGCTGTAGGCTCATACATCAATGTAGATGATGAATTATATATATCCCTCAATTTTTTCAGCATTCTTGACTTCGTTGGTGCATCGCTACCATCATAATGCTTCAAACTCAATCATGTTGTGCAATTCTTGCTTCGACTCCTTAACAGGGACAATCGTGTCAATTTTCTTCTAATGGGCATCCACAGAAGAAAGAGGGATAGGCCGATGTCCTTGGAAGCATTCAAAAATCTCATGTGCACAGGGTAATCCATGTGTTCTTTGCAACACACATCCACAGTGAGCTCTTTCGAAGTAATTCTCCTTGCAACAGACATATTCTGTTTGAATTATGTCAAATGCACATTTGGATACAACACCACGTAGTTCGTTATAGATCCAATCTCTATGCTAATGTTTCACAGTGAACAAACTTTGCTGAAATGATGTTGCTATCTTTGTATGTTGCAATACCAACAACGCATGAATGGTTCTCCATGATGATTCAAAATTCGTTTGAGAAGAGCCTAAGTGTCTCTTCAACTTTTCATGCACACTTTCAACCCTGTTGGTTGTGACATTACCGAAATGCATGACTTCATCCCTCCAAGCTGCCATAAATCTTTTTCTGTGTTTTGTCAACAACTCATTTGATATATATATGCAAGGACATCAGGATAACTTTCATAATCAGTATGCAACACCCTTAGATGTTCTTCATATTTATCTTCTGACTCGGATTCTACCAAGGCGTGCCACATGTTCATAAATGCGTCCACTTCTTCTTCTGATTGAACATTGCTTTTGTTTTTGCCAACACATTTTTGTTTATATGCCAAAGACATAAAAAAATTATGACCTTTGGAAAAATAACCCCCACCACATTCATCTAAGCCAATTCTTTGTCTGTAATAAAAACATCTGGCTGTGTCCACCCTTCAAGTAGATCTTTTAACTTTTCAAGTGCCCATATATAGTTTTCTTGTTTCTCATTTGACATATATACATGGGCCACCGAGAAAGTCATATTAGTTGACTAACACCAATTATCTCAAATAACGGATATCGGTAGATGTTCGTCTTGTATGTGCAATCCATTATCAAAACTCTTGGAAAGCAATGCAACAGGTCTATCGAAACTGGGTGTGTCCAAAAAAAAGTCGTCACATGGTCAACATCTTCATCAGACTTATGCCACTCAACATATTGTTCTTCATCGAGTTTGAACATCAATTATTGCATCTGAGACCTCCTACCATATTCCACCAATTTATGCTTATTACGTGCATTGTATATGGTCTTCAGTGTTGATGCATTATCTATGTCCTTTGCTTCAAAGTAGTTAATATATCTCTAGGCCTTACTTGACTCCTACTCATCTGAAAAAGGATTTCCAACTCGTCCTTTGTAAGCCTTCCTTCATAAGAGTGTCCTTCCATCTGTGTATCGGCTGGATGATTATGAACTATACAATAAACTTTTATAGTCCAATCATCACCAATAGCCAATTTTTGCCCCCGTAACCAGAAAAGGACAACACACTTCTTCGTTCCGCTATCAATCACCTTCTTTTTCTTTTCATGACACTTTTTATCTTTTTCCGATTTATATACACCATATCTCTCACAGACAAATTTTATTCTTGGTCGCCTACCATTCTGCCCCCATGAATCTGAGTTCTTGATGACGATAACAAGTTTATTTCTTCGGCCAACATCTCTAATCCATGCAACCATTTCATCCCTACTACTGAATATCAAATTAGTGGCAAATTCTTCGGTATAATCTCGTACTATCTCATTCTTAACACTACTACATTCGTCGGGAGCCTCGTCATCCTGAAAATTTACATGTCAAAATTAGTATTAAATGTATATATAAATAAAAATATTAAAAAAATGTATTAAATTTTAAAAAAAACTCCAAATTGTACTGTCCGTCAGGACCCTGACGGACAAAACACTTTTGTCAGCCCAGACGGGACTGGATAGAGGCATTAAGTCTGGTCATGTCTAGACGAACAAAGGTGCTCTGTCCCGTCCTGGCAGGACGGACAAAGTGTATTCAATCATGATATACTATGTCCAGCCTGTCAGGACCGGACATACTCGTTTTGTTCGTCCGGAATGGAACAGACAGAACCGTTTTGTCCGGTTCATGGTGGCCGGACACGTAGAAAATGGGTTTCAATCTCCAATTTTGCAAACCCATTTTTGATGCCATTTCTCTTTGATTTTTAGGTATTTTTCAACGAAAATCACTTTCAGAAACAAGTAAACATACCATAAAGTACGAAGAACTTTTCGATTCATCTAATTTTCTTTTCTTTGTAGATCAAACGACCTTGATTGAAGAAAAAAATTTTGTAAGCTTTCAACACGTCCCAAAATCTTGAAAGATGTTTTTCACACTTTTAAATGTCTTTTAAGGCAACAAAATTGTAAAACAATATGATATAACTCCAAAAAAACCTAAAAAGTTGTAAGTTTGAAGAAGATTGGAGGAGTTGAAGAGGTGGAGAGTTAGGGTTTGGTTGAAGAATGGGTGGGTGAAAAGAGAGTGTGGGGGGTTTTAAATAGTTTTTCTATGGTTAGTTTAGTAATTTCATATTTTTTTGTTATTTGTTTATTTTTTATTTTATTTAGGTGGGTGGACTAATAGGAATAAGCGAGTGATTTTAACAATTTCCTTTTTGGTTTCTATGCTTTCTTCAAAAGCCTGATGCTAAGCTAACACAACCCAAAGAAAAATCTTAATAGAAATAGTGCTTCAAATGAACACAATTCAAAAAGGGTTATATATAATTTAATTCATTTTAATAGTATGTGAGAATTAAACCATGTGTCTTGATCAAGATATTTTTTAGTGACATGGGCCTTGTTTAGAAGAGCTTTTCAAAGTATTTTTTTTTTTTCCGAAAAACACTTCTACCGAAAGCGATTTTGAGAAATGTCTGTCTCTCTCAACCTTTTTTAAAAGTTGAAAACTATTTCGCAATTTAGTTAGAAACATGTATTACCAAATATCTTCAAAAACATTTTTTCTTCAAAAGCACTTTAAAAAAATTGTTCCAAACGGGGCATAACTTCAAAAGGATAAAAACTTTATAAATGTAACCCCACTTAATGTGTAGATATTTTATATAAATATATTTTTAAACATAAAATTAATAAAACTAAAATATAAAAGTTTTTCTAATTTTTTTAGAATTATTAAATTAAGAATATAAACTTTAATTAAAAATATAAATTCTGAAAAATATCACCCTTGGTTCTTTTAGAGTTTTTACTTAGTAGGGGAAGTGCTAAAAACATTAAATGGAAGAATTTAAATATAAATTAGGAACTTTTAAAAGTGAGAAGAAAAAAGAAAAAGAAGAAGAGGTGAGTTTTTCTCTTATATGTCCAATAAATCTATTAAAGTCATTAAGAACCACCGATGTTTGTTGTTTTTTAGAATAAAGACCAGTCGCTTGAGAAGGGAGAAGATTTGAAGTGTTCATTAACCGAGCAAACTCGATTATTTTGACTAATTCGAATTTTATGGGTTGGGTTGAATTAGAGTTATATATTAAATTGGGTTTAGATATTTGTAACTCAATTGATTTGGATTGGGTCAAGGTTTTATAAAATGAGTAATTCTAAATCAAAAACACTTACTCTACGTACCCATAAACTTTATAAATTTTAACAATAATACATAATAAATGGGTATAGTGAGTGTTTTTTATTCCGTTCGAATCATAGTTTAAATCAGTCCATTGACACTCCAACTCTTAATGTTATGAACAGGCAATAAAATAATTATTATTTTTTAACTAATTTCACCTTTTTATCCAAATCTTCTACATTTTAGACTATTTTGTTTAAAATCAAATATTTTTCATTCAACACTTACAATTTCCATTCTTTTTTTTTTTTTTACGAAAAAGAAGAATAGGAGCTTGATGGTGGTAAAAAAGAATAATTCTTAACATAAGTTATACAAAATCAACTCAAAGAAGCTTTTTCTCAACTACATGAGGTCGCTTGATGAATATCTTCTCAAAATAAGTTTTAGATAAAATAAACCAACTATTTTTATAGCAAGAAGTTAAGATTTTAAATGAGAAAGATTTTATCTTTGAAACCAATTGCATGTTTAAAATAAGCTTTTATAAAAGTAAAATTAAAAGAAGTAAAGCTAATTTTGTTAGAGCTAGTTGTCAATAACTATCTAAGTCTGGTAAAGTAAGTCATACATTGTTCAAAAAATAAAATAAAGTCTTCCATTTTAAAAATTATGAAAGAAAATCTTTTAGCGTCTTATTATCAAATTATCCACAATATTTTTTTTTGATAAATTTATTTTATAGTTTTATATTAAAAAGTAGTGAGTAATTTAAAAATTTATAATAAAAATAACACATGAAGTTTTGATTTTATAAATAGTATAAATAAATATAAAGGACAACTTGACCATACACAAAGCTTTTGTCTAGACTATATATACATAAAGTCCTAAAAAGGTCTTTCCACTTTTAAATCTATATATACTAGTCTACATACACTTGCATTGCTTTGTATTGAAAACTAGGGGGCAATTTAAAAATTTATAATAAAAATAACACTATCGTTAAAGAGTTTTGACTTTATAAATAATATAAAACGTATGTTTTTATTGTAAAATATTTAATTTATTTTAAGGAATGACATGTGACTTACACGTCCCAATACTTAGGGGTGTAAGCCAACCTGTCCGAATCGAACCAAATCCAACGGGTTGGGTTGGGTTAGTCTAGTATTTGGGTTGGGTCACGAGTTGGGTGCCTAAAAAATTGACCCAACCAAATCTTAACCGAACTAGTTTAGTATTATGATATGATGGTGGATGAATGTGATTTTATTTAAAATGTTTTGATATTTTATGTTAATTTGAAATAATTGTCAAATTTACATGTTGATATGGTTGTATTTGAAATTAAAATATTACATGTTTGATGTCTATTAGTGTAAAATTTACAAATATAATTTAACCCTTCTCAAGTCAAGATTTTTAACCCAACTCAACCTAAACTAGTTTGGTTTGGGATAAGTTCTAATTTTTTCAACTCAAACTTGTTTGAATTAGATTGAAATTTGACTCTAACTTGACTTAATTCAATTCGTTACACCCCTACCAATATTTTTTTAAGCACATGTCCCAATACTTTTCAAATTATTTGAATATTACTTTAAGTAATGCTATATTAACACAAATTTTATATATTCAAAGTGTATATTATTTTTATACACTATAAAATTATTTTGAATTATGTGTTAACTTATAATTCAAGATAATTTAATGATGTATTAATATTAAAGTACACTTTTAATATAGAAAATAGATGCCCCTTTAATATTTTTCCATTACATTTTAATATACAAAAAGAAAAGAACTTGAAAATGACAAAATGCAGCATGATTTTTATGGTTTTATATTTCTCCTTTCTTTTCGGCCTTTTTAGGTTTGGGCCACCTACTCTATGTTGAGTTTGTTCTCTTCCACGGCTTCCAAGAAGTCCACAAATGGCAGAAACCGAACCAAAAGCGCATCAACAACAGCAAGACAACAGACCACAGGTTCTGCTATTCGGTCACCTGGGAACCGATCTCACTACTGTTTTCCCGATTCATCTCCTGAACAACAAGTTCAATTTGCTCAAGCCATGGGATTCTCCATCAATTCCTCTGCACCAGTTCTTGCGCACACACGCCCAGCACGTAATGGCCCTGCTCGCCATCAACACTCCTGTTGATGCCCAGACCCTTCACTGTCTTCCCTCTCTGCAGTGTTTGGTTACTACCTCTGTTGGTTTGAACCACATCGACTTGCCCGAGTGCAAGCGCAGAGGTGTAGCCATCACTAACGCTGGATCTGTCTTCTCTGAAGATACTGCTGATTATGCCGTTGGCCTCTTGCTTGATGTGCTCAGGCGAGTCTCTGCTTCTGATAGATATGTTCGGTCTCGGTTTTGGCCTGTAAAAGGGGATTACCCTCTTGCCCACAAGGTCCTGATGATCTCCTCTGTCACATACGTCTCTTTCTTAACTTTTTTTAGTTTTTATTTTTTATTTCTGGGTATCTGGTCCAGCTGAGAAAAACTCACTAATTCTAGGGACAACCCAAAGAATGACGTTCCCTCCATAGGTGCCTTGGTGCCCTATATGTCTATAATGGAAAACATTTTTTTCGGGACACAAGCAAGGCCACCCCACCCCACCCCACCCCACCCCACCCGCCAACAAGTCTCAAACTCTGTCCTCATACGTTATAGGACGAACTCCAACCCCTTCACCGTCTTATTTTCAATGCTTATGTAGGTGCCATATGGCCACGGTGCAAAGGAATTTTTCCCAAGAAAGGCCTGGTTCATTTCACTTGGCACTGAGACTCGAATTCTGTCCTTATAGGTCATACATCGCCTTATTATTTAGTGTTTGTCTTTTTAAGATATGATAGAAGCAATTTTTTCATTTTTCCCTAAAGTAAATTTAGTGTTATGAATTCATAAATTAAAACCAGGTACCTAGGAGAATATTGGGTTTTTTTTTTTTTTAATGGGGATTATATTAAGATATGTTTCATGATTTTGGTTATATATGGTGTTATTGGAAAAGATTCTTGAACTTAGCCAATTGTTGCCTTTAGTTTTTTCAGGTACTTAGAAAAGAAAAAGAAAATGACGAGGGGATTCAACTGATAAATTTAGCTGGTGTACTCTCACCATCTCACCACCAAGTTACTTACATCATTCTAGAGCCACGTGTATTGAAGGGCTCTTGGATGATCTCAGGGACTTAGTGGTGGGCGTACACGGAGTTTATCAGTTGTCTCCCTAGTGCCATCCTTTAGAAAAAGCCAAGGACTTATTGCTTGCTCTTATGTTAAGTAAACCCAATGCAAAGATAGGTACAAGTAACAATAGTGGCTGCAAATGAAAGAAGAAAGGTCGCAAATTTGATTGATTTCCTAGTAACAGATCTTATGATCACTGCCATTAGTGAAAGACATGGTCATGGAGTGGCCATAGGTGTTGCATTTGAGGCCTCATTCCCTAAGTCATCTGGATTCTGTTCAGAAATTGATCAATGTGCTCTGATTCTTGAAAAACTGAACCTGAATGTCTTGCATATATGAATCTCAGATATCCCAAGATCAATATGAATTTGAGATTTGTTGTGTGAAATTTCAGCAGCATGTCATGAACTAGAATATGTTTCTGGAAAATATTGACATCAAGTGTAGTCGACTAGTCTAGTTTGACATTGGAGAGTTTCCCAACTTACTGTCACAACTACAAGATTAGAGTTGAAAATTTATTTTACTTGGTGAAGACTGTATATTTGAGTGTAGCATTGATGTCATTCTATATTTAAGGCTATAGCATCAGATATATTAATGGAAATGCATTAAAATGATGATTGGTAATTAATGTGTAGATTCAGTAGAAAAGAATTGAACACTCTTAAATGATTTAGTATGCTTCATGTGCTGATGAGAAAGTGAAGGAAACCAAAACCCTTTGTTCAAATATAACTAGTCTTCTATTTCAAATATGATTGCAGTTGGGTGGAAAGCGCGTGGGAATTGTGGGGCTCGGAAAAATTGGCTTGGAAATCGCCAAACGGCTCGAGGCCTTTGGCTGCAGTATCTCATACACATCAAGGAAGGAAAAGCTTTCTGTTCCATTTCCTTATTACCCAAATGCCTTTGATCTTGCAACTAAGAGTGACATTCTTATCCTTTCTTGCACGTTGACTGATGAAACTTACCACATTATTAACAAGGATGTCTTGTCAGCATTGGGAAAGAATGGAATAATCGTTAACGTGGGACGAGGACCTCTAATTGATGAGAAGGAATTGGTGTCTTGTTTGGTGCAAGGAGAGCTTGGTGGTGCTGGTTTGGATGTGTTCGAGAATGAGCCTAATGTGCCCAAAGAGCTATTTAAACTTGATAATGTTGTGTTATCTCCGCACAATGCTGTCGTCACACCAGAGTCATTGTTAGGATTATTCGGGCTTGTTGTGGCCAACTTAGAAGCTTTCTTCTCAAACAAGCCCTTGTTGTCTCCGGTCAAATATGAATAAAGGACCAAAAATTTCTTGGAGACACTTGCATGGCAATTAGCCTTTATGGTCATTCCATCACATTTATATGTACTCTGATAACAGTTGCTTTGGTATAATAAAATTAGAAATCAAATAAATAATCTTTTGGTGAACATTTTGTTGCTAGGTAAATAAAATTAAATTAAAGAACGAAAGGAAAACAATTACAAAAGACGAACATAATCAAATAAATAATCTTTTGATCAAATTTCAAAGATGCCTTACCGTTGAAGGAGGGTTACTCCGATCTCTCGCAAGTCTAACTAGATTTAAGAAATCACTTGGTACGAGAAGAGGATGATGATACCCTCATTGCTTGCACATTAGAAATCATTGAAGAAGGCCAATTGCTCCAGTACTGTAGGACTCTGCCCTTTCAACATCTCCATGGAACAAAAACATGATCTTTCCTGACCAGTCCCTTAGAAAACCACCAAGCCTGACCCTTTGGTTGGAGAAAAAGACCCATTTATGGCTAGAATATAGCCAGACTGAGGAGGCTCTCACCTAATAGTTCCTACTACTGCTTACCTGTTCTGGCAAAAAGAAAGAAACTCCACTCATCTACAATATGAGCATCCTCTCCTAGTAGCCTTGTTTTGGTTAGAATTTTCCATTCAATGGAGTACTCTCCTATATATGCCACTTAATCGATCTTCCTTTGTTGTGAAATTTCCTTAAGTTTTTCTCAGCCCATAAGTGATAAATGCAAATTTGATAGGCTAACTTAACCAACACACTACTTCTAGGATCATTTTTGTTATAAGGACTCCAAATAGCCCGATCGAGCTAGTCCTTGCCAATTATTATTAGAGTTGCAGCATTTGGTAATTTTCAAATAAGACCAAACTTGCTTGGAAAACTAACAATTAAAGAAGAGATGATGTTCAGTTTCCACTCCTGATGACCAATAGAGCCCACCCACTCTAGAGCATGGGGACCTTATCAAGGAAGAGTTTTTAGATAAAGCTACTATTTCTTAGTACTCTCCCTCGTGATTTATTTCTCATTGATCCAACTTCACCCACAAGGCGTCCTTCTAGGAAGCTATCTTCAACAAAAACTTAAGCATGCTAGCCTTATTCACATATATATTTAGCCTTCTAAGATTTATTTCCTACTTATTTTTTTTGGCTTGGCCAAGTCCAATCTAGTTGAGAAGAGAGAATTAAGGTTTCTTGAGGGAAGGTCCAACATCGAGGAATCTCGTAATCAAACCTTCTACTTTTTTTGAAGCTAGCCCAATTTACATAACAACTCTGAATGATTATCTAGCCAGGAGAGAAATCTGGCTTCTAATTACAGCATCACATTCAATAGATCAAGAATAGGATTACAATCCTCCATAGAAGGTTTTTTGTAATCAATGGGAAGCCAAGATATTGGACAGGTGATTTGGCAAGTTTAAAGCCACTTCTACTCTTAAGCTCCTCGCTAGCACGATTAGTCACATTGGACAAAAAAAAAAGAAAAAAGAAAAAAGACAAAACTATTTGTTCTTATTAATATGCATACCTAACCACCCAGAGAAGACTTCCAAAGCTTCTAAGATGATAACCATATTAGATTTTTAATCCTGAGCCAATATCAAAAGAATGTTTTTGAAGAAGAGGCCTCAAACTACCATTCTTCAGTAGAGATAATCTTCCCTCCTCTACCATCTGGTACAACAAAATAGAGAGCGGTTCCATGGCTATTATGAAGAGATAAGGTGAAAGAGGATCACCTTGATGAACTCCTCTGCTTCTTCTAAAGAAACCCATTGGGAACCTATAAGGCTATAAATCTAAACAAAGTGAGTAAAGCTTTACTCCTTAATAAGCTTAACGAATGCGGCAGCAAACTGCATACTCTACATTGTTGGACACCCAAGAGCCCTGTGAATTGGATGTTTTGGTCGATTTTGACAAATTCTAAGTTCTTTAGTGGAAATCTTTGAATTAACAATTAATGCAAACGAATGCTCAAACAATCAAAATGCATAAATAAATAGTGCAGAAATTAAAGAAGAAGGCACACAAGGATTTTTTACGTAGTTCGGAAAACTTTTTCCTATATCCACGCCTAGAGAAAACTTTTCTAGGTTTCCACTATATTTGGGTTCATTTTAAGGGTGTGAACCAAACCGTTACAATATATTTTTCAAGGTTCAAGACAAACCTATCATTTTTACGGGCTAAGGATAAACCACTTGTTCTTTTTTCGAGGGCAAAGAAAGAGTCGAAATCTTTTTCACGGGTTAAGGATGAAACACTTGACCCTTTTCAAGGCAAATGGTGAAACTAGACTCTTGATTTCATCCTAGAAATCACAATTGATATACTATCACTTAACTTGATTTGTTTCAACTAGAAACTAATCAGAGAGATAATGAAATGACAAATGTTTATTCTAAAACTTAGAACAAGTACAATATTGACGCTCAAAAATACATATAAACTCAAATACAAGATGTAAAACTTTAAGCTCAGCGGAAGAGAGAACTTACAACACTATTATACCTTCCTTGCATTAAGATTGCTCAAGGAATTCCTTTTGATGATGCTTGCAAAGATGCATAGGATGAAAGTTCCGAAAAACTTTTTCTTCAACTCATTTTTCAATTCTATGGCATTTTAAAGATTGGAGAATGATTTGATTTTGACAAACACTCCCTAGATTTACATTGGTGTCTCTCTTGTGTTTAAAATGGTCTAAGTACATGTATTTATAGTTTATAAATAAGCACTAGCCATTAGACATAAGAAACTAGCCGTTGGGGGCTCAAAACTCAAAAATATGACAGTTGGAATCGCGTCCCGATAGTTACTAGCACGTTGGCACTCTGGACTAGCATGTTGGTGCAAAACTAGAAACTTGGATTTTACAAAAACTAGTTACTAGTGCGTTGGTGCATTGGTCCATTAGCTTGCTGGTGACAAAACTAGTAAGCTAGCCACTGTACTAGCGTGCTGAATTTGACCAAAAGCGATTAAAACTTGGATTTTGAATTTTGAAGCTTTATAAAAATGTTTGGGTGATGAAATATGATTGAAATACATATAATTTGATCATTGAACACTCAGAGATCATTTTAAAAACTCTTCAAAAAATGGATTGAAAGCTATGTTCTAGAAATAGGTCTTAAACATGATTTTTATTGAAAAACTTATGCAAGTTGATAAAACATATTTAAACATGATTAACAAAAGTTTGAAATAGTTTAAAAACATTAACCAAACATGTTTGAACACTTGAAAATCATTTTTAAAGAAAACTTAATGCATGTATGAATTTTGAAAAATAATTGAGCAAACTAGAACAAGTAGGCTACATCTTAATTTTAGACATAAACAAGACTCTCAACCTCTTTTTTTTTTTTTCTTCAAGTTGTCCAAACTTTGAGAATGGTTGAATATCCTTTGTTTGAGAGACTTCTTAAACTTGAAGTATTTCAATTTTGTATTAGCTCTTCTTCACTTTAGGCATTGAAATATACTAGATAGAATCATAACACCATTTGTTATATTGTTTGTTAACATCAAAACACTTACGAGAAGACTAAGTGAAATACCGCTTAGGTCACCATATATCACTTTTTTAATATATCTGCATTAGAGAGAGTAATAAGCTTTCTTCAAATCAACTTGATTGATTGCTATTCTCCTATTGTGATTTCTCCTATTGAAGCTTCAAACTACTCTTGAGCAACAAATATGTTATCCACTAAATTCATTCCTTTTATAAAAAACACTTTGATTTTGGCTGGCAAACTTGCCAACCACCACTTTCAACTGTTACAAAGCACTTTGGATATGATGTAACACCTGTAGTGTTAAGTTTCAAAGTCCAAATCTCATTGTTGAAAGCTAAGTATGCTTGCGACAGTATTTACACTTTGTTATCAATAATGCAAGGACAAACAAATAAGAATAAAAATAATATTAAAATAAAACAACAAAAAATCAATTGACAATATGCTTATTAATCATCATAACATATTCCAGAGACAAATGAGAGCTCTGAGAATCAGTGTGAAGAAAAGTGAGGGAGCACCTCATTTTATACTAGTAGAGGAAGGTGATGCTTTTAATGTCTTCATCAGCATTAAATGACCTCAATTAACGTTTCAAACATTACGAGTTTAAATTCAATTAAATGTATAATAGTTTTTGAATTTAAATTTAAATTTAAAATGTAATTAAAATTTTTAGCCATTACAAATTCAATTTCCATTCAATATTTTTCCAACACACTTGATTGGAGTGTATATACCATGTTTTTTTGCATGAGTTTGGTGACTTTGGTGTGTATGTCAAAGTGGATTATGGGTAGTGAAAATTTGAGTACGAGAATATGTGCAAAATAACCAAAAAGGTTAGATTTTACATTGTCCAGTGGAGGGGACTGAAGGGGCAGCTGACTAGCATGTGTGCAGAAAACATCCCATAGTCTTGAGTGTTTGCTAGCAAACTAGTGGGTGGTCTAGACATGTCTACCAATGTGCTGGAAGGGTGAAAACTATGTTTTTTTCTTATTTAGATGGTACGGTAGTTTGACTATTTATAAATTGATTCATCACTTGGTGTAGCTCATTTGTAGCTTGAAGTTGAGAGGAAAAGACGGAGAAATAGAAGGAGAAAGCTCAAGAGGGCTAAGGTTGTGGAGTTCAAGCCTAAGGTAAGGGTTTTCTCAATTTGTCTTCAACGTTTGGGTTTCAAATCAACAATTGAACAATCTTAACTTGGATGGATAGTCCATGATAAATGATCTATAAAGACTAGATTTGAAGGGTTTTGACTAACCTTTCGTCTATTTTTGTCTTAAACATGATTAAATCATGTGAATTGAGTAGATTAATTGCAAAGTTAATGGATTAATTGCAAAGTTAATGGCTTAATTTTAATGTTCTAGCTTAGCATGAGACCCTGAAAACCCTTATGAGTTATAACTTATAATTACCGGAGGTTTATTATAACACCCCATACTTTGAGTCAATGTATTTAGTTGACTCATATTTATACCGATGGTATAATACACGTATAAGTACATAAAAGTCACGTGTACGTATGTCAAATGGACTTGAGGATGTTAAAAACGAGTTCAGAACTTGTTACTACATAGAAATTGATAAACAAAACGTGTAATTTCTATGTGGATTAAGTGTATAAGGAAAAAAAATAATATTAAAAGGGAGTTGGATAGTTACATGGCCTTTGGACCATGAGATCATTAAAAAAAAAAGAAGAAGCAAGCTTTAAACCCTATTCTCTCTTGAGCTTGTCCTTGAGAGAGAGAATGGGGAAAAAGAAGAAGAAGAGAAGGAGAAAAAGGAAAAAGATAAGGGATTTTGGGAGATTTGATGCCTAGGGTGAGATTTCACCAAATCTCTACATAAAGGTAAGTAAAAATGCAAATTCTCACCATAAGCCTCTTCTTTGTTGTATTTCCATGCTTTTGAATGACATAATTTTGGTTGAATGTTTATGTGTAGAGTGAAACCTAGAATAGTTTTTGGGTTTGTATGTTATATATATGAACCCTAGTCTTTATGGCGCAATGAAATGGTGGTGGAACCTCCAATTTTCAGTCTAAAATTGGTGGGATTCCATATTTTTGACCTAAACTTTGAACATGAACCTAGGGTTCTTTAATCAAGTTGCATGTCAACTATATTAATTTAATGGGTAAATGTGGGTGAGTAATGATGTTGAATTAAATTTGCACATGGTAGACCCAATGATTAGTAGAAATTGCCCTATGTCCCAATTTTGAGATTTTACCCAAAATTTGAGGCTTTTGGCCTAATTGATTTGAATATGTCTAATTGAGATGAGAATTAGCTAATTGAACCTAATTTGAGTTAAATTGTACTTAATTGATGATATGGACTAGTATGAAAATTCTCAAATTTTGGAGCTTTTAATGCTCTTGACCTTGAAACATGAAATTGAGTTGTTTTGTATATAATTGGGCATAAGTTAGCTTGATCCATGTCCTAAATTCACCCATATTGGCTATGTTATGGGTTAGACCTATTTCTTAGCTTGATCTCATAACACGACATAATTGATGTCATGATTTAAATGTTGGTAATTGTAGTGAATTATATGGGTTATGATCAACTTGATATGAATTGAGTTTAATTGCATTATAATTGGCATATCATTTGGCCATGCCATGATCTAGGCCTAGATTGTAAATTGGTATTATCGGTGGGCATAGTGGTGTGTAATGGTTGTACAATGATAATTGTGATTGAATGTATCTAATTATAATTGATTGAATGTGTTATGGTTGGAAATTAGACATTGAGGCCTATGGTATGAGAATTAAAGTTTACGTTGAAATGTGATATTGTATGGGCCTAGTATCTATATATGGGAAAATGACCATGAATAGTAGAATTGGTCTTAAATACATGATGACCCAAATTATGTGTTTTGGAATTGCATGACGCTCATGTTGTAGGCATTGACAATTATGATCAAATTGGAATTGATGGGATGTAGAATTGAGGATTTTGAGTAGTGTTAGAATATGATATGAAACATGTTGAGACCAACATGAGTGATATGTGTTATGTGTGGTGGTTGTTCTTAATTTGATAATTATGTTAATGAATGCATTACATGATCCTAGTTTGATTGGTTGGATTGCCGTGCGTGAATAGGAAACTTGTGGCGACCCCGCGCCCCGGACCACCAACCCCGCAGGGAATGGCATGCGGAATGCCGGGGCGGGACGCCCGGCGTAGGCATCTCCGACCACTCCTCAACTCCCGTGAGGTGGTTGAGACCCTACGAGCCTTATCTCAAACAACGACATAATATTAAAAGGTACTAAACAAAACTACCCACCGTATTAATCATCAAAGACAAGGGATAATCCATAAAAATGAACCATAAATAAAATCATAATCCCTACAGTCCATTAAAATTGACATACACATAAAGTCCAAAATTGTGGGTACAAATAAAAACCGTCATATGCCCACATGGTCTATCTAACAAGTCCCAACTCACCCATACTACAATGTGGTAAGTGTTATAATTACATAATCCAAAATATAATACTTCATAATTTAAAACACAGTTCAATCAAAATACCTCTCAACTCACATCGAGGCTTTGGATTCTCTCGCAGGCAAGGCCCTCAAGATATAACTACTCCTTTGCCCTTATTCTGGACAGAAGGACCTGAAAGAGGAAAATGAGGGTGAGCCAACGGTGCCCAGTGAATAGAATTCAGATATGCTATCAATACTCATCAATAAATATCATGTATGCATGTCACTGTGTAGCATGATTTAAAAGCTCATAACATATAGATATCAAACATTTATAATAAGTTCGATGCAAGTAAAAGCTTATCAATTTGGATCCACATTCCACATGCATTGGGTTACTAGTGCACGTCTATTTCACCGTACCGTTGATCCCAATCATGTTTATTTGGGTTACTAGTACTCGTCTATTTCACCGTGCCGTTGACCCCAATCATTTCCTTTCCTAAAACCCTCCTATGACAAGGTTAAGTCCCCCTATTAGCCAGATAGATGGGCCCAACCAAAGTCATAAGGTTTTCTCAAATCAATGCATCATTCAAAACATTAGAACACATTCATGCTTTCAACATACAATATATATAAGTGATATGATGACATAAAAGATATAATCATAAATGAAGTCTACTCACAACCAAGCCTCGCGAGAGTATTTAACCACACACGACCACCAAACCGAATCAAGATCCTGAAACATACATCAATATCCTACCATACATCAATTTCTATGCTCAATCACATAGACATTACACATCAACCCTAAATCAGCCCACATATAAACAATAGGCCTAAATCCCATCTAATCCCATCATTCAACTCAAATCACATGACTTAGGCCTCTAATGCATAGTTCTCATACATAAACCATTCTATTAATCAAAAATACTGATTTTCAATTCCTTTAGGCATAAACATGCCCAAATTGGTCACTTGATCACAAGTAGGCCTAACCCATGATATGGTCACAACCACCAAATCAGTAGCATAATCAACTCTAATCATGCTTAATTAAACATAAGTTGCATCAATTCAATGATTCTAGGCCAAAAGCATCAAAAGCCCTAAAATATGAAATTTTCCATACTTAGGCCATATTGTCGATTTACACTAGGTCACCATGTTCAGCCATGTATATCACTGATTTTGCATCATGGGTTCATCAACAATGGCAACTAGGTCAACATAGTTGACATGCAAGCTATTTGGAAAAGTCTAAGTTCATATTCTAAATTTAGGTCTAATACAAGCAACCCTACCAATTCTTCATTTACTATTCTGTTCAGATGAATCAATATACCAACAGAAATATGTAATCACAAAATCAACCGTACAGATTGAATTATGTGAAGAAACAAACCTTCTGTCCAAATATCAGCCCAATCCAACGGTGGACCGAAAAGATAAGTATATTTGATGAACAAGTCTCTAATCAGACAATTTCTCCTTTCCTGCTGCAAATACTCAAACTAAGATGACTATATAACATAGAATACTAAACGAATACACATCTCCACCATTAAAATACAGAAATATCAGTTATAAACTACATACCCAAATTTTATATCCATCCAACGGTAGATTTAGGAGATCTACAAGTTTGAGCGAAATACCACGAGAAATCCAGAATCTCCGACCAGCTTTGTTTCAGAGGTTAGATCTCTCATAAGAAACCCTAAATCAAGATCTCCACCGTTCAGAATGTAGAACTATCAGTTGTACACGACATACCCAAATTTTATATCCATCCAACGGTAGATTAAGGAGATCTATAAGTTTGAACGAAACGGTGCGAGAAATCCAGACTTTCTGACCAGCCTTGTTTGAGAGGTTAGATCTCTTAGAAGAAACCTCTGATCAAGATCTCCACCGACCAGAATGAATAACCATAAGTTACGAACTTGGTGACAAAGTTTGAGCTCAATCTGACCATAGATTCCAAATATCTACCTCTTTGATGAAAACGTCGCAGGGATCTTCCTCCTGCAACTCTCTCCTTCTTTCTCTTCTTCTTTCCTTTCTCTCCACTCACCTCTTTCTAGCACTTCCTTGATTCCCTCCTTGATTCTCTCCTTGATTCCCTCCTTGTTTTCCTCCTTGATTCCCTCCACTCATTCTAGCACTTCCTTGAGGGCATGGGACACTTGTCCACTTTCATGCACCAACCTTCACATGTGTTGGTCTCATACTACCCATACCAACCACATGTACTTTAACCAATTTCATGCTTCCATGTATTTTAAATGTCCAATCCATTTAATACACCAAATTTTCATTCTCATTTATCCTTTTATTCAATCAATCCTAACTCATATCAATTAATGGTTTAATGGGTCTATGCATAAATAATAACATATGCATTATAATTTAATTTAACATGACCCATATACAATTTATGATACACATATTTATATACATTTTCAAGTATCAACTATACAAACATTAAACAACCATCAAACAAACACCAAACATATCAAGGCAACGCATAAAGTTTGAGCAAAGTGCAATTGGGTTATGGGCTAGATGAAATAATTTTCGGGGCGTCACAAAACTCTTGCTTGGCTTGGTTGTGAGTAGAATTCCTTATATTATATGATATGTAAAACCTTATGATGGTAATATGATCCCATGGCTTGATTTATGGGAAATAGAACCAAGCCATAGGAGGGTTTTGGAAAGGATACAAGTGGAAAAGGAAAGCCACATCCTTATGAGGGGTGTGTGTACTCCATTGGTTAGAAAGAAGAGTGCAAGTGGAAAGGAAAGCCATGTGCGTGTACTCCCTTGGACTAGAGAATGTGAATGAGATGAAATTGATTAGATTTTACCATGCATTTCAACTAATGATGAGTGCCAATGAAGCCATGTCTTGGAGTATGTCCATGATAAGAGGCATAACAAGACTTGACAAGATCAATAGAAAAAAGAATCAAGCCATATGAGGGTTTTGAATGAATACAAGGGAAAAGGAAGGCCATTCCCAAAAGACATGAGCTTGTACTCCCAAAGGAATGAAAGTCCCAGACCTTAGCATGATATGCTTGGTCTCACGGCGCAAGTCTGGACTAGAAAGTGGAAATGGAAAGATGGTGGATAACTTGTGCATTTTACTTGCATATGATATATGATACATGTGAATTTGTATATGATATATGTTCTTCATCATGCCATCGTATTGGTATGCATACATGTTTATATTTGATGAGTATTGGATGACACATCGAGTTCTATTTCACTGGACATTATTGGCTCACTCTCTCACTTCTTTTCCAGTTCCTTCTATTGCAAATAAAGGGAAGGGCATTGTGATTACCTGAAGGCCTAGCCAGCATAGTGAATACGCCTATGTGAGTAGCGGGGACTTTTGGATGCATTACTTTTGTATATGTTTTGTATCTTTTGTACGTATGTATATAACACTTGATACATAGACGGTAAGAGTTGGGATGTATGTCTTGTGGATATTAGGATTACTATAGGTACCTACGGGTTGAAATTAACAAGTTATGATATAAGACTGAGGCTTGTAGGATCTCAATCACCTCGTAAGTGGTGTGGGGTGATTGTAGATGCTTACGCCGGGCGTCCCACTCTGACATTCTGCAGGTTGTTTCGCGGGGGATGGTGGTCCGGAGTTGGGGGTCGTTACATTTATAATGTATATAAATGATAGTTGATAAGGTAATTTCACGGGGATTTCGTCAATTCAATGTTGGAAAGTGTTGGAAATGCATTGCGAATAATTAATATAGCTGATCACAATCCTATGTCAAACACATGAGCTAAATTT
This sequence comes from Paratinospora sagittata, assembly GCA_035771175.1. Taxonomy (NCBI): domain Eukaryota; kingdom Viridiplantae; phylum Streptophyta; class Magnoliopsida; order Ranunculales; family Menispermaceae; genus Paratinospora; species Paratinospora sagittata. Next base: position 10,616,502 of record CM069608.1, read on the forward strand.
TCAGCTTTATGATGCGAATGGATGAACAAAATATCAGTTGGATGATTTAGCTGATATAAACCTTAATTAGAATAAGAAATCTATACATTCTAAGTATGAAAAGGTGCTGAAATGAATGACAATGGATCTAACAAGTTTTAAATTTTACCATGGTTCACATATGTGTATGTGTAGTATTTGATCATTGATTATTTGTGGTTATGCTACAAGAAGTTTTGGAGAAATAAAGAGAACTTGAAAGTGTTGTGGTGATATTAAACATATTAGTGAATTGAGAGTGAGTAATTTTTATCTTTGATCTCACATATGACATTATATGTATGTAAATTGATTCATGACCATATATGCATGGATATATATATATATATGCATAAGTTTTGAATTATGAAATGATTTTGAAATGAAACACTATTAGTATTATGGAAATGAAATGTTGATAGCACTATGATTGTAGCATTACAAGCCATTGCATTCCCTTGTGTGGCACAAATTAACTATAATGACTGTAGTTATGTTTAGGCTAATGTATTCCCTTGTGTGGAAAAGGTTGGTTGAACTAATAATGATTCATGCTTGTGAATTATCTTATGAAGAAAAGACTTGCTCAATCATTTGGTATTTTAGGCTCGAGCATTTTTCATAGAGGAAAGGTTCAATGGTTCAACCCTTGTGTGGTGTTTCAAGCTAATGCATTATCTATGAAAATAAACTTGTTGTAAAGTACGAGGAGATGGTGATTATTGTTTTAAAACCATCATTTGATTTTATTGAAAGATAGTTTGTGTCAATGCAATGATATCTCTTTATGTTGGAAATTTTTATATCACGATTGTTTATGTATGTGATCATGTTTTTTATTAATGCATATATGAAGTTATTTGTGATGATCATAAATTAGGCTTTTAGCTCATTACTTTTACTATTTTTTTCAAGTGTTGACAAGGAAAATGAGGTAGCTTGAGAAGCTATTAATGCATATTGTGTATGAGGGAGCACATGTATTATGAGCTTAATATTTTAGTATTGGTTTGGTGAGAAGTCAGGTTTGACTTATCAAGGTTTCAATTATATCTAGGTAAAGGGAAATTGGAATTTTGAGTTGGTCCTAATGTTGGGAAAGGAGGTTGCAACATATGAATATATGACAATGTTACTAATGGAAATTGATTTGAAACTAATAAAGGAACTACTAGTTGAATTTTTTAGAATAGGAGATACAAAGATACTATTAACTTCCCTTAAAAGTTCTTGTGAGGAATTAAACTCCAAAACTACTACCATTGTGTATTTCCCCATTACGGTTCAAATGACCATGTTCCTTATTAGAGAATTGAACAGAAAGCCAATCAACTTAAGAAGAACTTAACTTCCCTAAGTTTCGCCAAAGGAGCTACTCATTCTTCTTAGATTTATTGAGATCTTTCAACAAAAAAAAAAAAAAAAACTTGATCTTTGATGACTCTTGGTTCCTCAGTAATTGTGACTTGTAGTAATTTAGTTTATGATTCTCCTGATTATGATCTGCAAAAAAAAAAAAAGTTTGATTCCCCGTATCAAACCAACTTATCTTAGGCATTTGCCACAACATACGCTCATCAATTTTGAAGGCGCTAAATAGAGCTTCACAAACTTCTTCCTTCATTTCAAGGACCCCACAATCATCTAGATTCCTATCAATTCTACCTTAAATAACTTGTAAGCTTTTCCACACGTAAGAAACTTCAATATTAGGTCTTGCAAAATAAAGTAGGACTCCATTCCTTCAATCTTCTCTTCACCATTTTCAGCCTTTGAACTAGATAAAACATTTTAAAGTCTCTAACTTCGTGTCCCAAACTTCCTTAATGATTGTCCAGAAGTTTGGATGAAAAACCTAAACATTATAAAACTTAAAAGGTTTTGTCCCAAAGTTTATAACGACTCCTCGGGACGAAACAATTAGGGAGTACAATATAATATGGACTAACTTCTAAAGCTTGAAAAGTCCCCAACTACTCTCTAGTAACAAATGTTCAATTAATCTTTTTGTAAACATAGACCGACATTTTTTTTTTCTTGAAAGAGAACTTAGTCCGACTTTAAGAGAACCTAAATCATATTGGTTTTTTAGGTCAATCAAAAATTTTACAAAATTATCTTCAGCCATAATCTCTTATGTTATACTCAAAATTGACAGACTCCAATTCACAAATAAAGTTCAAAGAAAACGAAGTCCCATCAACATGTAGGTAACACGATCAGGTTATACAACCGACGATCAAATAGAAGACAAAGCGACTTCGCCCACATCCAGAAACGGCTCGCAGACAAACCCTTTTGTCCCAACTGAACCCCTTTGTTGCGGTTGACCCCCTTGTCGCAGCCGAACACCCTTGTCGTGGCCAACCCCCTTGTAATGGCCAAACCCATGACGTACAACGACATAAGGCGAGTCTTATCACGATGACACACATCTCAAGGCACAAAATATTGCGTACGCTTTTGATAAGGGAAGAACTTAAATGAAATCTTATAATTAATGATCGAAATTAATGTGGAGATCTCATCAGTCACTATAAAAGGACCACCATTTCACTTGAAAAAGGTATGCTCTGAATTCCATCTCATTATTTGTTTATTATTTTTCTCCCACAAAGAATAATTTAAGCATCGAAGTGTCTTCAATGGCACCTCTAGGTACCACATTTGTTTTGTGGGCTATTCGTGAGGCTTAGGTGAAATAAAGTTGATTGCACGACGAAGAACAAATCAGGACCGAGGTAGACAAGGCGGACGTCTCAACCCTCTTGTCCATGGAAGTTCTAATTATAAGCAAAGAATATGTATACAATGACCGTCTTGGCCCCCTGTTGAAGATTCCTTGATTGAAATTGTTTGTCTTGACCCCCTTCCCAGTAAGTACCATTTGCAAGTCAAACTCAAGACTAATATGCAAGAACGAGACTAACATGCATGATAAGAGACGCTATTTAAATAGTCGTATCCTTTTAAATGAATAGGTATATGCGAACAAATATATTCATTTGAATGAAAGGGTGCTATGTGAATGGACACACCCATTTAATACACCTTTCCATCTTTTCAAATTTTCATTCATTTTAAAATGGTATTTTAACACCCATTTTTTCCAACAAAACATTCTCTTGATTGATTTTCATACCTACCTTTGGAAAGCAATTGATTTGACCAACACCCATCTTTAGAAACATACATTTATGATTATAGAGATTTATTTCCATGATTTCATAGCGGAGTTTTAACACATTATAGCCAATTACACTAATAACTTGTATATAAATCCATTAATATTCATCGTTTACATTTTTCAATTTTTAAATTTACTGGAGGATGGGGTCTGCTTAAAACTTAAGTTAAAAGAAATCTTGGACACTCTTCAATTGTATTTATAGATACAGATAACATGTAATATATCTGAGGAATGCTATTTGAATAGAACAGGATACACCAAACGGTACAAATCTGACGTGGCATTAACCATGTCAGATTTGTGCCATTGTATTACTTGCTGACATGACAAGCAATTAATACTATTACTTTTAATGTAGTTCACTTGTGATATTTAACTTGAGTTAATTAATTGGTGCTATTTAATGCTATTATTTTTAACTTGAGTTAACTTGTGATATTTAATGCTAATTCTTAGATTTTGAACTTAAGTTAGATATTTTTGACTCTTAGGTTCTAAGGCTTTTTGAAGGCTTTATATCATTTTTAAAACCACCACACCATGTACGAGATAGCTAAAGGGAGAGGTTGACGATGAGATGTTCAGGGCCATGGGTCTCACTACCAAATAAGCACCATGTGTACTATGTACTGTACATGTCGACTTTCAATCTCACCCTATATCAAAATTAAAATTATATGAAAAGTTTATTTCATTTTTATCTTTTGAAAAACCAATTTTTTTTTATAAAAAAAAAACCAATTTTATTGTCAATGGATCTAATATAGTAATTTTATGATTAACTAATTTTTAGCTTTTTCCTATGCCCTACATTTTAGGCTTTTAATTTTTTTTCCCTAATTTATCCTTTTAATTTTTAAGTTCTACTCCTAATTTCTCTTGTCCATATTTTTGAATGATTTTAGTCATTTTGATTAAATTAAAAGTTAAAAATATACAATTTTTTTTTTCTAATAAAACATTATTTTATATTAATTACTTTTTAATAAAAATCAAGTGTAACGAACGTAATTTTTATGTAATCCGTTGCAGGTGATTTTTATATAATCCCCTTTGAATTTGAGCCTGCATAACCCATAATCAACTCCAATCAACCCAATTAATAAACTACACACCAATCAACAATACAATTCCTTTTAAATTAAACATATGTAACCCATAATCAACTTACTCTTTGTACATTACATGTAATATAACTTACCTCTTCTTTTAATCACCAGTTAAAAATATTAGCATTAAATATCAAGAAGAAGAAGAAGAAGAGGATAACCAGGTTCTGAACAAGAATAAGGAGCTGTATTTCTCCTTCATATGCTATGTTTTACGATGATGCTGCCTTTTATATACAAATGAAAAAGGAGGGAAAAAAACTAACTCAGCTTCTTGTTTAAACAATAATAACTAACTCGACTAATTTAGCTAGTTGTAATAACTAATCAACTAAACTAATTAGCTTAAGTTAGCTTAACTAAAAACAAAAAACAAGAAGTTGTACATCTCCCCTCAAGTTGGAGCTTGATGAAAATCAAGCAAGCCCAACTTGGAAACCAATTGTGAGAAGACAGGAGCTGATAAAGACTTGGTAAAAGAATCAGCAAGTTGCAGCTTGGTAGAGATATATTGAGGATGAACGAAGCCTTGTTTGAATTTATCACAAACAAGATGACAGTCGATCTCTAAATGCTTTGTTCTCTCATGAAAAACATGATTAGCAGCTATATGAAGTGCAACTTGATTATCACACCAAAGAGGAATAGGCAAAAGAGGTGAAAATCCAAAATCATGCAGCAAATAAAACAACCATTGTAACTCGCAAACAGTTGAAGCCATGCTGTTGTCCTCGGCTTTTGCAGAAGAACGAGATACAGTGGATTGCTTCTTGGTCTTCTAAGATATTAAGGCTAGACCCAAAAAGATGTAGTAACCAGTTAGTGATCGTCTAGTATCAACACATGACGCCCAATCGACATCACAATACGCCTGTAAATGAAGAGAATTCTTTGAAGGATAAAAAAATCCTTTTGATGGAGAACCTTTAAGGTATATAAGAACATGAGCGGCAAAATCCCAATGACCATGGCAAGGAGTGTGAACAAATTGGCTGAGCTGTTGAACACTATAGCAAATATCTGGTCTAGTGAAGCTCAAATAGAGCAAATGGCCAACCAATCTCCTAAATCTATTAGGATCAGGAAGTTTAGGTACCATATCATGGAAAAATTTAAGATCCTTAGGAAGTAATACCAACAATCTCAAGTAATGGAAAACAATACCTATTTGTCTTGTAAGTGCAACCCATTCTTAGAACATAAATGAAGCAACGTAATAAGTCAATCGAAGTTGGATGTGCCCAAAGTAAATTTCTCACACTATTGGAGTTTGCATTACTTTCATGCAACTCTACATATCCATGTTCATCCAATTTATGTAAAAGTTGTTGCATGTTAGACCTTTCACTTTTTCCGCAACTCTTGCTCTGTGTCTTGCATTGTATATTGTGTTCAATGTAGATACATTACTGATAAGTAGGTATTTAGACATGTTTTAAGAAGGTTTTATAGGTATTTTAGGACATTTCATGCATTAGTTTGATGTGTTTATATTAGTTTTGATGCACTTGTTAATTTAGGAATAATTTAGTTTTTAATGCAGTATTTTGGTTTATTAGTTTACAAGTTAGTTCATTTTATGTTTTAAGTTTGTTATTAATTAGATTTGCTTTATTTTGTAGGCGTTTAGATGTGTTGATCATGGATTTAGATGATGGAAACATGTACAAGAAGATGCAATGAAGAAACATGAAGAAACATGAAGAATACAAGTCAAAACGGAGTGGAAAAATGGCTAAGTCACGAAAATGCCACCATCAACACGGTTCTAGGCGCCGCGGTGCTGGTGACGGAGATGAGAGAGAGAGTAGAGACGATTCTGGACGCCGGGGAGGCTTTACAGTTTCGCGAATTTTGCAAATTTTAAGTGTGAAAATCTACACTTTCCAATTTGGATTCTCCACGACTTGGGGGCATATTATATATCAAAATTTAGGGTTTTTCATGTGGAACACACTGGAGAAGAGAGAGACGGCTAGGAGCAAGGGAACGCGAAGAGATCTACATTGGAGACAAGAGAGAAATCTGCAAGTTCCAAGGCCTAGTTTGGTTTTAATTTTTATTTTCATGTTTCTCTTCATGTCTTGTGTTTCTTTATTCCAAGTTATGAACTAATTTATTGTTCTAGAGAGGAGATGGATCCTAAACTAGATATTATGGTTTGATTTTGGGTTTTTTGTTTATTATCAATGATATTTTCTTAGTTTATTTATAATTCTCCATGCTTAATGCCTTTAATCTTTTGGCCAAAGATTAGTTGATCATAGACTTAGGAGGCGACACTCGAGAGAGGGTTTCCTAGGTTGGATCAAGGGAGTTATGACTTAAGATTATCGTAGATTTGAGAGATTTACGATACCTCTTGAAGTTTTAAGAAAATAACAAGGTATAATGGGTTGCTAGGAATATGGGTTTTATTGAGAAATCGAATCCTATTCTTGGTGGTACGTTCTAGTTCGACACTTGAGAGAGGAAATTAGAAACTATAGGATTTTGATTCATAAACTAGAAAGTAAATTTGATAATAAACATATCTAAAATACATGATTGACAGTTAGGTAAAGATGATTCTATAGATTTTGCATATATTGATATTTACTATTCATTTGCTTTGATTAAATTAATTTGTTGTTTAATTACTTGAAGTTCTACAATTTGATTTTCTAATAAAAGTTAAAAATTAGTGAAAAAGATATTTGGTGAGGTGAATAATCCTAGAGGACGACAACCCGATCTTCATCAGTTATTACTACTACTTGACACACTACGCTTGCAGTTGATAGTGAACAATTACTATTGTCCCTCTGCTTAAGCGTAGTAAGAATATCTCTTGGTCACATATCACTTTTAGACATTTCGATTAATATCTTCTTTCCTTCAGAAGTCAAACGACATGCATATGAGTAACCTTTTAAATAAATGGCAACTGGATGATTATGTACCCCACATACAATGTCCACCATCCATTCATCATTAGTAGACAACTTAACTCCTTTTAACAAAAACGGACATTCACACTTTTTGGTACCGGTATTTATAACCTTCGTTTTATCTAATGCTCCAGAGCTCTTAGGAGGCTTATATACTCCACTTCTCTCACGTGCAAACTTTATCCTTGGTTTTCTACCAATTCCACCATTATCAGAAGTCTTAGTTACTATTACCAATCTATTTATCTTGCCGGTATTTCTTATCCATTCAATCAACTCATCTCTATTCTTGAATACTATATCGGTTGTAAAAGCCTCAGTGGAGTCTAATGCAAATTCCTCTTTATTCTATTCTCCAATCTGTATTAAAAAACACATTAAACAAACATTCAATAAGGATAATCTCAATGAACAATAAAGAATAACTTATTCATATAAATTACATTCAATTGATATTGGACGAGGACTACAATTAAAACAAATTACTTATAATTCAGTTAGAGTTGACTGAACTTGTCAATATTTTTTCGATAGGATTTGGATGAACATGTTCATATAAGTTTGAGAGAAGTTTATAGTTTCGTATATGTTTGGCCAATATTGGTTGAACCTTTAGGTACGTGGTTGGCTAACATTGGTTGAACGTATAAGACGTAGTTTGACCAATGTTGACTAAACTTACATGAGATGGTTCTTTAGGTACATGGTCGGCCAACATCGGTTGAACATATAAGATGTAATTCGACCAATGTTGACCGAACTTACATGAAATGGTTCAGTCGGCAATGCTTGACCCACTCCAATCGCCGTTAAAGAAGTAGAAAAAAAATTATGTTTAAAAATTTTAAAAATATTAAAAAAACTTTAAAAAAATTGAAAAAGATACCTGACATTATAAAGATTCATATTTTTTGGGAATGAGTTACGAAACATTACATCCATGTCTTCCATGTTACCAATGTAAAGGTTAGCATGTCTTATTCAACAACACTTCTTGACCGAACTTTCTTGCTATGGCTGATAGCCCATCCCATTTTGCATCTACCCAGTTAAAATATTAATAGAAGTGCACCCAAAATCTCTTTCCAAATATCAATGGCGGCAACCAAAGTACAAAAGCTTCAAGAACAGGAAAGAGGAGAAGAGGAAGAAGAACAAGAAGAAGTTCCTCAAGTTCTTCTTCTCGGTCAGATCACACCCTTCACATCCCCTTTCTTCCCAGTTGAAATTGTCAACAAATTCCATCTTCTGAGCCCATTTGATTCTCCAACAATACCTCTGCCCCAGTTCTTGACCACCAGAGCCCAATCGGCCCGGGCCTTACTCTGTTTAGGCTTCACCAAAGTCGACTCCCAAACGCTCAGCTGCCTTCCTTCTCTCAAGTGCGTTGTTGCTAACAGTGCCGGCGTTGATCACATCGACTTGCCGGAGTGCTCTCGCCGGGGCATTGCCGTCACTAATGCCGGGACCATTTTCTCGGAGAACACTGCCGATTATGTGGTTGGGCTCTTGCTTGATGTGCTAAGGCGAGTCTCTGCTTCTGATAGATATGTTCGGTCTAGGCTCTGGCCACTGAAGGGAGACTACCCTTTGGGTCACAAAATAATGGTATAAAGAAATATCATCAACAAATACCACTACAAATTTGTTTAGGTGAGGCCTAAACGTCCTATTCATTAGGTCCATAAATGCTGCTGGTGCATCGGTGAGTCCAAATGGCATGACTCTGAATTCAAAGTGTCCATACCTAGTCCTGAATGCTGTCTTCGGTATGTCTGACTCTTTGATTCTAAGTTGGTGATAACCGGACCTTAGGTCGATCTTGGAAAAACAAGTTGCTCCCTTCAGTTGATCGAACAAATCATCTATTCTGGGTAGGGGGTAGTTGTTCTTAACTGTGACTTGATTTAATTTTCTGTAGTCAATACACAGTCTCATCGACCCATCTTTCTTTTTGACAAACAATACTGATGCTCCCCAGGGTGATTCGCTCGGCTGGATAAATTCCTTCGCACTAAGATCATCAAGCTGAGTCCTTAGTTCTATTAATTCGCCAGGGGCCATTCTATAGGGTGACATGGCTATGGGGTCTGTTCCAGGGTATAGTTCTATCTTGAACTCTACTTTCCGCTTAGGAGGTAATCCTGGTAATTCTTCGGGAAACACTTCAGGGAAGTCTCTAACCACCAAGTACTCTTCTAAATTCCTCAAGGTATTTAGAGGCTCGGCTTCTATTAGGGTTTTGAATTCTTCTTTTTGATTCACAGATTCGAGAAGTGCGGACATGATATTCCTCGGGATTTTGTTTCTATCCCCATTGATTTTCAACAGCTCTCCCGAAGGTAACATCAAAGTAATCTTCTTTCAAAGGCAATCGATCTGGGCTTGGTACTCAGATAACCAATTCATACCCAAGATCACATCATAATCATTAATGGGTAAGAGTATCCATTAAACTGAAATCAGCTTATCATTAATTCTAAGGTCACAACTACATTTTTCAGTTGTTGGGACGTTTACTCCTACTGGTGTTGAAATCTTCATAAATGTACAATGGAAAGTTGTAGTTTCCTGGCTAAGTTTTCATCTATAAAATTCCAACCCATCTCTAGTACTACATGAGATAATTATTTTCGTTTAGGGTGACTCTAGATTCAGAATTCTAAGTTCTCAAAAATAAAATGATCATATTGGTTCAGTTTCTAGGTTTTATAAAATTTTGGCAATCCATGATTGTCACAGGGTACAGGATTTGGTTTTGATACATGTAAACAAGACAAGCAAACAAACAAACAACACCACACAATAATGGTATAAAGAAATTCCCAAACTTTCACTTTTATCCTCCGTATTCAAGTGTCCCATACCACTCTAGCCCGGCGATATAAGCTTCCACAAAGAAACTTCAATACACCCAAACAATGCGCAAATGTCCTACCAACTAAGGCTTCCCAAGTACCCACTATGTCCAAGCTGTCCCATACCAGTTGAACGTAGCGATACAAGCTCGTCCAGAGTTGTTAGTCATTCACCAAACATGGCCTGCTAGTCTCCAAGTTTAAGACTCCTCAAATACCCTTAAATTCCTCCATGTCCCATACCGCTTTGGAACCAAGAATAAAAGATTCATCCTGATCTTAGATTCTAACCAAACAGTTTCCATACAAGTTCTCGTCTCTAACCGATGTCCTAAAAGCTTTGAATTTGTTAGACCCACTATACTTTCATTCTCGATATTATGTTATAAGGTTTATAATTGACATATTTATCTAGCTCAAGTTGGACCTTAATCTCATAAAAATCTGATACCTACTCGCTGATACTAAGCTTCTCAAAATTTGTTGTAATACTTCCCATGATCTGAAGCCTAAGCTCTGATACCAATTTGTAACACCCCGATTTTTTCCAAAACTTAAATTTCAAGTAAAATAATGAATATTTTAATTTTATCGAGAAAAATCACTGAAAATCGAGATGTTATTCGTATCCGTCTATCTTAACCCATAATCATTATATAGATAGTAAAATTTGCAAAACTATGAATTTATATTTTTTTAACCAACTTACTGGTTAAGATAAACGAATACCCTTACATCTTCATACCCATTTTCATCTTCATACAAAGGTACTTGCCCTTGTCAATCCATTATGGACACAACATTTAAATACATTCATCAAATAGAATTAATGAATTCAAGTCCAAGGCATTCACACGTGAAATAAATCACAGGGTCTTTACTAACCGTAATAATGTTCATTGAATTTCGATTATCAATACAATCCGTTCAAATAATAAACTTTTAAAAATCAAATAAAAATATTCAGTCCTATCACCATAATACTAACAAATTAATTAACCCATCCCTACTACTCTGAACTACATCACGAACTCGCGATTTTATTCTCTTAAGTACTTGCATATGAAAAATAGGGGTGAGCTTGAAAGCCCAGTGGGTCATCTAAACGATTCACAACATTTTATCATGATACATACACAAGAACATTACAAACAAGTTTCACACATTAATCGTTGCAACATTAGATTGTTTGAGTCGAGAATTTTATCACGTTCTAAATCACGTAACTTTAGGAAATCAAACCCAGGGTGACACTACCCAAAAATTAGAAACTCGTTGGCGATATTCATCATGAATAACTGCCCTATAATAAACATTGGTGATATTCCTTAGAATAACTGCCTGCCCCATAATAAACATTGGCGATATTCCTTAGAATAACTGCCCCATAATAATCAATGACGATATTCCTTAGAATAACTGCCCCATATGTGTGATTCTTATCTTAATCGTGTTCCTTAGTGATGTCACGCCATACGTACGATATAAGTACAATATTAAGTGCATTCATAAAACATATTCAAACTCCACTACACATGGTATCATGTCACAAAGTCAATTATAATAGTATTCACGATTGAACTTTACTATGCCAATATTCCAAGTCATACGTTTCATTATCAGGCATTATAATTTATAAATGACTCTCAAATATCACATGAATTGCATGCATCCAATTATCATCTAATCAAAACAAGAAGTCATGTTAACACACATATCATCATGGCTAACAATCACAACATGGTATATATAAAATCATGTACAATAGGCATGCATAAGCAATCTAATAATACTATAGACCTAATTAATTTAACATTCCTATCTATATATCAAAATAAAATATTATGAAGGCATAAAATCATCCCCACCTGTAACGCATGCAATTTATTCTTGTCCGAATTCCTTGGTGCTTAACATACGTCCTCAACCCGCTCATTGCTGCATGCTTCCTTTGATGTAGCACAAGTAATGCCTGTTGCGGATGTTGACTAAAAGGCAAATCATGCCATTATTCTTTCAGGACAGGAGTTAAAACCCAGAGTTGGACCAATGAATAAGTCACAACCCCCACCAAAGGTAAACGTGAAAGTAGTGGATGACCCGCAACATATACCTGAAGATATATGCGTGTCTCAAATTGGCTCTTCAGGGCATACACATTGAAAACTCAGGCCACGGATGGAACAATCACCTCAACCTCTCTTATCTCGGGTTGATCTGTCCAGATCAACATCATCAACTTCGGAGTCTCAAGATCCGAAACTGACATCAAAGCTTCCTCCAGATTTTGACTCTCGAATGCCGCTAAGAACGAGAAGAAGCTTGAGAAGGCAGGTCTAAGAGGAAAGAGATTCGAGCTTCGTCTGCGGACATCTTCCCCTTTGGAGGGTCTTGCCTTGATATCTATTCGGTATCTTTCAATTTTTTTGCATCGAACAACTGCAAAATCTGATGCCACAACCTTCAATCAAGTGCTTGCATTCTTCGTGACAGAGAAAGAGAGAGATCGACAAAACGACTGAGGAGAGTGCGAGAGAGCGAGAGCGAGAGCGAGAGATCAGAGATAGTCGCGGCGAGAGCGAGAACGAGAGTAAGAGAGTAGAGAGTAGAGAGTAGAGAATAGAGAGCGAGAGTAGAGACAGTCGCGGCGAGCGAGTAGACAGTAGAGAGAGAGAGAGAGATTTGGGTTTCCGACGAGGCGTGATTGGGTTTCAGACGACGAACCAGAGCAGAAGAGGTTTGGATTTCAACAAAAACGTTTCTTGTTGGGGCGATTGGGGTTTGGAGCGGAGAGTTGAGAGTCACGGCGAGAGCGAGATTGCAGGGCGAGAGAGTAAGGAGTCATGGCGAGAATGAAATAGCGAGATTTTCAGATTTTTCAGGGATTACATTTGAAATTGGAAAGTAGATTTTTTTTTAGATTTTTCAGGGGATTACATGCTCTCAAGAAAATCATCTCGAAAGCTTGTCAGCAGAATGCAGATTATGTTCATTTTTAATTCACACTTCAGGTTATTGTTTTATAAATTGAGTACCAGTGCCAAGGATGCTCAAATTCACAAACCTTTAGATTTTAAGAGAGCATCCTTGAAAATGTATTTGCACAGGGAGATTGAGAAGGTTCCAATGATCTGAAATCTTGAGTGTAAGCAGGTTGATCTGAAATGGGTAAAAGTTATTAATGTGCATGTTAGCCTGATTTACATTAGGGGTGTCAATGGTATGACTAAAACTGTAGAATCCAACTGAACTGAGGCTTTCGGTTCAGTTTGCTTCGATTTTTCAGATGTTCGGTTCGGGTTGCAGGTTGAGAATTTAAAAATCATACCAACTCGAACCAAACCGACCAAAATTAATTTATATTAAATTTATTAATATGTTCTTGTTGTATAATTATAAATATAATTCTTATTTGTAAAATTATATGATTTTGTTATATTATCATCTTTAGATTTAAAATAAATATTGTTATATATTAAAAGGTCTAAACCGATTAACCAAATTGAATCAAACCAACTGTGTTCGGTTCGGTTTCGAGTTGAGCACTGAAATGACCTAAATCGAACTGATGACACCCCTAATTTACATTATTCATATTTTTGCAATCAAAGCTCAACTAGTACATTTGGGATATCAGAGCTTTGTTCTTTGCTATATCTTTGTTAAATTTAAGAATTAAATATATATTAAATTTAAAACTTGTAATGATTCTATTCTTCGTAGATCTTATTATTATATTTGTTATGATTCATGTATTTTGCCAACACTTCAATGGAAAAAACTTGTTTATCACATTGCAGGGATCTTCCTATTAGTAAGGACTGAGTATCAAATTCATTTATGAGCTGATTTAGAGTGACGTAATTTTTATATTTTGAGTGTTTTTTTTAAACGCTATTATTGTTGCATTGACGCAAATTAACTTTATTTTGTTTTTTTCTAAGTGGAGCTCATGATGCATGTTTGAGCCAAAATCATTTGGTACAAGGATGTTTTGGTGGATAAGCTTTTATTATCTTTCCTTGTTATTTTATTAGAATACTTTTGAAGAAAATTTGTCATTAAAAAAAAGAAGTAAAAATGTCTATATTGCACCTAACCGCAGGGCTTTTGCCCAACTAGGTATTTCAACCTTACATGTAGTTCAAAATCCAACCGACCCAAAACGGGTTGGATTATCGGATCGGATTGGTCGGGTTTTGCCAACAAGAGGAGGAGGGACTTCTTCCCCTCCCTTTTTTTAGTCCCACAACGGGACATTTGGGGGAGGGGGTGAGCTCTTCCCATGTAATAAAGGGGCACATGGGCTCGACATATAATGAATTCATTATATCTAAGAACAGAGACAATGCTTGCACAAGGGATAGCTAAGAACAGAGCTTGACACATCAAAAGTAATAGTTAAGCTTATCAAGATATATTAGCAAATGCTTGCAAAAATATTTGGATATAAGGCCAAGCTAGGAATCGATTGATTCCCCAAAACTTATTAAGCAGAAGCTAATAATGTAAATGATCACGCTGACATGCTGCATTAATATTGCAAATCATGGGATGGAACCTTCTCAAATATCTCTAATTTAATTACCTGCATATCTTGCAAAAGTTTTCAAGGATGATGCGTTTTAAATTCTTGGGAAACTTGTAAACTGTTGGTCCACCACCTCATCACGTGGGCCGCTAATGGAGGCCAACAACTCATTCAAAGAGGGCGGCCAGCGGCCAAAAATTCAGGCGCCGAATTGTTTGAGAAAATGTATTTTTCTTAATTACGAAAATGCCCCTGAATACTCATATAAATAGAGCTCTGCTTTGATCTTGAAAATTCATCCTGAGAGATCAAAGATCTAAGAGATCTAATCCTGAGAGATCAAAGATCTGAGAGATCTATCCTTAGAGATCAAAATTCTAGAGATCAAATCTGAGAGATCCAGAGAGCCTCAAAGAGAGTTTCTTTGAGAAGAGAAAGTGTGAGCCAATTTGTGAAGTTTTACCCACAAATTGAAGATACATAGTTATTGTATTTTTGTGAAAGATCCACCTAAGGGTAAAGTTTGTAATCTCATTTTATTATAGTAGAAGTCTTTAAGCGGCCTACAGGTCCCGTGGTTTTTACCTCCTTTTTAGAGGGTTTTCCACACTAAAAATCTTTGGTGTTATTTTGTTCTATTTTAGTTTAAAAATTTATCCTAGGTTTGTAGAATTGATTTCTTTCAACCATCAATTTTTCCCAACATAAACTAACTCAAGTACTCGTGGCACTAGCATTCAATTTAGACAATTAAATGAAGTTGGAACAAGGGTTATAATATGCTGATATGCTTTCAAGATGCGATGATTTTTGAGAGCTCTGATATGTCTTTGCAAAGGAGCTATTAATTAACGTAGGATATTTTACTCGATCTTGAAGAAGAAATTAAGGGCTCGTTTGATAAGAAAGCTTCCAGGTTGGCGAATGCGAGTTTAAATAACGCAGACAATGATTATGGCTGCTAAATGTGGAGATAATACAACATTTTCCAACCGAAAGAGCTCTTTGGGCACATTAGGCTAATCCTCAAACACATCCAAACCAACACTTCCAATCTCTCCATTCACCAAAGAACGTACCACGCTCGATATTAATAACGATCCCTTTCTTTCTTAATGCCGACATGACATTCTTGTTAATGATGAGGTGTGTTTCTTTAGTCAATGAACAAGAAAGGATGAGAATGTCACGCCTGGAATGCACCGCAGCACATTCTACCCAGACGCGGGCGCACTCCCACCGCAGCGGGAGCGAACGCCAGCCATTATGGATCCATAATATTGTCACATCCCAGTACACAGCACACCGCAGCGTCTAGTACCCCCGGGATCATTTGTCCATACTATTCACTCATGAATAGTACAGGGCCTCCCCCAGATTCGAACTCACAACCTCATAAGGTTTGATTTCGCAATCTGAGTAGCCACTGATTGGCTCAGTGGTTACTCAGATTGCGAAATCAAACCTTATGAGATTGTGAGTTCGAATCTGGGGGAGGCCCTGTACTATTCATGAGTGAATAGTATGGACAAATGATCCCGGGGGTACTAGACGCTGCGGTGTGCTGTGTACTGAGATGTGACAATATTATGGATCCATAATGGCTGGCGTTCGCTCCCGCTGCGGTGGGAGTGCGCCCGCGTCTGGGTAGAATGTGCTGCGGTGCATTCCAGGCGTGACAAAAAGGCCTTGAGATTGTAACACCCCGTAAATTTAATTAAATATATACGTTGAAGTACGCGTATATGAAGATGTATAATACACATATTTTATACGTATGAGCTAAATATACACGTGATAATACACGTAGTTGATACGTATGCGCTAAATATACGCGTGTATGATTAGTAAATAAATAAAATTATGAAATAAAGATGATACATGTGAATTAAATTGATTAATTTATGAGATTGGTTAATTAAAAATATGGATTTGATTATGATTGAATGAATTTAATGAAATTTGATGGAGGAGTTAGTTAATAAAGGGAGTCAAGGTGCATGGAATCATATATATATATATAAATCTAAATAAAAAATAAAATAATAAAAAAAAATAATAAAATAAATAAAATAAATAAAAAATCCTTCTAGTTGCTTCCAACGTGTGGCAACTAGAAGGAAATAAAAAAAAAAAAGAAGAAAGAATAAAAAAAAGAAAGAAATGAAATAGGAAGAAGATGAAGAAGTTGCAGAAGAACAGAGAGGCACGAGAGAAACAGAGAGAAGAAGGAGAAGAAGAAAAAGAGAGAACGCGGGATTCGCGCCAAATTCGACGTGCCGGTAAGCTATTTTTGCTATTTTTCATCGTAAAATTACTATCTAAGCTAGTTGTAACCTTTCTAGCGGATTAATTTTTGTTGTGAGAGCCGTTTTACGGCGTTTTGACAAATTGGGGTTTTGACCCCAACGTGAATGAAAACCCGCTAGGAAGCTAGAAAAATGCTTCCTGGATTGTTAGAAACCCGAATATGTGGTTAGACTCAATTTTATGATTTTTGGAGCCGTTGGACAATTTTAATACAATTTACATCTTTCGGATGAATAGTAAAAATAAATGGTAAATAGTAAATAGTGAATAGTAAATGTAAATAGTAAATAGTAAAAGTGAATAGTGAATAGTGAATAGTAAATGTGAATAGTAATAGTGAATAGTAAAAGTGAATAGTAATAGTGAATAGTAAAAAGTGAATAGTGTGAACAATGAGTTGATATTTTAGTAGCTACCGAAATGGTAAATGATGATTCTCATGATAATCTATGGTCATTTCAGTGTTTAAATTAAGAGCTTAAGGGCATGGATAAACGCTCTTGAGGAAGCCCTATTGTTGCTCGATTTTAGCAGTTGAATTAGAAAACCCGTGTAACCACTGTGAGTATAGTTTTCTTGATTTGGTTCTTGTATGGCATTGTACGCATATAAACTGTTTGATTGTACGCATGTGATATTATATATAAGGCATTGAGTTTTATGGATCATGTAAACTGATTTTAGCATTGGAGTTTGTAATGATGAGGCTTTGCGATTCCTCATTGTCATTTCGTTAGGTCTGTCCTAACAAGGGTTGCGATCCTTGAAATGACTGTTAATTGGGTAATGAGATGTTGTGGCTACCTTGTAACGGCCATACAACGGTTAGACCCGCTCTCGTGCCTTGCGGAGGAGGGAGATTGTGCATGGTGTTATTGAATTGGGTCATGAGAAGTTGTGTCTACCTTGTACGACCATACAAGAGTTAGACCCGCTCTCTTGCCTTGCGGAGGAGGGAGATTGTGCATTATGGTATTGAAAATCATGAAATTTATGATGTTGACATGTACAATATATTCATTAAATGATGCATGTGTTGAATAAGTGTTTGAAATGATTTTAAGTGTCATATTTCTATAAATGTATATAATTGCCATCTCAAGAACTATATTCACTGAGCTGTTGTTTGCTCACCCTATTTCCTCCAATATTTCAGGTATTGACTCGAAGGGAAAATGAACTTGTTATGTGTATGTATGCTTGGAGGAAATAGATTATATTTTTGTTATTTTGATATGTATACTTATCACACATTATATATGTATTATCATCTAGATGGGATGTGTGGGCATATATTTATATTGGATGAGGAAATGATAATTTGATGTGTGAATGAATGAAATGGTTATGGAATTTGATTTGTGGTATAGGTAAAAAAAAAATTTTTATGTACATTTTGGGAAGGTTTAAGAGAGTACGTGAAGGCTGACAGTATATTATATACTGTATATGGGTATGTACAGTGTATAGTATGCTGTGCCGGTCATGACGTCAGACTACGTCAGGGACGTCGTGACAGAGAATGTCTCTGTTGGTTGCAAGATCACAGATATTTGAATAATAAGGATATGGAACTAATGGCTTTTTCTTTCTTGAGTTGTATGATATAATGCAGCCGAAGGGCTCGAGTCTTTTGGCGATTTCTGAGCCGATGCTTCCAAGCCCCATAATTCCCAGTTGCTTGCCCCTCAACTGCATCCATTTAAGAGTAGGATAGATATTATGAATCAATAAGTACAGTCATTTAAGTTATAACTAGTACTCTAAACAAGATAATAAAGCCATTTTGGTATAAAAGCATGTAGAGAAATTAAGCAAGTGTTCTAGGAAGATAACCAGAATAAACTGAAAGAAAAATATGGATTCAAGGAATATACATTAATTTTAGAAAAGTGTTAAAATAACCTAAGATATGTACTTAAATCTAAAAATGATGTGCCAATACATAATATTTCTACATAAATAAAAGAAAACACCCTTCACTTACCATACACCGTATGTTTCCTTCCACTCACCACACACCGTATCAAAACAATACAATATATACGATCTTCACAGTATTATGGCCGTGATCCTTGTGGTATCGACAGTATTTCCTCTTGTCCCACCGATCAAAAAGAGTGCTCAACTTTTTCGACCATTTGAGATATTCCTTGTCTTAGATCTGTAGGAAGATTTGCTCTGTCGAGGTGGTCAAAGGCGGGTATTTCAAAGAAACGTTATGCACGCCCTTGCTTTTTTGGTCTCGTCAATCCGAATTGGACCTCTTCCCACCTCGGTTGTCCTCCTTGGCTTCGTCGTCTCTTTTCCGCTTATTGTCCTTTTTTGAACTATGGGAGGGGTTCTCTTATTCCCTTTTTGCTTCCGCCTGCTTATCCGCATTGATGTACTTCTGAGCGCGGTCTAGGACTTCCTTGTATGTTTGAACTTTTTTCTTCCCCAAGGAGTAGTGGATTCTGTTTGCTTAATGACCCTCACCCGTTGCACTTTTGATGATTCCAAACGATATTTCATGTTATCTAACTTATGTGTTGAGCATGTTTCATATTAATAAGTCTTAAAGTCATAAACAGAAACAACAAATCCATGAGAAACAGAAACAACAAATCCATCTCATGGTAGTTCCAAAAGCAAAACTTGAAGTACAACTACCGAGGAATTCTAATGTGAAAGCAATGCAAGTCAGCTAAAGTCAAACTGAATTCAACCAGAGATCAAAGCAAATGGATTGTAATATTCTTTTATGTTGTAGTTGTTGTAGATCTTCTTAGGTTGTAGGTTTCTCTCTTGATTTATCAGCCACTTATGTTTGACCGGTTTTACTCGAGACCTTTCATATTTGGTTTTTCGATTTCTTGAATTAATGACTTTTCAATTATTTATTCTTTCGATCATAATCATAAATGTTTTCTCATTATATTTATCTTAAAATGATCATATTGCATGTTTTTGAAAGTGAATATCCTATGTTTGATTATCTTCAAAAACTCACTCCATGATATTTTAACTTTGAATCTAATTGATCGTGTTTCAAATAGTTTTCATCGTTTTATCGATCACAAAACTTAAACATGTTCAAGAACGGTATTCTTGACATGCATATGTTTCCCAAGAACCTGTGGAATGCTTTCCCATTTTGTGGAACACACTCCGATTGTAAAAACACGCCTCACTAGCCTCAAACAAGTTGAAACGCACTCCAACAAGGAGAAACATGTTTCAGGTATAAGGCAAAGAGTGTGCATATCTTTCGGGTCTGGTGAAACGCGTTTCAGCCGTTTTTACACTTGTTTAATGTGTTTTTTTCTCAGGCTTACTAAAACTCATTTCAGGTTCGGTGAAACGCGTTTCAGCTCGGTTGACAAAAATCAATTGTTTTTGTCTCGAGTTTTGTGAAACGCGCTTCAGGTTCAGTGGAACGCGTTTCGGCCAGTATATGGAAATGTGCTGATTTCTCTCGGGTGTCCTGAAACACACTCTAGCTTGAATTTTCTATATTTGCTCTTTTTCATGTTTTAAACTTAAGCAACCATTGTAAGCCTTTGATTTCACAAATGCAAGATTAAAACTTCTAATCCTAGCCATTCAAAATAGGTTTAGGGTTATGAAACTTGGTTGCTATAAAAACAATCATTAACTTTTATTTTAAACACCAAGAACTTTTATTATCTCTCTGAAATTATTTTCTCTGCAACTAGAGGCAGCCTCCATTAAAGATCTGAAATTACATGCTGATGCACTGAGATTCTGGTATTGATTATTTAACAAAAGTTGTTCATCGTATTGAGTTTTATCACATATCTCATTTCTGGTTTGTTTTGAGGTAATATTATTTTGATTTCTCGATTGAATGTTGTGCATATCTTTTTGTTACTATAGTGGCTGAGAAATCCTGCAAGAAATCATTTAAAGTTGTTGTTCATTTTTTTCTTGGAGTTTGTTCCCTTGTTGAACAAATTGCCTATTGATAAACTGATGTATTACTGAAATCTAGCAAGTGTGCTAGTTGGGAAGATTCTCCTGCGAAGGATCGGTGTTTGTAATTGGTTTGATCCTCACCCGTGAAGTAGGATCAGTATAGTGAAGAGTTCTAGAAATCCTAATCGGGGAGACTAGGTAGTGGAGATAGGCTTATTGGGAAGTCAAACCACTATATATCGCTGTGTATTGTTTATTTTACTGCTTTATCTATAATCCCGTGTTTGTTTATTCAAGCATTCCAAGTATTTGTAAAAGATTCTGAAAAATTCGTCAACACCCAATTCACCCCCTTCTTGGGTGTCTATAAGAATTGTCCAGGCCTAAGCCCGGTCATGAAGGTTATGATAGTTGTTTTGTCATCACAGTCATCGACCTCAACTCGAGCGTCATCAAATCACTCGAGGTATTCCTTTAGACTTTCCCCTTGCTTTTGTCGAATGGTCAGCAAGCTATTCACCGATTTTTTCCTTTCTTTCTTACCGGCAAAGTGTCCGATAAACTGGTGAGCAAGATGGCCAAACGAGCAGATCGACCTTGGTTCCAGCTTCCAATGCCACTTCTTAGTTGGTCCCCCGAGGGTAATTTGGAAGCCTTTGCACATTGTTGCGTCGTCATATCCTTTGAACTCCATCCAAGATTTGTAGTTTTCAACGTGCTCTCTTAGGTTGATATTTTCCTTGTACGTTTTGACGTCTGCGGTTTTGACATTCTTTGGGAGTGGGGCCTGAAGTATCTATTGGGTCAAAGGTGAGGGAAAGTCTTCATACTCCGTATGAGATCAAATTTGAGTGCTTCTGGAAGGCCAGGTCAGCCTGGTCCGTACTGACCTAGAAGACTTTGCAGGAAGTAACCCTATCTTAGGTATCCCTGCCGATGCCGACTTGGGTGCGGCTGACCTGGCTGGGACCGATCTTTTTGAAGGTCGGCCTGATCTCTTCCGTGTTGACTGGACTTGGAAAGAGCTGGAGTCATGCTCCTTTTTTTTCTCCTCCAGAGAATGGCGAAGATCTCCCATGGAAAGAGATCTTTGTTATGATCAATTGAGATGCTTGCTACAACTTTTTGAGGATTTAGGTAGGGAATTGATACTCTGGTAGCGGCTTCCTCCATCTTTTCAGACCTTTGGGATTCGTTGCGGTGACAATGGAAGAGTTGCTCGCAATTCTTTGTTCTGCTCTAGTACTAGTTGAGAGATCTTCTCTACCTTCCTCTCAATATTGCTGATTCTTGCAGACTTTTGAGCAGAGCTCTTCTTATTTTTGGGAGGTTTCCCTCGCTGGGCCTTAGGAGGCTCCAACGATGTTGAGAGTTCTTTCAGATACGGGGGATTTGCCTCTTGACTCATTGTCGGAAAGCTGATATCGGCAAGATAAGTCGTCCCCACAAATGGCACCAAATGTTGATGCAGAATCTGACCAACACCAAGTCGATGAACACGTGTAGGAGACGATCATATCTGGAATTATGAACTCTCCGGTTCTGACGAGGGTTTATCAGCTTGATCTGAGAAGAAAAGATAAAACAATAACAATAACCGGTGTGGTGCCGGCCGAAGACCCTTCGATGCCGAAGTTAGAGCTTGTTTAAGACTATAACAGTAACTCTTGTAGAAAGTTGTTCGTACTTTATGGTGAGGGTGATAGGTCTTATTTATAAAAAGGTCCTCTGGCCGGAGTGGCTAGCTGCCCGGTAGGCATGGTGCCACGTGTCGTTTCGTTGTTGGTCGAGATGAGCTGGATGAGCTCATCTATTTCGAGTTGGTCTTGGAGAAAGAATTTCATCCTGTCCTGGATGATCCCTATCTTCCAAATTCATCTCGGAGTAGGAATCTTATCTCATCTCGGATGATCCCTATTTTCCTAATTTGTCTCGGAGGAGGAATCCTATCTCGTCTCTATGTCGGAGTCCATGTTTGAGAATGCAACTACCTCAGATTCCTCGGGATACGCCGTGCAAGAATGAAGTCCCTAATCTTATTTGTTTCGTTTAGGATGATCAGCTCGGACACGGGCCGAGCTATCGCTTTAACCGAAATAGCCCCTAGCTCAGCTCAGTCGGACCGAGCTATTGCTAACAACGCGTTTTCGGGTTTATCGTATGTATCATCTCGCTAGGTCGGCTCGGCCACATTCATGGTTGAGTACAACTCGATCTGGCCAGGCTAATCTAGCGGTCGTAACTTTACACTATTTTTCCTCGTCACCTCGGCTCATTTATTGTAAAACGTAGCTAACACATCTCGAGAAGCCAGCTCAACTTCCCTTATGATAACCAGGTGAGCTCCAATCCGAGCTGACCATCCAACAAATTTTATGATAATTGAGGTATTTGTCCAAATTGAAGGTCGAATGGCCTTAAAACACTTATTTGGTCTTTATATAGAGTGTGTAGTCAAAATGTTGAAATTATGTCATGCGGGCATGGTGATGGCATGCATGGCTTTAGGCTTCTATGTTTGCATAATTAAGTTGCACGTATGTATGCATGGTATTGCAACACGTGAAAAGGTGTCAATAGTTATCCCCTTTGTTTTCATGTTTATTTGCGTTGACACCTCTTTTTTATAATTTTATTATATTAGTCTAAAATAAAGATCTTTCACAATATAGGAGAAAAATATTACAGGGGCTAAAAAAGTTTAAAATAGGAAACAAAAATTCTAAAATGGCATTAAATGAAAAGAGTGGAAAAGTTAACGCGAACTGTAAATGCATTAAATATAACGTGAATAAAGTACTCTGAAATGCACTCCTTACATGTCAGCGTGGTGCTCTAAAATACTCGCTTTGGAGAGCTTTATTAAATATTAGTATTAGATGAGTACATAAGTGATTTATGAAGAATTCGGGCTTAATGACATTGATTAGTATAGGGTTTTAAACTTAAATTCTCAATACATAAAAATGGTTGGAGAGTGAAATTGACTGTTAACTAATCTTAAAAAAACAATGGATTTTTTTCATTGTAGTACCAACGATAATTATCGTGCTGGAAGAACAACCTTTAAGGTTTCATATCAATTATAAATAGGACATTGGTAAGATATCATTTTTAAACCTAGTGTTAGGGTAACTAATAAATTCTTATTTTGGGCACTTTAAGTATCAAACGATATACTTTACAAGTTTTTTTTTTAAATATATATTTAATTCTAAAATTATTATTCTTATATTTTTAAACAATTTTTAACTTTAATTAATAAAAACTATTTTATGTGCAGGTATGATGCGTGTGAAATTTAAACTTGTAATTGAAAATAATGAAAATAAAATTTTGAGTTTTGAGTATTAAGAAGGAAAATGATTAGTTGACATTGTTTTTTGACACACATTTTTTGTATTACAAGTGAGAGTGGTTGAATTACTTCAAATCAGACGACAACACCTTGTATCAAGCAATCAACGCGGGATACGAGCTCTTGTCACATTATTCAAGGCAATTCAATCACTCTCACTTGTAATGTCAAAAATGTGCGTAAAAAAAACTATATCCTTGTAGCATTACCCTATTAATAAAACTAGTTTTTATTTTAAGATATAAATGATGTATGTAAGTCCAAGAGTCTTTTTTTTTTCTTTAAAAATAGCAAAAGTGTAAAAAATACTGAAATATAATAAAAAGGTTAAACTAGAAAATTTTCGTCAAGTCTAAAAATAAGAATAGTGAAGATTATCGTAATTACCATATAAATTTTATAAATAAGTTTTAAAATAAAAGATAATTATAAAATTTAAAGGTTTAATTGTCAAGTTTTGACAAAAATGATATATTTGCATTGTAAGTAACTAATGTGCATGACACGTGATTCTTTTATTATTTTAATAAATAAATTTTTAAGTTTTATAATTTCTTTTTAATTGTTAATTTTTACAAAAATGTTATATTTTTAATAAAACTAAAAATGTAAATTTCTCCTTAGGTTAGAATGCTATAATTGAAAAGGAAAATTTTAAAATAGCATTATGAGCCTCAAAATGTATAGAAGATTATGAGAGTAGCATAAAATAATTAAATAGATTATTAAACTAATACAGGACTCAACAAAGCTTTCAACGATAATTTTAAAATAAATACAAAAGTATAATAAGTGACTGTGACTGCACGGACGTATAAGCATGGTAGCAAATTACAGCGAAACCCAACAGCCTTGGAGGTGAAGAGCATGTGAGTGCATTTTAATGTACCCTCGTATAAAAAAAAATGTAGACCCCGGGCGGGAGTTGCGCCTAGAGGTATCAACGATTTGGTTTGTGTCAGTTTAATCTTCAAACCTAACTCAGATCAAATATAATCAAGTTCGATTTAATTTAGGCTTATCGGTTTAGTTTAATTTTTTTATATTTTTTTCAAATTTTTTAAATTACCAATTCGAACTAAATCAAACTGAACATAATCAATTTAATTAGATTTGAGTTGATCGATTGAAAATTTTAAATGCATATAAATTAAATAAAAAAATTTAATTATATAAGAATATATATGAAATAATCTTAATTTTTCTAATGGATATTTAATAAATTTAAAAAAAAATCTTTGCTATATAAGATAATTATATAATTTTTAGGACAATGTTCCTATATATCATAAAAGAATATTAGACATTAAAAAAATAGATGTCAACAGTTTTAGTTTTACAATCAGCGAAGTTTGATTTAGATTAGTTTTTAAAACTTTAAACTATAATTTGAACCAAACTTATCAACTTTTTTCAAATCTAACCTAAATCAAACTTATTAAAAACCAAACCAATGGAACCAAACACATCGATTTAATTCAGTTTTGTGATTGGAGTCAATCTATTGATACCCTTAGTTGTATCAGATAGCTTTAGCACAAGTCCTTTCCACTTTTTTATTTTACTTTTCTTTTTTCGAGTAGACCAACCCAAGTGAGTCGGGTTTGAGATTTTTTTTTTCTAGTATATTGTTTTATTCTTTTAGTTTTTTCATCCTTGTTTTTTTTTTTTTTTTTTTTGTCTTTCTCACATTATTTCTTTTTTGTTTTTTACTTCTTATTTTTTCATATTTTTGATCTTTACTTTTTTTAATATTAATAAAATTTAATATTAGTTTTATTTTTAAGTTTTATATTTTATTATGAGACTAATGTGCAACCAAATGCAATATATAATATGATATTTTAAAGAAATTTGCTTAGGATTTCCACACAACCAAATTCAAAAACATGAAATTCTCATCGTCACATCTTTCTCAATCATTTTTTCAGGAATTTAATACAATGTTTGGTTTCCAATCTAAAATCTGTTTTCAATTTTCAAATAGTAAAAAATAGAAAACGACATGAGAAAACTTGTCTGGTAAACCGGTATTAATTGAAAATTGCTTTTTAAGTTTTCCTTTGCAAAAAGAAGAAAACTTGAGAAATTATAAAATTGTCATTTTTTAAGTGTTCTTCAATTACTTTTTAGGTACCATGAAAGTAGGAAAACTGTCTTAAGGTACCCAACAAAAGAAGCCCAAAATTCTTATTCTCATTCTAAGACTCGTGCATACCAAATTTCACCTAATGGTAAAACATAAAACTGTGTGTGAATACAGCTCTCATAAAGGATTTTTATTTTTATTTATTTTTAAAAAGACACTTCTTAGAGTGTATTTTCCCAATGTGTGCGGTAGAGTGCATGTTGACACTTTTTTTTTCTTTTTACCTTTTAAAATCTTTTTAAAATATATTGGAAAACACAATCCTCGACATCTTTTTTTATGTTGTATTACGTGACAATGTGTCATGTAACGCCTCTAACCAATTTGAAAAAGGTTTTCCTCACCTTGTACGTGACCCATCAGCATGAGTGGAGATTTGCATTGAAGTATAGTGTTGGCCAGCATTGCTCAATCTTTTTTTTCAAAAAAAAAAGAAAAAAGGTTCTCTTTTTCTTTTTCTTTTCTTTTTTCTGGTTTTTATTTTTTGCATTTAATCTTGTTTTTTTAACTTAAAGAATTAGTTTTTGTCATAAAAATAAATTCTATTCAAACCTTAAATCCTAAACCTTAAGAACTAATTGTTTATAATTATAATTTTTTAATTGACTGCAATTATTTGACAAAATTGATATTTTTGATAATTTAGAATTTTCTTAATTAATTAGATTTCTTTTTTCTTTTAACAATGTTCAATTGTAGAAAAAAATTAGTATGTTTATAAAAATATAAACATAAAAAAAGATGGAAAGAAACAAAGAAATAGTGTAAGAAGGACATGAAAAAAAATCAATAAAATAAAGGAGAAGTCATTAAAAAAAAAAAAAAAGTCACAAACCCAATTATCGTGTTGGAAGAACCTATAAGGTTTCATATCAATTATAAATACGACATTGGTAAGATATCATTTTTAAACCTAGTGTTAGGGTAACTAATAAATTCTTATTTTGAGCACTTCAAGTGTCAAACCATACTTGAAGTGCAGGTATGATGCGTGTGAAATTTAAACTTGTAATTGAAAATAATGAAAATAAAATTTTGAGTTTTGAGTATTAATAAAATTATTTTTTTTATTTTAAGATATAAATGATGTATGTAAGTCGAAGAGCTTTTTTTTTTCATTAAAAATAGCAAAAGTGTAAAAAAATACTGAAATATAATAAAAAGGATAAAATAGAAAATTTTCATGTAAAGTAATTCTAAAAATAAGAAAAGTGAAGATTATCGTAATTACCATATAAATTTTATAAGTAAGTTTTAAAATAAAAGATAATTAGAAAATTGTTTGATAGCTGAGAAAATAGTGATTTTCTTGAGAAAAATTTATTTTCTAGTGTTTGGTTGGCAAAAAAGGTGAGAAAAAAAATTTTAAATTTTTTTTTGGGCCCACCATTTTCTCACCATAATTTTCTCAGCTAAGGGGGTGAGAAAATAATATATACACTAATTTGAAGAAATTACAATCATATAACTAAATAACTAATTAATAACCAACTGTAACAAAATTTTTCCTTGTTCAATCAAATAACTATGAGAAAATTTCTCAAGTACATTTTCTCAAGAAATTTTCAAGGAAAAATTTCTTAGCTATCAAACACACCCTAAAAGGTTTAATTGTGAAATTTTGACAAAAATGATGTATTTGTATTATAAGTAACTAATGTGCATGACACGTGATTCTTTTTTTTTATTTTTATAAATAAATTTTTAAGTTTTATAATTTCTTTGTTATTGTTATTTTTTACAAAAATGTTATATTTTTAATAAAACTAAAAATGTAAATTTCTCCCTAGGGTAGAATGCTATAATTGAAAACAAAAATTGTAAAGCAGCATTATGAGCCTCAAAATGTAGAGTAGATTATGAGAATAGCATAAAATAATTAAATAGATTGTTAAACTAATACTGAACTCACTGTATTACTATCATATATTTTAAAATTATAAAATAATAACAAAGTTTTCAAAGATAAAAATATAAAAATATAAACATAAAAGAAGATGAAAAGAAACAAAGAAATAGCGTAAGGACATGAAAAAAAAATCAATACAATAAAGGGGAAGTCATTAAAAAAAAACAGAGAAAAAAAAAGTCACAAGCCCAACGCAGCTTTTGCTCAGAGCATGTAGTCGCACGTTTCCATTCTCTTCGGGGAATCCTAAGAGAACGGTTAAAATAACTGTCTTTTTCATCCCTTAGCAGCCGCCCCTCAATCACCTCCTTAACTTCCCACCAATCTCTTTCAGTTTTTATTAGGTTTTCTTTGCTTTTTAACAGTAGACAGTTAAGTTGATTTGGTCGTCTCCCCTTTTCTTCTCCCTTACTTCCCAATCCAAAACCACACGGACAGCAGCAACAACACTATCTTCTTCTTGCTTATTATTACCAGTACAACCAACCACCGTTTAATTTCCTGATGTTTTTACCATTTTTTTGTGTTAAAATCTTTTATTGCTTTACTTACACTTCATCAGTTTCAGGTTATTAGTATTATTACACGATGATGACAGCAGGAGAGGTTCTAGGGGTATACGGCGACACTTTCAATAATCTTCCCATTAACAGTACTACTACTCTTTTGGACCCATTCTGGGATCTCCACACAACTCCTCTTGTTAGCAACAATTCTGATCATGCTAATAATTATTCCAATATTCTTGATCTTCCATACTATAACTCTTCTTATTACCCATCATCTGACTTATCATTCCCAGATCAAATCTTCTCACCTGATCATGACTTAGACGTTCATGACTACTACTACCCAAACTCAAAACGGCAGAAGAGCTATTGCAGCAGTAGTGATGATATGGAGTACTACAACCCTGATTTTTTGCTGAATTGCTTCAAAGGGTTCCCTAGTACTGTGAATATTGCTATTGACTATTACTCGAAAGAGCCCGAGTTCTTGCTTTCTGAGATTGATCATCAGGTGCAGAAGAAGCCACTACTGCAGGCTTACTCTGAAGGGTATAATGTAGAGAAATCAAAGAAGGTGCAGGTGAATACTAATAATAATGGTGATGAGGGTTTGTCAGCGCAGAGTGTAGCAGCAAGGCAAAGGAGGAGAAGGATCACTGAGAAGACACAAGAGCTTGCTAAGCTTATTCCTGGTGGGAACAAGATGAACACAGCTGACATGTTTCATTCTGCTTTCAAGTATGTCAAGTTTTTGGAAGCCCAACTTGGAATTCTTCAACTCATGGCCTCACTTGATCGTCAGGTGAATTAATCTCCATTAAATATTATATACTAGTACCAATAATTAATAGTCTATTTTTCTCTAATTAATTTTCTTCATTTTTTTGAAGTGTAATGGTTGGTGGGTATGTGCAGGAAAGTAAAAATGATAAAGCATCTCATAGTAATATTGTTGCAAAAGAAGATCAGCAACTCCAAGTTCTTCTTGCATCACCAGTTGTACAAGAGAAGCTAAGCTCAGAGGAGAAATGCTTGGTTCCAGAACAACTGGTTGAAACCCTTGCAAAAGATCGTGAGACTATTCCAATGGATAATTCATCCATCTCTGATAAAAAGACTGATCATCACATGTAATTGGTTCAACCAAGTAACTGAAAAGAAGCTGATGCGAGCATATATGGGGAGAGCGTTTCTTAAATTTTTTTTTTTCATTTTAATTTGTTGACTTTTTTTTTTTTTTTTGTGTGTGTGTATGTGTGTCTTTTTTATTTAATTTTTTTATTTATGTAAATGCTCATTTTTTTTGGAGAAGAAAATTATTATTTCAATCAATTCCTTTTAGTGAGACTCTGAGATCTTGGCATGTAGGGAGTGGATGCATTAAACTATATATATATATTGCATTACCCCAATTTGAAAAGAAATGGTTTTTTTTTTAACGTTTAATTTTTAATACCTAAAAATTATTTAAGGTGTCAAAAAGTTTTCATCCATCAATATTTAAGCTCCACAGGTACCGTAATCAATCATGATTTGATTTCAAATGTGTCCTCACATGCACATCAAAGTTCAAATTTCCAAAATAATGAAATTTTCAAGTGTTAATAAATTATTATTTTTCACCCAGTTTTTTATGGGCTCGCCACTTACTACAAATATATAAAAATATTGCTAAAATTGACCTCCATCACAAAGCATATATAAAAGTCATGTTGGGGTTAATTCAGATTGCAAAATCAGAAAACTATATAACACAAATGTTGCATGAAAGCTATCTTATGCTCACTTACCTATCACTACATGCAATTGAAAAAACAAAAGGCTTTTGTATAAAAAGGTTCATAGTTAAAAGTAATTTCTCGTCCTTAAATGGTTTTTGGCTACTAAAAAGTCGTCTTCTTCTCTCCAACAAGTGACGGCGCCTCTTCTTTCTATCTTTCTATCTTTCTTTCTGTCTTTCTTTCTTCATTTTCATTTACATTTTCTTTTCCGAATTTTCGCGACGCCATCGAAGTCCTCTCGTTCTCACTGTAACAGAGCACGGACGGATCGTCGAACCAGCTTCGCTTGGCGTATTCGCGCGATCGATCGCGTGATCTCTGTTGTTTTGGTTTTTCGGATCTGGGAGTATATTATCGTGAGGAGAATTTAGAAGAGGGTGGTACGTGGTTCTTGGAGCGTTCGAATCAGGAGTTAAAGGGTTAGGTTTTCGTTCGATCTTTGCTCGGATTTGAGCGGAGATGGCCTTGTCTGGTATGAGAGGTCTCTCCGTCTTCATTAGCGATGTTCGAAACTGCCAGAACAAAGAGCAGGAGAGACTGAGAGTTGATAAGGAGCTCGGCAACATCAGGACTCGTTTTAATGGCGAAAAGGTTAGGGTTTCTCATCGCTTTCTTGATTATTATTATTATTATTATTTTTCTAATGTTTTTTGTTGGTTATGTAGCTGTCTATGCGTGTTATTTTCATTGTTTCTGGGATCATTTTTTTTTTAAATTATTTGATCTTCCGGATTCCGTCAATGCGAGGTTAGATTTTTAGGGTGAATGTTGTTGGACATTTGGGAGATGGAATTGGAGCTGGGTTATGATTTTTGGTGGTGTAATTTTGATCTAAATATTTACTGTAGCCAAGAAAAGACAATTAGAAAAGTGTTTGATAGCTGAGAAAATAGAAATTTTCTGGAGAAAATAGTGATTTTTTTAAGAAAATTTTATTTTCTGGAGAAAATAGTGATGTTTTTAAGAAAATTTTATTTTCTAGTGTTTGGTTGGCAAAAGAGGAGAAAAAAATTTTAAAATTTTTTTTCGGGCCTACCATTTTCTCACCATAATTTTCTCAGCTAAGGGGGTGAGAAAATAATATACACTAATTTGAAAAAATAACAATCGTATAACTGAATAACTAATTAATAACCAACTATAACAAAAAATTTTCATGTCCAATCAAATAACCATGGAAAAATTTCTCAAGTACATTTTCTCAAGAAATTTTTTTCGAGAAAATACTATTTTCTCAAAGAAAATTTTCTTAGCTATCAAACACACCCTAAAAGGTTTAATTGTGAAATTTTTGACAAAAATGATGTATTTGTATTATAAGTAACTAATGTGCATGACACGTTATTCTTTTTTTTTAAATTTTTATAAATAAATTTTTAAGTTTTATAATTTCTTTGTTATTGTTATTTTTTACAAAAATGTTATATTTTTAATAAAACTAAAAATGTAAATTTCTCCCTAGGGTAGAATGCTATAATTGAAAAGGAAAATTGTAACGGAGCATTATGAGCCTCAAAATGTAGAGAAGATTATGAGAGTAGCATAAAATAATTAAATAGATTGTTAAACTAATACAGGACTCACTGTATTACTATCATATATTTTAAAATTATAAAATAATAACAAAGTTTTCAAAGATAATTTTAAAATAAATACAAAAGTATATAATATGTGACTGTGACTGCATGGACTGTATAAGCATGGTAGCAAATTACAGCGAAACCCAACAGCCTTGGAGGTGAAGAGCATGTGAGTGCATTTTAATGGACCCTCGTGCCTACAAAAAATGTAGACCCTGAGCGGGAGTTGTGCCTAGATGTATCAACGAATTTGGTTTGGGTCAGTTTAATCTTCAAACCTAACCCAAACCAAATATAATTAGGTTTGATTTAGTTTAGGCTTACCGGTTTAGTTTAAATTATCAACCTGAACTAAATCGAACCAAACATAATCGGTTTAGTTAGATTTGAGTTGATCGATTTAAAATTTTAAATGCACATATATTAAATAAATAAATAAAAATAATTATGTATATATGAAATAATTTTAATTCTCCTAATGTATATTTAATAAATTTTAAAACAATCTTTGCTATATAAGATAATTATATAATTTTTAGGACAATGTTCATATATATCATAAAAGAATATTAGACATTAAAAAATAAATGTCAGTAGTTTTAGTTTTACAATCGATGCGGTTTGGTTCAGATTAGTTTTTAAAACTTTAAACCATAACCGAAACCAAACATGTTCAGTTTCGTGATTGGAGGCAATCTATTATACCCCTAGTTGCTCCATATGGCTTTAGCCCAAGTCCTTTCCACTTTTTATTTATTTATTTTACTTTTTTTAGTAGTCCAACCCAATGTGAGTGGGGTTTGAGATTTTTTTACCATAAAAAAATTTCTTGTATATTGTTTTATTTTTTTATTTTTTTTATGTCTTTCTCACATTATTTCTTCTTCTTTTTTACTTCTTATTTTTTCATATTT
The DNA here is from genome assembly GCA_035771175.1 of Paratinospora sagittata. Lineage (NCBI taxonomy): Eukaryota > Viridiplantae > Streptophyta > Magnoliopsida > Ranunculales > Menispermaceae > Paratinospora > Paratinospora sagittata. Next base: position 10,649,566 of record CM069608.1, read on the forward strand.
TTTATCTTTACATTTTGGCATATTAATAAAATTTGATAATAATTTTAATATTAATAAAATTTAATATTAATTTTATTTCAAGTTTTATATTTTATTACGAGATTAATGTGTAACCAAATGCAATAATATGATATTTCAAAGAAAGTTGTTTAGGATTTCCACACACAACCAAATTCAAAATTATGAAATTCTCATTTTCTCAATCATATTTTTAGCAATTTAAGACAATGTTTGGTTTCCAATCCAAAAATTGTTTTCAATTTTCAAATAGTGAAAAATAGAAAATAACATGAGAGAATTGTCTGGTAAACCAATATTAATTAAAAATTGCTGTTTAAGTTTTCCTTTGCAAACAAAAAAAAAACTTGAGAAATGACAAAAATGTATTTTGTAAGTTTTCTTCTATTACTTTTTGGATACCATGAAAGTAGGAAAGTTGTTTTAAGGTACCCGACCAAAGAAGCCCTAGTTCTTATTCTCATTCTAGGACTCATGAATACCAAATTTCACCTACGGGTTTGTGAAAACACACATAAAACTGTGTGTGACCGCAACTCTCATAAAATATTTTTATTTTATTTTATTTATTTTTGAAAAAAGACACTTCTTATTTTTTAGAGTGCATTTTCCCAATGTGTGCGATAAAGTGTGCGTTGACACTTTTTTCTTTTCACTTTTTTAAATACTTTTAAAAAATATTGAGAAAACACAATCCTTGACATCTTTTTCTACGCAGTATTACGTGGCAATGTGTCATGTAACGACCTCTGACCAATTTGAAAAAGGTTTTCCACACGTTGTGCGTGCTACATCAGCATTAATGGAGACTTGCGTTGAATTATAGCATTGGCCCAACGTTGCACAATCTTTTTTTTCAAGAAAAAAAGGTTCTCTTTTTTTTTTTCTGGCTTTTATTTCTTACATTTAATCTTATTTTTAACTTAAAGAATTAGTTTTTGTCATAAAAATAAACTCTATCCAAATCTTAAACCCTAGAACCTTAAATCCTAAACCTTAAACTTTAAATGTTTATAATTATAATTTTTTAATTGACTGTAATTATTTGTCAAAATTGATATTTTTGATAATTTGGAATTTTCGTAATTAATTAGATTTTTTTTTTCTTTTATCAATGTTCAATTGCAGAAAAAAATTTGTTTGTTTATAAAAATATAAACATAAAAAAAGATGAAAAGAAACGAAGAAATAGCGTAAGGACATGAAAAAAAAATCAATACAATAAAGGAGAAGTCATTAAAAGAAAAGAAAAGAAAAAGTCACAAGCCGAACGCAGACCCTTTTGCTCAGAGCATGTAGTCGCACGTTTCCATTCTCTTCGGGGAATCCTAAGAGAACGGTTAAAATAACTGTCATTTCCATCCCTTAGCAGCCGCCCCTTGATCACCTCCTTAACTTCCCACCAATCTCTTTCAGTTTTTATAACACCCTGATTTTCAAAACTTAATTTTTTTATAAAATAATGAATATTTTAATTTTATATAAAAATATCACTGAAAATCGAGATGTTACTCGTATCCGTCTATCTTAACCCATAACCATTATATAGATAGTAAAATTTGCAAAACTATGAGTTTATATTCTTCCAACCAACTTACTGGTTAAAATAAACGAATACCTTTAATTCTTCATACAATCTGTCACACCCCGCCCGGACGCGCCTAAACCGGCGGTACACTCACGGACGGGGCGCGCATTTGGAACAATAACAATGGTAACAACAGAGTGTGCAGCGGAAATACGGTACACACAGTACAAATCTGATTTCATTTAATTCAGAATACTTTTGTACATGAAACGGTCAAGGGAACATACTCCGAAAATCCCCAATGAATCATACAAAGGGTACAAAATGTGGGCCCCATAACCTGCACCCAGTTCACCCTAATTTCCTGTGAAAGATTGGATAATAATGGAGTGAGCTTAACGCGCTCAGTGGGTAAATAGTGCATGAGTATAACAATTAATAAAGCATACTTCAATATCAAATATCTTAAATACACATGTGAGCATCATAATCAATCAATATGTATGCATGCATGACACCATCTCGTAATGGTTTGATGAACGTACATCGCCTGAATTCAAGTACAGGAACGATGCTCTGGATTCACGTACTAATGTCCCTCCCCGGGTGTAGCCGGGTTCTCATGTACGTCCCTCTCCAGAGAAATATAATGAATAGCGAGCAATGCTCCTAACTATTCTATGAGTCATAAACCATATACGTCCCCAGGTGGTGATATGTATGATGCCAATGCATGAACTGGTCTAGTCTTTTCTTGATATTTAGACTGACTTTGGCAACGTCTGGTGATCCTTATCAGGGTCGGTATCACGACGTGCAAGATTAGGACATTCAGTATTACTGTATAAGCTGATAGCTTTCAATAAGACCAACTAGATCAGTCCCCAGTTGAGAGGTGAGACACATGGTTTGCTTAAATACCAATCGCCTAGAGCGGCCCGCTGCCTCCCGTTTACTATTTAAAGTTACTGAGGACAAGACCGAGTCTAGTTGAGTCAGATTGACCACAAATTCGGCATTATAACAGTGCAATACATGAATTCCAAATATACAGGCATATGTGCGGCAATATAAACAGTATATGACATAATGCAGTGTAAATGAATAGTAGACATAATAATAATTGAATGTAAACTTTAATAAAAGTTATGAAACACGCAAACCTATGTTTCGTTCCCCACCTTCAGATAAAACTTCTTCTTTAAGATATGACGCTTTCCTCCGGACAGAACTTCATTGCACCGCTTTCCTCCGGACAGAACTTTGTTGCACCGCACCGAGAGTCTCGGACAGAGAGTCTCAAAAACTTAGAATGCGTGGAAAGGAGAAGAAATTCACAAGAGAAGGTGATTTGGTGTGAGGAATGAGAAATGAAGAGGTTTCTTATATAGAGATTTTTGCGCCTGAACGTTCTGGCATGCGCCTGAACGTTCTGGCATGCGCCTGTACGTTCTGGCATGCGCCTGAACGTTCTGGCATGCGCCTGAACGTTCTGGCATGCCTTGCGCCTGAACGTTCTGGCATGCGCCTGAACGTTCTGTCATGCGCCTGAACGTTCTGGCATGCGCCTGAACGTTCTGTCATGCGTTGCCCAAATAATAAATTTTTTTTTTTTTGTGAAATACAGGGTATTACACTCTACCCCCCTTAAAGGGATTTCGCCCTCGAAATCAAGTCAAGTAGTGATGAGGGTTATCGGCTTGAGAAGTAGCCACAGGTGGATAAGGAGGCCACTGCATGTGTGCATCACTATATCCATTGATATTATTTTCAGACATCTGCGTAGTTATTGAAGTGAAACAATGGATCAAGATAGGTGTAAACAATGTTTCATCCTGGGATTGATAAGTGAAAATGATACAATGTACCACATCATCAGTTGGTACTAGAAAACAATTCAGGGTATTTCTGTTTAATTGTTGCTTCTAGTGCCGTGGTGATCCCAGAGCACTTTCACAAGTGGTATGCTACGGCGCCGTAGTTCTTGAGTTTTTCGATCTAAAATCTGGATTGCTTTCTCCTGATACGTATTGCCTTCCTCAACCCGAACCTCAACTAAATGGATAATATGCGAAGGATCAGGACGACACTTGCGAAGCATAGATACGTGAAAAATGTCATGAACCTTAGGCATGGACGATGGAAGGGACAAACGATAAGCAAGTTTGCCAATACGTTCAATGATCTGAAATGGACCGATATATCTCGGGGAGAGCTTGCCTTTGATTCCAAAGCGTTTGACACCTCTTGTGGGCTTGACTTTCAGAAAAACAAAGTCCCTCTTATCAAATTCTAGAGGTTGTTTCCGCTTGTCAGCATAGCTCTTCTGTCGACTCTGTGCAACGCAAAGTCGTTCCTTTACTAGTGTGATCTTCTCAGAAGTCTCTTGAACTAGTTTAGGGCCTAACTGCGGTTGATCTGCCATATCTAACCAGCATACTGGTGATCTGCAAGGCCGACCATAGAGAGCCTCGTATGGTGCCATGCCGATACTAGTTTGGTAGCTATTGTTGTATGCAAACTCAGCTAGATGCAAATACTTTGCCCATCCGTCATTAAAGTCCAAAATACAGCAGCGTAACATGTCTTCTAAGATTTGGATAAGCCGCTCTGACTGCCCATCAGTCTGAGGGTGGAAGGCTGTGCTCATAGTGATCTTAGAACCCATTCTATTCTGGAAGCTTTTTCAAAAGTTAGATGTGAATCGAGGGTCTCGATCGTGAGTGGTATGCCATGAAGGCATACGATCTCTCTTTCATATAGTTCTGCAAGTTTGGCGGGATTATCCGTGAACTTGATTGGCAAGAAGTGTGCAGACTTTGTAAGTCTGTCAATGATAAACCAGATAGCATCTTGCCTTTTATTGTTTTGAGGTAAGGCCGTGACAAAATCCATTGCGATGTTCTCCCATTTCCATTCTCCAATAGGTAACGGTTGGAGAAGTTCAGAGGGAAGTCTTCATTCTGCCTTGACTTTCTGGCAAACGAGACATCGAGCAACGAAGTCTGCAATTTCCTTCTTCATTCCAGAAAATCAGAATTGTCGCTTGACATCCTTGTACATCTTGTCACCCCCAGGATGCATAGCGTACCTCGAATAGTGCATCTCAGTAAGCACTTCTTTACGAACCTCAGGATCGTTCGGTAGGCAGAGACGTTTTTTTATAGAAAACGGTGCCGTCTCTAGAGACTGACCAATGAGGAAGGTCCTGGCCGCTAAGTAGAAGGTCTCATTTCTCCATTAACATAGGGTCATTGGCTTGAGCGGCTGAAATCTTTCGAACAAGCTCAGAGTTGACTGATAATTGAGAGAGTCGTGGTCTTGGTCCTTCGACGTTCAGCTGTAGGTTAAAGTTCTCCAACTCTATAGCCAACTTCCCCATTTCGTAGTTAAGAGTGCAAGCAACATAAGATTTTTTACTCAGGGCATCGGCCACAACATTAGCCTTTTCGGGATGGTACTGGAGTTGAAAGTCATAATCTTTCAAGAATTCCAACCATCGTCTTTGGCGGAGGTTAAGGTCTCTCTGAGTGTATATGTATTTAAGACTCTTGTGATCCGAGAAGACCTCAAACCGTTCGCCGTATAGGTAATGACGCCATAACTTCAGTGCAAATACGACAGCTGCAAGTTTCAAGTCATGCGTTGGGTAATTACCCTCATGAATCTTCAGTTGTCTGGATGCATATGCAACCACTTGGCCTTCTTGCATTAGCACGACACCTAAGCCTTGGAGAGAGGCGTCGGTGTATAATGAAAAGCCAATTGCATTTCTTGGAGTGATAAGTACAGGTGCTGTCGTGAGGCGTTTCTTCAATTCCTGAAATGATGCTTCACAGGCGGGATTCCAGAGAAATCGCACGTCATTTCGAGTGAGCTTGGTCATAGGTTCAGCAATCTTTGAGAAGTCCTTGATGAAGCGTCTGTAATAGCTAGCCAACCCAAGAAAACTCCTAATCTGAGTAACAGTGGTAGGCTGCTTCCAGTTTAAAACTGCTTCAACCTTAGAAGGATCTACCTCAATGCCATTGCCTAAAACCACATGGCCTAGGAATTGAACTCTTTTTGCCCAAAATTCGCACTTACTCAACTTTGCATACAGTTGGTGGCTTCTCAAGGTCTGGAGGACTATCTTCAAATGTATTTTATGGTCTTCCTTGGTTGAAGAATATATCAAGATGTCGTCCACAAAAACCACCACAAATCGGTCTAAGTATAACCTGAAGATGCGATTCATCAAATCCATGAATGCAGCAGGTGCATTTGTTAGACCGAACGGCATAACTAAGAACTCGTAATGACCATACCGAGTTCGGAACGCCGTCTTGGTGATGTTCGACTCTCGGATCCGGAGTTGGTGATAACCGGAACGTAAATCAATCTTAGAGAAAAATTTGGCATCTCTAAGTTGGTCGAACAAGTCATCGATCCTGGGTAATGGATATCTGTTCTTGATGGTGACGTTATTCAACTTGCGATAATCGATGCAAAGTCGTAACGAACCATCCTTTTTGCGAACAAATAGAACTTGAGCGCCCCAGGGTGATGAACTCTTTCGGATGAAGCCATTACTCTCTAATTCCTTAAGTTGTTTGTCTAATTCGACCAGTTCGACATTCGACATTCTGTATGGTGGAATGGAGATAGGCCCTGTCCCTGATATGAGGTTGATCTCAAAATCGAATTCCCTAACTGGAGGTAGACCAGGAAGGTCATTAAGAAAAACTGTTGGGAATTCAGATATGACTGGAACATCATGTACTTCGAGAGGGTATAGTGCTGGTGAGTTGGTTTCATTGCCAAGGGATAAAGCTCCAAGTTGTGCCTTGAGAAGGGCAACAGTTGATTTGTGTATCCATTGCCTCGTTCCCTGAAGCTTGACCAACTCTCCTGTAGGCAAGGTTAACTGAACTTGCTTATTCATACATTCGATCTTTGCATCCAGTGGTGTTAACCAGTCCATGCCAAGGATGATGTCGAAGTCGTCAAAATCCATCACAAACAGATCGACATATATGATATGTTCTGACATTCGAAGCTCACATCGAGAACACTGCAAGTTGACGTCAGCACCAGATCCGAACGGTGATGTGACATGGAGTGTGATGGTTGTGGGTTCAGGATGCAGGCCTAAATGTCTTACCAATGCTGATGATATAAAAGAATGCGTAGCACCTGAATCAAACAAAACATGCACCATTGTTTTGAACAAAGGAAAAATACTTTCGACGACATTGTTGTCTGGTAGGGGATGTTGAGCGATGGCGAATGCTCGACCCTGATTCCGTTGACCCTGGTTCTGCTGGTTCTGCCTGGGTTGGGCGTTAGCAGCAGGTGGTGCTTGTTGGACTGGAATAGCCGGAATAGGTTGCTGAAGGTGCGGACAAAGATGTTTTACATGACCTTTCTGGCCGCAGTTGAAACATGTCGGATGATACTGCGGATGGTTCTATTGGCCATGCTGATTGTTTTGCTGGCCATGCTGAATGTGGTGTCGACCACCACTTCTGCCATTGCCGTTTCGACGGCCACTTCTTCCATAACGACCTCCGAGGCCATGATTTCTGAAACCCTGATGGTTAGGGTTAGAAGGTTCAGCCACAGGTGTTGTGGCCTCATTCTTCGAAACCGGGGCTGGGAGGGCTGGGTTTCGATTGTAGTAGGACTTTTTCTTGTTGCCCTGTTGCAAGCCTTGTTGGGAAAACGTTGCAGGCCGTTTGCCCTTATTCAGTCGCTATTCCTGGAAGAGCTTCTCTTGTTCAAAGCTCATGGCCTTGTCAACAACCTCTTTGTAAATCTTGAGATCCAAGATTGATAAGGCTTGCCGAATGTCATGGTGAAGGCCATTATAAAATTTCTCAGTCTTATCTCGCTCTGTCGAGATGGTGGAGAGAGAGTAGACGGATAATTCTTTAAATTTTCCAGCATATTCTCTGCGGTCATGGTGCCTTGGTATAACTTAGCAAAGTCCTGTCGCTCCTGCTTCGTCACCGCGCTGGGAAAATACTCATCAATAAACATTGACTCGAATTGTTGCCAAGTCATATCGGCTATGTTGACCCGTGGGTATTCTTTCACTGTGATCCACCATTTGTTTGCTTCACCAACAAGTTGGTAGGTCGCTAGTGGAATTTTGCGAGTCTCATCGACTCCCATGGCATCAAGAGCCTTCTTTGACTCATCCAGCCACTTTTGCACCTCATCAGGATCAATGGTGCCATCGAAAGTAAGAGGTTGTAGCCGCTTGTATTTAGTAATCTGATCGGTTTAACCTTCCGACCCAAATTTTACAGGTGCTTGAACCGTGGCAACCTGACTGGCTGCAGTCTCACGAACGGCAATTTGAATAGTGGCCTTCATCGCCTCAATAAATCCAGCGAAGAAGGTTTCAATGCTTGAAGGCATGGCAAAGGGTGCAGGTGGGGGTGGGATTGCCTGCCCAGATGGAGTGGCAGTGTCGGGTGTGGCCTGTGCTGTTGTCAGAGGCGGCGGTTCCTGAATCTCAGGAGGTGCCTCAACTGCGGGACGAACAGTACGTGGCCTTCCTCTCTTTCTTGTTTGCATTTTCTCACTGGCAAGGAGAAAATAAAACCAAGATTAAGAAACTGTAGGCAAGTATAATGTTATAGTATGCTCAGCAACAATTTCGAGAGTACTGTAATATTAAAATCACCTATTGTTCTAAGTAGAGTGTAAAGTTGTTGTTGAGGAATCAAAGAATCTTATATATCTCGTATGTGTGGCCATGGTGTAAAAACAAACAAGGTTAGAATGTTTATATAATAAGTACAAAATTGTGCAAGTATTTCAAAAGATTTGGTTTTGGTCTTTGTGAACATACATATATTTCATTGAAAATCCATACGAGTCATAAGAATTCTAAGATTTGCCTCGGTAAATAGCCTGAGCTAACGTTCTATCGTAATCTTATGCATTCAGACGCTTACTCTTAGTCTTTTCGATTATTATCCAAATTCATGTGTCCCATACCACATGAATTTAGTAATAAGGGTGTCAACCAAGTTAAGTTGTATGAACACGGTCTCTAAAAACATTGGCTGAATAGAAGGTTACTAATAGTATCTTCCAAATTTACTCGTCCCATACCGTGTAAACTTAGTGATAATATTAGTAATGCAACTTTCTCCAAATGTTTCTTTTCACACAAGGTCATGGGTTTTCTTACTTCCACATTTTATTTAGTATCCTCCAATTTTGTTGTGTCCCATACCATTCCAAAGTTAGTGATACAAAAGAAAAAATGGTTGTAAGTCGGCCCACCAAAGATAGTCTTTAAACAAAACAATTTCATTCATATATATCAAAGAAAAGTTTACAATGCCAGTAATTAATTGTGACTTTCGTGTCTACTACCGCTCCTTCGAGATCTACTGCTACGTAGAGAACGGCTACTAACAGAAGGCTGAGAGTTTGCACGCTCTGCGTCGGAGTTGTGCAAACGAGTTAATATATTAGTGTGGCTCTCTTTCAGTGCAGCAATATTGGATGCCATTTCATCTAACCGTTCAAGTAGGTTAGTCGGTTGTCCCATTGGTGGTTGATGGGTCGTTTGTCCTGTAGGAGAAGGGTAGGCCATAGACATTGGGGGAAAGTATGGGTTCATAGGTGGAAGGTAGTTGTTTTGATTGTGCGGGGATCCTCTAACTGGAACCCCATGGATATTTGGATTTGTTTGTGGTGAAAAAGTTTGAAACAATGGGCTTATCGGGATGTTTTGTCCTCCAAGATTTGGTGACGCCCAATATTGTTGTTGTTGGTTCACAACAACTTGTGGAACTGGTTGATACTGTACCGTAGGAGTTGGAAATCTTTGGTACGAAGTGGTGCCTGGAGTGGGCACGTTCCACGTTGGTAGATTTGCTTGCGTACCTTGTCTATCATGATTTTGTGTAGGTTGATTTAGTGTGGCATATAATTCTTCGTCAGTGAATGGTCGATCGGTTGGATCACTATTCGGGGGCTGGGTCTGATGTAGGATTTGGATGTGAATCATTATTTGGCCCTTCTTGGACGGGCATCTTGCGTCGACTTTTGCGAAGGAAACGTCCATGCTTGTCTCTCATTCTTTCGGCATTTCTTATCGTCGTGCCGAATACATCTTCGTCAGTTACCCCTCCACTTGTGCCATATGTCTTGAAGATAGAGGATGCTGTAACTGGTTCAGTGATGAGCTTTGACGTTCCATCGAAAGTGGCGACGTTTGCCTCGAATAGTATCCTCATAATCAAGACTCTGTAGCCGAGGAATTCTTTTCTTAAAGGGTGTTGTATTACCCTCAACATTTGTTGGATAATAATGTGAGGTAGGGAGACCTTAATTTTCTTCTCTATGCAGTATAACATCAGAAGTTGAGCCCTTGACATAGTGCCTCTAGTCCCCCTTTCTGGCAAGATGTTGCCGTATACAATCTTTCCGAGGCCGACAAGAGATGGCTTAAGATGATTGTTTGGGAGGTTGGTGTATGTTGATTGAGTGTATGGCTCTGTGGCGAGGGAATTAAACAATTGTTCATTAGATTCTGCGATCTCTGCAACTGTCTGGGGTTCATGTAGATCAATAATCCTCTCCTCAATCGGAATCTCCAAAAGTCGAGCAATAAGTTCGACGTTGATAGAAATTTTTATCCACATAACTGTTGTCTCCAATACAGGGCTAATTCCCTCTTCTAGAAGTCCTACGTAATTCATGACTTCGTAGAAGGATCTGACCAAGTTGTAAGAGACTTGTTCCTCGACTTTGGTTATATTTAACCAATCCAATGTTGTTTGTCGTGAAGGATTGGGAGGAGGCGGAGATCTTTATTGTCGATGCTCCTCATGGTCATAACCTCTCTTTTGGACAATTCCGTTAGTCTAGTGGGAATTGGTTCCCGGCTAGTGGAAGTTGTTCCTTCCCTTGAGGCCATTCTTTTGCTGAAAGGAAAATAAATTTGTGTGAAAAACACAAAATATATTCCTAAGATTTTTAAGATTTATGCCTTGTCTGCTAGACATTATTTTCGAGTTTTCTTTTGATGTTTATACCATCATGAAATTTTCTTCATTAGTGATTTGATGTATGTATGTCGTATTCACATATGAATGTATAAACATATTTAATCATAACTATATATAGTTTCCAAAAATCAACTATTTGAAATATGTATATATGTCGTATTCACATATGAATGTATAGACATATTTAATGATAAGTATAGTTTCCATAAATCAACTATATATATATATTTGAAATGAAACTATATAAAAATCATATATAGTTGTTTTTAATCCAAATCTTAACTATATATATAATTCATATATATATAGTTTTAGATATATCAAATAATTTTTTTTTTTTTTTATACGTACCTCATATACACTAAGGTATATAGATACATATATTCAATCATAATTACACATATAGTTTCTAATAAATCATGACTATATGTATGTTAAAATCAAACTATATAAAAATCATATAGTTTTCTAGATATATATTTAATACAAATCTCAACTATATATAATTGACATATGTATATATAGTTCTAGAGATATATATATCTAATAAAATTCTTCTTCCCCTAATTTGGTGGACTTGGGCGGGCCGTGGATGGTACGCTCTGATACCATTAAATGTCACACCCCGCCCGGACGCGCCTAAACCGGCGGTACACTCACGAACGGGGTGCGCATTTGGAACAATAACAATGGTAACAACAGAGTGCGCAGCGGAAATACGGTACACACAGTACAAATCTGATTTCATTTAATTCAGAATACTTTTGTACATGAAACGGTCAAGGGAACATACTCCCAAAATCCCCAATGAATCATACAAATGGTACAAAATGTGGGCCCCATAACCTGCACCCAATTCACTCTAATTTCCTGTGAAAGATTGGATAATAATGGAGTGAGCTTAACGCGCTCAGTGGGTAAATAGTGCATGAGTATAACAATTAATAAAACATACTTCAATATCAAATATCTTAAATACACATGTGAGCATCATAATCAATCAATATGTATGTATGCATGACACCGTCTCGTAATGGTTTGATGAACGTACATCGCCTGAATTCAAGTACAGGAACGATGCTCTGGATTCACGTACTGATGTCCCTCCCCGGGTGTAGCCGGGTTCTCATGTACGTCCCTCTCCAGAGAAATATAATGAATAGCGAGCAATGCTCCTAACTATTCTATGAGTCATAAACCATATACGTCCCTAGGTGGTGATATGTATGATGCCAATGCATGAACTGGTCTAGTCTTTTCTTGACATTTAGACTGACTTTGGCAACGTCTGGTGATCCTTATCAGGGTCGGTATCACGACGTGCAAGATTAGGACATTCAGTATTACTGTATAAGCTGATAGCTTTCAATAAGACCAACTAGATCAGTCCCCAATTGAGAGGTGAGACACAAGGTCTTCTTAAATACCAATCGCCTAGAGCGGCCCACTGCCTCCCGTTCACTATTTAAAGTTACTGAGGACAAGACCGAGTCTAGTTGAGTCAGATTGACCACAAATCCGACATTATAACAGTGCAATACATGAATTCCAAATATACAAGCATATGTGCGGCAGTATAAACAGTATATGCCATAATGCAGTGTAAATGAATAGTAGACATAATAATAATTGAATGTAAACTTTAATAAAAGTTATGAAACACGCAAACCTATGTTTCGTTCCCCACCTTCAGATAAAACTTCTTCTTTCAGATCTGGCGCTTTCCTCCGGACAGAACTTCGTTACACCGCTTTCAGATCTGGCGCTTTCCTCCGCACCGAGAGTCTCGGACAGAGAGTCTCAAAAACTTAGAATGTGTGGAAAGGAGAAGAAATTCACAAGAGAAGGTGATTTAGTGTGAGGAATGAGAAATGAGGAGGTTTCTTATGTAGAGATTTTTGCGCCTGAACGTTCGGGCATGCGCCTGAACGTTCTGGCATGCGCCTGAACGTTCTGGCATGCGCCTGTACGTTCTGGCATGCGCCTGAACGTTCTAGCATGCGCCTGAACGTTTTGGCATGCGCCGGAACGTTTTGGCATGCCTTGCGCCTAAACGTTCTGGCATGCGCCTGAACGTTTGGGCATGCATTGTGCCTGAACGTTCTGGCATGCGCCTGAACGTTGTGTCATGCGCCTGAACGTTCTGTCATGCGCCTGAACGTTCTGTCATGCGCCTGAACGTTCTGTCATGCACCTGAACGTTCTGTCATGTGCCTGAACGTTCTGGCATGCGCCTGAACGTTCGGGCGTTGCCCAAATAATATTTTTTTTTTGTGAAATACAGGGTATTACACAATCTTTATCTTCATACGATTGTACTTGCCTTTGTCCATCCATTATGGACACAACATTAAAATACAATCATCAAATAGAATTAATGAATTTCATTCCAAGGCATTCACACGTGAAATAAATCACAGGGTCTTTACTGACCGTAATAAGATTCATTGAATTTCAATTATCAATACAATTCGTTTAAATAATAAACCTTTAAAAATTAAATAAAAGGTTCAGTCCTATCACCACAATACTAATTAATTAATTAAACCCACCCCTACTACACTGAACTACGTCACGAACTTGCGATCTTATTTTCTAAGTACCTGAATGTAAAAAAAATAGGGGTGAGCTTGAAAGCCCAGTGGGTCATCTAAACAATTCACAATATTTTATTGTGATACATACACAAAAACATTACAAACAAGTTTCACACATTAATCGTTGCAACATTAGATTGTTTGAGTCGAGAATTTCATCACGTTCTAAATCACGTATCTTTAGGAAATCAAACTCAGGGTGGCACAGCCCAAAAATTAGAACATTGGCGATATTCCTTAGAATAACTGTCCCATATGTGTGATTCTTATCTTAATCATGTTCTTTAGTGATGTCACGCCATACGTACGTATAAGCACGATATTAAGTGCATTCATAAAATATATTCAACTCCACTACACATGGTATCATGTCACAAAGTCAATTATAATAGTGTTCACGCATTCATTATGCCAATATTCCAAATCATACATTTCATTATCAGGCATTATAATTTATAAATGAATTCAACTACTACATGAATTTTATGCATCCAATTATCATTTGATCAGAATAAAAATCATGTTAACACACATATCATCATGGTTAAACAATCACAACATTGCATACATATAATCATGTACAATAGGCATGCATAAGCAATCTAATAATACTATGGACCTAATTAATTTAACATTCCTATCTATATATCAAATAAAATATTATGAAGGCCTAGAATCATCCCCACCTTAATCGCTAAATTCCAAATGTGTTGAGATTGATTCCTCGACGTTGGGCGTTATCAACCTATCCACGCATAAATCACACGTTAATCACTTGTTTTGTATTATATTATATTAATATAATGTGCATACATGTCTATGATGTATGGTGGTGGTCACATTATACATATAATATAACTTAGCTAATAAACTTCCACATGATATAATATGATGATCTAGATAGTAAAAACTTAAAATATGATATACCATAATCTAATATATTATATGCGGTATTGTATGTATGATATATATATATATATATATATATATATATATATATATATATATATATATATATATATATATATATATATATATATTATATAACATCTTGGTTGCTTAAAAAATAATAACACTTGAGTTGCAATGTTTAAAAAAAAATATAATAATACTTGGTTAAAAAAAATGTATGATACATATAAAATATATTATATAACATCTTGATTGCTTAAAAAAATAATAATACTTGAGTTGCAATGTTTAAAAAAATAATAACACTTGGTTAAAAAAAATGTATGATACATATAAATATATTATATAACATCTTGATTGCTTAAAAAATAATAACACTTGAGTTGCAATGTTAACAAAAATAATAACACTTGGTTAAAAAAAAAATGTATGATACATATAAATATATTATATAATATCTTGAATGCTTAAAAAATAATAATACTTGAGTTGCAATGTTTTTTAAAAAATAATAACACTTGGTTAAAAAAATGTATGATACATATAAATATATTATATAACATCTTGATTGCTTAAAAAATAATAATACTTGAGTTGCAATGTTTTTTAAAAAATAATAACACTTGGTTAAAAAAATGTATGATACATATAAATATATTATATAACATCTTGATTGCTTAAAAAATAATAACACTTGAGTTGCAATATTTTTTAAAAAATAATAACACTTGATTAAAAAAAATGTATGATACATATAAATATATTATATAACCTGTTGGTTGCTTAAAAGAAAAAAAAAATAAAAAAAAAAAAAATAAATTTTGAGTTGCAGAGCGGAAGGAAGAAAATAAAGGAGTTTAGATGTGGTATTGTATGTATGACATATATATAAATATATTATATAATATGTTGGTTGCTTAAAGAAAAAAAAATAAAATAAAAAAAATAAAATAAAATATACTTGAGTGAGTTGGAGGGCGGAAGGAAGAAAACAGGGGAGAGAGAGAAAAGGAAAAGAAAAGAGGATGGGGAAAAAGGAGAAGAAGAGAAGAAGAAGAGAGTGAGGGCGAGGTGCAGAGAGCAGAGGGAGTGAGAGCGAGAGATCGAGATCGAGAGTGAGAGCGAGAGATCGGGAGCGAGAGATCGGAGAAGAGAGATCGGCGAAGAGAAGAGAGAGAGCGGCAAGATCAGTGGCGGAGAAGAGTGCGGCGGCGAGATCAGTGGCGGAGAAGAGAAGAGGGTTTCGAGGCTTGTGCGTTGTTTTCGAAAGGGCGAGGTTGTGCGATTGGGTTTAAAGAGAGCGAGAGCGAGATTCTAGCCAACATGTCGGCGAGATTTCCGGCGAGATTCCAGGCGACATGTCGGCGTGATTTCAAGATCGTGTTTGAAATCTTTTTTTTTTTTTTTTTTATTACTAACGTTTTTTTTTTTTTTTCTGGGTATTCCAGTTTTTATTAGGTTTTCTTTTCTTTTTTAACAGTAGACAGTTAAGTTGATTTGGTCGTCTCCCCTTTTCTTCTCCCTTACACGGACAGCAGCAACAACACTATCTTCTTCTTGCTTATTATTACCGTTTAATTTCCTGATGTTTATACCATTTTTTTTGTGTTAAAATCTTTTATTGCTTTACTTACACTTCATCAGTTTCAGGTTATTAGTATTATTACACGATGATGACAGCAGGAGAGCTTCTAGGCGTATACGGCGACACTTTCAATAATCTTCCCATTAACAATACTACTACTCTTTTGGACCCATTCTGGGATCTCCACACAACTCCTCTTGTTAGCAACAATTCTGATCATGCTAATAATTATTCCAATATTCTTGATCTTCCATACTATAACTCTTCGTATTACCCATCATCTGACTTATCATTCCCAGATCAAATCTTCTCACCTGATCATGACTAAGACGTTCATGACTACTACTACCCAAACTCAAAACGGCAGAAGAGCTATTGCAGCAGTAGTGATGATATGGAGTACTACAACCCTGATTTTTTGCTGAATTGCTTCAAAGGGTTTCCTAATACTGTGAATATTGCTATTGACTATTACTCGAAAGAGCCCGAGTTCTTGCTTTCTGAGATTGATCATCAGGTGCAGAAGAAGCCACTACTGCAGGCTTACTCTGAAGGGTATAATGTAGAGAAATCAAAGAAGGTGCAGGTGAATACTAATAATAATGGTGATGAGGGTTTGTCAGCACAGTGTAGCAGCAAGGCAAAGGAGGAGAAGGATCACTGAGAAGACACAAGAGCTTGCTAAGCTTATTCCTGGTGGGAACAAGATGAAGACAGCTGACATGTTTCATTCTGCTTTCAAGTATGTCAAGTTTTTGCAAGCCCAACTTGGAATTCTTCAACTCATGGCCTCACTTGATCATCAGGTGAATTAATCTCCATTAAATATTATATACTAGTACCAATAATTAATAGTCTATTTTTCTTTAATTAATTTTCTTCTTTTTTTTGAAGTGTAATGGTTGGTGGGTATGTGCAGGAAAGTAAAAATGATAAAGCATCTCATAGTAATATTGTTGCAAAAGGAGATCAGCAACTCCAAGTTCTTCTTGCATCACCGGTTGTACAAGAGAAGCTAAGCTCAGAGGAGAAATGCTTGGTTCCAGAACAACTGGTTGAAACCCTTGCAAAAGATCGTGAGACTATTCCAATGGATAATTCATCAATCTCTGATAAAAAGACTGATCATCACGTGTAATTGGTTCAACCAAGTAACTGAAAAGAAGCTGATGCGAGCATATATGGGGAGAGCGTTTCTTAAATTTTTTTTTTTTTTTGTGTATGTGTGTCTTTTTTATTTATGTAAATGCTCAATTTGTTTTTGGAGAAGAAAATTATTATTTCAATCAATTCCTTTTAGTGAGACTCTGAGATCTTGGTATGTAGAGAGTGGATGCATTAAACTATATATATATATATATATGCTTTGAAAAATTTAAATTTATAAATTATGAGAACCGTTGGATCATAAATTGCATAGATTAATTGCAAGGGTCTTTTTTAGCATTTCCCCAATTTGAAAAGAAATGGTTTTTTTTTTTTAACGTTTAATTTTTAATACCTAAAAATTATTTAAGGTGCCAAAAAGTTTTCATCCATCAATATTTAAGCCCCACAGGTACCGTAATCAATCATGATTTGATTTCAAATGTGTACTCACATGCACATCAAAGTTCAAATTTCCAAAATAATGAAATTTTCAAGTGTTAATAAATTATTATTTTTCACCCAGTTTTTTATGGGCTCGCCACTCACTACAAATATATAAAAATATTGCTAAAATTGACTTCCATCACAAAGCATATATAAAAGTCATGTTGGGGTTAATTCAGATTGCAAAATCAGAAAACTATATTACACAAATGTTGCATGAAAGCTATCTTATGCTCACTTACCTATCACTACATGCAATTGAAAAAAACTTTTGTATAAAAAGGGTCATAGGTAAAAGTTAATTTGTCGTCCTTAAATGGTTTTTGGCTACTAAAGCATTTTGTACCTGATTTTATGTTTAAATATCTAAATATTTACTGTAGCAAGAAAATGTGTTTACTAAATAGCAACTTTAGCTACTAGTTACAAATAGGTTTAGAGGGTAGCTAAATAAACTACAAAAAAAAAAGCTATTTTCACCACATTCTATTCCTACTACAGAAATCTGAAGAAATGTTATCCTTATCACTAGTTACAAATAGGTTGTAGTAATATATGTTCACTTTTAGCTAAAATTTTGTAATGATATGTGCAATACTTGTAGATAAAATTTTTGTAGCTATTTCCTTTATTTTTGTAGCTATTTCCTCGACTATATAAATAGAACACAAACTCCTCTCAAACAATAGAGAGATATGATTCAATGATTTGAATCTTCTTCTTAATTTTTTTTTCTTCTCATGGTATAAAAGTTTCATAGCCTTACCCCAACCCTTTCAATCTCTTTATTCACTTTGTACCCTTCCATTATAGTAATTAGTGTCCCTCAAATATGGGTGGCAAAATTTTTTCAGACCTATTTGTCCTATTTTATCTAGTCCAAAATAAAGCGGGTCTAGAAAAAGTTATTATACAACCACGTCAAGTTCGAACAAAGGCCTTAAGTTAAATTTAAAATTAAGTTGGATTCAAACAAGACAATTCGAGTATTCAAACATTTACTATCTGATTTTTTTTATCTTAAAAGATTAAATTATTTTACATTTATTTATGTACGATTTCACTTATCTAAAGTTTGTAATCATAAACAATTGCTTTTTTTTTTTAAACATTAGTTTTAATAATAATGTTTTGCACATCAAGAAGAACTTAATGAAGGAGAAACTATGTTCATTAGTTGAAAATAATAAAATCATAAAAAAGATGCACTACACCTAATATGCATGTTATCTTTATTCTTTACAAGTCCTCAAGTTGTTCAATGTTTAGTAAAGAGAGATGAAATTTAATAATTCTTACTATGAAATTTAATTTAAAGTATAAATTAAGCTACAATTATAGCTATAATAAAATTAAAAGGCTTGTGTTGGTGCAAGATTTGACCAACACCAGTAGACGATGAGGTGGAGGGAATAAAATGACTTGGGACTCGTCGGAGTACTGGGAAGGTCGCCGAAGATCGATGATCTGAGAGAGAAAATCAAAAGAGAATAGGCCATCGTGAGGAACACCTGTGTGGTGCCGACCAAAGATCTTCCGATGCCTAAGTTAGTTCAGAGCTCCGTAGAGTTAATGGTACTGAACTGGGTCGAGAGTTGCTTACCTCCTCTTTAGGGGTTATGGTCTTTTTTATAGAGAGGGCTAGAGGTCTTTGGCCTTGTAGTCGAGTTGTTATAGAATCAAGAATCAATTTTGTGCTGGAAGAGCACATTTGATTCCTAGTAGAATTAGGAAGATCCGATGTGATTTTTACTAGATTAGGATGACTTAGTAGCCTCCGAGTCGAAGTAGTAGAGCTTTAGGCCTTATCACAGTCAAATAAGGAGTAAATTTCGAACTTATTGCAGTGAATCACGCCTTATCCCTATCTGAACCTGGGTTTAGTCATCACCCGTTTCGGAGTCGTAGACTTCGTTAGATTGGTACGCCGAGCTGGAGTCTTCCATTCTGTCTGCTCGTAAGCAAAGATATAATTGGTAAAAGAGGTCGATAGCTTTAGGTCGGCAGGACACATCATGTCCTACCGGGCTGATGTTATCGTTTTATAGTCGCTGACCTGGTCATTATGGTGAATAATATGCCGTCCAGAATAGGTCGGTATATCTACCTGTTATGTATTACATCTTACTGGGCGAGACTAGCGTGGCTGACATGTCTTATGCTCGGTATGTGGTCTAACATTTATCCACCAAGCTCCGAGCAAGACTGATTGCTTGGAGGTTGGATGAAACGTTAGATACCGAGCTATTTAATGCTCATGACTGTTGTGCCCCGAAAACCGTACTAACGTTTGCCACCTTATAGCCCGACCACTCTTGCACCTCCGTTGAATATTCGTCGTTGATTTTGCTTCGAGATTCATACTCATCATTACGCCTTGCAGGTCGTTCGCCTATAAATAGAGAACTTGTCATTTGTTCTCTATTCATCCACTGAGCTCCAAAGAGATCGGTAATAGTTTGCTCGACATTTCTGGTCTTCCATCCTTGCGCAATAACTCCTTATTTATAGCTTTTCCTTTTATCTTTCTGCTAGGTAGTCTGTTAGTACAGTCTTTAGGTTATTTAGATGGCTTCTTCTAGCATAGATCCACCCACCGACCAGATCGCTTTTTCTCCTCTTACTTCGAAGGAAGTTTCCTACGAGGACCTATTTTCTGAAATAGAAGAGGAAGTTAGTGCTGACCCTCAGGTCGGAGGGGATGCCGTAGTTTTGTCCTCCAAGGAAGAAGGTTCCGAAGAGGGCTCTGAGGCTAGTATGAAGAGGTGTTTTGACGTGTTGCCCCTTTTAGTCGATAGGTCACAAAGTGTGATTGGTAGTACCGAGCTTAGTACCTCGGGTTGTCCTCCGGTGTCCATTAAACCAGTAGTCATCGGTGTAGGCAAAATTTTCTACTCGGTCAACCGTGTTCCCTCAAAGATAAAAATACACCATCTTGCTCAATTAAGGAAGGAGGTCGGCATAACTAACAGGGTTGCATTGAGGGCACCTGTTTCTGGGGACCGACCTAGCAACCCTGAGAAAGGGGAGGTTGCTTTGTATACCAACCTCTTTGAGGATGGGTTGACCCTACCCATTCAATAGCCACTTTGTCGCCTGCTCATCCAAATTCGAGTAGCTCATGCTCAGCTCAACAGGAATGTATGAAGGGCAATTCTGAGCTATCTTGTGCTCTGGAAGGAGAAGGGGTGGCCGGAGTTCGATTTTGACGACTTTGGCCTACTATACCGATTAAAGTCTCACCCTAGATGTAGTGGGTGGTACTATGTTTCGACCCATCAGGGTGCCGAGGAGGGCCAACCCTTGATTACAGAGAACCCCACTTCTAACAAGTCGTGGAAAGACGAGCTTCCCTCCATCCCTTATCGACCACATTTGAGAAATTAGGTACCGAGCTTCCCTCCATCCCTTATCTTTATTTCTAATCTTATTCTTGCTCGGTAGTGACTCATATTTTTTGCCTTATTCGACAGGTACCTGGGAAAAACCGACCAGGGAAGAAGGGTTTGATTACTCTTGGTTAGATGAAATCTACCAGCTCCCCTTTGCAGACTGGCGATACAATGTAACACCCCGTGTGTATGAGTCAGACAATTACGTTGACTAATACATATTGTCCGGCGTTTTTGTATGCGTATACGTATGTACATGACCTCTAGGTGTATAATAAGTGTATTGATGTGTTTGTGGGCCCAAGGATAAAAAATAAATAAATAAATATGATAAAAGTGGGACGGTGTGCACATGGTGGGTGATTGTATGCAACAAATGTCTCATTTGTTTAGCATCCACCTAGCAAGTTAATGAACACATGTGCCACGTGACTTTGTAGGTCACGGTTGTTGGACACGCGTGAGTGTCAGTGATGACCATTAGCCAATATTGGTATCAGAGCCTGAAGTTTAGAATACCTACATTCAAGTTATAAAAACTTTAAGAAAGATAAAAGCCTTCTAATGTTATGTTTTGATTGTGTGGGTATTATATGGGTAGTTAGATTGTGATTAATGCTATCCATTGTATGCTACCCTGCTTGATGCATTTCTTTTTGCCCATTGAAAATTTCAATTTACTGAAGAAGGGCAAAATCAGGGTTTACAATGGACCTTAGCGATCAAGATACGCTTAAGAGGCTGGAGGAAATGTTTACTATCCAACTGCAGCAGAATGTTCAACTCCTTGAGATGATTACCAAGCTGCAACAGGACAGGCCACATGTTTATGCACCTGTTGTACAGGGTGTGGGCACTAGTAGTATTGGTGCCGTGGCTGTTACTTCTCCTGTTGAAGTTAGAGTATAGACTCTTGAGTCCAGTGAGGACATTGAGGAGAAAAAAAGGTGTGAGAAAGTGATGAAAGCATTCAAAATGCAGGAACCTCCAACATTTTCAGGCAATTTAAAGCTTGAGGATGCCGAGAGTTGGATTCAGCGCATAGAGGTCATCTTTGACGATATGCAAGCTCTAGACAGAGATAGAGTTCGTCTAGCTAGATTTAAATTGGCTGATGGGGCTGACAGATGGTGGGAAACTACACGGAGATCTCCAGGTGAGGTCAAGTCTTGGAATTGTTCTCAGAGGTTGATCGGAGGCGCAATGAGTTTATTCAATTGACTCAAGGTAGTAGATCAGTTCGAGAGTACGGGCATGAATTTAATAGACTCTCACTTTTTGCTCCGGAGTTAGTTCCTACCGATGCATTGAGGATGGTGAGACTTCGAGATGGTTTTCGGGATGAGATACGACAGGGTTTAGCATTGGCTGGTGTGTTGACTTATGATCAGGCCTTGACACAGGCCATGGATTTTGAGACTGCTGAGGCTACAACAAGATCTAAGACGACAACTATTCCACCATTACCTGTATTTCCTTCTGATTCATCTTCTCCATATTTGGGAAACAAGAAAAAGTAAATGTGGAACAAGAAGTTTTGGGATAATAGCAAGAAACCCAAGACGAGTGGTGGATTTTCTAGGGATGATTCTTTTGTTGCTCCTGTTCCCATGGCATCTGCTCCAGCAATGTACAGTAAGGGAGATTAGACTCCAGTGAGATCACAGAGTCAGTCACAGACTGCATCTTCAGTTTCAAGACCTGTTATTACTTGCTTCAGATGTGGTGTGAAAGGCCACAAGGCTAATCGGTGTCCTATGCCGAGGCAACCTTTTGCTCCAGCTATTTTTGTTGCATCTGGTACAAGGGAGCAAGCTAAGGCAGTGACTAAACCAGATCCTGATGCCAGTAAAAAATTGATAGAGGGTATGATTTCTATCTGTGATATGATGATGCATGTATTGATTGATTCTGGTTCTACTTTATCATTCATATCTGGACATGTGGTAGGTAGACTTAAACTGCCTGTTGTTAGAGCTAGTACGCCTTTGATATTGAGTACGGCTACGGGTGAGAGAATATACCTAGATATGATTTGTATGAATTGTGTTGTCAAATATGAGGGACTGGAGACAATTGTGAACCTTAGGGTGTTGGAGTTCCTCGATTTTGATGCTATTTTGGGGATGGATTGGTTGGCGGCATGTCACGCCCACGTGGATTGCTTCCATAAGCATATTGTATTTCAGATCCCTGGGCATCCATCTTTTTTCTATCGAGGTATGACTACAATGAGACCACCTACACGAGGCAGGCTGGCTACTGATGTAGAAGCTGTGCTCATGGCTAGTATTAGACCGTTGGAGGAGGAGGTTCAGGGTATTCAGATTTTTGATTTTCCAATAGTGAGTGAATTTCCTGATGTGTTTCCTGATGATTTACCTGGGTTACCGCCCAAGAGGGAAATTGACTTCATCATTGAGCTGATGCCTGGTACAAAACCTATCTCCATTCCACCTTATCAGATGACACGAAAAGAGTTGCAAGAACTCAAGGTTCCGGTTGAAGAGCTTTTGAGCAAAGGGTTTATTTCCCTTAGTATGTCACCTTGGGGTGCACCTGTTCTTTTTGTGAAAAAGAAAGACGGGAGTCTGAGATTGTGTATAGATTACCGTCAGGTGAACAAAGTCACAATTAAGAACAAATATCCTCTACCTCGCATTGATGATCTGTTTGATCAATTAAATGGTGCCAAATTTTTCTCTAAGATTGATTTGAGACCGGGCTACCATCAGTTGAGGATTAGAGATGAAAATGTCCCGAAGACTGCCTTCCGAACGAGATATGGTCACTATGAGTTTCTGGTCATGCCATTTGGGCTGACGAACGCACCTGCGATGTTTATGGATTTGAAGCAGAAGGTGTTTAGACCGTATCTAGATCACTTCATCATTGTCTTTATTGATGATATTTTGATATATTCCAAGTCATATGAGGAGCATAAGTAGCACCTTCGGATCACATTGCAGACATTAAGAGAGCATAGGCTATATGGTGGGAGTTTTGGATTTCTGAAGTAAAATTTTTGGGTCATGTGGTTAGTACAGATGGTATCTCGGTTGAGGCTATTGTAAACTGGCCAAGACTGACCACAGTGACGGAGATTAGGAGTTTTCTGGGTTTGGCTGGGTACTATAGAAAGTTTGTGCAAGGCTTTTTTCGAAATTATTAACCCCACTTACAAAATTAACCCAGACGAACGTTCCTTTTGTGTGGACTGATGCCAGTGAAGAAGCTTTTGCAAAGTTGAAGAAAATTTTTACTACCACTCATGTTTTGATACTTCCAGAACGTGAGAAAGAGTTGGTGATTTACACCGATGCATCTCATGCAGGATTGGGTTGTGTTCTGATGCAGGATGGCAGGGTTGTTGCGTATGCATCCAGGCAGTTGAAAGTGCATGAGAAGAATTACCCAGTTCATGATTTGGAATTGGCGACAATAGTTTTTACTCTGAAGCTTTGGAGACATTATTTATATAGCGAGAGGTTCACATTGTATTTTGGTCATAAGAGTCTGAAGTACTTGTTTGATCAGAAAGAATTGAATATGAGACAACGTAGATGGCTTGAATTTCTTAAGGATTATGACTTCGTATTGGAGTATCATCCTGGGAAAGCCAATGTTGTTGCCAATGCATTGAGCAGGAAACGGGTTGAAACAGGCGTTGTAGCTTATCAGATGGCACAGGAGTGGCGATTATTGGAGAGGATCTCGATGATGAGTATACGTTCTGTTGAA
The DNA here is from genome assembly GCA_035771175.1 of Paratinospora sagittata. NCBI lineage: Eukaryota > Viridiplantae > Streptophyta > Magnoliopsida > Ranunculales > Menispermaceae > Paratinospora > Paratinospora sagittata. Next base: position 10,673,949 of record CM069608.1, read on the forward strand.
CCATCTTTGAATGTGTGTGCTTAGATGCAGGCACAACTGTCAGACACTCATATTCAAAGGATCAGATATCTACAACAACATAGTCCATATTTTGGGATGTTTGATGCTTGGGCTGATAATATTGATCATGTTGATTGGTTGAGAGATATAGATGGCATTCTGAGATTTCAAGGGAGACTATGGGTGCCATATGATCCAGAGTTGAGAGATGAGTTACTTCGAGAGGCACATAGATCGCAGTATACTATTCATCCCGAAGCGACCAAGATATACCATGATATGAAACAAACAGTTTGGTGGCATGGGATGAAGAAGAACATAGCTGAGTATGTTCGAAAATGTGAAGTGTGTCTGCAGGTGAAAGCTGAACACCAAAAGCCTGGAGGAAAAATGCAATCATTACCTATTTCGGAATGGAAATGGGAGCATATTACGATGGATTTTATTATGGGACTTCTTAGGTCTCAAGGTAGATATGATGCCATCTAGGTTATTGTTGATAGGCTCATGAAATCTGTGCATTTCTTGCCGACAAACACCAAGGATTCCGTGGACCAATTGAGTAGATTGTACCTCCGAGAGATTGTGAGACTTCATGGAGTTCCTGTCTCGATTGTATTGGATAGAGATCCGCGTTTTACTTCGAGATTCTGGCGTGTGATACAAAGTTTGATGGGAACTCAGCTTCGTCTCAGTACGACATTTCACCCTCAGACGGACAAACAGTCTGAGAGGGTTATACAAATGCTGGAGGATATGCTCTGGTCGTGTATTTTGGAATTTGGTGGGAGTTGGATTGAATATTTTCATCTATGTGAGTTTGCTTATAATAATAGCTTTCAGGCTAGCATTGGTATGGCACCCTTTGAGGCTTTATATGGGCGACCTTGTAGATCTCCTACGTGTTGGTTTTGAGGTGGGAGAGACACAGTTGGTGGGGCCAGAAGCAGTTGTGGCACAGACTGAGAAGATTAAGAAAATTTGGGTAAGGTTGAAGACAACTCAGGATCGACAAAAGAACTACTTCGACAAGAGGAATAAACCTTTAAAATTTTTAGTAGGAGACCAGGTTCTGTTGAAGGTTTCTCCAATGAAAGGTCATATGAGGTTTGGGGTTAAAGGAAAGTTTGCTCCGCGATTTATTGGCCCATTTAAGATCCTAAAGAGGATAGGTCCATTAGTTTACCGACTTGCTCTACCATCACAGTTGGCCGGTGTCCATAATATCATGTATCTATGTTGAGGAAATACCACAAAGACCCGACTCAGTATCCAAAACCATCTCATATTTTGGATGTAACTTAGTTACAAGTTGGTAAGGACACTACATACCCTGAAGAGCCAATTCAGATTATAGCCAGACGAGTTCAGAAACTCAGGAACAAGCAGATTCCATTGGTTAGGATCAAATGGAAATTTCATGATAATGAAGAGAAGACGTGGGAGCGAGAGTATTAGATGCAAGAGCAGTTTCCTGATTTGTCCACCACTTGAGGTATGTTCCTTGATTTAAATTTCGAGGACGAAATCCTTTAAGTTGGGGAGATTGTAACACCCCGTGTGTACAAGTCAAACAATTACGTTGACTAATACGTATTGTTAGGCATATTTATATGCGTATACGTATGTACATGACCTCTAGGTATATAATAAGTGTATTTATGTGTTTACGGGACCAAGGATAAAAAATAAAAAATAAAAAACAAACAATAAATAAATATGATAAAAGTGGGATGGTGTGCACATGGTGGGTGCATGTATGCAACAAATGTCTCGTTTGTTTAGCATCCACCGAGCAAGTGAATTAACACATGTGTATTGCCTATATCAGCTACTTAAGGGTTGTTTGAGCTCATTTTATCATTTTCTGAATTAAGCATTTGCAAACACCTTGCAAGTAATATGTCATATGTGTATTGCCCATATGCATCCACTTTGCAAGTGAAATAAGACATATGTCTTGGCCATTGCAACCACTTGTGAGGGGAATAACATGTGGAAGTGGTTTTTACTTGCTGGCAATATCAAATAACTTGCTAGATTGAGAAATTGAAGTGAAAACGTGAGAATTAGAGAGAGTTCCTGAAACTTTCAAGAAGAGGAAAGAGAATGAAGAAAAAAAAACTATTTGCAGTATTTTACATCAAGTATTAGATCTCCTTGATCCATAGTTGGATAGAGCCAAAAATTGTACAGATTGTCCATCTTTAATATAGTTTCATCTGCAACGGTAGAGATCTTGATCAGAGTTGGATATTAAGAGTTATAACCTTCTAAACACAACTGATTGGAAAAATAGGTTGTCTTGTGCAGTTCAGATCAAAGTATTGGATCTCTCAAATACACCGTTAGATCTTACTGAAACTTGGTCAGGTAGTTCTTAACTTCTTATCTCACATTCACGAAGGTGGAGATGTTTAATTGTTTCTTATGTTATGAGATATGAACCACTACATTCAAGTAAATGGAACAGAAAAGGAGAAAACAACTGTTTAAAGTTGTCTTCATCAAGGAGACATATTTCCTTGATTCACCATTAGATTTGGCTGAAATTTGGACAGTAGATTTATATCTTGATGATATTTAATCTTGTCGGTTGATTTTATTATTAGAGAACCCTACTAGTAGTATGATGCATCTTAACGGATCATGTTGATACCCAAATCTGCTCACTTTTCTATATGATCTTGATGAATTCTTTGTAAATGGCTCAAATGTACAATCTTGGCTTAGACCTTCCAGACTTTTATGCACGTCAAATATGTGATTTAAATGGGTTTTTAGAACTGAGATATGAGGTTAGTTGGTTAAATTACATGCTAGGACTATTAGGTGTAGTACGATTGACCTAGACTTAGAAACTTTTGTTTAGGATCGCTTATAATACTAGCATGCAACTTATGTATTGTGATCAATTGAATGAAATTCATGTGCTGGAATTCATTTGTGTGTGTGCAATGTGTAATTTGCAGTGGGTTGATTATGAATTGGATGAGGATTTGTGAACACAATTGAAGTATTGGTGAATTGGCGAAGAATTGTGGACTTTGGCAAAATTTTGTGGTTGTGAGTATTTCTCACCTTAATTCTCCATTATAGCATTATATATATATATATATATATATGAAATTGACTTGTTGAATGATATGCATCCTGTTATATATATGTGCATTGTATTTATAATCATAAGCATGGATTTTATGCATTGGAATGGCCTTAGGTATTTAGGATTAAATACTTTGGTGTTGGATTTCTTTCTATTTACTTGTTCTTCGGGAAAATGTGTCGTCGAAGTAATTAGATTGGTACTCCGTAAAAAGTACTTTTCGAATCACTGAGGAATGTAAGGGTAAAAGGATTAGTTGGGTAACATGCTGGTCTGAACCCATGGCGCAATGGGGAAAGTGTAGGCAATGTTATTGTCACGCCCTGACCGCAGCCAGAACGCGGGCGCACCACCGCAGTGGAGAACGCCAGCCTCGTATCGCACAATATTGTCATATGGCCATGTAGCAACCCAACCGCAGCTGGTCTACATCGAAACGATTATTTGTCTGACACTATTTATGAATAGTGCAGGGCCTTCCTAGGAATCGAACTCAAGACCTCCCTTAAGGAGTTAGATTTCGCATTCCTAGTAACCACTGAGCCAATCTATTCATAAATAGTGTCAGACAAGTAATCGTTTCGATGTAGACCAGCTGCGGTTGGGTTGCTACATGGCGATATGACAATATTGTGCGATACGAGGCTGGCGTTCTCCACTGCGGTGGTGCGCCCGCGTTCTGGCTACGGTCAGGGCGTGACAAAAAGGCCTTATGTATACATAAGGCCTTTTTGTCACACCCTGGGTTGCACAACGTGCCCCCTACCCAGGTGTGGGCGCACCCCCTCGGGGCGAACGCCTAGCCATTATGGATCCATAATATTGTCATATCGCCATGTAGCAACCCAACCGCAGCTGGTCTACATCGAAACGATTATTTGTCTGCCACTATTCATATATAGTGCAGGGCCTCCCCAGAATCGAACTCGAGACCTCCCTTAAGGAGTCTAATTTCGAATTCTGAGTAACCACTGTGGTTACTCAGAATGCGAAATTAGAATGCGAAAGGGAGGTCTCGAGTTCGATTCTGGGGGAGGCCCTGCACTATTTATGAATAGTGGCAGACAAATAATCGTTTCGATGTAGACCAGCTGCGGTTGGGTTGCTACATGGCGATATGAAAATATTATGGATCCATAATGGCTAGGTGTTCGCCCCCAGGGGGTGCGCCCACACCTGGGTTGGGGGCACGCTGTGCAACCCAGGGTGTGAAAGTTATCCTGATGTGACCTCCTATTGAGGCTTTTCTACATATCTTTTATGAAAATGATGCATAGTCATATCTTTAGTTTGGAAGCATGTATCATATATTTCATTGATGCATTTAAATTTATCAATGTTGTTTCAAGTAACAAACACGTTTTACATAAATGCATATGTGGAGATTACTGTGAACAATATTCACTGAGCTAGATGAGCTCATCCCATGTTCCCATATTTTCTTTCAGGTCCAAATCAGAGAAGAAAGGGCAAGACTTAGAGTGAGTGTAGCCGTCCTTTTCGTCTTTTGAAAGTAAGTTTTGACTTGTAAATTTGGGGACTTGGGAACTAGATCTAAATGTTTTGATCTCTTATTTTAGTATATAACTATCATAGATATTATTGTATATAAAACATAGTTAGTGATGGATTTTGGACTGAATATGATAATCAGAAGAATGATGAAATTTTGTTTTGGAGATCCATGTTGAGGATAATTGAATATTATGATAATTTTATGGATCATATGACATCATATTTCGGATGTTGATGTATTAATCCATTATTGGTTCGATTATCTTGATCATATACAGATTATGTATTTGAGTTCTTTGGTACTTTCCGCGTAGAGGTTTATCAGTGATTCAGGTTTTGTCTGGTTGTGACATTATCTGAGGTACTGTGCCGGTCGTGACATCACCCAGGGAGGGGTCGCGACATATGGTAAATAAGTTTTCATGTGACATATTTGTATTCATGAAATGATTTTAGACATTGAGCATGCTTTAGGCATTTTGGATTGAATGCTTTAAGGCGATTTTCACCATTTATTACTTGTTCTTCGGGAAGGATGATGCAGGTTCGACTTTGGTGGTGTCCCATGGTATGGACTTTCCCACAAAGAACGGAAGGGTTAACAGTTTGGGCGAGTGAGAAAATCTGTCCTGTTCAATCCCTTATGATGTGCTAATAAGGGAAAGATAAGTAGATTTGTCTCAAAGTGATTATGAAGGTGGAGAATGCATGTTTTTCAATGAAATTCATGATCATGGTATAGTCATACATTTATGAGATATTGAATTGTGCATGGGTATTTATAATGTGTATTCAAATGCATACATGTTTTATATAAATGTATACATGTATTGCCAGCAAGTCAAAACCACTTCCACATGTTCATTCCCCTCACAAGTGGTTGCAGTGGCCAAGACATGTCTCATTTCACTTGCAAAGTTGATGCATATGGGCAATACACATGTGACATATTACTTGCAAGGTGTTTGCAAATGCTTAATTCAACAAATGATAAAATGAGCTCAAACAGCCCCTACGTGGCTGATATAGGCAATACACATGTGTTAATTCACTTGCTAGGTGGATGCTAAACAAATGAGACATTTGTTGCATACATGCACCCACCATGTGCACACCGTCCCACTTTTATCATATTTATTTATTGTTTTTTTATCCTTGGGGCCACAAACACATCAATACACTTATTATACACCTAGAGGTCATGTACATGCGTGTACACGTAAAAATATGTCTGACAATACGTATTAGTCAACGTAATTGTTTGACTCGTACACACAGGGTATTACAATCTCCCCAACTTAAAGGATTTCATCCTCAAAATTTAAAGCAAGGAACATACCTCAAGTGGTGAACAAATCAAGAAACTGCTCCCGCATCTGATCCTCTCGCTCTCATGTATGCTCTTCATTATTATGAAATTTTTATTTGATCATAACCAGTGGAATCTGCTTGTTATAATCTGAATTGGCTCTTCAGGGTATGTAGTGTCCTCCCCAACTTGTAACTGAGTTACATCCAAAATATGAGATGGTTTTGGATACTGAGTCGGGTTTGTGTGGTATTTCCTCAACATAGATACATGAAATACATTATGGGCACCGGCCAACTGTGATGGTAGAGCAAGTTGGTAAGCTAATGGACCTATCCTCTCTAGGATCTCAAATAGGCCAATAAATCACGGAGCAAGCTTTCCTTTAACCCCAAACCTCATATGACCTTTCATTGGAGAAACCTTCAACAAAACCTGGTCTCCCACTGAAAATTTTAAAGGACTATGCCTCTTGTCGAAGTAGCTCTTTTGTCGATCTTGAGTTGTCTTCAACCTTGCCCAAATCTTCTTAATCTTCTCAGTCTATGCCGCAACTGCTTCTGGCCCCACCAACTGTGTCTCTCCCACTTCAAACCAACAAGTAGGAAATCTACAAAGTCGCCCATAAAGAGCCTCAAAAGGTGCCATGCCAATACTAGCCTAAAAGCTATTATTATAAGCAAACTCGCTCAAATGAAGATATTCAATCCAACTCCCACCAAACTCCAAAATACACAACCTGAGCATATCCTCCAGCATCTAAATAACCCTCTCAGACTGTCCGTCCGTCTGAGGGTGAAATTTCGTACTGAGACGAAGTTGAGTTCCCATCAGATTTTGCACCGCACGCCAGAATCTCGAAATGAATCGCGGATCTCTATCCGACACAATCGAAACAAGAACTCCATGAAGTCTCACAATCTCTTAAAGGTATAATCTTCTCAATTGGTCAATGGAATCTCTGGTGTTCATCGGCAAGACATCTGCAGATTTCGTGAGCCGGTCGACAATAACCCAGATGGCATCATATCTCGAGACCTAGGAAGTCCCATAATAAAATCCATTGTAATATCTTCCCATTTCCATTCCGAAATAGATAACGATTGCATGTCCTCCACGCCTTTGGTGTTCAGCTTTCACCTGCTGACACACTCCACATTTCCGAACATATTCAGCTATGTCCTTCTTCATCCCATGCCACCAGACTGTACGTTTCATATCATGGTACATCTTAGTCGCTCCGGGGTGAATAGTGTATTGTGATCTATGTGCCTCTCGGAGTAACTCATCTCTCAACTCTAGATCACATGGAACCTATAGTCTCTCCTGAAATCTCAAATGCCATATGTATCTCTCGACCAATCAACACGATCAATACTGTCAGCCCAAGCATCAAACATCCCAAAATTTGGACTATGCTGCTATAGATATCTGATCCTCTGAATATGAGTGTCTGACAGCTGTGACCGCATCTAAGCACACACATTCAAAGATGGTTCAACAGAACGTATACTCATCATCAAGATCCTCTCCAATAATCGCCACTGCCGGGCCATCTGATAAGCTACAACGCCTGTTTCAACCCGTTTCCTGCTTAATGCATCGGCAACAACATTGGCTTTCTCAGGATGATACTCCAATGCGAAGTCATAATCCTTAAGAAATTCAAGCCATCTACGTTGTATCATATTCAATTCTTTCTGATCAAACAAGTACTTCAGATTCTTATGATCAGAATATAATGTGAACTTCTCGCCATATAAATAATGTCTCCAAAGCTTCAGAGCAAAAACTACTGCCGCCAATTCCAAATCAAGAACCGGGTAATTCTTCTCATGCACTGTCAACTGTCTGGATGCATATGAAAAAACCCTGCCATCGAGCATCAGAACACAACCCAATCCTGCATGAGATGCATCGGTGTAAATCACCAACTCTTTCCCACATTCTGGAAGTATCAAAACAGGAGCAGTAGTAAGCTTTTTCTGTTGTTTTCTTCTTCTCTATTCCAATCACTTGAATTAAGTGGTTCATATCTCATAACATAAGAAACAATTAAACATCTTCACCGTCAAAATGTGAAATAAGAAGTTAAAAACTACCTGACCAAGTTGCAGTAAGATCTAACCGTGGATTTGTGAGATCCTATATATACTTTGATCTCAACTACGCAAGACAACCTGTTTTTTCGACCAATTGTATTTAGAAGGTTAGAACTCTTAAGATCGAACTCTGATAAAGATCTCTACCGTTGAAGATGAAACTATATTAAAGATGGATAATCCGTAAAGTTTTCGGCTCTATCCAACCATGGATCAAGGAGATCTAATACTTGATATAAAATACTGCAAATATTTTTTTTCTTCACTCTTTCTCTCCTCTTCATGAGCGTTTCAGCAACTCTCTCTAATTCTCAACGTTTTATTTTTCTCAGAGTGATTATGGAGAATGCATGTTTTTCAATGAAGTTCATGATCATGGTATAGTCATTACATGTATGAGATATTGAATTGTGCATGGGTATTTATAATGCGTATTCAAATGCGTACATGTTTTATATAAATGTATACATGGAAATATATTGTGAAAATTTAGCCACTGAGCTAGTTGAGCTCACCCCACTCCCTTTTTATTACAGGTATAGTTCATAAGGGCAAGGGCAAAACTCCAGAGAGTTGATTGAGTCTGTTTGTTTGTTATGTGAGTATGTTGTGTGTTTTGGGAGTTAGTTTATACTTTTGTTTTTGGTATATGTATTTATAACACCAAACAATGTATAAATGATACATGTGATGTATATTTTGGGACTTAGATGTATTTTAAGTTTTGTGAAAAAAAAAATGGATAGTATTTTGTATTCATATGCATAAATGGATTGAATATGCATTATGAAAATTTTAGTGATTATTTAAGGTTGTGTTATAAGCTGAGGCTGACAGAGTATCGTATATGTCTCCGGATGACGTATATGGTATTCTGTGCCGGTCATGACATCACCCGAAGAGGGGTCGTGACATTCAAGGTCATTTTGACGTCTGAGAGATTACACGCGGTGGGCGTTATTACCGAGAAAAAAGTCTTCTCAGGTCACAAGTTCTGCTTCGAACGTCTTAATTTTCTCATACTGACTAGCTTGAAACTTTCGGGCTGATATTGTGTTTATGGTGTAGGTTTTACTGCTTTTGGTTCTACCGACCAGAGGGGAAAGAAGAAGAAGGATAAACCAGAGGAAATGGCAGCACCTAAGAGAGCTACTGCCAGGAAGTATGTTGCCGACCTGGCCAAATTGAAGAACATTGCTGTTGAACGGGCTGCCGCCGCCCAGGGGTCCACAATGAGATCTCTGAGCTGCGCCAAGAAGAAGACTTTTGCTTCCAAGGAGAAAGCTCCTGTAGCCCTCTCCGAGCAGGCGGGTTCACCTGCTAGGGAAGCTAGGTTGGTTGGGGACAAATCAAAGTCCCCTACTTCTACCGACCGGAGAACTGCCAAGAGGGCAAGGTTCGGGGAGGCCAAGCGCCTTACAAGAAAGATTGGGGACATCAGCCTGAACCTCAATTCCTATCAGGTCGGTGTCCCCAACTGTGCCTCGTCCTTGATGAAGAATGGACATGTATTTGAAGGCTTGGCTGATGCTTTCATGAAATCCGTAGTGGTGAGTCTGTTTACAAATTCCCTTTGTCGTTTATGTATTCTTTCCTTGTTGTTTCTGACCTTGTTCTTTTTGGCTCTGTAAGCTGCTGCTCAGACTCTCTACAACCTCTGCCGCATCCAAGGGGATTACCACAAATTCTAGGAGGCAGTGAAAGAGGCCCAGACCAACTCGGTGATCTGGGAATCTAAGGTTGTGGCTTGGGACACTGAGCTGAACAAGATTCAGGAGCAGCTGAGACTCAAGGAAGTTGAAGTGGAATCTCTCCAGGATGAGCTGACCAGGTTCTGAGCACAGTTCCAGGCTACTGTGGAGGCTGAGGTCGAGGAAGTTTGCCACGCTCGAGTGGAAGAGGTCTTTATCGATGTAGTGACCCTATACCCAGTATACTTGGAAGAGTTTTTTTGGCGACTTAGTAGATTGGAAGGGCTTCGAGGAGTGGGCCAGGTTAGCCAATGCTGGAGAGGAGGAGCAAAAGAGGAGGCCGGGATTGAGGACTCTCCTGTAGATCAGGGTACTACCTTTGCGGTTCCAGAGACTTCTTCTAATCTGATGCAAACCATAAACTCTGAGGAGGAGACGCACCGAGTAGGCAACAAGGACGAGTCGATCAGCCTGACTGAGATCCTGCATCGTTCTACTGCTTCGGGGTTGTAGAGGATCTCCTCGATGTTGGCTACTTTTCCTTTTTTGTTATGGACTTGTGTGCCTTGATAATTCGTCTTTTTCTTGCTCTTTCTTGTATTCTCCTACCAGTTTTAATGAAATATTCTCTTTTTCAGATTTGTCTTTCAAGCATTCCTTTTTTTTTAAGTGTAATTATTTGCCTTTACTAGGTCTTATTGTGTCATCCGAGCTCTTTACATAGTTTTTTCCAAGCATTTGTCGAGGGATGAAGTCGGTGGGTAAAAGATACCTGCCGAGCTTTTTACTTGGTCTTTTCCAAGTATTTGTCGAGAGATGTGGTCGGAGGGTAGCAAATACCTGCCGAGCTCTTTACTTGGTTTTTTCCAAGTGTTTGTCGAAAGATAAGGTCGGTAGATACTTCATCTCGGTAGAAACTATTCGACCCCCCAAGGCGTTCTGAACCTGAAGGTTCTCTTCTTGGTAGAGGCTTGTTTGCCGCTCCAAGGCACTTCAAGGGTAGATCACCCCTCCTTCTCCGTGGTATCTGGCCCTCTGGATCAGTACTCTAAGGCACTTTTGACCATAGTCATCTTCTCGGTTGGTACATAGCTAAAGCTCAGTACCTCCAAGGCATTCTAGGGCTCGGGGCCCTACTTCTCTGTGGCTTCCGATCTAGTCGGTAGTCCCAAGGCACTTTAACTGTAGGTAATAAACGTAGATTTGTATAACTAAACTCTTGTTGATTATAGAAAACTCATGAGTAAACACTTGTATTAAAAACTAGAAACTAACACTAGAGGCAATCAACACCTCTGTAGATACTAGAAACTAACTAATGAGCTGCTACTGCCTACTGGGTAGTACTTCTTGAGGTGTTCTTCTTCCTGATAGATCTTCAAGCTTGTACACGCCCGTGCAAAGTATTGCAGTGATCTTGTAAGGTCCTTCCCAATTGGGACCGAGGGCACCTGCTCTAGGTTCACGTGTGTTCAACATGACTTTTCTTAGTACTAAGTCGCCAACTTTGAAGCTTCTGTGTTTCACCTTGGCGTTGTAGTATTTAGAGACCATCTCCTGATATGCTGCTAGTTTGGACTTTGCCTATTCTCTTTTTTCTTAGACTAAATCCAGGTCGGTATATTGAGCCTCCATATTCCTAAATTGGTCGAAATATGAGGTCCTCAAGGTCGGTATCCCGAGCTCCACTGGTATGACGGCCACCATCCTGAAGGCTAAGAGAAATGTGTTTTTCCTGTTCCTATTACAGAAGTGGTGCAGTATGACCAGAGGACTTGCGGCATATCTTCAGCCCACATTCCTTTCTTTTCTTCAAACCTGGCCTTCAATGTATGTTTGATAATTTTGTTCACGGCTTCTACCTGACCATTGGCTTGTGGATGGGCTGGAGTAGAAAGGAAGTGTCGAATACCGAGGTCTTCACAAAATTACCAGAACCTAACGTTGTCAAATTGTTTGTCGTTATCAAAGATAATGGCGTACGGGATACCAAAACGGCACACAATTGACTTCCAGATGAAGGGTGTGGTCTTCTGCTCAGTAATTTATGCTAAAGGTTCAGCCTCTGCCCACTTGGTAAAGTAGTCAACAACGACAATTGCGAACTTGACCTGTCCCTTTCAGGTTGGTAGGGGTCCTATTAGATTCATCCCCCACTGAGCAAAAAACAATGGGCTATGGATTGGCGAGAGATTCTCTGCTGGAGCTCGGATGTAGGTTCCATGTTTCTGACAATTGTCACACTTCCAAGCTATCCTTACAGCGTCTTTGTGGATCGTTGGCCAATAATAACCCTGGCGAAAAACCTTGTTCGCAAGAGTCTTTCCACCAGAATGGTTACCATATACGCATGTATGAATTTCCTTCAAGACTAGTCGTGCATGCTCTACCCGTAGGCATCTTAAGTAAGACATCGTGAAGCTGGGTCTACAGAGCTAATCATCTATCATAGAGTACATAGTAGCTTGTCTTCGCACCTTTCTTACTTTGACCTTGTCTACGGGGAGGTTGCCACTTCATACGAAATTTTCAATCGGGTCCATCCACGATGGATTTTGGCTGCCGACCTATTGGTCGGTACCAATTTTACCAATACTTTTTTCTAGTAAAAACTCCACCAGGACCTAAATCATGAGCTCAGCCAAGGTATTTTCTGTTCTTGTCACTTGCATCAGTTCATACTCCTTGAACCTTCCTAGCAGGGCCAAAGCTTCTTTCAGATATGCTTGCATTCTGTCATCCTTGGCCTAATATTCTGATGTAACTTGCCCCGCGACGAGCTGAGAATTGCAGTGGATGACCAATTTACCCACCCCTAACTGAGAGCGAGTAGTAATATAGCCAGAAGTGCTTCGTACTTTGCTTCGTTATTGGATGCTAGGAAACTAAAACAAAGAGCACACAGATGTTTCTCATCTCCGGGGGGAAATGAGTACTATTCCTGCTCCGCATCCCTGCTTGCAGGAAGAGCCGTCGACAAATAGCTTCCAAGCTTCCTAAGGGGATAGATCGGTAGGCCGATCTATCTGAGGCAGCTCAGACAGAAAATCTGTTAGCGTCTAACCTTTCATAGTTGTACGAGGTCGATACTTAATGTCGAATTCACTCAACTTAATGGCCCACTTAGTCAATCGTCCTGATGTCTCTGGCCTCAAGAGCACCTATCTCAATGGGTACTTGGTGAGGACGACTATGGTGTGAGCCTGGAAATAGGGTCTCAGTTTACAAGCTGAGGTGACTAGTGTAAGAAAAAGTTTTTCAATCTCTGAATATCTCGTCTCTGCATCAAGTAGAGACTTGCTGATGTAGTATTTCGCCTTATGGTTTCTTAGTTCTTTCCTAACCAAGGCAGAACTAACTGTTACTTCTGAAACTACTAGTTACAGGAAGAGTTGTTATCCATGAAAAGGTTTTGAGAGCAAAAGAGCCTGGCCTAGGTAAGCTTTTAGCTCCTGAAAAGCCTTCTCACACTTTGGGGTCCATTCCACTGCCTTCTTCTTGATCAGCTTGAAAAATGAAAAACATCTTTCTGTGGACTTGAAGATGAACCTGCTCAGTGCGGCTACGTACCCAGTGAGCCTCTGGACTTCTTTCACGGTCCGGGGTGACCTCATGTATACTAGAGCCTGAATCTTTTCGGGGTTAGCCTCGATTCCTCTTTGAATAATAAGGAATCCCAAAAATTTACCAGAGCTCACCCCAAAAGTGCATTTTGCCGGGTTGAGCTTCAGGTGATACTTTCTTAATATAACAAACACGTCTACAAGGTCGGTAGGATGAGCTACCGCCTCAATGCTTTTGACTAACATGTCATCGACGTAGACTTCTATGTTGATTCCAATTTTCTCTGCGAACATGCTATTAAGTAGCCCTGACATTTTTTAGGCCGAAGGGCATCACCTTGTAGTAATACAGACCTCGGTCTATAATGAAAGTTGTATTTTCTTCATCTCTACGACTCAACACAATCTGGTTGTACCCATGAAGCTTAGCAACTCATGACCTGTTGTTGCGTCCACCAGTTTATCAATGCAGGGCAATGGGAAACTATTTTTTGGGCCGGCTATGTTCAGATTAGTGAAGTCAACGCATGCTCTCCATTTTTCATTGAGTTTTTTAACCATCACTACATTGGCCAACCAATTTGGGTAGAGTACTTCCCTAATGAAGCCTGTTGTTAGTAGCTTGTCTACCTCTTCCCGTAGACCTTGTGCTCTGTCGGAACTGAGAACATTTCTCTTCTGTCAGACTGGTTTGGCCTCTGGGTCGACATTCAGAAAATGTACCATGACGTTGTTCGGTATGTGAGGCATGTCTTTATGGGACCAGGCAAAAATATCCCTGTGCTCCCGTAGGAGGCCAACCAGCTGGTCGGTAAGAGAGGAGCTCATTCTTGTACCAACCTTAATAGTTCTTGTTGGATTTTCGCCGATCTGCACCTCAGCCCATTCATCTTGGGGTTCAAGCCCCTACACCTCTTCTTTAGGGTCGAGGTCAGAGCTGACTGGATGTTCTACATTAATTGTTCCTCTGTAATTTTAAGACTTTCCTCGTGTCCCATCTGTTTCTTCACGGCTGTGACATAACAATCCCTAGATTCTTTTTGGCTACCCCATACCACTTCGACACCTTGCTCTACTAGGAACTTCAGAGCTAGGTGATAGGTTGATACCACAACCCTCAGATTATTGAGAAGTGGTCCCTATAATGGCGTTGTAGACAGTATGACACCTTACTACCAAAATATTGGTCATGACTGTGACCTTGTGCTTTGAGTCTCCTGCTGTCACTGGTAAGGTTATTCTTCCTTCCCGCATAATGCTATTTCCAGTGAAGCCGATCAGAGGGACATCTAACGGGCTAAGCTGATCTTTGGTCAGTCCCAACTTCTCGAATGCTGACCAATAAAGGATATATGTCGAGCTGCCGTTGTTGACTAACATCCGATGGATTTTGTAGTTAGCCACGGTCATTGTAACCACTAAGGCATTAGCGTGCGGACGGAATATGTCTTGGGCCTCCTCTTCGGTGAAGGTAATGGCAAAATCGGATCGCTTCTGCTTCTCAGGTCGGTACCCTAGGTTCATGACTTCCGACCTGGATTCTCGGACATAAGCCTTCGTAGCCCGGTTAGAGGTACCGAGCTGGTCTCCACCAAAGATAGTTCTAATTTCGCCTACTGGCCCAGCTGGGTCATTTCCTGGAATCCTCTGCTGGTTGGAGTCCTTCACGAACTCCTTCAAATGACCTTTACGAATTAATTTCTTGATCTCTTCCTTGAGATCGTAACACTGGTGGATATCGTGACCGTGGTCTCGATGATACCGGCAGTACTTTTTCTTATCCCTCTACTCTGCAGGTGTTTTCAGCTTTTTGGGCCATCTGACATAGTCTATGTTATGAATCTCAATGAGAACCTGCTCTCCTGAGGCAGTAAGAGGCGTGTAGTTGGAGAAAACATTATGGGGTACTTTGTTACTCCTCTGATCTCGACCGCCAAAGTCCAATGTCTTTCCGCCCTGGTTGTCCTCTTTTAAGTTATGTTCCTTTTCTCGCTTCTTGTCTTTTCTCGAGCTCTTCGAGGACCCATTTTCCACTTGGTTTGCATCGTTCTTCTCATCGGCATTAATGTACTTCTCTGCTATGGTCCAAGATTTTTTGTAAGTCCTGGCTTTTTTTTTCCAAGGGTAATGAAACTTCCCGGGCCTTAATCCTGCGAGAAAAGCTCTTATCGTCGTCTTGCCATCATAGTCGTCTACCTAAACTCGTACATCATCAAAACGACCGAGGTATTCCTTCAAAGTTTTACCTTTCTTTTGCCTGATAGAAAGCAAGCTATTCACAGGTTTTTCCCTTTCCTTTTTTTCCAGCAAAGTGATTCATGAACTTGTGAGCTAAGTGCCCAAAAGAACATATAGAACCGATTCTGAGCTTTCGCTACCACTTGCGAGCTGGTCCGCCAAGGGTGATCTGGAAACCCCTGCACACGGTGGCGTCGTCATAGCCCTTGAATTCCATCCAGGACTTGTAGTTCTCGATGTGCTCTCTCGGGTAAACCTTCCCTTTGATTGTCCTGATTTCTGCGATCTTGAGATTCTTTGGTAGCGGTGTCTGGAGTATGTTTTCAATGAAGGGAGAATGAAGTTCCTTATACTCCTGGTAATGTCGAGGTGTCGATCTAGTAGTCTCAGAACGCTCTGATCCATACGACTTTCTTAACGCTAACCTGACAGGGCCAGGTTTTCCTGTCGTAGCTCTTTTTGAAGGTACCGACCTGTATGAGGTAGGTTTCCTGAATCTCAATTTTTTCGGAAGAGCCGACCTGATCCGAGAAAATATCGAGCTATGACATTTCTTTGCGTCTAATGAGTGACGCAAGTCTTTAACAGATAAAGACTTACGATTTGAGTTCGGAGGTTGTTTCCCCGATACTTATCTCTTCTTCGAGGTTACACTTCGGCATATACTCTCTCCCCCCTTCTGAGGTCGAAGGCTAGGATGTGGTAGGTGACTATGAAGTGGTCGAAGGGGTAGTACCTCTCTTAACACCTGTTGCTGCTCCAAGACATTTTTAGACATTTTCTCCAAGTTTCTCTCTATGGCAGTCAACCTTGATTTCTGAGCAGAGTTCTTTGACTGCTTTTTTGGTGGTCTTCCGCTTTTGTTTTAGGGTACCGTCGGTCTGGCGAGAGGCTCCACCTTAACTGGTATTTCTTCCTCCTGATTCATGACGGTAAAGTTGTTTCTAAGTTACAATGTCGATCCCCACAGATGATGCCAAATGTTAGTGTAAGATTTGACCAACACCAGAAGACGATGAGGTGGAGGGAATAGAATGACCTGGGACTCGTCGGAATGCTGGGAAGGTTGCCGAAGATCGATGATCTGAGAGAGGAAAATAAAATACAATAGGCTATCGTGAGGAACACCGGTGTGGTACTGGCCAAAGACCCTCCGATGCGTAAGTTAGTTCAGAGCTCCGTAGAATTAATGGTACTGAACTGGGTCGAGAGCTGCTTACCTTCCCCTTTAGGGGTTATGGTCTTCTTTATAGAAAGGGATGGAGGTCTTTGGCCTTGTAGTCGAGTCGTTGTAGAATCAGGAATCAATTTTGTGCTGGGAGAGCACATTTGATTACTAGTAAAATTAGGAAGATCTGATGCGATCTTTAATGGGTTAGGATGACTTAGTAGCCTCCTAGTCGAACTAGTAGAGTTTTAAGCCTTATCACAGTCGGATAAGGAGTAAATCCTGAACTTGTCGCAGTGAATCAAGTATTATTCCTATCTAAACCTGCGTTTAGTCGTCATCTATTTCAGAGTCATAGACTCCATCAGATCGATACACCAAGCCGGAGTCTTCCACTCTGTCTGCTCGTAAGCAAATATATAGTCGGTAAAAGAGGTCGGTAGCTTTAGATTGGCAGGACAAATCATATCCTACTAGGCTGATGTTCTCGTTTTATAGTTGCTGACCTGTCATCCAGATCGGTAACCCAAACTGTCGACCTGGGGTTCTTCCATGTTGACCTAGTCATTATGACGAATAACATATTATCCAGAACAAGTTGATATATCTATCTGTTCTGTATTACATCTTACTGGGCGAGATTGTTCCAAAGCAACTAAAAAGCAAGAAATTTTGAATGGGGTTGAAGGTCAACAAAAAGAAAAAGTGTTTTTGCAATCGTGATCCAAAGCAACCAACTAGACAAACCCAAAATCAAAAATCAAACATGGTAATGGGTTTTTTTTTTCAATTGATTTGAAAGGAAATAAATAAAAAGTCTCGGAAAAAGACCCCACCAATTGAATTTGGATTTTGGATAAGTGAAATAAACCTCTAAGTCCAACATGTTAGATAACTTTTAACTGTTCGTCGAATCGTACCCACCACAATGCCACCCTATCTATCATATTTTTTTTTTAAGAAAAAGAAAAGGAATATAAGAAAAGTATGTTTCGTAGTTAAGAAAATCTTCTATACGAGAAAATAAGGTTTTGTTTGGTTGGTTATCCTGAAATAAGTTTTCTATTTTTAGGGTACTTAAAAAGTAAAATCATAAGACTTTATTTTGTCATTTCTCAAGTTTTCATCATTTTGTAAGAAAAAACTAAAAAAACACTTTTAAAATATTACACTACCAAACATATTTTCTCCTATTGTTTTTTTTTTCGCTATTTGAAAATTGAAAAAAAAAAAATAGGTTGTATATCAAATGCAGCTTAATATTTTCTACATAAAATATATTTAAACTTTTTTTCATAGTTAATTATTAATTTTAGTTATTACAAATTTAATATAAAGAAATTTTCTTGAGAATTTTTTTTTTACCTCATAACCGAGAAAATTATGTGAAAAAAAAGGGGTACACAATACAAGAGAATCACCCTATAAGAACGTTTTTGCAAACATCCTTAAATTTGACATCAAGAAAATCTTTTTAAATTTTTTATCACGCTTTTTACATATCAAACACTGAAAATATAATTTTCTTAAAATTATTATTTTTCAAAAAAAAACTCTATTTTTTCATCTACAAAAACACATCTTAGCAAAGAAAAAACGAGACTATATACAGTCATTTGAAAAAACTGATCCAGCTTGTGTACAGAAGCGCATTGATTATTTGGTGGGACAATCTATAAGATTTAGATTATATGAACAAATTTAAATTGGATTTATTAACTTACCTCATCAACATCACACATGACTACCTACTCTACAGTTTTTTGCGTTGGGATCTTTCTTGCAGTTCAGCCTTCACCTCCTCTAATGATAAAAGTGGTTTTTGGATTGTAGAGAAAAGGGGCTAATAATTTGGCTCTATTGACTATTTGTAAAAGAAAGAAAATACAGAAAATTAATTTAAGAGATATCAGATATGTACCTAGCTAGGATGGTGAAGGGTTTGCTTGATGAACAAGAGATTCATTGTAGATAATTTCATCTATCTCTGCAATATATATGAAGCTTTCCATCAATGACCAAAGCTTGTATAAAGAATTAACAAACAAATAAAGCACTACTAAATTAGTTTTTTTTTCCTTCTATTTGGTTTCAAAGCTTCTTTCCACTTTAAAAAAATCACTACCATGAATCTAGAAAAATATATGTACATATATAAGAAAGATGAATTTGAGCCCAAGCACCAAATCAAACAGTTCAAATCACTACCATGAATCTCCTTCCATTAGAAAAAGCTTCAAGAAGAGCGTGAACATTATTGATGTTCATGATCATATCTCATTGGTAATATGTACGTATTATTAGATTTACAGAAAAGAAAGAAAGAGATGTCTCAAGTAAAGAAGACTTGTTAACTTTTTATATCATTGAAGAGAGATTTACAAGTATATATATACCATTACAGAAACAGAGGAGAAGCTTCTCGAACCACCAGGAGTGTATACCCACTTAACTACCTTCACGTGGACATAACTAACTTACAACAGAATCAAGAACTAACCAAGCTTCTAGAAGCTAGCCTTTAATTGATACACTAACATCCCCCCGCAAAGTGACAGTGGGTGAGCATACCACTGTTAATTTGAGTCGAAGCTTATAAAAAAATGGAGCATAGAGGGGTTTAGTTAGGATATCGGTTGTCTGTTCACAAACTGGCACATGATTCACAAACAGTTGCTTAACATCAACTTTCTCCCAGACAAAATATATGTCAAGTTCCATGTGTTTGGTCCTGGAATGAAGCACAAAATTTACAGCTAGTGCCACGGCACTAAGATTATCACACCACATCAAAAGTGGGCGAGGAGAAGGAATTCGCAGTTCAGACAGTAGGGACTGCAACCACAACACTTCAGAGGTTGCATTTGCCAGGCTTCTATATTCCGCTTCAGTACTGGAATGAGACACCATATGTTGCTTCTTCGAGCACCACGAAATGAGATTTGTTCCCAGGAAAATGCAAAAGCCAGTGGTAGACCGGCGGTCATCAACATCATTGCCCCAATCAACATCAGAAAAACAGGTGATGGCCAAAGAAGAAGACTTGCACAATAGAAGACCATCATGTGAGGTGCCTTTTAAGTAACGAAGGATACGTTTAACTGCCTTCCAATGATCAGTAGTTGGAGTTTGCATGAATTGACAAACTTTATTCACAGCAAATGAGATATTCGACATTGATATAGTGAGATACTGGAAAACACCAACAACACTGCGATATTCATGAGCATCTGAGATAGGATCATTTGAGCTGACTGAAAGTTTAAGATTGCTAATCATGGGTGTCGGCATAGAGTGGGCATTAGACATTTTTGTTCGTTCAAGTAACTCAGTGATGTATTTATGTTGTGTAAGTAGCAAACCATCAGGAACATGTTGAACCTCAAGACCAAAAAAGTAGCTAAGATTACCCAAATCTTTGAGAGCAAAAAGACTATGTAGATGATCAACAATTCGTGTAACTTAGCAGAATCACTCCCAGTTAGGTGATATCATCCACATAAACCAGTAGATAGACATGGGAATGGGATGAAAACCTTGTAAAAAGTGACTGATCAGATTTTGAATAATGAAATCCCATAGTAGACAATGCACAATGAAGCATTTCAAACCAAGCACGAGATGCTTGCTTAAGGCCATATAAGGCCTAATGTAATTTGCAGACCTGTTTGCAACCATTTTGTTCTTGTTCAAACCCCGGAGGTTGCTCCATGTACTCCTCCTCATGAAGATCATCGTCCAAAAATGCATTGTTAATGTCCAATTGTTTGATAGACCAACCAAGTGAAGGGCAATTGTAAGAACTACACGAATACTCGTAGGCTTGACAACTGGACTGAACATTTCATCAAAGTCAAATCCAGTTTGCTGATAAAAACCCTTTGCAACAAGCCTCGCCTTGTACTGAGAGACACTCCCATCAGGATTAGTTTTTAGTTTAAAAACCCATTTACAACCCACTGATACTCTGTCTGCTGGTAAAGGAACCACAGTCCAAGTTTTAGTCCTCAAAAGAGCTGAGTACTCTTCAAGCATGGCATTTCTCCACTTATCATCCAATAGAGCTTCCTTAGTACTTTTAGGTTCCTTGATAGAAATTGTTGATTGGCAAGCATATAGCTTGTTGGGTTTAAACGTGCCAACCTTGGACCTAGTTACCATAGGGTGAGAACTGAGAGGCAGGTTGGAAGAATTAGTAGGAACTGGAGAAGAAATAACAGTGTTATCAAGAAGAACAAGGGATGGTCGAGGATGAGGTTGAGAAAATGAGGAATGAGAAAGAGTGAAAGTAGCATGGGCAGGAAAAGGGGAGGTAAGAACCGGAGTTGAAGATGAGGAACAAGGTGTAATCCCCTGAAAATTCTGAAAATCTACTTTCCAATTTCAAATGTAATCCCTGAAAATTTTGAAAATCCCTGAAAATTCTGAAAATCTACTTTCCAATTTCAAATGTAATCCCCTGAAAATTCTGAAAATATCTACATGATCATCATTAAACCTTAGAATTAACAATATTATGTATAATACCTATGCACCTCAGCCATCTCGTCCATCTCTTTCACGCTCCCCTTCTCTTCCGAGATCTACAACTTGTTCTCAATCTTCCAAACCAGAAGAACTAAGATCTTCGCTTACGGTTTCATGTTCACTTTCGTCGCTTGCACTATTTTTCTAGCTTTTAGCCCTTCTAGCAACTCATCTTCTCCTTGGTTCTCTAACATCTTCAGCGCCACCGCTGGTTCTGGTTCTGGTTCTAATTCCTCTTATAGATCCCATTTTTTTCATCTCTTTTCTCTCACTTTTTCCCGAATTCTACTCAATCTACGGTTCAGATTTGTGTTAATTCGACTAGATCTCGATACCCAGATGCAAAATTAGACGATTTGAATGGGAATCAGACGGTGGCTATCTCGCCGGCGCCTAAGAAGAAGAAGGGAGTTCTGGGTAGTCAAGGTTCGAACATTACGAGTAATGGGACTAGTGTGAATTCTACAAATGGGGTTTTGAAATCAGAACCGTTGGATTATAATATGGAGAAATGAGAGGAGAAGAAGATTAAGAGAAAAAAATTGATTAGTTCTTTGATGAGTTGTGATATATTTGATGGGAAATAGGTGAGAGATGATTCTTATCCGCTTTACCCACGTGGGTCTTGCCCTCATATAGATGAGCCTTTCAATTGTTTTTTTAAACGGTAGGCCTGATTATCAGAAGCTCAGATGGCAGCCAAAGGGTTGCAATATGCCAAGGTTGGATGGGAGAGATATGTTAGAATTGTTGAGAGGGAAGCGTTTGGTTTTTGTTGGGGATTCTCTTAATAGGAACATGTGGGAATCTCTTGTTTGCATCTTGAGGAACTCAGTGGAAGATAAAAGTAAGGTTTTTGAAGCATCTGGGCGTCACGAATTTCGAACAGAGGGCTCTTATTCATTTATGTTCGAAGATTACAACTGCTCTGTTGAGTTCTTTCGATCGCCATTTCTTGTTCAAGAGTGAGAAATGCCTGAGACAAATGGAAGCAAGCATGAAACACTTAGACTTGATTTGGTGGAGAGATCATCATCTAGATACAAGAATGCAGACATAATCATCTTCAATACTGGTCACTGGTGGACCCATGAGAAGACCTCCAAAGGCAAGGATTATTACCAAGAAGGCAGTCATATTTATGGTGAATTAAATGTTGTTGAGGCATTTAGAAAAGCTATGACTACTTGGGCAAGATGGGTTGATTCCAACAAAAATCATGAGAAGACTTTGGTTTCCTTCAGGGGCTATTCAGCTTCTCATTTTGGAGGTGGGCGATGGAATTCCGGTGGGCAATGTGATAGTGAGACCGAGCCCATCAAGAACGAGACTTATCTAGCTCTGTATCCTCCAAAAATGAGAGTTCTGGAGAAAGTGCTACATGGGATGAAAACTCAAGTCACATATCTTAACATTACGAGAATGACTGATTATAGGAAGGATGCTACCGAAAGCAAAATTTGACAGAAGAAGAACGGAGATCACCATTGAGATATCAGGATTGCAATCATTGGTGTCTTCCGGGTGTTCCTGATTCGTGGAATGAGCTTGTATATGCCCAACTCTTAATTAATTTGAACCCGAACAAGCATTAGCAACAGCAGCAGAAGCAGAAGCAGAAGCAACACTAGGTTGAGGACGTACGTTACGCACCAAGGAATTCCGTGCGTTACAGGTGGGGAAGATTTTATGCCTTCATAATATTTTATTCTGATATATAGATAGGAATGTTAAATTAATTAGGTTTATAATATTATTAGATTGCTTATGCATGCCTATTGTACATGATTTTATATATACCATGTTGTGATTGTTAGCCATGATGATATGTGTGTCAACATGACTTCTTGTTTTGATTAGATGATAATTGGATGCATGCAATTCAGGTGATATTTGAGACTCATTTATAAATTATAACGTCTGATAATGAAACGTATGACTTGGAATATTGGCATAGTAAAGTTCATGCGTGAATACTATTATAATTGACTTTGTGACATGATACCATGTGTAGTGGAGTTTGAATATGTTTTATGAATGCACTTAATATCGTACTTATATCGTACCTATGGCGTGACATCACTAAGGAACATGATTAAGATAAGAATCACACATATGGGACAGTTATTCTAAGGAATATCGCCATTGATTATTATGGGGCAGTTATTCTAAGGAATATCGCCAATGTTTATTATGGGGCAGTTATTCATGATGAATATCGCCAACGAGTTTCTAATTTTTGGGTAGTGCCACCCTGGGTTTAATTTCCTAAAGGTACGTGATTTAGAACGTGATAAAATTCTCAATTCAAACAGTCTAATGTTGCAACGATTAATGTGTGAAACTTGTTTGTAATGTTCTTGTGTATATATCATGATAAGATGTTGTGAATTGTTTAGATGACCCACTGGGCTTTCAAGCTTACCCCTATTTTTCACATGCAGGTACTTAGAAAATAAAGTAGCAAGTTGTGACGTGTTTCAGTGATAGGGGTGTGATGGTAATTTGGATAAGATTTTAATTAGCGAATGAGCTAATTACTTGTTTGACTTTGTGAACTTTTTATTTGGAAAGGGTTGTATTGACGCTAGAAATTTTGATAAAACCTTATTATGATTATTGAAGGGATCATGATTTACTTTAAATGTATGTGCTTTGGACTTGAACGTCTTAATTCTACTTTATGAATATATTTAAAATGTTGTGTCCATAATGAATGGACAAGGGCAAGTACCCTCACAATCCAATATGGAAATTTGTATAGTGGAATTATGTGGTCCTTAACATGAAGATGAAAGGGTATTCGTTTATCTTAACCAGTAAGTTGGTTAGAAGAATATAAATTCATAGTGTTGCAAATTTTATTACCTATATAATGGTTATGGGTTAAGATAGACGGATACGATTAGCATCTCGATTTTCAGTGATTTTCTCGATAAAATTAAAATATTCATTATTTTACTTGAAATTTAAGTTTTTAAAATCGGGGTGTTACACATGGTGAGGTAATAGGTATAGTAAGAACAGATAAAACTGGGGGAGAGATGGTAAGAGGTGATGAGGTAGAGAATGAGAGTGAGGAAGGTGATTGTTGAAGAGTAGAGTAGGGGAAGGTATTCTCATCAAAGATCACTTGACGAGATACATAAACACGACCATCTGGAGCAAGGCATTTGTACCCTTTGTGACATGAGCTATAACCAAGGAAAGTACAGGGAATGGATCTAAAATTAAATTTATGAGCATTGTAAGGTTTGATGTGAGGATAACACATGCAGCTAAACACCTTGAGCCACATATAATCAGGTTTAGAATGAAACAAAACCTCATATGGTGATTTATGTTGTAGAGAGACAGTAGGTAACCTGTTGATTAGATAGACAACAGTAGAGAATGCTTCTGTCCAAAACTTGAATGGTAAGGAAGCTTGAGCTAGTAGAGTGAGGCCTAATTCAACAATATGGAGATGTTTACGTTCCACAATACCATTTTGCTCAAAGGTGTAAGGACATGACAGGCGATGGATAATGCCAAAAGAGTCCTAGATGGTGGATAAAGCCCGCAATTCACCACCACCATCAGTTTGTAGCATCTTAAATTTAGAATTAAGTTGCAATTCAGCCTGTTTCTTGAAGTGGAGAAAAGAATTCTTAACATTTGACTTATGCTTCAAGAAGTAGATCCATGTGTATTTTGAAAACACATCAACAAAACTTACATAGAACTTGAAACCATGCTCACTAAGAATGGGGGAAGGACCCCATAAATCTGCCTCAACTAGTTGAAGTGGAGAAGTATAGGTGGTATGGGAATTGGAGAAAGATAGTTTCCAACTCTTCCCCAAATGACAAGCAATATAAATGGGATTTTATTTGCTTGAAAAGAAATATTACAAGTCCGAAGAACACTAGAAACAGTGATAGGAGCTGGATGTCCCAGCCTCCTGTGCCAGACATCAAACATAGATGGCATAGAACTATTGAAAGAAGCCAAGTAACTATTATTCAAGATCGACTGGGTAAATAAACCAGAAGACATACCAGTGTGCTCATGTGAGAAAGGTTGAATGAAGAGATTAAATCTGTAAAGACCATCATGCAACGTCCCTCGAAGTATTACTTCCTTGGACACTCGATCCTTCACAACACATAGATCCGAGTGAAATTCAAAGAAAACACCATTGTCTTTGCAAAATTGTAAGACACTAAGAAGATTCTTAGTGATATTTGGAACATGAAGAAGATTTCTGAGATGCAATGGCTTAGCCTTACTACTCAACGTAGATAAGAAGGAAAGGAAGTATAGCCAACATGAGAGATATCCAAACCTGCTCCATTACCCATAAGAACTTTGTTGAATCCATTATATTCTGAACCAAATGACAAATTATTCAAGTCATTGGTGATGTGGTTTGTAGCACCTGAATCTGGAAACCAAGATTCATGTGTGATTGATTCAGGAGTAGCCAAGAAAGCTGATGCAGGCTGTGGCGCATCTGTGGGAAAAGGAGTAGTAGCCACTGAATTATTGTGAGTAGAATTTGGAAATCCTCCATTGTGTATTGGAGCTCCATTTGAACCAGAGAAGGAAGTGTCAAAATGATAATAACAACGATGAACTGTGTGGCCCTGCTTTCCACACAATTGGCAGCGTGGTTTGTTAGACCTTCCACGACCACCATAACCAGAACCTCGACCACCCTGAGAGGGATGAGAATAATTGTTGGTGGAGCCTTTATGTTGTTGTGCAATGTTGGCTGATACAATTGAATCTGAAGTAGTTGGATGATTTTTCTAAAGTATGCTCTCTGTTGCTAGTAGCAGAGCCTGAGTCGCTCTTAATGTATATGGTTCATCTCTTGAGGTGATAACAGTTACAACTGACTCATAATCACCATTAAGACCTCCTAATATAGCAAGAATTTGATCCATTTCTGAAACTTTGTAACCTGATGTCGTCAAGGCATCATAGATCGACTTCATCTCTAGCAAATAATCCTTCATAGCCATGTTGCCTTTCTTCTTTGTTTGTAGTTGAAGCTTATAATGCATAATGTTGGCTATGCAATTGGAGGTGAAGTATTGTTCTACTGTTGTCCAGATCTCACTAGTTGTTTCACATTCAACAACCTGAGGTAGTAGAACTTATACTGATTGATAACAATAACCAAGAAACAAGCAACCGATCCTGTCATTGATACATTGTATAAATTGGATTTGGCAAGAAATCACCACGATTAGACACTATCATTGGAGAAGGTACTACTTGATTGCCGAGAGCATACGCTTCTAAACCATATCCTTGAATTGCTGCAGATACTTGATGTTTCCATAAAAGATAATTGGAATCATCTAATTTGATTGTAATCAGCTAACTTAATGGATTTACCAGTTGCACTTGTGATGCATTCATTGTACTAGACACTCCAATGGGAGAGTGTTGAACAACCGGACCTTCATCAGACAATATGTCGGTTGCCGGAGAAGGTGACGTCATTACGTGTGAGGTTATAGCTCTGATACCATATTAGATTTATAGAAAAGAAAGAAAGAGATGTCTTAAGTAAAGAAGACTTGTTCACTTTTTATATCATTGAAGAGAGATTTACAAGTATATATATACCATTACAGAAACAGAGGAGAAGCTTCTCAAACCACCAGAGGAGCGTCTAACCACTTAACTACCTTCACGTGGACATAACTAACTTACAACAGAATCAATAACTAACCAAGCTTCTAGAAGCTAGCCTTTAACTGACACACTAACACGTATAAAAAAATTCATATAAATAAAATGTTATCTTCATTTCAAAAAGCTCTTTTAAGAAACTTGGAAGTCTTCATCCAAAGCTCCTCTAAGAGACTTTTACATGTTTCTAAGAAGAGCTTTGGATTCAACCACAAGCAGTAAGCAGATTTCATTTTTGCAAGCAAGTTGATTGTTCCAGATGCAAAATAAGTACGGATTCAACCACAAACAAGTGACTTAATGAAAAAAAACTAAGAAAAAGTAACAAATTAATAAAAATAATAAAACTATTAGGCACCAAAGATGCCACATAAACCTACATATTCTTCTTCAAATCATGTAAAACACTTTAAAAAGTTCAAATCTCAACCAGATTTTAAAAATGACTAAAAAATAAATCGAATAAAAAATGTGTAGATGTTCTTTAACACTTAGCTTCCATTCCCGGATCCATAGAATTTCCAACACTATGCTTCAAATCTCACTTAGATTTTCAACATACAGAGTTGGCTTCCGATCCAGATGACTAAAACAAAATTCAATGAAACACATGACAAAGTCAGAATTCGCAATCAAAAAAACACAAAACATTTACTCATCAAATCAAAATCTCTATACTAAAAAAAAATCTAAACAGAAAGAAAGCACCAAAGAGAAAGAAGAAAAAAATACTTACTCTGATTCCTCGATCTGATGTCGTGTCTTGTGATATGCTATTTCAACAAAACTATTCAACTGCACAACCAGCAAAAGCAAAACAATAAAAGCCTAGAATAAAAAAAAAAGGCCATAGATAATTGAAGATTTTGATTTTAAACATCAAATATCTAACCTTGAGAAGATCATCATTGTAACGCCCCGAAATGTTTTCCGTCTTGGTCGTGTCCCATTTGAACGAATGCCCGACTCTATGTGCTAGTGCTTGATGTGATGCATGTTGTGTCATGTTGCGTGTTGTATGTGTGATTTGTTATTTGATGTGATTGTTGCGTATTTTGATGATTAAGTGTGTGTGTTTTGTGCGTTTTAACACATTTTTATGTTGTGTGAAGGGTGTAGAAAGTATCAGAACGATTGGTGGCCCATCGAAGGTTGAATTGGGTCGTTTCTCCCTGAGTGACAGGCAAAAACGCATTTTCACTAGGGAGGAAATGCATTTCCGTGCGCTTGTGTGCAAAATGTTTTGGGTAGAGAGGAGAAACGTGTTTCCTTAAGTGGAAACGCGTTTCCTCTTGCAAGTGTTATTTTTTTTACTTTTTCCAGTGAGGCCCACTCGTGATTTTAAACCCAAATACACCCATTTTTTTTCCCATTTGACATAGAATATGAAGGAAAATGGGGGAAATCAGTGGAGTGGAGTGCCACAAGAAGGATTTTGCCAAATTCCACCCCAAGGTGAGTAAAATTTGTAAATTTCTTCTTGAAATCACCTTATAATTTGTTGATGCAAGATTTGACCAACACCAAATAGTAATAAATTGAAGGAGACGTGTTGAGCTGGAACTTGCCAAGTTGTTCGTTCGCCAGTTGTATTCCTGCATGATTTGTAGTGTCTGGTGATGCATGTAAGGATCGCTGTATCAACGTGTCTTATTTGAACATCTAGTATTACCTTTACAGAGTGAACAACTTTTAATAAAATCAACCAGACTAGTCCCCAGGTTGAGAGGTGGGATTACAATGGACCCGCTTAAATACTAAGTCTTCTGAAGCAGCAAGCTGCCTCCCGTTCATTATTTTAAGTTACTACGGACAAGACACAACTAATTAAATCAATTATTGATTCAGCAGAGTAGCGGTATAATACATTGATTCCTTGAAAAAGTACACGCAAGAATAGTAGTATGATGTAAATAGTTGATATACGCTGATTCCCACCATTTCTCGTCAATAGTACCGTATACATGAATAGTGTCATACATATAAATAGTTTCATGTAGGTGAATAGTGTCATACACATGAATAGTATCGTACACATAAATGGTGTCGTATACTTTAATAGTGTTGTGTCTCAAAAAAAGAGCTATCTGATGTGGAAGATCAACCAAGGCCGCAACCACAGAGCATACTAAGAATTTCTCAGAGGTTTCGACACCACTTCTTGGAAAACGTATATAATATTGCACTACTAAATAGTAAAATAAAGACAATAACTATAAAGAGTAGTGTAACGCTCCAAAAGTCTTTTCATCTAGCCTATTATACATTTGCATTTTGCCCGAACTTTATGTGTTTGCTTGATGTATATGTTTGCATATTCTATGCTTGGTAATGTATATAAATGTGTGCATTATAAATTGTATATGAGCCTTGTTAAATAAATGTATAATGCATGTGTTATTTTTTATGCATGGGCCCATTAAACCATTAATTGATATGGGTTATGATTGATTTGATAAACGGATTAATGAGAATAAAAATTTGGTGTATTAGATGGATTGGACATTAAAATACATGGAAGCATGAGATTAGTTAAAGTACATGTGGTTGGTATGGGAGTATGAGACCAACACATATCAAGTTGGTGCATGAGAATGGAAAAGTTTTCCAAGCCCCATTTCTCTTCTCCAAGATATGTCAAGTTGGTGCATGAGAGTGGAAAAGTGTCTCATGCCCCATTTCTCTTCTCCAAGGACGTCCTAGAGAGTGAGATGAGTGAAGGGGAAAAAAAAAAGAGAAGAGAAAGAGAGAGGAAGTTGTTTGAAGGGAAGTCTTAGCAATGTTTTGATCAGAAGTTTAATCTCTTAGATTCGTGGTTGGATCAAGCTGAAAATTTGTCAACCAGTTCGTCTCTTATGGTTCTTCATTCTGGTTGGTGGAGATCTTGATTGGAGTTTTCTTTTGAGAGATATAACCTCCCAAACACAGCTAGTCGAAAAATCTGGATTTCTCGCACAGTTTAAATCAAACTGCAAGATCTCCTAAATCTACCGTTGGATGGATGTGATACTTCACAACTAAACGTGTTGCATTATGAACGGTTAAGATGTTGACTGATTGAGTATTTTGGGAGATACAATCATCTAAGTTCAAGTATTCGTAGCAGGAGAGGAGAAACAGTTCAATTAGAGTTGTCTTAATTAAAGAGGCATATCTCTTTGATCTGCCGTTGGATTTAGGTCAATTTTGGACAGAAGGTTTGTCGCTTGATGTTCTTGAATCTGAACGGTTTAGATATTGGATATTTTGTTTGGTAGTTTGTTACATCCGAACAGTGCATTGAATTAGGAGTGTAATTAATGTTTAGCCATGTATTTGACCTAAACCTAGGTTGTGGACTTGGGGTTTTCCATTCAAGTTACATGTCATATATGTTGATCTAATGGGTAAACGTGGATGATTGATGGTTAAATTTACTAATCTTGCTTGCTGAAAACCCTAGGTGTAGTACAAATTTGACCTAGGCCATGAATTTGGAGATTTGCCATGAATTTGGGGATTTACCCAAATTTGTGGATTTGGAACTAGAGTTGAGATTATGCCTTGCATGTCAACTATGTTGAATAATAGGCCTTGTTGATGAATCCGTGATGCTAAATCAGTGGATTAACATGGTTGAACATGGTGACCTTGTGTAAATTGGCAATATGGCCTAGTATGAGAAATTCTCATATTTTAGGGCTTTTGATGCCTTTGACCTTAATACATGGAATTGATGCATTTTATGTCTAATTGAGTATGATTAGAGTTGTTTGTGCTATTAATTGATGGAAATGACTATGTCATGGGTTAGACCAATGTATGACCAAATTTTCCCAATTTGGGCATGTTTATGCCTAAGGATTGAAAATCAGTATTTTTTTATTTATTGAATGAATTATGAATGAGAACTAGGCATTAGAGGCCTAAGGTATGTGATTTGAGTTGTAAGTTGTGATTAGAGTTGTAAGTTGTGATTTGGTGGGATTTAGGCCATGAGTAAACTTCATTTATGTTTAAATCTTTTATTTCATCATATCAATTATATTTTATATGTTTTGAAAGCATGAATGTGCTCTAAGTGTTTTAATGATGCATGTGTGTAAAACCCTATGGCCTAGTAGGTCTTGCCTCTGAAGAGAGTTAAGTCTGTCCTACAAGGACCTAAATGACTTAGTGATTAACAAAAGCTACACCTTCATATGCCATTGCGCAAGGGACACAACAAGGCTAGCATACGAGAAGGAAGACTTGACTTCGCCATAAGAGGGTTTTAGAAATGAAGTATTTGGGGATGAGAATGGCACAGTGAAACAAACGTGCACTAGTAACCCCAAATGAATAAGATTGGGGATGAGAACGATACGATGAAATAAACGTGTACTAGTAACCCCAATGCATGTGGAATGTGGATCCAAAACGAAAGGTTTTTACTTGCATCGAATTTTATTATAAATACTTGATATCTATATGTTATGAGCTTTCAATCATTTTGCACAGTAACATGCATACATGGATTATATTAATAAGTATTGATGGCATATCTGAATTCTATTCACTGGGCTCTATTGGCTCATCCTCATTTCCCTTTTCCAGGTCCTTCTGTTCTGAATAAAGGTAAGGGAGTAGTCACCTCTTGAGGGCCTTGCTGGTGAGAGAGTTTAAGGCCTCAACGTGAATTAGGAGGCAAATATTTTGGTGAACTTTGTTTTAATTATGATGTAATCATATTTTGTAGTATGTAACAATAACACTTACCACACTTGTAGTATTTGGTGAGTTGGGTTTTTGTTCGATAGGCCATGTGGGCATATGATGATTTCTTTTGTACCCGTGGTCTTGGACTATCATGTGTATGTTCCTTTTTGATGGACTGATTTGATATGGGATCATTTTATGGATTATCTTTTGTCTTGATGATTAGTATGGATGGCAGAATAATACATGTTTATTAGGTTATGTTTCAGGTTGTCTTAGGCTCGCAGGGCCCCAACCGCCTCGGTTGTGTTGTGGAGAGGTTGGAGGTGCCTAAGCCGAGCGTCCCGCCCGGGCGTTCTGCACGTCGTTCCCTGTGGAGGTTGGTGGTCCGAGGAATGGGGTCGCTACAAGTAGAGAGGCAGAAGTTTTACGTGGTTCAATTTTGAGACCTAAGTCCACAAGCAGAATGTAGTAACTTCACTATAAACTGTACATTACAACTCTCTCTTTACTTTCATAGAGAAAACAATGAAACTCTCTCTTAATCTAGAGAAACTCTTTAGTAGAGAACTCATAGAGGATTTTGATCGTTTAGATCTGAATATCTTGAATTGAATTCTGAGCCCCTATTTATAATTATGATAGATGAAAAACTTGTAATTAATTGGTAATGAATGGATGGCTAGGATTAGATCTCACCTACCACATCAATGGCTAGGATTAGATCATTTGTTTTATATAAAACATGTGAGACAAAATGTTTTTGTTTCTTTTTCTTTTTTTGATTTGGAGTGGGGCCCACCACTAAATGTGGGCCTAACATCTACCCCTCAGGCTCTGATTAACGAATAGTTGGTTGGAGGCCCTTATCTATTTATTATCTTCTTGATAGCAAGATACGAAGAAGGTGAAGTTACAATCTGCCAGAGAGAATTTTGTTGAGAGGTCATCTTGTAAAGAAATTTTTGCTGAGAGATGTCGCGACTTTAGACTTTGAAGATTATGAGAAGCGGTTTGCTGAAGCCACTTTGAGGGCTCATTAGGGGAATGTGGTAGGTTCTTCTTCTTCTGTCAATCTTCCAATTATACCGATTTTACCCACAGGTGTCTTGCCAGAACTTCAGGGTACCTTTGCTGAGTTTTCTGAGGGGCACTGGTCTCAGCTCCCTTTTTTCGTGGACTTCAGCACAGAGGCAAGATTGAAATGAGGTCTAAATGGGCTAAACTTAGTGGTCTTGAGTTTCATCTTGCTGGCTGTCGAGTTAGGTGTTCGCAGGATGTTGCTGAGAAGGCGCATAAGAAAACATATACTATCAACCTTAAACTGTGCACTACCAATGCAGTAGGGGTATGTTTTTTTTTTTGTATTACATCTCATTCACTTGCTCCTTCTGCCTTGGTGTGTTCCTACACAGATTGTCGTGAATTCCATGGTCGCCCTGAAACAGGTTGAGCAGGCGATAGCTTGCAATGAGGCGAACTGTTCTCAAAAGGACATCGAGATTGTCGGGCTGAGAAGCAAATTTGCGGGTTACGAGAGAGAGTTGATCGTCAAGGAGGCGGAATGGCGTGCTCTTTTTGACCAGCAAAAGAAAACAATCGAGTTTCTTGAAGTCGATATGACCGTGAAAAGTGTTAAGCTCGAGGTAGAGCGTGACGAGACAAATTGGGTAGAGAATAAGATTCTATCCGAATTTAAAGAGTTTATAGAGTTTGGTTCGCTGCTACAGGAGCGGTATATGCAAGGCGCTTACAATGTTGTGTATGATGTAGGCACGTTCTACAAGGACCGTATCGACATGACAGTATTTCTTGCGGCTAAAGTCAGGAGGAAGCCGCACAAAAGGCTTGGGAAAAGGAGGTGGAAAGAGCCAGACAACAAGTTGAGACGGACCGGCTCATGGCACTAGCGTCGAGGAAAGGCAAGACTCCGATTGTGGAGAAAGTTGTAGGTTTAGTTGCAGAAGGGACCCAGTCGCAGGCTGGAGATAGGGCCAATACTTCAACTATTGAGAAAGCTAAGGCTCCTGTTCACCTCGCTCATCGGCTGCTCCTCAGAAAGCCGCAACACCAATCCGAGAGAAAACCAAAATATCAATAGTTCTTAAAACTCAAAAAGGTCCTTCTGCAGGAGGTATTTCAAACACTGCTCCTAGGGTTTCATCGATTTCTCCCCCACCTAGTTTTGGCAAGCCGCATGAAACTCACAATCCTTGAAATCGAAGGAATTTTGTAGAACTTTGATCGAAAGTCGGTCTTTTGTGTGCCTTATCTCAGAATAACACATAGTTTGTCACACCCCAGTACACAGCACACCGCAATGTCTAGTACCCTCGGGATGTGATGGGTACCTCATACCGAGCGTACCCCAGCCGCTATATACCACATAATATTGTCACATCCCAGGTCACAGCACACCGCAGCGTCTATTACCCCCGGGATCATTTGTCCACTCTATTCACTCATGAATAGATTGACTCAGTGGCTACTCGGATTGCAAAATCAAACCTTATGAGGTTGTGAGTTCGAATCTGGGGAGGCCCTGCAGTATTCATGAGTGAATAGTGTGGACAAATGATCCCGGGGGTAATAGACGCTACGGTGTGCTGTGTACTGGGATGTGACAATATTATGTGGTATATAGCGGCTGGGGTACGCTCGGTATGAGGTACCCATCACATCCCAGGGGTACTAGACACTGCGGTGTGCTGTGTACTGGGGTGTGACAAAAAGGCCTTATGTTCAGTGGTTACTCAGATTGCGAAATCAAACCTTATGAGGTTGCGAGTTCGAATCTGGGGAGGCCCTATACTATTCATGAGTGAATAGTGTGGACAAATGATCCCGGGGGTACTAGACGCTGCGGTATGCTGTGTACTGGGATGTGACAATATTATGTGGTATATAACGGCTGAAGTACGCTCAGTATGAGGTACCCATCACATCCCGGGGGTACTAGACATTGCGGTGTGCTGTGTACTGGGGTGTGACATAGTTGATATAGATTTGATTTCTGTAGTTGAATCTGTCGGTAGCAATTTGTAGTAGTTTTTCAGTTAACAGTTGTAGATTTGTTGCATGCTTTCTGTTAGTGATGTTGTCGATATCGTTTGTTGGATTGTCTAGCTTGTTAGGGTACCAACAATTTAGTGCACAAGTAGTTTCTTCAAATTTAATAATTTAATGTACTTACTTGCTCGGTTGATCTCGATTGTTCGTTGAGTCGAGGGGCTAGTGGATGATTTCAACCACTTCAAACTTCTCGGTAGGGATTGCCCAACCCCTCAAGGCACTTTAGGGTGTAGACCCTTCTTCTCGGTAGGTACCAAGCTAGCTCAAAGTAACCCCAAGGCACTCTGGATTTAAAGTCTTCTTCTTAGTAGCTATCATTTCTGCTGCCCCAAGGCACTTTAGGGTCGGAGCCCTTCTTCTCGGTGATGGGATTAGAGTCCACCTCAAGGCAGTTGTAGCTTTATAGTTGACTCTGCCGCGTAGAATTCTGGAGTTGACCTTGTTGTGCAGAATTTCACAATTGTAGTTGTGTAGTTGATCTTGCTGCGTAGAATTTTATAGTTGTAGTTGTATAGTCGACCTTGGGAGTTCAAGGAGTAACCGACCGACGACTTTCTTTTTTTGAGTGATGAAAGGGAGGTCATTGGTGTAAGTGAAACCCAGTTGACACGTAGGTATCAGCCCATCATGTTGTCCTTTGAGCTGCTAAAGATAAGCATGTACACCTTCTTTCTCAGCTTGACGGCCCAATTCAACTGCCTCTTGATGCAACCCACTTAGGCCCAGGACTTCGACTTTCGTGCCTCATCATTATAATGGTGGTCCCCACTATCTCATGTTTCGACATCAAAACGTGTTTCGTCATGTTAATCACAAGTCAGAAATTTGGACCACATTGGATACCCATATATGTCATGGGCATTTGTGTAATCACGAGTGCGCAAATGGGCAAATTTGGTCTCACATATGTGACAGAAGCGCATTCTCATATATGTGAACATTATAATCACAGGTGTATTATAATAAGATATTGTAATACTATAATATCTTATTATAATGAAGCATCCACTCTTATTTTTGCAATCTTGACACGCCATTTGACCAACCTTAAATCATGGGAAATTTGGCTCTCTGCAACTTGTTGGTGCAAAGTGGATGGCTCGTTTGGATTCAAGAGGAGGAGACGTGTTGCCTTCATTTGGATATGGAGCTAGCTAACAGCTTGATCGTCACTCTACCGGATGAGCCAGTCGTTGTCGGTAGCCGGACTCCGTCGCCGAAGATCACTTCTACGACGCTGATCAACTGCTTCCTAGATACTCCAAGATTGATAGGGCAACGGACTTGATTAGTCGGTCCCCACGAATGACGCCAAATGTTGATGCAAGATTTGACCAACACCAAATAGTATTAAATTGGAGAAGACGTGCTGAGCTAGAATCTGCCAAGTTGTTTGTTCACCAGTTGTATTCCTGCCTGATTTGTAGTGTCTGGTGATGCATATAAGGATCGACTGTACCAACGTGCCTTATTTGGACATCTAGTATTACTTTTACAGAGTAAACAACTTTTAATAAAATCAACCAGACTAGTCCCCGAGTTGAAAGGTGGGGTCACAATGGACCCGCTTAAATACCAAGTCTTCTGAAGCAGCAAACTG
The DNA here is from genome assembly GCA_035771175.1 of Paratinospora sagittata. Taxonomy (NCBI): domain Eukaryota; kingdom Viridiplantae; phylum Streptophyta; class Magnoliopsida; order Ranunculales; family Menispermaceae; genus Paratinospora; species Paratinospora sagittata. The sequence goes on from CM069608.1 coordinate 10,710,205, forward strand.
CCTCCCGTTCACTATTTAAAGTTACTTAACAAGACTCAACTAATTAAGTCAATTGTTGATTCAGCAGAGTAACAGTATAATACATTGATTCTTTGACAAGGTACACGCATGAATAGTAGTATGTTGTGAATAGTTGATATACGTCGATTCCCACCATTTCTCGTGAATAATATTATATATATGAATAGTATCGTATACTTGAATAGTGTTGTACATTGAATAGTGTCGTATACGTGAATAGTATTATGACTCTCAAAAAGACCTTTCTGATGTGGAATATCAGCTAAGGCCGCAACCACAGAGCATACTAAGAATTTCCCAGAGGTTTCAAAACCACTTCTTGAGGAACGTCTACAATATTGCACTACTAAATGGTAAAATAAAGACAATAACTATAAAGAGTAGAGAGACAAAAGTTTTACGTGGTTCGATTTTGAGACCTACATCCACGGGCAGAATATAGAAACTTCACGATAGACTGTAGATTACAACTCTCTCTTTACTTTCAAGGAGAGAACAATGAGACTCTCTCTCTTGATCTAGAGAAACTCTTTAGTAAAGAACTCGTAAAGGATTTTGATCGTTTAGATCTGAATATCTTAAATTGAATTCTGAACCCCTATTTATAGTAATGATAGATGGAAAACTTGTAATTAATTGGTAATGAATGGATGGCTAGGATTAGATCTCACCTACCAGACCAATGGCTAGGATTGGATCTCACCTACCATATCAATGGGTAGGATTAGATCATTTGTTTTATATAAAACATATGGGACTAAATGTTTTTGTTTCTTTTTTTATTTGAAGTGGGGCCACCACTAAATGTGGGCCCAACATAATTATTGTGTTCTTAAGCTTTAATTTGATTTATGGGTTGCCATGGATCACGAATTTGAGTGTGCACCAGCTAGGAATTTGTATTCATGTCATTAGAATGGCTTGGAAATGGTGAGAATGAGCTCCCTAAACCTTGAACCACACCCGTTTGGTGTTTTCCAAGCCTTAAACCCCATTTTTCTTGGTGCATGAAGTTAGGGTTTCCATGGAAACCCTTAAGGCCGAGATGCATGTTTGTAATTAGGGTCCTTAGGGTTAGTTTGACCACATTGGTGGCATTTGCCCCAATTTTGATGGGAAATTGATGCGGTTCCATACAAATGGTTTAACCCTAGAAATTGGACCTAGAGCATTCCAAATTAAATGCATGTGATCTATGTTGAACAGATGAGCATGCTTGAATGATTTATGGTGTTAATTTAGGATTTCCCATGGTGTGGCATGATGGCTGGTTCAAATTGGTCATGTTGGCCTATTGTAGAGATTTCCCCAATTTTGAGACTTATGTTGCATTTTGATGTAATTGGGGGTTTAGTGATTTATGTTAATTCTACATGATTTAGATTGGTAAATGGTGTAATTGACCCATGTTGATAATGTATATATGGACCTAGATTTGAAGGCAGGCTTGGGACACATACCTTGAGTATGTGAGTGTGGACTTGATAGTGTGTGATGTAGAATTGAGTATATGATATAGATTATGAAATGGATGTGTTTATGGACATTGATATGTGTGGATTACTATGTACTTGCAAGACTTTGTGTTGGAATTGGATTGGGTACCTTTTGAGTAAAGGAATTGCTCTCATGGCTTGGTTGTGAGTGTACTTCATTTATATTTAAATCTTTTATGTCAACATATGATCAATTATATGTTGTATGTTTGAAAGCATGTTATAATGATAAAATATATGTGCAACGTCAACTCATTGGCAAAATGGTTCAGACCCATTAGTCCGCTTTCGATCAGCTCGCTTTAAAACAGGTAAGAACAAAATCTTTTAAAAATTGGGCTTAGTATGGACAAAAAACTTATATCCATTTTAAAAATCGGGCAAAGTCCAAATAAGAGCTTTAAAATCTAATCGGCGGGTACCCAGTTCCTACTTAATATAATTGGTAAAGAGATATATTACATATATTTTAATTTTCAAATGCCCTATCTCATTGAACTTTTTTTATTTATATTTCTTCTTGAATCTTTCTTTCTGTTTTCTAATTATCTTCTTTTTCTTTATTCTTTATCTCTATTGACATGAGATCTCCATTATTTTATTTTTTTAATGAAAAAGCATACTTCACCACCATATATTCTTGAAAAAGTATACACGTGCAAATAAAACCGAGCTAGTACTTAGTTTTTAAAACATAGAGGTATGGATAAACATTTGACGTCCATTTTTCGAAATCGAGCTGGGTACAGTCAGCTATATGTGTGGTGCCCCCCAACTCTGGACCACCATCCCTCGCGGGGGCGGCATGGGGATAGTCGGAGCGGGACAACATCTACAACCACTCCACACCATTTGCGAGGTAATTGAGACCCTACAAGCCTCAACCTTATGTCATAACCTATTAATTTTAACCCGTAGGTACCCGTAACAATCCTAATATCCACAACTACCTATCAAGATATACGATATCCAAAAGTGGCAAGATAATGTACCATCTCAAAGTTCCTATATAATAATGTTCACATACATAGAAGTCCATAGTTGGGAATCACAAGACCCAACATTAAGTCCATGAACATTACCCCCATGGTTTATCATACATCCCAGTTCTCACCATCTATGTACCAAGAGTTATATACATACGTGCAAAAGATATACAAAACATATACAAAAGTATGTAATCCATGTCCAAGTCTCAACCAAAAACCTCCATTACGCACATTGGCCTAATCTCTAGTGTGGCGAGCCTCTCAAGATATCACAATGTCCTTCCCTTTATCTGTAATAGAAGGACCTGAAAGAGAAGTGAGAGAGTGAGCCAACGATGCCCAGTGACATAGAATTCAATATGTCATCCAATACTCATCAAATAAAACATGTATGCATGCCAATGTGATGGAATGATGAAAAACATATATCACATATATAACCACATATATCATGTATCATATGCAAATGAAAATCACACCTTATCCACCATCATTCCATTCCTATTTCCACATTCTAGTCCAGACATTTTGCACAGGGAGATCTAGCACCGCAACGCTATGATCTCGAACGTATTCTTTCTCATATTCACTTCCACATTCGAAGGGAGTACACACACATGCCACGTAGGGACATGGCTTTCCTTTTCCCTTGTAATCCTTCAAAACTCTCTTATGACTAATTCTCTTTTCCATTGATCTTGCTAAGTCTTGCTACGCCTCTCATAATGGGCATACTCTAAGATTATAGTCATGTCAATAAGTCAATGGGATCAAACTGCCACCATAGGGTTTTTCATACCATGCATCCACCATTTAAAACACAATTCATGCATTTAAACATGACACATATAATTCATATGATGACATAAAGAAATGAACATAAGAAATTATAATCACAACCAAGCCACGCGAGAGTAACTATCACACACGCGGTCCAACCACACAAATCCAATTATAATCCTGTAAACCATATTCATTCATATAAACATCAATTCATAATCAACTATATAAGCAAACATACCGTTCATAATCATTTCTCATATATGGACGATAGCCCTACATACTATTTAATTCCAACATAGACTTCAATTCTCATGCCATAGGCTTCTAATGTCCAATTCCAAATCATCATACACTTATCCAACCACAATTATCAACATATAATCATTAGGCATCAACTATGCCTAACCATGATATCAATTGAATATCTAGGCCTAAGTCAATACATCATAGGCCAATTCTAGTTCTAATTAACCCAATTTATATCAATTTATTCATAATACATTCAATCCATTATGATTATCAACATGGGTCAATTTGGCACAAATCAGTTCATTTCACTCCAATTAATTATAATTCATGCCAATTTAACCATTCAAGATCAATTACGATAAAAGTCCCAATTCATACCCAATTAGGCATAAATCAACTCTATTCATGCTCAATTAAGCATAAATCATCTCATTTCATAATTAGAGATCAATTTTATAAAAAAAAAAAGGCCCCAAAAGTTGGGAACCTTACTACATTAGGCTTAGACCATAACACAATTCAGAATAGTTCAATTTCACATGAATCAACCCAATTTGCGTTCAATTAGACCTAATTCATCCCAATAAGTCATTTCAAGGTCAATTCCACCATTTTTTCCAAATTAGGGAAAATCTCTACATTAGTCCAACATGGTCAAATTGGAACTAACCATCATGAAATACTATAGGAAATATCAAATTGGAACTATGAATCATTCAAATAGATCAATTTAAATAACGTAGTTCACATGCAACTCATTTGGAAAACTCTCAAGTCCATATTCAAAGCTTAGGTCATTTGTATAGAACCACATGAAATCTTCTCTATAAATTGGGGCAAATACCACCAACATACTCAATACCACACTAGAAACCCAAATCTTAAGTGTACATCTTGGTTCTTAGGGTTTCCATCAAAACCCTAGCTTCAAACACTAAGAAAAATAAGGTCTGATGCATGGAAAACATCATTTGGGTATGGGTTTAGGTTTAAGAAGTTTCAATCCACCATTATCAAGCTTATTCAAGCTAAAAAAAAAAAAAAAAACCCAAAATCAATGGTTGGGTTCTCTCCAATCTGAAACCCATAACAAAAATTACACCTTTAAAAAGCTAGAAACCAATGTCAAAATCATTCTCATGGAAGAAAATGGGAGAAATCATTACCCTGCATCAATTTCCTTAAAGTCCTAACTCATTTTATCTTCTTCTTCCCTTCTTTTTCCTCTTCTCTTCTTTTTCCTCTCTTTCTTTTCTTTTTAATCTCAAAATTGTGCTTGAATAAGAGAATTGAGGTGGCTTGGGGTTAAATTGAGATATGCTATATACTTGTGGGCCCCATGCTCTTACGTAGAATTTGTTAATCTAACTTTATATCTCAACCTAACACATTTTCAAATATCATCCTCCAATGGTTATTCTCACACAGTAGTTGGGTTATTAAATAAAAATATTTAATGTGATTTTTTCAACAAGTTATAAATCATGTTATAACTTGCTCAACAAGTTACTTACATGGGGTTTCTCTAACAAGCCACCCATGTGTATGTTACCTATCTAACTCTGTTATCTCTCCCAATCAATTTAATTATAAGTCTTACATATTAATTATTTTCATATTAATAATACTAATAGTAGTAATTATTTATAAACATCTAATATACATGCATCAAACTACAAACAACATAAAGATATAACACACGTGACATCAAAAGTTAGTACTTAGAGTTGGACACATAGAGATTAAGGTATGGGCTAGGCAAAAGGATTTTTTGCCACCCATAACTCAATCATACCTCTCCATACCTCTCCACCCCGTTAGGATGAGGTGTTGTCCCTACCCATACCTCTCCATATCTAGTTCTTTGCCACCCATAACTCAATCATTTTCCACCTTCGGCTAATAACCAAAGAAAAGCTTGAAAAAAAAGAATCAACCGAGTCGTATTGATAACACCTTAACGAGTTGAATCAATAGAAACACTATGCAACACAACCGTTTCAACTGCCAAACCCGGTCCAAACCCAAATACCACGCCCCATTCCAATCCTTCTCCTGTAGTTCCCTTGCCATTCTCCAAAGACCTCTTTCTCATCTCATCAAGAACAAACAATACACACGAGCTCGTAAAGTTCCCATACTCACTTAGCACGTGCCAACTCACCTCGAGTTTTTCCTTATTCAAACCAAGCTCCAACTCAATCTTGTCAAGAATCGCCGGACCACCAGGATGAGCCACCCAAAACACCGAGTTCCAGTCGCTTATTCTGATCGGTGCGAATGCCTCGACCAAACTCTTATCAATATTCTTAGAGACTAAATCAGGCACTTCTTTAGCCAAGTGAACCATGAGCCCAAGTTCACGTAAATTCCCCACAATGCCAAACTATGAGTCAGGAATGGTTCTCCGAGTCGCCGAAACCAGTTGAAACAGTGAGTGCTCCACCGAGTCATCCGGGTCATCACCAATGACGACGGCACCTGCACCGTCGCCAAAAAACTCTTGTCCTACCAACACATCCAAATGCATTTCGGACGGACTTTGGAAACAAACAGTGGTGATTTCAGAGCAAACCACGAGAACTCATGCACCGGCGTTGTTTTCGGCTAAGTCTTTAGCGAGATGTAGCACGGTGCCACCGGCGGAGCAGCCTTGCTGGTACATCATGAAGAGTTTAATGGATGGTCTAAGGCCGAGAAGCTTGGCGAGCTGGTAGTCAGCCCCGGGCATGTTTACGCTGGAAGTTGTGCAGAAGACAAGGTGGGTGATCTTGGACTTGGGCTGTCCCCACTCTTCAATTGCTTTCATCACAGCTTATTTGCCAAGCTTTGGTTCTTCAAGAACAAGCATGTCTTGGCGTGAATCAAGAGATGGTGCCTTGAATGAACAGATGTTTGGGTTCTCTTTAGCGATTTCTTCGGTCAGGTGGAAGTAACGTTTCTTTATCTTGGATTTCTCACCTATATATTAATTATAAAACGAAATTAATTGATTCATATATTGTTAAACCGGATTTTGAGCAATGTACAACGCCGACTAACTATCACAAAATAACTTCATACCCTTCGGATGTCGCACACCTAAGTCGTTTAAAAGTTGGTGAAAGCACTTTAACTCACTCACTGTTGCCGCCATTGATCTATACTCAGCCTCCGCAGACGATCTAGACACTGTTTGTTGCTTCTTGGTCTTCCACGACACAGGAGAACAACCAAGTAACACGAACCATCCTGTCAAGGAACGCCGCGTAAGTGGACAACTAGCCCAATCTGAATCACACCACCCTTCTAGACGTAGGTCACTATCAGCACGAAGCAAAATCCCTTGCCCCGGACTCTTCTTCAAATATCGCACGACCCTGAGAACTGCCTCCCAATGATCCTCACGAGGTTGTTGCATAAATTGGGACAAAATATGAACCGAATATGCAAGATCAGGTCTCGTCACAGACAAGTAAATCAATCTCCCTACAAGTCGCCTATACGGCGCCGGATCTGCAAGGAATTCGCCCTTAGCAAGGGCCAAATTGTGATTTTGTTCCATAGGAAATGTCGCAAGCTTTGCTCCCAACAAACCCGTTTCAGAAATTATCTCTAGTGTGTATTTTCTTTGGCAAAGAAAAATTCCTTCTGGATTACGGGCTACCTCTAGCCCTAAGAAATACTTCAAAACTCCCAAATCCTTCATATGAAAGCACCTGCCAAGGTAATCTTTAAAAGTTGTCAATGCAACCTTATCATTCCCTGCAATAATCAAGTCATCAACATAAACTAACACGTTGATCTGAGTTCTTCCCCTGCACAACCCAAATAAGGGATAATCTGAATAGGATTGCACAAAACCATAATTCTTCAATGTTGTTGACAGCTTTGCAAACCAACATCGGGGAGCTTGTTTCCGACCATACAACGACTTTTTCAACCTGCAAACCATGTTAGGATTTGTATTTTTGAAACCTGGAGGAACCTTCATATAAACCTCCTCACTTAAGTCACCGTGAAGGAAAGCATTATGCACATCCATTTGATGTACCTCCCAATTTTTAACAGCAGCAATTGCAAGAAAAATACGAACAGTCACCATTTTTGCCACAGGAGAAAATGTCTCGTTATAGTCAATTCCTTCCACCTGATGATTGCCATAGATCACAAGTCTTGCTTTGAGTCGCTCTATGCTGCCATCGGACTTATACTTAATTTTATATATCCACTGGCTCCCTAGTGCTTTCTTGCCGGGTGGAAGAGTCTCCATTACCCAAGTTTCATTGTCTTCAAGGGCTCGTATTTCCTTACCCATCGCATCTCGCCATCCCAAGTCTTTCATCGCTTCTTTGAAATGCTTTGGCTCATGTCCCGCTGTCACAGCTGCAAGAAAATTTCTATGTCTCACAGAAAAACGTTCACAATTCACAAAATGTGTTAAAGGATAGGGCGTACCTGAGGAAGAGGAAGGAGCTGATGAATTCTCAGATGGACTTATTTTCCGTATAGTATGAGTAACAAAATCACGATACCGTGTTGAAGGAGTTTTGTTTCTTTTTCCTCGCCTTAGCTCACCGTCAACTTCCACACCTTGCTCCCCCACCGTATTCTCCAGCCCCTCATCACGCACATCCTCATGTGCGGGCTGTTGCTCGGGTTGCACCATAGCACCAGACCCCCCCTCGAGGGTGGACGCTGATTCCAACCCCCCCTCAACGCACGCAGCACCATCATCGTCACTCCATGCTCCATCCTCATTGTTCGCCAGCACAGGAGTCACCACATTCCTTGGTTGGTTTGGCGCAAAAGGAAATTCTTTCTCAAAGAACTTCACATCCCTCGACACAAAGTACTCATGTGTTTCTAAATCATACAATTTCCAACCTTTCTTCCCAAAAGGATAGCCAACAAAGATACATTTACGGCTCCTACTTGCAAATTTATCTCCTTTGTGTCGTTGATTGTGAGCATAGAAAAGACAACCAAATACTCGAATAGCATCATAAGAAGGCACTTTCCCAAACAATATTTCATATGGCGATTTAGTCTTAAGTAAAGTGGAGGGTGTCCTATTAATCAAGTGACACGCTGCCAACACACATTCACCCCAAAATTTGATTGGTAAGTTCCCTTGAAATCTTAGGGCTCTAGCCACATTTAAAATGTGTTGATGCTTTCTCTCAACTCTCCCATTTTGTTGAGGAGTCCCAACACAAAAAGTCTCAAAAATAATCCCATTATTTTGAAAATAATCATGCAAACAATTAAATTCGGTCCCATTGTCACTTCTCACACGTTTTATTACTTGGTCAAATTGACGTTCAACCATAGCAACAAAATTAAGAAACATAGATTCAACTTCCATTTTATTGCAAAGTAAATAGACCCAAACTCCTCTTGAAAAGTCATCTACGATTGTCAAAAAATAGGTAACCCCACACGAAGAACGAGCCTTGTAAGGCCCCCACAAATCCAAATGAACAAGTTCAAAAATCCTACCAGCTTTATTCGTACTAATTGGAAAACTAGATCTAGGTTGCTTTGCACGCAGACACACATCACAAGCTATAGTATTTGTCCTATAAGAATGACTTACAGCCGGAATCATCTTTAATATTTTCTCCGACAGATGCCCCATTCGTTGATGCCATAACTCGAACGATGAATCACCATCCACTGTCAAGACCTTCACTTGAGGAACACCACGGAAAAAATAAAGTCCATCCAATCTTTCACCCACTCCAATCACCTTCCTCGTCGGTTGGTCCTGTATAACACAAATATTATTAGTGAATTGTACAACACAATTTGATTCATCGATTAATTGAGTAATAGAAATTAAGTTGCATGTCAATTGTGGGACATAAAGCACATTGTAGGGCTTCAATCCTCCTGGCAGCACGACACTCCCCTCTAGGTTTGCGTCTGTCGTGTTTTCATCCGGCAAACCCACCTGGCAGTATTGCACCTTTCTCACGTTCTTCAAAATAGACAAGTCGCACGTCACATGGTTCGACGCTCCTGTATCGATAATCCAACTAAAATGACTGTTCTTACCATGTAGTTGATCTTTTGTTTTCTCGAAGTTCAAAAATGCAAGAAGTTGCTGCAGTTGCGTTGCGGAAACACCTGCAAGAGCCGCAGCGTCGGTTGCACTCGCCAGCCCCTGCGAGTTCCCTGCGTGCTGCCCAGATGAAGTTCCAGCCCCGCCAGTTTTATGTGTGCGAACAGGCGGTGCACCATGCCCTCTGCCACGGCCAGAACCTGCACGCCCACCTCCTCTTCCTGTCCGTCCTCCACCACGACCCTGTCCCTTTCCTCCACGAGGTCGGTCCCCCCACCATTTGGGGAACCCGTGTAATTGAAAGCAAGAGGATTCGGCGTGGCCTTCTCTATTACAATGATTGCAAAACTTATCAGTAGTATCCACAAAACGAGACTTACCACGCGTATCAGGTTGAATTGCGAATGCCATGATACTATCTCGTCCATCCTTGGATGACTCTCCGCCACGCAGTCGTTCCGCTTGAATCACTTGTTGATATGCTCGATCAAGCGTCGGCAATGGCTCTTGTCCAAGTAGATTTGCTCGAATTGAAGCATATGCTCCATCAAGGCCGATAAGAAAGTGATGTAGACAGTCCTCTTCTCTCAGTTTTTCTACCTGCGTGACTATGCTACACGTGCAACCTCCACACTTACAAACCGGCACTTTCACATATGTGATCAGTTCGTCCCAGATTTTTGACAAACGACCAAAATAAATTGCCACAGTCTCGGCTTTTCCTTGCTTGCACTCTCCCAAGGACGTTTTTAATTGACATATACGAGTACCACTTACCACACAAAATCTATTTTTGAGATTGTTCCACAGGAGTTGTGCATCATCATATTCTCCAAGGGTCGACCGAACGAACGACTCAATGGTATTGGTCAGCCATGACACCAACATCGAATGCACAGCTATCCAATCCTCAAGTTTCTCCTCTGTTGTTGGCTTCGGAACCTTCCCGTCCACAAAGTCAAATTTCCTCTTTGCCTTAAGCGAGGTTCGAATTGCCCTCGCCCATTCATCGTAGTTCTCACCACGTAATTGAATCGGGGTAATGATGTTTCCCGGACCGTCACTCGATCCAAGATGATACGTCATATCCACCCTTTTGTCACCCTCTCCACCAGCCATGATCACACGCGCACTGTTCATGCTCACCAACGCTGCACGCGCACCAACGCTGCACGGCGGTCGCCGGTCGCCAGTCGCCTATCGCCTGTAGCCTGTCGCCGGTCGCCGGTCGCATGTATTCTCCTCAGCCCCAAAAGAATAAAAAAGATTATGTTTTGAGGAACTAAAAACCTCTTCTATAATCTCTGAATCATATCATCCCTTCTTGTTCCAAGTCCTCCACTCCATCATAACTGCAGTTATGTTAAGCATTTCAGGATTAATAAATAAAATTCATACCCACCGCCTCTCTTCAATACAAGTTACTATATGTATTCAATCGATTGGACCAACTGCAGATCTATTATGAGGCTTCAAGGAAGAATCCTTCTCCATTGTCTGAATGAAGTCAGGCATGTCAAATCTAGGGCCAGCAATCGTCCTATAAACATAACCGAACTCGAGCAACAGATCTACTCCGCCAAACTCCTACAAGCTCTCTGTCACGTCTGCCGGAATCACAGCACCTCGCCGGAGTCTTCTTCTTCTTCTTCTTCTTCGTCTTCGTCTCCTTCTTCTTCTACTTCGGCTTCTGTACTACCGCGCGGTCGCACCTTCCGAGAAGAGATCGGAGAGATCGGAGAGAGTTTCGCGGATCGAAGGCGAAGCCGGCGAGAGAGTTTCGCTGATCTCTCAGGCTCTCTCTGATACCATGTTAAATGCTCTATTACATTTTTCTCTCTTTTTCATTCACGACCATCCCACCTATATATTAGCCCAATACAAAGCCTAAAAATCAGGAAACATGTTCTGTCTAAAAATCAGGAAACATGTTCCATAAAAACATATGCCCAATAAAGATATCGTAATATATATAAATGGATCTACTTATATAATTATAAAATGTGTTGTATAGTAGTACTCACGGATGCGCTTGAACTTGCTCTTGAGGTGAGTGAGGTGGTGGGTGTTGGTGATTCCGAAATAGAAGTCAGGGTAGTCGGCTTGATAGATGCAGTTGGGAGGGGTGGAGGTGCCAATGGCTAGCACGGTGGCTGGACCATGAGCGCGCTGGGCTTCACGGATTTTCTGCACCGGCATGATGAGTTGTGAGGCATCCGTTAGTGGAACTCATTTTATTTATAGTAATACCGACGAGTTTCGCGTAAAGTCATCTATCTATATTATAAAGTCATCTATCTATATTATAATAGATATTTTTTTTGCAAATCCTCACTGTGTAACCATTTTTTGCCTATTTCCAAAAAGATCCCTTTTTACCTGTTGAAAAAAATCTTTTTCCTTGTAGTTATAGGTAAATAAGAAGGGTAAATTACGGAATTCATAATATCTATCTATATTATTATAATAGATCCTTTTTGCAAATCCCCACACTTGTAGCCATTTTTGGCCTATTTTCAAAAGGGTCCCTTTTTACCTGTTGAAAAAAATCTTTTTTCTTGCACTCATAGGTAAATAAGAGGGGTAAATTAGGAAATTATAATATCTATCTATACTATTATAATAAATCTTTTTTGTAAATCTTTTTCCTTTCTTATTTTTCTGGGACCGGTATTAGAAATTAAGTAATGATTTTCATTACTTAATTTTTAATGGTCTTTTTTTAATATTATGGCAAGATGAATGAGAATGAGAATTCGTGAAAAAAACATAAAGTAATAATAAGAAGAAAAAACGAAGTAATTATTAAGAATTACTAACTCAACTAATAGACAAATATTGTTAACATAAGAGAGGGGGGAAACAATAATAGTTAACAATTTTGAAAATAATAGAAATGTGTGAAACGAAAGCATAATGAAAGAAAGTAAAGGTTTAAAGATACTTGTTGTACAGAAATAAAGACGATCCATGAAGACAATCCTTCAAGAATGCAACATATTGTATGTGCATTGCACGTGAATGAATAAGGTTAAATGTATAGTACTTTAAGAATGTGTAAGTTTATGTTATATAAATATTTATAAATTTTTCATAGAAAAAGAAATTGTTATCCAAAAAATAATTTATTTTTTAGAGAATTATAGTTTTCTTTGAGTAATTTTTAATTATAGCTTCTATTAAAAAATACTTTTAGAAATGAAATTAGATATAAAAAAATAACCCACAAAATAAAATTTTACCCTAATGAAAACTAATAAGAGATAAAATCATATATACGAAAATTAAACCACAAAATAAAATTATACCCTAACTGACTAAACCAATATTTGCCATAACTTTGAATATTTTTTCTTAACCCAAAACCATTAACACCTTTCCCCTTGTACATACGTATTCTCTTCTCCGTGGAACCCCAAATTTCATTGTTGCATTGCAAGGTACACCAGAAGAAGTGCATAACATACCCAACATCAACCAAATAATACTCAGGTTCTGAACAATTGCACTGAAGACGGCTTTTAGATGAAGCATTGGTTATTCCTCAATTTTCTTTCCATGCAACATTCTGCATCTTGATGAGTTATGTTTTATTTAGAGCAGTTTCACTCTTCATTCACATTGATCCTCCAGAAAACAACACGTATGAGGTTGAGACTTAAAAATTAATAATCAAACATCAAAATTTGCTTAATTTGTGCGACTATTACTGAGACATTAGTTCTAGATTTTTACAGAATTGAGTTCCATTAATGAAGTGATAATCCTACTTTCATTAAAAGAATTGAAAAGACGTGGGAAGTTTTTTTTCACCCACGTGTTTCGGACTTTTAGTTATGTAATACCCAAAAAAAAAAAAAAAAAAAAACGTTAGTACCAGAGATCTACGGATCAATCAATTTCCATCTTAAATACCAGAGATCTATGAAATCACACTCAAAACACCTACTTCTTAAGAAATCAAATGATGAAACGAAACACCGTAACCTCACAAATCACAAAATCTACAAAGAAATCCTAAAATCTGAAAATAAATTATAATACACAGGAAAAAAAAAAAAAAAAAGAGATGTCAAACAAGATCCGGAAATCTCGCCGACATGTCGCCGAGAATCTCGCCGAGATCTCACCGACATGTCGTCGGGAATCTCGCCGAGATCTCGCCAACATGTCGCCTGGAATCTCGCCGTGATCTCGCCGAAAATCCTTCGCGTCTCGCTCTCTCTAAAACCAAACGCACTCATCTTCCTCTCGAAACCCTCTTATCTTCTCTCTTCCTTTCTTCCAGCGCACACCGCCGCCGCCACTCTCTCCGCAACGGATCTCGCCGCCGCCACCGCTCTCTTTCTTCTCTTCTCTTCCCATCTCGCCGCTGCAACCTCCGCCATCCTCCGCTGACCTCGCCGCCGCCCTCTTCTCCTCCACTGATCTTGCCGCTCTCTCTCTCTCTTCTCTTCGCCGATCTCTCGCCTCGCCTCGCCTCGCCTCCGAGCTCCCGATCTTTCGCTCTCGGTCTGAATCTCTCTTCTCTGTCTTTCTTTTCTCATTTCCATTCGTTCTCTCTATTTGCTCTATTTTCCCCACGCCACCAACACCATCACTGATAACGCCTCATTTCTTCTCCACTCATTATTCCATTTTTATATATTTAAAAAAAAAAGAAAAAAAAGAAACGTCAAATAGCACATATCACTTCATTTTAATATTATATATTACACTTCTCAAACCCACCACACATTATATTATATTATATCATATTAACATCTATTATATATTATATTATATATCACATTTTTCAAAATCACCACACTTTATATATATATATATATATTATATCATACATACAATATCACACATACAAGTGTATTTTATTACTTTTATTATTTTTAAGCAACCAAAATGTTGTATAATATATTTATATGTATCATACATTTTTTTTAACCAAGTGTTATTTTTTTTAAACACTGCAACTCAAGTGTATTTTATTTTTATTTTCTTTTCTTTTTTTTTAAGCAACCAACAGGTTATATAATATATTTATATGTATCATATATATTTTTTTTAACCAAGTGTTATTATTTTTTTTAAGCAATCAAGATGTTATATAATATATTTATATGTATCATACATATTTTTATTTTTTTTACCAAGTGTTATTATTTTTTTAAGCAACCAAGATGTTATAAATATATATATATATATATCATACATACAATACCGCATATAATATATTAGATTATGGTATATCATATTTTACGTTTTTACTATCCTGATCATCATATTATATCAGGTGGAAGTTTATCAGCTAAGTTATATTATATGTATAATGTGACCACCACCATACAACATAGACATGTATACACATTATATTAATATAATATAATACAAAACAAGTGATTAAACGTGTGATTTATGCGTGGATAGGTTGATAACGCCCAACGTCGAAGAATCAATCTCAACATTTTTGGAACTTAGCGATTCATGTGGGGATGATTCTAGGCCTTCATAATATTTTATTTGATACATAGATAGGAATGTTAAATTAATTAGGTCCATAGTATTATTAGATTGCTTATGCATGCCTATTGTACATGATTATATGTATGCAATGTTGTGGTTGTTTAACCATGATGATATGTGTGTTAACATGATTTTTATTCTGATCAAATGATAATTGGATGCATGAAATTAATGTGGTAGTTGAATTCATTTATAAATTATAATGTCTGATAATGAAATGTATGATTTGGAATATTGGCATAGTGAATGCGTGAACACTATTATAATTGATTTTGTGACATGATACCATGTGTAATGAAGTTGAATATGTTTTATGAATGCACTTAATATCGTGTTTATACCGTACGTATGGCGTGACATCACTAAAGAACACGATTAAGATAAAAATCACACATATGGGGCAGTTATTCTAAGGAATATTGCCAATGTTCTAATTTTTGGGTGTGCCACCCTGAGTTTGATTTCCTAACGGTACGTGATGTAGAACGTGATGAAATTCTCGACTCAAACAATCTAATCTTGCAACGATTAATGTGTGAAACTTGTTTGTAATGTTCTTGTGTATGTATCACAATAAAATATTGTGAATTGTTTAGATGACCCACTGGGCTTTCAAGCTCACCCCTATTTTTTTTTTTACATGCAGGTACTTAGAAAATAAGATCGAAAGTTCGTGACGTAGTTCATTGTAGTAGGGGTGGGTTTGATTAATTAATTAGCATTGTGGTGATAGGACTGAACCTTTTATTTAATTTTTAAAGGTTTATTATTTAAACGAATTGTATTGATAATTGAAATTCAATGAATGTTATTACGGTCAGTAAAGACCCTGTGATTTATTTCACGTGTGAATGCCTTGGAATAGAATTCATTAATTCTATTTGATGATTGTATTTTAATGTTGTGTCCATAATGGATGGACAAGGCAAGTACCCTCGTATAAAGATAAAGATTGCATGAAGAATTAAAGGTATTCGTTTATCTTAACCAGTAAGTTGGTTGGAAGAACATAAACTCATAGCTTTACAAATTTTACTATCTATATAATGATTATGGGTTAAGATAGACGGATACGAGTAACATCTCGATTTTCAGTAATATTTTATATAAAATCAAAATATTCATTATTTTACTCGAAAATTAAGTTTTAAAAAATCGGGGTGTTACAGTTTGGTATCAGAGCTTTAGGCTTCAGATCATGGGAAGTGTTACAACAAATTTTGAGAAGTTTAGTATCAGTGAGTAAGTATCAAATCGTTATGAGATTAGAGTTCAACTTGAGCTAGATAAATATGCCAATTATAAACTTTATAACTTAATATCGAGAATGAAAGTACAGTGGGTCTAACAAACTCAAAGCTTTTAGGACATCGGTTAGAGACAAGAACTTGTATGAAAACTGTTTGGTTAGAATCTGAGATCAGGATGAATCTTTTATTCTTGATTCCAAAGCGGTATGGGACGTGGAGGAATTTAAGGGTATTTGAGGAGTCTTGAACTTGGAGACTAGCAGGCCATGTTTGGTGAATGACTAACAACTCTGGACGAGCTTGTATCGCTACGTTCAACTGGTATGGGACAGCTTGAACATAGTGGATACCTGGGAAGCCTTAGTTGGTAGGACATTTGCGCATTGTTTGGGTGTATTGAAGTTTCTTTATGGAAGCTTATATCACCGGGCTAGAGTGGTATGGGACACTTGAATACGGAGGGTATAAGTGAAAGTTTGGGAATTTTCTTTATACCATTGTTGTGTGGTATGTTGTTTGTTTGTTTGTTTGCTTGTCTTGTTTACTTGTATCAAAACCAAATCCTGTACCCTGTGACAATCATGGATTGTCAAAATTTTATGAAACCTAGAAACTGAATCATTAGGATCATTTTATTTTCGAGAACTTAGAATTCTGAATCTAGAGTCACCCTAACCGGAAATAATTATCTCCTGTAGTACTAAAGATGAGTTGAAATTTTATAGATGACTGCACCTCGAAGAAAGAACACAAGGTCCGTGAGTGATCTCATAAGGGACACTGAACCTGCTGAGCGGACACAATCGACATCCGAATCTCAGCCGACGGAGCAAGAACATACAAATCAAACAGTGAATGTTGACTCTGCTGGAACAGAGAACGTCCAACCTACAACAGTTCCAACCCCTGGAATTGTTTTGGGACCAGAGATGATGGCTGAATTTGTGAGGCAAGTCGTGGAACAGGTGACCAAACAGATGCCTCAACCTCAACAGAATCCAACTATTTTATTATCTTTTTTATTATTAACTTATTTATATATATATATATGTGGCACGTAATTGCCCATGTAACTGTACGCGGGGTTACAAGCATTCCTTTCTTCCATAGTTTTTTTTTTAACTTTAAAAGATAAAGATAAAAATAAAAATAAAAAAGAGACGCGCCAAGCGTCAGTAGCATGGCGCTTGTCTTTGATTTTTTAATTTTTATATTTAAATGAAAAAAAAACAACAGTCCAACTGCAGTGCGTATAGTGTTATCCTACTAAAAACACAGTTGTGTTTTTTCTTTCTCTTTACTATGTTATTTTTCTTTTTCTTGATATTTTTCATATTATTTTTAAGTGATCTTCATGATTTTCTCATCGTGTGAGATGTCAACCATTCGATTTAGGTCAGTTTGATGCTCAAACCTAACCCAAGCCAAGCATGAACTCGATTTGATTTAGGTTGACCGATTTAGTTCAAATTACTAACTCAAACCAAACATAATCGATTTGGTTCAGTTTAAGTTGATCAATTTGAAATTTTAAATTCACATACATTAAATAAATCAAAATAGTTAATTATAAAAGAACATATATGAAATAATCTTAAATTTCCTAATGTATATTTAATAAATTCAAAAACAATCTTTACTACGTAAGATAATTATATAATGTTTCGAACAATGTTTATATCATAAAAGAATATTAGACATTAAAAAATAAACGATAACACTTTTTCTTTTATAATCGGTTCGTTTAGATCAGTTTTTAAAACTTCAAACGATAACCCGAACCAAAACAAGACTCATCAAACTACCCCTCACCGAATAACAAATTGGCCAGTGGAAAAAAAAAAAGCTACAAAATACACACAGAAGATTTTATAAATTTCAAGTTTGAATGCAAGGAGGTTTTTAGCAAAATTAATTTTATTTTTTAAAAGCTTAATTTTATTAATTTCAATTAAACTAAGTTTATTAAAAATTAATGTTGCAAAAAATATTTTTTTCTTTTAAACATAGTTTTATATCTTAATCTTAACATATATAAAAGAGAGTTTCTGACAGATTTTCGTCGCCTCTCACGTGTTTTCGTCGCAAGCTCACATGATAGACACACGTTTCATCCTTTTCCTCAGGCGCCGGTTTAGCCTCTGTTATTGAATTTTTTACACCGCTGTGTGAACCTACGGAAGGAAGGATTATTTCCTTCCTTTTTTTTAACGAAAAACAAAGATAAAAAAAATTTAAAAAAAAGAAAATAAAAAATAAAAGGAGACAAGTGCCACGTGGCATTTTTTCTGACCCGTGGGGTCCACATAAATGCACTCTCATATAATTATAATAAGAAGTGCTACATAGCTAAAAACTGTACATCATTTTACACAAGTGTGATGTGATAATCTCCGCATCATACTTTATTTAATGATCATTCTTTTAAACATTTTTTACATTAAATAAGGTGTTATTAATACTTATAAAGGTAAATTTGTAGTTTAAAGAATAGAATAAAGTAATATTCTTCATTAAAGTCTCTAGCTTAATATGATTGATATTTTATATTTATATTATTTATTTTAAGATAAAATTTTTATTAATAGACAAAATAATAATTTTATAGGTAACCTGAAAACTAAATTTAATCATTTTTTTACTTAAATATAATAACAAAAGGAATGTAAATTTTCTAAATTTACGAATTTATATTTAAATATAAAATAATTTGTATAAATTAGATTTAAAATATTAAGAAAAAGATTATAATAATTAATTAAATTGTGTCGAAATAAGTATATTCATAAAATTATTCTGTGGGTATAAAAATTAGATTTTGAGCATTGATATAAATGTAAAATAATTCATAAAATTTTTATCTTCAAAGTAAAATAATATAAATATATTTTATATAATATTATCAACCACATTAAGTTAGAGACTTTACTGGAGGATATTGTTTTATTTTATTTCTTAAATTACAGATGTGCCTTTATAAGTTTTAATAGCATTTCATAAAGCATTAAATAAACCATCATTCAATAAGATATGATGTAGAAGTTATCACATCACACTTGTGTGAAATAGTGTACACTTTTCAAGCTAAATAGTATTTCTCTATTATAATAACAGAAAGAGAAATGTTATTTAGCTTAAAAATTGTACATTATTTTACATAAGTATGATGTATCAGCCTTCAGATCATACCTCATTTAATGATAATCCATTTAATATTTTTCACATTAAATGAGGTGTTATTAAAACTTTTTTTTTTTTTTTTTGTAGCACGAGGTGTTATTGAAACTTATAAGAGCACATTTGTAATTTAAAAAAAAATGAATAAAGCAATATCCTTGATTAATGCCTCTAATTTAATGTGATTGGTATTATATAAAAGATATTTATATTATCTTACTTTGAAGATACAAATTTCTATTTTACATTTATATTAATGCTCAAAATCTAATTTTTTTATACCCATGGAATAATTATTTTTTACAAATACACTTATTTCGATTCAATTTAATTAATTATCATAATCTTTTTCTGAAAATTTTTAAATCTAATTTTATGAATTATTTTACATTTAAATATAAATTCGCTAATTTATATTCCTTTTGTTTTTATATTTAAGTAAAAAAATGATTAAATTTAATTTTCAGGTTATCTATAAAATTATTATTTTGTTTAAGTAAGAGACTTTAATCAAGAATATTACTTTATTTTATTCTTTAAATTATAAATATATCTTTATAGGTTTTAATAACACCTTATTTAATGTGAAAAATATTAAATGGGATATCATTAAATGAGGTATGATGTGAAGGTTGTCACATCACACTTATGTGAAATGATGTATAATTTTTAAATTATATAGCACTTCTCTTCCAACAAAGAAAAATATAAAAAATATAAATAAAAAATACTATTTATCACTTATTACTTGCATCAGCTAATTTGGTTGTTCTTTTTCTTTAAAAAAAAAAACGTGTTATTTTGGAATCTTGATTATTGTATTAATTTTTAAGAGCCTGATAAATATTTCAGAACATGTTTCTTCCAACTTTATTTTATATAGATTTGAACTAAAGTAGCTCTCTATGATTTGAAGAAACTGAGACGATTGATCCCAAATCTGGTCCAACATCTCTCTCACATTGGACAGAACAGTACTTTGGGATATTTATATAGAGAGTAATAGACTGTATCTATTTATAATAACAACTTAACAGCTAACTAACCAAAGGTTAATAATAACCATTATCTAGTTAATAACTAACAAACTAACTACTCAACAATAGTTTTAACTTCCCTCCGCAAATTAACAGTGGGTGAACTGACTGTTAATTTGGACTTTAATCGTTTAAAAAACAAATTTGAGAGAGGTTGAGTAAGCATGTCAGCAGTCTGATCTAGAGCAGGAACATGCTGAACAAGGAGCTGACATGCAACTACTCTCTCTCGACAAAGTAGAGATCCAATTCGACATGTTTGGTGCATGAGTGTAAAATAGGATTTGCAGCTAAAGCAACTGCACTAGAGTTATCAACCCACACAAGAGGAGGCCTAGGAGACCGAATTTGTAGCTCACATAAAAGAGATTGCAGACAAAGAATCTCAGTTGTAGCATTAGCTAAGCTACGAAATTGCGAAATTCAGCTTTAGTCGATGATCTTGACACAACTTGTTGTTTTTTCAAGCACCAAGAGACAAGGTTATTGCCCAAGTAAACACAGAAACCAGTAGTGGATCTACAATCATCAAGATCATTTCCCCAATCAGAATCAGAGTAACCTGTTATTGCCAAATGAGACGATTTCTTAAAGTGTAAACCAAACTCAGATGTACCCTTTAGATACCTCAGGATGCGTTTGACAGCCTTCCAATGGGTGTGCTTGGGATTTTGCATAAACTGACATGCCTTGTTCACTGCAAATGAAAGCTCAGGTCTAGTAATAGTGGTGTACTGAAGAGCCCCAACAACACTCCTATA
This sequence comes from Paratinospora sagittata, assembly GCA_035771175.1. Classification (NCBI taxonomy): domain Eukaryota; kingdom Viridiplantae; phylum Streptophyta; class Magnoliopsida; order Ranunculales; family Menispermaceae; genus Paratinospora; species Paratinospora sagittata. The sequence continues at coordinate 10,731,534 of CM069608.1, forward strand.
ACGACCCACTTTTCGCATGTGACGTAAAATGCCCAACTCGAAGTCTTGTGCACGTGATTGGTGTGTATAATACTCGTATATTATGTGTATACGAAGTATTTTGATGTATTTTTGTGTTCGCTATGTGTTAGTGTGTATGTGTAAGTCAAAATATGTGTATATGTTTCAAAATATGTGTATATGTTTGTTATGTGTTTGTGTGTTTGTGCATGAAATAAAACACTTTACTGCCACTTAGCCATGATTATGGCACGTATTAACTTGTTGGCAAGCTGATATCAACACGTTTTGGCTTGCTGGCAGCTAGTTGAAGGTGTTAAACTTGCTGAAATTGAGAAAAATAACTTGCTGAAATGAGCAAATTCTAAAGAAAAAACAAAGAAAAGGAAAAAAAGAGAAGGAAAGAATTGGCGCTTGAGGGCTAAAATACCAGGTAAGGAATGGTGGTTTTGAGCTGAAAAATCCATTAATGAATTTCTCTCTTCAACTTGTCTATTATATGTAACATGCAAGTGATTTCCATGGCTAGAAATGAAGCTAGAAAGTGAGGGTTTGAGTTGGATTTTTAGTGATTCATTGAAGGAAACCATGGGAGATTGATTTCTTGTTCATTGGTGAGTAAATTAATAGTTTAAAAACTGATTTGACATTGCTGAAATGGTGTTCCAGACCTTGCTGGGTAAGGGTTTTGGGAACCCATTTTCAGTGTTCATTTGAGGTATTTCCATGTGGTTATGGCTGGAAATTAATCTTGGATCATTGGTGATGATGTTTGACAAAATTTGGAATGTAGAATTTGAGAAATTATGGGTTTGATGATGATCATAAGAGAGTCACCTGTGCTGGAAACTTAGATGAATTGAGAAGTTTTTGGTAAGCTATGAATTGATGATGTATGTTGATCAATTTGATGAGTAATTGACTGAAATTTAAGTGTTGGAAGTATTAGAGCATTTGAAGAATGCTTAGGTAAATTGCTTAGTGATTAAATTGATTAACTTATATGGATGGAAATTCTGTGTTAATGTGGTGATCAAATGAGTAATTTGATTATGTGCTAGAAATTCCATGTTAGTAACTGAAATGGTAAGGTAAATGGGTTATTGATACTTGGTATTTAATTGAATGATCAAGTGATTAAGTTCATTTTGCTGGAATTCATTTGTGTGTGTGCAATGCGTAATTTGCAGTGGGTTGATTATGAATTGGATGAGGATTTCTGAACACAATTGAAGTATTAGTGAATTGGCGAAGAATTGTGGACTTAGGCAAAATTTTGTGGTTGTGAGTATTTCTCACCTTACTTCTCCATGTATAGCATTGTATATATATGAAATTGAATTATTGAATGATATGCATAATATTATATATGCTCATTGTATTTATGATCATGAGCACGAATTTTATGCATTGAAATGGCCTTAGGTATTTAAGATTAAATACCTTGACGTTGGATTTCTTTCTATTTACTTGTTCTTTGGGGAAAAGTGCCAACAGAGTACTTGGATTGGTACTTTGTGAAAAAGACTTTTCGAATCACTGAGGAATGTCAGGGTAGAAGGATTAGTTGGATAACGTGTTGGTTTGAACCCATGGCGCAATGGGGGAAGTGTAGGCAATGTTATCCTGATGTGACCTCCTGTTAAGACTTTTCTACATATCTTTTATGAAAATGATACATAATTATATCTTTAGTTTGGAAACATGTATCATATATTTCATTGATGCATTTAAATTTAACAATGTTATTTCAAGTAACATACATGTTTTACATAAATGCATATGTGGAGATTTACGTGAAAAGTATTCACTGAGCTAGTTGAGCTCATTCCATTTTTCTTTATATTTTTCAGGATCAGATCGTAAAGGAAAGGGCAAGGCTTAGAGTTGGTATAGCCTGCCTTACTTCTTTTATATGTGAGTTTTGATTTGTACATAGGGAAAAATGGTAGAAGATATTTATGTTTGAACTTTTGTTATTGTATATAATTATCACAGATACTATGGTATATAACATCTAGTTCGTGATAAAATTTTGATCTGTATATGATAAATGGAATAATAACAAAATAACATTTTGAAGTTCCATGTTCATATTAAGGATAGTCGAGTCGAATCTTGTGGATTGGGTCGATGACATCATGTTCTGGATGATGATGCGATATCTCTATATTTAATTCAATTATTCTGATCATATACGAATGATGTCTTTGGATCATATGTAAATTTCCGTGTAGAGGCTTATCAGTGCCTCAAGCTTTGTCGGGTTGTGACATTATCTGGGGTACTGTGCCGGTCGTGACGTCACCCAGGAAGGGATCGCGACAATATTGGTATCAGAGACTGAAGTTTAGAATACCTACGTTCAAGTTATAAAAACTTTAAGAAAGATAAAAAGCTTTATAATATTTTGTTTTGATTGTATGGGTATTATATGGGTAGTTAGATTATGAATAATGCTATCCATAGTATGCTACCCTGCCTGATGTATTTTGCCATTGAAATTTCAGCTTTTTGAAGAAGGGCAAAATCAGGGTTAGCAATGGACCCTAGCGATCAAGATAGGCTTAAGAGGTTGGAGGAAATGTTTACTATCCAGTAGCGGTAGAATGCTCAACTCTTTGAGATGATTACCAAGCTGCAACAAGACAGGCCACATGTTGATGCACCTGTTGTTCAGGGTGTGGGCACTAGTAGTGTTGGTACCGTGGCTGTCACTCCTCCTGCTGAAATTATTGTACCGACTCCTGAGCCTGGTGAAGACGTTGAGGAGAAGAAATGGTACGAGAAAGTGATGAAAGCATTCAAGATACGAGAACTTCCAACATTTTCAGGCAGTTTCCAACTTGAGGATGCTGAGAGTTGGATTCAGCGCATTGTGGTCATCCTTAATGATATGCAGGCTCTAGACAGAGACAAAGTTCGTCTGGCTAGATTTAAGTTGGCTGATGCGGCTGATAAATGGTGGGAAACTACTAAGAGATCTCTTGGTGAGATCAAGACTTGGATGAGATTTAAGGAGCTGTTTTATGCTACTTACTTCCCGCGATCAGAGGTTGATCGAAGATGAAATGAGTTTATTCAATTGACTCAGGGTAGTAGATCAGTTCGAGAGTACGATCATGAGTTTAACAGACTCTCACTCTTTGCTCCGGAGTTAGTGCCTACCGATGCTTTGAGGATGGCGAGATTGAAGGATGGTTTCCGAAATCAGATTCGACAGGGGTTAGCTTTGGCTGGTGTGTCGACTTATGATCATGCTTTGATGCAGGCTATGGATTTTGAGACTGCTGAGGCTACAGTGAGATCTAAGACGACGACTATTCCGCCAGTACCTGTATTTCCTTCTGCTTCATCATTTCCATCGTTAGGAAAGTTGAAGAAGAAGTGGAACAAGAAGCCTTGGGATAAAGATAAGAAGCCCAAGTCTAGTGGTGGATTTTCTGGAGTTGATTCATTTGCTGCTCCTGCTTTTGTAGCATCTGTTCCAGCAGTGTACAGTAAGGGAGATCAGACTCCAGTAAGATCACAGAGTTAGTCACAGACTGCATCATCAGTTTCGAGACCCGTTATTACTTGCTTCAGATGTGGTGTGAAAGGCCACAAGGCTAATCAGTATTCTGCGCTGAGGTAATTTTCTGCTCCAGCTATTTCTGTTACATCTGGTACGAGGGAGCATGCTAAGGCAGTGACTGAACCAGATCTTGATGCCAGCAAGAATTTGATTGAGGGTATGATTTCTATTTGTGATATAATGTTGCATGTGTTGATTGATTCTGGTTCTACTTTATCATTCATATCTGGACATGTGGTAGATAGACTTAAATTGCTTGTGGTTAAAGCTAGTACACCTTTGATTTTGAGTACAGCTACGGGTGAGAGAATCTACCCAGATATGATTTGCATGAATTGTGTGGTCAAATATGAGGAACTAAAAATGATTGTGAACCTTAGGGTGTTAGAGTTCCTCGATTTTGATGTTATTTTGGGTATGGACTGGTTGGCGGCGTATCACGCCCAAGTGGATTGTTTCCATAAGCAGATTGTATTATAGATCCATGGGCAGCCATCAGTTGTCTACAGAGGTATGACTTCTACCAGACCACCTACCCGAGGCAGACTGGCTACTGATGTAGAAGCTGCACTCATGGCTAGTATTAGGCCATTGGAAGAAAAAGATCAAGGCATTCAGATTTCTGATATTCCAGTAGTGAGTGAATTTTCCGATGTGTTTCCTGATGATTTACCTGGGTTACCACCCAAGAGGGAAATTGACTTCATTATTGAGCTAATGCCTGGTACTAAACCTATATCTATTCCACCTTATCGGATGGCACCGAAGGAGTTGCAAGAACTCAAGGTGCAGGTAGAAGAGCTTTTGAACAAAGGGTTTATTAACCCTAGTATGTCACCTTGGGGTGCACCGGTTCTTTTTGTGAAAAAGAAAGACGAGAGTCTGAGATTGTGTATAGATTATCGTCAGCTGAACAAAGTCACAATTAAGAACAAATATCCTCTACCTCGCATTGATGATCTGTTTGATCAATTAAATGGTGCCAAATTTTTCTCTAAGATTGATTTGAGATCAGGCTACCATCAGTTGAGGATTAGAGAAGAAGATGTCCCGAAGACTGTCTTCAGGACGAGATATGGTCATTATGAATTTTTGGTCATGCCATTTGGGCTGATGAACGCACCTGCGATGTTTATGGATTTGATGTAGAGGGCGTTTAGACCATATCTAGATCATTTTATCATTGTCTTTATTGACGATATTCTGATATATTCCAAAACACGTGAGGAGCATGAGTAGCACCTCCGGATCACATTGCATACATTAAAAGAGCATAGGGTACATGCTAAACTCAGCAAATGTGAGTTTTGGATAAATGAGGTGAAATTTTTAGGTCATGTGGTTAGTGTTAAAGGTATTTCTGTTGATTCTGTTAAGGTCGAGGCGATTATAAATTGGCCAAGACCAACCACAGTGACAGAGATTCGCAGTTTTTTGGGTCTAGCTGGTTATTACAGAAGGTTTGTGGAGGATTTTTCCAAATTGGCTACTCCACTTACAAGGCTAACTTAGAAAAATGTGCCATATGTGTGGACTTCAGCATGTGAAGATGTTTTCAATGAACTGAAGAAAAAGTTGACTACTGCCCCGGTTTTAGTGCTCCCAGAACCTGAAAAAGAGTTAGTGATTTATATTGATGCGTCACATGAAGGTTGGGGCTGTGTATTGATGCAGAAGGGTAGATGTGACGCCCCAAAAATTATTTCATCTAGCCTATAACCCAATTGCATTTTGCCCAAACTCTATGTGTTGTCGTGATATGTTTGGTGTTTGTTTGATGGTTGTTTAATGTTTGTATATTTGATGCTTTATAATGTATATAAATATGTGCATTATAAATTGTATATGGGTCATGTTAAATTAAAGTATAATGCATGTTTTATTATTTATGCATGGGCCCATTAAACCATGAATTGATATGGGTTAGGATTGATTGAATAAAAGGATAACGGAGAATGAAAATTTGGTATATTAAATGGATTGGACATTTAAAATACATGGAAGCATGAGATTGGTTAAAGTACATGTGGTTGGTATGGGTAGTATGAGACCAATACATGTCAAGTTGGTGCATGAGAATGGACAATTGTCTCATGCCCCATTTTTTTTCTACAACACATGTCAAGTTGGTGCATGAGAATGGACAAGTGTCCCATGCCCCATTTCTCTTCTCCAATACATGTCAAGTTGGTGCATGAAAATGGACAAGTGTCCCATGCCCCATTTCTCTTCTCCAATACATGTCAAGTTGGTGCATGAGACCAACACATGTCAAGTTGGTGCATGAGAATGGACAAGTGTCCCATGCCCCATTTCTCTTCTCCAATACATGCCAAGTTGGTGCATGAAAATGGACAAGTGTCCCATGCCCCATTTCTCCTCTACAACACATGTCAAGGTTGGTGCATGAGAGTGGACAAGTGTCCCATGCCCTACTTCTCTTCCCCAAAGAAGTCCTAGAGGGTGAGATGAGTGGAGAGAAAGGAAAAAAGAAGAGAAAGGAAAGAAGAAGAGAAAGAAAGAGGGAGTTGCTTTGAGGAAAGTCTCAGCAACGTTTTCATCAAAGAGCTGGATCTTGGTCCTATATGGTCAGATTGAGATCAAAATTTTTCAGCAAGTTTATATCTTATGGGTATTAATTCTGGTCGGTTGAGATCTTGATTGGAGTTTTTTTCTAAGAGATATAACCTCTCAAACAAAGCTGGTCGGAAAGTCTGGATTTCTCGCGCAGTTTAGATCAAACTAATAGATCTCTTAAATCTACCGTTGGATGGATATGATATTTGGGAATGTAGTTTAAAACTGATCTGTCTGCATTATGTACGGTGGTTATATTTATGGGTTTAGTATGTTGTGTGATATAGTCATCTGAGGTCGAGTATTTGCAGCAGGAAATGAGAAATTGTCTGATTAGAGACTTGTTCATCAAAGAGGCTTATCTTTTTGGTCCACCGTTGGATTGAGCTGATGTCTCTACAGAAGGTTTGTTTTTTAACATACTTCAATCTGTACGGTAAATTTTGTGATTTGATATTTCTTTTGGTAGATTGATACATCTGAACAGAATATTAAATGAAGAATTGGTAGGGTTGCTTGTATTAGACCTAAATTTAGAATATGAACTTAGACCTTTTCAAATAGCTTGCATGTCAACTATGTTGACCTAGTTGCCATTGTTGATGAACCCATGATGCAAAATCAGTGATATACATGGCTGAACATGGTGACCTAGTGTAAATCGGCAATATGGCCTAAGTATGACAAATTTCATATTTTAGGTCTTTTGATGCTTTTAGCCTAGAATCATTGAATTGATGCAACTTATATTTAATGAAGCATGATTAGGGTTGATTATGCTATTGATTTGGTGGTTGTGACCATATCATGGGTTAGGCCTACTTGTGATCAAGTGACCCAATTTGGGCATGTTTATACCTAAGGAATTGAAAAGCAGTATTTTTTATTAATTGAATGGTTTATGAATGAGAACTATGCATTAGAGGCCTAAGTCATGTGATTTGAGTTGAATGATGGGATTAGATGGGATTTAGGCCTATTGTCTATATGTGGGCTGGTTTAGGGTTGATGTGTAATGTCTATGTGATTGAGCATAGAAATTGATGTATGGTTGGATATTGATGAATGTTTCAGGACCTTGATTGGGTTGATTCGGTTTGGTGTCCGTGTGTGGTTAGATACTCTCGCGAGGCTTGGCTGTGAGTAGACTTCATTTATGATTATATCTTTTATGTCATCATATCACTTATATATATATTGTATGTTGAAAGCATGAATGTGTCCTAATGTTTTGAATGATGCATTGATTTGAGAAAACCTTATGACTTTGGTTGGGCCCATCTATCTGGCTAATAGGGGGACTTAACCTTGTCATAGGAGGGTTTTAAAAAGGAAATATTTGGAGATGAGAACGGTACGGTGAAATAGACGTGCACTAGTAACCCCAATGCATGTGGAATGTGGATCCAAATTGATAAGCTTTTACTTGCATCAAACTTATTATAAATGCTTGATATCTATATGTTATGAGCTTTTAATCATGCATAATCATGCTACACATTAACATGCATACATGATATTTATTGATGAGTATTGATAACATATTTGAATTCTATTCACTGGGCACCGTTGGCTCACCGGCATTTTCTTCTTTCAGGTCCTTCTGTCTTGAATAAGGGCAAAGAAGTAGTCATATCTTGAGGGCCTTGCCTGCGAGAGAATCCAAGGCCTCGATGTGAATTGAGAGGCATTTTGATTGAACTGTGTTTTAAATTATGATGTATTATATTTTTGACTATGTAATTATAACACTTACCACATTGTAGTATGGGTGAGTTGGGACTTGTTAAATAGACCATGTGGGCATATGAGGGTTTTTTTGTACCCATAGTTTTGGACTTTATGTGTATGTCAATCTTGATGGACTGTTGGGATTATGACAATTTTATTTATGGTTCATTTTTATGGAGGATCTCTTGTCTTGGATGATTAATACGGTTGGTAGTTTTGTTTAATACCTGTTTATATTATGTCGTTGTTTGGGATAAGGCTAGTAGGGTCTCAACCACCTCACGGGGGTTGAGAAGTGGTTGGAGATGCCTACGTCGGGCGTCCCGCCCTGACATTTCGCACGCCATTCCCTGGGGGGTTGGTGGTCCGGGGTGCGGGGTCGCCACAATAGAGTAATTGTTTATGCATCTAGACAGTTGAAGGTGCATGAGAAAAACTACCCTGTGCATGATTTGGAGTTGGCAGTAGTAGTTTTTGCATTGAAATTGTGGAGGCATTACCTCTATGGGGAAAGGTTCACATTGTATTCAGACCATAAAAGTTTGAAATACTTGTTTGACCAGAAGGAACTGAATATGAGACAGCGTAGATGGTTGGAATTCCTAAAGGATTATGACTTCACTCTGGAATATCATCCTGGAAAAGCCAACGTTGTAGCTGATGCATTGAGCAGGAAGCGTGTTGAGATAGGTGTGGTAGCATGTCAGATGGCCCATGAGTGGCGACTTTTGGAGAGAGTGACTATGATGAGTGTCCTCTCTATGGATCCACATGTTGATATTTGTGCTCAGATGCATTTTCAGTTGACAGATTCTCATATTCAGAGGATTAAGGAGATGCAGCAGTAGCATGATCCTGATCTTGTTATGTATGATTCTAGGGCGGATAGTACGGACAAAGTTGAGTGGCAGAGAGGTCCAGATGGTGTCTTGCATTATCAGGGGAGGTTATGGGTACCCAAAGATAGAGAATTGAGGGCAGAGTTGTTACAAAAGGCACACAGATCTCAGTATACCATTCACCCAGGGTCTACTAAAATGTATCATGATATGAAAAGAATCGTTTGGTGGCATGGGATGAAGAAAGTATAGCTGAGTACGTGCAAAAATGTGAAGTGTGTCAGCAGGTAAAAGCTGAACACCAGAGGCCAGGAGGCCAAATGCAACCATTATCCATTCCATAATGGAAATGAGAGCATATTACTATGGACTTTATCACAGGGCTGCCCAGATTTCAGGGTAGATATGATGCCATCTGGGTGATTGTTGATAGATTGACTAAGTCTGCGCACTTTCTTCCTATGAACACCAGAGACTCGGTTGACAGACTGAGCAGATTTTATGTGCGAGAGATTGTGAGATTACATGGGGTACCTGTTTCTATTGTATCGGATAGAGATCCGCGTTTTACATCAAGTTTTTGGCAGGCCATGCAGACTCGGTTTGGTACTCACCTCCGCCTTAGTACAACATTTCATCCTCAGATTGATGGTCAGACTGAGAGGGTGATTCGGATGCTGGAAGATATGTTCAGATCTTGTACATTAGAGTTTGGTGGGACTTGGAGTGAAAGTTTACCATTATGTGAATTTGCTTATAACAACAGTTATCAGGCCAGTATAGGTATGACACCTTATGAGGCCTTGTATGGTAGGCAGTGTAGTTCTCCGACTTGCTGGTATGAAGTGGGAGAATCACAGTTATTGGGGCCGAAAGTTGTTGTTGATTATACTGAAAAGATCAAGCAAATTAGGCAGAAATTGAAAGCTGCCCAAGTTTGACAAAAGAGTTATTTTAATAACCGCCATAGACCTTTAGAGTTTGCAGTGGGTGACCTGGTATTGCTTAAGGTCTTGCCACGAAAAGGTCACATGCGGTTTGGGGTGAAAGGAAAATTAGCTCCTCGTTTTGTTGGACCATTTAAGGTCTTGGAGAGGATTGATCCGCTAGCATACAGACTTGCTCTACCTCCACAGTTGGTCGGTTTTCATAATGTATTTCATGTTTCTATGTTGAGAAAATACTATACAGACCCGACTAAGTATCCGGACCCAACACGCATTTTAGATGTCACACAGTTACTAGTTGGGGAGGATGCTACTTATGAAGAGAAGCCTATTAAGATTCTTGACAGGAGGATTCAAAAGTTGCGAAATAAAGAAATTCTTTTAGTCAAAGTCAAATGAAAATTTCATGACAATGAGGAGCAAACCTGGGAGCGGGAAGATCAGATGCGGAAGAGATTTCCTGATTTGTTCACCTCTTGAGGTAATAATTAAATTACAATATATTAAATTTCGATGACGAAATTTTCTAAGTTGGGGAGATTGTAACGACCCACTTTTTGCATGTGACGTCATGATGACGTAAATGCCCAACTCGAAGTCTTGGACACGTGATTAATGTGTATAATACTCGTATATTGTGTGTATACAAAGTATTTTGATGTATTTTTGTGTTTGCTGTGTTAGTGTGTATGTGTAAGTCAAAATACGTGTATATGTTTCAAAATCCGTGTATATGTTTGTTATGTGTTTGTGTGTTTGTGCATGAAATAAAACACTTTACTGCCACTTAGCTAAGATTATGGCACGTATTTACTTGTTGGCAAGCTGAAATCAACACGTTTTGGCTTGCTGGCAGCTAGTTGAAAGTGTTAAACTTGCTGAAATTGAGATAAATAACTTGCTGAAATTGAGAGAAATAACTTGTTGAAATGAGCAAGTTCTAAAGAAAAAACAGAGAAGAGGAAAGAAAGAGAAGGAAATAATTGGTGCTTGAGGGTTAAAATACCAGGTAAGGAATGGTGGTTTTGAGCTGAAAATTCCATTAATGAATTTCTCTCTTCAACTTGTCTATTATATGTAACATGCAAGTGATTTCCATGGCTAGAAATGAAGCTAGAAAGTGAGGGTTTGTCATTGAAGGAAACCATGGGAGATCGATTTCTTGTTCATTGGTGAGTAAATTAATAGCTTAAACACTGATATAACATTGCTGAAATGGTGTTCCAGACCTTGCTGGGTAAGGGTTTTGGGAACCCATTTTCAGTGTTCATTTGAGGTATTTCCATGTGGTTAATGGCTGAAAATTAATCTTGGATCATTGGTGATGATGTTTGACATAATTTGGAATGTAGAATTTGAGAAATTTTGGGTTTGATGATGATCATAAGAGAGTCACCTGTGCTGGAAACTTAGATGAATTGAGAAGTTTTTGGTAAGCTATGAATTGATGATGTATGTTGATCAATTTGATGGGTAATTGACTGAAATTTAAGTGCTGGAAATGTTAGAGCATTTGAAGAATGCTTAGGTAAATTGCTTAATTATTAAATTGATTAACTTATATGGATGAAAATTATGTGTTAATGTGGTGATCAAATGAGTAATTTGATTATGTGCTGGAAATTCCATGTTAGTAACTGAAATGGTAAGGTAAATGGGTTATTGATACTTGGTAATTAATTGAATGATCAAGTGATTAAATTCATTTTGTTGAATTCATTTGTGTGTGTGCAATGTGTAATTTGCAGTGGGTTGATTATGAATTGGATGAGGATTTGTGAACACAATTGAAGTATTGGTGAATTGGCGAAGAATTGTGGACTTAGGCAAAATTTTGTGGTTGTGAGTATTTCTCACCTTACTTCTCCATGTATAGCATTGTATATATATGAAATTGAATTATTGAATGATATGCATTATATTATATATGAGCATTGTATTTATGATCATGAGCACGGATTTTATGCATTGAAATGACCTTAGGTATTTAGGATTAAATACCTTGGCGTTGGATTTCTTTCTATTTACTTGTTCTTTGGGGAAAAGTGCCAACGGAGTACTTGGATTGGTACTTTGTTGGATAAGTTGGATAACGTGTTGGTTTGAACCCATGGCGCAATGGGGGAAGTGTAGGCAATGTTATCCTGATGTGACCTCCTGTTGAGGCTTTTCTACATATCTTTTATGAAAATGATGCATAATTATATCTTTAGTTTTGAAGCATGTATCATATATTTCATTGATGCATTTAAATTTAACAATGTTATTTCAAGTAACATACATGTTTTACATAAATGCATATGTGGAGATTTATGTGAAAAGTATTCACTGAGCTAGTTGAGCTCATTCTATTTTTCTTTATATTTTTCAGGATCAGATCGTAAAGGAAAGGGCAAGGCTTAGAGTTGGTATAGCCTGCCTTACTTCTTTTATATGTGAGTTTTGATTTGTACATAGGGAAAAATGGTAGAAGATATTTATGTTTGAACTTTTGTTATTGTATATAATTATCACATATATTATGGTATATAACATCTAGTTCGTGATAAAATTTTGATCTGTATATGATAAATGGAATAATAATAAAATAACATTTTAAAGTTCCATGTTCATATTAAGGATAGTCGAGTCGAATCTTGCGGATTGGGTCGATGACATCATGTTCTGGATGATGATGCAATATCTCTGTATTTAATTCAATTATCCTGATCATATACGGATGATGTCTTTGGATCGTATGTAAATTTTCGTGTAGAGGCTTATCAGTGCCTCAGGCTTTATTGGGTTGTGACATTATCTGAGGTACTGTGCCGGTCGTGACGTTACCCGAAAATGGGTCGCGACAATTTCTATACTTAGTATCATTTGAAATATGGTCTCCAACATGAGAAGAGAGCTGCAAACCAGACACCATAGGAGTTGGAAGAGGTTTGGCATTAGACATGTTGGTCTTTTGCAGCAAGCCCATAATATACTTCTTTTGGGAGAGGAAAAGACCAGTAGGTTCTTGGTGAACTTCAACACCTAAAAAATAGTTCAATGTACCCAAATCCTTTAGAGAAAAAATAGAATTGAGCTGAGAGAGAATGGTCTGCAGCTGAGAACTATCACTGCCAGTTAGAATGATGTCATCCACATAGATTAACATATAAACTGTAAAAGATTTGCTAGACAAGATGAAAAGAGACTGATCTGCTCCTGAAGAAATGAAACCCATATCAACGAGAACTTGTTTAAGTCGATCAAACCAAGCACACGGTGTTTGTTTTAAACCATAGAGTACCTTATGAAGTTTGCACACTAATGGTTGAGAACTACTGGACTGCTCAAAACTTGGAGGCTGACTCATGTAAACTTCTTCTTGAAGAGAACCATTAAGAAATGCATTGTTTACATCTAATTGTCGTATCTCCCATCCTTGTGCCAAAACAATAGTTAGGAAAACCCCTATGCTAGCAGGTTTGACAACAGGGCTGAACGTCTCATTTGAAATCAAACCCAGCCTGTTGAAGGTAACCTTTAGCTACTAACCAAGCTTTATGTCTAGCAATGCTTCCATCAGGATTCGTCTTCAACTTAAACACCCATTTGCAACCAACTGAAATTTTGTCAGGGGGTAATGGCACTAAAGACCAGGTGCCATTCTTGATTAAAACATCATATTCATCATGCATTGTTTGTTTCCATGGAGGACTAAACAGGGCATCCTCTACTGATGAAGGTTCTTGAGAAGAAAAATCAGTGGTGCAAGCATACAATTTGTTTGGTTTGGAAATACCATGTTTAGCTCTTGTTATCATAGGATGAGAATTCATTGGTGGTGGTACAACAACAACAGGTTCAAAAATAGGTTCTAGTGTGACAGGAGGTTGAGATGAATTAGACAATGTTGGTGAAACAGTCACACTAACAGCAGCAGCAGGTAAAGGTGAAGACGTAGATGATAAAGGAGGTAAAAATGAAGAGGGAGATGAAGCGAGAACATGTGATTGTAAAATAGGCATTGGTAATAAAACAGAATCAGTAGGGTTGCACACACTAGGACCGACATGTTTGGAATAAGGGAATGTATATTCATAAAAAACAACATGTCTAGATATAAAGATTCGACCATCGGGTGCAAGACATCTATAACCTTTAAGACGGGGGCTGTAACTAAGGAAAGTACAAGGGAGAGACCTGTAATTCAGCTTGTTAGAATTATAAGGACGAATGTGAGGGAAACAAAGACAACCAAAAACTTTGAGTTGGGAGGAATAAGGAGAAGAATGATAAAGAACCTCATATGGACTCTTATGATCAAGAACATGTGTTGGTAAGCTGATAATAAGAAATACAACAACTAAAAATGCATCAGCCCAAAAATGCAATGGCAAATAGGCTTGGGCAAGAAGTGTTAGACCAATCTCTACCACATGACGATGTTTTCGTTCAACTAGGCCATTTTGCTCCGAGGTATAGGGACAAGATAAATGATGAACTATACCACTTGAATTGATAAATTTGGTGAAAGACCTAAACTCTCCTCCCCCCCCCATTCAATTTGCAACACTTTGATTTTAGAATTGAATTGTAATTAAACTTGAGTTTTGAAGTGTAAAAAGGAGGAAAGAGCCTCTTATTTAGATTTTAAGAAATAGATCCAGGTAAATCTAGAAAAAGCATCAACAAAGCTTAGGTAATATTTACAACCTTGTTGTGACAAAACAGGGGTGGCACCCCATATACCAGAGAACTAATTGCAGAGGTGCAGAATATGTAGTGTTAGAAGTTGAGAAAAGGAGTTTATGACTTTTTCCTAATTGACAAGACGTACAAACATATGGAATCTTATTCATTTGAAAAGGAATTTTACACTTTGTGAGTACTTGGGATACAACTTTGGGTGATGGATGGCCCAATCTCTTGTGCCAAACATCAAGAATTGAAAAAATTGAACAACTAGACTGAGTGGCAGCTGAAGAAGCTGATTGGACTGTTTCAAGAAAGTCGACTGATTTTCAGCAGAGAAATGAACAGTCATTGGAACAGGTGGTGGAGATTTGGAGAAATAAAACTTATACAAGCCTTCATACAACCTTCCTTTAAGCAACACTTCCTTGGTTACTTGATCCTTCACAAAATAAACATTGGAATGAAACTCAAAAAAGACAAAATTATCATGGAAAAACTGTGACACACTAAGTAAATTTTTAGTAATGTCTGGAACATGGAGAAGATTTCGAAGATGTAAAAGTTTAGGTTGAGAACTAGCAGTAGACATAGGTAAAGAGATAATAGAAGATTGGCCAATGTGAGAAATATGCAAACCTTCACCATTGCCCATATGAATCCTGTTGTTGCCATTATATTCAGAACCAAAAGACAAGTTGTTCAGATCATTCGTAATGTGATTAGTTGCACCGAAATCAGGAAACCAACTCTCATTGAGAACAACCTCTGGTGTGGCTACGATAGCTTGCATAGAAGAGTTACGACCTTTGTTCTGCTGACCATTAGAAAAAATCAAACTAAAGGAAGAATTATCATAAGTATTTTGTGTAGAACCAATGAAACAAATGTCAAACCGATAATAGCATTTGAGAGCAATATGTCCAATCTTTCCACAAAGTTGACAATGTGGCTTGTCTCCAGACCTTCCACGGCCTCTACCTCGACCACCATGAGACCTTCCTCCTTGAAAACCATTGTTGTTTTATTGAGGCATAAAAGTTTGAAAATATTTCTTGGCATTAGCAACATTAGCAGTCAGAGTTGTTTCAGGAGTAACAACTGAGTTTTGTAAAATTCGAGATTCAAATGCTAATAGCAAAGACTGCAAATCGAAGTGTATAAGGCTGATCTTTAGAAGTGAGAACAACAACAATAAACACATATTCGGGTCCTAAACCAGTGATGATCGCCAAGATCTGATCAGTTTCAAAAACTGGATTTCCGGAAGCTGCAAGGGTGTCACACAAAGTTTTCATAGCAAGTAATCCTTCATTTGCATTCCACCTTTCTTTTTGGTCTGAAGCTGGTACTTGTACTGCATAACATTAGCAGTACAACTGGAAGCAAAATATTGATGAATAGCAGTCCAAATTTCAAGAGTTGTATCACATCTTACCACATGAGGAACAAAACTTGGACTGATCGATGCAAGAAGCCAAGAAACAAGTAATTGATCTTGCCTCTGATACATAAGAAACTCAGGATTAGCAAGAACAATACCATTGATATCCAAGATCGTTGGAGAAGGAATGTCAAAATCCTCAGAAACGAAACGCTGAAGGCCATAGCCATGAATAGCGGCATTGCTCTGTTGTTTCCACAGAAGATGATTTGAATCATCTAGTTTAATCGTGATTGACTGATTAAACGGACTCACAATGGAGAAGACTGGATGGATGCTCCTGTTCGTGAAACTTGAGTCACCATTGGAGATCTTGAAGTAGCTGGCCTAGATCCTGCTACTGGAACATTAGGATCTAGCGGATCTGAAGAAGATGAATTCATCTTGCACGAGCAACAAAAGCTTTGATACCAAGTTAAGAAACAAGAACCAAGAACATAGTTCTTGGAGAGAGAAAAATAGAGCAGAAGGGATTTACTTTATTGATCTCTGTAGTTGTACATTCTGATATTTATATAGAGAGTAATAGGCTGTATCTGTCTACAATAACAACTTAACAGCTAACTAACCAGAGGTTAATAATAACAATTATCTAGTTAATAACTAACTACTCAACAATAGTTTTAACTCTCTGTAACTTATTGGTCATTTTTTAATTAAATCCTTGTGACTCGGTTAACATGCCTGACTATTTTGCCCCTCTCTTTAATACCAACTCACGTGACCCCTTGGTAATTGCTAAAATTTACTGATCAGTAGGAAAATTTATCGATCGGTAAGAAACTTTAAATAGTCATAAATTTCTCATTTAAACTCTGATTTTAGCGATTCAAGATGCGTTGAAAAAATATTTTCTTCCTATTTCCAAAGCATTTTGAATTGCATAAATCTGAGTTAAAACTAAGAATTTCTGGTTATTTTAATTTTACGTTCCGATCGGTCAACACCGGTATATAAACTTCAAATGACCATAACTTCTTATTTTTTAACTCCGATTTAAGCGATTCAAAATGCGTTAAAAAGAGAAAGCAAATATCTTTTCAACGCATCTTGAATAGCTAAAATCGGAGTTAAAATGAGAAAGTTATGTCTATTTGAGTTTACTTTCCGATTGGTAAACTTTCTTACGGATCGGTAAAATTTCTTACCGATCGGTAAGAAACTTCAAATAGCCATAGATTTCTCATTTTAACTCTGATTTGAGTGAATCAAGATGGTTTGGAAAGATCCTTTCGTCCTCTTTCCAAAGCATCTTGAATAACTCAAATCAGAGTTAAAATGAGAAAGTTATGGCTATTTGAAGTTTCTTACCGATCGATAACCACACGGTAACCGATTGGTAAGAAAGTGTACCAATCGGTAAAAATTTCAAATAGACATAACTTTCTAATTTTAACTTCGATTTTAGCTATTAAAGATACATTGGAAAGATATTTTCTTCTTATTTTCAACTCATTTTGAATCTCTCAAATTGAAGCTAAAACGAAGAAGTTATGGTCATTTGAAGTTTATATACCCTTGTTGACCGATCGGAACGTAAACTTAAAATGACCATAACTTCTTAGTTTTAACTCCGATTTAAGCGATTCAAAATGTGTTGAAAATAGGAAGAAGATATATTTTTAACGCATCTTGAATCCCTAAAATCAGAGTTAAAATGATAAAGTTATGGCTATTTGAGTTTACTTATCGATCGGTGAACTTTCTTACGGATCGGTAAAATTTCTTACCGTTCGGTAAGAACGTTTACGATAAAAAACTTAAAATATCCATAGATTTCTCATTTTAACTCTGATTTGAGTGATTCAAGATGATATAGAAATATCTTTTCTTCCTCTTTCCAACGCATCTTGAATAACTCAAATCGGAGTTAAAATGAAAAAGTTATGACTATTTGAAGTTTCTTACCAATTGGTAACCTCATGGTAACCGATCGGTAAAAGCTTCAAATAGACATAACTTTCTAATTTTAACTCTTACTTTAGCTATTAAAGATGCGTTGGAAAGATATTTTCTTCCTCTTTCCAACTCATTTTGAATCTCTCAAATTGGAGCTAAAACGAAGAAGTTATGGCCATTTGAAGTTTATATAATAATTTCTTAGTTTTAACTCTGATTTAAGCGATTCAAATGCGTTAAAAATAAGTAGAAAATATCTTTTCAACGCATCTTGAATCACGAAAATCGGAGTTAAAATGAGAAAATTATAGCTATTTGAATTATTTTACCAATTGGTAAGAAACTTCAAATAGCCATAACTTTTTCATTTTAACTTCGATTTGAGTGATTCAAGATGCGTTGGAAATAGAAAGAAGAGATCTTTTCAACGCATTTTGAATCACTCAAATTGGAGTTTAAATGAAAAAGTTATGACTATTTGAAATTTCTTACTGATTGATACCAAAGGGTCACATGAGTTGCTATTTTAAAGAGGGGCAAAACAGTCATGCACGCCAATCAAGTCATAAGGATTTAATTGAAAGATGACCAATGAGTTGTAGAGGACTCAAAATCTAAATTTCAAAACCTTGGGACATCTGCTATAAAAACTCAAACTTCCAAGACCCTAACACTAAAAATCCCTAACTTAAAAAGCACCACCACCAGTGTAACTCAATTATATAACATCTTCATCATCTGATTGGTTTGGAGGAATACAAGGAAACAATTTTATTCTTGTGGGCGTCGTAGTTAGGAAAAAACGTTTTACTAGGTTAAATTAAATTGAGTTGAGGAGAAATATGGCTTTTTATTTTTATTTTTTGGTTAATCTATATATTATCGCTTACAGTGGACCACATACATACACTTTTTTTTTTTTTTCTGTGAAAACATACATACAAGTTTTTTTTTTTTTTTGAAGGATAAAAAGATTATATAAGCAAAGGCCAAAAGGCAACAAAAATATAAAAGATACAAAAATTACACCCTCATAGAAGGGACGCCTGAAATATCTCTATCAACATGTATATACAAATCAACGGAGAAAATGGTGGGAGGAAAAATCATCTCAACACCATTAGCAACATAATTAGCCAAAAAATCAACAACATAATTTGCCTCTCTCCAAACATCAAGTACATACAAGTTAAGAGATGGAAAATTATGGTTTGCCTTTTCAATTGATTGTATGAATATTTATGCACAAATTACAAAGCTATACTGTAACGACCCTCATTTTTATAAAAGCTAAGACCCAAAAAAATTCATACACCTACTTTGACTTATACGTATACCAGAGTATATCATACGTGTATACATACGTAAGAGTCAAATGTATGCATATATGATAAATTGAATTAGGTGAATGGTTTATTAAATGAGAAAATGATATAATTAGATGGGAGTTGAATTATATTGATTTAATTTAAATGGTATTGCATGAGATGAGTGTTAAGTTAAATAAAGTTGAATGAAGTAACTTAAAGCATGAAAATTATATTTAAATGATGTATGCTTTATGATTTAATGTAATAAAAAAAAAGTTGGTTAACTTGATGAAGTTAGGAGCATGGATCATAAGATGATAAGATGAATTTCATTCAAGTTGCTTATCTTGTCTAGAAGAAAAAAAAAATTACGAGCAGAGAGAAAGAAAGAAAGAGAAAAAGGGGAAAGTGACTATTTTGCGGCCGATTTGTCACACCGGTAAGTCATTTTTTCTTCTTTTCGTTGCAAAAGTGTTATTTAAGCTACGTGTAACAATTCTAGCAGCCTAATTTTTGTTATAGGAGATATTTTGTGGCGTTTCCAAAAAAGCAGTTTTGACCCACTTTGAGTGGGAACATGTAAAAATTATATATTATCACTCCTATAGTTGCGTAAATCCCAAATATGTAGTTTATTTGTGTTCATGTGTATTATTGGCGCTAGTTTAGCTACCGAAAGCTAAAATTGACACTGAGGGCCTTTGGAACCATGTCAAACTTCTGTGAAATTCTGGTTTGAAACCATAGAATCATAGAGGACTGAATTTCGGACGTTTTGATACCAAGATCATGATTTTTGGATATCGATTGATATTTTTAATATGCGATTGAATGGTTTCAGTAAGTACGTTGGACTTGGAGACTTGTAGAAATAAGGTTAAAAAGCTTATTTCTACTTTCTTTCACTTTGAAAATATTTTAGAGGGTGGTAGAAATTATTTAGACTGATCATCACGTGTCTGGGAGACTCGAATATAATTATGAGCCTGAATTGGAAAGTTAGAACTTGATATAAAATGAGAATGAGTTCATTGCATGTTGCCAGAACGTAGTTGAACTTAGTTGAATGAATTAGTTAGAGTTAAAATTATAATGAGTTAGAGATTATGTGAAATAAGAAATAATAGAGAAAGATGTTAATATGCAATGAAATGGTAGGTTTGAATAGGAGTGTGGAGTGAATTGCTAGTGTGAGAACTATTCTGGCATTATAATTTCAATATATTTTCATTTATATCATCATAATATTTATATGTGAATGCTTGTACACGTGCATGTTTGATTATGGCATGAAGAAAAGGCAGAAATTTTCTATATAGACTAATAAATCTATTGGAGCTAGACCTTGGATATAATCGAGTAGGTTGAGTTTACTCCCTACAAGAATAATCGAGTCTAGTGGTCCTATTTAGATTTAAAGGTTTATGTAGGAATCTATTCAGTTGGAAATTGTGACGTGTTATAGTATGGTTTGCGAGGAAAGCTAATTATGTTCGAAAAGAGGGATGTTTACTTGGAATTAGAGTACGGTTTACATTTCTTCTTTAGAACACTAGTTGGTAAGTACTGAATAGTACAAAGAACTAGTCCATTAGTACATCTGGCTGACTTATTCAAGTAAGGCTAGAATGTGACTTTAAGCTATAAACCTAGTACCTATTAACAATATTTATTCATATCTGTCTTAGAAAAGTTTGTCACATACTTGAATAAGGCTGAAGTATGTGTGTTGTATATGGAATTGGTTTGCATTGTATATTGGATGTTACTATGAGATGTATATACTGTATATTGATTGGCATAACATGCTCATGCATACATGATGATGTAGATGTATAGATGATGGTATATATGAATTCTATTTCACTGAGCACCGTTGGCTCACCTTATTCCAAAATTATTTAGGTTCTTCAGTAGCAGAGAAGGGTAAGGGAATACTGTATCAATGAAATAGGAGTGCCTTGCCAGAAGAGTGTTTTTGATGTAGGTTGGATAATAA
This sequence comes from Paratinospora sagittata, assembly GCA_035771175.1. NCBI lineage: Eukaryota > Viridiplantae > Streptophyta > Magnoliopsida > Ranunculales > Menispermaceae > Paratinospora > Paratinospora sagittata. The sequence goes on from CM069608.1 coordinate 10,752,525, forward strand.
TATATAATACCCCACATGTATAACTAAGTAGATGTTGTAATTAATAGATGGATGTATTGGATAGATAAATATTGTTAGATGTTACTAGGGTTGAACTTTAATAGACTGAATGATGATATATTTTGATAGATGTAGATGATATATAAATATATTTTGTTGGATGGATTATTAGGTGATTTGTTTTGTGAGATGTCCTATTTATAAAGGAGACTCTGTCAGAGTCTCGGTTGAGGCTTAATAGGGATCTAGTTATCCTATGGGTGATAAAATGGTTAGATTTTTGTGCCAGTCAGGATGCCCTGGGGGTTTGTGAAGGGGTCTTGACAAAGTTGGTATCGGAAACTAGGTTATGTAAGACTTAGGATTTTAAAAGCTTCAAGATAATGCATAAGCCTTACTATATTATTTTCTATGTGTATTAATATAATATGGTAGATATGATGATAGATGATCTGTTTTGCTTTCTCTATAAGTGATGGTTGCCTCAATTTGATGTTTCAGATCAGGATTAAAAGAAAAGGTAGACCAAGGGGTACTCGTATGGAGCACTCAGAGCATACAAATCAGGATAGGATCAAAAGATTAGAGGATTTTGTCGAGGTATAGGGTCGATTGTTAGTGGCCTAGAACACTCAAATGCAAGAGTGGATGGTTAGGATAGAGACTGGTATGCGACAACCAGCTCCAGCAGTGCCTCAGGCAGTTGATCCTGGTAAAGTTGAGGCATGTACTAGTAGAGCCGAGATTGCAGTAGAGCCTGTTGTAGTTGTACCACAACCATCACCTACACCCACATCAACAGGAGATGTGATAATGCATCAGTCTGAATTGATGCAGAGGTTTATGAGGATGAAACCCCAAAAGTTTTATGGTGGTGTGAATCTCAAGCAGGCAGAGGATTAGATCTTTAACATGGAGAAGAATGTAATATCCTTAAAACTTGATGATGAGACTCAGGTGTTGTTTGTTGCACACATGTTAGAAAGTGATACAGGGCAGTGGTGGATATCAGTGCTGACCACTGAAGGCCATGTGAAGACCTGAGCTAGATTTAAGGAATTGTTCCTTGAGATGTATGTTCCTGCTACAGAAAGGGAAAGGAAATAACTTGAATTTCTGAATCTCAGGCAAGGTGATATGACAATATGTGAGTATGAATTTCATTTTACTCAATTGTCCGCTTATGCCCCTAGATTGGTTAGAGATGAGGAAGAAAAGATTTCATGTTTCTGTGGAGGACTGAGGCCAGTTATTCAACATGCATTGTCAGTGAATGGGGTGGAGCAGTCAGGCAAGCCTTTAATAGGGCTTTGAAGTTTGAGTTGGCATAACAGAAGAATAATATTATGATGTAGACGACTTAGAGTGGGAGACCAAAGACACAGGCTACTTCTAGTAGTAAACCACAATCTTCATGGGGTAAGAAGATATGGGAGAAGAAACAAAAGTTCAGTAAGAGTGCACCCAGTGAGTTTCCTACTGTACCATAAGGAGTTGTGATTCAGTCTGGTACTACTCCTTCCACACTTGCTACTATACAGACTCAGAGTATTGCGACCAAGCCACCAGTACACAGACTTATGCCAAAGGTAGAGATAGAGGTAGAGGAGGTTGGAGTCAGGGTTTTAGAGTACCTGACACAGTTTCACAGGTGGGATCTTCTGTGCCCATGGCACCATTTAGTTGCTACCAATGTTGACAGCCATGACACTGGAGGTTTGAGTGTTCGAATCCACCAATGGTGTCTCCAGAAAGCACTCCTCAGCCTATAAACAGAAAGAAAGCTAAAGTAGTGACATAACCTGACCCAGAAGCATCAAAGACATTGGTATAAGGTATGATCACTATCTGTGATATGCCTATGTATGTGATTATTGATGTTGGTTCTACATTATCTTTTATTTATGGGCATGTGGTAGATAAATTAAAACTTACTCCTGTTAGAGCTAATACATTGTTGATGTTGAGTACAACAACAAGGGAGAGAATCTACCCTAATATGGTTTTTACATAGTTAGATTGGGTACTTATGAAATGCTTGTGAACTTTAGAATTATAGAGTTCTTAGAATTTGATGCTATCCTAGGAATGGATTGGCTAGCAGCCTATCATGCCTATGTAGACTACTTTGCTAAGAAAATTATATTCCAAATTCCTAGATATCCTGCATTTGAGTATGAAGGTGGAGCATCAGATAAACCAACTACTAGAGGTAGATTGGTGACAAATGATGAGTGAGAAGTGTTAGCTGGTTTGATACCAGAAGATGAAAAGACCAGTGAGATTAAGCTTGATGACATTCCTGTTGTGAAAGAATTCCCATAGGTGTTTCCTACAGATTTTCTTGGATTACCACCTAGAAGGGAGATTGACTTTATCATTAAGCTAATCCCTGGTACTAAACCTATTTCTATGGCACCATATAGAATGACGCCTAAGGAATTACAAGAGTTGAAAATATAGTTAGAAGAATTGTTGGCTAAGGGTTTTATAAACCCAAGTGTGTCACCATGGGGAGCTCCAGTCTTGTTTGTTAAAAAGAAAGATGGGAGCTTGAGGCTGTGTATTGATTATAGACAGTTGAACCAGGTGACTGTGAAGAATAAGTACCCCCTTCCACGCATTGATGATTTGTTTGATCAACTGAAGGGAGCTAAATTCTTCTCGAAGATTGACTTGAGGTCAGGTTACTATCAGTTAAGGATTAGGGAGGAGGATGTACCTAAGACAGCCTTCAGAACTAGATATATACACTATGAGTTTTTGGTGATGCCTTTTGGTGTGACCAATGCACCTACCATGTTTATGGATTTGATGCAGAGGGTGTTCAAGCCATATCTAGACTAGTTTATCATTATTTTCATTGATGATATTCTGATATATTCCAAGACTCATGAGGAGCATGAAAAACACCTGAGGATGACTTTGCAAACTTTAAAAGAGCATAGGTTATATGTTAAGTTTAGCAAGTGCGAGTTTTGGATATCAGAGGTGAAATTCCTTGGTCATGTAGTGAGCTTGGAGAGAATTTCAGTTGATCCAACTAAAGTTGAGGCTATTATCAGTTGGCCAAGACCCACCACAGTGACAAAGATCAAGATTTTTCTGCTAGTTATTATCAAAGGTTTGTGCAGAGTTTTTCAAAGCCGGCTGCACCATTAACCAAGCTAACTCAGAAGAATATGCCATCTGTGTGGACAGATGAGTGTGAAAATGCCTTGGTTGAACTTAAAAGAAAGTTGACATCTGCACCAGTGTTGATCTTACTAGAACCTCGTCAAAAGTTAGTAATCTATACAGATGTTTCGCATACAGGTTTGGGTTGTGTACTTATGCAAAAGGATAGGGTCATTGCTTATGCATCAAACCAGTTGAAGGTGCATGAGAAGAATTAACCAGTACATGATTTAGAATTCGCTGCAGTAATCTTCGCATTGAAAATTTGGAGGCATTATCTCTATGGGGAGAAATTCACACTCTATTCAGATCATAAAATTCTAAAATACATGTTTTCACAAAAAGATCTAAATATGAGACAGAGGCGGTGGTTTGAACTTCTCAAGGATTATGACTTCACACTGGAGTATCATCCTGGGAAGACTAATGTAGTGGCTGATGCACTGAGCAGGAAGAGAGAAGAGACTACTATTATGGCTAGTCAGATGCCTCATGAGTGGAGACTACTAAAGGATGCTACTATGATGAATATTCATCCTATCTCTACAAATACAATTATATGTGCTCAAATGAGGGCTCAGCCAGTTCATTTTCAGGAGGTGATATGTAACACCCCATAATTTTAGTTACATATATACATTAAATTACACGTATATCGAGATGTATAATACACATATTTTATACGTATGAGCTAAATATACACGTATTTGATACGTATGCGCTAAATATACGCGTGTATGATTAGTAAATAAATAAAATTATGAAATGAAGATGATACATATGGGATCATCCTATTAAAAAAATGGAGTTGAAGTAAATTGATTAATTTTTGTGGTTGGTTAATGAACTATGTGGATTGGAGTCTGATTTAAGGACTTAAATGCATAGTATGATGTAATGCATGTGTGTATATGAATACATGTGAAATAAGTGAATTATTAAATGGTATAGATTGAAATCGAATTATTAAATGACTTATATAAATGAGATGAGTTGAATTTAATGAAATTTGATGGAGGAGTTGGTTATTAAGGGGAGTCTAGGAGCATGGGATCATATTAAAATCATACTCATCCACTTCTCTTTTAAAAGCCAACTATTTGGATTGAAAAAAAATAAATAAATTAAAAAGTGTTAAATGATGTTGCTGAAGAACGTCCAAACAAAAAAAATATAAAAGAAGGGAAAGAGAAGTACAGAGAAGAAGGACAGACGAAAGAAAGAAAAAATAGGAGAAAAAAAAAGAACGCGAAATCCGAACTCGCGGTAAGTGATTTTCATTTTCTTTCTTGGTGAAATTGATCTCTAAGCTAGATGTAACAATTCTAGCGGAGTAATTTTTGTTGTGGAAGCCGTTTTACGACATTTTAAAAAAATTGGGGTTTAGACCCAACGTGAATGAAAATCCGTTAGAAAGGTAGAAAAACGCTCTCTGGACTGTAGGGACCCCGAATATGTGGTTAGATTTCCATTTCATGATTTTTGGATACCGTTTGACAATTTTAATACAATTTACATCTTTCAGATGAATAGTGAATAGTGAATAGTGAATAGTATTATGAATAGTGAATAGTATTGTGAACAGTGATGTGAACAATGATTTGATAGGATTTGATATTTTTAGTAGCTAACGATATGATAAATGATGCGTCTCATGATAATCTATGGTAATTTCAGTGTTTTAATTGAGAGCTTAAGGGCATGGATAAACGCTCTTGAGGAAGCAATATTGTTGCTCGATTTTAGAGGTTGGCTTAGAAAACCCGTGTAACCACTGTGAGTATAGTTTTCTTGATTTGGTTCTTGTATGGCATTGTACGCATATAAAATGTTTAATTGTATGCATGCTATATTTATATATAATGCATTGAGTTTTATGGATCATGCAAACTGATTTTAGCAATTGGAGTTTGTAATGATGAGGTTTTGCGAATCCTCATTGTCATTTCGTTAGGAATTAGATCCGGATGAGGTTTTGCGAGTCCTCATTGTCAGTAGGTCTGTCCTAACAAGGGTTGCGATCCTTGAAATGACTGTGAATTGGGTGATGAGAAGCTGTGTCTACCTTGTACGGCCATACAAGGGTTAGACCCGCTCTCTTGCCTTGCGGAGGAGGGAGATTGTGCATTGTGTTATTGAAAACTCATGCAATTTATGTTGTTGACATGTATGATATATTTGTTGAATGATGCATGTGTTGAATAAGTGTTTGAAATGATTTTAAATGTCATATTTCTCTAAATGTATACAATTGCCATCTCAAGAACTATATTCACTGAGCTGTTGTTTGCTCACCCTATTTCCTCTAATATTTCAGGTATTGACTCGAAGGGAAAAGGAACTTGTCTAGTATGTGTATGTATGCTTGGAGGAAATAGATTATATTTTTGTTATTTTGATATGTATACTTATCACACATTATATATATATGTATTATCATCTAGATGGGATGTGTGGGCATAGATAGCTTAATATATTGGATGATGAAATGAAAATGTGATGTGTGAATGAATGAACTATATTGGATTTGATTTGTGGTATAGAAAAAAAAAAATTGTAAGTTTGGGATGGATTGTGAGAGTACGTGAAGGCTGACAGTGTATTATATATTGTATATGGGTATGTACAGTGTATAGAACGTTGTGCCGGTCATGACGTCAGCCTACGTCAGGGGCGTCGTGACATGATAGATCAGCAACAGTTAAATGCTGATTATGTACTGTTCAGGACTTGGGCTGATGATGATAGTCGTGAGGACTAATCATTGACTTCAGATGGTGCTTTGCGATTCATAGGGAGATCATGAATTCTTACAGATCCACAGCTTAGACGAGAGGTACTTCAAAAGTCACATAGATCCAGATATGCTATTCATCCAGGTGCTACCAAGATGTATCAAGATATGCAACGAGCATATTGGTGGCCTGGCATGAAAAGAGATATAGCTGAGTATATCAAGAAATGTGAAATATGTCAGCAAGTGAAGGCTGAGGATCAGAAGCCTAGAGGGCAGATGCAACCACTTGCCATTCCTGAATGGAAGTAGGAGCATATAGCTATGAATTTTGTGATGGGACTTCCTAGATCTCAGTAGAGACATGACGCCATTTGGGACATAGTAGACTGAATGACTAAATCTTCTCACTTTCTTCCAACGAACACTAGAGATTCTGTAGACAGACTGAGCTGGTTGTATGTACGTGAGATTGTTCGATTACATGGAGTACCAGTATCAATAGTTCGGTACTCGGCTAAATCTCAGTACAACTTTTCATCCTCAATCTGATAGTCAAACAGAGAGACTTATTCTGATATTAGAGGATATGCTTAGATCCTGTATTTTAGAGTTTGGTGGGAATTGGGAAGAATATATTCATCTGTGTAAGTTTGCATATAATAATAATTATCAATCCAGTATTTGTATGGCTCCGTTTGAGGCGTTATATGGGAAGCCATGCAAGTTTCCAGTTTGTTGGACTGAGGTGGGGGATACCGCTTTGATGGGTCCTATTTTTGTGCAAGAACACACAAAGGAAATAAAGCAGATTAGACAAAACACGAAGCTAGCCCAAGATAGACAGAAAAGTTATGTGGATATCAGAAAGAGAACCCTAGAGTTTGATGAGGGAGACAATGTATTGTTGAAGGTCTCACTAAAGAAAGGGCAGACTCGATTTGGGGTAAAAGGGAAATTAGCTCCTAGATTCATTGGAACTTTTTAGATCCTTGAGAAGATTGGTCCAGTTGCTTACAGGTTAGCCTTACCACCTCAGCTGGCAATAGTACATAATGTATTTCATGTTTCGATGTTGAGGAAGTATCACTCAGATCTTACTCAACAGCATTATCCAGATCCTACCCATGTGTTGGATTGGAGACATCTAGATTTGAGGCAGGATGGAACATATAATGAGATGCTAGTGGTGATTCTTGACAGGAAAGTGCAGAAACTTAGGAGTAAAGAAATTCCAATGGTCAAGGTCAAGTGGCAGTTTCATGGTGAGGAACAATATACCTGGGAGCGTGAAGATTACATGAAGGAGCATTTCTCAGAATTTATGAAGTGAGGTATGCTTCCTAATTTTTAAATTTCGAGGACGAAATTTCTTTTAAGGTGGGGAGGCTGTAACGACCCTCATTTTTATAAAAGTTAAGTCTCCAAAATTTTTATACACCTACGTTGATTTATATGTATACCAGAGTATATCATATGTATATATATACGTGAGAGTCAAATGTGTGTGTGTATGATAAATTGAATTAGGTGAATGGTTTATTAAATGAGAAAATTGTATAATTAGATGGGAGTTGAATTATATTGATTTAATTTAAATAGTATTACATGAGATGAGTGTTAAGTTAAATAAAGTTGAATGAAGTAACTTAAAGCATGAAAACTATATTTAAATGATGTATGCTTTATGATTGACGTAATAAAAAAATAAAAGAAGAAAGTTGGTTGACTTGGTGAAGTTAGGAGCATGGGATCATAAGATGATAGGATGAAATTCATTCAAGTTGCTTATCTTGTCTAGAAGAAGAAAAAAAAATTACGAGCAGAGAGAAAGGAGAAAGTGATGGTTTCGCGGCCGATTCGTCACACCGGTAAGTCATTTTTTTCTTTTTTTCGTTGCAAAAGTGCTATTTAAGCTACGTGTAACAATCCCAGTGGTCTAATTTTTCCTATATGAGGTGTTTTGTGGTGTTTCCAAAAATGAGGTTTTAACCCATTTTGAGTGAAAACATGTAAAAATTATATATTATCACTCCTATAGTTGCATAGATCCCAAATATGTAGTTTATTTGTGTTCAACAGTTGCTTACCTTCCTCTTAGGGGTTGTGGTCTTTTTATAGAGAGGGCTTGAGGTCTTTGGCTATGTAATAGTGTTGTTGTAGAATCAAGAATTCAAATCCTGCTGGGAGAGCATGTTTGATTCCTAGTAGAATTAGGAAGATCTGGTCCTATCCTTATAGGATTGAGGTGATTTATCAGCCTTCTAGTCGAACTGGTAGAGTTCCAGATTTTATCAGAGTCGAATTAGAAGTCACTCCCGAACTTATAGCCGTGGATCACGCCTTATCCCTATCGGATCAAGCGTCTCGTCGTCATCCGTTCCGGAGTCGAAGATCTTTGCAGGTCGGTATGCTGATCTGTAGTCTCTCCTTCCATTTGCTTGATGCCCAAGGTATGGTCTGTAAGAAGATCGGTAGATAGTGGTCGGTAATCCTTGATATGGTATGCTGACCTGGTTCTGTGGATCCATTATTGCTGACCTGTCATCCACTGTCATCTGGTCAGTATGGCAGGTCAAGAGATCAGCCTATATGCTTTGCTGGGTAGATCTGTATTCTCTGTTCAGAATAAGTCGGTACGTATACCTGATACGTGCCACGTCTTACTGGGCAAGGCTAACATGGCTGACATGCAATGTGATCGGTATATAGTCCAACAATGTGTACAATATTAATATATTCCATCAAAAAGAAAAAAAGAAAAAATTATAACAGCCTAAAAAAAATTATGCATGGAAAATTATCCACATATTAACTCTAAATTTATTTGCCTTGGAAGGGGCTGTCGGGAGATCAAACATTTAATTAGTGAGCTTTATAAAGACTTAACACTTTTCCAAATACTCATATTTTGTACTACATTGACCTACACTCAACCATTATGCATGTATGTTCACCAAATCACCTCGAATCACCCAAACATATAACAGGTGATACGAGACAATAGGATGAATATACATATGATTTAGTGTTTAAACAAAAATCATGAGAATATATATATATATATAAAACACACCTCCTCGTTTATATATAATAATTAGACTACCAAATAATATTAATGGAAGTTGACAGAGGCTTCGTAGGTGACTCCAACATTCCAATCAACGGGAGCGACGTCTCTTGCTATAATAGTCTCTTTTGTGGTGTAAGATGTGAGTTTGAAGGAAAGAGATTGGGCTTTCAGAGTTGCAAATGCTTGGTAAGATGCACCCCAATTGTGACTCATGCTTATCCACTCATTGCTTTTGCTTCCCTTCACCCACATGCTGGCTATGTCTCCGCCACCTCCCACGTTCATCACGTATACCAACAACCAGTACCCATTTCCTTGGAAAGAAAATCTAAGGCCTCCAGTCCTAATGCATGGCACCCTGTAATATTTAAATAATTAATTACTAGTCCATGTATATATTGACGCTTAGTTGTGTCCACGTTATAGGTTAATTATATTTTAATATATATTTATTTAAACTAATGACTATTAAAAATAATTCATATAATAAATTACTTTAATATTATTAATATACTTCTCAAAAAAAATATTATTAATATATATTCTAACTTATGTAGCAATGGTAGAGTAAATGTTTTCTTGAGTATAGTCAAGAGTATATGAATACTTTTTTTTATCACATTAGAAGGATAAGAATGTCGTTTTCTTTTGCAAGGTAAGAATGTCTTGTTTAATGTGAAAATGAAGTGGAACCTAGAAATAAATAAAAGTAATTAGAAGTGAAAAAGATAAAATAAATCATACTTGGAAATTAAAATAAGTCTCAGACGTAAAAAAAAAATGTAAGGGGATCATAAAAACAAGACATGTAAATTCCTAGCTATTTGTTTGCCCTTTAAGATATTAATATCAACTTATAAAGAAGAAATAAAAAGATAAATTTTTAAAGACAATTAATACTGAAAGTTTGGCAAAAAGCTTAACAATGATTTTTATTTTATTTTTTCGGTAGTCTATACTATTATAATGTCAAAAGTTGAAAAACTCACATATAGTGAAATTATTTTTCACATTCTTTCAAAATTTCCCATGATCAAACTTTATTGCTACTTTTGAATTTCAAAAATATTATTTTACTAGTTTGAAGGGTATTATAGCATTTTATTTAAAAAAAAAATTTCTCAACTTTCAACTTCAGTGGCTACTCCAAGTGCGAAATCTAACCTCTTAAAGGAGAAGTTGCGAGTTCGACTTGGGGGAGGCCCTTCACTATTCATGAATAGTGGGGTAAATGATCTAGTTCGTTACTAGGGCCCTGTTGGGTATCGCGAATTCGGCTAGATGTGACAATATTATGGATCCATAATGGCTTAGGCGTTCGCCCCGAGGGGGTGCGCCCGCACCTGGGTAGGGGGCACATTGTGCAACCCAGGATGTTACAAAAAGGCCTTATGTATCCATTTTATCTTTTTATACCCTACAATGTTACTCTTTTAACTTACATAATATTTTTCCAAAAATTTTATCAATCAATAATGCAAATCTGGTGCATGTACACTAGTATATATAGTCCAGATGCCCACATCCTTAATATTATTATGATGATTAATTAGTTAGGTATATATAATTATAAAGTTCGTAAACTAGAGAAAATTCATTTTGATATTAATATAGCTCAAATCTCAATGTGTGTAAGATATATATGTGTGTGTGTGTGTGATATAATAAATCTCAATGATTATGTTAATTTTGTATTATTGTAAGTTGTCATGGCAATGCATTTCTGTGTGTTTTACCTTCGATACATGACAGGCACGATGCCAGCCTTCCATTCGGCGATTTTCATGAACGCTGGCTTGGACATGTCGAAGTGAACCCTGGGAGGGTTGCACCAACCTCCATCATTGGAATCCACAGACCAATTTGGTGGGCAAATGTTTGTAGCAGTGATAGTTGTGATAGGTGAGCCATTGAAGCATGCTTTCGCTCCAGCGCAGCGTATTTGGTAGCAAGTTCCACAGGCGTATCCATCTTTAAACAGCACAGAGCTCAACGCAGCAGTGTCCGTTCCATACCCATTAGTGAACAAATTGCCATATCCACAAGCACCTCCTGTTAATTATTGCATTCATTTTCAGATCATCATCAACATAGAAGAAGGATTATATATCAAAATCACTTATTTATTGATAATGTATGTTCTAAATGATGATATCTATGTATATATATGAGATCACATACCCATGGTTTCTCTTGCAGTCTCATCACCATAGAAGGTGGAATGAGCAAGGGCCCATGAACCTGGCTTGAGATGATCAGCAGGCAATGGAATCGCAGCCGTTGATTCGATGATCATGATCATTGAGATTAATGAACTTATCACGAGGAATAAGAAGCTGGTTGGCCATAATAATGAGGATAGCCTAGAGCAGTACTCCATCTTCTTGCAATAACTAACTGGGGTAGCTTGCTTATTGCTGGCTATATCTTTATGTATGTATATGGTTCCCTTCTTATATAAACATGCAAAACGCAAATGGCTCCTTGAGCGGCTTATGCACCCGTTTGTTACTCAGAATCAAAGGAAATTAAATTATTAATAAAGACATCCTTAGTGACCCTCACGAAAATTATTTTTAATTCAAGAAAACGGGAGGAGAAAAAAAAACCAAAAGAATAGGGAGGAATATTGTATATACATGATAGGACTTGAGATTCATCATAATTCTCGGTGCACCAGCAGACACCGATTAATTTATTGTTTATATAAAAATGTCGATCAGAGGGATTGGACGGTTGAGATTGATGTGAACTAACGATGTGTATGTTGTGGGAAAGGGGTTACATGGAGGGTAAAGGAGCTCTGGAGTACAAAACCAAGTGAAGAAGATTGTTAGCAACGTGCCCACAAGTTCTTGAATTTGTGGTCGGCCCCCCACCCAACCCAACCCCATGTTGTGGGCAACAAATCATTAATTAGAACATAAGTAAATAATTTTAATTCTGTAAACTCTCAAAGATCGGTCATTATTTTACTATCCCACATGTTCAGTTTGGTGTCAAATACGGTTATGCATCATTCTACAATTATTAATTATTTGTTGTTTTTGGTATAGTAAATGTTTAATTATTTTACAAATATGTTTGTATATAGAACACAAATTTTATACCTAATTAATTACTATGTGATAATATACATCATCAATTTTGAGAATGATAATTATATTGACTTGATTATTATTGTTTCAACCGATTTTGACATTATATTAGCTGAAGCACATGTTTTAGCTCTAAGAGACATGTGGAAATGAAAGAGTATGCAAGAGTCTTTTGGTCGATGCACTGAGGTTCACATTATATGTTCCTGTTATAAATAAAGTGAAAGAGCACCAAAAGGTAATGGGACACCGATGTACCTAGGGGTGGCAACATGGGCCCAAATTCGTTTGTCCGTTTTCGTCCAGCCAGCTTTAAATTGAGTCGGGACAAGATTTTTTTTAAATCGGGCCAGGTACAGACAAAAATTTGTGTCCGCTTTAAAAATTGAGTCGGGTCTGAACATAAGTTCAAAAAACCTGGTACCTAGTTCCTACTTAATACAAAAGATATATTTTACATATTCCTATTTTAATTTGTCTATCTTCTAGCTCAATTAAATCTTATTTACTCATATTTCTTATTAATTCTTTTTTTTCTTGTTATATTCTATCTCTTTTTTGTTCTTCGTCACTATTGACATAAAATTTCTATTTGTTTATTGCAAAAAATAACATACTTTACCACCATATATTTTTGAAAACACATACGAGTATGGACAAAACTGGCTTCCCTATTTTTAAAACATACGGGTACGAACGAATGCTTACCGTTTGTTTTTCAAATCGGGCCTCGTACGGACATGTCATATGTGCGTTAGTACGAGGCATTGTCCATACCCGTACCCGACTGTTTGCCACCCCTAGGTGTAGTACAAGACAAAAAGCCTTATATGCTTAAGTTAGAAGATGTAAAGTAGGAAAGGATTGTTTGAAAATGTAAGAGCAAGACATTCATTTAGTTACCAATCTAGTGGGGATAGGCTCAGTATAGTATTGGTGGGTTTTATGAAGTTTTTTGCCCCTCTTCCCTTATGTTATCAATGGCCCAACTATTTATAGTGGTTGGTTTCCCTCTCTTATTGCTATGTTTCTTTAATGATGATTTTGTCGTACATGACATCCTTTTGCTGATTTAGGAGATTGTGATTACCTATCACTAACATCAATTATGCCTTCCGTCCATCGATCAATCGTCGAGCTCTGTCACATACTAAGTTCTATGACACATCAAGCTTTATGCTTTGAAAGTTCTGCTGCTCTTTTGTTATTTATTGCTTTTTCAATCATACATTCTTCAATGAACGACCTCAACTTTTGTCAATGTATTAACTGTATTGAATTCCTTGGAGGTGAGAACCATTTTTACACCAAACACTTGACTCCAAACTATGAATCCACTCCGCACGGGTGGGAATTGATAAATTTCATGCATGCTGATGGTTCATTAGTACGTCTTTCAAGCGTTTCTTGCCAACAAGGTCCTTGTTTCTGCATAACGACTCCTCGATTTCCATTATGGCTCTCTTCCATGCGTTACCATTTACAAATCAACCTTGATTGCTCATTTCAACTTCATTAGCATTTGAATATGGATCTTCTGCATTCCCTTCTACCAACATGTTTATGAGCTACTGAGGGTTCGTCAGACGTTGCTCATTGTAAGTGCAGTCTTTATTTTTGTTCTCTTTTTCTTTTCCCTTTATTTTTTGTCCTAACTTTTGAGTTGTTTTCTTTTTCACTACAATGGCGATTACTCATAAGATGAAGGAGGTCAAAAAACTTAAATATGCGAACTTAGATACTGAAGGCCTAAAAACCCGGAAGACAAAGCAGGACCGACTTGGTGGCCACACATGATCATTCTAGAGGTGTTTGGACATCGTTAATGTCAGAGCCTTCTAAGGCACCTACGTTCATTACCTCCCATCATCCATTTGCTTGAAGAACTTTTGCCCCTTATCAGGGCTCCTTTAGTGAATGTGGGGTTGCCACCCATATCAATTTCTGTAAGTCAATATAGTCGAGTTGAGGCATGTGGTCCTAAAAGAGTAGACATAGGGGGTGATGGTCATGCTATTGGTGCTTTCAAGGACTCCGAACCTTTTGACTAGACTAGATGTTACATCAACGTTGTCCGGGAGATCAGGGATAGGTTGAGAGAGACATGCTAGTCACAAACATTTAACGAAGCCTTTGTGGTGTCTTTTAGAGGTCGCATTCATCTTCAGGAATTTTCTTATTATTTTCATTAGACTTGGTTTCTGATTTCATTACTTGTTTGATAGTTCTCCTCGGTATCCTGGCAGATGCACGCAAGTGCTAACTATCTATGCACATTGCCACTAGAAGAAGGTCGTGACTGATTGGGTAAAGTATGTTTGTGACCTTCGCAAAACCGTTAATGAGCAGCATGAAGAACTCAAAACCCTTTGATTTACTGAGCCCGAGCTTTGAATGTGGCGACCCCGCGCCCCGGACCACCAACCCCGCAGGGAGTGGCATGCGGAATGCCGGGCGGGACGGCCAGCGTAGGCATCTCCGACCACTCCTCAACTCCCGTGAGGTGGTTGAGACCTTAAGAGCCTTATCTCAAATAACGACATAATATCAAAAGGTACTAAACAAAACTACCCACCGTATTAATCATCAAAGACAAGAGATAATCCATAAAAATGAACCATAAATAAAATCATAATCCCTACAGTCCATTAAAATTGACATACACATAAAGTCCAAAATTGTGAGTACAAATAAAAACCGTCATATGCCCACGTGGTCTATCTAACAGGTCCCAACTCACCCATACTACAATGTGGTAAGTATTATAATTACATAATCCAAAATATAATACTTCATAATTTAAAACACAGTTCAATCAAAATGCCTCTCAACTCACATCGAAGCCTTGGATTCTCTCGCAGGCAAGGCCCTCAAGATATAACTACTCCTTTGCCCTTATTCGGGACAGAAGGACCTGAAAGAGGAAAATGAGGGTGAGCCAGTGGTGCCCAGTGAATAGAATTCAAATATGCTATCAATACTCATCAATAAATATCATGTATGCATGTCAATGTGTAGCATGATTAAAAGCTCATAACATATAGATATCAAGCATTTATAATAAGTTCGATGCAAGTAAAAACTTATCAATTTGGATCCACATTCCACATGCATTGGGTTACTAGTGCACGTCTATTTCACCGTACCGTTGATCCCAATCATGTTTTATTTGGGGTTACTAGTGCACGTCTATTTCACCGTAATGTTGACCCCAATCATTTCCTTTCCTAAAACCCTCCTATGACAATGTTAAGTCCCCCTATTAGCCAGATAGATGGGCCCAACCAAAGTCATAAGGTTTTCTCAAATCAATGCATCATTCAAAACATTAGAACACATTCATGCTTTCAACATACAATATATATAAGTGATATGATGACATAAAAGATATAATCATAAATGAAGTCTACTCACAACCAAGCCTCGCGAGAGTATTTAACCACACACGACCACCAAACCGAATCAACCCAATCAAGATCCTGAAACATACATCGATATCCTACCATACATCAATTTCTATGCTTAATCACATAGACATTACACATCAACCCTAAATCAGCCCACATATAAACAATAGGCCTAAATCCCATCTAATCCCATCATTCAACTCAAATCACATGACTTAGGCCTCTCATACATAAACCATTCTATTAATCAAAAATACTGATTTTCAATTCCTTAGGCATAAACATGCCCAAATTGGGTTACTTGATCACAAGTAGGCCTAACCCATGATATGGTCACAACCACCAAATCAGTAGCATAATCAACCCTAATCATGCTTAATTAAATGATTCTAGGCCAAAAGCATCAAAAGCCCTAAAATATGAAAATTTTCATACTTAGGCCATATTGTCGATTTACATTAGGTCACCATGTTCAGCCATGTATATCACTGATTTTGCATCATGGGTTCATCAACAATGGCAACTAGGTCAACATAGTTGACATGCAAGCTATTTGGAAAGGTCTAAGTTCATATTCTAAATTTAGGTCTAATACAAGCAACCCTACCAATTCTTCATTTAATATTCTGTTCAGATGTATCAATCTACCAACAGAAATATGTAATAACAAAATCAACCGTACAGATTGAAGTATGTGAAGAAACAAACCTTCTGTCCAAATATCAGCCCAATCCAACGGTGGACAGAAAAAATAAGTATATTTGATGAACAAGTCTCTAATTAGACAATTTCTCCTTTCCTGCTGCAAATACTCAAACTCAGATGACTATATCACACAAAATACTAAACGCATAAACATCTCAACCGATCAGAATACAGAAATATCAGTTAAAAACTACATACCCAAATTTTATATCCATCCAACGGTAGATTAATGCGATCTAGAAGTTTGACCGAAACAGCGCGAGAAATCCAGACTTTCCGACCAACTTTGTTTGAGAGGTTAGATCTCTTAGACGAAACCACTGATCAAGATCTCCACCGACTAGAATGAATAACCATAAGCTACGAACTTGCTGACAAATTTTGAGCTCAATCTGACCATATATCTTAAAGAGCTTGCTCTTTGATGAAAATGTCGCAGAGATCTTCCTCTTGCAACTCCCTCATTTCTCTTCTTCTTTCCTTTCTCTTCTTTTCTTTCTCTTCTTTTTCTCCTTTCTCTCCACTCACCTCTTTCTAGCACTTCCTTGATTCCCTCCTTGATTCTCTCCTTGATTCTCTCATTGATTCCCTCCACTCATTCTAGCACTTCCTTGAAGAAGGAAAGTGGGCATGGGACCCTTGTCCACTTTCATGCACCAACCTTCACATGTGTTGGTCTCATACTACCCATACCAACCACATGTACTTTAACCAATCTCATGCTTCCATGTATTTTAAATGTCCAATCCATTTAATACACCAAATTTTCATTCTCATTTATCCTTTTATTCAATCAATCCTAACTCATATCAATTCATGGTTTAATGGGTGCCCCGAAAATTATTTCATCTAGCCCATAACCCAATTGCACTTTGCCCAAACTCTATGCGTTGCCTTGATATGTTTGGTGTTTGTTTGATGGTTGTTTAATGTTTGTATAGTTGATGCTTGATAATGTATATAAATATGTGTATCATAAATTGTATATGGGTCATGTTAAATTAAATTATAATGCATATGTTATTATTAATGCATTGACCCATTAAACCATGAATTGATATGAGTTAGGATTGATTGAATAAAAGGATAAATGAGAATGAAAATTTGGTGTATTAAATAGATTGGACATCTAAAATACATGGAAGCATGAAATTGGTTAAAGTACATGTGGTTGGTATGGGTAGT
This sequence comes from Paratinospora sagittata, assembly GCA_035771175.1. NCBI lineage: Eukaryota > Viridiplantae > Streptophyta > Magnoliopsida > Ranunculales > Menispermaceae > Paratinospora > Paratinospora sagittata. Next base: position 10,769,904 of record CM069608.1, read on the forward strand.
GTGAGACCAACACATGTGAAGGTTGGTGCATGAAAGTGGACAAGTGTCCCATGCCCTCAAGGAAGTGCTAGAATGAGTGGAGGGAATCAAGGAGAGAATCAAGGAGGAAATCAAGGAGAGAATCAAGGAGGGAATCAAGGAAGTGCTAGAAAGAGGTGAGTGGAGAGAAAGGAAAAAAGAAGAGAAAGAAAAGAAGAGAAAGGAAAGAAGAAGAGAAAGAATGAGGGAGTTGCAGGAGGAAGATCTCTGCGACATTTTCATCAAAGAGCTTGATCTTTGGAATATATGGTCAGATTGAGCTTAAATTTTGTCAGAAAGTTTGTAGCTTATGGTTATTCATTCTGGTCGGTGGAGATCTTGATCAGAGGTTTCGTCTAAGAGATCTGACCTCTCAAACAAAGCTGGTCGGAAAGTCTGGATTTCTCACACCATTTCGCTCAAACTTATAGATTTCCTTACTCTACCGTTGGATGGATATCAAATTTGGTTACGTAGTGTACAACGGATATTTCTGCATTCTGAACGGTGGAGATCTTGATTAGAGGTTTTGTCTGAGAGATATAACCTCTGAAACAAAGCTGGTCGGAAAGTCTGGATTTCTAGTGTCGTTTCGCTCAAACTTGTAGATCTCCTCAATCTACCGTTGGATGGATATCACATTTGGGTATGTAGTTTATAACTGATACTTATGTATTCTGAACGTTGGAGATGTTTATGCGTTTAGTATTTTGTGTGATATAGTCATCTGAGTTTGAGTATTTGCAGCAGGAAAGGAGAAATTGTCTGATTAGAGATTTGTTCATCAAATATACCTATCTTTTCGGTCCACCGTTGGATTGGGCTGATATTTGGACAGAAGGTTTTTTTCTTCACATACTTTAATCAATACGATTGATTTTGTTATTACATATTTCTGTTGATATATCGATACATCTGAACAGAATATTAAATGAAGAATTGGTAGGGTTGCTTGTATTAGACCTAAATTTAGAATATGAACTTAGACCTTTCCAAATAGCTTGCATGTCAACTTTGTTGACCTAGTTGCCATTGTTGATGAACCCATGATGCAAAATCAGTGATATACATGGCTGAACATGGTGACCTAGTGTAAATCGGCAATATGGCCTAAGTATGAAAATTTTCATATTTTAGGGCTTTTGATGTTTTTGGCCTAGAATCATTGAATTGATGCAACTTATGTTTAATTAAGCATGATTAGGGTTGATTATGCTACTGATTTGGTGGTTGTGACCATATCATGGGTTAGGCCTACTTGTGATCAAGTAACCCAATTTGGGCATGTTTATGCCTGAGGAATTGAAAATCAGTATTTTTGATTAATAGAATGGTTTATGTATGAGAACTATGCATTAGAGGCCTAAGTCATGTGATTTGAATTGAATGATGGGATTAGATGGGATTTAGGCCTATTGTGTTATATGTGGGCTGATTTAGGGTTGATGTGTAATGTCTATGTGATTAAGCATAGAAATTGATGTATGGTAGGATATTGATGTATGTTTCAGGATCTTGATTGGGTTGATTCGGTTTGGTGGTCGTGTGTGGTTAAATACTCTCGTGAGGCTTGGTTGTGAGTAGACTTTATTTATGATTATATCTTTTATGTCATCATATCACTTATATATTGTATGTTGAAAGCATGAATGTATTCTAATGTTTTGAATGATGCATTGATTTGAGAAAACCTTATGACTTTGGTTGGGCCCCTCTATCTGGCTAATAGGGGGACTTAACCTTGTCATAGGAGGGTTTTAGGAAAGGAAGATATTGGGGTCAACGGTACGGTGAAATAGACGTGCACTAGTAACCCAAAATAAACATGATTGGGATCAACGGTACGGTGAAATAGACGTGCACTAGTAACCCAATGCATGTGAAATGTGGATCCAAATTGATAAGTTTTTACTTGCATCGAACTTATTATAAATGCTTGATATCTATATGTTATGAGCTTTTAATCATGCTACACATTGACATGCATACATGATATTTATTGATGAGTATTGATAGCATATTTGAATTCTATTCACTGGGCACCGTTGGCTCACCCTCATTTTTCTCTTTCAGGTCCTTCTGTCCCGAATAAGGGCAAAGGAGTAGTTATATCTTGAGGGCCTTGCCTGCGAGAGAATCCAAAGCCTCGACGTGAGTTGAGAGGCATTTTGATTGAACTGTGTTTTAAATTATGAAGTATTATATTTTGGATTATGTAATTATAATACTTACCACATTGTAGTATGAGTGAGTTGAGATTTGTTAGATAGACCATGTGGGCATATGACGATTTTTATTTGTACCCACAATTTTGGACTTTATGTGTATGTCAATTTTAATGGACTGTAGGGATTATGATTTTATTTATGGTTCAATTTTTATGGATTATCTATTGTCTTGGATGATTAATACAGTGGGTAGTTTTGTTTAGTACCTTTTGATATTATGTCATTGTTTGAGATAAGGCTCGTAGGGTCTCAACCACCTCACGAGAGTTGAGGAGTGGTCGGAGATGCCTACGCCGGGCGTCCTACCCCGGCATTCCGCATGCCACTCCCTGCGGGGTTGGTGGTCCGGGGTGCGGGGTCGCCACAACGTCCTTAACCTGTAAAAGGATAGGTTATCTCTTAAGCTGTAAAAGAGAAAAAGGTTTTTCCTTATCTCGTAAAAGGAATATGAGTTTTTCTTAATCTCGAAAAAAGGAAAATAATTTATCCTTAGCCTGTGAAAAAATAAGTTTGTCTTTAACCTGTAAAAGAGCAGTTGTAATGGTTTGATTCTTACCCGTAAGAGAATCAGTTAGTGGATTGAGAAAATTCTAATCGGGAGATTAGGTAGTGGACGTTGGTTTGACCGAACCACTATAAATCTTGTGTGTCTCACGTTTGTAATTTAGTCTAAGTTTTATTTTTGCATTTAATTTCAATACACTCGCGTATATACCAAATTCACCTTCCCTCTTGAATGGTCCAACAACGCAAAAATGAGTATGACATGCAATAAGGCTTTCTGGTCAGTGCATTGAGGTTCGTGTTTCAAGTTCTTATCATGAATGAAGTGAAAAGGCACTAAAAGTATAAGAGTGAGACACTCATTTAATTATCAATCTAGTGTGGACAAGCTCAGTTTAGTATTGGCAGGTTTTATGTAGTTTTTTTGGCCATCTTCCCTTATATTGCTAGAGGCTCGACTATTTATAGTGGTTGGTCTCATCTAACACCTTTAGCATTTAATGTAGGCATGGTCCAACATGGGAGAAAGTCATGCTGAGTAGTTTGTCAATACAACAACCTATGCTTTTCAAAACATTAATTCTTAATTTTAAAGTTAGTTTGGTTCAATTTAAATTGATTTTTTAATGCCCAAACTATAAACCAAATTGAGTTGATCAAGTTATATATGTGCAATAAAAGAAAAATTAGCAAATTAAGATCTATTTTTATACTCGGATTTTTTAAAAATTGCCTTTTTAATTCGACTCAATATTAAATTTGATCATAAGTTGTTTGTTCAATCTTCAAACTCGACCTTCATTTGAGTAATACTGTCTAAGCCTTTGCAGTGTAATCAAGTTCCAACTAGCCCAAGGCCTCTTGGCTCGGGTGATAATCTCTCTACACACCTACACTGTAGACAAGGTTCAAGGATCAAATTACTACACACCAATACCTTTCCCTTTGAGCTGTAGTGGATACGTTTGAAAGGCCTCAGTGCCCAAGTTTCTAGGGCCTTAATGCCCAAACTATATTGTGGCCTCGATCATGAGGTTCTCTCAAAAATGATTTTGGGTGTCCTTTATGTGTGCATGGGCAAAGTTAATGCTCTAATTAAAAAAATCCAATTATTTGAAAAAATATAATATTTTTTTCTTTGAAAAAATATAAATTGACTAAATGTGGTTGAAAAGAATATAATTTTCAACCCCATAAACTAAATGTAGTTGAAACAAATACATTTTAGCCTAAGAATTACCCTTTTTTTTTTCAACCAATCAAAGGGCGACCACTATTCAAACTAAAAGAAGTACCTCACCTCACTTCAGAAGCAGTAGTTGGAGCCCAATTTTTTTTTTTTTTTTTCAGACTTTAGCATAAGAATATAAGTATTTGAAAAATACACATTTTTTACATTATTCTTAAAATTTAGTGAATCGCTTTACATCATAGTTGTAATCCAACCACTCTTAAAAACGTGTTGCTAAAGTATTTATCAATGTAAAAAATGTGTAACAAAAGCATTTGCGCAGCAATATACTAAAACACAACCCACTTGGTTTGGACTTTAGAGAAAGTTCGCATTTGCTTCTTCTAGAGCAAGGAGCGAAAGAACGCAGTTCGGAGGGAACGAAAAAGAAGAGAGTGAGAGCGAGAAGTAGAAGAAGAAGAATGGCGGGGCCGATGGAGGCACAGAACAGAGCATCGAGAACTCTTCCACCGCCACCACCTCCTCCTCAGGCCAGAGGCCCTCCCCCTTCTGCTCGTCCTCGTTTCGAGTCCGTCGACCGTGAAAAGGTTCCTTCTATCTCTCTCTCTCTCTCTCTCTCTCTCAATCATTCTAGCTAGGGCTTTTTTCTTGAAAGCCTAGTGTTTTCAAAGAACGAGAAACGTTTGGGATTTTGATATAAAGTTGCAAAATTCTTGGTGAGTTTGATGTATCTTTAATCGATGGTTACCAGTAATGCTCAGTTTATCAAATTGTTACGATAACATTTATTTTCTTTTACTTTTGTGTTAATTTCCAATAAATAGAGGTAGTTAGGTTAGTTTTTGGCCATGTTGTAGAACATGGGTGTGAGGTTAGAGAAAATGGGTTGTGCGTGCTAGTCTATAGGAATTATTGGTGCTGTAATTTTCTATTTAAATAGAGAAGATGAATGGAAATGAGAGCAGAAAATTATCCATAAGGTCATGTTTTGATCCACTGTAGGTTTTGGTTTCCTCTAATGCACCATTCGGATTTCTTGGTTCCCTCAATTGAACCAATTATCTTTTCCTTTTCTTTTTTATGTAATATTTTTCTATTTTAGAAAATGGGTTTGTATCACAAATATTCTGAGCTTGTTTGTTAAGGAAATTTTATTTTTTTTGTTTTTGCATTCTCTTTTTGCTCATTGATCTATTCTAATTGATGGAGTATTTTTTGTACTTGTATTTCACTTGCAGACTTGCCCTTTGCTGCTTCGAGTTTTCACCAAGGTAATTTCCACCTTTTGCCACCCCTACTTCTCTATCTATTTGTGTTTTTATTTGTTTTATTTCTTTCTGATAATCTCCATTGAGTTTTCACCAATCTCAAATATAAATACTGGAATGCACTAATTTCAGCCTAAAGTTTGTTGCTTTTCTGGATACCAGTGGAAATGCTAATTTATGCCAAATCCAAATGCAAATGTTGTCATTGGCATATGCATTTTGAGGGACTTCTTCAGCTGATTTTTTATTTTCTTGATTTTTCCATTAGTTTTTGAGTTTTGTTGGTCTTTGATGTCAATATTGACTAAGTCAGCTTCTAAGCAATAGTTTAATTCCTGGTGTTCTGTCAAGCGGCTTATACTGGTAAAATGGTCTATGTTTCAGTTTTCTGTCCTGTTTGGAGCTTAGTTGGGAAGAACTGTCTGCTATTTATCTTGAGTTTTAAGTTCTTATGTTGCTTCATCTCAAATTCTCAATGAGATAAGTGGTAACAGATACATTTCTTAAGGAAAGTTAGATCCATTCAGGGAATTATAGTTAATGTCGAAATTGAGAGTTGTGTTGTTATCCCTCCTTTTATTCTTTATTGAGTATAAAACATATTGTTTGGGAGTTATTCCCAGAAGAAACCTAAGTAAGATGGACCGAATGAGCTTGCAATTGCATTCTTTTTTAAATTGTTTTAAAAGAAGTTGCTTCTTCTGAAAAAAAGAACAAAGAAGAAGAATTGGAAAATTTCATTCCATGTTCTTCGACACATTCTCTTACTTAATGATACTCCTCAGTCCCCCCCCCCCCCCCCCCCCCCCCCCTTACATACAAATATACAATAGATTCTTAATGAGTCATGCTATATTCCTAAACTAGAAACTTAAGTCCTTAATTTTAGGGAGCTTCTATATGTACCCCCACAAAACCACTCTCTATACCCACCTAAATTTAAAATTCTATTTGATTGCTCGCTTTGCTCCATACAAATTCCCTAATTACCCTTCTCACCATACCCATACTTCCCGAGCACCACATGTTACCCTCTTCTTCTCCATCCAAAAACATCAAACATCTAACTCTAAATCTCTCTAAAAATCATCTTATTCCTTTCTAAAATCGATTTCTTTTGTTTCAAAGAGTGTTGAATGACACAAAATCAAGTGGTGTAGGCCCTTTGTTGAAGAATTTTAGTTCTTTGGAGATTTAAAGATTGATTTCAAAATCACTATTTCAATAAGAAATTACCTGTCTTTTTATATCATATCTGGTATTTACTATTTAGAAGTTTGAAACTTGCATTTGTTGTATTTTTTTGAGAAAAACCTTGCCGGAACTTGTAAAAATCATTAATGTAAGGTTCAGTTACACAGGACCAAACCGATAACATTGATTTGAAACATGACCGAACTATTTAAAACAAGTTTGGTTGGACATGACCAAACCATTTAAAATTGGTTCAGTTGGACATGATCGAATAGAGGGCTTATGTTCAGTTCTGTCCAACCGAACCCATTTTAAAACATTCGGTCATGTTCGACCGAACCATTTAAAAAATTGGTTTTTTTTTTTTTTTTTCCTACTATAAATTTTTGAACTCACTTTTGTTTTATATTTCAAATGTAAAAATGCCAAAAAGACGACGTGAGAACACAACAAATGAGCAAAGTTTGTCTAAATGAAAAGAATTTTTCATTCATAGGAAAATAACCATTTTATTGAAACATGTTTACTGTCTTACAAAAATATGCACCTATTACAAGAAAAATCACTATTACATGTAAAAGGACCATCACCATTATCTCACTATTTAAGTCCACTATATCTTGTGTTGTAATCCAATCCTTAACCACACTTGTGCAATTCAAGATCTTGTTTAAACATGGTATTTCTCATCTCTTGCTTCGCTCTTCAATCTAAATTTACAAAAAATTACAATTAGATAAAAAATAACCCAATAAACATCATAGTCAATACTAAAATAACCCCACAGACATAAAATAAATATTGATGCTATTAAACAAGCGAAAATTCAAAAAAAAAAGTTGGTTCGCTCATACAGGATCAAACTTGAGGCTTAGGTTTGGCCACATCAGATTGTATCCTAAACAATAGGTTCGGTCACGCAGGATCAAACCAAAAGCATGATTTTTTGCCAAAAAAAAATGAATGTTTGAAATAAACCAAAAACTTACCTTAGATTGTTGTGCGTCATGTCCCCAACTTGATTCCAATGTCATATTGTTTCCAAAGTGTGTTGATGAATGGGTTTTTTAAAAACCCTAGAGCTTGGTTTCCACCACAATAGAAAACTGTAAAATAAGATTTGTAAATAATTTAAAGCACTTTCAAGATGATTCAAGTCTTCGAAGATGAAATCTAAAACTACAAGTTGTATTTGAAAAGAAAAAAATTCTTTAGAAGTGAAATGAGATTGAAAATGGAGGAAGATGAAGGTGGGTTAGGTGGTGGGTAGGGAAAGCAGAGACTTCAAAAAAAAAATGATAAAATAAATTAGTTTAGGTACATTTTTATAAAATCACACTAGGGTATTGTCGGTATTAATGATTTTTAATTTTGGTGAGTAAGGAGAGTGGTTTTATGGGGGTACAAATAGAAGCTCCCTAATTTTAATGATAAACTCATGGAAATTTTATTATTTTCCCCCAAAAGGTCCTGATTACTTTTCAGCCAAATGCGTGATTGCTTTACAAAGAGACGACCTTTCTAGTTGCCTTTCTCTCAGATGCCTCAAGACATAACTTGGAGATGACAATAGTGAAACTAAAAATGTTCGTCGTACTTGCCAAAAACCAAATATATGATGAGAGAAGAGGATCAACTAGCTTGCTCTTTGATTTTCAAATAAAATAAAAATCACTGATCACCTACCTTTGGATTCGCCTAAAATTAAATGTTCATATATCCAAGATCCTAGAATTATAGCAAGTTTTTATGCAATCAAACTGGCAACCTTTGGTGGAAAAATATCTTGGAACCGTAGTTGTTAAATCGGAATTGAATTGCAAGATCGTTAAGGGTGGGATTCAAATTGAATCATAAATTGTAAGATTTTTTTTTTCTGATTTTCAAAAAAATTACAAAAAATATAGGAAAATCTGAAATATTGTAACAATAATTTATTTATCTAAAATGCATATCAAAATATTCAAAACTAAACCTCAACCTTCAAAAAAAAAGTCATCACTAATAGTCAAAGATTTTAAGGCATCAAACATCAAAATAGGGCAAGGTAAGGTTCACAATATATCATTTAATTGCATTCTAATCTAAGAAACAAAGTAAGGGTAGAAACTATCAAATACTTATAAACTTTTGCCTTTTGAAAACCTAAGTAAGAAATGCATTTTTGCTCCAATAGAAAAATAAGCAACTTTTTGGAGGTGAGATGGAAGAAGGGACCAAAGTCTTTCTCTTAAATATGTGTAATGGAGACAAATATAAGGTTTTTTTTTTTGTTTGAGCAGAAACAAAGTTTAATTATATTAATGTAAGAATGAGAGAACTGTACATGCACTGTTCACCAGAGGTGATAGTAAGAAGAATAAACCCAATCCTCTAGCCCCCAACGAGTCCATATCCCACTTAAGATAGAGTAGCCCTACCCACATACATGCAATTATTCCAATTCAATAACCATTCAGAGACCGAGAAACCCTTGCCCAAAGGCAAGGCAAAGATCCATGTACTAGACTTAAGCTTAATGTCTCCCCATAGCTGCGTCTCAGACTTTTCCACTCTATGGAAAACCCTATTGTTACGTTCTAACCATATCATCCATAAAGAGGCATAAAATGCTATCATACCCAACCCTCTTTCCTTAATTGACAAAGAGGGCAAATGTTGCAAAGACAAAGCATCTTCCACCTGATTAGGGGCCATGAACCTATGGCCTGAAAAGTTGATCCATTCCCCCCAAATCTTCCTCACAAATTCACACTGGATGAATAAATGATCTATGCTTTCCCCATTCCTTTTGCAAAATGTGCAGTAATGAGGTGACAAACACATATTGGGAAGCCTTCGTTGCATCATTTCCGTTGTATTAATTCGCCTGTGAGCCAAGACCCACCCAAATACCTTTACCTTAGATGGTACATGTGCCTGCCAAATGTGAGTAAAGCAAGGGAATGATGGAATGTGTGGTGCATCAATGAGTGTTGTGAAAAAGGATTTGCAAGTGTATGCCTTAGATGGGTCAAGGGACCAAGTAATCCTATATGGTTCCAGTGTCAGGGAAACATTTTGAAGTTTGTTAAGGAGGGAACCTATCTTTGCGAACTCTCTACCCGTTAAGGCCCTAGGAAGGTGCAAGTTCCAGGATATGTTTTGGGAATGTGACAGTGAAGAATGGTCCAAAAAAGAGGCTATGGAATGGTTATGAAGGGTAGATAGTCTGTAAAGGTGTGGAAAGGTAATAGCCAGTGTGGAGTTATCCAACCATCTGTCCTTCCAAAACCTGAATAGCTGGCCATTACCAACTCTATATGCCAAATGAGGAGAGAACTGAGGCACCAATGAAGAAATGAACTTCCACGGACATCTATAAGTAGACTTCATCCTCCTACCCAACCCATCAAAGTCAAGCTTGCCGTATTTGCTAGAAATCACCTTTGCTCATAAAGAATGTGGATCTCTAATGAACCTCCAAATCCATTTGCTACAAAGCACAACATTACGAAGTGACAAGTTCCCAATACCCAGGCCACCTTTCTCCACCGATCTCTTGACCACCTCCCACTTTATCAAGTTGGAGGGGCCTCTATCCTGCTTGCATCCCCAAAAGAACCTTTTAATCCTTTTCTCTATCCATGCTGCCACTGATGATGGGATCTTGAACATAGACATGTAGTATGAAGGAAGTGCCATTAAAACTGATTGGACTAAAGCCAGTCGTCCTCCCTTGGATTGAAAAGCCCGTTTCCCGCCACCTAGTCTTTTGGAAATTTTAGCCATAATTGGTTCCCAAAATCCATTGGAAAATGGATTGCCTCCAAGCGGGAGACCTAAATAATTCATAGTCCACGTTCCCACTGAACATCCCACCTTATTAGCTAGGTGAGTAAGTGTCTCTGGATTCATGTTAATGCCCACCATCTAACTTTTGAAGAGATTTACCCTTAAGCCTGATAACTCACTGAAACACTGCAGAACCCCAATGGCATTGAGTACATTTTCTTCCTCCCCTCTCAAAAGAAACAATGTATCGTCTGCGTATTGTAGATGAGAAATCTCGATCTTATCTTTACCAACTTCAAAACCATGCACCATAGAGAATTTCCTACCCCGTAACATCAATCTGCTTAGGCCATCTGCCACTATAGTAAACAAGAAGGGGGATAATGGATCCCCTTGTTTCAGCCCTCTCTCGGCATTAAATTTTCCCCTCGGCCTACCATTGATGACCACTAAGTAGGTACCTGAGGAAATACAACCATTTATCCAAGATAACCATCTGCTGCCAAATCCTTTCCTCCTATCACAAACTTCATGAAGCCCCAATCCACCGAGTCATAAGCTTTGGCAAAATCCACTTTGAGAATCACCCCCTTCTTTCCACTCGACTTGTAGTCCTCCACCACCTCATTGGCGATAAGGACTGCATCAAGGATCTGTCTACCCTCAATAAATGTTGACTGGTAAGGAGAAGTGATTTTCTGCAAAACAGATCTTAACCTTGTAGCCAAGACCTTGGATATGATCTTGTACCGGCTGGTAGTTAAGCTAATAGGACAAAAGTCCTTTAGGCTCCATGATTTAGACTTCTTGGGAATGAGGCAAATGTATGTCTCATTGGTTTTAATGTTGACCATGCCGTTTTGGTAGAACTCTTCAAACACCTTCATTAGTTCATCCTTTTTAGCTTTTGAAAAGCTCAAGGTTGTCTCATTGGGTTATTAAAATGTTAAAAAAAGAGTTGAAGTTGAAAAAAATTAGCAAACGATTTTAAAAAATTGTTTATAGATTGAGTTAAGTAGTTTTTGAATAAATCTTATGATTCTATTTGAATCCTACGATTCAACCAAAAATCTTTTGATTTTTGAGATTTTGCAATTTTTTTCAAAACATTGAATCATAGTAGGTGCGATTCGACTTGAATCATATGATTCAAGTGAAAAATCAAACCAAGTTGATAACTATGTTTGGAATTGACGCATTAGTTTAGTTTAGGCATGAGAGTTTAGTGTTTGACAAGAAAAAAATTAATGGAAGAAACAACAATCATTTATTTTTTCCTTCTTTTTTTTTTTTTTTCGTTTTAAATCCTCAATCTTAAGAATTGCATTAATCTAATTTATGTCAGCTCTTTTCTTTTGGCGTTTAAAGTAACTAGATATTCCAGAAACTGGAGGTTAATGTTTGTGTAATCATAAATTGATGGCATCCTGTCATTGCATTTAGCTTTCAGTTTCTTGGTTATTTATTGTGATCCATTGTTGTAAATTTGTAATTATTCTCTCTGTGTAATGAGTTGAATGTTGAGTTGTATGATTTACATGTGATCAATTCTTCAGTTTGATTTTGATTTTGATTGATTTTATGATGAGGGCTGGACTGAGTCTGACTTTGTTAACCATGATAGAGAGGTGATGAATCTTCTGTCGTTGTTACGACAATTCATTTCTTCGACCAACTTTTTTTTTTTTTTTTTTGAGAAGATACAATGTTAGTAGTTAGTTGTATAACCTATTCCATCACCAAACTGCACTCTCGGGGAGGTATCAGGCTCATTCTTGACCTATTAATCCCCCTCACCCCCTAGGGTGAGACAGTGGAGAGTTGAACCTGGAACCTTTGGGTTCCAAAGCCACCTCTTTACCAACTACACCAACTCCATGTTGGCATTTCTTCTACCAACATTTCATAAACGTAATCATCTTGTTTTGAATTAACAAGATTCTATAATGGAGTAGCTCCTTAGTATATTACCCTTACAATGAAAGTTTACAATGATCCTTCAATGATTGGATGGCCAGTCTTGTGATTGTTGTCAAATTATAATGAACTGCTAAAATTTCCTCCTTTAGGTTGCCATGGAAGTTGTCACCTTGATACTTGGATTTATTTATTACACTTCCGTCTGATAATCAACCTATCTATACTACAACCAAAAAGCATTATGTTTCCAATATTTTACTATTTTAACCAAAATTGAAACTTAAGTTCTTCATAATGTTATTGTTGTCTTAAATGTAAATACAATTTCTCAAGAACATGTGCAATGTACATGTACGACCATGACTCCCTGGCATTAATATCTCTAACAAGAGATTAGGCATATGAAGCCCATATCAAAGGACTGTTACAATGTTTAACATGATGTTCAAGGTATAGTATTGTTCCCACTTATTAAAATAACATAAAATTACAACACCTCAAAAGTGATGTGGCACGCATTTAGAATTCAGTCAATTACAAATGGTGCATGCCAAAACATCTGGACTTGGCTAGATCCCCCTGTACATTTTCACATTTGTGACATATTGATGAGTGGGCCTCATGATTTGTTGCTTTATGTCTAGTCTATATAGGGAAATGAGTGAATCTGGAGGGGCTAACAAAATATCATAGAACCAAATGTAGCAGTAGTCTATTGTTAGATGCATAACCATGGGGAACTTGGATGAGAATGCCTTTATTGCCTTGAAAAGAACTCACTTCAAAAATGCACCAACCTTGATTAGATAAAATGTCTCCTGACAATTTCCATATATTTAGCAAACTAGATATTATAGCAATTAACTCTTCATACAATTGTGAATAAAACAACTAGTCCATCTGCAACAGTGTAGTCTTGCCTACAATATTGAGTATATAAATCTTCAGTAATATTTTCATTAGTTATATCTTTCTTAATTACTTGTATGCATGTTATTTTAAATCTTCCTCTTTGTCTATCGTTATGGTTAATAAATACTTTTTAACTGAATTCAGTTTTTTATATTCATATTTTGATATATTTGTACATATCTTTTCATAAAGATTTTTCTGATTAAGCTTTAGGAAGGTTATACTATAACTGATTTATGATAACCACAAATTATTGGACTGGATAGTGTATAGCGTTTTCCAGAAATCTGACATTGATGCCAAATACCTTTGATGATTTCAGTTCAAAAGTCTTAATGTTAATGGATCATATTGCCATAGTTGTAGGTTATTTATCAGAAGGAAAAACCAGGAAAAAGAAAAGGAGCAAAAGAGATTGCTTCACTTCTTGAAAATGTTGAAAGCTTTTAAAAGTTGATTTTTTTTCTGCTTCATCAATTCACCGAATTTGTTCAACAACCTATCGAATTGGATTAAAAATTATCTAATTACGATTGAAAAATGTTAGTTTTGCTTGAATTGGGTGATATATTGGGGATTTTAAGCACAGGAGTCAAAATGGTTTGGTAATGCATCACTACATGTTATTGTGTATGGTTGATTCCACTATTCGTCCTTGTATTTGTGATCGCTTTCTCTTCATGTCAAGTCTTGATTACTTGCACATAACTGTGTGATACTTTTCAAACCTCTGTGCAGATAGGAGGTCATCATACAAAGGAAGACTTTGCAGTGAGAGGGAAAGAGCCCAAGGAGGAGGTCCAGATTTACACATGGAAAGATGCTACTTTACGTGAGTTAACTGATCTGGTATGTTGGATGATGCTCCTATATTTGTTTTGAGTCTTTAGAAGTCTATTCTATTGTTGATGTTATTTGAAAACATCTCTTTTTTCAGGTCAAGGAAGTTGCTCCTGCAGCAAGGAGAAGAGATGCAAAGTTGTCTTTTGCATTTGTATATCCTGATAAAAATGGCCGTTATGTGGTGAGACCAGTAAGTAGGACATTAGCTCTTCTCCTTTTCTCCTTCATTGTCCTGTTTTCTCTCAGGGGAATCTCTTTATTCATTGTTTGTATGCATTTGATGAAATAGAAACAAACAGATAGAAACCCAATTCTTTCTGTTGCTTCAAGCACCGAAAGATTTCAACATGTTTCCTGTACTGTTTCTTATAAAAAATATTATGCTTTTATAACAATTTTGATGCCCTGAGACTCATCTGCCATCCATCTGCAAAAGCTTAAAATGCTTCGTATCCACTTCTGGCATCAGATTCAGATTTGGTTGGAACCTATTTGCCACTAATCTTCAATATTTATTGCTGTCCATTGTGTTCGTGTACCTTGGAAACACTTAAAGAATTTGAAATGCAGCACCAAGTTCCCTCAGATCGAGCAAATTATTCTCCACCCTTTAGTCAATTGTCCAGCACCACAATTTTTCTTTTCTTTTTTTTTTAATCAAATGCATGTAATTGCAAAGTCCAACATTGTCGATTGCAAATAGCTGTGTGACTTGGTATCTTTCATTGGATCATGCAGGTGGGAATGACCCATTCCTATGGAAATGGCAGAAGACTTGACGATAACAAGGCACTAGCTGAACTCAGCTTCCAGGTAAAATCTCCTTTATTCTTGTTTTGTTTGCCTCCTATATTGACGATGCACTTGAGGGCACTAACTCAACTTGTTTCTGTCACCTGTCGTGAAGATTGGAGATTACTTGGATGTGGGGATACTGTAGAGTAGAAAGAAGCTTGTTGTGAATCCCCAAAGAATAGCAAATGGTGAAATTTGTCTCGTTTTTTTACTGAGTTTTCTCTGTTACAAGAGTAAATGATGTGGAAACGGATGTCATTTTATCTCCAACTTGAATATGCCCGCTATGGCTTCTTGTTAGTCTCTTGAGTTTGATACAATACTCCGAAGTTACTTGTCTTTTTTTTCAGTAGACTACTTTTCACATTGAATGCAGCATTTATACATTAGAAGGTAAATTTCTTGGACATAAGGCCTTGCAGATATCATTTCTTTTGGTTGGGGATTGTATTAGAGGGAACAAAACTATTGTGTAATGTTGATTAAATTGAATACATTACTGAAAATATTTTGCAAAGTTGATCTGTTGGCCTAATCTTGAGCTGTGGAATTAAGAATATTCAAGAGATTGTTGAAGTGGTTAAGACTGCTTGGCGAGGAGGGCCAATTCTAATGAAAATATTCTTTATTGCCCAAAAAAGTGGTAACTCTTGGGTTTCCATACAAGAGCGCTGCATGTTAGATTGGAAATTATTTGCAATGTTATATCCAAATAATACAAAATTAGAAAAAAAAAAGAAAAAGAAGAATTGTGAAATTCAACTGTATATGATGTATAAGCCAAAATTCTTTAACGATGGCATATTATTTTTATCATAAAATTTTAAATTATTTAATATTTTTTACTATAAAATTATTAAAAAAATTTATATAAAAAAATAAGACACTAAATTTTTTTTTTTTATAATGTTAGTAAATATAAGACTTATTTTTAAAATTTTTTTTCCCTGTGATTTTCAGCCTTCATTTATTTTATTTTTCTTGGTAACTTAGAACTTTCAGCCCCTGCCTCTTTTATTATTATTTTTTATTTTTCTCTAATAACTTTTAATCTCCTTTTATTTATAAACAAAATATTCCATGAAACCACACACTCTGGTGGAATCGAATCATAAAAAAATAAAAAAATAAAAAAAGGCGGCCAGCCAAGTAAGAAGGGTCAATAGACAATAGGCCAAAAGGGTCCAAAGATGCTTTTCCAACAGAAAGGGGTTGGCAATCAACAGAGAACAATTATAAAATGTGCTTTCCTTGAAAAAAAATTGCGTCTTTACGTGCATACATACATATATAAATAAGGAGAAATGCTTCTTTTAGTTTTTTTGCTTACTAATTTTTTGGTATCCGTTAGTGTTCTCCTTCCGTTTAGGACGAAAGTAATCCATCTGAGCTCGGTAGTTCGAAGAGTACAGATTTTTCTTCTCAATCAAGAGAAATGTTTTTACGATCTAAAAATTATATCCAAAACGATATTGATGTAGTATATGATAATTTAAAGTTTTTTATTTTTTATTTTTTATTTGATGATGTAGTGATATAATATATTATCATATCGATTTAAATATAAATTTACATACATAACTTGAATTGTTTTAGCAGTCCTTATAAATAAATTATAAGCGGTCCTTGCCATCTGCGTACATTTTTCACTTCCAAAAAAATTAACGTAGTGAGAGGAGAGAGAGAAGAGGAAGATGCCGCCAGGAACGCTTCAAGTTCTTCTGGTCAGCGCCAAAGGTCTTGAAAACACCGATTTCCTCGGTACGTACAATATATGCTCTTCTCTTCTCCGTCTCTTTTAATTTCCTTTCTTCCTCAAATCGATCCATCTTCTTCTTCTTCTTCTTTAAATCTTTTGTTAATACTTGCGTTCTCGGTGATCGGGAATTTGTGTGTATTAATTACAATTACAAGATCGCATCGCATGATAATAATTAATTTGTTTCCTGCTTCGAGTTCGATTGATTCAATCCTGTTCAAAAGCACTAGTACTTGTTGATCATTCAATCGTTTTCATCAATATAACCCGAGTGGAATCGGAGTTGATCAGTTTGAAGGTCGTTGTGGCTGGACCGAACTGGAGTCTTGGTTTTCGATGAGCATCTTAGATCATTCTGGTTTCGCTGATCAATCTCTGAATTTTGCAACATATATAATTCATCCGTATTATCTTTTTTTTTTCTTAAATGTTTGTATCTTTTCAATCTCTTTCTTTAGAAGGTAAATCTATACAACCTTTTTTATACACGGTAGACTTGAGAATCCCGAATCTTATGCTGTAGTATGTAATATGTATATATTTGTTATTATGATTACTAATCTAGTGAAAATAAATAAAATTTTTGAGCCTTTTTTTTTTTCGAAAAACAAATGATTGTAAATTATTAATTTTTCTTGAACATATATTATAATACATTATTTGAAAAGATTATTAATTAGTGTATAAACATAGGGGTCTCATATGCTGTTTAAATGGTGTTACTTCTTAATCTTGTCACAAATCTGATTGCTGTTACCATCTAGTTTGAACAATTTTTTTTTTTTTGTGCCTTTTCTCTAGTTTGAATAAATGAAATTGACTCAATGATAGAATGCGCGCTATGAGGATGCAGGATTAAATTGTTGACCTGACTGGGCCTCACTCATAAAGTGGCCACAATCTCACTCATTCACTCATAAAGTGGCCACAATTACAGGTCTCAAACTACATAAAGTAATGTCAATTATTATCTCTACCAACTCTACTAACCAAATTGATCAATTATTATCTCCACCAATTCTACCAACTAAAGTGATCAATTAATTGTCTACTTTCTGTGATGGAAGGAAAGAGGATAATACATCTATAAAAGTCTCAAAGTCCATTCTCTATAAGATATATGAATAGCTTATGAATTCCATCATCAAGGTAGAGACTAAGGACTTAGAAGATATATATCAAGTAATACACTTCAATATGGCTGAAGTATGATTTGTTTTCTAATTTTAAGTCTTTCAATTGGTATCAAAGAACTCGTTGTGAGTATGGAAAGATGAATACGTTAAGTTATTCTAGCATGTCGTTAATCATGGTTTAACCTTGTATTAATTATAGTGTTTGGCTTTAAATTCATGCCAGTATTTATATTCATAAATTTATTTATCATAGATTCTTTAAATAAGTTTATGTTGCTAGTTTATTTGTAAATTTATATTGTTGTTTCTGCAACATGAAATTGGGAAGAAGATGAATAGTAATTTAGATTTTATTATTAAAAAGAAAGGAGGAAAAATGGGCGTATTTTCTCTCAACTTTAGAGAATTAAAGTCAACAAAAGGATAAACTTTTTTTGTGTTTGGTGTTTTTTAAGGATAAGTTATAGGCCCCATAAATATATATTTATATATATATTTTTTCCTCTTAGTGTTGCTTCCTTTGCAAGCAACAAAAGATTTTAGTGGTTTTATTTTATTCTTGTTAATCTTAACCGTTGAATCTTTTATATGAAAAACGAATGATATATAGTGGTTTTTGGAAACAATTTGAACTAAGACCCATACTATTTTGTTGTAATCTTTACATCCATTCGATTAGATTTCTCAGATCCATGATCCATGACGCATGATCTAGATCTATCATGTTACTTGATATTGAATCTAGACCGTAGAAAGTAGATGTATCATTAAAATGAACATAGATCATGATTTTGGTTAACTCATGATCTGTGACCTAGGGTTGATTCTCATAAATTTTACATCTATACGGTCAACTTTACTGTATAAGTTCATTATAATACAGATCTGTGATTTTGTGATTGATGTAATCTCAACCCTTGACTTTATATGATTAGGTTAAGGGTCATAGATCATAAATCTGGAAATATCATGACTGTAGCCCATGTTATGTTTTCCTAATCTATAAATCTATACGGTTAAATTATATCATAAGGATACAAAATCACACAGATCTAACAATTGCATATAGCTAAATCCTGATCGTCCAGTTAACTTTGGTCAAGATGAACATGTTATGATCTGATACAACAAAAATGATGAACTATGATATTTTAATATGATGATTCAATCTATAAGGTTATTTTTCTTAGAATCATGCTATACATCATGAATCTGTGTTGTTTCTTTAAATGTCATATATACCGTTCATTTTATTGTTGTAAAGATCATTGGGTTATAATCTTTTTTTCCAAAATGTGTTGAACAGTAACCTATAGTATTTTTTTGGCTGGACTTTTCATCTATACGGACAAATCATGCATATGGATCTTGTAATAGACACATGCACTATATTAATTGCGTAGACATAAAAATAAATTAATTATGTCTATGTGTCTATGTTTAAATGCGTGATATTTGGTTATGATGTCATGTACAATTTTTCATATAATTATTTCTTGAGAGTAGTCACAACATCTTATGATTTAAATTAACGAAATGACACCAACTTGCCTTTGCAAGTCTCACATGCTCCAATGCTAAAAAAATCATTTATGAATGCAAATTAAAACACAATGCAACAATATATACATAACATATTTACATTCAAACATTTCATATATATATATAATGTCATACAAGAACCAAATCAAGAAAATATACTCACAGTATAAGACTTTTCAACTTAAATACAATCACCATCGCTTTTGAGCCCAGTTCCAATTTAAATCCAGCTAACTCAACCTGTCACAACCACTCCATAATTTAATTTCATTTATTCATATCTATTTACATTCTGTGAATTTAGATTTCAACTCAATTTAGGACTCATAAGTAGTTGAAGAAACTACTATCTTGTTTTTGTGGTCAATCTAGATATTTTCACAAGAAAGAATAGTAAAAATAGATTTTCAATTCATATTTTCACTAATTCTCAGTTTTATTTTTCTACTGGAACATATATCAATTTTATTAAAAATATAGTACATTCCTAAAATTATTCTGTCCATATCGACACTTGTAAAATCAGTCATACTATCATTTTACTACCTTCAACAGCTATTTTACTAAGGTTTTACATGTTCGTGAAGGTCACGAAAGTAAATTTTACTCACCAAAATCATATATTTAGTTACTAAAAATATCAAATTATATCTAAAAAACACATTCTTACTATCGAAACGTCCGAAATTTAGTTCTCTACGATTCTATGATCTCAACAGGAGTTTCACTGGATTCCAATTTCATTTTATTCATTGAAAATAATCATAGTATTGTGCATATTACTGTTCATAGCGCTGTTCATTAGAAACATGTATAATTTTACTAAAATTGTCAAACGGTCTCCAAAAATCATGAAATTAGCATCGATGGACTCACGACAGTCCATTCTACCATTCTATAGCCTTAAACTGGAGTTTCATCGGGTTTTAATACGATTCAAAAGGTCTCCAATATAAACTCTAACTTCCAACAGCCATAAAAATTTCAAATGAACAAATAAATGAAATCTAACCATATATTCGGGGCTTCTACAGTCTAAGGAGTATTTTTCAACCCTTCGAGTAAATTTTCATTTAAGTCGGGTCAAAACTCCAATTTTGAAAATACCGTAAAATGGATCCCATAGCGAAAATTACTCCCAGAGACTTGTTACATCTAGCTTAACTATCAATTTCACAAAAAAATAGAGTGAAAATCACTTACCGCAGGTTCGATTTGGCTTTGAAGCTTTAAAAACCTCTTCTTTCATCGTCTTTCCCTTCGTTTGCCTTTAAGAATGAAAATTTTAATTTTTTGACGGTAGAAATTAGAACAAAAAAAAAAAAATTACGATTCTTTGTGTTACTGTTTACGGTACTGTTCTATGAACAGTACCCGAAAGTGAACGGTAACCTTTTTCACTATTCATTTTCTTTATTATACGCTCAATACTTATCGAAAATACACGTTTTATATCAGTCTTTATGTAAAAACATGTTCCGGACTCATTTTTAACATTATCAAGTCTATTTGACATATGTACACATGATTTTTTACGTACACATACGTATATTATACCCTTCAGTATATGTATACGTCAATCAAATACATTGACTAAAAATATGGGATGTTACATTGCATGACGGCAATATTGGCATAAAACGTCGTATTATTAATAAAAATTCATCCATGTTTGTGGCACAAGAGATTGAGACACATCTCCATTGATAGACTAAAAAGATTAGTAAATGATGGAGTTTTACAAACTCTTGACATTACTAATTTTGGAACTTGTATTGACTGCATCAAGGAAAAATAGACAAACAAGTCTTTCAAAGGAGCCAAAAGGAGCTCTCACGTCCTTGAGATTATACACACTGATATATGTGGACCATTTCCCACACCTTTTCTTAATGATTAGAGATATTTCATCTCATTCATAGATGACCACAATAGATATATGTATCTCTATCTTATAAATCATAAGGAGAAGGCACTAGATGCCTTTAAGATTTATAAAGCAGAAGTAGAGAAACAAAAAGAAAAGAAGATCAAAATTGTAAGATCTGACATGGGTGGCAAATATTATGAAAAGACACATAACAAGGTCAAATGCCTGGTTCATTCGCTCGATTTCTCCAACAAGAAGGCATTGTTGCTCAATGTCAGGTACACCACAACAAAATGGTGTAGCAGAAAGGAGAAACAAAACTATTATGGACATAGTAAAGAGTATGATTAGCAGTTCAAGTCTTCCTATAATCTTATGGAGTGAAGCACTAAAAACCGCTGTGTATGTCTTAAATAGAGTTCCATCCAAAGTCGTTCCTAAAACTTATTTTGAGATTTGGAATGGATGAAAACCTCATTTGAGGCATTTACATGTTTGGTAATGTCAAGTTGAGGTTAAAGTTTATAATCCTCAAATAAAGAAATTGGACCCTAGAACAATTAGTGGTTATTTTATAGGCTATCCAGCAAATTCCAAAGGTTACAGATTTTATTGTCCCTCACATACAATAAATGTTGTTTAAGCTAGAAATGCTAAATTTCTTGAGGATCTTGAAGTCAGTGGGAGTGAGTTTCTTAGAAATATTAAATTTCAGGAAATACAGGAAACCATTGGTTCATCTTCTAATTCAGATGAATTGATTTCCCTTTATAGAAATCCATTCAATATAGTTGAAGAAGAACCAATTCTAGAACCTGCACTTCCATTTGAACATGCAAAATCTCTTACTCAAATTTTACAAAATGATAACGAGTTAGGAATATTAAGGAGATCCTTGAGAGTTAGAAAACCAGCAATTTCTAGTGATTATGTAGTATAACTCCATGAGTTTGACATTGACGTTGGACTTGACAATGATCCACAATCGTTTTCACAAGCCACGAAAGAAGAAAATTCCAATTCGTGGTATAATGCCATGGAGGAAGAAATGACATCTATGGTTTCAAATCAAGTTTGGGATCTCGTTGAGTTACCATCCGGTAAAACAACCATGGGCTGTAAATGGGTTGTAAAAAGGTGATACGATGCCTTCAAGGAACAAAAGATCTCAGGCTGACATACAAACATTCTGACCATTTGGAATTGGTTGAATATTCATATTCGGATTTTGTCGACTCTGTTGATACTAGGAAGTCTACCTCAGGTTATATTTTTCTACTTGCAGGCGGTGCAGTATCCTAGAGAAATAGTAAACAAACAATAATTGCTTCATCCACTATGAAGGCACAGTTAATTGGATGTTATGAAGCTACATCATAGGCATTACAGTTGAGAAATTATATCTCAAATCTATGGATCGTTGATTCTATAAAAAGGCCAATAAAGATTTACTATGATAACTCGACTGCAGTTTTCTTTTCGAAGAATAACAAAAGTAGTAGTCGCAGTAAACATATTGACGTAAAGTACTTGGTTGTAAGAGAACATATCAAGGCACATGCAATTGTTGTTGAACATATAAGGACTCATCTCATGTTAGCAAATCCTATGACTAAAAGATTGCCGGATAATTTATATAAGGATCATGTGGATAACATGGTATTAACTAGCTCAAATCTGTAGTTCTTTGGCTTTTTGTGAACAATTATTTCAATTGGTGAAATTAATTTTTGATTGTGCGCATAAAGTTAACGTTCACCAATCCATTGGGATTAATAGAGTTGGACTCTGAATGACTTATAGGAAGTTCATTCATACAATTTAATATACTTTTTTAGCAATTTTATACTTGTGATGCATGGAAGGAAATGTTTGCTTAAAGAATCTAACCGCCATGATTCAAGTTTTAAAATTTCTAATTAAGTACGTATTGGTTAGATTCAGTATGGCCACATAAAGTTTTTAACCAGTGAACCAAGTGGGAGATTGTTGACCGGGACTATGCCTCACTCATAAAATGGCTACAATTATGGGCCTCAAACCACATAAAGTAATTTCAATTATTATCTCTACCAACTCCACTAACCAAATTGATCAATTATTATCTCTACCAACTCCACCAACTAAAGTGATCAATTAATTGTCCACTCTCTATAATGGAGGGGAAGAGGATAATACATCTATAAGAGTCCTCAAGTCCATTCTTTATAAAATATATGAAATAACCTGTAAATTCCATCAAGGTAGAGACTAAGGACTTGGAAAATATACATCAAGCAATACACTTCAATATGGCTAAAGGTATGGTTTGTTTTCCAATTTTAAGTCTTTCACAAATTTATTAGGTAGCTCTACTTAATTATCATTTATTTCTACCCTAAAACGAACGTTTATTTGTTATAGATATTTAACTTTTAATATAACAAGACTAGTAGTCTTGTTCAATAATAATAATAATAATATAACAATTAAAAAATTAGACTTTATTTTTTTAAGATATATATTATGCCTTCAAATTTTGGATAGAAAAAAAATGTGAAAATTCCAGTACTAGTGCCTATTTGTTTTTTTAATTTTTTAAGCTTATAAGTCAAGTTACCAAGCATTATCTTAAACCGATTACGTTTTTCTTTTAACCAATAAAAACCTTTTTCATTTTTAGCGCCCATTTTCAGTACATAGCCCATTATTTACATTAGATGTCCTTAAATCACGTCAATACATGATTCAAAAGCATTTAATATACATTAATTACAAAGGTGTGTCTTAAAATTGTGTTGAAATCATGTACACTTATCAATATCATTTTCCAAAGTTTAATTTTATTTGTTGTATTGTGTCGCATTTATCCGGTATCCTCAAATATCTTGTGTCTAATAAAACTTACATTAACAGGGAAGATGGATCCTTATGCTTTTCTCATTTGTCGTACTCAAGAACAAAAGAGCATTGTTGCTTCACGTCCATCTCACACTCTCTCACTCTCTTTCTCTATCTCATTGCTATCTTGTTAACTTCAATAATCTAACTAGTTTAATCTTTTATTATAATGCACACTTGGGATGACGTCCATCTCACACTCTCTCACTCTCTTTCTCTATCTCATTGCTATCTTGTTAACTTCAATAATCTAACTAGTTTAATCTTTTATTATAATGCACACTTGGGATGTTCATACCAAAATATAGAAAGACCAAAGCTTACTAGAAGGAGTATTTATAAGTTCCTCCTTAAGGTTGCCCCAATGTTTAAGTTGGTTTTACTAGAGCTTAAAAATGTGAGACTTGGTTGTTTTTTTCTTTTCTTTTCTTTTTTTCTTTTTTTGTCAATGCGAGACTTGGTTAGAAACCATAAACTTAAAAGGTAGCACTAATAGGTGATTAAAAACCCTTAGAATAGATTAAGCAATCATTACCATCGTTCCTCATGTGCAATCCTATTTTTCACATGACATGATTGATAAATGTCAAATATGCAAATGGTGACCACGTAAATGCCAACAAAGAAATTTGAACCTAAGACTTCTCATTAAACCATAGCTTTACAATCTACCCCTTACCCTTAAGTATCCTCATTGTCACACATCACACAAGAGTCGGCAGTAATACTAATTATCATAGACCTCTTCTGTTGTGACCCCTCTTTGGGTGACGTCATGACCGGCACAGTACCCCAAATAATGCCACTACACAACAAGACCTAAGGCACTGATAAGCCTCCCACGAAAATACTAATCCAAATACCTGATAAACACAATATACAACCTGTATATGACAATTATAATTGAACCAAAATTAAATCCATCATCCATAATTAGGAAAGATCATATCCATCCTGTATACGACATGGTTCAACATTTAATCTAAACATCTACCAGAAGATAACAAGAGTCTATCAACCTAAGTTTTTCATAGACAATCTATCTACAACCCACACATCTATGTGATATTTATACATGTATACTATGATAGTTATATACAAGTCCAAATAAAACAAATGAACCAAAATATACAAAACTGTACCCAAGTCCCCAAGATCTAAACCTACATCCAAAAAGAATGAGAAGAAGGTCATGCAGACGATCAAGCCTTGGGTTTCCCTTTCGGATCAAAACCTGAGAAAATAGGAAAATGGGGTGAGCTCAACTAGCTCAATGAATAATTCTCACAATAATCTCTATAAATGCATTTATAAAACAGAACATTTATAAACACAAATGCATCAATTGACATATAACATACATGATTCGAACTAATCATATCATTTTTATAAAAATCAAATATGCAGACGCCTCACAAAGAGGACATGTGTCACAACTCACTATCTGTGACGTCATGACCGACACAGAATTCTAGGTATATCCTCCCTCGATATCCCTGTCAGCCTTCTAATAACACATCATAATCTCAATAATCAACATTAAAACACATGGACAATAATAGATCATCAATGTAAAAGCATACCCAAATGACAACCATAAATTTTTTCTTTTTTTTTTAAGTCCATGATGTTCAAAATATACTAAATCCTACTTAATCATAAATTACAACCCATCTATGTGTTAAGTACAAGAATTAGGTGTTACATAGTACAATTTATCAAAATAATTGCGGAAAAGTACTAAACGCCTACGTCACAAAAGTGTAGGGAAAATGCTCGCAATTAAGCTTTTTCCTTCCCCTTCCTATTCGAACTTGAAAGGATAAGAGTGAAGAGTGAGCTACAACAAGCTCAATGAATATTTTTTACAAGTGGCAACATATATATGCATTTATGTAAAACATTGTAAGATCATTAAAACCATTTAAATATCATGGATACAAATAAGATTACATACATGTTCAATATAATGCATCATGTCATATACAAGACAATGCATATCATTTATAAACATGCTTATGGAGTCCTAACACCTCTTGAATAAGAATCAATACAAGGGCCTGAGTGCGCGACACTCATTGCCCGATTGACCTCTTACCCGTATTCTATTAGAAATCCTAGGATGGTATGAACCATAGGATCCGCCCACCAAGACAAGTATTATGCTTAAGCGAATCCTAACGTACATAACCCATAGAAATCCTCTGCCAGGTCCACAATTAGGGATCACCACTAGACTAATGAGATTCCCCGAAGAAAATCCCAACTAGGAGACTCTACCCGATTTCTAACCCTATTAGACTATGCTCAAATACATTTTATAAGACATTAAATCATGCATACTACAATAGATAAGCATTTAAAACACATTTCTATATTACAATGCCACATATAGAAACTAACAAATAAATAAACACTCACAACTTGATTGGCTAGACTTAGCCAATCTAATCCAATCCACAAGAGAGCACTAGAATGACCACAATCACCCCAAGCACCTCAATCCCCAATTGGCCTATTTGGGTTACTTAAATCAACCAAAATCCCTGCATGAAACATGGTTTATACATTACTGAAAATCAGTCCACTAGTGTGCCAAACAACCATGATCAAACCCAATACCATAGCCAATTAAGATTCTAAAATGATGAACACATGAGCCAATCCCATATTGCTCAATTCAACCATTTAAAATCAAATTAAACCATACATAACCCAATTCAATGCAATAGGTTGAGGCCCATGATTCAACCACTATAATACAAGGCATTCAATCATAATTAGGGTTAATTAGACTATTTATCAAGTCAATTTCATCAATTAACTAAGTCTAAGTCAAAATCCCCAAATTTGGGCAAGTCCCCAAATTCATTGAAATTTCCCAAATTACATGACCTAGGCCAAAATTACATTACACTAGGATTATCCACTAATCAAAATCAGTAAATTGGACTACTATATATCCACATTTACCCATGTATTCAACATAAATCACATGCAAATTAAATAAGAAACCTTAAGTCCAAAATCCTAGATTAGATCAAATACCGATAACCCTACCAATTTCTTGTTAGAAATTGGGGTTTCACCAATTATAGACTCCCAACATCCTCTAGATTGATATATCTCAAATGCAAGACCTAATTCCAAAAATGTATTTTCCACCACCCTCCTTAAATTCCGGGATTCATGAGT
The DNA here is from genome assembly GCA_035771175.1 of Paratinospora sagittata. Classification (NCBI taxonomy): domain Eukaryota; kingdom Viridiplantae; phylum Streptophyta; class Magnoliopsida; order Ranunculales; family Menispermaceae; genus Paratinospora; species Paratinospora sagittata. The sequence continues at coordinate 10,796,934 of CM069608.1, forward strand.
GAAAAACACTCATTAGGTCAAAAGCAAGCTTGCATGCATGAATGAAAGTGATAGAAGGAAGAAAAATGAGAAAGAATAAGGAAGAAATGATTACCTTGGGGATTCTTGAGCAAGAATGCACCCAAAACCCCAACTTTTCCCTTCCTTTTCTTCTCTCCCCTTCTTTTTCTCTTCTCCAAGCTCCTTAGCCTCTTTTGGAAGTGAAAAATGAGAGAAATCACGTCTCAATGGCTTATATAGAGGTTAAGTGGCATTTTGGGCCCGCACTTAAAAAAATACACTTTAATAAAAGAAACAGTTTTCCTGCTGCAATTATTTGCAACTAGACAATAAATTTCTTGCAAATGACATACCAATTTAAAATCTTAACCGTTCAAAAGTTTTAAGATTTAGTTATCAACCTTTAGGTAAAAGTTCATCTCAATCCAACGGTGGGATTGGAGATCCAACTGTTTGATCAAAACTGCGCAAGAAAATTTGCAAAATCTGAGAAACAGTGTTTGGAGTCTTATACCTCATAGTAGACAACTCTGATCAAGATCTTAACCATTCATAATGAATATCTATCAGAGAAGAATAAGCTGAACAAATTTTAGCTCAATCGGACCGTGGATCTAGGAGATATATACATTGATATAATCGGTGACCGAAATTTCTTCCTCCATGGAGCGAGCTCCACTCATCTAAAACACCGTTTTCAACATGCTTTGACTTCGAACGGGTCTCCGATCATTCCAAAACTTCACGCGCAGTCTAAAAGACATAAAATCATGCAAAGAGACTCAAACCAACGCTCTTCGAGCATCATATACGTATACGGGTACTCTATGAGTCAAAATGAAGTCATTCTAAGGTACGAGCGTTACAACATGTCAGGATAACACGTGTATTTACTTCCCCCATTGGCCAATAGGTTCAGACCGGCGCATTATCCATCACTAATCCTTCCACCCATTATTCCTCAGTGCTTCGGAAAGTCCCTACCATGAAGTATCAATCCAAGTACTCTAATGACGCATTTTCCCGAAGAATCATGTAAATGGAAAGAAGACAAATGCCAAAGTATTTAATCCAAAATACTCAAGGCAATACTATGCATATAAATCCATATTTGTCATGATCATAAATACTATGCACATATACAATAAAATGCATATTGTTCAACACATCAATTTTATATAAATACAATGCCATAAACGAAGAAATAGTGAGAAATACTCACAATTAATCCATAAGTCAATAACTCAAGCTATACAACCTCTAATTAGATCAATCTCAATCAACGTCTTGAAATAAACATTATTCATACAATGATGATCAAACGCAAGTCTACACATACACCATGCCTAATTTCTCAAGTAAAGGTCTCTACATAGTCAATTAGGCCAATTACACCATTCACCATTCCAAATCATGTAGAATCATCATAATTCGTCAAAACCCCCCAATTCTACACCATAGGCACAATATACAATACTTATGCTTAAAATTAGGGTAAAATCTCTACAAGGCCATATTGGGTCAATTACACTAATCATCATTTCAAACCAAATGGAATCATCAATTATCATCATGAATCATTAAAACTCATCCAAATACATAACATAAGCCACATGCACACCATTTGGAGAGCTACAAGTCCACTTTCTAGGATTTGGGTCAAATACATGGCTTCACATGTAAACACCTTTAATAATTGAATTAGAAACATTAATTACACTTTTAATTCAATGCATTGTTCGGATGTAACAAACTGCCAACAAAAATATCCAATAACCATATTAACCATTCAGATTCAAGAATATCAAGAGAAAAACCTTCTGTCCAAAATTGAGCTAAATCCAACGATAGATCAAAGAGATATGCCTCTTTGATGAAGACAACTCTAGTCAGACGGTTTCTCCTCTCCTGCTGCAATACTTGAACTCAGATGATTATATCTCACAAAATACTCATTCAGTCAACATCTTAACCGATCATAACGCAAAACAATCAATTTTGAACCATCTTGTGAAATATCAGATCAATCCAACAGTAGATTTGGCAGATCCAATATTTTGATCTAAATTGCGCGAGAAATTCAGATTTTTCAACCAACTGTGTTGGGAAGGTTATATTTCTTAGCAGAAAACTTCCATCAAGATCTCCACGATCTCCACCGACCAGAATGAAGAACCATCAGAGATGAACTGGCTGAAAAGCTTTCAGCTTGATCCAACCATGGATCTAAGAGATCCAATCTCTGATGAAAACGCTATTGAGATCTTTCCTCCAAGCAACTCTCTCTCTCTTTCTCTTCTCTTCTTCTTTTTTCTCTCAATTCTCTCACCCTCAAGGATGTCCAAAAGAGAGAATGAGAGCACTTGACACTTGTTTGCACTCTCCTGCCCAACTTGTCATGTGTTGGTCTCAAGTTTCCACTAGTTAACCATGTGTCACTTAGCCAATCTCATTCTCTCATGTATCTTAATGTCCAATCATCCATTAACAACCACTTTTTTTTTAATTTTTTTTAATTTTCATTTTTCTTTATTCAATCAAGTCAAACGCATATTAATTCATGGTCCAATGGGCCCATGCATAAATAATAACACATACATTATATTTTTATTTAACATGGCCCATATACAATTTATAATCCACACATTTATATTAATATGACCCATTTCCAATTTATAATGCATACAATCATATACAATTTCATGCAAATACATACAAATACATAAACTTACCCCAAAGAATGGAGAAAATATGTATACGACCACATGGAGTTGGGTAATGACATTGGCAATACGTAAGATAAACTCTAGGGTCGTTATATCTTCCAATAAACCAAATTATCTACTTTTGATGATTAATTCTTATATAGTTCTTTAACCTTTGTACATGAGTCTTGTCGGTGTGAATAATGCAAAAAAAAGAATGTTAGGGTTTCATTATTGACTAAAAAAAAGAAGTACAAGAGAAAATAACTATAGCTTATATATCTACAAAAAATAAAGTCAATTACTATATTATCCCTAATATATAAATACACTAATATTTTCCCTCAAACTCAAGATCCGACTGCAAGAAATATCGAGAGTTTATCAACAAGAACTCTAAATCACTAAATAGAATATGACTTCATGAAAAAATATGAGAGCTACGAGGATGAAGAGTCAAAGGGCAATAGAATAGTGCCATTCTGGAGATGATTGCATGTGAGGTGGCAAGCAATCTCAATGTGCTTAGTTTTTCGTGAAAGATTGAATTGTGGGCAATCTAAATGACACTCTTATTATCACAATACATAAGTACTGGAGTGATAAGAGTAACTCCCATATTTGCAAGCAACCAATCTAACCGTACTATCTCAGACATGGTAGATGTCATAGCAAGATACTCAGCCACTGTTGAAGATCAGGAAACAACAGATTGCTTCTTGCTCTTCCATGAAATAAAAGAGTCATCTAAGAAGATACAAAAACCTGTAATGGAACTTACGATCTCTATGATCACTTGCCCAATTTGCATCAAAGTCTACACGAAGCTCCAAAGTAGATGAAGATGGAAATAAAAGACTTTGATGCATTACTCGAAGATACCGAAGAATACAAAGAATAGTAGTCCATTGAATAGTAGTAGGAGAAACAACAAATTGGCTAACATGGACCACATATACAATATATGGTCGTGTAATAGATAGATAAACCAAACTATCGACAATAGTACGATAAAGTGTTGGAAACATAGTGAGCACACAAACTCTAAACAAGAAAAATATTGAAGAAGGAGAAGGACTTGAACTTGTGCACTTTGCTTGATTTGAAAATGAGAATTACATGAGGTATTTATAGAACCCCACCTAGGCAAATACAATAAATGCGTACATGAATCTTCACATGTATGAACCACTAAGTTCATGGATCATACTATCCTAAGAACATACATGTATTCATTAACTTCTAGATACATTCATAAACCTATTAAATATGTTCACATCAAGATACATTCATTATAAAGTTTCCAAATGAGTCATGTTTACTATAAATATATGTTAATTTCTAACATCCCCCCCCCCCCCCGCCTTAAACATGATTCATGCACTTCAAAAATTTAACTTAATCTTTGACATCCCCCCTTAAGTTAGGCTTTAAACAACTCCAAGTGCACGTTTGAGCTTCGCTTTTGTGAAAATGTCGGCTACTTGATCTTGAATCTTGCAATACTTGATCATAACATCACCATTTTTTACTAAATCTCTGATGAAATGATACTTGATTATGATATGCTTACTTTTGCCATGAAAGACTGGATTTTTGGTAAGAGCAATGGCGGATTTGTTATCACAAAACAATGTTGTCACTTTGACTGAAGTTTGCTTGAACTCTTCTAACACCCGTCTCAAGCAAAGTGCTTGACAACCCGTTGTTGCCAAAGAAAAATATTCTGCTTCGGCTGTGGAAAGAGCTACACTTGTTTGCTTCTTCGAGGCCCATGAGATTGCACTAGAGCCAATGTTGAAAACATAACCAGAAGTGTTCTTGCAATCATTATAACTTCCACCCTAATCACTATCACTGTAACTAACCAAACATGGTTGATCAACCTTCTCATAGTGCATGCCATGATCCACTGTGCCACGAACATACCTTAGAAGTCTTTTACCAGCTTCCCAATGACTTCTCTTCGGTGCTTCCATGAATCTGCTGATCATGCTAACTGCAAAAGTGAGATCCGGTTTTGTTGCAATTAAATGCATGAGCCTTCCAATGAGGCTTCGATAGAGGGTTGCATCAACAAAAGGATCATCTTCATTATCTTTGTTTAACTTTAGGCCGAATTCCATAAGAGTCCCTATGGGCTTTGCACCGTCCAGCTTGAATGGCTTCAATAAGTCATTTGCATACTTCTTTTGAGATATGAAGATGCCTTCTTGACTTTACTTCACCTCAATTCTAAGAAAGAAATGGAGAAGACCCATATCCGTCATCTCAAACTCATTCATCATTGAGTTCTTAAAATCATCACACATATGTCCATTATTGCCCATAAAGATCATCACATCATCATATAAGCAAACAATAAGAATATTGCCATTGTTACCTTTTTTTAATGTAAAGCATATGCTCATATGGACATTTCTTGAAGCCATTCGTTAGGAAGTAGTGGTCGATCTGGCTGTACCACGCTTGAGGAGCTTGTTTTAGCCCATTGAGTGTTTTCTTCAATTGACACATTTCTTCCCCTTTCTTGACATAGCCGAGAGGTTGATCAATATAAACCTCTTCTTCAAGAACTCCATCTAGAAATGCTAATTTGACATCCATTTGATGAATGCTCTAGCCGTGTTGTCCTGCTAAAACAAGGACTAACCAGATTGTTTCAAGGCGTGCAACAGGAGCAAAAACTTCTTGGTAGTCAATCCCATGTTTTTTCTTGTAGCCTTTCACCACGAGTCGTGTTTTATACTTTTCAGCTTCTCTTTGTGAATTTAACTTGGTTTTGTAAATCCACTTAACCCCAATGATTTTCTTTCCTTTTGGAAGCTCAACTAGCTCCCAAGTTTCATTTCTTTGTATGGAATCAATTTCTTGATTCATTGTTTGTCTCCACTTTGCATGTTGTTAGGCTTCTTCAAAAGTGATTTGATCAGCATCAACAAAGAGAACAAAATTTGTCAAATCATCATCTGACATTGCCCTTGTTGAGTCATATATATCAGAAGTGCTTCTGATTTTTCTTAGAGGAGAGTCATCATCACTTGAAGAAGATGATGATGAAGATGAAGATGAAGATGAAGATGAATCATTCATGTTGTCACGATTGTCATTCTGACTTTCTGGTTCTTCTTCATTTATGACAATTGATTTTTGTTTGGCGTTTTCATCCCAATTCCAAGACTCTTCTTCATTGAACAAAACATCTCGATTTATGATAGTCTTCTTGGTGACAGGATTGTATAACTTGTAGGGTTTAAAATTTTCACTATAGTCAACAAGTATACACTTCTCAGATTTGTCATTAAAAAGTGTTTGGCATTCCTCTAGCTTTCAACATACTTCTCGCTAGCTCCATGATGGCTCTATTCTTTCTTTCAACAACTCCATTTTGCTGGGGAGTATACCGAACAGTGAGTTGGTGTCGAATGCCATGCTCCTTCAAGAAACCTGAGAGTGCAACAAACTCTCCACCATGATCAGAACGTAAGGTCTGATTTTGTAACCGCATTCATTTTCGACCATGGATTTGAAGATTTTGAAGTGCTTATGAACTTCTGATTTTTCCTTCAAAAAATAAATTTAGGTTTTTTTGCTATAATCATCAATGGCGTGCGGAATGTCGGGGCGGGACGCCCAGCGTAGGCATCTCCGACCACTCCTCAACTCCCGTGAGGTGATTGAGACCCTACGAGCCTTATCTCAAACAACGACATAATATCAAAAGGTACTACACAAAACTACCAACCGTATTAATCATTCAAGACAAGAGATAATCCATAAAAATGAACCATAAATAAAAATCATAATCCCTACAGTCCATTAAAATTGACATACACATAAAGTCCAAAATTGTGGGTACAGATAAAAACCGTCATATGCCCACATGGTCTATCTAACAAGTCCCAACTCACCCATACTACAATGTGGTAAGTGTTATAATTACATAATCCAAAATATAATACTTCATAATTTAAAACACAGTTCAATCAAAATGCTTCTCAACTCACATCGAGGCCTTGGATTCTCTCGCAGGCAAGGCCCTCAAGATATAACTACTCATTTGCCCTTATTCGGGACAGAAGGACCTGAAAGAGGAAAATGAGGGTGAGCCAACGGTGCCCAGTGAATAGAATTGAAATATGTTATCAATACTCATCAATAAATATCATGTATGCATGTCAATGTGTAGCATGATTAAAAGCTCATAACATATAGATATCAAGCATTTATAATAAGTTCGATGCAAGTAAAAGCTTATCAATTTGGATCCACATTCCACATGCATTGGGTTACTAGTGCACGTCTATTTCACCGTACCGTTGATCCCAATCATGTTTTATTTGGGGTTACTAGTGCACGTCTATTTCACCGTACCGTTGACCCCAATCATTTTCTTTCCTAAAACCCTCCTATGACAATGTTAAGTCCCCCTATTAGCCAGATAGATGGGCCCAACCAAAGTCATAAGGTTTTCTCAAATCAATGCATCATTCAAAACATTAGAACACATTCATGCCTTCAACATACAATATATATAAGTGATATGATGACATAAAAGATATAATCATAAATGAAGTCTACTCACAACCAAGCCTCGCGAGAGTATTTAACCACACACGACCACCAAACCGAATCAACCCAATCAAGATCCTGAAACATACATCAATATCTTACCATACATCAATTTCTATGCTCAATCATATAGACATTACACATCAACCCTAAATCAGCCCACATATACACAATAGGCCTAAATCCCATCTAATCCCATCATTCAACTCAAATCACATGACTTAGGCCTCTAATGCATAGTTCTCATTCATAAACCATTCTATTAATCAAAAATACTGATTTTCAATTCCTTAGGCATAAACATGCCCAAATTGGGTCACTTGATCACAAGTAAGCCTAACCCATGATATGGTCACAACCACCAAATCAGTAGCATAATCAACCCTAATCATGCTTAATTAAACATAAGTTGCATCAATTCAATGATTCTAGGCCAAAAGCATCAAAAGCCCCAAAATATGAAATTCTCCATACTTAGGCCATATTGCCGATTTACACTAGGTCACCATGTTCAGCCATGTATATCACTAATTTTGCATCATGGGTTCATCAACAATGGCAACTAGGTCAACATAGTTGACATGCAAACTATTTGGAAAGGTCTAAGTTCATATTCTAAATTTAGGTCTAATACAAGCAACCCTACCAATTCTTCATTTAATATTCTGTTCAGATGTATCAATCTACCAACAGAAATATGTAATCACAAAATAACCGTAAGATTGAAGTATGTGAAGAAACAAACCTTCTGTCCAAATATCAGTCCAATCCAACGGTGGACCGAAAAGATAAGTATCTTTGATGAACAAGTCTCTAATCAGACAATTTCTCCTTTCCTGCTGCAAATACTCAAACTCAGATGACTATATCACACAAAATACTAAACTCATAAACATCTTCACCGTCCAGAATACAGAAATATCAGTTATAAACTACATATCCAAATTTGACATCCAACGGTATATTGAGGAGATCTACAAGTTTTAGCGAAACGGCACGAGAAATCCAGACTTTCCGACCAGCTTTTTTTGAGAGGTTAGATCTCTCAGAAGAAATCTTAGATCAAGATCTTCACCGTTCAGAATGCATAAATATCAGTTGTACACTACATACCCAAATTTTATATCCATCCAACGGTAGATTAAGGAGATCTAGAAGTTTGAATGAAACGGCGCGAGAAATATAGACTTTCCGACTAGCTTTGTTTGAGAGGTTAGATCTCTTAGAAGAAACCTCTGATCAAGATCTCCACCGACCAGAATGAATAACCATAAGCTACGAACTTTCTGACAAAATTTGAGCTCAATCTGACCATATATCCCAAAGATCTAGCTCTTTGATGAAAACGTCACAGAGATCTTCCTCCTGCAACTCCCTTTTTCTTTCTCTTCTTCTTTCCTTTCTCTTCTTTTCTTTTATTTTTTTTCCTTTCTCTCCACTCACCTCTTTCTAGCACTTCCTTGATTCCCTCCTTGATTCTCTCCTTGATTCCCTCCACTCATTCTAGCACTTCCTTGAAGAAGAGAAGTGGACATGGGACACTTGTCCACTTTCATGCACCAACCTTCACATGTGTTGGTCTCATACTACCCATACCAACCACATGTACTCTAACCAATCTCATGCTTCCATGTATTTTAAATGTCCAATCCATTTAATACACCAAATTTTCATTCTCATTTATCCTTTTATTCAATCAATCCTAACCCATATCAATTCATGGTTTAATGAGCCCATGCATAAATAATAACATATGCATTATACTTTAATTTAACATGACTCATATACAATTTATGATACACATATTTATATACATTATCAAGCATCAACTATACAAACATTAAACAACCATCAAACAAACACCAAACATATCAAGGCAACGCATAGAGTTTGGGCAAAGTGCAATTGAGTTATGGGCTAGATGAAATAATTTTCAGGGCGTCACACTCTCGATGTTGTTTTCCAAGTGCACATCCTTCACAGACGTGATCGGGTTGGTGAATGTCCGACATTCTACTCACCATGTGATGTTTGTACATATGAGTCAACATTTTAAAACTCAAATGTCCAAACCGCAAATGCCATAGCCATGATGGGTCTTTCACAATTATACTAAAACAAGAAAGCATTTTAGTTCTGATCTTCAAGGGGAACATCTTGTTATGTGTCATCTTCACCTTAGCAACAAGAGTATTGCTCTTATCCTTGATCTCACATGCATCATTGTCAAACTTGGCATTATATTGCTTCAAAAGCAATTGCCCAATACGAAGAAGATTATGTTTGAGGCCAGGGACAAAGAAAACATTAGAAATATGTTTTGTACCTCTCTTGGTATTCACTAAAATGTCACCGCTTCCTTTGCCTTGAAGCCTTTTGTCATCTCCCGTTCTGACTTCACTTTGGATAGATTTGTCCAAAGTTACAAATGTTTTTCGGTCCCCCGTCATGTGGTTACTGCAACCACTATCAAGATACCAAATTTCATCTTGATCATCCTCTTGTGTGGTGGCATAGGTAAGAAACATTGCTCCTTCATCATGGTCTTGGCTTTTCTCTTGCATGAACACAGTTTGATCATCGTTCTTCTTTCCCTAGCATTCATATTGATAATGCCCAAACTTGTTGCAATTGTAACATTAAACCTGCTTCTGATTATGGTCCCTTCTTCTATTGCTTACGTGTCCTTGCCCTCTTCCTCCTCTAGATGAGTTATATGAAGTGTCATTTTTTTTGCTCATGTTGGCTTTATTGGCTTTTTTGACTCCTTCCTCGTCCACGGTTGTTCTGACCTCCCCTTCTTCCTCTAGAACATCCTCTGAAAGATGCTTGTGTTTGGAATGCTTGCTCTAAAGGAGTAGAGTCGAATTGTTTGAACCGAAGTTCATAAGACTGTAATGATCCCATCAAGCTTTTCGAAGACATTGTAGAAAGGTCTTTAGATTCTTCTATTGTAACAAAAATGTACTCGAACTTTCGAGACATGTTTTGAAGAATCTTTTCAACAACTCTTTGATCTTCAATATTTTCACCATTTTGCCTCATCTGGTTCACTATGGCTGTTGATGTAGAATTTGACCAACACCGAATTTATTGGTATGTTTAGGAGACTAGTCGACCTGAGATCGTGAGTCACTGAAATCTGAGACAGTACGAATGAAAAGAAAAAAAAAGCTCGTAAGGAACACCGGTGGGGTGCCGGCCAAAGATCATCCAATGCCTAAGTCAGTGCTTGTTTCAACAAGAAATCTTGTACAGGATTTATGGTGTGTAGTTTTTCATACCTTTTCAAGGAAAATAATGGGTTATTTATAGGAGAGGTCTTCTGGCCGGAGTGGCAAGTTGCCCCTTAGGCATGTGCCACGTGTCGATTCCCGATTAGTTGATAGTAGGCATGATGAGCTATCAAGCTCATCTGCGCCTGGATTATAGGTTTCCCCATTCCAGATGAAGTAAGTCTCATCCCAAGCTGCAGATTGTAGTTTATCCCTGATTTGTCATAACTGTCGTATACGTTTCTATCCCGAATATCTCTGGATCCTCTTCGGGTTGTACTAGAAAACGTTTACACTGAGATCGGCCTCAGCGTCGCTTCCTTATTAAACCGAGGTATCCGAAATCTGAGCTATCGATGACCGAATATCCTGAAAGTCTACATCGGATCTCTTCTTGACTAGATGGGCATGGGCTGAGCTGTCGTTCCTTGGATGTTCTGGCTTTCCATTCTTCGTGTTTGGAATACAGAATGGGACAATAACTCGGTCAGGCCGAGCGACTGTCATTTAGTGTTTATCGCTTTTTTTGGTCGTCAGACCAGGGTGTTGCTTATTTTGACCCGGACATCGCCAGCTCAACATCTAAATGGACCCGTCTGCCAGCTCGGTCAGCTCGTGGCGTGCTGAGCTAATGGTCCAACAATGGCAATGACCCAATTGAAATAATTTTCAACAGTGGAAATCCTCTCGAACACCGCTTTGTTTGCTACTTGAAAGATGAAGTAAAACGCCTTGTTGTCCTTCTTTCGATTCTCCTTCAACTCGTTGCCTTGTTATTGGGTGAAACCAACTTGATTTTCTGGTTTAACATAGCCATTCTCGATTATGTCCCACAAGTCTTGTGACTTGTATTACACCTTCATCTGAATACTCCATTGAGTACAGTTAGGGCTGCAACATGTTGTTGTTGGAAGCCATTAAGACCAACCTTGCTCCGATACCACTTTGTTGGAAACGTAGTGAGCACACAAACTCTAAACAAGAAAAATATTGAAAAAGGAGAAGGACTTGAACTTGTGCACTTTGCTTGATTTAAAAATGAGAAATACATGAGGTATTTATAGGACCCTACCTAAGCAAATACAATAAATGCATACATGGATCTTCACATACATGAACCACTAAGTTCATGGATCACATTATCCTAGGTACATACATGTATTCATTAACTTCTACATACATTCATGAACCTATGAATCATGAACCTATTAAATATGTTCACATCAAGATATATTCACTATAAAGTTCCCAAATGAATCATGTTTACTATAAATATAGGTTAATTTCAAACATAAAGGTAGGATTTGACGACAAAGTATCATCTGATGGGGTATATCTAGCATTAGTCTCAAAAGAGGCATTAATAGTTTGATTATCAGTAAGTTGAGCTCGCTGAATAATATCCATGATATACATAGATTGTAAAAGAAGATAATCCTTAAGAGAAGAGGCTACTTCAATGCCTTAGAAGTAACATAGAGGGCCTAGATGCTTCATTTCAATTTGATGGGCCTATTCCTAGCTTCAACTTTACAATATCATCAACATTATCACTAGTAATAATAACTACAATAAGAGAAAAATACACCCTGCAGATGTAGACTTAATAAACAAAGTTGAATCACGATCATAAGAGCAAAAGTGGGAAAAGGGCAATTATAGTAGAAAATTTCTCAAACCAAGACCCAGGTGCTTGTTTGAGACCATAAAGTGTTTTCTTGAGTCTGCATACCTCCCCAAGGTTGTGAACAACACTTGAAGAAAGAACCATGTATGCTTCCTCGTTAAGGTCCTCATTTAAAAATGCATTCTTTACATCCATCTAAAAATGCTCCACTGGTAAGTAAAAACAACAGAGACTAAACATTAGTCATATTTGCAACCGGAACAAAAATTTGTTCATAATCTATACCATATTTTTAAATGAATTCCTTTGCAACCAACTGTGTCTTGTACCGCTCAACGGAACCATCAGACTTGGTTTTAATTTTATAAACCCAATGAGAGCTAACTGTGCTCTTTCTTAAAGGAAATGGTACAAAATTGTAAGTGTTTGGCTTATGCAAAACAAAAAGTTCCTCAACCATAACTTGATGCCAAAGAGGATCAAGGACTGCCTCCTTATATGAGGCAGGCTTAGAAAAATTATGAATAAATGCTAAGAAAAAAGAAAATGAACGTGAATAACAAGAATAGGAAAAATTAGGCAATTGGGTAGACTTATGAATTTGTTGAGGATAATGAGGAAAAGGATCCACAACTACAGGAGGTGTTTGGGAAGCTGAAGGGAGTAAGGAAACACTGTGATCTACTGAGAATGAAGCATTTGAAACAACTGAGGGTAGAACATCATTATATTCAGACTTTTAATTTATCTTTATCCCTACAAGAAAAATGATGAGGAAAATGTGGAATAAGTAACTGAGATTGGGTGCAAGACGAAAGCGCAATGTCTGTTGGATATGTCGACATATTATCACTGTCATAAAAAAATGGATCAATATAAAAGAGATCAAACTTAAAAATGTCATGAGGGCTAGCAAGAATAGAAAAGAAAGGGATAGCTCTAGAAACAAGACATGATAAGAAACATACAATTTATGTGCAATAGGATTAAAATAATGATAACCTTTTGGACCTTCACTATAAACAAGAAAGACACAAATAGCAAAGCGTGAAGATAACTTGTTGCACTCTACATGGGCTCAAAGTACAAAACAGGTGCAACCAAAAACTCTAAAAAATGAGTAGTAAGAGGGACATGTCTATAGCTTTTCAAAAGAAGATAAACCCGAAGGTGTGTTATGGGTATCTTATTGATGATATGAACAGTAGTGAGAACTGCTTCTGCACAAAATTCACTTGGAAACAAAAGCTGATAAAAGGAGAAAAATGAGTTGTCTCAACGATAGGTCTATGTTTTCCTTCAACAACATCATTTTGTTGTGGGGTGGTTGTACAAGAAGACTAATGTATAGTTCTATCAGAAGTAAACAATTTAGAAAATTCATTAGAAGTCTACTCCCCACCTAAATCATATCAAAAATATTTAATAGTAGTAGAATGTTGTGTTTTAATAAGAGCATGAAATGTAACATAGATACCAAAGAAATCAGAACGACATTTCATAAGATAACATGTTGTGTATAATTGCAAGTGCACAATATCGTTAAAAAGTAATAAAGTGAAGAATAAAGTATCGTTCCCAGAGAGATTTGTTACAAAATTTCTTTGTTAAATACTAAAATTGTTTCACCTAATCATATCTAAATATCGATTAAAATTCACTCTTTTCTATGCAACATAATTAAATCTAACTTTTATTTAAAACAAATCAAAATTAATCAAATTTAATCATAATATAGAAACCTAGAATTACAATCTTCCCTCATACTTCAATTAGATTCATCTAATTAATCTTCAATTACTTAGAGTTGTCAACCAAGAGCCTAATTTATCCATAAGCCTCTTTCGATATTCAAACAAAAATACCTTGATTAATTAAATCTCTATATTTCTATAAAATTTAAATTAAAACAAGATTCATTAAGATCATGCTCTTCAATGGCTACACATGTCACATGAGTATATTTCTATCTCACATGAACTCAATAGTTTTCACCCTTTTGATCGTATGTTATTTTAATTAGATTTGAACCTAAACTCTCTTTGCCAAGATCATATAGATTCAACAAATAATATAATTAGTGGCCAATTAATTAGAAGCAATAAAAACATATTAAAATAATATAACCTCAAATAATCAATTAAAACCTAAAATCAAACATGAAATCTAATATCCATATGAGATCCAATTGTAATTCTAGACAAGAAATTTAGCCCATAACTATTTTTTAAAACTCCAAATCCAATAAGTTCAACATCATGAACATAGGAAAAATTAATTACAAAAGAAATAAGGGAGAAAAATATAAACTAGCACAAATCCACCAAATCTGAATCCAGCTTCTTTTCGCCTCTCCAATGTGAGTTTCCCTTATTTCCAATGCTTCAATTGCTTCCTTTCTTCGTGGATAATCCTTCTCTAGCATGCCCTAACTTCTATTTATAATGGCTCACCAAAAAGGAAAGAAAAACCCCAAAATCGCACACAAAAGTCCCACTTGGACTCGGATACCTAGCATAACGACACCCAGTCTCGGCTTTCCTCTTGCACTTTTCTTTTCTTCACCCGGCGTCGCGATGCCCATTCTCTATTTTCTTGTATTTTTTCTTCTTCTTCTTCTATTCGCAACCAATTGTTCTCCACTTCGATTCCACTTCAATACCTACAAAATAAGACACAAACTAAATGCATAAACTATAAAAACATCTTAATATATTAACCTATCGCAATAAAAAAAAAAATCTAATAACCTATATCGAAAATCAACATATCATAACCCAACAGAAACGAGTATGATTGTCAATATCTGACCTTTCTTTTGCAACAACAGAAGCAATCCCAACATGTCAAAATGAATTAGATAAAAAGGTGTAATAGAAATATAACTACTTTGATTAAATGGTAAGATCGAAAACTTGGCTAGTTTACCACCACTACAATCAGAAATATCATGAGATTGCAAATTTTCGAATAATCCCTTTGAAACAAAATATCTTAAACGAGAAGTGAAACATGTCCTAGTCTAGAATGCTACAAATAAAAATAAAAAAAGGTAGGGTCCAAACAAAAAGATGACAAATTAAGGTTGGTAGCGGCACATCTTGCACCCTCAATTTCTCCAAAATGCATAATCCCCCCCTCTCTACAGCTTGTTCCAATCAGCTTTTGAGAATGAAGATCCTATGTGTCACGCCTGGGTTGCACACATACATAAGGCCTTTTTGTCATGCCCGGGTTGCATACAGTGCCCCCTACTCAGGGTGATGAGTACCCCAATCTCCAGGGCGTACTCCAGCCATTATGGATCCCATAATATTGTCCCATCTCGGCCAGCCACGCCACACAAGGACGCCGGTCACCGAGATCATTTGTCCCCACTATTCACTCATGAATAGTGGGGACAAATGATCTCGGTGACCGGCGTCCTTGTGTGGCGTGGCTGGCCGAGATGTGACAATATTATGGGATTCATAATGGCTGGAGTATGCCCTGCGGGGGTACTCATCACCCTGGGTAGGGGGCACTGTGTGCAACCCAGACGTGATACTATGCATAAATAGAAGTAGGAGAAAAGTAAACAAAATACCTAGAAACATATAATTGGCTAATGGAAATTAAGTTCAACTTAAGTTTCGAAATACAACAAACATTGGAAAGAGATAAGTGAGATGTGACGACACGACCAACACCTACTAATGGCATGGGGGTACCATCAGCAATCATAACAGATAGAGATGATGTGGATGGATATAAGGAGACAAAAGAAGATGGGTCACACGACATGTTGTGAGAAGCACCATAGTCAAATACCCATGTAGACTAGGACATACGTGAGAAATTTGATGTTGACAAACTTACAAAAGAAGAGGCAGACATGGCGAGCGACTGGAGTGACAAGGAATCGTTGGAACTCCTCAGTAAATGCAGCCAGTGTGTGATTAAAGGATGACGGTTCCACTATAGATAACGGTGCCACTGTTAAAGTAGAAGAACTAGACTACTAAAGTTGTCCTCTAATCTTGATGTAGGGTGTTGCTGTGACTTTTGTGCTGAGTTTGGAACCATTTTACTGGCCATAATAATCAATACTATGCAATTATAAACTAAAATGCTCCAAAGACAAAAAATATTGTGTAAATATGTTCCTCCACCAATTGATCCAAGTGTTTATTAATCATACTATCTCGGCAATAAGTCACGCCAAATGCTCAATGAAGTTTCTTGTTAAACAAATCTAAAAGAAATAAAATAACTACAGTTCCCAATGCTCCCACCAGTTATTCGACGCTAGCTCCAAGGAGCTCCAGCCTTAACTAAAACCTTCAAATTTCCCACCGCCTCTGCAAGAGTTCTTCAACAATGTAGAACCTTTTTTTCTTTCTTTAATGCTTCATGGCTAGGCACGGCGAAAGCTTCCAGCATCAATAAACTGTGATTGCGCATGCGACATCATTAATTACCCAACAAGATCAAAATGAGCAACATTCCCAAAAGAACCTTAAGCGATCAACACTTCAATACAAAACAAATCATCTTGAACCTTACGCCACAAAGATTAATACAACATTGTTTGTACCCACTCTGATACGATATGAGTAATGTAAAAAGAGAATGCTAGGGTTTCATTATTGACTAAGAAAAACAAGTACAAGAGAAAATATAACTATAGCTTTCTTTCAAAAATAAAAATTGATGGACAGTGATGTTTCAGAACTTCACATTTATTGTATCTGAAGATGTTTCAGAACTTAAAATAAAATTGACGGACAGTGATACTTTTTCTAACGACGATTTTGTCGGAGAAGCAACGTGAGTATTATTGTAATTCATTTTTTTTTATTATGAATAAACGCTTTTATGTCTTATTGAATACTAAACGTACATGTCCTCTTAGGTTTTACGTTAGTATTCTTTTAGCAATACAAAAAAAAAAAAAAAAAAATCGTAAATCAAATCCTAGTTTTAGTTTGGCATCCTCCACACCATTTACAAGTTTCATGGTTTGAGTCTCCAAATATTTGAGGGTACAAAATTATTTCTCTTGGTGTAAGATTTAACCAACACCAAAGAGTGATAACGCGGAGGGAATGTGTTGAGATAGAACCCGCCTAGGTGGTGACTCGCATACTCGATACCTTAGACCTGAGAAAAAAAGAAAGGGAAGAATAAGCTATCGTAAAGAGCACTAGTGTGGTGTTAGTCAAATATTCTCTAATTCCTAAGTAAGATCCAGTCAGGTAGTAGTATCACTAGTATTGGAGTAGTGAATTGCTTACCTTGTTAATGAGAGGTGTAGAGTATTTATAGAGATAGGAGTTTTTGGCCAAAAGTGGTAGACGTATATTTTGTTGTGACATACTGTAGTATTCCTGGCAGACATATGTCTTGCCATGACATACACTCAATATTCCTAGCAGGTGTATGTCTTGTCGTGACATAAGTGTAGTGTTCCTGATGCCTCGCTGTAGATTCTATGGGATTCGGCACGCCCGGCGATTTGTCTTTTATGCTCCTCATGAGCTTGGTACACCTAGCTCATGGGACTTCGTATTTCCTGTCGAGAGTCTTTTCTCTGATTGATGCTGCTAGTCAGCAACAGGTTTGTAACACTGACCTCGGGTTATCTCTAGCCTTCGTCCTTTGCTTATTTTGTGCATTGTCCGAGCCATCCTCTGATTAGCTCGGTGGCACCAACCAAAAGTTGAATTTGCCTCTTCCTGGTGACACGTGGGCGAGGGTTGAGCTGACTAAACGCTAGCTCAGCATGTCAATCACAACGGCTCAACAATTTTCATTGTTGCAAACGTACTCTTGAGCTTTGTAATTTGGCATTTTCCCACTATTGGCCAAGTAAAATGGTATTTATATATTCTAGTGATGGGGAGGGGATCCACACTTATATCTCATAAAATGAACTCTTTCTTTCTAGTCTTTTCGGTTCAAACATGTCCAACATGTTTTTTTTTTCTTTTTTTTCTTTTTAAAGGAAACAAGTATAATTGTATTAATTATAATAATAATAACATGTACGTGAACCAGAATGTCCAACATGTTAGATAGTGCTGCTTCACTCACCTTCCCTTTACATGATCAAGTTCCAAGTTAATTAATTTTACCATATAGCAAAATAAATAAATAAAACTTAATTTAGGGCCTTAATCATGTGGTCAGTGATATCTCAATAATTTTTATTTGCTTTGTTAATCAAAGCGAACAACCCACTACTTTCGTTATGTTTCCATGATGCATGTTTTGCAGTATTCCGCTAGAGCCTGTATTTCAAGAAAGAACTATTCTGCCAACCCCCTACAACGTGGTGAAGGATCAGGAGTATTGTGGAGAGATCAAAGTTGGCCTAACTTCTGATGAGGTAATTTATCATCTTCATAATTAATGATCATATGTTAGCTTGTTATATTATTCGGCTTTAGCTTTGATAGATATTGTTAAGTTTTTGATCCCCAAGACCTGTAGCTTTGGCTTTTTGGCTTCAATGATTTCTAACAAGACCAATGTTGTCTATTGGAAATTAATAAAATGACTACAGAAAGAACAACTCAAATTACACACCTTAAACATTTTTGGATTGGCCCGAATAGCACATTTTATATATATATATATATATATATATATGCACACACATTAGTCAAAAGGCACATGCGTTGCAAGTTTAAAAAAAAAATAGAAAAACTTAAGCTACACGTGAGAAAAAATGGAAAAACCTCATTTCTATGGCAATTAAGCACATAAATGAAAGAATTAATCTCTTATTTAATCGGCCAAACAATTGGTGTCTTTAGAGACCTTTGAAAATTTGTATTTTCATAGCGTTCTTTATCTTCATTCAAACCTTGCTTTTATCCTCTTCAAAAAAAGGAAAAAAAAAAAACGAAAACTGTTTTTTTCATCTTCATCCTCTACCTAAATCTTTCTATATTAAAAATAAGAGATGAAGAGTGATAACGGAGAGATAATTTGGTGATGACAGTTGAAAAAGCTGAAAAAGCTAAAAAGTCGCAGATGCGGGAGAGTGAGTCTAGGAAAAAAGATAACTCGTAAGTTGTAGTTTGCAACTAAAAGTTGGTTACCGTATAAATTCTATTTTTGAGTTTATTGGGCTATTTTTATTGTTAGATTACAAAAATACCCTTCAAAATTTAACTTTTAATTTATAAAAGTAGTTAAAAAATTAAAGAATTGAGGGGTAATTTGGGGTTTTCAATAAATTAAACACCCCGTGAGTTTTCTCGTACATTTACATTACAATCTAAAAGTGCTATTTTAGCTCTAATGTCTATCAAGAGTTAAGATATCATTTATTTTTGGTAAAGTATGGTCGAGTTTCCAAACTACTTTTCCATTTGGGTTATGATTGAAGTATGAATGAACTGTCACATGCTCCCCATAAGTTACTTTATATCACACCAACATTTCAGCAAACCTGCGGTGAGGAGGAGAACTATGAGCAAGTGGAGAGCTACGGCGGCTGAAAAGAGTCATCCGAGTAAGAAAGAAACAGCAGTTCCTTCAACACTGTTACACTGGGAACACAAGTTTGGTCTGAAGCCAAGTGTTTTGGCACAACGAACAGTAGTTCTACAGAGGTTTTGTTTTCATCACGAATTCTGAAACAGCTGGTTATGAGTACTTTTTAAGTGTGTTAATCTAATGGGTTTGGACCAGTACTGCCATTGTCATTATGCTTACGACTCTTTTTCCCCTATCAAGTTATCCTTTCACAAACCATAATTTGAATGCTCTGATTGTATTGCAGCAAATGATGCATCAAAATTAACAATCTAGACTTCATTAGGTCACTAAATGGATGTTTGGCTAAAGGGGTAAGTGTATGACATAATGGATAACATCTAAGGCCTAATACTCACCTGCCTTGAGTAATCAGCTAACAGCTTTCTATTTCCTTGAGGCATGCTTGGCTACAAGGATAAGGGTAAAACTATATTTACTTGAATATGAGAGAAAGATCCCACTCACAAGGGCAGAGAATTCTCCTGCAAGTCATATCAAAACTCAAAATGTTATGATACATATATTGACTGTAAATCTGTGTATTTTTTGCTAGCTTTTATGCAAAAGGGTGTCGACCCAACCACCATAATTTGATGAAAATCGCACCTATACAAGTTGTAGACTTGAGCACGTAATGCAGAGTAACAACTAACAAGCAAGATGTACTGTGTTGAATTTACAAGCAAAAAATGCCAAAGGCTTTCATAGAATGCAAAAGGGAAACACAGAGATGCAATACTAATATTTGGGAATCGCAAATGGTGTTACAAGCACTACCCTTGTCATAGAAGCACTTTAATGTCACCGTTGAATATGATAATAAAGACCTTTTTTTTTTTTGTCCTCCAAATGAGAGCATCAACTCAAAACTCTTTATCATACAGCCATGCCCATGTGGTGGCTGGGTTCTCCTTAAATTCTAACCATCTGGACTGGGCATAAGAACCATTTTAATCCAAGCCTTAAAGGAGAAAGAAAGAAAGAATTCAAACAAAATGGGAAGACTATATAAAAATATATGGCCAAAAAAGCTTCCAAAGGAGGCGGCTACATATATTAATGTATAGCTTATATACATATAGACAAGTTCTACTGAGGCGGTATTAGCTTATTTACAGACAAGAAAGATATATTCTAAGGGCTTACCTCTCTTCAAGTTTCAAATGTTCCCCACTTGATGCAGTTGCAAGTGTTGTATCTGTGGAGCAATCACGTGTAAGAGTTTCCGTCTTTTGTTTTGGTGTCAGCTTCTGCGACGGAGGAGAAGATGCAGGCTGCTCTAATAAGTCAAACTGCAAAAGAGCATCATCAGTTTTTAAAAAGTTATCAACACAAACATCAGCTGATTCAAAGCTGTTTCTGTTCTTAGCTGGAACTGGATTAAATTGTCCTTCAAAGTAGTCTTGAATCACAACATCATCCTCCACTGAAATTTCACCGGTAAGAGTTTTGAATGCAAATTCAAGGCATGGGTCAGGCCATGAATCACCAAATGGAAAGGTGGTTCCAAATTCTTCTTTCACACAAACTTCTTTTCCAGTTTCAGTCCTACCATACTCTTTTGTCAAGGTTATTGGTGATTCTATTCTCAATTCATCTTTGTCAGTTTCATGGTTACCAATGTGCTTTTGGGATTCTCTTTTCGCATCAAATTCTTTTTCTTCTTTGTCAGTTTCAAGGATCTTAGCATGCTCTTCTGTAGCCTCTTGGGATTCTGCTTTAACATCATCGTTGGTTAGTTTCTCTTCAGAGACAGGAAGATTTTTACGTTCATTGAGAGGCTTTCCAGCACAAAGTGCAGCATCTGCCACAGGCCTACCCTCAAGTAGATGAAGTTGTTGCTTGGAAACCAAATGAACAAAATTTTCAGGAGTGGCAATCTTAGATGAATTGGCTTCAGACTGAGGTGGCTGCCTAATTTGCAATGAAACAGTAGGATTGCAGGTGATTATATCTGAAGTTTGCTTGGTTTTTAGCTCAGCCAGCCGTTTGGAAGTTCGACGTGGTAGGTTGAGTCCCTTTTTATCCTGTTCCCTTTGTGAAGGAGACTGAGGCTTTTCATTCCAATGTTTTTCCACGCCATTCACTACCAGTAACTGCTTCTCCATCAGAATCTGAGCTATACATGCCGCTGAGATCATCCTGCCTTCAGGCCATGTTCTGCTGCTCTCGATTTCCCTTGAGCATGGACACTTTATGGAGGCACTGACATCAACAGCCTTACCACCTGAAATGAACAAGTTGAAAAAAAAAAGTCACTTCTAACATACTCTTTCAAGGTAGAGGCCTCTATTCGTCAAATATATTGCAACTGAGCAGATCCTCTTGATTTAGCCATACCTTTCTTCTTTTCAATTCTCTCTCTCCCCACCCCCCAACAAAAAAAAAATGTCAATCCTACAAATTTTTTATCCCTTGCTGTAATTTGTCCTCAACCAAATGCGCCCAGAAAAGAAATGAAAAAATAAAATAAAGAGAAATAAGAGATTACCATTTGCACACAGATTGAAAGCATTCAAAGGGACCGTTTTCTGTTCCTTTCTCATGGACGATTCCAAGATCTGCTTATGCTTTACTGTTTTACTTTCATTTGAGGTCTCACCAGTAAAAAGGCATCTCCTAGTTTTGCTGCCAACTAGTAGCTTTCTTTTGGTTGCCGGAGGTAGCTAAGAGAGATGGAACAAAGGAAAAAATAAATAAAAAAAATTCAAAACTAAAAGATGGGAAAAAAAAATGATTACAATGCTCTCGGAAAATCTATAACTATACAACCAAGAACCACCACAGCCTTATCCAACTACCAAGTGAGCTTAGCAACTATGTGAATTGGAAAAAGGGAAAAAAATAATTTAACTTGAATAAAAAGAAATGTGTTCTGATTGTCTTAATTTTCCTAGTGAATGTATCCAGTGATCATAGAAGGCAAAGCATGGTTTTCATACAGTAATTCTTGCGTTTCGGTGCACCAAGAATTTTGGCATCAAAGCCTACCATTTGGTAATTAGTGGAAATTTCACAATAATGCAGTAACAGTAAAATCAAGAATTCTAGATTAGGAACTCAAATGAACGTGCACATTATAGACTCACTGGGATATCTTGACTTATGGACTCCAAGTCTCTGATGAGTCTTTTCTTTGGTTTGCGCACTCGCTTGTGAATTTCTCCAGTGTCAAGATAATTAAAAACTTCCTTTTTAGAACGGAATACATGCCTAGTAGCAGGACCAATATAATACTGTAGAAATAACATCCAAATTAAACGCCATGTCATCATTTTCATTGTCAAACCTTATTCAAATTTATATGTATAAAAAACTGTAGTTTAAAATATTTATAATGAAAGATTATCTAATTATGAAATAAAAACCAATAATAAATTAGAAAAACAAATTCAAAAAATGGAAAATGGAAAAAAAATGTGTTAACAATTTTTCTAAAATAGTATGATTAGAATGATATGATAAAACAAATGGCTCTGCCAATATTGTAACTATTAGGAATAACAAACTCATAGAAACATGCCTAAAAGCAAAGAATGTTTAGATCAAACGGGAAGAAAAACTCATTAAAGTCGAAGCTATATGGGTGGCTACCGCATCCTTTCTGATTCTACTTCCTGTATCTTTAACTTTGATTTTCTTAATCCATCCAAGCGGCAACCTCTCCTCCTTGTTATTCGTTTGGACAATAACCTAGCGAATACATGAGCAATCAGATCCTTCACATTTAACTAGGAAATGCGAAAATCAGATTATACAAATGAAATGTAACAAAAATGAATAAAATGTATGTGTGACAAACATTTACTTTGGAGTGTGTATCAGCGCCTTTGTTTCTGCACCTTCCAGTTTTGAGATAATTAAAGACCTCTCTCTTAGAATAGAGTTTGTGTCCCGTCATTGGGGCAACGTAACACTACAAAGAGTAAAAAGAGATATAAGTACACAAAGAGTAGGGCTTCTTACTTTCCAAATAAATCCTCCTAAATCTATACATAAATGCTGGTTCATCAAGAATTTGCAAGAAAGGAACTACGAGTTGTTCACTCAATGCTGGAAATGCTTAAAACCAATAGTTCATTTTCTGATGCATCTTTCTGATACTCCATCCAAGAGTATCAATATTGATAAGATCTGTTCCCTATCCAATGAAATGCTCATTGTGGCATGCTGAGAAAGTTCTGCTCTTCATTTGATGCAGCTTTGTTATCTTTCTTTATTGCCTATAATACTGTGCTCAATAGTCACTGCAATCTTATCTAAAATGAGCTAACCACACAAAGATAGTAGTGGCATTAGCACTAAAATGATATACGATCAATAAACAACGATATTTCAAATTATAACTAGCTCATAAAAATAAACCAAAAGCTCAATTGGAAAATTTCCAGCTTTCAAAGAGCTGAATCAATCTTACAATTCATGAATTGAGCATAGATCAATGTCCCCTAATTAAATGATAACAAGTAAATAATGTCCCCTTGAAATTATGGAAAAAAGAACAAACAGGAAAAAAAACACTGAATTATAAGATATGCAATTCACACAATGGAGATTTTCCACTTAAATGTCCATGCTTATTTAAGATATGCTAAACAAGTATATTTTTTATATTTTAAACTTTTTAATAACTATAGAGGTTAAAAGTAAAATTGATAACACTAACATGGTTGACACACATTTTGTAAGAAAAAAGCTATTTTTAAGAAGAAAAAAAACTTATTTTTGACTTCTTTTCATAGCATTTATAAGAGATTTATGGGTTGTTATTAGTTTATAAATTGTATGTTCCTATTTTTAAACTTATATTAAGGTTTTGGAATTATATTTTCTTTCTTTTCTTAGCGATTCCTTAGTTTTATTTCGGCATATTACATTAAACTTCAATCTCATATACAATATATCCTTTAGGAACATCTTTTAATAAAAATTGAACTTACATTTATTTTCTTGCAACTTTACATTTAAAACATAAAAAAATTCAAGATTTTTTCGAATTTTGCAAATTATTCTGATTTGTAATCTAACTTCAATGGATTTTTTGCAATTTTTCCATTTACATTTAATTTGTAATTCAATGATTAAAAAACTGGAAAATCAGATGAAAACTCATAGAAGTTCAGAGAATTTCTATTTCACGGCTGGGAAAGTGGCGATTTCCTCAATTTTTTTTTTCTCTAAAACTCTGTCCTCAAACAAAAATGTTAAGACTTGGCAATTGGCATCAACAATTTAAGCACTTCTAGAACGTTTATTCGCTAAGAAATATTCATAGTATATTAGGACTAGAAGTCTAAAGCATTAAGAGACTGGAGCTTCCTAATTAAAAATGAAATTATGGAAAAAAGATTCCCCCTCCTCCATGTCGAAAGGGTGTAAAACCCAAAAAAATGCATCATCTTTGAAAATCTATTCAGTAACCTAATAAAGTAGGATATCAAGAATCCTATTTCTTTACGGCAATGTACACAAAATCATACTGTATACAGCCTTACTTTTGCATTGCTATAGTTATTTCCAGATTTGAATATGTGAGGTTGTGACCACCAAGTCACAAAAGAACAACCTCAAGAGGTAATAGTAGATGCTACACAGTATAAACTAACCGAACTAAAACGTACACAAATGCAAATTACATTATTAAAAAAATTAAATAAATAAAAACAAGCCACAAGATCTAGTCGAATGATGCAAAAAAAGGTCAACACTAATTATAGTATCTCGGAAATTTCAAGACCAATAAATTTTGCATGATAATCTCATACTCTATGTTAATGTCACATCGTAATCACTCTTTCACAATATACCTTTCAGAAATGGAGAACATACCAAAATTATAGAAAAGTACAAATATCTTAATTACTAGAAAATTGTATATTCTGACTAACCAACACCACAACAAAGAAAGCCTTACAAGTGGAACTTGCTCCATCATTTGCCTCTCTCTCTCTTGGGCATTCTAATTCTCAGTATTTTTTCCCAAAATTCTGCAATTAGTATCTCTTCGTTGTAGTGTGATTGGCTCAAATAAAAAGAAATTCGTGCAAAGCAACTAAGATTATTATTATTTTGTCAAAATTAAATCTTCTTGACAATGTACTGATCGAAGTACAAAGATGCTTCCGATCAAGATTTGTGTCATTTTTTTTTTCTGTCAAAATAATGAGACGAATCATAACACAAATAATGTTGTAAATTTGTATTTCCAAAACAAATAATTGGAGCCCCTCTTTCACAACATAATACGTCTTTCTAAATATAGAAATACATTTACCCTATGTAACCAAGACTTCTGTTGTGATTTGGTCATATAAGATAAAGAAGTCATCACAAACAACAAACATTTTTTCATGAGATAAAAATTACACTTTCACTTTCAAATCAAGGTTTCATTGTCATCATGAGATTGAGATTTAAATTCAAATGTTGTCATGAGATTCTTTTGAAGAATGTGGTGTCTGCAAAGGGATAAAACCTAGCATACACACTTGTAAGTCAACAGAATTCCATCAGCAATCCCTAAAAGTATATAATATCCTGAATTTTCATGAAACTGAATTCACTTGTCATTATACAGCGAAAAATACCAATTTCAAAGCAGTACGACCATTTCAAAGGGGCATTAAATAAACTCACAATTTACACCATAAACCTACATATAAACACAGAATTCCTTAATATTTCTCCAAATGTACGCTACGAACAAACATGCAGCCTATTTTCTTACATCAATTCACGTATGTTAACTTACAATCGCTCAAAAAGTTCAAAGGAATTTTAATCACTCCCTAAATAAGCTAATCATAACAGATTTTTGCAAAATAGAACAAGAAGAAGAAGAAAAGGAAGAATTGCAACTTTCTTTACAATAAATAGAAGAAGTAGAACAAGAAGAAGAATTATTACTTTCTTTACAAATCAATCAAGAAAAAAACCACATCACGAGCGATGAAACAACACCGTCATTCTAGGCAACATTGATTTTGTACTTCAACGAATAGCAGCAACAGAATTAAACAAATATACATTGAGAAAAGAAAAAACAAAATTCCACAGCAAAAAAGTAAAATCTAGCAGAAACTAGAAAAATCCAGAGCAGAAAAAAAAAATCCAAATTACCTTATATTTCCGACCGCTCCTCCGCATTTTCACCTGCACAACCCATCCTGCCGGAAGCCACTCCGGCGACTCCTCATCGGCCATCCCGCCGGAATCTCACTTTCTCCGGCGACAAAACAGCTATGAACTATCCTTCTCCCCGACGATCTCGAAATCTCCGGAAACTTCCTCTTTTCTCTCTCACATTCTCTCTTCTTCTCAGATGAAGAAACGAAAACAGAGAGTAAAAGAAAAAGAGAGGTGTGAGAGAGGGTTGAGACGTTTTTATAGTGGTGAAAGGAAGGCTGGTTTCGAGAACACGTGTTCTGTAACGGAGCATCTGAGAGCGCAGGGAAGCGAAACGTGTTGGAGATGGTGATGAGTGGGGGAGTGAATATCGGAGAGAGACTCATTGGAAGGAGTGTTATTGCTCTCGGTGGGTGCTGATTTTGGTGGTTGTTGTTGTTGTTGCTCTGTGTTTTGGTGGTAGTAACTATCAAGAGAAAATACAGAGAGTGAATCGTGTTTGTGTATAGTGTACGGTACTTTTGTAACTGTAATGAAAAACAACTGCCGTTAAAAGCTAAGGGTATTTCTGCTTGTACATTAAAGATAGATATGTCCAACATGCATTTTGGGTGCAAGTTCCCATGATTGTTTGTAAATAGAGATTTATTGCATACTTTTCTTTTCTTTTTTTTCTTTTTTTTCTTTTCAACTAACAATATTAAAAAAAAAAAAAAAAGGTTTTGAGCATAACAATATAGAAATTGTTGGTATAAAATTGATAATTAGGGGCAATATTTTACCCTGATTTAATTTCTTTTGCTTTTAATAATATTGCGGGAAGATAGTGGGAGTAGGAACTCTATATAATAGATCATGAAGAGATACGTAAACTAGGATCTTTTAGGGAAATTAAAACGAGTTTTTTATGCCTTTATTTACCATGAGGTAATTAGTTGACGCTTATAATCAAATAGATATTGATTTTAAAGAGTATAATTTAGAATAATGTTAAATTGAATGAGATGTGTATTGCAATGTAAACTGCATCACCCCCGTCACCTTCAGATTGCTTTGAGTTGCATTGAGTCACATATTGACTCGTAATCCAATGAAAACTCAAAGGTGGTTGAGCCATGTAATTTGAATTTGCAGTTTTTACTTCAATCAATGTAACATTACTCTACAATTTATAAAGTCTCCTAGCCTACCTTGTGCGCACCTAGATTTCATGGCTACTCAATGGGATCCAAAACAAACTAAGCACATGGGATCAAAAGGGACCACAGGGAACAACTAACATGCCCACCCCACACTTGCTAGTGAGAGGGATCAAACCATCCCCTCCTATGAGAGGACCATCAAACCACAAGATCATTGGTAGTATACTTTGTATTATTGTCAGATTTATAACCCTAAGTTTTAAGGCACATGGGGACATAGTGATAAGTTGACATTTAGATGTGTTTTAGAGTATGTTTTAGATGAGTTTTAGGTTAGTTTATTATCTATTTGGTTTGTTTATGTTAGTTTTGACCTATTTGTTAGTTTAGTTATATTTTGGTATTTTTTTATTTATTTCGATTTTTAATTTTATAAGTTAATTAAGTTGATTATATAAGCATGTTACTCATTGAGTTTGCTTTTGTAAGTGTTTTGATGTGTTTAAAGTTGATTTGGAAGATGGAGACATGGTGCATGAAGATCCAATGAAGTTAACATAAAGTATGGAAGGCAAGTAAGCATGGAAATTTGGCTAAGTCCACAAGAAAGGCGTGAAAAATAGAGCAAAAATTCGAAACTAGGCGCCCGGACTTTTTAATTTTGCGCGACTTTAGGGTTTTGGCCATAACTTTCTCAATTTAACTCTGAATTTGACATGATTTTTTTCTACTTCTTCCTTACTTGAAATACTACAAGATAAGAGGTTTTTGAGGGGATATGGAGTGGAGAACAAGAGAAAAAATGGCGAGGAAAAAACGGAGCTGCGATTTAAAATTAGAAACTTTCTAATAAGTCCGAGTGTTTCCTATTCGAGTTAGGACTTCCTACTGGCTTGTGGCTATATAGACTTTATTGTGGAGGGTTTCTAGAAGAGAATAGAGAGGAGAATGAGCTGAAGAAATATTAGATCAAAGGAGGTGAAGAACGCAAAGTTGGAAACAAGGGAACAATCTTCAACATCTTCCAATTGGTTTTCTAGTTTCTTCTTGTTTCTATTTAACATGTTCATCAATATTTTTATGTTTTCTTTTATTTCAATGATGAGCTAAGTTGAATATCTAGAATTACAATTGGATCTCATATGGATATTGGATTTTATGTTTGATTTTAGATTTTAATTAATTATTTGGAGTTGTCTATTTTAATCCGCTCTTAATGCTTTTAATTACTTGATCACTAATTAGATGATTTGTTGAATCTATACGATCTTGACGCAAGGTGTTTAGATTTGTGAACTTGATTAAAGTAACATATAATCAAAAAGAGCTAAAGCTATTGAGTTCATGTGAGATAGAAATATACTCATGTGACATGTGTAACCATTGAAGAGCATGATTTTAATGAATCTTGTTTTAATTTAAAGTTTATAGAAATATAGAGATTTAATTAATCAAGGTGTTTTTGCTTGACCATCGAAAGAGGCTTGTAGATAAATTAGACTCTTGGTTAACAACTTTAATTAATTAATTAATTGAAAAATAGTTAGATAAATCCAATTGAAATATGATGAAAGATTGTAATTCTAGGTTCATTATTCTGGTTACTTTAATTAATTTTGATTTGTTTTAGATTTAATTTTATTTTTTACATTACAACGAATTTTAATCGATGTTTAGATAAGATTAGGGTGAAACAATTTTAGTGGTTAACAAAGAAATTGAGTAACAAATCTTTGTGGGAGGGATACTTTGTTCTTCACTTTTTTACTTGTTAACGACATTGTGCACTTGTAATTATTACGCACCACATAGATTAAGAGTCTTGATATGCATATCTTGTGTTTTGGCCTTGAACTCGATCATAAAGTTGGCAAATACTTTCCCTTTACTGATCTCTAAGTTTAATACTTGATGTCAACCTTTTCAAGCTCAATTATTAACCTCATCATACAACATCAGGCCACAGCGAAGGCTCCCACTCGGCCACAACTGAAGTACCCCCATAGCCACAGCCGAGGGCCCACCTTTGGCCATGGTGGAGATCTACTACGCACTACGCTCTGTTGGCCCAGGAATGTCCAAGAGAGGGATGAATTGGACAATGGTGCAGGCTTTAAAAACTTAACAAAATAGATTTACAGTTGAAACAAGACAGTAGCAGTCAATAAACAGAAATGATATAGAACAGTTAAAGAAACAATCAATTAGTAAAGTACGCACAAATTTAGAGTGGTTCGGCTCCTCCCTACCTCCACTACCTAATTTCTCCGATTAGGATTTTGTCCAAACTCCACTATCGAATCCTCTTACGGATGAGGATGAAACCATTATAACCTTTCTCAACTTCACAGGTGTGAGAAAAATCTTTAACCACTTGAGCAACACTTGCTCAACCTCATTGACATACACAATCACCAAAGTAAATCAAATACAAGTTTGAGAGTTTGATTCTTTTACCAAGAATCAAAGAAATACTTACAGAGCAAATAATGAACTTCAGACCAACACTAATTCAACTATGAATGTATGATTATGCTCGGTTGAAAGTGAGAGGTTATTGCTCCTCCTTCCTTCAATGGATTTTGAAAGATATGATAGTAGAAAATAACTAATCCAGAAGGTGATTTCAAATCAAAGTATTTTTGTACTGTTTTTCACAAAAATATCATACTAACTTTCAAAGAGTTTTTTGTGAAAATCTTGTTTCTTTTCTTGTTGTCTGTTCAATGGCTCAAAGTGATATACTTATAGAGAAAGCCTTTAAAATTCAGACTTTTAATAAGTTTTGGCGCTTGCTTTGAATTTCAAATCAAACAGTCAAATTGTTTCATCAAAATGTACATAATCAGACTTTTCGAGAAAACTGGAAGCATCTGTGCAATCACAAGAATAGAAGGTTTCAGAAACAACATAGGTTGACAGTCTTTTCAGAACTTTTGTCAGTGTCGCATTAGTGTCCTGAAGGAGCCTCAGAGTCCTGAATTACACTATTCTAAGTAATAAACTTTTTGTCAACTTCTTTTGGAAGGGCGCTAAGGCTACATTAGCGGCCTGATGGGTTTATATTTTGGAAACCCAAAAGTTCAGGGAAGGCGTTAATACTCGATCAACGTCCTGATGACAACTGTTGATTTTTCAAGTTGGTTTATTGAGGGCGCTAATACTCAATCTGCGTCCTGATTTGAACGATGAACATTCAAACCCATAAACCATCAACGTCTTGTAGTATTGGCTTGATATTAAGTTACTAGTCATTGCATTAGCGTCCTGATGTCCCATCAACGTCTTAAAAGACACTAAAAAATAGTTTTCTTGAAAATTGATTTTTCCAAAACTCGATCGAATCAAATTAACACTTAAGCTTTTTGAATCAAACCAAACATTTGGAAATCATGCAATTGGTCCAAAGATGAGTCGAAAATATTTCAAATTGGATGGTTTAAACTCATTTTCTATGAGATAAAAAAATCTTTTGAAAACTTATGAGAAATCATGGGAAATTCATGAAGTGAATGATTTGTTGAATCAGATAATGACTGACATTCTACAGTCATAAATCATTCTAATAACATAACATTTAATTCCTGAATATATATATGGTCTTCATCTTGATCACGAGCTTGACTTCCTTTCCACCATGCTTTGAGAGAAGTGTCAGTGCATCATCATGTATTTAATATACATACAAATGTGGTTTGTTAATCATCAAAATATCTATTCTCATATATGGGACATGAGGGTTATTGGAATAATAATCTCCCTTTTTTTATGATTTCAAACACATTACTGTAGGCCTTGAAGCATAAAACTAATATGAATGCATGAACCTACAATGGATAGATGCAAGTGACATGTAATGATCAAATGAATAAAAATATGTTTCATACACTTTAATTTCTCCCCCTTAGTTATGGATTTATTCATTTTCATGAATCATTTCTCTCCCTAACTAATTGCTTAATATTTTTTTTTGCTTACTTTACTTCTCCCCCTTTTGAAAACATAAAAAAGAAATGAAGTAATAATCTATGGGCAGTGTAAGCATCAAGAAGTGGACAGGTTTAATTCAGAAAACATTCCTAACTCTTTCTTGATAAAAATAAATTGGACTTTTGGTAAGGCTTTAGTAAAAGGGAGCAACTAAACATACCACAAGTTTTAATGTTCCTACCACACCTCAAATATTCCTAAAATACCCTTGTATGATTTGTCTAAAGTACCCTCAAATTAATTTTATTTTCATCTAACCCTATCTTTACTAAATTTACCCCATCATAAACCCCTACACTATTCGTCATCTTCATCTCACAAACCCTAAACCCTTCATCTTCATCTCATAAACCCTAAACCATTCTTCCATTCTAATGTTCCTACTATTATCTTCATACCCTTCTTCCCATAAACACTCTTTATAAGATTTTACAGCCATTTTTTATGTATTTTTTGTAGTTTCCTCAAGTGTGTAGAAACCTCCAAGCAATAAAAACATTCGATTTTCACACCATTTGAAAGCACAATGACGGGGTGATTCAAGTTGGGACGAAATTTAGCAATCTTTGTTGAATTTTTTGCCATTTTTTTGTGTATATTCTGGGTCTTATATGAGAAAATCGTCATTGGTTAGGGGCTGCGTGCTCGAACCTATGACAAAAGGTTCGGTTGGACAGAACCGAACCTATATATTAGGTTCGGTTGTGCAATACCCCAATTTGTATTTTTTTCATTTTTCCTTTTCACACTTGTACTCTTTGATCCAAATGTAAACAATTATAATGTCAAAATTACGCCAACACGTACGCAAATTGGGTGCACAAATATACCAAATTTCTCAAAGTTTGCTTTTATTAATATCACATAGGTATATATATACACATATACAAGTGACTGTTAAAGCCATTTTATTATAGAACCCCATTGCCTCGATTTTATTGATTTTATATCTCTATACTTATATATATATATATATATATATATGCTTACTTACAAAAGCTTATTTAACAACGTAGCTTATATATATATAGATAAAATCCAAATGTGCTCATGACCCACACATCTTCTTGCATATTTTCTTCTACTTCTCTACCAGCAGTAACCCCCACGTATTGCACGACTAGTTTTATGAGATATAGTAGGAAGGGTGAGCTAAAAGCCCTGTGGTCATACCCAATAATTCCCACGCATTAAACTTATTGATAGTATATAATTCAACTATAACAAACACACATCACAAATGCAACAATCATAACATCAAAATTCACATATATGAAAAGCACGTGCTCGAGAATATGTATAGAACGTATGTGCATGAATGATTTCTTTTGCACTGAGCAGGAAAAATTAAAACTCAAGGATTGCATTTAGCACATAGCATGGGTCATTCACACCCAAAGATTGCATTTAACACACAACACGGGCCAATTGCACTCAAATTCATATGCAAAAATGCGTACATGATGTAGGATGAATACAATACTATAAAAACGAGTAATACGAGCAAACCTCGAGAATTATCCCACCTTAATTTTGTTAGGGTCTCATTGCTGTTAGAATTTCTTCAGAATCTTTCTACCGAAACACTTTTTCTCATATAGGAAAACTGAAACAGAATATAACTTAACCCCTAGTCCCTATTTATAGGAGCCCAAAAATTTATGTTCTCATTTTGCCCTCGATCATTTTTTATAATTACAAGTAGGCAAAATTACTATTTTGCCCTTGGTGTATATTACCATTCTGCCATCGGCGTAAAATTACAGTTTTGCCCTTGGCGTAAATTACGGTTCTGCGCTTGGTGTAGATTTATCTTTTTGCCCTTGGTTGTTTCTAGTATATACAGGTTGGATAAATTTACCAAATTGCCCTCGCACTTTAATGATATTTTCCAATTAGTTGTTTCTTTGTAAGATTCTAGGATTGTGAATTTTTGTGGTATTACAATCTACCCTTCTTAATTGAAATTTCGTCCCCGAAATTTGATAATTTTTGAAAATTAAAAGTTACCTCTAAGGGATGTTTTCGTTTATCTGCATAACTTTTCTGTCGACTTTGAACAAATTTTAGCCTGTCTCTGATGAGCTAAAATTTCTCACTACTTTCTTTAATTAATCCAGAGTCTAGCTCTATTTTGTCAGTTATGTCAGTCTAACATACTACTAATAAGAAAATATTTCTTGTGTTTCACCATATTGATAATGTCACCATTTATTGAGTGCGTACACTACCGCTGTTAACTTTAAATTATGTGTTGGGTAATTATGTTCGTGAAGCTTTAATTGTATGGAAGGGTTAGGTATATTCTTTTGTTGAGGCAGTCTACTTGTGCATGATGTAATATTAGCCATTTCATGCCTAAGATTATACGTGTAATACCCTGTATTTCACAAAAAAAAAAAAAAAAAAAAAAAAAAAAAAAAAAAAAATTACTATTTGAAATTTTTACTATTTGGGCAACGCCCGAACGTTCAGGCGCCTGCCAGAACGTTCAGGCGCCTGCCAGAACGTTCAGGCGGCATGCCAGAACGTTCAGGCGCCTGCCAGAACGTTCAGGCGCCTGCCAGAACGTTCAGGCGCCATGCCAGAACGTTCAGGCGCCTGCCAGAACGTTCAGGCGCCATGCCAGAACGTTCAGGCGCCTGCCAGAACGTTCAGGCGCCATGCCAGAACGTTCAGGCGCCTGCCAGAACGTTCAGGCGCCTGCCAGAACGTTCAGGCGCCATGCCAGAACGTTCAGGCGCCTGCCAGAACGTTCAGGCGCCATGCCAGAACGTTCAGGCGCCTGCCAGAACGTTCAGGCGCACAAAATCTCTATATAAGAAACCTCCTCATTCTCATTTCTCACACCAAACCAAAATCACCTTCTCTTGGGATTTTCTTCTCCTTTCCACGCCTTCTAAGTTTTTAGTTTTTGAGACTCTCTAATCGAGACTCTCGGTGCGGTGCAACAAAGTTCTGTCCGGAGGAAAGCGCCAGATCTGAAAGCGGTGCAACGAAGTTCTGTCCGGAGAAAAGCACCAGATCTGAAGGTGGGGAACGAAATATAGGTTTGCGTGTTTTATAACTTTTATTAAAGTTTACATTCAATTATTGTTATATCTACTATTCATTTACACTGCATTATGTCAATAATGTTATGACCTGAATGTGATAACTTTGCACGTCGTGATACCGACCCTGATAAGGTTCACTAGGCGTTGCCAAAGTCAGTCTAAATGTCAAGAAAGACCAGACCAGTAGACTAGACCAGTTCATGCATTGGCATCATACATATCACCACCTAGGGACGTATATGGTTTATGACTCATAGAATAGTTAGAAGCATTGCTCACTATTCATATTATTTCTCTGGAGAGGGACGTACATGTGAACCTGGCTACGCTGGGGAGGGACATGTACGTGAATCCAGAGCATTGTTCATGAGGAGGGACGTACAGTGAGAACCTGGCTTCGCCCGGGGAAGGACACCAGTACGTGAACTCAGGCGATGTACGATCATCAAACCATTAGTACGTGACGGTGTCATGCATACATACATATTGATTGATTATGATGCTTACATGTGTATTTAAGATATTTGATATTGAAGTATGCTTTATTAATTGTTATACTCATGCACTATTTACCCACTGAGCGCGTTAAGCTCACTCCAATATTATCAAATCTTTCACAGGAAATTAGGGTGGACTGGGTGCAGGTTGTGGGGCCCACATTTTGTACCCTTTGTATGATTCATTGGGGATTTTGGGAGTATGTTCCCTTGACCATTTTATGTACAAAAATATTCTGAATTATGAAATCAGATTTGTACTGTGTACTGTATTTCCGCTGCGTACTCTGTTATTACCATTATGATTGTTCCAAATGCGCGCCCCGTCCGTGAGTGTACCGCCGGTTTAGGCGCGTCCGGGCGGGGTGTGACATTTAATGGTATCAGAGCGTACGGTCCACGGCCCGCCCAAGTCCACCAAATTAGGGGAAGAAACTATAGTTGATTTAAATATACATATAGTCATAATTTATTAGAAACTATATGTGTAGTTATTACTGAAAAATTCGAAAATATTTTATTTTTCGAAAATTATTTATTCGAAAAAAAAAAAAAAAAAAAAAAAAAAAAAAAATTCGAAAATATTTTATTTTTCGAAAATTATTTATTCGAAAAAAAAAAAAAAAAAAAAAAAAAATTTCGAAAATATTTTATTTTTCGAAAATTATTTATTCAAAAAAAAAAAAAAAAAAAATTCGAAAATATTTTATTTTTCGAAAATTATTTATTCAAAAAAAAAAAAAAAAACAAAAAAAAAAAAAAAAAAAAAAATTTTACTATTTGAAATTTTTTTAAAAAAAAAAAAAAAAAAAAAAAAAAAAAATTACTATTTAAATTTTTTTTAACTATATATATATGACTTCCATATATAGTTAGGATTAAAAATAACTATATATGATTTTATATAGTCTCAATTTCAAATACATATATATAGTTGCTTTATGAAAACTATATATATAATTATGATGAGATATGTCTATACATTCACATGTGAATACGACATATATACATCTAATCACTAATGAAAGAAAATTTCATGATGGCATAAACATCAACAGAAAACTCGAAAATAATGTCTAGCAAACAAGACATAAATCTTAAAATAATTAAATATGTCTATACATTCATATGCGAATATGACATATATACACATTCCAAATAGTTGATTTTTGGACACTATATATAGTTATGATGAAATATGTCTATACATTCATAAGTGAATACGACATATATGCATCAAATCACTAATAAAGAAAATTTCATGCTGGCATAAACATCAACAGAACACTCGAAACTAATGTCTAGCAGACAAAGCATAAATCTTAAAAATATTAGGAATATATTTTGTGTCTTTCACACAAATTTATTTTCCTTTCAGCAAAAGAATGACCTCAAGGGAGGGAACATCTTCTACTAGTAGGGAACCAATTCCCACTAGACTAACGGAATTGTCCAAACGAGAGGTTGT
Organism: Paratinospora sagittata; assembly: GCA_035771175.1. Lineage (NCBI taxonomy): Eukaryota > Viridiplantae > Streptophyta > Magnoliopsida > Ranunculales > Menispermaceae > Paratinospora > Paratinospora sagittata. The sequence continues at coordinate 10,833,921 of CM069608.1, forward strand.
GACTATGAGGAGCATCGACAATGGCGATCTCCGCCTCCGTCCACTCCTTCATGACAAACTCGCAGCACTGGATTGGTTAAATATAACCAAAGTCGAGGGTCAAGTCTCTTACAACTTGGTTCGATCCTTCTATGAAGCCATGAATCACGTGGGACTTCACGGAGATGAGATCAGCCCTCACTTAGAGACAACAATCATGGGAACAACAATTCCTATCAACATCGAGATTATTGCTCGACTTTTAGAGATTCCGATTGAGGCAATAATTATTGATCCACATGATCCTCAGGCAGTTGCAGCGATCGCCGAATCTAATGCACAACTGTTCACTTTCCTCGCCAAAGAGCCATACACCCAATCAACATACACCAACCTCCCAAACAATCATCTTAAGCCATCTCTTGTCGGCCTCGGAAAGATTGTATACGGCAACATCTTGCCAGAAAGGGGTACTAGGGGCACTATGTCTAGGGCCCAACTCCTTGTGCTGTATTGCATCGAGAAGAACATAAAAGTCTCTCTACCACACATCATCATCCAACAAATGTTGAGGGTGATTCAAAACCCCTTAAAGAAGGAATTCCTCGGATACGGAGTCTTGATTATGAGGATCCTTCACGAGGCCAACGTTGACACTTTCGATGGAACGTCAAAGCTTATCACTGAACCAGTTACAGCATCCTCTATCTTCAAGACCTATGGCACAAGTGGAGGGGTAACTGACGAAGAGGTATTCGGCACGACAAACAGAACTGCCGAAAGAATGAGGGACAAGCACGGGCGTTGCCTTCGCAAATGTCGACGCAAGATGCCTGTCAGAGACGGCCCAAATAATGATTCAAATCCCAATCCTACATCAAACCCACCCCTGAATACTGATCCAGTTGATCCACCACTTACTGACGAAGAATTATATGCCACACTAAATTCGCCACTACAAAATCATGATAGACAAGGTCCACAAGCAAACCCACCAACTTGGAACGTGCCAACTCACGGCAACACTTCGTACCAAAGATTTCCACCTTCTGCGGTACAGTATCAGCCCGTTCCACAAGTTGCTGTAAACCAACAACAACAGTACTGGGCCTCACCAAATCTTGGAGGACCAAACATTCCAATGAGCCCATTGTTTCCAACTTTTTCATCTCAAACAAACCAAATTATCCAAGGGGTTCCGGTTAGGGGATCTCCGCACAATCAATACAACTATATTCCCCCTATGAACCACCCATACAACCAATACTTTCCTCAAATGCCTATGGCCTACCCTTCACCTATGAGACAACCAACCTATCAACCACCAATGGGACAACCGACTAACCTACTTGAACGGTTAGATGAAATGGCATCCAATATTGCTGCACTGAAAGAGAGCCACAATCTTGTATTAACTCGTTTGCCAAACCCCAACGCAGAGCGGGCAAACTCTCAACCTTCTGTTAGTAGTCATTCTGTACATAACAGTAGATCTCGAAGAAATGGTGGTAGGCAAGAACGTCAAAATTGATTACTGGCAATGTAAATTTTTCTATTATATATGAATGAAATGTTTTGTTTAAGACTATCTTTGGTGGGCCGACTTACAACCATTCTTTCTTTTGTATCACTAACTTTGGAGTGGTATGGGACACAACAAAATTGGATGATACTAAATAAAATGTGGAAGTAAGAAAACCCACGACCTTGTGTGAAAAGAAACACTTGGCGAAAGTTGCATTACTAATATTATCACTAAGTTTACACGGTATGGGACGAGTAAATTTGGACGATACTATTAGTGAACTTCTATTCAACCAATGTTTTTAGGGACCGTGTTCATACAACTTAACTTGGTTTCCACCCTTATTACTAAATTCATGTGGTATGGGACATATGAACTTGGATAATAATTGAACAGACTAAGCGTAAGCGTATGAATGCATAAGATTGCGATAGAACGTTAGCTCAGGCTATTTACCGAGGCAAATCTTCGAATTCTTATGACTCGTATGGATTTTCAATCAAATATATGTATGTTCACGAACACCAAAACAACATCATTTTAAATACTTGCAAAGTTTTCTACTTATTATATAAAAATTCTAACCTTGTTTGTTTTTACACCATGGCCACACATACGAGATATATAAGATTCTTTGATTCCTCAACAACAACTTTACACTCTACTTAGCAAAATAAGTGATTTTAATATTACAGTACTCTCGAAATTGTTGCTGAGCATACTCCAACATTATACTTACCTACAGTTTCTTAATCTTGGTTTTCTTTTCTCCTTGCCAGTGAGAAAATGCAAACCAGGAAGAGAGGAAGGCCACGTACTGTTCGTCCGACAGTTGAGGCACCTCCTGAGATTCAGGAACCGCCGCCTCCGACAACAGCCCAGGCCACACCCGACACTGCCACTACATCTGGGCAGGCAATACCACCACCACCCGCACCCTTTGCCATGCCTTCAAGCATTGAAACCTTCTTCGCTGGATTTGTTGAGGCAATGAAGGTCACTGTTCAAACTGCCGTTCGTGAGACTGCAGCCAGTCAGGTTGCCACGGTACAAGCACCTATAAAATTTGGGTCGGAAGCTCAAACCGATCAGATTACTAAATACAAGCGACTACAACCTCTTACTTTCGATGGCACCATTGATCCTGATGAGGTGCAAAAGTGGCTAGATGAGTCAAAGAAAGCCCTTGATGCAATGGGAGTCGATGAGACTCGCAAAATTCCACTAGCAACTTACCAACTTGTTGGTGGAGCAAACAAATGGTGGCTCACAGTGAAAGAAGACCCACGGGTCAATATAGCAGATATGACTTGGCAACAGTTTGAGTCAATGTTTATTGATGAGTATTTTCCCAGCGCGGTGACAAAGCAGAAGCGCCAGGAATTTGCTAAGTTATATCAGGGCACCATGATCGTCAGAGAATATGCTGGAAAATTCAAAGAATTATCTGTCTACTCTCTCTCCACCATCTCAACGGAGCGAGATAAGTCCGAGAAATTTTATAATGGCCTTCGCCATGACATTCGGCAAGCCTTATCGATCTTGGACATCAAGATTTACAAGGAGGTTGTTGACAAGGCCATGAGCTTTGAACAAGAGAAGCTCTTACAAGAACAGCGAATGAATAAGGGCAAACGACCTGCCACATTTCCTCCACAAGGCTCACAACAGGGCAACAGGAAAAAGCCCTACTACAATCCAAACCCCGCCCTCCCAGCCCCGGTTTCGACGAATGCCGGCCCAACACCTGCGGCTGAACCTTTTAACTCTAACCACCAGGGTTTCCGAAATCATGGCCGTGGCGGTCGTTATGGACGAGGTGGCCGTAGCAACGGAAATGGCAGAGGTGGTGGCCGACACCACAATCAACAAGGCCAGCACAATAATCAGAATGGCCAGCACAACCATCAGCAGTACAGGCCGACTTGTTACCACTGCGGCCAGAAGGGCCATGTCAAACATCTTTGTCCGCACCTTCAGCAACCTATTCCTGCTATTCCAGTCCAACAAGCACCACCTGCTGCTAATGCCCAACCCAGGCCGACCCAGCAGAACCAGGGTCCACAGAATCAGGGCAGAGCATATGCCATCGCTCACCAACCCCTCCCAGACAATAATGTCGTCGAAGGTACCTTTCCTTTATTCAATACCATGGTGCATGTTTTGTTTGATTCAGGTGCTACGCATTCTTTTATATCATCAGTATTGGTAAGACATTTAGGCCTGCATCCTGAACCCGCAAACATCACACTCCATGTCACATCACCATTCGGATCGGGTACTGACGTGAATTTGCAGTGCTCTCGATGTGAGCTTCGAATGTCCGAACAGATAATATATGCCGATCTTTTTGTAATGGATTTTGAAGACTTCGACATCATCCTCGGCATGGACTGGCTGGCACCACTGAATGCAAAGATCGACTGTATGAACAAGCAAGTTCAGTTAACTTTGCCTACAGGAGAGTTTGTTAAGATTCAGGGCACAAGGCAATGGATACACAAATCAACAGTCGCCCTTCTCAAGTCACAACTTCGAGCGTTGTCTCTTGGTAACGACAATGAATCACCAGCTCTGTACCCTCCCGAAGTACGCGATGTTCCAGTCGTATCTGAATTCCCAATAGTTTTTCTTAATGACCTTCCTGGTCTACCTCCAGTTCGGGAATTCGATTTTGAGATCAACCTCATACCTGGGACAGGGCCTATCTCAATTCCACCATACAGAATGTCAAATGTTGAACTGGTCGAATTAGACGTACAACTTAAGGAATTAGAGAGTAATGGCTTCATCCGAAAGAGTTCATCACCCTGGGGCGCTCCAGTTCTGTTTGTTCGCAAAAAGGATGGTTCGTTACGACTTTGCATCGATTATCGCAAGTTGAATAACGTCACCATCAAGAACAGATATCCGTTGCCCAGGATCGATGACTTGTTCGACCAACTTAGAGATGCCAAATACTTCTCTAAGATTGATTTACGGTCTGGTTATCACCAACTCCGGATCCGAGAATCGGACATCACCAAAACAGCGTTCAGAACTCGTTACGGTCATTATGAATTCTTAGTTATGCCGTTCGGTCTAACAAATGCCCCTGCTGCATTCATGGATTTGATGAATCGCATATTCAGGTTATACTTAGACCGGTTTGTTGTAGTTTTTGTGGATGACATCTTGATATATTCCTCAACCGAGGAAGACCATAAAATACATTTGAAGATCGTCCTCCAGACCTTACAAAGACACCAACTGTATGCAAAGTTGAGTAAGTGCGAATTTTGGGCGCAGCGAGTTCAATTCCTCGGCCATGTGGTTTCAGGCAATGGCATTGAGGTCGATCCTTCTAAGGTTGAAGCCGTCTTAAACTGGAAGCAGCCTACCACTGTTACTCAGATTAGGAGTTTTCTTGGTCTGGCTGGCTATTACAGACGCTTCATCAAGGATTTCTCAAAGATTGCTGAACCTATGACCAAGCTCACTCGAAAAGACGTGCGTTTTATCTGGAATTCCGCCTGTGAAGCATCATTTCAGGAATTGAAGAAACGGCTCACGACAGCGCCTGTACTTATCACTCCAAGAAATGCAATTGGATTTTCATTATACACCGATGCCTCTCTCCAAGGCTTAGGTGCCGTACTAATGCAAGAAGGCCAAGTTGTTGCATATGCCTCCAGGCAACTGAAAATTCATGAGGGTAATTACCCAACGCATGACTTGGAACTTGCAGCTGTTGTGTTTGCACTGAAATTATGGCGTCATTACCTCTACGGTGAACGGTTCGAGGTCTTCTCAGATCACAAGAGTCTTAAGTACATATACACTCAGCGAGACCTTAACCTCCGCCAAAGACGATGGTTGGAATTCTTGAAAGATTATGACTTTCAACTCCAGTACCATCCCGGAAAGGCCAATGTTGTGGCTGATGCCCTGAGTAGAAAATCTTATGTTGCTTGCACTCTTAACTACGAAATGGGAAAGTTGACTACAGAGTTGGAGAACTTTAACCTACACCTGAACATAGAGGGACCAAGACCACGACTCTCTCAATTATCAGCTACCTCTGACCTTGTTCGCAAGATTTCAGCTACTCAAGCCAATGACCCTATGTTAATGGAGAAACGAGAACTTCTACTCAGCGGCCAAGACCTTCCTCATTGGTCAGTCTCTGACGACGGCGCCGTTTTCTATAAAAAACGTCTTTGTCTTCCGAACGATCCCGAGGTTCGGAAAGACGTGCTTACTGAGATGCACTGTTCGAGATACGCTATGCATCCTGGGGGTGACAAGATGTACCAGGATGTCAAGCGACAATTCTGGTTTTCTGGAATGAAGACGGCCATTGCAGACTTCGTTGCTCGATGTCTTGTTTGCCAACAAGTTAAGGCAGAACGAAGACTTCCCTCTGGCCTTCTCCAACCGTTACCTATTGGAGAATGGAAATGGGAGAACATCGCAATGGATTTTGTTACAGCATTACCTCGAAATAATAAAGGGCAAGATGCTATCTGGGTTATCATTGACAGACTTACCAAGTCTGCACACTTCTTGCCACTAAAGTTCACGGATAATCCCGCCAAACTTGCAGAACTCTATGAAAGAGAGATCGTACGCCTTCATGGCATACCACTCACGATCGTTTCTGATCGAGACCCTCGATTCACATCCAACTTTTGGCAAACTTTTGGGTTCTAAGATCACTATGAGCACAGCCTTCCACCCTCAGACTGATGGGCAGTCAGAACGGCTTATCCAAATCTTAGAAGACATGCTACGATGCTGCATTTTGGACTTTCATGACGGATGGGCAAAGTATTTGCATCTAGCTGAGTTTGCATACAACAACAGCTACCAAACTAGTATCGGCATGGCACCATACGAGGCTCTCTATGGTCGGCCTTGCAGATCTCCGGTATGCTGGTTAGATATGGCAGACCGACCGCAGTTGGGCCCTGAACTAGTTCAAGAGACTTCTGAGAAGATCACACTAGTAAAGGAACGACTTCGTGTTGCACAAAGTCGACAGAAGAGCTATGCTGACAAACGACGACAGCCTCTAGAATTTGATAAAGGGGACTTTGTTTTTCTGAAAGTCCAGCCCACACGAGGTGTCAAACGCTTTGGGATCAAAGGCAAGCTCTCCCCGCGGTATATCGGTCCATTTCCGATCATGGAACGTATTGGCAAACTTGCTTATCGTCTGTCCCTTCCATCATCCATGCCTAAGGTTCATCACGTTTTTCACGTATCTATGCTTCGCAAGTATCGTCCTGATCCTTCGCATATCATCCCTTTAGTCGAGGTTCGGGTTGAGGAAGGAAATACGTATCAGGAGAAAGCAATCCAGATTTTAGATAGAAAAACTCAAGAACTACGGCGCCGTAGCATACCACTTGTGAAAGTGCTCTGGGATCACCACGGCGTCGAGGAAGCAACATGGGAACTAGCATCAACAATTAAACAAAAATACCCTGAATTATTTTCTAGCACCAACTGATGAAGTGATACGTTGTACTATTTTCACTTATCAATATCAGGATGAAACATTGTTTACACCTATCTTGATACATTGTTTCACTTCAATAACTACCAGATGTCTGAACATAATATCAATGGATAGAGTCTTACACACATGCTGTGGCCTCATTCACAGCCTGCGGCTACTTCTCAAACCGCCAACCCCCATCACTACTTGACTTGATTTCGAGGGCGAAATCCCTTTAAGGGGGGTAGAGTGTAATACCCTGTATTTCACAAAAAAAAAAAAAAAAAAAAAAAAAAAAAAAAAAATTACTATTTGAAATTTTTACTATTTGGGCAACGCCCGAACGTTCAGGCGCCTGCCAGAACGTTCAGGCGCCTGCCAGAACGTTCAGGCGGCATGCCAGAACGTTCAGGCGCCTGCCAGAACGTTCAGGCGCCTGCCAGAACGTTCAGGCGCCATGCCAGAACGTTCAGGCGCCTGCCAGAACGTTCAGGCGCCATGCCAGAACGTTCAGGCGCCTGCCAGAACGTTCAGGCGCCATGCCAGAACGTTCAGGCGCCTGCCAGAACGTTCAGGCGCCTGCCAGAACGTTCAGGCGCCATGCCAGAACGTTCAGGCGCCTGCCAGAACGTTCAGGCGCCATGCCAGAACGTTCAGGCGCCTGCCAGAACGTTCAGGCGCACAAAATCTCTATATAAGAAACCTCCTCATTCTCATTTCTCACACCAAACCAAAATCACCTTCTCTTGGGATTTTCTTCTCCTTTCCACGCCTTCTAAGTTTTTAGTTTTTGAGACTCTCTAATCGAGACTCTCGGTGCGGTGCAACAAAGTTCTGTCCGGAGGAAAGCGCCAGATCTGAAAGCGGTGCAACGAAGTTCTGTCCGGAGAAAAGCACCAGATCTGAAGGTGGGGAACGAAATATAGGTTTGCGTGTTTTATAACTTTTATTAAAGTTTACATTCAATTATTGTTATATCTACTATTCATTTACACTGCATTATGTCAATAATGTTATGACCTGAATGTGATAACTTTGCACGTCGTGATACCGACCCTGATAAGGTTCACTAGGCGTTGCCAAAGTCAGTCTAAATGTCAAGAAAGACCAGACCAGTAGACTAGACCAGTTCATGCATTGGCATCATACATATCACCACCTAGGGACGTATATGGTTTATGACTCATAGAATAGTTAGAAGCATTGCTCACTATTCATATTATTTCTCTGGAGAGGGACGTACATGTGAACCTGGCTACGCTGGGGAGGGACATGTACGTGAATCCAGAGCATTGTTCCTGAGGAGGGACGTACAGTGAGAACCTGGCTTCGCCCGGGGAAGGACACCAGTACGTGAACTCAGGCGATGTACGATCATCAAACCATTAGTACGTGACGGTGTCATGCATACATACATATTGATTGATTATGATGCTTACATGTGTATTTAAGATATTTGATATTGAAGTATGCTTTATTAATTGTTATACTCATGCACTATTTACCCACTGAGCGCGTTAAGCTCACTCCAATATTATCAAATCTTTCACAGGAAATTAGGGTGGACTGGGTGCAGGTTGTGGGGCCCACATTTTGTACCCTTTGTATGATTCATTGGGGATTTTGGGAGTATGTTCCCTTGACCATTTTATGTACAAAAATATTCTGAATTATGAAATCAGATTTGTACTGTGTACTGTATTTCCGCTGCGTACTCTGTTATTACCATTATGATTGTTCCAAATGCGCGCCCCGTCCGTGAGTGTACCGCCGGTTTAGGCGCGTCCGGGCGGGGTGTGACAATACGAAAATTTGCTAATGGTATGACTAGCTGGTTTGAATAAAATAGTTCATCAACCACTTTTTTTTTTTTTTGGGAAGTTTCTACCTAAGCGCTAACTGGGATATTTTCCTTTGTTGTTAATCTTCTAACGTAACGACAAACGAATGAGCTGATCCTGTATCAAATAATACTTTGACCGAGGAGTTATATAAAAGGAAACATACCTTCCACTACCACATTGTTCCCGTTTTCCTCCCCTATGACCGCATATGCTCGGCCTTGTTGTTGTTGAACTTGCACTTGATTATCAAGTCTTTGTGGTGGTGGCATGGTTTGTTGGTTCATTGCGATTTGTGGGCGTCCTTGGTAAGGCTCGAAGTTTGTTTGATAACAATTTTGGGAAATGTGACCCGCTTGTCCACACCTATAACATTTTCTTGGATCAGAATTTTGGCCAAGTTTCAACTGTGGCCCTTCTCCTTGTGTGAGGTTGTTGGTGTGTGCTGGCTTTTGTCCCGAGGTGGCCGAAATTCCGTTGTGTTGGAATTTCCTAACATTATCTTGTTCCTGGAAGTTATTGTTTTTTTTTCCCGTATTCCTTCTTTGTTGTTGTTGCTGTTGTTCTTGCTCAAATTGCATTGCTCAATTTACTACTTCATGGTAGTTGTCCATTTCCAAAATAGATAACGCCTGCCTCAACTGGGGTCGTAAGCCATAAAATAATTTCTCGGCTTTGTCTCTTTCATTGGAAACCGTTGAGAGAGAAAAAATTGACAATTCCACAAACTTGGAAGAATATTCTTGTACTAACATTTGTCCTTGATAAAGTCTGGCGAATTCCGGTCGTTTTTGTCTTTTTACAGCTTTTGGAAAATATTCCTCTACAAATATTGCTTCAAATTCCATCCATGTCATTGTAGCAACATTTGCATTTGGATCTTCCTTCACTGTTTTCCACCAGCTATTCGCAAGTCCTACTAGTTGATATGTTGCCAAAGGTATTTTTCTTCCTTCAAGAATTCTCATTGCTTCGAAGGCTTTCTTTGTTTCATCCGACCATTGTTGTGCTGAATCCAAGTCAGGTTTTCCTTCAAATGTCAAAGCTTGTAGTCTCTTGAATTTCATAATTTGTCGTGTCTGGTAATCCTCGTCACTTCTCAAAGTGTTATCGTATGACGGTTGACTTTTCAAATGGTGGTCCAAAGCGGCTCACATTCGCGAATCCATATAATTTGCAAACTTCTCAAAGAACTTGTTCATTTGTTGCGTTGTCGATGGTGGATGCTCCTCTACCATTGATGACAATAATTGATCTTCTATTGGTGTTTGACCCGTTGCATTTGTCTCAGTTGGTTGTACCGGTGGTGTCATTTCAGTCTGCATTCGTTCTGGGCTGAGATTAATGGTTCTTTGTCTGGTTTTATTTTGTCTTCTTGTGTATGTCAACATTCTGCTATAAAATCAATAATTCTTAAATTAAATCCTCATTTACCTAAATAGGTTTCCACCTAGCTTCTAGGTGTTTGGGTATTAGGGTTTTCCCAATCTTGATTGACTTACAAAGGTGGTTTAATAAAACATAAAACAATGTTAGAATATACTTTTAGAATATAATTTGAAAATTCATTTATTCTTTGAAAAATATTCAAGGGTATTTGCAATTATATATTCATTGTCGAAATCTTTCCTTCTGTAAGTTGGACCAAGACTGGTACTATATCGGTACAAAACATTATACAATATTACCTAATCTGCAAGTAAGTGGTAAAACTAAGGTATAAAAGGTATCCTTCTAACTCATTCGTCCCATTCCTTTGAGTTAGACAATATAATTTATAGCTTACTTTTTTCACTACTCACCAATCGCGGTCATAGGAAGTTCGTTCCTCAAATTTTTAATTCCAACACATATTTTGAATGTCTCATTCCATTCAAAATATTGCCAAAACTGAAATCTCTAATTCACAAAATTTCCATCATTCATAGTCTTACATAACAAACAAGATAGAAAATAGCTAATTATTATTAATAATACTAGAATTTGGATTTTCCTAGTAGAAGCTACATTTTTTTTTTTTTTTTTTTTTTTTCATTCTCTTCTTTCGTATTTTTGCTAAAGTTTAAGTGCCTTGATGTTTGATTGGTTATTTATATATAGATTTTTTTTCATTGGGAACCATACCAAATCTGCGTGGTTCCTTTTCTTCCTTCAACTTCTTCTTTTGTTGATTAAGGTATATTGGCAAATATACCCATTAAAGATTATTGGTATTATTATTACTATTATTACTATTATTGTGTATTATTATATATACATTTATTAAAAGTCTTTTCTAAATATACATATATATATATATATATATATATTATCCACGTGCACGTGGCTGCAATTGTGCCCAGCAATGGCTGGATATGGGTCTTTGACTCAGCCGTAGTATATTTTTTTATTTTTTTATTTATTTTTTATTTATCCTCCAGCAACATCTTCATCTCCTTTTTACAGTTTCTTTTCCTGCGCCTTTTTTGTTATTGATTTATTTTTACTTTTATTTTTATTTCGGCGTTTCTAACGGCAATGTTTAGAGTTCCTCTTCTCCAATCTCTTCTTCTTTCTTTTCAAGTTTTTCTTTTTCTTTTTTTTTAAGCCTTCAGCTTTGAATTAAATTCAAAGTTCAAGCCGCAACTTCCAATTTATTTATTTATTTATTTATTATTTTTTCTTTTATCCTCCTTTAACGGCTTCTCCTTCTTCGTCTCTGTGTCATCTTCTCCAGCATTTCCAGCAACTCGACCTCTTCCCTTCTTCCATCTCTTCTTCTTCCTTTCGTTCTTATTTCTAACTTTCGTTCTTATTAAATTTCTACACTCACTTTTCTAATACACTTATAGAGATGTGATATACATCCATTTTAATGTATCATTCACCATTTTTCCGACACTTAATAAAAAAATTACTACGTTATAACGGTGTTCATCGAACTTGACGCGCGCGAAGATTCCTGATGCTGAAAGATTACCACATTTTGTCGTATTTATCCGCCGTTTCAATGTATCCATTGAAGATCGTCACGGTTACCATTACTTTACAACACCCTAATTTATATTTTTTTTATTTTTCCTCTCCATACTCGTCCTTTTGATCTAAATATAAATAGTCATAATGTTAAAATTACGCTAACACGTACACAAATTAAATACATAAATATACTAAATTTTTTAAAGTGTTCTTTTATTAATATCACATTAGTATATATATACACATATACAAATAACTGTTAAAATCATTTTATTATAAAACTCCGTTGCCTCATTTTTATTAATTTTATATTTTTGTACTTATTATATATATATATAATAACAGAACGTATAATACTATATCTATATATTATATATTATATTATATAAACTTTGTATATATAATATATATAAATATATGATTACTTACAAAAGCTTATTTAACAACGTAGCTTATATATATATATAGACAAAATTCAAATGTGCTCACGACCCGTACATCTTCTTGCATCTTTTCTTATGCTCTCTATCAGTAGCAACACCTACGTATTGCACGATTTGTTTCCTGAGATATAATAGGGAGGGTGAGCTAAAAGCCTAGTGGTCATACCTAATAGTTTCCACGCATTATACCTATCAATAGTATATAATTTAAGCATAACAAACACGCATCACAAATGTAACAATCATAACATCAAAATTTACATATATGAAAAGCACGTGCACGAGAATATGTATAGAACGCATGTGCATGAATGATTTCTTTTGCACTGAGCAGGATAAATCAAAACTCAAAGATTGCATTTAGCACATAGTATGTGTCAATCTCACCTAAAGATTGTATTTAGCACACAATACGGGCCAATCGCACTCAAATTCATATGCAAAAATACGTACATGATGTAGGATGAATACAACACTATAGAAACGAGTAATACGAGCAAACCTCGAGAATTATCCTACCTTAATTTTGCTAGGGTCTCCCTGCTGTTAAAATTTATTCAGAATCTTTCTACTGAAACTCTTTTTCTCAGAGAGTGAAACTGAAACAAAATTTAACTTAACCCCTAGCCCCTTATTAATAGGAGCCCAAAAATTTATGTTCACATTTTGCCCTCAATCATTTCTGATAATTACAAGTAGGCAAAATTATTATTTCACCCTCAGTGTATATTACCATTCTGCCCTCGGTGTAAAATTACCGTTTTGCCCTCGGTGTAAATTACAGTTCTGCCCTTGGTGTAGATTTATCTTTTTGTCCTTAGTTGTTTCTAGTATTTACAGGTTGGATAAATTTATCTAATTGCCCTCGCGCTTTAATGATATTTCCCAATTAGTTGTTTCTTTGTAAGATTCTAGGATTGTGTATTTTGTGGTATTACAGATCGAACCTAATATTTTTGGGTTTTTTTTCGAGGATATGGCCATTCTAGAAAATTATGATGGTTGTCTAACTTGTTTGTTGATGTTTTTTGTGATTTTCGACGCAATTTGTATACCGAAGCACTGTTAACCTTTGTATTGTTGCCTATCAGTGGAAAACGGTACATTGACATTCAAATGAGGTGAAAGGTACGTCAAAATAGGCTCATATCTCTTCAAGGGCCATGAATGTATAATTAACACCTGAATATCCTTAAAAAAAATTAAAAATATGAGGTTCAGTCGGACCCAACAAAACCTAATACATAGGTTCGGTCCCGTCCAACTGAACCTTCTGTTATAGGTTCGGGCACGCAGGCCCGAACCGATGATGATTTTTTGTTTCATTTAAAACCTAGAATACACAAAAAAAAATCACAAAAAACTCATCAAAGATTGTCAAACTCAATTTGAAGGTGGTTTGAGTTAGGGTTCATTTTTGGATGAGAAATATGAGAATAACGGCGTCGATCATGTTGATGAAGAAGAACGTTTGTGGATTGAATACCGAAGAAGAAGAAGAAGAAGAAGAACCGAGGGAGTAGATCAAGGGAAGAAGAACATCAATGGGGTTTAAGGTTTGTTAGAGAAGAGGAAACGAAGAGGGAAAGGGAGTTTTTTTTTTTTAATGAGGTCACTTTATGAAGTTTTAGGCATTTTTTTAGGGTAAAAAAAGAGGGTAACAATTAGGTGGGGTAGCAAAAGTAAATGTGGTATGGAGAGTAATACTTGTGGTATATTTAGATGTTCCCTAGTAAAAATATCTGCGAGTTGATCTTTAGTTCCAATGTGAACAAGCTTCACATCACCGTTTTGCACATGATCCCTTAAGAAATGATGACGAATTTGAATATGTTTAGTTCTGGAGTGCAGTACGAGATTTTTTTATATATTGATAGCGTTTGTATTGTCACACAATATGTTGGTGCAACCAACATGAATTTGGTAATATTGAAGTTGTTGCTTTATGTATAAAACTTGAGAACATCAACTACGAGCTGCAACATATTCAGCCTCAGCTATGGATAATGCCACTGAATGTTGTTTTTTACAGAACCTGGAAATTAAAGAATTTTCTAAGAAATGACAGAATCCAGAGATACTTTTTTTATCTATAAGACTCCCGGCATAGTCAGAGTCTACATAGCATTTTAGTTCAAATGATGTACCTTTAGAATACCAAATTCCAAGATCAGTTGTACCATTAATGTGTCTAAAGACTCGTTTGACACATTTTAAGTGTGATTCTTTTGGATTGGACTGAAATCTTGCACATAAACAAACACTGAACATGATATAAGGTTTGCTTGCTATAAGATAAAGTAAACTTTCAATCATACTTCTGTATAATTTTGGATCTATAGGTTTTCTTTTATCATCATCTCGTTTAACTGCCGAATTGCAAGAAGAGTTTATAGATTTCAAATTATTCATCTGAAATTTCTTAGTCATTTCCTTAGCATACTTTGATTGGCTTATAAAAGTTCCATCAAACATTTGTTTGGTTTGCAAACCAAGAAAATATGTAAGTTCTCTCATCATATTCATTTCGAATTCATCTTGCATTAGCTTAGAAAACTCTCTACACAAATCTTTGTTTAATGCACCAAATATGATATCATCCACATATATTTGAATAATAAGCATATCATCATTCTGGTGTTTGATAAACAAAGTTGGATCAAGTTTTTCTTTTTGAGATTTGCAATCTAAAATAAATGAACCGAGTCTATCATACCAAGCTCTAGGAGCTTGTCTGAGTCCATATAAAGCCTTGCGGAGTTTGAATACATGTTCCGGGTTATGAGCATCCTCAAAACCTGGAGGTTGTTCCACATATGCCTCTTCATTGATGTAACCATTTAAAAATGCACTTTTTATATCTATTTGGTATAAGGGAAAGTTTTTGTAATAAGCATAGGCAAGTAACATTCTAATTGTCTCTATTTTTGCTACTGGAGTAAAGGCTTCCTCGAAGTCTATGCCTTTTCTTGATTGTACCCTTGTGCAACCAATCTATGATTGGCTAGACTTAGCCAATCCAAATCCAACCACAAAAGCACTAGAATGCCACCAATACACTCCTATGCACCTCAACCTTCAATTGGCTTAATTGGGGACAATTGGATCAACAACAAATCCTGCACAATCATAGGTTCATTCATTCATCAAAATCAGTCCAATCACATGATAATAAACATGATTTAAATCCCAATTTACTAGCTAACATTAGACTCTAACAAGGTCGTACCAATGAGCTAACCATTATAGCTCAATCTGAATAGTTCCATGATCACTGTTTACTATTTATTATTCACTGTTCACTATTCACTATTCACCAAAACCCAAATTTGATTTCTACACATACTACTCAATATCCAGAAACTTATGTCAAAATGTTTAGAATCATCTAATCCTTGGCCAAGGGATTAAAAACATTAAACCTAGAAAAACATAAATAAACTAGTAACTTTATTGATAATAATCAAACAATAAAACCTACAGCATAATATCAAGTTTGGATCGATCTACACCTCTAGATAAAAGATTTAGTTCATAACTAAAGACATAAAAGCATGAAATAATATGATGAACATAAATCTAAACCCAGAAAAGTAAGGTAGAAGGTAGAAAAGTGTAGGAGAATCTTCAACAATCTTCAAGCTTGATCTTCTTCTCCGTTTCAAGCCCTAACCGTCTTGCCTTCATTCTCCCCTATATTATCTTTTGAAAACCCTAAACAATGGTTTTTATAGAGCCACAAGTCCATAGAAAGTTGCAATAAGAAACTTCAAATCGAACTAAGAAATTTTGCAACAAAATTAGAAGGTTTCTAATTATGTCGCACCTCCGCTTTCTTCCTCTCCGTTTTCCTCTTGTTTTCCACTCCATATCCCCCTAAAAACCCCTCATCTTGTAGTATTTCAAGTAAGGAAGAAGTAGAAACAAACCGTGTCCAATTCGAAGTTAAATTGAAAAAGTTCTGGTCAAAACCCCAAAGTCACACAATTTCTATTTTGTGTCTGTTCCCCGACGCCGTAACGCCCACAATGGGTGTCGTGGCGCCCACTCACTATTTTTTTCTGCTCATTTTTGTGGACTTAGCCATTTTTTTCATGCCTTCTTGACTTGTTTTGATCTTATACCTTTCTTCCAACTTCTTGTATATGTTTCTATCATCCAAATTGACTTTCTACTCATCAAAATACCTACAAAACAAAATCAAATTAAGTAAGTATTATGCTTTTATAATCTCATGAACTAACCTATAAAAATCTAAATCGAAATAATGCAAAAACACAAAAACTTGACTAAACTATCAAATAACCAATTTTATGATAAACCAACATAATATATGAACTAAACACCATAAAATTCGACTAAAACATGCCTCAAAACACATACTAAATACCTACTTATCAACGACCAATCGTGCACGACACATGCAAAGTGGTAAAAGGCCACAGACAATTATTGAAAAAGGCTATGGCCAATCTCGAAGGCTACAACCACTTAGAAATGAAATACTACAGGAAATTGCCAATAAACTGCTACAACCACTTAAAAATGAAAGGCTACAGCCAATTGTCAACAAAAGGCTACAACCACTTACAAGTGAGATATTACGACTGATCGATATCAAAGGCTATCAATAAAAGGCAATGGCCGATTCTTGACAAAAAGATAAGGCCACTTACAAACGAAAAGCTATGTTTGATCATCATCAAAAGGCTACGACCACTTACAAGTGGGAGTCTACGATCGACTATCACCAACAAAAGCTACGATCACTTACAAACAAAAGGCTAGGACCGATCATCAACAAAGGGCTACGATCAATCAAAAACTCTACAGTCGATTATTGAAAAAGGCTACGACAAATTATCAAGGCCACACACCCCAAACAAATGGTTACAACCCCCAATTCATCAAGGCCTCAGAATACCAGAACTTTGGGGTTTGCAACTAGTGATCCTTCAAATGAAATGATAACAATGTAATGCCAAGTTAGGAAATGCCTTATGATCAACACACACCTCCACATAACAAGTGGAATGACCAAACAACAAACCCTAAATCAAACAAGGTCGTTACAACCTTGACAAACACTCTTGCAACACAAAACTAAAAGAACATCAAAACATAAATACACACTTCACTAGTATTAAACCAACATGGAAGTTCATAGCACAAGTTGAAACCTAAACACCAAGTACATTGTTGAATAAAAGGAAAACTATCTTTTGCGACGTCATTGTACCTCGAAGAAACAAAACTTTAGTTTGTAACTTGCATTTACTTGACTTAGAAAAACGAGAATTGCATTGTTCATCACAAAGATAGAAACCACAAATACCAAGCAACGTCTATAATAAAAAAGAGAAGATAGATGTAAATAGCACAAACTTCACACTAGACAAACGTAAAACCAACTTCAAAAAACCATACAGTTTAGGATGTTTAAAGCATTAACATCCAAGATTAAAGGGGTTAGAGGCTCAAGACAACTAACCCACCAAATAAGTTTTACAAAAATGCTAGGCCAACATGGAACCTGGCCACAAAACAAACAAAGACCTCCTAGCACCTTGAAAACTCATTTTTACATTACACGTTTGAATTTGAAGTTTAACACTTGTTCGTCCCTCGCTTAGGTCCAACAAGGTCATATGATATTGCTCACTAAGAAAAATAACATTACTAAAACAAGTGATTTAGAAAATAAAAGAAAAACTTGATTAATTGAGTTTAACCAAGAAGTCATGGCATCAACAAAAAAAAACTTCTCATGAGATAGCCTAAGTGCATGAAACATGATCTTAAACGACTTAGGAAAGTCGTAAAGATTCCAACATTGCTGCAAACTATTAACTAGATCGACACTCGAGTGATGAGCACTCCAAATCTTCACTTCAACACGCTCGTCAAGGGCTTACTATTATACTCAAAATTAACTTACTCCTCCAAGTCATAAACAAAGTTTGAAGAAAGCATTATCCTGATAGCATGTGCCAATCATTGAGTGTTTTCAGTTTAGTTTATATAAAAGAATGGTAATAGAGTGCTCAACACTCTCTGCTACTTCCAAATCATTGCAACATGGAGCATTGAGCTCTCTTGCCGCGGGTGACAGTAGAGGGCAAGTAGAAAAATATGAAGTGAAAAGATGGGGTTGATTCTCCTTTTCTTTATTTTCTTCTTTCGTACTCTCCTTCTCTTTTTTTTTTTCTTTCTTCTTCAATTTTTTTCAAAAAGAAATGTTTTCCTTACGCCCAAAATCTTTACTACATTCTTACTCAGCTTACATGTTAATTGAAAACGTCAGCAGAGTTGAAATGTCAACAATCTATTAAATGGGGTGGATTAAATGTGGAGTGAATTTAATAATCTCTGCAACCCATTGCCTTCTCGAGAAAAAACAACAAAAAAACCTATTGCCCTAATATGAACTCTAGCGTCTTTGTGGATTTTGAAGGAGATTTTACTTGCTTCAGGCTAATGGGTTTTGCCATGAGTAGATTAAGGTCGGATTGTTCGAACTTAATGGTTACGAGTTGGAAAACATGTAGCCACGGTAACTAAGAGATGTTGTTGCTGCTATTGGCTGGATCTGAACTTGAATATGCTAGTCTAAAGGTGAGTAACCATTAAATTCTAACAAGCCAAAATGCTCATGAGGTAATTGTTGGATATGGCTCAAGAATAGTGATGGAAACATTTTAGAGTTGTAAAAGTTGGATTTGGAAGAAAGGTTTAATAAGAAAGGAAAAAGTGAAGAAGAAGGAGAATTATAAGAAAGGCTTAAAGAATAAGGGGATGAATATACAATACAGAGAAGTCGTTCAACAAAGCACCTTTTGTAAAAGGTTCAAATGCTTTCACATGCTCTCTCCGTCAGATTTGATAACATAGCTTTGTCGCAGCTGTATATATCTACAACTATTGTTATGCTTGCTATCTCAAGTAAATTAACAAATTTTATCTACAAAAAACAAAGAGACTAAGACCCACCCTTTTCTTGCTCAAATTAAACTGTTACAAATAAACAAGACATACCTTTGAACTTTCATTCTATAATTTTTTTCGTTTCTTTTATTATTTTTAATTCAATATCCTGAAGATTCAACTTGAGTGGAAGAAAAACAAAACCTCTGCCTCACCAAGTTTAAAATTCTATAGACTAGAGAAGAAATATTCAAGAGCTATTTCAATAACAATGATATTCATGGTTGCCCTCTGACGAGAGGATGCCGCCCATCATCGTGAACGTTGCGTAGTTTTCTTTCAGGACTATCTAACGATATCATCTCCTGACTTCCCCCATTCATCTCTTTCTCATCAATTCTTCTAAATCTTCTTCACAGACTTGGTTTTCAATCGATTCTCACTAACTGTCCTAATCTCCCGTTTTCTCCTTTGATATGGAGGAAATCCAAACCATCCTCAACCAATTCACGCTTAAAGGTGAAGAAGGCGAGGAGGTGCAAATTGAAAATGAGATAAAATTGGTGGATGTGGAAGCTCGCAAGCTTAGCTTAATGGGCCATCTTCATACAATCAAGACTTTTAACTGAAATTGGTTGAATGATAGCCTTCTCAGCACCTAGTCAGTATCATCGAACGTAAGAATAACAGAGGTGGAAACTAATATGTTAAGATTTTTTTTTTTCGATTTGTTTGCCCACAAGCAATGAAGTTTGTATTAGAAAATGGGTTGTGGTTTTTTAATGGGTATCTTTTTCTTGTGAAACCTTGGAAACCATCCATTGACCTTAGATCAATAACCTTTCCTACCTATAAATTTGGGGTGCAATACATGATTTGCCACTAGATTGTCATGGGAAGGAGGCAGTTGCTCGAATTGGCCAAAGGGTTGGAACAATAATCAAAGTTGAAGAAGGACATCATAAGGACGTAATCGAGTAACAAAAATTCATGAAAGTCAGGGTGGAGATTAGTATAGACAAGCCATTGCTTCGGGGTATCATTCTGAATAATGAAAGAAGGAAACATTGGGTATGGCTCAAATATGAAAGATTTACTAAGTTTTGTCATTCTTGTGGTCGATTGAGCCATGAAACTTCAAGTTGCTAATTTTTCGAACCCTCAAACCCTTAGACAATGAGATTAATGAAAAAAGATGTGTATGGCAATTGGATGAAGGCCACTTCAATGCCATCTAGAATGCCACCCATGCAGAAAAGGAGCCTGAGCAGTAGTTCACCAAAATTGACATAGCCAAGAAAGTGTTGGTCCACCTCATTCAAAGAGGGCGGCCAGCATATGTCAAATAGGGCGGCCAAATGCAATTGAATAGTCAACAAAAGATGGCTGCGTGGGCTGAACAAACAAATTAAGAAAATGCCCCTATTTGAGCTCTATAAATAGAGCCCTTTCTTCATTCTTGAAAATCCTGAGAGATCAAAATTCTAGAGATCTAATCTGAGAGATCCAGAGAGCTTCAAAGAGAGTTTCTTTGAGAAGAAAAAAATGTGAGCCAATTTGTGAAGTTTTACCTACAAATTGAAGATACATAGTTATTGTATTTTTGTAAGAGATCCACCGAAGGGTGAAGTTTGTAATCCCATTTTATTATAGTGGAAGTTTTTAAGCGGCCTACGGATCCCATGGTTTTTACCTCTTTTTTGAGGGTTTTCCACGCTATTGTTGGTGTTATTTTGTTCTATTTTAGTTTGGGAAATGATCCTGAGTTTGTGGAATTGATTTCTTTCAAACCATCAATTTTTCCAACAAAGTGGTATAAGAGACGGGGTCGTTTTCAGCGAAGGTACTGTTCACACATATAGTACTATTCACGTATACGACATTGTTTTGTCGGCAGGTACTATTTGAAATAGTGAATAGTAATACTATTTATAGAGTACTATTTACAAAGTAGTATTCACATAATACTATTCACAGGGGGCACTATTCATTGAATACTATTTACAAAGTACTATTTATCGCTGAAAAGTGTCAAGCTTCGTGAAACCTGTTGACTAACGACTAAAATGGAGGAGAGCACAGACAATGTGAGCACAGGCAATATGATCAAGTTGACTGCATTTAATTATGCAATTTGGAAGCCGAAGATGGATGATCTTTTATACATTAAAGATCTGTGGAAGCCGATTGTAATGTCGAAGGAGAAAGCCGTGACTACAACTTCGACAGATGACAAGACACCAAAAACAACCAGCACAGACGCTGACTGGGCCGTGCTGAACCGAAAGTGTGCTGCTCAAATCAGACAATGGATCGACAAGAGCATTTTCCAAAATTTTGCTAATGAACACGATGCTTACGTTCTTTGGCAAAAGTTGGAGAAAATGTATGCGAGGACAACCACACAGAATAAAGCTAATCTGATGCGACGATTAGTCAATTTGAAGTATAAAGATGGAAGCAGCGTATCGGAACACATGAGCGAGTTCCAAGGCATTGTAGATCAACTCAACTCTATGAAGATGACCGTAGATGACGAGCTACAAGCGTTGTTGTTGCTGAGTTCTCTACCAAAAAGTTGGGACACTCTAGTTGTGTCAGTTAGTAACTCAGCTCCTGACGATAAGCTTACTATGGATATGGTAAAAGACAGAATGCTGAACGAAGAGTTTCGACGAAAAGACGATGGATATACTCCTGAAACTGAATCACTTGTCATAGAAAAACAAGGCAAGCAAGAATGGCACGGAAGAAGTAAAAGCAGAAATCCACGTAACCAAAGTCAGCGAAAAGGACGCTCGAAGTCCAGATCGTGGCATGACAAGAAGTGGCATCACTGCGGCAAGCCCGGACACTTCATTCGAGAATGTCGAAAGTTAAAGGCAGAACGATCCAGAAATCAAGAAGCAGAAACCCGAACAAATGACACCACAACTCTCACTGAAGAAGTTGTCATTGTTCGAGATGCTGATTATGTCAACCTTGCATGTCAAGACTCTACATGGGTAGTTGACTCAGTTGCTTCCTACCATGTTACCTCACGACAAGATTTCTTCTCAGCCTACACTCAAGGTGATTTCGGACGAGTGAGGATGGGAAATGATAATGCATCTAAAATTATCGGCATCGGTAATATTTATTTAGAAACTAACCTTGGATGCAGGTTACTCTTGAAATATGTGAGACATATTCCTGATATCCGCCTCAATTTGATCTCCACCGGAATGCTTGATGACGATGGCTACAATAATAACTTTGGTGAAGGAAAATGGAAGCTCACCAAAGGTAACTTGGTAGTAGCCAAAGGCAAGAAAGATACATCACTCTACCTCACAGAAGCTAAGCTGTGTAGAAGAGAAGTAAATACCATGAGGAAAGAAGTTCCCACCGAGTTATAGCATAAGCGGCTCGGCCACATGAGTGAAAAGGATCTCAAAATTCTTTCCAAGAAGGAGCTTTTGCCAGGAATGAAAGGTACATCTTTACGTACTTGTGTTGATTGTATTATGGGTAAACAACACAGAGTTGCATTTCGTAGTTCCCCACCATCTAGAAAGGCAAATATTTTAGATTTAATACACACAAATATCTGTACAATGAGTTGTAAGTCACTAAGAGGCGCTCATTATTATGTGACTTTTATTGATGATCACTCTAGAAAAGTGTGGGCCTTTGCTTTGAAAACTAAAGATCAAGTGCAGGAAGTTTTCAAGCAATTTCATGTAAAAGTTGAGAGAGAAACTGGCAGACGTTTGAAGTGTGTACGTTCAGACAATGGCGGTGAGTATCGCGGATCATTCGAAGAGTACTGCAGAAGTTTCGGCATCAGGCTGAAAAAATCGGTACCAAAGACACCTCAACACAACGGTGTCGCAGAGAGGATGAATGAAACCATTTGTAAAAGAGTCATATGTATGCTCTCAAATGCAAAACTGTCAAACTCCTATTGGGGGGAGGCAATGAGAACAACAGTCGATTTAATCAACCTTTCTCCATTAGTTCCACTGAACTACGACGTACCAGAAAAGGTTTGGACGGGGAAAGACGTTTCTTACAAACACTTGAAAGTATTCGGTTGCAGAGCATTTGTTCACATCCCTCAAGACGAGAGGTCCAAGCTGGATGGAAAAGCGAAGCAGTGTATCTTTGTGGGATATTCCCATGAAGAATTCGGCTACAGATTTTGGGATCCTGTCAACAAAAGGATTGTCAGAAGCAGAGACATGGAGTTTCTTGAAGATCAGACGATCGAGGACTTTCAGAAACCTGAGAAGCCACAATCAGATGAAATTCCAGTTAATCTGGAACCAGTCTCTCCACCACCAAATCCAGATGACAAGGGAGCTGCACCAGATACTGATGATGATGTTCCACCAGCTCAAAGTTCAGAACCAGAACAAGTTCCTGAACAAGTCCAACCAGAAGCACAGGTAAGGAGATCCACCAGAGAGCGACAACCAAGTCAAAGATATTCTCCTAGCAACTATGTGATGCTCACTGATGGGAGAGAATCGAAGAGCTATATCGAAGCTATCACTGACCAGCATAAGACTAAGTGGATGAAAGCCATGCAAGAAGAAATGAAATCTCTGCATGAGAACCACACATTTGACTTGGTGAAATTATCGCAGGGAAAGAAAGCCCTCAAGAACAAGTGGGTGTACAGGATCAAAAGCGAAGAAGGTAGCTCGCAACCTCGATACAAAGCAAGATTGGTTGTGAAAGGATTCGAGCAGAAGAAAGGTTTTGACTTCGATGAAATCTTCTCACCAGTGGTAAAAATGTCTTCAATCCGAGTTGTTCTTGGCTTGGCAGCTAGTCTTAATATGGAGGTTGAACAACTTGATGTAAAAACCGCATTCTTACACGGTGATCTTGACGAGGAAATCTATATGGAGCAGCCCGAAGGTTTCCAAGACAAAAGAAAAGAGAAGCTGGTATGCAGGCTAAAAAAAATTCTGTACGGTTTGAAACAAGCACCGAGGCAGTGGTATAAAAAGTTTGACTCGTTCATGGAGAAAAAGGAATACAACCGAACGACAGCTGATCACTGCGTCTTCATCAAGAAATTCTCTAATGGTGATTTTATTATTCTTTTGCTTTATGTTGATGATATGTTAATTGTAGGCCATGATATCGGCAAGATTAACAAGTTAAAGAAAGAGTTGAGCAAGTCCTTTGCAATGAAAGACTTAGGACCCGCAAAACAAATCCTTGGCATGAAGATTGTTCGTGACAGGAAGAACAAGAAACTTTGGCTATCTCAAGAGAAGTATATTGAGAAAGTTTTAGAGCGGTTCAACAT
The DNA here is from genome assembly GCA_035771175.1 of Paratinospora sagittata. NCBI lineage: Eukaryota > Viridiplantae > Streptophyta > Magnoliopsida > Ranunculales > Menispermaceae > Paratinospora > Paratinospora sagittata. The sequence continues at coordinate 10,858,378 of CM069608.1, forward strand.
GAGCAAAGCTAAACCTGTTAGTTCTTCACTGGCAAGCCACTTCAAACTTAATGCGAGCCAGTGTCCTTCAAGCGAGGAGGAGAAATCAGAGATAAGCAAGGTGCCTTATGCATCGGTAGTTGGAAATCTAATGTACGCTATGGTATGCACCAGACCAGACATTGCTCATGCTGTTGGTGTTGTGAGCCGATTTCTATCAAATCCTGGAAAGGAACATTGGACAGCAGTCAAATGGATACTCAGGTATCTTAGAGGTACTTCTAGTCATTGTTTATGTTTTGGTAATGATAAACCTGTATTAGAAGGATTTACAGATTCAGATATGGCTGGCGACGTAGATACGAGAAAGTCGATATCCGAGTACCTAATAACATTTGCAGGGGGAGCTATCTCATGACAATCACGATTACAGAAGTGTATTACCTTAAGTACCACAGAAGCAGAGTACATTGCAATCACTGAAGGTTGTAAGGAGATCCTGTGGATGAAAAAGTTCCTACAAGAATTGCATCAGAACCAAGAAAATTATGTTCTTTATTGCGACAGTCAGAGTGCAATTCACCTCAGCAAGAACTCAACCTTCCACTCAAGGTCCAAGCACATTGACGTGAGGTATCATTGGATTCGTGATGTGCTGAAAAATAATCTACTGCAAGTTGAGAAGATCCACACTAATAACAATGGGGCAGATATGATGACGAAGTCCCTGACCAGAGAAAAGCTTGCTATCTGTAGAGAGATTGCAGGTGTGGAGGAGCCCTGTTCCACATGAGGTGGAGGAGGAGATTTGTTGGTCCACCGCATTCAAAGAGGGCGGCCAGCGTATGTCAAATAGGGCGGCCAAATGCAATTGAATAGTCAACAAAAGATGGTTGCGTGGGCTGAACAAACAAATTACGAAAATGCCCCTGTTTGAGCTCTATAAATAGAGCCTTTGCTTCATTCTTAAAAATCCTGAGAGATCAAAATTCTAGATATCTAATCTAAGAGATCCAGAGAGCCTCAAAGAGAGTTTCTTTGAGAAGAAAAAAGTATGAGCCAATTTGTGAAGTTTTACCCACAAATTGAAGATACATAGTTATTGTATTTGTGTGAGAGATCTACCGAAGGGTGAAGTTTGTAATCCCATTTTATTATAGTGGAAGTTTTTAAGCGGCCTACGAGTCCCGTGATTTTTACCTTCTTTTTGAGGGTTTTTACGCTAAAAATTGTTGATGTTATTTTGTTTTATTTTAATTTAAAAAATGATCCTGAGTTTGTAGAATTGATTTCTTTCAAACCATCAATTTTTCCAACAGAAAGCTAGGAGGGAGACTTTTCCACGTACTGTATTTGCCATCCTACCCAAAGTCGGTCATGGAGGATTGTGCGAACCTTCAAAAGGGTAATTTTGGAATTCCACATAGGAGGGGCAATATGGTAATTACTTCGAAGAATGATGATGGCGCTGCCAAGCAACATGATGGTTGGTCTAAGCATAATCTTGGGCAACAGTTTCAGGCGGCGCAAGACGTGCAAAATTAACTTCATGACGCAAAGGTACAATTTTCGAATCATATACCAAGTTGTGATCACGTGATAGGCCAAACCGTCTCCTGCTTACCTTATCAAACCACTTCCAAACAAACCCAGCTTGGTCATCAAGTGGACCCATCAATTCAAATTGACCCTAATGTGTCTTCTCATTTACCAAGCCCATTGTCCTATGCACCATCATGGCCCAAAGCCGAAATCCATCAATCATTAATTGTAAACTATTCAAATACAAACCAAGCCCAAGTTAAATCTTTTTTCTTCTTATCTTCTGCAAATAAAACCCAAACACCCACTCACTGTGAACCCATCTCAGCCCATAACAAAGTAATTGTCGAAGTCTAGTACCGTAGGATCTCTTCAATGTACTGTCGTCAATTGAAAGCACCTTGGACGTAAGGGAACAGAGATTGGCGCCAAACATTACAGAATACTTACAATATGAATCACAAATGGAAATGAAGACACAAACAATTTTAAATCATACAACCCAACTGCAATCAAAATGTTTGAAAGCTTTTTTTGCTTGTTCCTCGGGGGGGGCGGGGGGGTGGTCCCCCTGAAAATTCACACATTAAAGAAGCTTGTAAAGCTTCATTCCCCGGATGTTTTAATTTTATTGGGGACGAAGAACAGAACGAAGACTCTACAAAAGTTGCAGTTGATGCTCGGGTATAAGTGTTGCCTTTCAGTCGACCCTGTAGGCCTAGCAGGTGGATTATGCACTATGTGATCAGATGCAGCATTGATAAAAGTTTCAGTTTTTTCAAATTATTTCATTGATGATTGAAGACCCTCATAAAAACTTTGGTTGGCGCTTATTTGGCATCCCCTGTTAACACTAAATTTAGCACCAAAATGGAGCAGTTGGAAACCTAGCCGAAGAGACTGCAGTCCAACACCCAAGATGTTGTGTTGATTAGGGATTTCAATGCCACGGCTGATCCATAAGAAAAATATGGTAGAGAGAAGGTGAGTCTTTTTTCAATTTTATTGGTGGCAATAATTTACATGATTTGGAATTTTCTGGACCTTTCTATACATGGTCTAACAAAAGGAAAGGTGAGTAGATGATTTTAGAAAGATTATAGTGGTGTTTGATTTACCCTTCTTGGCTGAAAGTGTATGAGAATGCTAATCTAACCCATATACCGTCTCCGGGATCGGATCATGTGGTCTTATTGTTATCCACGAAAAGCAAGAGAAAAAGATTTAAGCATAATTTTAGTTTTGATAATCGTTGGCAATCTTTTAATGAATGCCATAACATCATCAAGAATGTTTGGTCAACAACCCCACTATCTTTTAGAAACAAGGATCTGTTATTAAGAATTGAGGAAACTAGAAAGAAACTACTAGCATGGAGGAAGGGTTGCCCTGAAGCCAATTCACAAAAGTTGATCAAAACATGTGAGGAAAAATTGGCCAAGGTATATAGTTGTGCTTCTCCCGATATGGAAAGAAACTGTGACTTAGAACAGAAGTTGAAGGAAGCTTGTCTTAAAGAAGAAGAATATTGGACAAGTAAGGCAAAGACTGATTGGCTTCGCCTTGAAGATCAAAATACTAAATTCTTTCATGCTAAAGTGTCTTCAAGAAAAAGAGTTAATAGAATTAAGGCGCTTCAAACTGATGATGGCACGTGAGTGGATGACCCTGATAACTTATTGGACATTCCCCGGGAATATTACTACAAAATTTTCACAAGTTAGTTTGTTCATGCAAGTCTCCATTGTGTAGAAGATGTGCCCTCCAAGTTAGATGATGTTGATAAAACATGGCTTGATAGGCCTGTCTCGTTAGAGGAGATGAAAACAATCTTAATATGAAATGCACACCCACAAAGCACCAGGTCCTCATGGATTTACTGTTGGTTTTTATCAAATCTATTGGAATGAGGTTTTTCCACACCTTTCCAAGTCCATAAAAAAAAATTTCAACCACAATCATGTTGACCATCCCTTGAACCATACCTTTATCACCCTTATTCCTAAAACCAAAAATTCATCATCCATGAATGATTTTAATACCCAACTTCTTTGTAATTTAGCCCACAAAATTATCTCTAAAATCCTAGCCAATAGGTTAAAGTTGGTACTTGAGAAGATCATTAGCAAAACTCAAGGTGTTTTCATTCAAGGCAGGCATATATCATACAATATTTTGATTATCTACGAGGTTATTCACTCTATGAAAAGTAGAAAGAGAAGAGTAAAAGAGGCGATGATAAAGCTTGAATGTCCAAAGCATATGACAGGATGGAATGGGCGTTCATAGATCATATTCTACACAAGTTGGGATTCTCTCGAAAATGGAGGACTTGGATTCAACTAGGGGTGTAAGCAACCCGACCGAACCGACCCGACTCGACCAAACCCGACCCAACCTGACCCGACCTCTTAAAATTTATAAACATATTATATACATATTTATATATATATATATATATATATATATATATATATATATATATATATATATATATATATATATACACATATGTATGTATGTATGTATGTATATATAATAAAGATACTAAAAAAATTATTAAATACAAGGCCTCTAATTAAGAAGGCCCATAATCCTCAACTACTTTTTTTTGAATTGTTGGGTTAAATGGTAAGAAAAATTGGATAAGAATCATAAGATGGGTGCTTGAGACTAAAAGAGAAAATTTTCATTTTAGTCCCACATTGCTTGTTGGGAAGTCCTTATCTATAAAAGCCTATCAACTTCCTATTTATCATCATTTTTATAAGTCAAATTTAAGACTACCTTGGCTTGTACATATATGAGTTTTCCCAAAAAGGAGAAATTTCATCTTTTAAAGCTTAAATAGTAGTTTAATAAGCTTTCACATGATAATTCAACATATTTTATTACTAATAAAAGCTTAAATAGTAGTTATTAAGCTTTTAAAAAAAATGGGTTATTTAATGGAGGCCCAACCTGACCCGACCTCATCGGGTCGGATGGGTTTGAGGGCAAAAACCCGACCCGACCCGATTTCACCCCTAGATTCAACCGTGTATCTAAACTCTCTTATCAAATTAAATTGAATGGAGAATCAGCAACAACAATCTATCCATCTCGTGGGCTTCGACAAGGAGACCCCCTCTCCCCTTTTTTATTTCTTATCTCTGCAAAAGCATTCTCTTTTCTCCTTTCCAAATCAGTGCAATCTCATGTTATTAGGGGCTTTCAATTCTCTAGTCATAGCCCAATAATTTCACACTTATTTTTTGTCGATGATGTGCTTCTCTTTTGTAGAGTTTCTTCAAAGGATTTTAAGGAGTTGGAACATGTGTTGAGCCAGTATTATAGAATGTTCAAAAAAATAACATTATCTTCAGCCACAAAGTTTGGGAGGCCCAAAAACACAAACTTGTTAACATGTTATGTATGTCTCCATCCATCGGCCTGAGGCGATACCTAGAGGGCACTATTAATATTGGAAGAAGGAAAAAAGAAGTGTTCGAGGAATTGGGCAGCAAGTTAAATTCTAGGATCCTTGGTTAGGATGAACACTTACTTTCCCTAGCAGGGCAAGAAGTCTTAATTAAAGCAGTGGGTTTTTCAAATCTTACATATATAATGTCTTATTTTAAGCTTCTCATACTATTACTCAGTCCTTATCCAGGAAACTTGCAAAATTTTGGTAAGGTTCTCCCAGGGAGAAATAAAAAAAAAATACATTAGTTCAAGTGGCAGCAATTAGTTCAGGAAAGGAAACGAAGGGGCCTAAGTTTCAAAAATTTGGAGTTCTTCAACCTAGCACTCTTAGCCAAATAGAGTTGGAGACTAGTATCAAATCCAAATTCACTACTTGGGCAATGCTTAAGAACAAAATACTTCAGACATACTGACTTCTTACATGCGACTTTGGGAAGAAGACCCTCATGGGGATGGATGAGTTTAACCGAAGGAAGGAAGTTATTTCAATGTGGCATCAATTGGCAAGTAAGGAATGGGATCTCCATTAATATATGGCAAGATCCATGGCTACCACACCCTTTTCCTTTTAAAATATTATCTCCAAAATCTGGCTCATTTGAAAAAGTCTCTTATCCTTGAAGACAAGGCGGACTAGAACATGGACTAGATAAGGCCTTTATTTTTCTCAAGAAAAGGCTAATTTGATCTCTACGATTCCTCTCAGCCAAGTCATGTCTAGAGATAAAGTTGTTTGTCACTTCTCCAAGTCAGGTTATCTTTTGCCCTTTAGTTGAATCAAAGTGGTTTTTTTGGGGGAAAGTCAACAGGATCAACCAGTTCTCTTGGTTAGAACTTGGATACTTGGAATAGCATATGACATCTCCATTTACCGAACAAGCTAAAAATATTTCTATGGAAATGTTGCAATGAATTCTCGTCCCTTAAATCCTCGCTGAGCTCAAAAGGAATTAAAGTTTATTTGTCATGTGTCATATATGGAGAGAGCCCAGAAGATTACCTTCATGTATTCTTTAAATGTAGTTTTGCTTGGGCTTTTTGGTTTGGGTCGCCATTATCTATAGATATTTGTTGCATTCCAACTATATCATTTCTTGACATGTGGTCCAAGCTAAGGAAAATGGTGCAAAATAGAAATGGTGATTTAGATGCATAGGAATGGCTTGTCTTTGGGCTATGGCATATTTGAAAAATAAGGAGCATAAAGTTCTTTCAAGGTATTGACCCTTCACCTCAGAAGGCAATTATGATTATTATCAGGCAATCTTCGAATTTTATGAAAGCTAATAAGAACGAAAGATCAAATGGGAGCCAAGCTTCTGGAGCTCAGATCAACAAAAATGTAACTAATAGGTGGAGTCTATATTCAAATGCTACATGGAATCCCCAGTCCCACAATACAAGCATTGAATGGGTGTTGCTAGATGAATATGATTGGGTTCATTTGGCTAAATGTCTAGTAGTTAGGATGTCTCTATCAATAGAAGATGCGGAAGCAAAAGCAATCCATGGAGGGCTATCCAAATCAACAAGCTTTGGCAGAAGCTCCTTAATGGTATTCATAGACTCTCTTCTTCTCTCCAAGGAGTTGTCCCATCGTGAAGGTTCACTTGTTCATGTGCAACCCATTGTAGAAGATGTCTATAATATTATTCTTCCCCATGAAATACCTCACATTTATGCATGTGCCCAGGATTGAAAACAGGTTAGCTCATATGTTGGCTAGAAAGGCCTTAGTCTCTGATGTATCTCTTTTGTGGGAAAATTAGATGCAAAATGGTGTATTAAAGGACCACTTTCTTTCTATTATTGATATCTAATATTATCTTTTGACAAGAAAAAAAAAGAACTATTTCTTTTCTGACTAAACCTGTTCATAAAATAAAGCCCCAAGGCTCTCTGGAAGGAACTAAGCTATACATAGTGGATGAACGGGCAAAAAGAGGACGAGGAGGGGCACATATGCCAATCCATCTTGTCCTGAGGCAAAAGTTTCTTGAGGCCCCAAGGCTCACTATAAGGAACTATGTTATACAAAGTATAAAAAGTTTAGTTGGTTCAGATTCATTGATTTAGGTTTTAGCTTTTTTAGTAAAGCGGATTTCTCCCATGACTCTATCAAATTTATGAATTATGGAATTTAATGCAAGTTTATTTTTCTTAACAAATCAAACCCAAAAATCAAAAATAAAATGTATGTAGAATCTATGGAAAGATGACACTAGAATATGGCAAGAAGCAGGATACTATAGTTAGCAACGTGGGCATTGGAGTAGGAGATGAGAAAGGGCGAATAGAGAACACGTTTTTCAAAAAACACGCTTCCTCTTGTTACCTAGCCCATGTGTCAACTTTGCTTACATGTTTAATTGACATGCAAGCCAAGTAAGAATGTAATAAAAATTTGGGTGTTGTCCATCATTGAGAAGGTGGATGTCTTTCGCTAAGAAGTTTCTTTTCTTTTCTTTCCCTTCTTTCTTTTTGTATTTCTCTTTCTGTTTTTTGGTGTTCTTTTTGCTGAACTCCCTAACTTTTCCAGTTTTTAGATTGACTAATAGCTATTTTGGATATTCAGTAAGGCTCTTCCTAGTCTTAGAATGGAAGAATAAATATAATTTGTTCTTAGCAAGGTCTCTTTAACTGGTGAAGAAACCATGGAGGTGCAAGTGGAGCCGGAGAACAAGTTGGGGGACTTGGAAGCCTGTAGTCTCAGTCTTGTAGGGCATCTCCAAACCATCAAGTCTTTTAATTGTAATGGCCTGAAGGAAAGTTTGTTGAGGGCCTGGTCACTCTCATCGGAGGTAAAAATAGTAGAAGTATCAAATAACATCTTTCGAATATTTTTCATGTGTCATTAGGCCATTAGTTTTGTACTCGAAAATGGGCCTTGGCTCTTCAATGAATACTTATGTCTTGGTAAGACCTTGGAGTCTGACTATCCAATTAAAATCGTTCACCTTTCTTATGTGTAAGTTTTGGATACGAATCCATGGATTACCTCTTGACTGTCGAGGTAACCAAGTGGTGATAAAGATTAGGCAAAAGGTGGGAACCGTGATCAAGATCAAAGACATGGTGCACAGAGAATTAGTGGACCAACGCAACTTTATTCAAGTTAGAGTTGAGGTTAGTCTTGACAAGCCTCTATTGAGAGGTGTCATTTGAAATAATTAAGGTGTGAAACAATGGGTTTGGCAAAGGTATTAATGACTGCCAAAGTTTTGTCATTTGTGCGGGTGTTTAAGTCATGAAACCACCGGATGTTCGTCATCTCCATCATCAAACACTGGAAGAAATGATTCTAGTTTCAATTATGGAGATTGGTTAAAGGCTAACACTTTTGTGTCAAAGGCATCCAGTCATAAAAAATGTTGCATGAGCAATCTTTCATCAAGGTCGGTCAGTAGTGAATACCATGAAACTAGCTCTTCAAAGCTTTCTTCATCTCATGATGCAGGGAAACCTTCTGTGGATACTGTCAATCCAAGGTCCAAGGGCAATTTGAGAATTTTGCATGTTGAGGGTGTTTTGGTGGTTGGAGATGATTTAGATAGTAGCACATTTAAACAATATCTTTGCAGACCTAAGAATACTCAAGTTTGTCAAAGCTCGTAGGTGCCTGGACAGGTGTATCATAAGCAGTTAATAAGGGGTTCATTCTCCTCTTATCCTCTGGATAATTCTCAAGGCCTTCAAAATACTTGGCAGTTCACAATCAGTCAGAGAGGTGACCAACAAGCATACTCATTTCATATAGTGTGGTAGCAAGCTCAAGGCCCATATTATAACCTAATTGATTCAAATCGTGTAGCACCCGTGCCTTTAGGTGACGTCATTTTGACCCATAGCGTACCCGTAGAGTACACGTATATGTATTCGTATACGTATGTGTATATGTATTTTGATGCTCGAAGCACGTAAGTTCAAGTGTCTTTGCATGATTTTAGGTCATAAAGAGTGCACATGAAGTTTCGGAACCATCGGAGACCCGTTCGACGTCAAAACATGTCGAAAACGGTGTTTTGGATCCAAATGGAGCTCGCTCCATGGAGGAAGAAATTTCTGTCACAAATTACATCAATGGTTTGATCTCCTAGATCCATGGTCGATTGAGCTCAAATTTTGTCAGCTCATTCTTATATGATAGATCTTCATTATGAACGGTGAAGATCTTGATCGGAGTTACCTACTATGAGTTATAAGACTCCAAACATTGTTTTACGGATTTTGAGATTTTCTTATGCAGTTTTGATCAAACAGTTAGATCTCGCAATCCCACCGTTGGATTGAGTTGAAGGTTTACCAGAATGTTGGTAACTTACTCATACAAGTTTTGAACGGTTAAATATTAAATTGATGGATATGTTGCAAGAAATTGACTATCTAAGTGAAAGTATTGCAACAGAAAAACTGGTTTTTTGATAGTTTTTGACAACTTTTAGTTGTGGGCCCAAGCTTGTCTATTTAAGCAACCAAAACGTAATTTTAGGCTCATTTGCTCATTTCTCAGCCAGAAAAGAGATAAAGGAGCTGGAGAGGAGAAAAGAAGAGGAAACCTAGGGTTGGTGGATTTTGCTCAAAATCCCTAAGGTTTGCATGTTTTCCCTCATTGTTCTTCCTTCAATCTCTTTGGTTCATGCATACTAGTGTTGTTTTGATGCATGCATTGTATGAAACCCAGATTTGAAGGGGTAGTGGAAATCAAATGTTGTCCAAATGCTTTGCATGTTTGATATGTGGGTTTAGAGTGTGTTGGAAACCCTCTAAAGGCAAAAACCCCAATTTCTAACAAGAAATTGGTAGGGTTTAGTACAAATGACCTAGTCTTGGTTCATTGACCTAGACTTTGAATTAAGCTTTGCATGCCATCTATGATGGACTGATCAGTATTAGGGACTGATTCATGTATTTAGCTTGAGATTTTAATGGTGAAATCATATGGTTTAGTGTAAATGGTCATTGTTTGGTTCACGCCCTTAGGCTTTTCCAAAAGTCATGCATGTCAACTATGTTGTTCTAGGAGGCATTGTGAATGACACCATGTTGTTAGATCAGTAAATTTTGTGGCTATGTATGGTGGCCTAGTGTAAAAATTGGCAATATGGCCTATGTAAGAAAATTTCCAGATTTGGGGCATTTGATGCTCTTGATTGAAAATCTGAAAAATTATGCAATGTAGGTCTTTTTGGGCATGATTAGGGTTGTTGATGATAGAATTCAGTGGGTTCTCATAATTGACACCCTATGGTTGACTAATTTTGATCTAGGCTAAGTATTTGACAATTTTGCATGTAATTTGGGGATTTTGCCCAAATTGAGAGTTTTCACCCAAAACAAGTCAATTTATGAAATTGACTTGGGGATTGTTTAATTGGACCCAAATTGAGTAGAATCATGAGCTTAAAATGTTAGAACCTATGTTAAATTGATATGACTTAGTTCATTTTGACCTTATGTTTTATATTGGCCTAATTGGGGATTTTGATCAAGACTTAGTCAATTGATGAAATTGACTTGATGTATAGTCTAATTGACCCTAATTATAATTGAATTTCATGTATATTAGTGGTTGGATCATGAGATCACCCTATTACATTCAATTTAGGTCAATCTTAGTTTAATTGAGTCTAAATGATCAAGTTGGGCAATATGGAAATTGGCTCGAGGGGGTAATCAATTTAGAATCTAATTGTGTACCCTGCAGAGGGTTTTATGCCTTGTGTATGGGTAGGTTAGTTTAAACTAATCCTACGTGCTGCACGACCCCATAAACCCTATTAGAATACGAGTATTGTGTGTGTGTTCGAGCACTGTGTGTCGCCCACCAAGCCTTGAAACCCCCATACTCAGGAGGTGTTAGGATTGCATGAGCATGACTACAAATGTTATGCATCGTCTTATGTATGACTTGATGCATTATGTTAGCATGTATGTAATATATTTCGTCATCATGATATTTCAATCATTTATGATCTTACCATGTTTTATAAATGCACGTATATGCCACTTGTAAATAACATTCACTGAGCTGGCTGTAGCTCACACCTCACCATCTTCTTTCAGGATCTGATAGAAAAGGAAAAGGGAAGGCTTGACTGCGGAGCGTCCCTTGTTTTTGTTTCATGTAGGTGTTGTACATTTAGTTTTGTATTTTGATAATTATGTACATGATAACACCTAGTAATTGTATATTTAACACATAGTTGGGATGTGTTGGGTTTTTTATCATTTTGAAGACTGAAATTTTATATTTGGTAATTTGGAGAAGTAATATTTTATTTCATTATGATCATGTTAGTTGGTTGTTAAGGATGTACTTTTATTTCTTTTTGGGGATTCGTATATTTATTTTAGGCTGACGGGACGTCGGGTGTACCGACGGAGGGTATACTCGGAGGTTCCCGTGTCGGTCATGACGTCACGTATAGTGGGTCGTGACAAATCGTCTCACCATCCAAATCATGAAAACAACCTATATGGGCAATCCCTACTTCATGGATTTACCCCCATGTGGAATTCTCCTTACCCTCTGAACTGGTATGGGCCTTATTATCCATCGAACTCTTACCCCTGTTTCTCAGATCATTAATCCTATACCCAACCAAAGCCCTCAACCAAAAGACATGTCTAGTCTGCCAACCCACACTCAACCGGAACCTATTAATGATAGCCTTCTTAACCGGCCCATCAACCAACTCCCAAATAACCTTATTCAACCTTTCTCCCGGACCTTGGCTTCCTTGTGTGATTACTCCAACAACAATGAAATTAACACCCTGCCCTCCTTTAAAGACTAGCCTATCGACCCAGGTTCGTTGTCCCAATCAAGTCCTTTTAACCTTAAATAATCCATTGAAAACAGCTTGGAGAAAAGACCCAAGAAAAGGAAAAATGAGAACTTTAACAAGGGAGCAACAAAAGGGTCTAAGGCTTGTTATCAAACTTTCGGAAGACCAAATAAAAGGATATGATGTGACACAAACCAGTGTGGCTTCTGATTTTGCAATGGTGAAACTTCAAAAAGCAGTGGTGGAACATTTGGAAAGGGACGGGGTACTCGACCTGAACTGGCTCCATGGGGCCAAATAAGGATCCTCTGTTGGAATTATCAGGAAGTCAGGAATCCCCTGATAATTTTTTCTCTTAAGAAGCTTATTAGGCTTCATTCCCTAAATGTGTTGTTCTTATAGGAAACAAAGAACAAGGAGTTCAAACTTCAACAGTTAAAGAGTAAGCTTGGTTTCAAGTGTTGCTTACCAGTTTTTGAACTAGTTGGTCTCTTTGGTAGCATGTGTGTTTATTGGCCTGATGCAGAATCAGTGAAGGTAGCGGTTTACTCTAGTTTCTTCATTGAATTATTGATGGAAAACCCCCCAAAAGGAGTTAGGTGATGTCCTATTAGTGTGTATGGCAGCCCAAATTTCAAGTATAGATTGGAGAAGTGGGGAATATTGACTAGAAGATTGGCAGATCTCAATTGTCCAGTAGTGCTAATTAGATATTTTAATGCCATTTTAGATTAAAGTGAGAAGCATGGAGGTAATGGGTCGGATGCTAGATCGGGCGAAGCTTTCTTTTAATTCATTTGTGATAATAATCTGCGTGATATGGAGTTCTCGAGGCCTAACTTCAAGTGGGCTAATAAAAGACAAAGGGATCAGTTGATTCTTGAGAGGCTTGACAGATGCCTTGTCAACCCTGAATGGCTTTCGGTGAATGATTGTCACACCCCGCCCGGACGCGCCTAAACGGACGGGGCGCGAATGCATTATAACAATAATAGAGTGCGCGAAAACACGATTAAGTACAAGCCTGATTTCATTAATTTAAGAATATATTTGTACATGAAATAGTTAAAGGAACATCCTCCCAAAATTTTCAATGAATAATACAAAGGGTACAAAAATGTAGGCTCAAAAACCTGCACCCAGTCCACCCTAATCTCCTTTGAAAAATTGGATACAACGGGGTGAGCTACACGCTCAGTGGGTAAAATAATTCGTGAATATAACAATTAATAAAGCAAACTTCATAATTAAATATCATAAATACACATCAAAGCATCATAATAAATCCAACATGTATGTATGCATGACACCGCCTCGTATTGGTTCCATGATTGTACGTCGCCTGAGTTCACGTATAGATGTCCCTCCTTAGGAGTAGTCGGGTTCTCATTGTACGTCCCTCTTTAGGAACAACGCCTTGGATTCATGTACAGATGTCCCTCCCCAGGTAATCCCAGGTTCTCATTGTACGTCCCTCTCCAAAGAAATATGATGAATAGTAAGCATTGCTTCTAACTATTCTATGAATCATAAACCACGTACGTCCCTAGGTGGTGCTTATGTATGATGTCAATGCATGAACACGTCCGGTGTTTAGTTATCATTAGACAGGATTTGACAACGTCTAGTGATCCTTATCAGGGTCGGTATCATTACGTGCAAGGTTAGGACATTCAGTATTACTTGTACAAACTGATAGCTTTCAAAAAAGACCAACCAGATCAATCTCCAGTTTGAGAGATGAGACACGATGTCTACTTAAATACCAATCGTCTAGAGCAGCACGCTGCCTCCCGTTTACTATTTAAAGTTACTGAGGACAAAACTGAGTCTGGTTTAGCCAGATTGACCACTAATCTGTCATTGCAACAGTGTAATACATGAACTCCAAATATACAGGCATAAGTATGACAAGTATGAACATTATACGCAATAATGCAGTGTAAATGAATAGTAGACATAATGATAAATGAATGTAAACTTTAATAAAAGTTATAAGACACGCAAACCTATGTTTCGTTTTCCACCTACAGATAAAAACTCCTTTGTCAACTTGCGCCTTCCCCTGAGCAGAACCGCGTTGCACCGCGAAGAGAGTCTCAAAAAGAGAAGAAAAACTCATGGAAAATGAGAGAGAAGAGAGAAATCACAAGGAGAAGTGATTTGGTGTGAGAAATGAGGGGGGGTTCCTTAAATAGGAAAAAACACCCGAACATTCCCGCCCGAACGTTCAGGCAGGTGCCCGAAGTTCAATTTTTTTTTGTGCAATCCTAGGGTATTAACCCCCCTTAAAAGGATTCCGCCCTCGAAATCAGTCCAAGTAGTCATGATTGCTATCAGCGTGAGATTCTTTGTCGTCGTCATCGTTCGCTAGCTCAGGGTAGTGCCTGTAAGGTCCCTAAATAGCACTGTGGCTTGAAGAATCCTCAACATCATGAAAACATGGAGAGCAAATGGAGTCGGATTAGTCCTCAAAAGGTTCCGACTTTTGCCTAATAGATGGCGGTGTAAGGCTCTACAGGTTGCATCATTTAAAGGGAGGTAGGTTGAGCGGTGGGATACTTTTTCGTGTTGTTGCTCGAATATGGCCGCCTGACAATTTTGGTAGAAGATCTTGCCACAATAAGGGAACGAGATTGTTTCGGGCAAAACTATTACGAAAAGGCCATGCACGCTCTGGCGATAAGGATCGCTGTCTGTGGGGCGATGGAGTTGGTGATACAAAGTAGTTGTGACTTGACTCAGATCCTGAAAGAGTCGCCACAGGTTGCCAAAGAGGCCATTGTGTGTGTGCATCACTACCTCCATCGGTATTATTTTCAGACATTTGCATAGTTATTTAAGTGAAACGATGTATTACGATATTTGTAAACAAAGTTCCATCATTTTATTGATAGGTAAAATAGTACAATGTATCACATCATCATCAATTATTACTAAAAAACAATTTAGGGTATTTCTGTTTAATTATTGCTTCTAGTTCCCATGTTGTTTCCTAAACTCCGTGGTGATCCCAGAGCACTTTCACAAGTGGTATGCTACGTTGCCTTAGTTCTTGAGTTTTTCTATCCAGAATTTGTTTCGCTCTCTCCTGATACTTGTTTCCTTCTTCAACCCGAACCTCGACTAGAAGGATGATATGCGAAGGATCAGGACGATACTACGAAGCATGGATACGTGAAAAACGTCGACACGAACGATGGAAGGGACAGGCGATAGGTTAGTTTACCAATACGTTCAATGATCTGAAATGGACCGATATACCATGGGGAGAGCTTTCCTTTGATCCCAAAGCATTTGGCACCTCTTGTAGGCTGAACTTTTAGAAAATACCAAGTCCCCCTTATCAAATTTTAGAGGCTGTCTTCGCTTGTCAGTATAGCTCTTCTGTCGACTTTATGCAACACGAAGTCTCTCTTTTACTAGTGTGATCTTCTCAGAAGTCTTTTGAACTAGTTCAGGCCCCAACTGCGGTCGATCTGCCATATCTAACCAGCATACCGGAGATGTGCAAGGGCGACCATAGAGAGCCTCTTATGGTGCCATGCCGATACTAGTTTGGTAGTTGTTGTTGTATGCAAACTAAGCCAAATGTAAGTGTTTTGCTCATTCGTCATGAAAGTCCAAAATGCAGCACCGTAACATATCCTCCAAGATCTAGATCCTGGAGCCCATTCTACTCTGGAAGCTTTGCCAAAACTTTGATGTGAATCGAGGGTCTTGATCAGAGATGATCGTAAGTGGTATGACATGGAGGTGCACGATCTCTCTTTCATAAAGTTTGGAAAGCTTGGCGGGGTTATCTGTGAACTTTATCGGTAAAAAGTGTGTAGACTTTGTAAGTCTTTCAATGGTAACCCAGATAACATTTTTCCTTTTATTATTTCGAGGCAAGGCCATAACAAAATACATTACGATGTTCTCCCACTTCCATTCTTCAATAGGTAAAGGCTGGAGAAGTCCAGAGGGAAGTCTACGTTCTGCCTTAACTTGCTGGCAAACGAGACATCGAGCAACGAAGTCTACAATTGCCTTCTTCATTCCAGAAAACCAGAATTGTCGCTTGACATCCTTGTACATCTTGTCACCCTCAGGATGCATAGTAAACCTCGAACAGTGCATCTCAGTGAACACTTCATTCCGAACCTTAGGATCGTTCGGTAGACAGAGATATTTTTTGTAAAAAATAGCTCCGTCTTCACAGACCGACCAGTGAGGAAGGTCCTATCTACTGAGTAGAAATTCTCGTTTCTCCATTAACATAGCTTGGCTTGAGCTGCTAAAATCTTCCGAACCAGCTCAGAGTTTGCTGATAATTGAGAGTCTTGATTCTCCTCCCTCCTCGATCAGTTGTAGGTTAAAATTTTCCATCTCTGTAGCCAACTTCCCCATCTCGAAGTCAAGAGTGCAAGCAACATAAGATTTTCTATTCAAGGCATCAGCCACAACACTGGCCTTATCGGGATGGTACTGGAGTTGAAAGTCATAATCTTTCAAGAATTCCAACCATCGTCTTTGGCGGAAGTTTAGGTCTCTCTGGGTGTAGATGTACTTAAAACTCTTGTGATCCGAGAAGACCTCAAACCGTTCATCATATAGGTAATGACGTCATAACTTCAGTGCGAATACGACAGCTACAAGTTCCAAGTCATGCGTTGGGTAATTACCCTCATGAATCTTCAGTTGCCTCGAAACATATGCAACAACTTGGCCTTCTTGCATTAGTACTCCATTTCTTGGAGTGATTAGTACTGGTGCTGTCGTGAAACGTTTCTTCAATTCCTAAAATGACGTTTCACAGGTAGGATTCCATATGAATCGCACGTCTTTCCGAGTAAGCTTGGTCATAGGTTCAGCAATCTTTGAGAAATCCTTGATGAAGCGTCTGTAATAGCCAGCCAAACCAAGAAAACTCCTAATTTGAGTAACAGTGGTAGGCTGCTTCCAGTTTAAAACTGCTTCAACCTTAGAAGGATCACCTCAATGCCATTGCCTGAAACCACATGGCCTAGGAATTGAATTCACTTCGCCCAAAATTCGCACTTGCTCAACTTTACATACAACTGGTGGCTTCGCAAGGTCTGGAGGACAATCTTCAGATGTATCTTATGGTGCTCCTCGATTGAGGAATATATCAAGATATCATTCACGAAGACCACCACAAAATGGTCTCAGTATAACCAAAAGATGCGGTTCATCAAATTCATGAACGTAGCAAGTGCATTTGTTAGACCGAAGGGCATAACCAAGAACTCGTAGTGACCATACTGAGTTCTGAATGTCGTCTTGGTAATGTCCGACTCTCTGATCCAGAGTTGATGGTAATCGGATCGTAAATTAATATTAGAGAAGTATTTGGCATCTCTAAGTTGGTCGAACAAGTCATCGTTCCTGGGTAGTGGATATCTGTTCTTGATGGTGACGTTATTCAACTTGCGATAGTCGATGCAAAGTCGTAACGAACCATCCGTTTTACGAACAAACAAAACTGGAGCGCCCCAGGGTGATGAAATTTTCCTGATGAAACTATTACTCTCCAATTCCTTCAGTTGTTTGTCCAATTCGACCTGCTCGACATTGGACATTCTGTATGGTGGAATTGAGATAGGCTCGATCCCAGGTATGAGGTTGATCTCAAAATCGAATTTCCTAACCGGAGGTAGACCAGGAAGGTCATTTAGAAAAACTGTTGGGAATTCAGATATTACCGAGACATCATGTACTTCGAGAGGGTACAGTATTGGTGATTCATTGCCATCACCAAGGGATAAAGCTCAAAGTTGTGCCTTGAGAAGTGCAACAGTCGAGTTGTGTATCCACTTCCTCGTTCCCTGAATCTTGACAAACTCCCCAGTAGGCAAGGTTAACTGAACTTGCTTCTTCATACAATCGATCCTTGCATTCAGTGATGTGAGCCAAACTATGCCGAGGATGATGTCGAAGTCTTCAATGTCCATCACAAATAGATCTGCATATATTATTTGTTTTGAAATTTGAAGCTCACATCGAGAATACTGCAAATTCACATCAGTACCAGATTCTAATGGTAATGTGACATGGATTGTGATGTCTGTGGGTTCAGGATGCAACCCTAAATGCCTTACCAATGCAGAAATATAAAGGTATGCATAGCACCCGAATCGAACAAGACATGCGCCATTGTATTGAACAAGGAAAATGTACCTCGACTACATTGTTGTCTGGGAGGGGTTGTTGAGCGATGGCAAACGCTCTGCCCTGGTTCCGTTGCCCCTGGTTTGGCTGCTTCTGTTGGTTCTGCCTAGGTTGCGCATTAGCAACAGGTGAGGCTTGTTAGACTAGAACAGCGGGAACAAGATGTCGTGGTTGCTGAAGGTAGGGGCAGGCATTTTCTACATGGCCCTGCTGGCCGCAGTTGAAACACGTCAGCCTCTGCTGCTGATTGTTCTGTTGGCCATATTGATTGTGACCACTACCCCTGCCATTGTTGTTTCGACGGCCACCCCTGCCATTACGACCTCCTCGGCCATGATTGCGAAAATCCTAATGGCCAGGGTTAGACGGTTCAGCCGCAGGTGTCGTGGCCTCATTCTTCTGAACAGGAGCTGAGAGGGCCGGGTTTTGATTATAGAAGGGCTTCTTCTTGTTGCCCTGTTGTGAGCCCTGTTGAAAAAATGTTGCAGATTGTTTGTCCCTATTCATTATCTACTCCTGCTCAATCTTTTCCTGCTCAAAGCTCATGGCCTTATCAACGACCTCCTTGTAAATCTTGAGATCCAAGATCGACAAGGCTTGTCGAATGTCAGGACGAAGGCTATTGTAGAATTTCTAGATCTTATCTCGCTCAGTTGAGATGGTGGAGAGAGAGTAGACCGATAATTCTTTCAACCTGACAGCATACTCCCTGACTGTCAAGCCACCTTGGTATAGCTTGACGAACTCCTGGTGCTTCTGCCTCTTCACAGCGCTGGGGAAGTACTTATCGATAAACAATGATTCAATCTGTTGCCAAGTCATGTCCGTAGTATTGATCTTTGGGCCCTCCTTCACTGTTATCCACCATGTATTTGCTCTACCAATAAGTTGGCAGGACGCGAGTGGAATCTTTCGAGCTTTATCGACTCCCATAGCAACAAGAGCCTTCTTCGACTCATCCAGCCATTTATGTGCCTCCTCCGCATCAACGGTGCCAGCAAAAGTAAGGGGTTGTAGCCTCTTATACTTCATAATCTGGTTGGTTTGAGTCTCCGACCCCTATCTAACAGGTGCCTGAATAGTGATAGCTTAATTAGCCGTCGTCTCACGAATGGGCGTCTGAACAGTTACTTTTATCGCCTCGATAAATCCGGTGAAAAAGATTTCCATACTCAAAGGCATGGCAAAGGATATGGGCTAGGGTGGCACTGTCTGCCAAGACGTAGTGGCAGTGTCTGGTGTGGCCTGTGCTGTCGTCGGAGGTGGTGGTTCCTGGTTCTGAATCTTAGGAGGTGTCTCCTCTACTGGACGGATAGTGCATGGCCTTCTTCCCTTCCTGGTTTGCATTTTCTTACTGGCAATGAGAAAATAAAACCATGATTTAGGAACTGTAGCTAAGTATAATGTTATGATATTCTCAACAACAAGTTCGAGAGTACTGCAATATAAAAACCACTTATTTTTCTAAGTATAGTGTAAGGTTTTTGTTGAGGAATCAAAAAATCTTATGTGCCTCGTATGTTTGGCCATGGTGTAAAACAAGGTTAGAATGTTTATATAATAAGTACAAAACTTTACAAGTATTTCAAATGTTTTGGTTCTGATTTTTGTGAACATACATATATATTTCATTAAAAATTCATACGAGTCAAAAAAATTCTAAGATTTTCCTTGGTAAATATCCTGATCTAACATTCCATCGCAATCTTAAGTATTCAAACTCTTTTGCTTAGTCTTTTCGACTATTATCCAAATTCGTGTGTCTCATTCCACATGAATTTGGTAATAAGGGTGTCAGCCAAGTTAAGTTGTATGAACACAGTTTCTATAAAACATCGGCTGAAGATGAGTTTACTAATAGTATCGTCGTGGGTTTTCTTGCTTCCACATTTTATTTAGTATCTTCTAATTTTGTTGTATCCCATACCACTCCAAACTTAGTGATGCAAAAGAAAGAATGGTTGTAAGTCGGCCCACCAAAAATAGTCTTAAATAAAACATTTTCATTCATATATGAAGAAGAATTTTTTTTTTTTTTTTACGTTGTCAGTAATCATTCTTGATTTTTCTGCCTACTACCGCTCCTTTTAGACCTCCTGCTAGGTATAGAAAGACTACTAGAAGAAAGTTGAGAAGTTGCTCACTGTTTTTTGTCGTTTTGCATACGTGTTAACAAAACATTTTGAGTCTCCTTCATATGAGCTATACTAGATACAATCACATTTAACTGCTCGAATGGGTTAGTCGTTTGCCATCGATGGTTGATAAGTCGACTGTCCCACAGGTGGAGGGTAGACCGTAGGCATTGGTGGAAAGTATTGGCCGTATGGTTGACTCATAGATGGAGGGTAGTTGTTTTGATTGTACGGGGATTCCCTAACTGGAACCTCTTGGACATTTGGATATGCTTGAGTCGAAAAGTCTTGAAACAATGGACTCATTGGGATATCCTGTCTTCCAAAATTTGGTGTTGCACAATTCTGTTGCTGTTGGTTCACAGGAACTTGTGGAATTGGCCGATACGATACCTCAGGAGTTGAAAACCTTTGGTACATAGTATTGCCTTGAGTTGGTATGTTCCAGGAAGATGGATTTGCTGGAACTCTCTGTCCATCCTGATTTGGTTGAGGTTGATTTAGGTTGCCAAAAAGATCATCCTCAGAGAATAAATGATCAAGTTGATCATTATTCGGGACTAGGTTTGCCGTAGGGTTCTGGTTTGGCTCACTATTCGGTGCCTCCATAACAGAAATCTTGCGTCGACTTTTTCGTTGACAACGTCCATTTTTTTCTCTAATTTTTTTGCCATTTCCTCCTAAAGTCACGCCAAATATCTCCTAGTCAGCCGCTCCTCCACTTGTGACGAACGTTTTGAAGATAGAGGATGTTGTAACTGCATCAGTGATCTGCTTCGAAGACTCCTCAAAAGTGTTGACATTTGCTTTGTATAGCATCTTCACGATCAAGACTCCGTAGCTGAGGAGTTCTTTTTTTGAAGGGTTTTGAATCACCTACAACATTTGCTGAATAATGATGTGAGGTAAGGAGACTTTAATTCTCTTCTCTATGCAGTATAGCACAAGAAGTTCAGCTCCTGACATAGCACCTCTAGTCACATTTCCCGACAAGATGTTGCCGAATACGATCTTCCCAAGGCCGACAAGAGGTGGTTTAAGGAGATTGTTTGGGAGGTGGGCGTACGTCAATTGGGTGTACGACTTTTGGCAAGGGAATTGAACAATTGTTCCTTGGACTCAGTGATCTCTGCAACTGTCTAAGGTTCGTGTGGATCAATGATTCTATCTCCAATCGGGATCTCCATAAGTCACAAAATAATTTTGACGTTGACAGAAATCTTTGTTCCCCTGACTGTTGTCTTCAAGACAGAGCTGATCCCATCTTCTTGAAGTCCTACGCAATTCATGGCTTCGTAGAAAGACTTCACCAAGTTGAAGGAGACTTCACCAAGTTGAAGGAGACGTAACCCTCAACTTTTGTTATGTTCAACCACCCCAGCGTTGCGAGTTTTTCATGAACGATTGGACGGAAGCGAAGATCTCTATTGTTGATACTTCTCATAGTCATAACCTTCCTGCCGAGCAGTTCCATAAGTCTAGTGGGAATTGGTTTCCGACTACTGGAAGTCGTTCCTTCACTTGAGGCCATTATCTTCCTGAAAGAAAAATAAGCTTATGACATACGCAAAATATATTCCTAATATTTTTAGGATTTATGCTTTGTCCGTTGGACAATATTTTCTATTTTTTTCTCTTGATGTTTATGCCATCATTTAATCCAAATTTTCCATTAGCAACATGATATATATATATATATATATATATCTCATATATCTCATATATAATCATAACTATATATATATTTGAATCTAAACTATATAAAAACTATATAGTTTTCTAGATATATATTTAATATAAATCTCAACTATATATAAATCATATATATATAGTTCTAAAGATATGTATCTAGTAAAACATTTCTTCTCATAATTTGGTAGACTTGGGAGGGTCGTGGACATTACGCTCTGATACCATTAAATGTCACATACCGCCCGGACGCGCCTAAACAAGCGGGACACTCACGGATGGGGCGCGAATGCATTATAACAATAACCGAGTGCTCGGAAACACGATTAAGTATAAGTCTGATTTCATTAATTTAAGAATATATTTGTACATGAAATAGTTAAGGGAACATCCTCTCAAAATCCCCAATGAATAATACAAAGGGTACAAAAATGTGGGCCCAAAAACCTGCACCCAGTCCACCCTAATCTCCTGTGAAAAATTGGATAACAACGGGGTGAGCTACACGCTCAGTGGTTAAGATAGTTTGTGAATATAACAATTAATAAAGCAAGCTTCATAATCAAATATCATAAATACACATCATAGCATCATAATCAATCTAACATATATGTATGCACGACACCGTCTCGTATTGGTTCCATGATTGTACGTCACCTGAGTTCACGTATAGATGTCCCTCCCCAGGAGTAGTCGGGTTCTCATTGTACGTCCCTCTCCAAAGAAATATGATGAATGGTGAGCATTGCTTCTAACTATTCTATGAATCATAAACCACATACGTCCTTAGGTAGTGCTTATGTATGATGCTAATGCATGAACAAGTTTGGTCTTTACTTATCATTAGACAGGATTTGGTAACGTCTGGTGATCCTTATCAGGGTCGATATCACTACGTACAAGGTTAGGACATTCAATATTACTTGTACAAGCTGATAGCTTTCAAATAAGACCAACCAGATCAGTCTCCACTTTGAGAGGTGAGACACGAGGTCTACTTAAATATCAATTGTCTAGAACAGCACGCTGCCTCCCGTTCACTATTTAAATTTACTGAGGACAAGGTTGAGCCTGGTTAAGCCAGATTGACTACTAATCCGGCATCGCAGCAGTGTAATACATGAACTCCAAATACACAGGTATAAGTATGACGAGTATGAAAATTATATGGAATAATGCAGTGTAAATGAATAGTAGACATAATGATAAATGAATGTAAACTTTAATAAAAGTTATAAGACATGCAAACCTATGTTTCGTTCTCCACCTTCAGATAAAAACTCCTTCGAGAACTAATGCCTTCCCCAGAGCAAAACTGCTTTGCACCGCAAAGAGAGTCTCAAAAAGGGAAGAAAAACTCAAGGAAAATAAGAGAGAAGAGAGAAATCACAAGGAGAAGTGATTTGGTGTGAGAAATAAAGGGGGGGTTCCTTAAATAGGAAAAAAACGCCCGAAGTTCAATTTTTTTTTTTTGTGCAATCCTAGGGTATTACAATGATCACCCATCACTATTGCACTTATCGGCTTCTAGTTCGAATCATTTAGCACTGCTTCTGTTAACAGAGAGTACAAGAAGGAAATATAATTGAAATTGATAAATAAGAGTATCGTCCCACGAGGATTAGTGCTAACTGTTGAAATTGGTTAAATCTAATTATATTTGGAAAATCAAAAATTGTGGCTAAGTAGCTAATGAAAATAATACTAAAAAAATCAAAAATCATATTAACATGCGACGGGGAAAAAAATCAAAGGCATGGAAATTTAAATTGAACTAATGAGTTTAAAACACTAGGGCCATGATTTCACTTGTTAATATGCATCACTTTCCAATTTTATGTTAATTGATGTACTTATCCTAATTGAAGGTCGAAGTGCCTCTAATTCATTTAATAATTTCTCTCGAGCAATATTAAAAGTCTTTCTAAATGAAAATTTTCTATCTCTTGATGAAAATTAGAACACTTAAAAAGCTATTAAGTTTAATGACAATTCATTTAGACCACATAGACTATATAGGTATATCTCTATCTTATACTAATTCTATGGTTTGCATTTCATCGAATATATAGTGTGCGTTACCTTTCGGTTCTTAACACACTAATTCAAGATCAATGGAATGGTGATCATACATTCAAATGCATTATAAACTAAAATGTAAATTCAATTATAAATAACAAATACAATCAATTAACCATTATAATTAGGAATTTGTGCAAATTTCACAAGTTATATGAAGCCCTAATCTAACAATTTAGCTCATGCTTAAAGATGAAATGGAAGACATAATTGTATTAAACATGTTCAAATCAAGCAAAATGGAAACAAACAAAAGAGAGGAAAAGATTAGAAATGCCCAATTCAATGTTGTCCAATTGTTCTTCCTTGTTTCCATTTCCAATTATGTGACTAGTTTCCAAGCCTTTCCCCTCTTATTTCCAAGTTCCCTTGTGTGCCTCCAAAGCCAAAAAAAATGTGAGAGGTAGTGTTTTGTGCTCACTTCACTTTCTTTATATATCCTTCTTCCAAACCCTTGGATTATTTCATTTTAATCCAATGGTTCTCATTAAATGTCCAAATAAGCATGTGACTTTTATGATGTTAGAGCTTCAAGTCCAAGCCCAATTTAACCCTCCTATGGTCCTTATTTACCAAATTTGCCATCAATCCCTCCAATTCTCTACAAAATCAACAGATAACCTAAATTTGCTCAAGTTAGCCAAAATTCTCAAATTAAAATATAAAATTAAACACAATTAATTTTAAAATATGAAATAAATGATGTGTAAATTACCAACACATCAATGATCACCCCATCAATATTGCACTTATCAGTTTTTGGTTCAGATCATTTAATATTGCTTCTGTTAACAAAGAGTACAAGAAGGAAATACATGAAGTAGTTTATCTTCGATAAGTGATGGTTTAGATTTGATGACTACAATGTCATTATTCAAGACACATGGGCTCCTTCATCGGGGGTGGAGTATAAAACAGGTCTATCTATTATGATTGCAGAGACTAGAAGAAGAGTGCTAGCTTGGAGGAAGGGTTGCCCTCAAGGCAATTCAAATTTGCTAATTTGGCAATTGGAAGAAGAATTGTCAAGGTTGTACAATAACCATTCCGCTAATCTGGACACTGTTAAAACCCTCGAAGGAGAGCTTAGGGAGGCCTACCTTCGAGAAGAGGAGTATTGGAGATCCAAAACCAGAGTTGATTGGCTGGGGTTGGGGGATAAGAATACAAAGTTTTTTCATGCCAAGGTGAACTCAAGGAGACGACATAACAAGGTTAATGCCATACAGCGTGATGCTAGAGTTTGGATTGATGATCCAAAACAAATTTTTGAATTCTAAGGTCAATTTTTTAAAGAATTTTCACTAGCCATTTTA
Organism: Paratinospora sagittata; assembly: GCA_035771175.1. Classification (NCBI taxonomy): domain Eukaryota; kingdom Viridiplantae; phylum Streptophyta; class Magnoliopsida; order Ranunculales; family Menispermaceae; genus Paratinospora; species Paratinospora sagittata. The sequence continues at coordinate 10,883,545 of CM069608.1, forward strand.
ACCTTGATGGACTTGAATGCCTTCATAATCTCCCTATTAAACTGAGTGATGAGGACATTAGATGGCTAGACAGACCAATATCATTGGAGGAGATAAAGATTGCTCTATTTGCAATACACCCCCCACAAGGCTCATGGGTCGGATGGTTTGACAGTTGCTTTTTACTAGCATTATTGGGATTTGGTTTCTCTCCATTTGTATGCCACAGTGAAACAGTTCTTTGAAGCCAACATTCTTGATCCCTCTCTTAATCATACATTCATCACCCTTATCCTGAAAAACAAAGCCCTGTCGACTTTGAATGACCTAAGACCTATTAACTTGTGTAATGTAGCCTACAAAATCATTTCTAAGATGCTAACAAACAGGCTAAAGTTGGTGTTTGACAAAATTATTGGCCCTACTTAGAATGTTTTCATCCAAGGAAAGCAAATTTTTGACAACATTATTATTGCTCATGAAATTATCCATTCATTAAGCAAGAGGAAGGGGAGAGCTAAGGAAGTTGTAATCGAGCTTGATATGTCCAAAGCATATGACTAAGTTGAGTGGGCGTTTATGGACTATTGTTTATGTAGGATGGGCTTTCCTAAAAGGTGGAGGAGATGGGTCAAGACATGCATTTCAATTGTGACTTATCAGCTCAAAATAAATGGAGAATTGTCACAAACAATATATCATTCGAGAAGCCTTCGCTAAAGAGATCCCCTTTCCCCTTTACTATTTATTATCTGTGCTGAAGCTTTTTCTCATTTATTAAATAATGCAGTTGATTCACAGCTTCAAATTTCCTAACAATGGCCAAGGTATTTTGAATTTATTCTTTGCAGATCACACTCTTCTATTCTGTAAAGCTTCCAAGGTAGATTTCAAGGAGTAGCAGAAGTGTTACAAAGGTATCATAAAGCTTCAGGGCAGCAAATTAATGTTCAAAAGTGTAACATCCTATTCAACAATAGGGTGAATGAGATTCAAAAGAAAAAAATATTAATTGGTTGATGTATGAATTCAAAGGATTCTCTGGGCAAATATATATACATACATACATAAAAGTTTATATACATACATATATACATACATACATACATATATATATATATATATATATATAAAAGTTTATAAAGTGGAAAAAAAATGATAATCAAGAGTGTTATATAGTTAAGAGTATATATACACATGCGCAATGTATATATAATTAAGAATTAATATATATGTAACTAAGAGTTTATAAAGTGAAAATAAAGCATAATGATAATCAAAAGTGTTATATTTAAGAGTATATACAATATATTATATATACATACATACACACCCACATATATATGCAGTAAATATATATTAAGAGTATATACTATATATATATATATATATATATATATATAAGAGTATAATTTTAGAATTGAAAACTTGTTGTAACATTCTAATATTAAGAATTTCATAGTAAATTAGAAAATATTAGGTTTATAAATTATTTTTTATTTATTTAAAAATTAATAAATAATATTTTTTATTTCTATGTCTATGTTTTATTTAATTATTGAATTGAATTATATATATTTTTAATATTTTTAACCTTAAATATTTTTGTTTATATTATAGGTTCAAAAGCTCGGTCCAAATGCCCGATCTAAAAGCCAAGTCCAAAGACCCGGTCCATATAACTCTTGGGTTAGGTTTGGGCCAAAGTTTTTTAATATCGGCTAGACTTGACCTGACCCGATATTTTTTTAGGCCCGGCCCGAATATTCTTAGGCTCGGTGGGGTTGAGTCAGGTCAGCCCTAGTGGGCCAAATTGCCACCCCTAGTTGGCGTGTAGTTTTATCCCCAAACTGTCTTGTTAGTCATGTTTGAAGGCGGAGTACTTTTAACTCCATGGATTTTCTTAATGCTTGCCTAAGGAGGAGACCTTCTTGGGGTTGGAAGAGCTTAATGGGAGCTTCCTAAATTTGGCCTTCTATGGAGAATTGGAGACAGGCGACGTGTAGATATCTAGAAAACCCATGGATACCTCATTCAATCACTTTCAAAGTGTTGTCTCCACAGTTTGACAGAGTAAGGTTAGTGGCTAACCTTATAAGTCTTGGCAGAAGAGGGCGGAATGTCGGCCTCCTAAATTATGTCTTTTCAAGAGGAGATGCAAGGTTAATTATTGTTATCCTTCTTAATCTCCCACCTGATGCAAATAAATTAGTATGGTACTACAACAAATCTGGAACCTACAGTGTTAAATTAGGCTATGACCTTGCTATTCAACTAGGGAAGAGTGGTTTGTTGGGAATAAACGCAGCTGGCTCTTCTAGTTCCCAAGAACGCCAATCTAAGGGAAGCTCTATTTGGAAATTGAAAATTCCAAGCGAAGTTAAAATTTTCTTATGGAGGTGCTCAATGGCTTATGCCAGTGAAAAAGTCCTTAATGAACAGGGGAATGGTGGTTAACCCCTTCTGTCCTCTCTGCGAAGAGCATTATAAAGATGTTTATCATTTGTTTTTTGGTTTCAAATTTGCTCATGTTTTTTGGTTTGGATCCCCGTATAATCTTGATGTAAGTCGTGTTCCTGGTGCCTCAATTGTAGACATATGAGATTACATATACAAGACATCTTCGAATTTGCGAGGAGACTTTGAAGATCTCAATTGGATGGTTTTTGGTCTTTGGCAACTGTGGAAGGCTAGGAACTCAAAGGTCCTTAAGGATATCTAGTATAACCCCATGAAGGTAATTAACAATACAAACTCGCAATTTCAGGAATTTATGCTTAGTCTCAATCCTGACGAGAGAATTACAGAAGCTTCTAGTGTGGTTTAACGTGCTAATAACAGTACTAATGGCTGGAAGTTGTTTTGTGATGCGGTATGGAATCCTATTCACTTCATACTGGCTTGGAATGGGCATTGTTGGATGATTGTGATCAAATAAGTAGTGGAAAATGGGTAATTAAACATGAATTTTTACCATTTTCAGCTAAATATTAAAGTGGGATCCCCAAGTGATTTTGGGGGGGTCCAAGTTGATTATTAATCTTTGATATGTGAAGATTAAGAATATATAAGTATTTAGCTATACCCATTTATATATAAATGAGAAATTGAGTCTAAAGTAGCTTACTTGATATGTGTAAAATGGTAAAATTTAGAAACAATCTTTACTTATAAGTGTAGCTAGAATATTACACTTGAATTTTAGCTAACATACACATACAAGGAAGGCTCAGGGGTAATCCTTTGCATCACCCCGCACATGCGCACGTGCGAGGGTGATTGGGCGACTTAGGGCGTATTGGGTGCACAACACTTTGCACTTAGCATGTACGCATCGTCGTCAGGAGCTAGGGAGCTTTTTATTTTTCAGAGATCGAGGCAGATCGGGCGGATGAGATGCTTCCGTAGAAGATCAGATCTAGAACGTCCATATACGATGAATGTAGTTATCTGTCTAGGTGCGATGTACGAAGATACGACGGTGTGGGATCAGATGCACTGATCGGGACTGTCAGATTGAGACTGATTGGATCGATTGTAATCCAACAGTGCCGGATCAGTTGCAACGAGCGGAGCCGTTATATTGCACCTAAATCGATCGGATACGATCTAACAGTGTACGATCGGGTGTGTAAATCAAATCCATCAGATCGTGTCTAAAGACAATCAAATTAGATCCAACGGCGCAGAAACAGGCACCATGTACAATCACGATTTGCCTATAAATAGAGCCTTCCAAAACTCATAAATTCATCTCAAAAAATTTCAAAATCTCTGAATTTTCTTCTTTTTTCTCTTCTTTTCTTTTAACATTCTTTTGCGAGTGAGTACAACCAATTTTTATTCGATTATTCTTGTGAGTTGAAGTGTTGCTCTCACAAGAAAGAAATTGTTGTATTCAAATGTCATAAACCGTGAGCACCTAAGCGGGACATAATTATCTTAAGGATATAAAGTTACACTCTAGCCTCAATCTACGTCGTTATTCTGTTAGAATAGTAATTGATTTAGTTTAACTAGAGATAGTCTTGTCTTTAGTATCTTTAAATAGTGAATGAGAGACAGTTTGTTATTCTAGAAGAGTGATATTTAAGCGAGATAATTGTGACTTCACCACTCAAATTGAAAACTAATTTAATTAATTATTTTAAAAGCTATTTTTCAGTGAATATTGTCATTATACAACCAACAATAAGAAAAGTGGAAAGTTGGGGTGGAAATGGGAGAAGCAAGGACTATCTATTGAGGATTATTATTCTCAACTGATTGTGGTGTTTCTTCTTTATTAGTGTTCTCAGATTCTTTGCTGTTACTCGGGAGCTTTCGTCAAGGAAAGGGAGTCAAGCGCTTGTTGATCCATTTTTGTACGACATTAGGCTTGCTGCCAATCGCATTTTAGTAATGTTTCTTTTCATCATGTTGACCGTCTAAACGATGTTGTAGCGCATAAGCTGGCTAGACACTGGCTTTTGTTTCTTGTTTCTCGTCCCAGTGGGATCATTTTGTCTTGCAAGCTGTACCTAAAGATTTTTTTTTTTATCTTTAATTCCCTTTTGACGGAAAAAAAAAGTTACGTAGGCACTAATGTGACGCCAGCGTGGCCAAACTGCCATCCTTACCTAATACCACCTGTAACTTGGTCTAAAATCCCTTCTCTGCTTTGCTCTAAAACCCTAAACCCTCACACATCTTCCTTCTTCTTCTTCTTGTTCCGTTACAGGTGCCAATCAAATAGCAGAAATGTCTTCGTCATCTCTCCTTCGAGAACCTTCGAGAACCTTCGCGAAGCTTCTATCCAACCTCTCCTTCCATCGTTCCATGGGCGGTGGCCCCCGAACATTCCCCGGCGGCCTCAACAAGTGGCAATGGAAACGAATGCACGAGAAGAAAGCTAAAGAGAAGGAGCGGAAGCTTCTAGAACAAGAAAAGCAGATTTACCAAGCAAGAATCAGATCCCAAATCCGCGCCAAACTCGCCGGACGATCAGACCATCACCCATCACCAGATGTTCAATCGTCGTCTTCTAATTACGATCCAATCTCTGCAAAAGATCACATCAAGGCACTTGCAGATCGGTTCATGAAGGAAGGAGCCGAAGATCTTTGGAACGAAGACGACGGAGAGTTGAAATCTCCTCCTCCTCCTCGATCTCCGATCAGCAAACAATCAATCGATCCACCGCTCGATTTGAGAAAGTTGATCACGGATAAGCGTAATTTTGCTGGTAATCGGAGCATTTTGAATTCGAATCCGTTTAGTGATTCGTTGAAACCTAGGAATTATTCGGTTCAAGCTCGGCGGAGGCCGTTGTCGCGGTTCAGATTTAGAAGAAATGGTAGTTCTTCAAGCGATGATGATGATTCTGATTATGGTCCTGAGGATGACTTGGTGAATCGTTATAGAAGTGAAAGTAAGGGGTTGAGAGGGAGAGACCGAGGGAATTCGAAAGGGCCTGGGTTTAATTTCAATGAAGGAGAGTCGGAGGAAGATGGATCGGAGGATGAGGAGTTAGGTTGTAGAGGTAGGGCTCGGGTAAAGAAGATTATGAGCAATGCTAGTTTGGGTGAGTATGATGCAAAGAAAATCAGAAGGGTACCTAGGGTTTATGTGGAGGATAGTAATTTATCTGAGCAAGTGCAGTTAATTAGAGATGAGGTGAATAAGAGAAAATCAGGTGGACAAGAAGTGGATCAGCATCGGGATGAATCACTTCTCAGTCATAAAAGGTACTGAAGTTGTTGGATTATTCTTTTATGATGAAGGTAGCTTTGAGGGATTTTTTGAACTGGTATTTTCATTGCCATGTAGAATAATTCTGATAAGAATCATGAAGTTTGAAATTATGAAAGAAATTGGTAGTTAGACTTTAGTAAAAGTACTTGCTAAATTGAAAGAACTACTTCATGGTTACTGTCTTTGGGAAATTTTGGTTATAAAAGTAACTGAAACAGTTATGAACTACAAATTTGATAATGTTTTAACTGCCTGTTAAGGAGTTCATAACTTCTTGTTCTCCTTTGCACCTTGAAGCATTAAGTACCTAATAATTTATTTATTTTTCTCACCGAACCTTTAGGAGGTAATGATGTAAATAAATAAAAAAAATTATGAAGGAAAAGGATTGAGAGAAGTGCTTGCAGAAATTGATTTAGGATTTGTACTGTGGATCTGGTTCATGATTCAAAATCTGGGATACAACCGATAAAGGTTTAATTTCAAAAACAACTTTTCATCATTTCAATAAACCAACCTCTTTTTCCGCAAAAAATCTTGAAAAAGTATTTCCGGATTTTACCTGTTGGAAAACTGCATAATCACAAACCAAAGGGAACTGTAAGGTTGCATTTGCTTGTAATTGGAAACCAGCAAAAATGAAAATTCAGAAAACAGCTTTCTATTGTTTTCAGAAAAAAGGTTGTTTTATGAGTAAAATCTTACAAAACTATTTTGGGAATTGACAAACCAAACACATATTTTGTGTTGTTGGATTTTCGAATACAGAAACTGTATCCCTATCATTAACCAAACATGCCAGATGTAGTTCCTTGCTTTTCTTTCATCGCTTTCTTATATTTTACCTTTTCTGGGCTTTTTTAGGTTTGATGAGTGTGGTATCTCTCCATTGACAATTAAAGCACTTACTTCAGCCGGCTATGTGCAAATGACCAGAGTACAAGAAGCCACTTTATCTGCTTGCCTTGATGGTATGCTGTTTAGATAATACACTTATGAAGCTGCTCTCTTTGGGTCTCTGTCTCACTGTCTCTCTTTTTCTGTTTTTAAATTGTGCATATATGTTCCTGTCAATCTCATCTTAACCAATTATAAAATTTCGACTTCATTATTTGTGGACAACATCTCCCCTGCCCCCCTCCCCCATGCCACCACTCACAAACAAATATCAAAATTTTACCCTACAATGCATGATTTTATATTGTGTACTCTGATTTATGTAGTGAGCGGTTTTTCTATGTAATCTTCTCTCAACCCCTTTCATTCATTATGCTGCAAAACTTAAAAACCTCGACTTATTCATTATAGTTTATATCTGAAGCAGGCATGGATGCTTTGGTTAAAGCTAAAACTGGAACGGGCAAGAGTGCAGCTTTTTTGGTAGATCACTTGTCCCATGTGCTTGCTTTCTCTTAATATTGTATTTGTCTTTTCTTCAGTAGCCTTGTTAAACGAAAACAGCTTCCTGCAATTGAAGTAGTTCTGAAGGCAAAAAGTAGCACTGTGAATCATCGGGTGCCACCAATACATGTTCTTATTCTTTGTCCAACAAGGGAGCTAGCTAGTCAAATTGCTGCAGAAGCAAAAGTCTTGCTTAGGTACCAAGATGGCATAGGTGTACAGACACTCATTGGCGGTACACGTTTCAAGCTTGATCAGAAACGTCTAGAATCAGATCCATGCCAGGTGTGTTATGTGTAATGCGTTCACTTTCTTTTAATAGTTTGGTAAACATGAAAGTTGAATGCCTTTGTCTTAGCTGTGAAATTACTTGTCTTTGATTTTAATAAAGCTAGTAAACAATTTCTTAGTGACACATTTTATACTGTTTTCATTGTTGAAATAATCAAGATTAATTTGTTGATTGAACTTTTGGAAAATTATTCTGCTTTACTAGTTTTTTCTTAAATGAAATATGAGCAAGTATTTAGTGGTTTTTTCATCAATGAAATACCAATAACAGTCTTTCTTGCATCTATTTTGCAACTGTTGCAGATAATAGTTGCAACTCCTGGTCGGTTGTTGGACCATATTGAGAATAAATCTGGCTTTTCCGTTCGTTTAATGGGCCTGAAAATGCTTGTACTTGATGAAGCTGACCATTTGCTAGACTTGGGATTCCGGAAGGACGTAGAAAAATTAGCTGATTGTGTGCCACGTCAGAGACAGTCCTTGCTGTTTTCTGCTACAATTCCCAAAGAGGTTAGGTCTTTCTTCATATGAAGTGACCCATGGAAACCATTTGATGCTAATTTATGTAGAGCCAAAAGAGATCTTAATTTGTATCTCATTCTCAGGTTCGTCGGATTTCACAACTTGTTTTGAAGAAGGAACATGCTTTTATTGACACTGTTGGTCTTGGTTGCGTGGAGACTCCTTCAAAGGTTTGAAAGATATAAGTTCTATGTTCTGATTGGTATTCTTTTTCCTAGCTAAAAATTTTCTGCTTAGTACATGTGCCGGCTGGAGGAGTTTTCTCTGGTCTAAACTGCTTCATTTCAAACAAGGGAAACGAAAACAGCAATTGATTCAATGGGAAGATTGCTAGTTCTGAATTTTTTTATTGGAAAGTAAAACTGTTTTGGTTAATCATTTTGCAGTTCTCTAATATTACAGGGTCTTATCGGAATGATGTTCATAAAGAATTCTGCATCCTTGCCTGTGTCTGATATTTTTATTTTCTTCATCTCTCTGCAATTTGGAAATTGCAAACAGAACTGAGCGTGTATTTTACACTGATGCTGTGTTGCTATGGTCATTATCATTGTTTGGTATCTAGTGAAGATTCAGGTTCGCTACTATGTACTATGGTTACAACCTAAAATAACATCATTCAAGATAAAGTAGAAAAGTTGAGCAAGATTAATTAAACAAACTTCTATTAATTAGGATAAAGCTTTATGTTCTTGTTTATAAGGAATACGAGCTTATTTGGTTCCCTCATATTCTTTTCAACTGTTTGTATGAAAAATAGATGAAAGTTTTGGTGTTTGCTCTCAATTTTGGAGATTGACCTCATTGCATGATAGATCAATTAGATAGAGACCGATCATTAGGTGGTGTTAACCTTTATCAAATATCAACTTGTACTTAAACTTAAATACACTTTTGGGAATGTTCGAGAATCCTTTATGCATAGTCGGTCCTAAGCTCGGATATAGGAGGAGGGTTGTGTTAAATAGATAATGACTAACATAAAACTTTGTTAGATCAACTATGAAAATTGATGATAATTTCATGCCAATTGATAAAACTAAATCAAGACCCAGGAGTCAAGACTAAGTTAGAAGTTTGAAGGGTGACTTTAGAATCTAGAGGGGTTAAGATTTGTGTGACTAATATTGAATAAATAAAGGTAGCATTTGGTTACACTAATTCTAACCTCTTATTTTCTTAAATTTTAGTTAAAGTAGAGGTTGACAAATTGTAGAGGTTAAACCTCTAAAAAAATAAATGCAAGATAGCAGTTTGTAACTTTTGGTAACTCTACGTCTAAAAAAATTAGCACTAATTTTTGTTTATTTTAATACGATCTTTTTAAAAATGAACTTATTGTAAACATGTCGTTTGGAACTAATACTCCAATCTTATGTTTTAGTTTTATTTGGAGATAAAAGCGTTTGTTATCTCAAATCTCAACTTCTTATTATAAGAGTATTTGATTTTTTTTCTTTTTTTCTTTTTTTCTTTTTTATCAAAATGCATTTATTAGTCATTTGGAGGGAGAAATATGAGATAATAAACGGTGTACTTAGTGTATGGTAGGGGTGAAAGAAGTACTTGACAATCCGCTCAACCTGATTGACCCAATTGGGTTTGGGTGGGTTGAGCCTATCATGTCGGGTTAATCAGGTGTGCTAAGTCACCCACTGAAATGTCGAGTTAGATGTCAGTTCTAAATACCAAGACTTGATATCAACTCGACTCACTCAACATACTTGAATAATATTACATATTATTTAATAACTGAACAAAAATTAACATTGTAAGTACATAAATATTCAAATTTTGAATATTTATGTACATTTACATGATTCTTATGAATCATGCCAAAATATAAGAATGTGTGCATACACATAAATATTATAACTTAACAAATTTATGTGTAAGCACACACAAAGAGGAGAAACGAGAAGAAACAAAGAGGAGGAAGGAGGTATTTATAGTGGAGGGGGTAGGAAGGCTTTATGGAAAACCGTTGGTTAATTTCCCCCCTTTAGTATAAAATTTTGAATTTCAAGAAGGGGGAAAGCTTCTCCCCCCCTTTAGTTCCACATTGGAAGTTGGGAGGAACGAGGAGCACTTCTCCACAATAAATGCCCCTTCCCCTCCTCTTAATTCTCTTCATTCTAACATTGGGGCTTTGGAAAAATGGATTTTCACATTTTGGACGCTCTTCCCAAGGTCTCAAAGTTAATTTATCTTATCTTTTTCTTATTTCTTATTAAAAGATGGAGGCATCTTGATTTTAGAAGCCCCTTAAGTTAATATTGTCATAGATTGGTTTGTTTGGGAGACACCTGACCGACCCGAAAGCATTTTGGGTCGGTTGGGTTAAACGCACAAGTTTTTAAGTGGATATCACCCTAACTTGTCGGGTTGGGTTGAGGTTTGGGCCAAACCCAACCCGACCCGACCTATTTTCATTCCTAGTACACAGTGCTCTCACTATTGGGGGGTCTAGGGAAGTGTTGATGTACGTAACCTTACCTCTTCATAGAAGAGGCTATTTCTAAGTTTGTACTCCTGACCTCCATGTCACAATAAAACAACCTTAAGAGTTGCGCCAAGGCCCTCGCTCTTTTTGGGGTAAGGTATGTTAAGTAGAGGAACGTTTTTGGTGTATTATACAATCAACACATCCTATTGAAGCTGAAGAGAAAATTTTATAAAATAGTTATTCGGTCACCCATGCTTTGTGTTGTTGTGGGGGTATCTCTCTCAATAGTCCCACGTCAACTTTGAGACTTCTTAAATTTTCACATTTAGTAGCCTCACCCCCTCACACTAAAAGATGGTTAGGACACTCGCAACAAAGATTATTAGATGTATTAGTTAAAAAGAGTAACCTATTGATAATTAATGGTAATGATAGAGCGAATGAAGGACTTGAATAACATGGATGCACATAGGTAAGAAAGATATTACTTGTGATATAAACGTCGACTTAGCCCTTAATAAAGTGGAAATGAGGAAGTGGATTCATGTAGTTGACCTAATGTAGTTGGGAAAAGGTTTTGTTGAGTTGGGTATATGCTCGAGTCCTGCTTCTAGAATTAAATTTACCATTTTGAGCAGAATTTATAGCTGTAGTTCTCTGGTTTGACTGTTAATTAGTGTTAGTGTTTTTGTGTGTGCGTGAGTGCGCGCTTGCACATGGAAGTGTTGTGCTCTTTATTTGATATTTCTTTTTTTTTACTTCTTTTTTAAAAGCAGGTTATGCAGTCATATCTTGTTGCACCACATGAATTGCATTTTCAAATTGTTCAGCAACTCTTGAAGGAACATATTTCACAGGAGATTGATTATAAGGTATGATACTCTAGTGTTGGCTTTCTTTTGTTTGCTTTACATATATGTTGAATCTCATTGCCAACCTGCCCTCAGGTTATTGTTTTCTGTACCACTGCAATGGGGACATCACTTCTCTATCTTTTGCTTTGGGAGATGAAAATGAATGTGAGGGAAATGCATTCTAGAAAAACACAACTTTATCGTACTCGTGTATCTGATGAGTTTCGTGAATCCAAGCGGTTGATACTTATCACTTCTGATGTTTCAGCTCGTGGAATGAATTATCCCGATGTTACTTTGGTGATCCAGGTAGTCAAGATCCTTTACTTCTGGTGTGTTCATTGACTTATATATTATCAAATCAATTGTTCTAGGATTGTTACTTACTTCCACAAATTATTGAATCTAAGACTGGACAATAATTCATAACATGGTTTGTGGGTTCCCAATTAATATCTTCCAATATATGATTACTGCATAAATGTGCTTATTTGAGCCTGCATGCCAATGCCAATTTTCACTAGTTTCTGTACTAGAATTGCTTCTCTGTATTAATGTAGGAATTTTTGCAATTTACAGGTGGGCATACCACCTGACAGAGAACAATACATACATCGCCTTGGAAGGACAGGCCGTGAAGGCAAAGAAGGAAAAGGCATATTGATGCTGGCACCATGGGAAGAATATTTCTTGGACGAAATCAAAGATCTTCCCATCAAGAAATCCTCATCGATTCAATTAGATCCAAACATAAAGCTGAAGGTCTCTCCCCAACATATTTTCATATTTATACTTGATCTCTATTTTAGTCATTATGAATTGCATATTATGTTATAGACCTTAACAATATGAAAATGCATTTGAAGTTAAAATTCTAATACTTGGAACCTGTTTCTCCATTGCAGATAGACAATGCAATGAGGAAAATTGATGCGAGTGTTAAGGAATCTGCTTATCATGCTTGGCTTGGCTACTATAATTCTATAGGGGAGATAGGAAGAGATAAAACCACACTAGTAGAACTGGCTAACCGGTTTTCTGATTCAATTGGCTTGCAAAAGCCTCCTACAATTTTCAGAAAGACAGCACTGAAGATGGGCTTGAAGGATATCCCTGGTATTCGAATCAGAAAGTAAATGTAGCTGCATCGGCTTTAATTTTTCTTGCTGGCTAGACAAGAGAGTCGTGGTTTAAATTGGTTTTGATCTGATGAAAGCAAAGGGCACATGAAAATTTTATACTGCACAGGTTGAGGAGGGAAAACCAAGAGACCATATTGAAGGCTGGCCGGAAGCCCTGAATGGAAGAACCAAAAGAGAACGTCTGACAACGAAGGATGTAAGTTTTTTAAACACCCTTTACATTACAAATGAAAGAATGAGAGAGATAAATGAGCTAACTTCATTAAAATGCTATTTGATTTTGGAGAGAAAGGATCTGTTTTGGACCTTTGGTCACTCTGTTCCTTATTATGTCCTTTTTGATAAAAAGGTTGTTTGATCATTTTAAATAAATGAATTAAGTGGTAGAGAAAAAGAAAAATGATGGGTTAGAATAAAAGCTCCCATAGTGTTTTTTTTCAGTTGGAGAATGCTTCGCTGTTAATGCTAAATGAGTTGGGTGATACAGTATATATATATATATATATATATATTCTTTCTTAGGATAGATGTGAAAAAAATATATAAAGAATTTTTATTAGTTTTATGAAGAGGTTTATGAAGTTGGACCCTCTCCAATGTATACAATTTCATTTTCCAAATTCGTAGCATGCATGACTAGCTAAGTACGTATGAACTACTTTATTCCCATCTCTTAGTACACGTACATGTATCATGCACCCAACTTGCTCATCCGTCGCTATTCCTCGTAAATGATACATCCATCGACACCCAAGCATTCTCCATCTTAAAAAATCATTTTAATCGCTATCAAAGAATCACTTTCGATAATTCAATGACTAAGACCCTAATATTTCTTGCCAACTCATCAATACCTTCGAAAATATATAACTAAGCTCTCTTAATAGCGCATTGTGTCATCGGTTTCGTCATAGCACCTAACATAGCTCCAATTCTAAGAATTACTTGTAATGCTACTTTTATTAAATTAAATGATTTTCGGACTATATACATATAGGAATTAATGTTCCCCATGATTTCCAATGAGATTTTTTATGTGTCACATTATACAGCTGAGAAAGCATTTATTAATAGAACGAAGCCCACCATATTAAGCAACCGACTATAAGTCTCATTCTCATCGAAGTCATCAGAATATTTAAATATATTTATCATTTTCAAACCTTAGCAATTTATTCGAGGACGCTCATCATAAATGAGGCGGACCCTACTTCTTATATATATATATATATACATATACTCAAGCATTACTCTCTTTTATTCTTGTTCGACATCACAGCTATTTTATTTATTTATTCTTGGACATCCGGCCGGCAATCTTAACAAATGGGCCCTAAGCAGGGCGTTCATGGTTATTTGGGAGGCCTGAGAAGTTGAGTTTTAGTTAGTGTTTTGCATGTTAATTTGTGAGATTTTTAGGTGCATTTAATTAATTTTTAGGTATTTTTGTATAATTAGTTCATTTAGTTGTTTTACGTTCATTTAGGTGTTTTGTTGTGTTTTTTTATGTTAGTTTTAGGTGTTTTCATGAATTGCATGCATTATATTAGTTTAGGTAAATAATCATAATTTTTAAGAATTTTTCTTAAAATCATTAGTTGCATTTTGATATTGATAATCTCATATTTTGCATGTTAATACATATTTGCATTTAGACTTTTAATACTTGATTAGTTTAGATCACTTACTTGTATTTTTGTGTTTTATTTTGTAGGAGATTAAAGAGCTTTAAAGGGATGAAATGAGGCATAAAAGATCGAGAAAAAGTCTCAAGGTATTGCACAATAAGTCCCATAGAGAAAAAGTGCAGTATTGCACAATAAGTCCCATAGAAAAAAAGTGCAAAAACACGAAGAAAATGCACAAAATAGTGCATTTCACGATTTGAGCGCTACGTTACGAAAACAATTTTGTGTGAGTTTTGTATTTTTGCGATATCTTGGGTTATACAACTCAGAATTGGATGTTTTTTTCTACTTCTTCTAGACTTAAAGGACTATCATATAAGAGAATTTGGAATCACAAAAAAAGAGGAGAAAAAGGACGGCTAGGTTTACAAAAGGGAGGAAAGAAAGAAGAGGAGAAAGTTTTGAGGAGTTGCAGGTTTTGCAAGAGAAAGAAGAAGAAGATCTTCAAGGGGGTTTTCATTTTTTAATTTCTATTTCTAAAGTTCTTGCAATGTTTCCTTTCCTTGTTCTTTATCTTTTCTATCTTGTATCCATGGATTGATTTATGAACTAAATAGATAATCTAGAGTTTTGATTTAACTATGTTGGATCTTGTAATTGAGTCATTGTTTATATGTTTTTAAGCAATCTTTTAGGTTTATTTATGATTCTTCATGCTTAATACTTTTAATTTGTTGGCCACTTGTTGAATGATTTTGGATTTAGTTTCTTACACTCGAGAGAGGTATTATCGAATTGAAGCAAGGGATTTGTACCTAGGTTAGTAGTATCGAGTCGAGAGATCTACAAACGCCTTTGAAATCATTTAAAATGAATTATAGATCTTAATGCGTTCTTAATCTATTGGTTGGCGCTTGAGAGAGAGAATCAAGAACTTAAGGATAGATGTTCAAATTGACGCTTAAAAGGGTATTTGGATGGGTCAGGATTCATGATTTATAAATTTTAGAAATTAATTCATTAACATAATTATTAGATATTATAAGATACAACATAGTGAGATCTAAGCTCTTTAACTATAAATCCATTGATTTCTCTCCAATTTTCATTTAATTTGTATTGTTTTGTTTGATTTTGTTTATTTTACATCTCTACAATTAAATCATCTTTTTTTATCACCTAGATAAAACTACTAATAATTGTAGTTTTGGGTATTTTTAACTGAGAAATTAACTTTTTCTGTGGATACGATAACCCACTCACTATGAATATTATACCTTGATATTAATGTACGCCTGTAAATTTAAATTTATCGCATCAAGACCGAAGTAAAATACATAAAATACATATTTTATAAATAAACACATCGTTTTATAAATAACCCATTACAAATATATCCAAAATATCAAAATAACTCGTTACAAAAAAAAGTAATAAAAAACACAGTTGGTCATAAGCTAGGCGCTTAACTTGTACTAAGCCGAGTGGTCTGTGCAAACTAAATTCAAGGACGCCTGCACAGTGGTCAATTGTTGAGAGAAGGTGCGGGTCGTACAAGTTGATGGTTAACTGTAATCAATATCGGCATGGAGCGGTTAGAGGGACGGTAAGTGATCATAGTGGTCGACAAAAGCACAATCAACCATTGACCGTTGCGACTTGGGAGATGATAGACTTATTCGACGACAGAGAGTTTGAGAGATATGAGAAGAAAAAATTGAGAGATGATGAAAGAGTTGTGAGCTAGAGTTTTAAACTTTCTTTATAGTTATGTGGTAGGCTGTAAAAGGATTTTAGCCCAAAATGTTAAAAAAGAAATATGGTGGGTGCATTCAGAATTTATTGGACCCTAAAAGTAAAATATGCCAATATTAAAAGTAACCTATAAATTAAAATTTTAGGTCCTAAAATTTAGGGACCGAAGGTGGTCGCGCTGGCCCTAAGGCATGTTTTATATTTACTTTCATACATTCTCCATATTAATCAAGCACTTTCCTCTTTAAAATGAATGAGATATACTAAAATAGGCTATTGAATGATCAGTTTCATCGATATGATGCCAGCCTGTAATAATTTTTGTCTAATCAAAGACAATATTAACAATAAGTTTTTTAGAGGTAGTTTTGAAAGAATGCCGAAAACAATCACACCAGGAATCTTTTTTTTTTTTTTTTCAATTTTTGGCATGTATAATAGTGTACAAGTGTGTGTTTGCATGTGGTTGCATGCAGTGTTTTCTTATAATTGATTATCTAAAGCCTAAATCTTATTAATTAAAAATTAAATGGTTTTTCATTTTGTTTTTGCTCTTTTACTATTATTAATATTTCTAAAAGAATGATAGATATTATTAAATTGAAATGAAGAGGTAAAACATTTCTCTAAATAATGAGAATAAAAGTAAATAATGATAAAAAAGAAGAGTGAGCAAGAATAAAAACAAAATAAAATTATAATCTATATAATTATTTATAAAGTCAAAACACCTTAACTTACGGTGTGCTATTTTTATGAAAAATTCATAAATTACCCATTACTTTTTAATATAAAACTATCAAATAAAATTTATATATAAAAATACATATGTTGATGCAGAATCTAACCAACACCAAGTAGATGAACACGTGTAGGAGATGATCGAATTTGGAAGCGTGAACTCTCCGTGTCACGACGCCCCTGACGTAGGCTGACGTCATGACCGGCACAGCGTACTATACACTGTACAAACCCATATACAGTATATAATACACTGTCAGCCTTCACGTACTCTCACAAACATTCCCAAAATGTACAGAATATTTTTTTTTATACCACACATCAAATCAAATTCCATATCTATAAAGATGATCATTCCATTCACATTGATTTCATTCATTCCACAAATGAAATTCTCACCAACTAAATATCTATGATCATCTCATTTCATCATCCCAAGCATTATATAATTTTACCACACAACCCATCTAGGTGATATTACATATATATCGTGTGTGATAATTATACATATCAAAATAACGTAAATAATATTTATTTCCTCCAAGCATACATACACATACCAGACAAGTTTCTTTTCCCTTCGACTCAATACCTGAAAGATTGGAGGAAATGGGGTGAGCAAACAACAGCTCAGTGAATATAGTTCTTGAGATGACAATTATATGCATTTAGAGAAATATGACATTTAAAATCATTTCAAACACTTATTCAACACATGCATCATTCAACAAATATATTATACATGCCAACAACATAAATTGCATGATTTTCAATATCATAATGCACAATCTCCCTCCTCCGCAAGGCAAGAGAGCGGGTCTAACCCTTGTATGGTCGTACAA
This sequence comes from Paratinospora sagittata, assembly GCA_035771175.1. Taxonomy (NCBI): domain Eukaryota; kingdom Viridiplantae; phylum Streptophyta; class Magnoliopsida; order Ranunculales; family Menispermaceae; genus Paratinospora; species Paratinospora sagittata. The sequence continues at coordinate 10,900,879 of CM069608.1, forward strand.
GGTAGATACAACTTCTCATGACCCAATTCACACAATCTCCCTCCTCCGCAAGGCACGAGAGCGGGTCTAACCCTTGTATGGCCGTTACAAGGTAGCCACAACATCTCATTACCCAAGTAACAGTCATTTCAAGGATCGCAACCCTTGTTAGGACAGACCTAACGAAATGACAATGAGGAATCGCAAAGCCTCATCATTACAAACTCCAATGCTAAAATTAGTTTGCATGATCCATAAAACTCAATGCATTATATATAAATATAACATGCATACAATCAAACATTTTATATGCGTACAATGCCATACAAGAACCAAATCAAGAAAACTATACTCACAGTACAACACGTTCAACTTAAACCCAATCATCGTCGCTTTCGAGTCCAGCTCCAAGTTAAATCCAACGAATTTAACCTGTCATAATCACTCCATAATTCAATTTCTTGTATTCATATCTATTTACATCTTTCATTTCTCAACTCACTTCAAATCACGAATAATAAATCCATTTAGGACTCATAAGCAGTTGAAGAAACTACTATCTCGTTTCTGTGGTCAATCTAGATATTTTCAAAAGAAAGAATAGTGAAAATAGATTTTCACGACACCATATACTTAGTTACTAAAACTATCACCTTATATCCAAAAATCACAATTTTAGCATCGAAACGTCCGGAATTCAGTTCTCTATGATTCTGTGATCTCAAACCGGAGTTTCATTGGATGCACATCACTGTTCACAATACTATTCATTTTTACTATTCACTTTCACTATTCATTTTCACTATTCACTATTACTATTCACTATTCATTTTCACTATTCACTATTCACTATTCACTATTTATTTTTACTATTCACTATTCACTATTCACTATTACTATTTACATTTACTATTCACTATTTACTATTACCATTTATTTTTACTATTCATCCGAAAGATGTATATTGTATTAAAATTGTCCAACGGCTCCAAAAATAATAAAATTGAATCTAACCATATATTCGGGTTTCTAACAGTCCAGGGAGCATTTTCTACCATTCTAGCGGAGTTTCATTCACGTTGGGTCCAAAACCCTAATTCTTGAAAATGCCGTAAAACGGCTCCCACGACAAAAATTACTTCGCTAGAAATGTTACATCTAGCTTAAATATCAATTTTACAAAGAAAAGGAGTGAAAATCACTTACCGCAAGTCCCGATTTCGCGTGATTTCCGAGTTCTCCCTTCCGTTCTTCTTTCCTTCTTTCCTCTGTTTCTTTCCTTTCGTCTGCAACTCCTTCTGCAATTTCTTCTTCTTCCTATTTGTTTTTTTTTATGTTATTTTATTGTTATTTTTTTATTCTAGTTGCATCCCACGTTGGATGCAACTAGAAAGGTTTTATTTTTTTTATTTTTCTTTTATTTTTATTATTATTATTATTTTTTTTTAGATTTATATATACAAATGATTCCATGCACCGTGACTCCCTTTATTAACTAACTCCTCCATCAAATTTCATTAAATTCATTCAATCATAATCAAATCCACATTTTTATTAAGCAACCCCATAAATTAATCAATTTACTTCAACTCCATCTCATAATTTTATTTATGTACTAATCATACACGCGTATATTTAGTGCATACGTATAAAATACGTGTATTATACATCTCAATATACGCGTACTTCAATGCATGTATTGACTTAAAATTGCGGGGTGTTACAATCTCCCCAACTTAAAGAATTTCGTCCTCGAAATTTAGAATCAAAGAATTCCTCAAGTGATACTCAATCCCAGAAAACTGCTCCCGCATTTTATATTTCAGCTCCCATGTTTGCTCTTCTTGATATGTGGTATCCTCCCCAACTTAGAGTTGAATTATATCCATAACATCTATGAAATCTGAATGACATTTTCTCAACATCAATAGATAGACACTATTCCGCACACTTATCAACTGTGACAGTAGAGCAAATCGGTAAGCCAATGGACTTATCCTATCAAGGATTTCTACTGGTCCAACAAATCCCGGTGCGAGCTTTCTTTTCATTCCAAATCTCATTTTGCCTTTTTGTGGTAAGACCCTAGCAAAACTGAGTCAGCCACAATAAATTTCAAGGTCGATATACAAACCTTGTGTATGTACTAATATCTTCTGACACCAATAACAATAACTCCACACTTTCAATTCACAAGTTGGAGATCTATACGGCTTATTATTAAACCTTTAGAGTGCCATCATTATGCTCTTATAATAGCTGTTTATACACATACGTTTACACACATAAAGTATCCCTTCCAACGTTCACCAAAATTCACGTATACCAGACCCGAGCATGCTCGCAAGCATCAAAGTCACTCTCTCAGTCTGTCAACCAGTCTGAGAGTACATATCACACTGAGAAGGAGATGAGTACCAATACGAGTCTGCATCATATATCAGATCTCGACACAATCTTCGGATCTTAATCCGACATGACAAATATCTGAGTACTCCCATAAAATCTCCATATCGCACACATATACAATCTGCTCAGTCTATCAAAAGAATTCTGGTGTTCATTGGAAGAATACGCAGACTTATCAGTCTACTAATGGTCATCCAAATGGTATCATATCTACCCATAACCCATAAGATACCATTTGAATCCCATCTTCATTTAACACAATCCATAATATTTCATACTAATATCATACTCGTCTCATCATAACTTTTTCTCTCTGAATATGAGTATCAATCAACTGAATATGCATCCGAGCACAAATATCAACACATGGAGTAATAGAGAGTACACTCATAACTGTAACTCTCACTCACAAACAATCTCCATGTATGGTTAACTGATAGATACTACTTCAGTTTCAGCTTGTTTCCTGCTCAATGCCTCAACAACATCTTGGTCTTTCCCAGGATAATAATTAATCAAATCCTTTGGGAATTCTTGCCACATTTATCACCTCATATTTTCAAATAATTACTTCAGACTCTTAAAATCTGAAGATAGTGTGACCTTTTATTATACAGGCAATGCTCTCATCAAATCACTACCAACAAATTTTTATTCACTCTCAGGATAGTTATTCTTGTGCACTACCAAATATCTGGAAACACAAGTAATTAACCTATCCTTTTGTGTCAATGTAAACTTCAGATCTGGACGTGATATTCATCAATCACAATTACTTCCAGATTCTGAACCTAGTAACAACATTTCATACTGTGAGAGTTTTCCTCATACACAACGGTCCACACAATTTATAACATTCATCTGGCTTAGTTTCGTGAGTGGAACAGATAACTTCAAGGATCTTTCCACACACGTTCTATAACATACATCTAATACCAGAAACTTCTAATTTCCATCATTAAAATCAGTTTTAACAGTACTATAATCACTTTGACCTGCCCAGTATCCTTAAAGATACTATTTCAACTAGTCACGTGATCCAAAAATTCTCTTCGTAATTATATTCAAAACTCACATTCACCGAGCTTGGCACTTAATCGGTGTTCTCTCAGTGACTACAAGTTAATTCCGAGGTGTTATTCATGCTCCTCTCATTTTCTTGGGACAATTTCATATATCATCATCAAAGACTATGTACTCAAGATATGGTTCATATACCCACTGCATCAATCCTATAACGTGATTGACACATAAATGAAGGTTATCAACATTTCATACTATCCATATCTTGTCTTACAACAGTCTGCATTACATCTTTTTCTCGAATTCTTAACTGATGGTGCCTAGAGCTCAAAATGATCTTAAAGAAAATTTGGCTTCATTAAGTTAATCGAATTCGACCATCTATCCCTGGTAGAGGTATTCATTCTTTCTTGTTATCATGCCCAGTTAACAGTAATTCATACTTAAACGTATTTCACTATACCTTCTTTCCATATTATCACAAAATGCTCTCCAAGGTGGCATATCAAGAATAATAAATCTTTTGCTCATTAACACATTTACCTACACCTTAAATTCTCACAATTTCTCAGGTACTCTTTATGAAGGAATGAAGATACATAGTATACTAGCATCAGTTTTATATGCTATCAATCTCCTATGCAGGTAGCAATTTTAATACTTCATCAGAGAATACTCCAATATACCAACTCACCACAGGAATTTTAATCAACTGTATGCCTTATTACCTTACTCTAAATGGCTTTGTACTAACCATATTCTCCATGTCCTCGTCAATAACTAGCTTATCTTAGAGAGACAATTTTGAGGGTATAAATTTCTCGAGATTCAAAATGAGAATTTTTCCACTTATTCAGAATATTACTTCTTTTCGGAGAGACGGTCCACCTGACATGAGAGGTGACCAGCCAATCATACCCACAAAGCATCCACTTCCAACAATGTCATATTCTAAAGTCCATAATTACTTGATGACCCTCATATTTATTCCACATCTTATTTGTTAACCATATCAAGGTAGATTCTTTCTCCTGTAGGCATACTCACAATCAATGATGCATTATTATAACAGAAGATAATACAATCTGCCTACCATATCACCAGAGATAAAAGACCAGGTAGATCCAACAATACATCAGAATATACACAGTAACAAAATGTTGATCATACCTGCTATCAACATCTTACTAATCGTTGGATATGGTCTTGTATTTACTTTACTTTATTCTCTAAAATCTGGTAGAGTCACATTGATAAAATTTACTGGAGCATTCCATATCAACTAACTAGAGATTAACACATCTCGTGTCCTTTTTTTTTTTTTTTTTTTTTTTTTTTTTTTTTTTTCAGATTGATAATCGACAATCATAGGTCGAGATACAAGATACGCAATTGTGACTCCTGCTCAGGCAATGGAAACCAATTCTGGTTTTCAAAATTCATTAACATCACTTTCCTGTTTCCCATTATTATTGGGTTAGTACCTGACCCAATACTGCCAAAATTTCAACCTTACTCAATGTTTCACTTATCTTCAATTTCATCTTTTTGCCCCCAACATTTCCTTACATTACTTTTTTCTTTCTTTTTTTTTTTTTTTTACCTAACACTGGTGTTGCTGACTCGGCTTCTAACGGCAGTGCAAGCTATATTACTAATATTACTTGGGTTAACAATTTCACCACAGTATTGGCTAACCCGAAATGTATAGTCTACCTTACAACCTGCGTATATATTTGTAACCCCACAATTAGCAAACCTGCCGTAGAGGATCCTAAAATTTATTCTAGATCCTTATCATTATCACACTATCCATAGTGAGCATTCCCAAAAAGAAACTATACCAGTCTGTTGAAGTCATGTTTGTATTTATGGTTAGGCATGTCACTACATTAAACTTTTTCATGCCTTAAACAATTTCAACATGATGATAGAAGCTCTTATAAAATCGCTTCTTTAATTAATCTCATTCCTTAATCATCTCAGGAGTCCTTAACCAAATTTCTATAATCTCTTATCATCAGTTAGCTTAAACTTAGCTAACTTGCTTTATCATTTTCAGGGACTTAATCATTCTCTAAGATGGTCTCCACTCAAAGTCGCAAATTCTTTATTGCGTCTACTATCAGACTGCCAGTTAAGATAGGAGAGTTTCTTTTCTTGAAAGTTTTCATAACTTTCACATCTTTTCATTCCATCTGGCGTATCATTGAGACCTTCTATTTCTTTTAGTTTGACTTCAGTCTGTTTTTACAGAAATATTCACATTACAACTTCGTCACAAGCTCATAAGCTGTGCATTTCGTTGTTGTTGGGTAGTTCCTAGCCATATAAGCTATATAATTTATTATCACTGGATTACATCCAGTTATTTTTTCTTTCAGCCTTCTGATCCTTTCTTGATCAGCAATTTCCATTGTTAATCTTGACTATTCGTTTCCAAATCTGAAATTCACCGACACAGGTGATTCTCAGTCAAGATAACATATTGGATTAAGCTCAACATAATAGGACTACCCATATGTATACCCATACAAACAAGCATAACATCATAAAACTTTTATCTTTTTACGAATTTTAAACTTAGGCTCTGATACCAATATTGTCACGACGCCCCTGACGTAGGCTGACGTCATGACCGGCACAGCGTACTATACACTGTACAAACCCATATACAGTATATAATACACTGTCAGCCTTCACGTACTCTCACAAACATTCCCAAAATGTACAGAATATTTTTTTTTATACCACACATCAAATCAAATTCCATATCTATAAAGATGATCATTCCATTCACATTGATTCCATTCATTCCACAAATGAAATTCTCACCAACTAAATATCTATGATCATCTCATTTCATCATCCCAAGCATTATATAATCTTACCACACAACCCATCTAGGTGATATTACATATATATCGTGTGTGATAATTATACATATCAAAATAACGTAAATAATATTTATTTCCTCCAAGCATACATACACATACCAGACAAGTTTCTTTTCCCTTCGACTCAATACCTGAAAGATTGGAGGAAATGGGGTGAGCAAACAACAGCTCAGTGAATATAGTTCTTGAGATGACAATTATATGCATTTAGAGAAATATGACATTTAAAATCATTTCAAACACTTATTCAACACATGCATCATTCAACAAATATATTATACATGCCAACAACATAAATTGCATGATTTTCAATATCATAATGCACAATCTCCCTCCTCCGCAAGGCAAGAGAGCGGGTCTAACCCTTGTATGGTCGTACAAGGTAGATACAACTTCTCATGACCCAATTCACACAATCTCCCTCCTCCGCAAGGCACGAGAGCGGGTCTAACCCTTGTATGGCCGTTACAAGGTAGCCACAACATCTCATTACCCAAGTAACAGTCATTTCAAGGATCGCAACCCTTGTTAGGACAGACCTAACGAAATGACAATGAGGAATCGCAAAGCCTCATCATTACAAACTCCAATGCTAAAATTAGTTTGCATGATCCATAAAACTCAATGCATTATATATAAATATAACATGCATACAATCAAACATTTTATATGCGTACAATGCCATACAAGAACCAAATCAAGGAAACTATACTCACAGTACAACACGTTCAACTTAAACCCAATCATCGTCGCTTTCGAGTCCAGCTCCAAGTTAAATCCAACGAATTTAACCTGTCATAATCACTCCATAATTCAATTTCTTGTATTCATATCTATTTACATCTTTCATTTCTCAACTCACTTCAAATCACGAATAATAAATCCATTTAGGACTCATAAGCAGTTGAAGAAACTACTATCTCGTTTCTGTGGTCAATCTAGATATTTTCAAAAGAAAGAATAGTGAAAATAGATTTTCACGACACCATATACTTAGTTACTAAAACTATCACCTTATATCCAAAAATCACAATTTTAGCATCGAAACGTCCGGAATTCAGTTCTCTATGATTCTGTGATCTCAAACCGGAGTTTCATTGGATGCACATCACTGTTCACAATACTATTCATTTTTACTATTCACTTTCACTATTCATTTTCACTATTCACTATTACTATTCACTATTCATTTTCACTATTCACTATTCACTATTCACTATTTATTTTTACTATTCACTATTCACTATTCACTATTACTATTTACATTTACTATTCACTATTTACTATTACCATTTATTTTTACTATTCATCCGAAAGATGTATATTGTATTAAAATTGTCCAACGGCTCCAAAAATCATAAAATTGAATCTAACCATATATTCGGGTTTCTAACAGTCCAGGGAGCATTTTCTACCATTCTAGCGGAGTTTCATTCACGTTGGGTCCAAAACCCTAATTCTTGAAAATGCCGTAAAACGGCTCCCACGACAAAAATTACTTCGCTAGAAATGTTACATCTAGCTTAAATATCAATTTTACAAAGAAAAGGAGTGAAAATCACTTACCGCAAGTCCCGATTTCGCGTGATTTCCGAGTTCTCCCTTCCGTTCTTCTTTCCTTCTTTCCTCTGTTTCTTTCCTTTCGTCGGCAACTCCTTCTGCAATTTCTTCTTCTTCCTATTTGTTTTTTTTATGTTATTTTATTGTTATTTTTTTATTCTAGTTGCATCCCACGTTGGATGCAACTAGAAAGGTTTTATTTTTTTTATTTTTCTTTTATTTTTATTATTATTATTTTTTTTTAGATTTATATATACAAATGATTCCATGCACCGTGACTCCCTTTATTAACTAACTCCTCCATCAAATTTCATTAAATTCATTCAATCATAATCAAATCCACATTTTTATTAAGCAACCCCATAAATTAATCAATTTACTTCAACTCCATCTCATAATTTTATTTATGTACTAATCATACACGCGTATATTTAGCGCATACGTATAAAATACGTGTATTATACATCTCGATATACGCGTACTTCAATGCATGTATTGACTTAAAATTGCGGGGTGTTACACTCCGGCTCCGGCGAGGGTTTATCAGCTAGATCTGAGAAGAAGAGAGAAAGCAATAGGACTATTGTAAGGAACATCGGTGTGGTGCAGGTCAAAGATTCTTCGATGCCTAAGTTAGTGCTTGTTCAAGACTATAGCAATAACTCTTGTAAAAAGTTGTTCGTACCTTCTGAGGAGAGTTGTAGGTCTTATTTATAGAGGAGATTCTCTAGCCGGAGTTGTTAGCTGCCCAGTAGGCATGATGTCACGTGTCGTCTCGTCGTTGGTCGAGATGAGCTGGATGAGCCCATCTATTCCGAGTTGGTATTAGAAGAGGAATCTCATCTTGTCCTGGATGATCCCTATCTTCTTGGTTCATCTCAGAGAAGGAATCATATCTCATCTCAGATGATCTCTATTTTCCTGATTTGTCTCGGAAGAGGAGTTCTATCCCGTCTCTATGTCGAAGTTCGTGTTTGAGAGTGCAGCTACCTCGGATTCCTCGGGATATGATGTGTTAGGAAAGACTCCCTAATCTTCTCTATTTCGTCTGGAATGATTAGCTTTGCTATAGGCCGACCTGTCAACCTTGAACAGAATTGCACTGAGCTCGACTGGGCCGAGCTAACACTAAGATCGTGTTTTTGCATTTTTTGTAAATGTCATCCTGCTAGGCCGACTCTGACGATTTTCCACGGTTGAGTTAAATTTGGTTCGACTGAGCTGATTTGGCAGTAGTATCATCGCACCCGACTTTTACCCCCCACCTCGGTTCGTCAGCTTTTTCATGTGGCTTATGTTTTCTATAACACCAGGTCAGCTCTGTTGATGTCCAGGTCAGCTCAGTCCGAGCTGACCATCCAACATTTACCCCCCAAGCCTTTTAGCCCTAGTTGGGATGAAAGGCACACCTTTATCTTTGATTTCCTCGAGATTCGTATATCTTGAATTGTACTGCTAACAATCACGTTGGTTTGTATGCTCAGGTCAGAGCAGTTAGATTCTCCTCGAGATTCACGTCATTTTTCTTTCAACTTCTCCAAATCGAGAAAATTCCTCTATATAGAGTGGTTCCTACTCATTTGACCTTTATCATTCTAAAGTTTATCTCCCAGCTCGAAATTTTACCAGCTCGTTCCTGTTTCAGCTTAAACTTTCCAACATATGAGTCTTGTTCCCTGCTCGGTATTTTTCTTGCTCTCCTTCCTTTGTAATTTATTTAGTATTTATGGCTTTTATGGAAGGTTTCTTAGCTTACTAGGTGGATTCTCTACGGAGTGGAGATGATGCCGAGCAGCAGCTTAGTGATGAGGCAGTAGTTGCTCAGCCATTTGAGGAGAGAGAGTCTGAGGGCGTCGAGATCCTTAGCCAAGGTGATGTCGCCCTCACCCGCTGCTCTACTTGTGACCGAGCTCACAGTGAAAAGAATCCAGATGAGTCGAGCACGTCCGGTCGCCGAGCCGAGGAGGCTTCCTCAGACGATGAAACGATCCAAGTTGAGTCCGAGTCCGAGACCTAGTCGGATGAGGGTATAGCTGAGGTGAATCCTTCTTTTCTTATTGACGAGTTCTCTTCCTCCGTCACTGAGGACCATCTTGATTATTTGAGGGCTCTGCTCGACATTCCACCTTCTGTCCATATACGTTCTCCGACGGGTTTGCCTCTTGACTCATTGCCGGAAAGCTGTTACTGGCTTGATAAGTCGATCCCCACAGACGACGGCAAATGTTGATGTAGAATCTGACCAACACCAAGTAGATGAACACGTGTAAGAGATGATCAGATTTGGAAGTGTGAACTCTCCGGCTCTGGTGAGGGTTTATCAGCTAGATCTGAGAAGAAGAGAGAAAATAATAGGGCTATCGTAAGGAGCACTGGTGTGGTGCCGGCCAAAGACCCTCCGATGCCCAAGTTAGAGCTTGTTCAAGATTATAGCAATAACTCTTGTAGAAAGTTGTTCGTACCTTATGAGAAGAGTTGTAGGTCTTATTTATAGAGGAGGTCCTCTGGCCGGAGTGGCTAGCTGCCCAGTAGGCATGATGCCACATGTCATCGCTGTTGGTTGAGATGAGCTCATCTATTCCGAGTTGGTCTTGGAGAAGGAATCTTATCTAGTCCTAGATGATCCCTATCTTCTTGGTTCATCTCGGAGAAAGAATCTTATCTCATCTAAGATGATCCCTATTTTCCTGATTTGTCTCGGAGGAGGAGTCTTATCCCGTCTCTATATCAAAATTTGTGTTTGAAAGTGCAACTACCTCGTTCCTTGGGATATGGCGTGCTAGGAAGGACTCCCTAATCTTCTATATTTCGTCTGGAATGATCAACTCTGCTCTAGGCCGAGCTGTCAGCCTTGAACAGGACTGCAATGAGCTTGACAGAGCTGAGCTAACGCTAAGATCATGTTTTCGGCTTTTTCGTAAATGTCATCCCACTAGGTCGGCTCAGACGGTTTTCCATGGTTGAGTCAAATCTGGTTCGGTTGAGCTGATCTGGAGGTCGTATCATCGCACGCGACTTTTATCCTGCCACCTCGATTCGTCAGCTTCTTCACGTGGCTTATGTTTTCTATAACACCTGGCCAGTTCTACTGATGTTCAGGTCAGCTCTGCTATTGTCCAAGCCAGCTCTGTTGATGTCCTGGTCAACTTAGTCCGAGCTGACCATTCAACAATATTTATGAGTAATTTGGTAATAAGGCACTATAAGATTTCTTTTGTAATGTTAGAAAATATAAGACTTATTTTAAGAATTTTTTTTTTAAATTTTCAGCCCCCTTTTATTGGGCTTTATTTTTATTTTTATTTTATTTTTTTGGTAACTTTAAGTCATTTTTATTCTCCAGCAACACTATTAAAATTCACTTAACCTAAAAACTATAGTTGTTATGCACTTCCCCTCACGTGCACGATGACACATCCAGAATAAAATGACTCTGATGTTATGTTAGAAACCATTTAACTTAAATAACTATAACTGTCAGATAAGGGTTCAATGATGTATATTCAGCGAAGATAGATATATATTAACATCCGAATGTCCTCCTTAATTAGCTTAAGTAATTAAGACAAATGTAGCAGGAGATATATATAGAAAGGAGAGAGAAGTAATATGGTTAAATAGTTTAATTACTATATTATTCGTTAACAACAATAAAAATAATAAGTGCAAAACCAAGCTCGTAATCATTAACCTAACTTTATTGACTTCATATTCACATAGATTTTGTGCCTAAAAAAAGTGAGGTCGAAGCTGAGTTATTAGAAAGTTTTACCATGCACGTGACAAAGACCTGAACCGATCAAAAAGAAATTTCAAAGTTATTGGTTGAACCAATCACCATACCCACAATTCACTAATCTTCTGACTTTCACACAGCTCTGCTGCTCCCAGCCGTTGAATTGCTCTTCCCCACCAGAGCATCCAAGCGACCAAATTCTAATCTATAAGTTGACCCATCTCATCATGCCACGTGGCATCACGTTTCTCTACCACGTGTCTTTGAATGTACTGCAAAGCTTCCTTCAATTATTAAAAACATTAATAAAACAAGTAAATCAAAGAGAGCCAAATGGCTAACAATGGATCCAACTCATCCAAGTCAACTCTCTCAAATTTCTATTAAATGCCGTCCACATCTCTTAATTAAATTTAAATTTAAAGCACCACAACCCCTTAATTAATTATATGTCAAATTTAGCCCTTAATACTAAGAAAAATATTAATTTAATTATAAAACAGTTTTTGAGTTCGAACCTTCCACTCATACAACGATGTCTTAAAATGTTTGTGACCATACCTCAGGTTCTAGTGGCCGATACCTTGACCTCAAACCATCGTGAACCAATGGAACAGTGGTAATGGCTCCTAAATCCAAAGGGTATTTTGGTCAATTAAAGGTGCAAAGCAGTTGGATTTATACAAATTAATTGAATAAACCATGGGCATTTTTGACATTTGGGATTATTAATGGGTCACCACAGGTTGCTTGAGCCCCCTCCCATATTAATACATACTTACCTTCTCACCTGCCATCAAAACTCAATTCAACAAACCTCCCTTCTTCTTCTTCTTCTTCTTCCATTTAATTTAGATTCATTAATTTATATATAATTATATCAGTAATTATCATGATGAGATTTCGAAATCATTTCCATCATCATTATCATTATCATCATCATTGGCTCTCATCGATGACTTTGTTAGTTATCGTCTTCGTCACAAGCCAACTTCTGAATTGTGGCCACAGCTCCAGAGTTCTCAGGCAACAAGAATATTATACAGAACAACAACAAAAGCAAGGGACAGATCAGTTATTCTATTCCAGGTTTTCTAGTACTACTTTTTCTGCCAGTTCTCCCTCTCAAAGCCCCAGAGATGATGATGATATCGATCCGATTTATGGTGTTTCGAAGCGACTCGTGCCAGGAGGACCCAACCCGCTTCACAATTGAAAAGTGAAGAACACAAGATTTTTTTTAATTTTTTTTTAATTTTTTTTGTTGCAGTTTATAGTGTAAAATTATCATAAAGTTTTGAAGATTTGACAATCACGGATGTATAGTATGTGAATTATGAAACAATGCAAGTTTTAATATCCCTTTTTTTTAAAAAAATTTTCTTTAAATAGATTGTAATTGTAGTTGTTGATGAAATACAAACAAGTCAAGATTTTGGAGATCTTCTTCTTGTTTATGGTGGAATTACATTTTTTTCTTTTTTTTTGTAAGATCCATGAATTAATTAGTTCTTGAATAAATTGGATTTATTATCTCATTTTGCTTGTGTGAACACTGGGTTTGTTTTGTGACTTCTGGGCTCCATTAATGTCAACTCCGTTATTAGCAAGGATTGAAAATTATTAGAAAAATGCATGTTTAATTAATTAGAAAATTATGAGAAGAATTTCTTTTTTTTTATTTTTATTAAAGACTTATCGGGGCATCCCATTAATTTTCTGGAGACCGCCATAAACACCCAAGATACCATTGTATGAGTGGGGAGGGGAGGCTTGAACTGAGGAAGTCAGAAGTTGAGAAAAAGGGAGGTGTGTGAGGTAGAAATAGATTGAAATATATAAAAAATGAGGGTTCTGTTACAGATTCAATGCAATGCTTATTTATTAGTTTTTAAACTTTAAGAAATAAAATAAAATTGAAGTGGGTTTGCTAAAAAGTCAAATATGAAACAGATGATGAAGACATGGTTGGGTGATCATGTTAATTCTCTATAGAAACGTTGGCAATTTCATGGTTAGTTTATTGCAGGAGATGGTTTAATTATAAATTAGCGTGCTATTCTTTTATTCTTTTATTTTATTTTTTATTTTTGGCTTTTGTGAAGTTTGGAAGTTTATTATAAGAACAGATTATTGACTCTGTTCTTGGTTGGTTAGTATATTCATTTCTGTCCTGGTTTTTTTCTGCTTTAGAATGTCAAACAATGCATTTCTGAGGGGTTAAATGATACGTGATTAGAGTATAAGATAATGAATAAAAACAATAAGCAAGGGCCCATTCGGAAGAATGATTTAGTATATAATAACGATCCTAACGTATCAGTTTAGATAATTAATCACAAAATGCTTCAAGATTAAGAGAAGTGGGTAACACAAATATTAAGACGAGCAGAAAACTTTTATTACTCAATGAAAAATAGAGACATACACTCAAATAGAGAAATAAAATGGACTACAAAATATTTTCACATAAAACTGAAACTACATAACACTTATTTATAATAACTACTGCTAGGAACTGCTAAACCACCTTAGACTAAGTCAATCCTAAACTTACTCAACAACCCACGAAGTAAAAAAAAAAAAAAACATGTTAAATAAGCTAAAAAAAACTGAAACATATTAAATTAAAAACAAAACTAATAACTACCCAATCTGAAATTTGCTCCTTGAAAATAAGACATTAAGATACACTAACTTTGACACTCCCCCTTAGTGCATACATAGGATCAACAATACCAAGAACACTTCTAAAATTTTCAAATTTAGCTTTCGCAAGAGCTTTGGTAAATATATTAACAATCTGATCTTCAGTTTCAAATTTTCTGCAATTAAATATCGTGACTTAACACCTTTTCTCGAACAAAATGATGATGAACTTCAATGTGTTTTGTGCGTGCATGAAAAACTGGGTTTCCAGCAAGCTTGATGGCACTTTCATTATCACAATGGAGCAAAACTACATCGTCCACAATCATAGTGATCTCTTGAAGTAATCTTTTGATCCAAACACGCTCTTGAGTTGCTATAGTAGCAGCCACATATTCAGCCTTTGTGCTTGAAAGAGCAACAATTTATTGCTTTTTACTGTGTCATGATACGGAGGCGGATCCTATATGAAAACAAAAACCCGTTGGGGAACGCCTGTCATTCACATCACCAACCCAATCCGCATTAGCATACCCACATAAAGAGTATGATATATTCTTCTTATATAAGAGTCCAAAACTCATAGTGCCCTTTATGTAGCAGAGAATTCGCTTTGCTGCAATGAGATGACCAACACATGGTTTGTCCATAAATTGAGAAATGACTCCTACAGACAACAATGTTAGGCCTAGTGATAGTTAAATAAAATAAACTACCAATAAGTTGCTGAAAAGGTGTTGGATTTGCTAATAATTTCCCTTCAACCTTCATTAACTTAAGACAAGGTTCCATTGGAGTGGCCATCGCTTTGGACTCCCCCATGCGAAAGCGATTTAATAAACTTGTTGCATAGCTTCTTTGAGAAACAAAATAATCTTTTGATTTTGCAACTTCTAGGCCAAGAAAACAATGAACTTCTCCCAAATTCTTCATTTCAAAATGAATAGACAAATCATCGCGAAGACGAGTAATTTCATCTTTGTCATCTCTGGTAATAATCATGTCATCCACATGAAAAAGAAGTATTGTGTATAATGATGACTTCTTCTTAATAAATAAGCGGGAATCTGAATTTGAAGGAGTAAAGCCACAAAAAGTAAGATATTGTGCATTCTTACCATACCAAGCTAGTGGAGCTTGCTTAAGACCATATAACGCCTTCTTGAGACAACATACATGAGTAGAAAATTCTTTGGAAACAAATCCCTGTGGCTGCTCCATGAAAATTTCATGATCTAGTTCACCATAAAGGAATGCATTCTTCACATCAAGTTGCCACAAAATCCAACCTTTGTTCGCAGCCAAAGAAATAATCGTACGAACAGTCACCATCTTTGTAACCGAGCTGAACGTTTCTTCATAATCCAAACCATATTGTTGGGAAAAACCGCGTGCAACAAGTTGAGCTTTATACCTGTCAATTGTCCCATCGATTTTCTTTTTCAACTTGTAAACCCACTTACAAGTAATTATTTTAGCATCCTTCGGAGTTGGTACAAGCTCCCATGTAGCATTTTCGGTTAGAGCCAAAATTTCTTCGTTCATTGCTTCTTCCCATTTTGGCAATCCTTTGGCTTCATGGTATGATGTGGGCTCATCATCACATATATCTCCCATAAAAAAACAAGAAATAACAGAACAATAGTTTATGCACACTTGATAATCATTTAGATATCCAGGTTGTTGCCTTTGCCTTGTTGATCTCCGAAGCATTACATCATCAGGCTGATTTGTATTCCCTTGCACGATATCATGTTGACCTTCTTTATTGGACTCGTGTTCAATTGGAAATTGCTAAGAATCAACACCTTCTAATGGTACAAAAGATGAGGCTTCACCATGGGGGGTTACTGAGTAATAAGTGGAGACCTCATCAAATACAACATCTCTAGAGACAATGAACTTCCCGGTTATTGGATCCATACATCGCCAACCTTTCCTGTGAGGATCAAACCCAACAAGCACACATTTCCTAGCCTTGGGATCTAGTTTAGTTCGATCACTCTTTGGAACATGAACATAACAAAGTGAACCAAAAATTCAAAATAACTCACATTGGGTTTGATGTTATATAACATTTCAAAGGGAGATTTTGATGTACCTGGCCATGGAGGCAAGCGAGTTATCACATGCGATGCACATTGCATAGCTTCAGCCCATAGTTCTTTTGGAAGATTTTTGTCATGTAACCATGACAAAGCTACTGTCGTAAGATGTGCCAACTTGCATTTAGCAACTCCATTCTGTTGTGGAATCTTTGGACATGTCATTTGGCAACGAATGCCATTAGTAGAACAATACTTGAAGAATTCATCAGATAAGTATTCTCCCTCATTGTCGGTTCTTAAACATTTTATAAATGACCCAAACTCCTTCTCCACAATTGTCTTGAATTTGATGAAGTGCAAAAAAGCTTCACTTTTATGCTTTAGAAAAAACACCCAACTATAGCGAGAGAAATCATCGACGACAATCATCATATAGTGATCCGCTATAACTTGGTGATAGGGGTGTTCATCAACCTGACCAACCCGACCGAACCGAACCTTTTGGATTTGGTTAAATAGGTTGTTTGGGTTGAGTTGGGTTCTAAAATACCCAACCCGATCAGTTTGGGTTGGGTCACGGGTTGAGCCCCTAAAAACCCGATTAAACTGACCCAAACAGAGGTAAGTGTTAAAACCTTAAAATATCCCTCCAGGCGTTATTTTTTAAGATTTATATGTATCTTATGATTCTTATCTAATACTATCTAATTTAGTTTATACCATAATATATATATATATATATATTTATATACATATCATAGGGTTACTATAGTACTAATATATACAATCTTAATCAATGCGTTGCTATTTTATAAATTATTATTACCATCTACTAATATGTAATATTAACAGACTATTCATTACAAAATAATAGTGAAAAAAATTACTAGCAAATCTAAGCGATAAATGAATAATTAAAGTTCTTATATTAATAAATTATATGTCAAATATGAGGCTTAAGTCGAACCTGATCAAACCAACCCAACCAAAATCGAAACCGAACTGTTTGGGTTGGAAGATAGATTGGGCTGGGTTGGGTTTTTAATTTACCAACCCGAACTGTTTGGATTGGGTTAGATTTTGGCCCCAACCCGACCCAATCCAACCCAACCCATGAACACCCCTATGGTGATGTTGTAGGTCCCATAAGGTCGGAATGCACCAACTCAAATGAAGTAGAGGATCTATTTAAAGATCGTTGGAAAGGAAGTCGATGAGATTTTCCATATTGGCAACCTGGACAAACCACATCATGGTGTATCATTTTGAAAAATGGAACACCAACAAGCAATTTCTTGGTAGAAATTTGATGCAATAATTGAGAACCAATGTGTCCCAATCGAGCATGCCATAGTGAAACATTAGTATTTTGGCTTGTCTTTTCAACATATGTTGTGCTAGCAGACAAAACATAGAGAGATTCTTTCTTTTGGCCAACGAAAAGAGTATCAGTAGTAAAATGCTTTAAATTCTCAAGAATCTTAACATCATTTGGGCCAAAACAGAACATACCTTACAAAATTTCTCACTTGTGAAACGGATAAAAGATTATTCTTCAATCCAGGAACATAATAAGCATTTTGGAGAGCAAGGTGATCACCATTGGTACTAGTAGCATGAATATTCAAGTCACTTTCTTGCTTAACTGGATGAATGGAATTATTAGCTATAACAATAGAGCATTGTTCCTTGTGTGGGCGAACTTCAGAAAGAAGAGATGCATTGCCGGTAGCATGATGGGAACAACCAGAATCTAAAATCCACTCTTTCTCATAATTAATTGCAACATGAGCATCTTGAGGTGCGATGGTTTGATGCACTAACGACCTCGCGTTCTCTGGGTGATCAATAACTTCAATAGAAAAGCATTGCTCCCATTTCGGTTGATCACAATCTGTAATCTCATGAACAATGTTTGCATCATCATCTGCAAGTTTCACGTGACAATTAGACTTGATGTGGCCTGGTTTTCCACATCTATTACACACAACCTTCACACGGCAATTTCTTCAAATGTGCCCAATCTTGCCACATCTATGACAAGTAATCTTGTAGTTACTTTTTGATTCCTCATCCACTCTTTGTTGCTTCACATCATGGAATTGAGCTTTTGATGTAGTGTTATTTTCCCACTTGTCTTTGGTGAAGAGCACATCATCAATACTAAAATTGGATATGCTGGACATTTGTTTAAACAATGCCTCCTGATTTGTAAGCAAATTTTCCAGCTATATAATAGAAGGTTGGTTGGCCATCCTTGAATAGAGGAAACAAAAGGCATGAACTCCTTCTGCAAGTAAGGTAGCGACGCAATCGTGAGTCACTAATGGGCTCTTCCGTATCCAATTCTGAAATTTCAGCACAAAATTTTTTTAACATTCAAAAAATATTCTGAGATTGACATATTACCTTGTGTAATTGCAGCAAGCTCATTCTTTAAGAATTGCAGCCTCATAGTGTTCTTTTGAGTAAACAACCTCTCTAGAGTATCCCATACTTCTTTTGGTGAATCTAAATCACGAACATTATCAGTATATTCATTACTGATCAATGTCTGTAGAGCAAACAAAGCTTTATCGCATTTTATCTTCCACTTTCACCGCTACTCAACATTTTGTGGAGTGTCCTCCGGAATTACCGATTCATCACCGGAAACAGGATCCCATAAATCTTGTCCTTGTAGATAAGCTTCCAAACAAAGCTTCCAATATTGGTAATTATTATCAACAAGCTTCTCTATAGAAATCTGGGAAAAACCACTGCTACCATTCATCTTGAGAAAGAAGAAAAGAAAAACTAGAAACACTCCAACAAGGAATATCTAACAAAAAAGACTTCAATGAGTAATACAATCTCTGAGCAACTTGGCTCTGATAACATAACACAAATATTAAGATGAGCAAAAAAAATTTATTACTCAATAAAAAACAGAGACATACACTCAAACAGAGAAATAAAATGGACTGCAAAATATTTTCACATAAAACTTAAACTACAGAACACTTATTTATAATAACTACTGCGAGTAACTGCTAAACCACCTTAGACTAAGTCAATCCTAAACTTACTCAACAACCCACAAAGTAAAAGAAAAAAAAAACCACATGTTAAATAAGCTGAAAAAAACTGAAACATATTAAAATTGAAAACAAAACTAATAACTACCCAATCTGAAATATGCTCCTTGAAAATAGGACATTAAGATGCACTAACTTTGACAGTGGAAGCCTTGAAGAAAAGACCATGAGTTGAAGTACCTTTGAGATAACGTAGTACCCTCTTGCAAGTAGACCAATGGACTGTGGTAGGAGCTGATACAAATCGACTTAGCTTATTTACAATATAGCTAATGTCAGGTCGAGTATTGGTGAGATATTGAAGTGTTCCAAGAACACTCCTGTAAAGTGTAGGATCTGGAAAATGATCTCCATCATGAAGAGAAAGTTTGGAGTTGGCGCTAACTGGAGTAGGGCAAAACTTACAATGCAACATATTTGTTCTAGCAAGTAGAACAATAACATATTTGGTTTGTGTCAGATGCAAACCAGAGGCAGTTTTGAATGCCTCAAATCCTAAGAAATATCCTATCGAACTAAGTGTCTTGAGAGCAAATGCACCATTTAGCTGCTTAATAACACTTTGAACTGCTAAAGAATCATTGCCTGTGATGAGAATATCATCAACATAGACTAATAGTAGCAAATGAGTGCCAACTTCCTTCTTGATGAACAAAGAAACATCAGATTGAGAGTTCTAAAACCCTAGCTCAAAAGATTAGTTCTAAGCTTGTGAAACTAGGCTCTAGGGGCATGTTTAAGACCATACAAGGCTTTGTTGAGTTTACAAACAAAAGAAGGATGCTTTGAGTCAACAAATCCTTCAGGTTGCTGCATAAGCACTTTTCATTCAAGTCTCCACTTATAAAAACATTGTTGATGTCAACCTGTTGAATGTCCCATCCTTGAGAAACTGCAATGGTAAAAATTACCCTTATAGTGGAAACCTTGACAACTGGACTGAAAGTGTCAAAGAAATCCAAACCTGGAGTTTGGTGAAACCCCTTGGCAACAAGTCTCGCTTTATGATTAGAAATTGAACCACCAGAATTGAACTTGGTCCTAAACACCCATTTGCAACCAAGAATATTCATACTAGAATTGTAAGGAAAAAGGGACCAAGTATTGGTGGAAATCAAAACTTTATACTCTTCTTGCATGGCCTTAATCCACTTAGGATCAACAAGAACATCTTTCACAGATTTTGGTTCTAGTGAATCAACAACCAGAGAAGAATGAACTGAAGTAAACACTTTTGGTTTGAAAATTCCACTCTTAGATTTAGTTTGCATAAGATGAATAGAGCTAGTAGGAACCAATGTTTGGGACACTGTATCTGTAATAGTAGCAAGGGTAAGGAAATCACTTGTTGGCAGACTGTTTGTAACAACAACTGGTGCAGAAGGATCATCATGGACATGATCTATGATAGGAGACACTTGAGGGGAGCCATGAGACACTGACTGACATGTGAGAACTGTGGCAAGACTGTTGGAGAAACTTGCACTTCATTATTTGATGCTTGAAACAGAGACGCAATAGATTGCAACATTGACAATGGCAGACTTGCTAAAGCAACCGACTGGACTGAAGAAGTTGACTAGATGGACTGTTTCATAAAAAATGACACATATGGAAATTCATTCTCATTAAACTCAACATGCCTTGATATATAAGTTCTTCCAAAAGGATGAAGACAAAAAAATCCCTTGTGAATCAAGCTGTACCCCAGAAAAACACATTTTGTAGTGTGAAAATTATACTTATGAGCTGAATAAGGTCGAAGAAGAGGATAACAACTGCAACAAAAAACTTTGAAGAAGTTATAATCTGGTTGTTTGTTACTTAAAATTGCAAGTGCACAATATCGTAGACAAGTAATATAATGATGATTAAAAGTATCGTTCCTATAGAGATTTTGTCACGCCTGGGTTGCACACAGTGCCCCCTACCCAGGATGATGAGTACCCCCGTAGGGCGTACTCCAGCCATCGTACCACATAATATTGTCACATCCCAATACATAGCCCACCGCAGTGTCTAGTACCCCCGGGATGTGATTAGTATTATGTAGTACGATGGCTGGAGTACGCCCTGCGGGGGTACTCATCACCCTGGGTAGGGGCACTGTGTGCAACCCACCCAGTACATAGCACACCGCAGTGTCTAGTACCCCCGGGATGTGATGGGTGCGCATACCTCAGCCACTATATACCACATAATATTGTCACATCCCAGTACACAGCTCACAGCAGTGTCTAGTACCCCCGGGATCATTTTTCTATACTATTCACTCATGAATAGTGCAGGGCCTCCCCCAGATTCGAACTTGAGACCTCATAAGGTTTAATTTCGAACTCTGAGTAACCATTGAGCCAATCTGCGGTGGGCTGTGTACTATGATGTGGCAATATTATGTGGTATATAGTGGCTGGGGTATGCGTACCCATCACATCCCGGGGGTACTAGACACTGCGGTGTGCTGTGTACTGGGGTGTGACAAAAAGGCCTTATGTACTCCAGCCAGTACATACCACATAATATTGTCACATCCCAGTACACAACACACCGCAACGTCTAGTACCCCCGGGATCATTTGTCCACACTATTCACTCATGAATAGTGCAGGGCCTCCCCCAGATTCGAACTCACAACCTCATAAGGTTTGATTTCGCAATCTGAGTAGCCACTGTCTGCGGTGTGCTGTGTACTGGGATGTGACAATATTATGTGGTATGTACTGGCTGGAGTATGCCCTGCGGGGGTACTCATCACATCCCGGGGGTACTAGACACTGCGGTGTGCTGTGTACTGGGGTGTGATAAAAAAATTGTGAATTGCCCATTTTATGAGGTGTGACATACATAAGGCCTTTTTGTCACACCCCATATTCGAACTCGTAACCTCCCTTAAGGAGTTAGATTTCGCAATCTGAGTAGCCACTGAACTCAGTGGTTACTCAGATTGCGAAATCTAACTCCTTAAGGGAGGTTACGAGTTCGAATCTGGGGTGTGACAGATTTGCCCTAATTTTTATTAAATTATAATATTAATTCAATTTGATCTTATCTAAACAAATACTAAAAATAATAAATGTGAAACTTAAACTCGGATTCAAAACTAAAACAATTAAAATTAAACAACTTAATCAATAAATTACTTAAACCTGGGATTACAATTTTTTCCCTATATTTCACTTGGATTCATCAACTTATTTTTTCAATTTATTAATTATTTTGGAGTCGTTAATCAAGAATCTAATTTATCTACAAGTCTCTTTCAATGATCGAGTAGAAATATCTTAGTTAAATAAAATTCTATATTTCTATGAAATTTAAATTAAAAACAAGATTCATTAATATCATATTCTCAATGGTTACACGTCACATGAGTATATGTCTATCTCATGTGAACTCAATAGCTTTCGCCCTTATGATCATGTATTATTTTAATCAAATCAAAATCCAAAATCCCTTCGTCAAGATCATAAAGATTCATTAAATTATCTAATTAGTGATCAAGTAATTAGAAGCAATAAGAATAGATTAAAATAAACAACTCTAAATAAATTAATTAAAATCTAATATCTTTCATGAAATCCAAGATCCATATAAGTTCCAATTGAAACCCTAGAAAAGAAAATTACTCAATAACTAATTCTATAAACTCAAAAACAATTAGGTTCAACATCATGAAAGAAGGATAAATTAATACAAGGAATAAAGGAAGGAAAATAATAAACTAGCACAACTTCACCAAATCTGGATCTAGCTCTTCGCGCTGCTTCGATATTGTTCTTTCTCTTTTCCAATGCTTCAATAGCCTCTTCTAATCATGAATCAATCCCCTTCTAAACTCCCTACTTTCTATTTATAATGTTTAAAACAAAAAGGAAACAAAAATACCCAAAAAAACTACTAAAAAATCATGTTTCTCTCAGATTTCCCCGACTCCGCAGCTCCCATCCACGACCTTTTGCATATTTCTTTCGTCACCTGGCGCCGCGGTGCCCACCCACTGGTTTGCACATTATTTTTATTTTTCTTTCTCTTCTCATTTGCTTATTTGCTCCACCACTTCATTTTCACTTTGATACCTACAAAATAACATAAAAACTAAGTATATAAACCATATAAACACCATAATCTACTAACATATCACACTAAAAACCATCTAAACACCTACGGTAAAATCAACTTATCAAACACCCCAAAACTTGAGACTTTGCTAGTCTCGGGCAAAGAAAAGAAAAGAAAAGAAAAGAAAAACAATGGATATAACCAAATAAGATAACAAAACACATGCAAGCATTGGTTTAATTCAAATTCACAACTTGGCCTCAAAGATCGAGTAAAAACATAGCTACTAAGAAAACTCTGAAAATTGTGAAAGTCTAGAATTTCAACCTAACCTTCACCATATTCCACCTTTGATTCTTCATGTACGTGTGTGGATAGTCACTTACACCTAACCACTTGAGTTTTGAATTGATTCATGCAATAACAAGAGATCCCTATAGATATAGATATAGTTACAACTCCATAGGCTCATTCTTCACACCACTCTCCACTAATGTAGACTAACATACCACTAAAAATCAATAGGACTTTTCACGCTTGTAATGTGAGATTGGGGTGAAAGGTATGGTAAACACAAGTGATAGTTAGGCTCAAAACACCCTTAAACATCTTTACTCATCTTTAACACATTAACCATACCCACAATAGCACACATACCCAATATCATATTTTGCAATTTGTTAATCCTCCCATTGTTTGCTTTCATCTTTTACTCTTTTTCTTTCCTTTTTATATTTTTATTTTATGTATATATATAAGAACTACTACACCCCCATACTTATTTCTTTTCATACAAGGTGTAGCATTCTTTGTTTTGCACTTTTTATATTTTATATGAAGCAAACATTCTACCAAAGATTTTTTTTTTCCATCTTTTTCACCTTCTATTCCCATAATCCATCCTTCAAAGAAATATAGACTTCACCACAAGTGCCATAGACAAAGTGTTTAAAGAGTGTAAGGGTGAAACAAAGGATTTTTGAAATTAAAATAAGGCTTTGGCTAACTTCATAGGTGAGAAACTAAGAAAAGGTTAATAAGCTAAAAAATGGGTGAGTAGTGGCATTATTAATAATAGGCAGGTTTAATGGCTCAAATGATCCAACAATGGCCTAAATCATCTTCTTAATGGTATGAAGCCTAGGATTTCGCATCGAGTAGTGTTAAAACAAGTTCTAAAATCCCCTAAGATCTCATTGAAAAAAAACTTAAATTGCATAGATCTACATTAAGCTCACAAGTGGCTAAGTTTCGTGACTATGTGCTCAATAAGTGTGAAAAACCTCAAGTAAAGCATACCTAATGGTTAAGTCAAGCACACAGAAAAAAAAAACAGCTTTCATCATTCTCCTAGAGACAATCTTAACTCAATCGTAGTCTTATCATTGGCCTTTTGCTAATTCAAACCAAACCAACACAAACACTATTTTGACATAGACTCTTAAGAACAATAAACTACTCAGCTAATTTGAAGCAAAAATATCTAACTTGACAAAAATTAAATTGACTAAACTAAAAAAAAAATCATACTAAAACAAAATAACCATATAACTCCTAACAAAACAAATAAAAACACAGCAAATAAAATCAATCAACCCCCCAAACTAGATTGAACATTGTCCTCAATGATGAAAAATGATAAATAAAGGACATAAAAATAAAAGAAGGGTTGAGAAAACTCTCCAACTTACTCCTCCTCCTCCGCCTCATTAGCTGCGACATCTCCAGTATTTGGTGGCGGTGGCTCTGAGAAGAACCCTTGTGAAGGGTAAGGTGGTAATTGTGGGTACCCAGATGTATTGAATCCCAACTGAGTTGCAAACATTCACATTATTTGATCCATACTCTAATTGCATTGTGCTTGATATTCGGCCTGAGCATGAGCTTACTGCTGGAAATAAGCGTCCCTCTAAAGACACCAAGATTGGTGACTTAGGAAATTCTGCTGTAATTGATCAAGTTTGTCCGGCATGCTCAATTTTTTACTTTTGGATCTCTTAGGATGAGATGAACCAACTCCATCAATACTTTGACCCCTATGTCTAATATGCCAAATATACTTAGCATCTATTATAGCAGTTGGAAAGATAAGTTCCTTTGCTGGCCCACAAGGAATACCGGCTTGATTACACAAGGCAGTAATTAAGGATGGAAAGTACAAGCTCACCCCTGTGGATCGAGCACTGTAACAGATTTGATCGTATAATACTTGACCCACATCGATTGACTTCCCTGAGACAATTGCATAAAGAAGAAGAGCTCTCTCCGTAGTGACTTCAGAATTATTGGTTGAGGGCATCATTTTTGCTTTGATGAAATGTAACCACACTTTACTAACTCTAAAGTAGCAACAGGAAAAGATTTGTAGGTAGTACCAGCTACTTTCCACTCAGTGCCTTGTGGACATAAAGTCTCGGTGACTACTTTTATACTAGTGGTGGTTTCTATAGTATTATAATTTGCATTTGGGATATCCGTCAACCCATAATAACTATTGATAGTGTGGCTATCAAATTTGACCATTTTTCCTTGCACAGAGACGCGCCCATCTACATGGTCCCAAGCATTAGCGTAGAATTCCCGAATTAAAGGAGCAATCCCGCTTCTAGATGTTCACAAAATTTTTGCTATCCCCTAGTTTGAATGTTGTCCTCAAATTCTTCGTCGAGGGTCTCAAGTAGGCCAAAACCCCTCCCTGGAATAGGAAGTTTCTTGATGAGACCATCAATATATCGATCTGAAATCTCTTTAGAGACAAACTTAGTGTGATCAAATGAAAAAGAACGACTTCTTTTCGGAGCCATAAAGCACAAAGAGCAAAAACCACACAATTGCGCACACAAGCCCTAAGTTACCAAATCTCAAAGTTCCAACGACAGATTTATGTAAATACACTCCAAAAACAATAATAATCCGGAATTTCAAATAAAAGAAACGAAGAACTTGAGATGAAACTATGCAAACCTTGCCAATGGAGTCAACACAAAACACCCAGGGCGTGCAAAGACAACCGAGCAAACACCCAAAAAATAAAATCGTCGAGAGAGAACTGGTGATGAAAAGGGGAAAATGGGAGAGAAATGAGCAAGGAAAATGAAGGTATGGAGAGGTGGTGCTGGAATCAAGGGGAAGAGATGTGAAGAGAAAAAGAAGACGAAGAAGTAGAAAAAATAGTGAGGAGAAACATTGCAGAGAGAGAGAGCGTGGAGAAGAAGAAGAAGGGTAAAAAGTAAATAAATAAAATAATTTTTGAGGTTGCATGAAACGTGACCCAGCGCCGCAACGCCCAGCCACGGGTCATGCAACTCTTTTTTTTTTTTTTTTTTTTTACCATTTGCACATTCTCTCTTTCACTAAAAAAATAAATAAAAATATTACAACGCACCGGGCCATGCAAACTCCCCCAAACTGGACTGGCAACCTATGACAGATCAAAAGGACAATTAAATCAAAAGTCATAAAATTGTAAACATAAAATAAAATAAAATAACATAAAACAAAATTACAGACTAAAACAACGAAAAGACTAAGGAATTGGGTTGCATCCCAACAAGAGCCTAATTTATAGTCATCGGCTTGACTACCACTGTACTCATTTAGCGTCAGCTAAGGTGATGGAGGATTTCTGTCGATCAATCGGTCCTCCCCAGTAGTGCTTAAGTCTTTGCCTGTTCACCATTAATGTACTAGAAGACTTGTGCTCTGTAATTTCGATCGCTCTATGTTGTAATGCTCTGATGACAAGAAATTACCCTGACCATCGAGATTTGAGCTTGCCCGGAAACAACTTCAATCGAGAGTTATAGAGTAACACATATTATCCCGGCTTAAAAAGACGTTCTATAATCTTCTTATCATGCCATTGCTTGGTCTTTTCCTTATACAATTTAGCATTTTCATAGGCTTGAAGGCGGAACTCATCCATCTCATTCAGTTGTAACAACCGCTTCTCACCAACAACGTGTGAGTCGAAATTGAGCTTCTTGATAGCCCAATTCGCATTATGCTCGAGTTCCATTGGAAGATGACATGTTTTCCCGAAGACTAAACGATATGGAGACATTCAGATCGGGGTCTTGAAAGCAGTCCAATACGCCCATAAAACATCCTCTATCTTCTTAGACCAATCCTTCCGAGTGGGATTTACCGTCTTCTCAAGGATTCTTTTAATTTTCCGGTTAGATACCTCAGCTTGTCCACTCATTTGCGGATGATATGCAATAGCCATCTTATGAGTAACTCCGTGTTTAGCAAGAAGAGCTTCACAAGGCTTGTTATAGAAACGTGTCCCTTTATCTCTGATTATTGCTCGCGGAGTTCCAAAACGAGTAAAAATATTTTTCTTCAAAAAGCTCACCACTGCTCTCGAGTCATTAGTAGGCAAAGTCACTGCTTCCACCCACTTAGACACATAATCGACTACTACCAAGATGTATAAGTTATTAAAGGAAGGAATGAAAGGCCCCATGAAGTCAATGCCCCCAAACATGAAAAATCTCAACTTTCAAAATATTGTTTAGGGGCATCTCATGACGGCATGATATATTCCCTATTCTTTGGCACCGATCACACTCGAAAGCGAATGAATGAGCATCCTTAAAGAGTGTTGGCCAATAAAATTTGGACTATAGAACCTTTGCAGCCGTTCAATCACCTCTAAAGTGTCCCCCATAATCTGAAGAATGGCAATAATGAAGTATATCTGAAACTTTTTCCCTTGGAACACACCTTCTCAAAATCTGATTTGCACATTACTTAAACAAAAATGGCTCATCCCAAATATAATATCGCACATCATGTAGAAATTTTTTCTTTTGTTGGTATGTAAGATTCGAGGGTAGAACATCACTTGCCAAGTAATTGACATAATCAGCATACCATAGCACACTTTGCTGTTGAAAAGCAAAAAGTTGCTCATCTAGAAATGATTCATTAATCAAGGACATCCCTACATCTTGGTCACCATTTTCTAATTTGGATAAATGATCTGTAACTTGATTTTCTGATCCCTTTCTATCACGAATTTCTAAGTCAAATTCTTGCAACAAGAGTACCCATCTAATTAACCTTGGCTTGGTATCCTTTTTCTCAATTAAGTACTTGATGGCTGAGTCGTCTATGTACACTATAACTTTGGTGCCAGTGATGTAATTCCCTAGAAATAATTTCATCTAGCCCATAACCCAATTGCATGTTGCCCAAACTCTACGTGTTGCCTTGATGTGTTTGGTGTTTGTTTGATGTTTGTTATGTTGTATTTATGTGTTAATTTTAACTTTAGGTTGGGTGTGTCAAATGGACTTGGGAATATTAGAAATGAGTCCGGAATGCGTTTTTACATACAAAACGCCTATCTAAACGCGAAAATCCGATGTTTATCGAGCGCTCCATGGTTTAATCAATCTTGCATGGTTTTGAATGGTTTGGACTTGTGTTAGGATTGAATTACCTAGACTAAGTATTTGTCTTAATTTTTGGAAATTAGTCTTATATGTGGATTTGCACGGATGTCGAGGTTGATCATGAGATGGAAAACTCATGATGGGGATTAGATGCACATGGACTTGTTGAATTAGAAATTGATCATGATTAGTTGTATGGATGATCATGATAATTGATGTATGTGCATGAATCTATGATTTTTAGGATCTTATTTAGCATTGGGATTCGCGTAAACCCATCTGTGGATAGCTCTGCTTGCGTGGCATTGGTTGTGAGTAGTTGTTCGTCTTGTTTATCACTTGTGTCATCTTATTTACTTATACTTGTATGTTGAAAGTCATGAAAAATTATTATGGAAATGCATGTGTTTGATGTGTTTTAAATGACATGCATTGATACTTTAGAAGCTTGGTGTTCCAAGCTAAGTTCCCTAGGTGTTCTTAGGAGGCTTGTGCATGTTGCCAAGCTGACTTCTCTAGAGGTAGATTTGTATGTGGAAGCTCTAGAAGGCTAGGTGTTTCAAGCTAAGTTCCCTAGGTGTTCCTAGGAGGCTTGTGCATGTTTGCCAAGCTGACTTCTCTAGAGGTGAAAATGGACATGCCCCTATTTAGGGAGGATCATGTCACTGACGAGTGAATGATTTATATGTCAGGAAATGAATGGTTTTGAAATGCATGGAATTGAGAATGCTTATTTTTACTATGTGTTTTATGATTCACATGCTCATGAGCGTTATTTCATGCATGTGCATTATGACTTTTATTGATGTATAATTGATGGCACAACTGAACACTATTCACTGGGCACCGTTGGCTCACACTCTCACTCTCTTTTCAGGTTCTACTGATAAAGGCAAGGGCAAGGGCATAGCCTTCCCTTAAGAGTTAACCACTGTAGAAGCTAGGGACATCCTGATGTGAGTCTAGGTTTGATGTGTGTGATGGATGTCTTTACATATGTATATGTTTTGCTTATTTTGATACATATGTAATTAATAACACTTGTTAAACCTAAATGGTGAGGGACTTTGCGTATTATGTTTGTGTTGATGTTTATTGGCCATTGGCCTTGGATTGATGATGACGAGTCTAAGCATGTTGCCTTAGACTATTTTGGATTTATGTTGGAGACCCCTTTTGATCATGGTTGTATGTTTTATTTGAGGACTGTTATGATCATTATTATTGTCTTGTATGCCTTGGGATCATTCTTATTTGATTCATGTGGATGTGTGTATTTGATGATTTTGAATTGCTATGTCTATTAGGTGATTGTTGTGGCTCAAAAAAAAAAAAAAAAATTTGTGGACTCTATGTGAGAGTATGGTTGAGGTTTGTAGGGTCCTGATCATCTCATATGATGATTTGAGGTGGTCATGGATGCCTATGCTTGGCGCCCCACCCCGGCACTTCCGCACGTCGATCCATGAGGGATGGCTGTCTGGGGTGTGGGGTCGTCACAGTTGGTATCAGAGCCAGGTTTACTTAGGTTTGGTCTAGATTAGGAGACTTTGACCTAAATTGATCGAGTTGAGAGCTTTAGGTGACTAAAATCTTAAATGATAACTAAAAAGTCTTACTACTCTATTTTGTGTGTGTATTACATATTATGGGTAGTTATGAGGCTTTGAGGATGTCTTGGATGATCATGTGTATGATTGGTTGTTTATGTTTTTGCTTCTCAGTGGCATGAGGAGAAGTGAAAGAGTTAGACAACCACACATGGAGTCATCCGAAGCAGACATAATCAGGATGTTGGAGGAATTGGTTGTTGTTCAGGGTCGCATGGTGGCGACCCAAGCCACACAGTTAGAAGCTTAGGCAGCTCAGATGTAGGAGCTGGTTAGGAGGACAGAGGCTACCGCACCGCAGCCACCTCAAGATGTACCCCAGGAAGGTGGTGCCGGTGGGGTTGTGATTGATCCTATATGAGATGAGGTTGTAGCTGAGCCCCCTATGGCTACACCACAACCTGAGGTTGCACCTGCACCCATTCCTATTCTAGCCAGAGGGCCCTCAGACCAACGAATCAGGATGGTAGAGAAATTCATGAAGCTTAAGCCTGGGAAGTTTTATGGGGGAGCAGAACTGAAGAAGGCCGAGGATTGGCTGAAAAACGTTGAGAAGATTGCTCAGACTCTTGGCCTTGATGAGGAGGCCCAGGTGCTTTGTTCTACCCACATGCTGGAAGGTGATGCAGATGACTGGTGGACATCTGTATTGAAAAACAAGGGCACAGTATGGAGTTGGCAGTCGTTCAGGTAGCTATTCCTTGAGGCCTATGTTCATGCTACCGAGAGACTAAATAAGAGGCACAAGTTCATGAACCTTAAGCAAGGCACAAGGCACCATGACTGTTCGTTAGTACGAGATCAAGTTCATGTTGTTGTCTGCTTATGCTCCGGGTTTGGTACAGTTGACTGAGGATCAGATCACACAGTTCATGTTGGGATTGAAGCCAGCTATAAGGCAGGCCTTGTTAGTGACTGAGATGGCCGAGTTCAGGACAATGACCATGAGAGTCGCACAGTTCGAGCTACATGAGCATATTGAGAGACAAACTAGACCCGCAATTCAGGCACCTCAACAGATTCAAATTGAGACAGGTGGGAAAAACTCTTGGAAGGAGGGGAAGTAGGGGAAGAAGAGGAAGTTTCAGGCGGGGACACAATCTGAGGGTTCTCAGAGTGAGTCATCTCACGTCTAGACTGGTGTCAGATCTTCACCATTCGCGGTACCCTCTACCCCTGTGGCCATTCAGGCACAGAGGCCACCACTTCCACAGTCTAGCCGAGGTCGAGGCAGAGGTGGTAACGAGGCTGC
Source organism: Paratinospora sagittata (assembly GCA_035771175.1). NCBI lineage: Eukaryota > Viridiplantae > Streptophyta > Magnoliopsida > Ranunculales > Menispermaceae > Paratinospora > Paratinospora sagittata. The sequence goes on from CM069608.1 coordinate 10,932,579, forward strand.
ATCGCAGTCAGGTCTACTACTTCGAGGGCTCCTTTCATTTGTTATCAGTGTGGTCAGCAAGGTCACATGAAGATTTAGTTTCCGAACCCACCTTTGGCATCTCCGGGTACAGTGCAGCAGTTCAGTGGTAGAGTGATTGCCAAGGCAGCCACCGAGTCAGATCCAGCCGCATCGAGGACCTTAGTGGAATGTACTCTTCATATTTGTGATATTTCGATGCATGTTTTATTTGATGCTGGATCTACACTGTCTTTTGATAGTTGCATTTTTAGATAGGATTTATAGAATGTTTTAGGTGTATTTTAGGATGATTTATACATTAGTTTAGTGTGTATATGTTAGTTTTGATTGATTTGTTAGTTTAGGAATAAATATGTTTTTATGCATTATTTAAGTTTGTTAATTTATATGTTGGATCAATTTACGTTTTTAGTGTGTTAATTACTTGTGTTAATTTGTTTTGTAGGTGTTTAGATGTGTTAGAAGTGAGCATGAATGATGCACACAACAAATGAGAAGCCTAGATGACGTTTCTTAAAGAACCCAAGTGAAGAAGTAGAAGAAAATTGGCTAAGTCCACAAGAAGGAAGGCAAAAAGCAGTAGAAATTTGGCTAAGTCCACAAATCAGGCGTAGAATAAAACACTTTGGGTGCCACGGCGTAGGAACAAAATTAACGGAGCGTTGTGGCGCTGCCCGTGGCGCTGGAACAATCAATCGGAGCATCGCGACGCTAGAGCTTTTTGAGCGTTTTTGGCAACTTCTAATTACTATTTTGAGAAGGACTTTCTAATTGGAGATTTTGGATGACAAGTGGAGTATAATATATATCAAAGTGAAGGGTTTTTCAAGACGAACAAGTGAGGAATAAAGGTTTTTACGGCTGGAACATGTGGGAGAAAGAGATCGGCATTGAAGATCATCCATAAATTTTACATCGATTTTAGTTTGTTCTCTTTATTATTATTCATGTTTACACCATTGTTTACCATTTTTATGTCTTTAGTTATGAACTAAACCTCTTTCTAGAGGTGTAGATTGATCCAAACTCGAGACTATGTCTTAGCTTTTATTATTTAATTATTATTAATGAATTCTTTTAGTTTAGTTATACTTTTTTGTGCATAAAGCCTTCGATCCCCTGATCAAGGATTGAATGATCCTAGATTCGAGGTAAATGCTCCAAAAAAGGGTACCTTGGGTTGGAACTTGAAGAGTATAACCTAGGCTATCGTGAGACTCAAAAGGAGATCGAGAACCTTTGAAGTCATTAGGTGGAATTCATAAATCTTAGTGAATTATCGTTGCGTTTGGTTTTCATCAAAAGAGTTAAACCATTACAACGGTAATATGCTCTAGTTCTGCTTCAAAAGAGAGAATTAGAAACGTTAGGAATTCTGACTTATAAGCTAGAGAATTGATTTAATAATAATACTTATATCAAGACATAATTGAGAGCGAGGTGACATCGAACTTCTAGTTTAATCACCATTTGATTTATCATTTGCTTTGCATTGCGTTGTTAGTTATTAATTAGTTAATTTAATTTTTGTCTTAATCATTCAATTAATCGATTTTGGTTGTCTAGATAAAATTAGGGGTAAAACGCGGTAGATAATGTGGTAAATATCCCTTAGGACGATACCTGATTTCTCATCGGATTATATTATAATTTGGCAAGCATTCACTTGTGGTTTTGCACGCAACATCTTTCATATCTGGATGCATGGTGGATAGATTGCATATGACTCCCGTTAGAGCTAGTACATGGTTAGTTGTGAGTACTGTAGATGGGGAGAGAATCTACCCGAACTTGGTTTGTGAGCACTGTGTTGTGAGAGTTGGGGACTTTGAAATGCCAGTGGACCTTAGAGTCCTAGAGTTCCTTGAGTTTGATGGAATCCTGGGGATGGATTGGCTTGCCGCATACCACACAGTGATTGATTGCTTTGCGAAGAGAGTCATTTTTCAGATCCCTGGACATTCTGAGTTCACATTGCAAGGGAAAGCATCGAACAAACAAATTACCAGAGGTAGATTGGTAACTGATGGAGACAAAGAGATCTTAGTTGGGATAGTGCCAGAGGATGATGAGACCAGTGGGATAAGACTTGAGGACATCCCTGTAGTGAGAGATTTTCCCGATGTGTTTCCTTTGAACCTTCCTGGATTGACTCCAGAAAGGGAAATCTACTTTATCATAGAGCTAGTCCTAAAAGCTTATCAATTTGGATTCACATTCCACATGTATTGGGGTTACTAGTGCACATCTATTTCACCGTACCGTTCTCATCCCCAATCATGTTAATTTGGGGTTACTAGTGCACGTCTATTTCACCGTACCGTTCTCATCCCCAAATATTTCCTTTTTAAAACCCTTCTATGACAAGGTTAAGTCCCCTATTAGACAGATAGATGGGCCCAACCAAAGTCATAAGGTTTTCTCAAATCAATGCATCATTTAAAACATTAGGACACAATCATGCTTTCAACATACAATATATATAAGTGATATGATGACATAAAAGATATAATCATAAATGAAGTCTACTCACAACCAAGCCTCGCGAGAGTATCTAACCACACACGGACACCAAACCAAATCAACCCAATCAAGGTCCTGAAACATTCGTCAATATCCAACCATACATCAATTTTTATGCTCAATCACATAAACATTACACATCAACCCTAAATCAGCCCATATATAGACAATAGGCCTAAATCCCATCTAATCCCACCATTCAACTCAAATCACATGACTTAGGCCTCTAATGCATAGTTCTCATTCATAAACCATTCTATTAATCAAAAATATTGATTTTCAATTCCTTAGGCATAAACATGCTCAAATTGGGCCATTTGATCACAAGTAGGCATAACCCATGATATGGTTACAACCACCAAATCAGTAGCATAATCAACCCTAATCATGCTTAATTAAACATAAGTCGCATCAATTCAATGATTCTAGGCCAAAAGCATCAAAAGCCCTAAAATATGAAATTTTCCATACTTAGGCCATATTGCCGATTTACACTAGGTCACCATGTTCAGCCATGTATATCACTGATTTTGCATCATGGGTTCATCAACAATGGCAACTAGATCAACATAGTTGACATGCAAGCTATTTGGAAAGGTCTAAGTTCATATTCTAAATTTAGGTCTAATACAAGCAACCCTACCAATTCTTCACTTAATATTTCTGTTCAGATGTATCAATCTCCCAACAAAAATATTTAATCACAAAAAATCCTGTCTTCATGGCACCATATAAAATGGCGCTGGTTGAGTTGATTGAGTGGTAGAAACAGCTTGAGGAGTTGTTGGCTAAGGGCTTCGTTAGCCCGAGTGTGTCACCTTGGGGAGCTCTAGTTTTTTTTGTCAAGAAGAAGAATGGGAGTTTGCGGTTATGCATTGACTACCGCCAACTCAATAGGGTGACCATTAAGAACAAGTATCCTCTCACGAGGATCGATGATCTGTTTAACCAGCTGAAGGGAGTGAAATTCTTCTCAAAGATTGATTTGCGTTCCGGTTATCATCAACTGAGGATCAGGGATGAAGATGTCCTAAGACAACTTTCCGTTTGCTTGTCTTCAAAGTATGTATAAGCTTTCATTTTTCTTTTTCTTTTATCTTTTCTTTTTTTCCTTTATCATTTATGAGTTTCTTGTGATGCCTTTTGGTGTGACTAATGCACCAGCGATGTTCATGGACCTGATGCAGAGAGTCTTTAGGCAGTATCTGGATAAGTTTGTCATTGTCTTCATCGATGACATACTGGTGTATTCTAAGACTCAGGCTGAGCATGAGGAACACCTCAGAGTGACATTGCAGACTCTGAGGGAGCATAGATTGTATGTGAAGCTGAGCAAGTGCGAGTTTTGGATCACCGAGGTGAGATTCTTGGGTCATGTGGTGAGTTCAGAGGGGATTTCTGTTGATCCAAGTAAGGTTGAAGCCATTATCTGGCCTAGACCTACCACAGTGACCGAGATCAGGAGCTTTCTGGGTTTGGCAGGTTATTACAGGAGGTTAGTGCAGGGCTTTTCTAGGTTGGTTGCACCTCTTACTAGGTTTACCCAGAAATATGTGCCCTTTGTGTGGGCGGATAGTATGAGAATACCTTTCTAGAGCTGAAAAAGAGGTTGACATCTGCGCCAGTATTGATTCTACCAGAGCTTGGTCAAGAGTTGGTTATCTACACTGATGCCTCTCATATTGATTTAGGGTGTGTGTTGATGCAGAAGGATAGGGTCATTGCTTATGCATCGAGGCAGTTGAAGGTGCATGAGAAGAATTATCCTGTTCATGACATAGAACTAGCCGCAATGGTTTTCGCTCTGAATATTTGGAGGCATTATCTCTATGGTGAGAAGTTCACCTTGTATTCTGACCACAAGAGCCTTAATATTTGTTTTCTCAGAAAGAATTGAACATGAGGCAGAGAAGGTGGTTAGAGCTCCTAAAGAACTATGATTTCACATTGGAATACCATCTTGGTAAGGCCAATGTAGTGGCTGATGTATTAAGCAGGAAGCGGGTAGAGATACTTATGGTAGCGTGCTAGATGTCTCAGGAGTGGAGACTACTTGAGGAAGCTACAATGATGAGTGTATGTGTTACCCATTCAGACGAGATTGTGGTATGTGCTCAGACGAGAGCTCAGCTTAGTCGAGTCCAACAGGTAATCGACCAGCAAAGGTTTGACATTGATTATGTGATGTACAAGTCTTGGGCTGAGGGTGGTGATCGTGTTGATTATCACGTGTCATCTGATGGTGCTTTGAGATATAGGGAACGTTTATGGGTTCCCGTAGATTCACAATTGAGGAGGAGTATACTCCAGGAGGCTCACAGATCTCAGTATGCTATTCATTCGGGCGGAACCAAGATGTATCATGATATGAAAAGGATGTATTGGTGGCCCGACATGAATAGAGAGATAACTCAGTTTATTTAGAGATGTGAGATCTGTTAGAGAGTCAAGGCTGAGCATCAGAAACCTGGAAGGTAGATGCAACAACTTGCCATCCCTGAGAGGAAGTGAGAGCATATTACCATGGATCTTGTAGTGGGATTACCCTATACCCAAGGAGACATGATGCTATATGGGTCATAGTTGATCGCTTGATCGAATCCGCTCACTTTTTGCCGATGAACATTAGGGATTCTATGGATAAGCTGAGCAGGTTGTATATGCGGGATATAGTCAGACTTCATGAAGTGCCAGTTTCAATTGTGTCAGATAGGGACCCGAGGTTTACATCTGTGTTTTGGCAGGGGTTACAGACGCAGCTCGTCACGAGGCTAGATCTCAGTACCGCATATCATCCTCAAACGGATGGCCGGTCTGAGAGGCTGATTTTGATTTTAGAGGATATGATCCGAGCTTGTGTCCTTAAGTCCGATGGTAACTGGGAGGAGTATTTACACCTGTGTGAGTTTGCGTACAATAACAGTTATCAATGCAGTATTGGCATGGCTCCCTTCTAGGCTTTGTATGGCCGATCGTGTAGGTCACCCGGGTGTTGGACAGAGGTAGGGGATGCCGCTATGTTGGGACCGGAGCTTGTACAAGAACACACAGAGAAGATCAAGCAGATTAAGCATAATGTGAAGATAACTCAAGATAGGCAGAAGAGCTATGCTGATCATAGGCGTAAGGCCATAGAGTTTGAGGTTGGTGACCAGGTTCTGTTGAAGATCTATCCTCAAAAGGGCCAAACGAGGTTTGGGATAAAAGGCAAGCTTGCTCTGAGGTTTATTGGGCCGTTAAAGATTTTAGAGCGGATTGGCCCCAGTCGGTTACCGATTAGCCTTGCCACCTCAGCTTGCAGCAGTACATAATGATTCATGTGTCAATGTTGAGATTGTATAAGAGTGATTTTGATCACGTCTTGGATTGGAGGCATGTGGAGTTGAGGCAGGATGGGACCTATGATGAGGGTCCAGTCCAAATACTTGACCAGAAGGTGCAGAGGTTGCGTAACCGAGATATTCCTATGGTCAAGGTAAAATGACAATTCCACGGTGAGAAGCAGGTTACTTGGGAGTATGAGGACTACATGAGGGAGTACTTTGACGAGTTTATGGGCTGAGGTAATTTTTTAACCTTAAAACTTTGAGGGCGAAGTTTACTCTAAGGTGGGTGTGATGTAACGCCCTAGAAATCATTTCATCTAGCCCATAACCTAATTGTATGTTGCCCAAACTCTACGTGTTGCCTTGATGTGTTTGGCATTTGTTTGATGTTTGTTATGTTGTATGTATGTATTAATTTTATGATAACTTTATGTTGGGTGGGTTAAATGGACTTGGGGATCTTAGAAATGAGTCTGAAATGTGTTTTTACATACAAAACGCCTATCTAAATGCGAAAATCCAAATTTTGACAATTTGACTTGTAGGCCCAAAATTCTTTCTAGTTAAGCAACCAACACGAAAGTTTTGGCTCATTTGCATGTTTTGTACTTGGAGAAAAGGGGAGAAGGGTGGAGAGGAGAAACAGAGAAGAAAAGCTTGGTTCTTGGTGGTTTCTTGCTCAAATCTCACCCAAAGTAAGTCTAAATCCTCATTTTCTTCCTAGAATCTCATTTTGGTTGTATAAATTTGCTAGGTTTTGACCTAGGGGTGGGTATGAACCACGAATTTGTGGTGCCCTAGACCCAGGGTTGACTGATTTTCACTTCTTTTGGCTTGTTTATGGTGAAATCAACTCTCTAAGACCTAGATATACACTTGAAAATCATTTCTCAAGCATTCCATCCTGTTTTTTATGGTGCTCGAAGTTAGGGTTTCGTGTGAAACTCATAGGGGAGACTTGTAGGCTACTGATTTTGGTTCCTTGGTGGATTTGGAACCCAATGACACCATTTTTTCCAATTTCTATCAAGAAATTGGTAGATCTAGTGTAAAGACCTAAATCCTAGAACTCGAACTTAGGGATTTCGGTTGGGCTTGCATGTCAACTATGTTGCATAAGTGGCTGATCCTAGTTGATTGATGGTGGTGTTCAGTATTTTTATCCATCGAAAACCCTAGTTGTAGTGTAAAATCGGCTTAGAGCTTGATTTTGGAAATTTTGCCCAAATTGGGGCTTTTGACCTAAACCAAGTCAATTGATCAAATTGACTTGGGAATTATCTAATTGGACCTAAATTGAGTGGAATCATGGGTTTAGAATGTTTGAACCTATGTTAATTTGGTATGACTTAGTGCAATTTAGCTCTATGCCTATTGTAGAGATTTTTTTTCAAATTGGGTCATATGCCATGTTTTGATTTGAATTGAGGAGTTGACTGGTTTAACAAATCTTGCATGGTTTTGAATGGTTTGGACTTGTGTTAGGATTGAATGACCTAGACTAAGTATTTGTCTTAATTTTTGGGAATTAGTCTTATATGTGGATTTGCATGGATGTCGAGGTTGATCATGAGATGGAAAACTCATGATGGGGATTAAATGCACATGGATTTGTTGAATTAGAAATTGATCATGATTAGTTGTATGGATGATCATGGTAAATGATGTATGTGCATGAATCTATGATTTTCAGGATCTTATTTTGCATTGGGATTCGTGTAGACCCCGTGTGTGGATGGCTCTGCTTGCGTGGCATTGGTTGTGAGTAGTTGTTCGTCTTGTTTATCACTTGTGTCATCTTATTTTCTTATACATGTATGTTGAAATGCATGAAAAATTATTATGGAAATGCATGTGTTTGATGTGTTTTAAATGACATGCATTGATACTTTAGAAACTTGGTGTTCCAAGCTAAGTTCCCTAGGTGTTCTTAGGAGGCTTGTGCATGTTGCCAAGCTGACTTCTCTAGAGGTAGATTTGTATGTGGAAGCTCTAGAAGGCTAGGTGTTTCAAGCTAAGTTCCCTAGGTGTTCCTAGGAGGCTTGTGCATGTTTGCCAAGCTGACTTCTCTAGAGGTGGAAATGGACATGCCCCTATTTAGGGAGGATCATGTCACTGACGAGTGAATGATTTATATGTCAGGAAATGAATGGTTTTGAAATGCATGGAATTGAGAATGCTTATTTTTACTATGTGTTTTATGATTCACATGCTCATGAGCATTATTTCATACATGTGCATTATGACTTTTATTGATGTATAATTGATGGCACTACTGAACACTATTTACTGGGCACCGTTGGCTCACACTCTCACTCTCTTTTCAGGTTATACTGATAAAGGCAAGGGCAAGGGCATAGCCTTCCCTTAAGAGTTAACCACTGTAGAAGCTAGGGACATCCTGATGTGAGTCTAGGTTTGATGTGTGTGATGGATGTCTTTACATATGTATATGTTTTGCTTATTTTGATACATATGTAATTAATAACACTTGTTAAACCTAGATGGTGAGGGACTTTGCGTATTATGTTTGTGTTGATGTTTATTGGCCATTGGCCTTGGATTGATGATGATGAATGTAGGCATGTTGCCTTAGACTATTTTGGGTTTATGTTGGAGACCCTTTTTGATCATGGTTGTATGTTTTATTTGAGGACTGTTATGATCATTATTATTGTCTTGTATGCCTTGGGATCATTCTTATTTGGTCTATGTTTACTTGGAAGATCATTCTTATTTGATTCATGTGGATGTGTGTATTTGATGATTTAGAATTGCTAAGTCTATTAGGCGATTGTTGTGGTTAAAAAAAAAAAAAAAATTTTGGGACTCTATGTGAGAGTCTGGTTGAGGCTTGTAGAGTCCCGATCATCTCATGGGATGATTTGAGGTGGTTGTGGATGCTTACACCGGGCGACCCACCCCTGCACTACCTCGCGCCGATCCATGAAGGATGGCGGTCTGCGATGTTGGGTCGTCACAAATGAGGTAAGAGCAAAACTTATCAAAAGCAAATACCACTGCTAATAATTATTTTTCAGTTGTGGTATAATTCAATTGAGCATCATTCAAGGTCTTGCTAGCATAATAAATGGTGTAAAATTTCTTTTCCTTGCGTTGACCCAAAACTGCTTCAACGCAAAATCACTTGCATCACACATGAGTTGAAAAGGAAGTTCCCAATCTGGTGCCTATATAATTGGTGTTGATATAAGTCTTTGTTGTAAAATTTTATGAGCTTCATGACAAGCATCATCAAAGTCAAACACCACATCTTTTTCTAGCAAATTGCAGATAGGCTTAGAAATTTTAGAGAGGTCCTTAATGAATCTTCTATAGAAACCCGTATGGCCAAGGAAACTTCAAATCCCTTTTACTGAATTTGGAAGAGGTAGCTTTTCAATTGTAGCTATTTTGGCCTGATCAACTTCAATTCCTTTAGCAGAGACTAAGTGACCTAGGACAATACCCTCTTGGACCATAAAGTGACACTTCTCCCAATTCAACACTAGATTGGTTTCCATACATCTACGAAGTATTTTGGCCAAATTTTGAAGACATGAATCAAAGGAATCACCAAAAGCCAAAAAATCATCCATGAACACTCAAATAAACTACTCCACCATATCTGAAAATATAGCCATCATACACCTCTAAAACATGGCTGAAGCATTGCACAGTCCAAAAGGCATCCTCCTAAAAGCAAGCATTCCGTATGGGCAAGTGAAAGTGGTATTTTCTTGATCTTGAGGGGCAATAGCAATTTGATTGTACCTATAGTACCCATCCAAAAAACAATAAAAGGAATGCTCCACCAATCTGTCAAGCATCTGATCAATAAATGGAAGAGGGAAGTGATTTTTTCTAGTGGCTTTATTGAGCTTCCTATAATCCATGCACACTCGCTATCCAATCACTGTTTTAGTAGGCATCAACTCATTATTTTCATTGGCTACCACTGTCATGCCTCATTTATTTGGAACACACTGAACTGGACTAACCCATGAGCTATCAAAGATTGGGTGGATGATCTCTACGTCCAACCACTTAATAATCTCCTTCTTCACCACTTCTTTCATTATCGGATTTAAACGACGTTGATGCTCAATAGTAGGTTTGAACTTGTGCATGCAAATAGAAGGACTAATCCCTTTTATGCCAGCTATAGACCACCCCAAAGCTAGTTTGTACTCTCTCAACACTCTAAGTAGCTTATTTTCTTGGTCATCATCAAGTGAAGTTGCAATAATTACAAAAAGGTAGACGCCTCACCTAAATAAACATATCTCAAGTGATTGGGAAGTGGTTTGAGCTCCAGTGATGATGGTCCTTCAATAGATGACTTTGCTCTAGAATTCATGTGAGATGAGAATTCTAACTATTCAAACTGCTTAGATCTATAAAACTAAGGAGTGGCATCAGGCATTTCCACATATTCACGAGAGTCACACTTCTGTATAGCCAATGTATTAATAAGTGAATCTTCAAGAGGATCTATAGTCACACACTCCTTAAAGGTTTTATCAATAATGGCATCAATCACATCAACTTTGGGCATTCATTAGATTCCTTAGGAAACTTCATAGCCTTGAAAACATTGAAGGTAACTTCCTGATCTTGAACTCTCATAGTCAACTTTCCTTTTTGCACATCTATAAGAGTCCTCCCAGTAGCTAAAAATGACCTTCCTAATATAATTGGAATCTCTCTATCCTCTTTCATGTCTAGAACAATGAAATCAGCTGGGAAGATAAACTTGTCAACCTTGACCAAGACATCTTCTATCACACCCCATGGATAAGTAAGTGACCTATCTGCAAGCTGCAAGGTGACAGTTGTGGGCTTTGCCTCCTCTAAACCTAGCTTCTGATATATAGACAACGTCATCAAGTTAATGTTGGCCCCTATATCACGCAAAGCTTTCCTAAAGACATGACTGCCTGTGGTGCATGGAATAGTGAAACTCCCAGGATCCTTTAGCTTTGGTGGTAGTTTCTTCTAGAGGATGGCACTACACTCTTCTGTTAAAGCCTCTGTCTCAAATTCCCCTAACTTCCTCTTGTTAGATAAGATCTCCTTCACAAACTTGACATAACTCGGCATCTGCTCCAATGCATAAGCAAATGGGATATTAATATGGAGATTTTTGAACACCTCTAAAAATTTGGAAAATTGCTTATCCAAATTTTGCTTCTGTAAATGATAAGGAAAAGGTGGTGGGGGTTTGTAAGGTAGTGTATTCTTTTGAATATTCTGCTGCCCCTCTTCCTCTATTACTGGTTCTTTGCCTTTGTTCTCTGAAGTAGGCTCAACTGTGTCATTAGGCTTCTGGATCACCTCAGGTAACTCCTTACCACTCCTCAAAGTCACAGCTTGGCATTGCTCTTTAGTATATCCTCTTGGATTAATTTCAGTGTCACTAGGCAATCTCCCTTGAGGCCTATTGTTAATGTTATTGTCTAGTTGGTCAACTTGCATCTCTAAATTCCAAATTGAGGTAGCTTGACTTGAAAACTGAGTTCTTGTCTCAGTAAAAAATTTATTAGTATTGAGTGCTAACTACTGCATTATTTCTTTCAGTGATAACTTCTTCTCTTGGGATTGAGCTTGAGGAGGTATACCAAATGGAAACATAAACCTTCCAGCTGAAGATTGGCCTTGGTTATTACTCCATGATAGATTAGGGTTATTCCTCCATCCCAGATTGAAGTAGGTTTGTTGATTCTGCTGCCTATTGTAATTGCTCACATACTGAACTGATTCAGTGTTAAGAGAACACTGATTACTGGAATGATTACTCCCACACAGATCACAAGATACTGGAGGGTTGTGAACAACATTAACCCCCATCGTATCAAACTTCTTAGAAAGAGTCGCAACTTGAGCCTATAATGCAGTGAGTGCATCAACTTCATATACACTAGCAACTTTCCTTGGCAAATTTCGTTCTGCGGGCCATTCATAATTATTGGAAGCCATGTCTTCAAGCAAAGTGAATGTTTCATCAATAGTTTTGTCCATAATAGCTCCACCCGCTGCAACATCAATGGTTGTCCTCAGAGGTGCCAATAAACCATTGTAAAAAGTTTGAACTTGCAGCCACCTCGGTATCCCATGAAGAGAATCCGACCAGCTCTTCGCTCTATCTCTGAGTAAGAAGGGAAACAACCAGAGTCGAATTGCATCAGTAGATATTCTAGCTTGCTTGAATGTATCACATATCTCCAAAAATTTCTTGATATGCTCAGTAGTATCTTCAATGGGCACGCCTCCAAATGTCAGATAATTTTGAAGCATTTGAATAGTTGTCGGCTTGATTACGAAGGTATTAGCTTCAATAGCAAGTCTCAGAATACTTGATGGAATATCATGTATTGATGGGATAGCAAAATCCCACAGAGATCGAGGTTCTGCCCTCGGTGCTGGAATAATTTGTTCCTCCATTGTATCCAAGTGAGTAGAAGCTTCTCGTTTCTCTTTACGATTCCTTTTTGATGTCCTTTCAATCTCTGGATCAAAAGGAATTAAATTTGAGCTTCCAAACTTTCGCATACAACGACTTCAAGTACCTCAAACAAAATAAAAATTAAAAAGTTTAGATTAAGACTAAAATTGAATCATAATAAAAATAAAAATAAAAATTAGAAACTAATCCCCCGCAACGGCACCAAAAACTTGTTACTTAAAATTGCAAGTGCACAATATCGTAAACAAGTAATATAATGATGATTAAAAGTATCGTTCCCACATAGATTTATCCTAATTTTTATTAAATATTAATATTAATTCAATTTGATCTTATCTAAAAAAATAATAAAAATAATAAATATGAAACTTAAACTCAGGTTCAAAACTAAAACACTTAAAATTAAACCACTTAATCAATAAATTACTTAAACCTATGATTACAATTTTCCCTTATATTTCACTTGAATTCATCAACTTATTTTTTTAATTAATTAATTATTTTAGAGTTGTTAATCAAGAATCTAATTTATCTACAAGTCTCTTTCGATGATCGAGTAGAAATATCTTAGTTAAATAAATTTCTATATTTAGTTAAAATATCATATTCTCAATGATTACACATGTCACATGAGTATATGTCTATCTCATGTGAACTCAATAGCTTTCGCCCTTATGATCATGTGTTATTTTAATCAAATCAAAATCTAAAATCCCTTCGTCAAGATCATAAAGATTCATTAAATCATCTAATTAGTGATCAAGTAATTAGAAGCAATAAGAATAGATTAAAATAAATAACTCTAAATAAATTAATTAAAATCTAATATCATCCATGAAATCCAAGATCCATATAAGTTCCAATTGAAACCCTAAAAAAGAAAAGTACTCAATAACTAATTTTATAAACTCAAAAACAATTAGGTTCAACATCATGAAAGAAGGAGAAATTAATACAAGGAATAAAGGAAGGAAAATAATAAACTAGCATGACTTCACCAAATCTGGATCTAGCTCTTCGCGCTGTTTCAATGTTGTTCTTCCTCTTTTCCAATGCTTCAATAGCCTCTTCTAATCATGAATCAATCCCCTTCTAAACTCCCTACTTTCTATTTATAATGTTTAAAACAAAAAGGAACCAAAAATACCCAAAAAAAAAATGCAACTACTAAAGAATCGTGTTTCTCTCTGATTTTCCCAGCGTCGCGACGCCCAACCATGACCTTTTTCATCTTTCTTTCGTCACCCAGCGCCGCGACGCCCACCCACTGGTTTGCACATTATTTTTTATTATTTTTTTCTTTATCTTCTCTTTTGCTCCTTTTCTTTACTACTTCATTTTCACTTTGATACCTAGAAAATAACATAAAAACTAAGTATATAAACCATATAAACACCATAATCTACTAACATATCACACTAAAAATCATCTAAACACCTACGCTAAAATCAACTTATCATTGTTTGTGATATAACCTCTCATAAGGAGATACTATATTAAAACCTGGAGTAGGCATAATATTAATCAGTAAAGCAACAACTATGAAAGCCTGTTCCTAATATAAAAGTGGTAGTTTAGCATGTGGTAGCAATGTCAAGCCAGTTTCAACTACATGACGATGTTTCCTCTCTGAGATTCCATTTTGTTGAGATTCCATTTTGCTGATGTGTATCAGGACAAGGAAACTTAGCTTTAATATCATGCTCAGCTAAGAAAGGAAGAAAAGCCTTATATTCACCTCTTATATCCATATGAATAGTTTTGATCTTAGTATTAAATTCCAACTCAACAGCTTTCTTAAATTGAACAAAGACTTGAAATGCATCAGAGTTAAGCTTAATAGGATAAAGCCATGAATATCTAGTAAAACCATCCACAAAAACAATATAATATTGAGATCTAGATGTAGAAAGAATGGGTGAGGCCCCCAAATATCAATATGAACCACCTCAAGTGGAACAGTAATAGTGATATCATGCTTTTGAAAAGGTAATTGATGCAACTTTCTTATTTTATATGATTCACAAAACTCAATATCAGAAACAAATGAATTTGAACGCAGTTTGTGTAAAACACACCTTAAGATGGACAAAGAAGGGTGTCCAAGTCTTGCATGCCAAAGATTATAGCTTGATTCCTTGGCAACAGAACTCATACTAGTGTTATGTAATTCTTTGCTAGCTAAGACAGTAGCAGGCTGTAAAACAGAACTATAACACTGATTATTAAGAGAGAAGGAAGAGACAGGTGATACTTGTGAAACAGCTTGAGAAAATGTTGCTGATTCAGTAAGAAGAAGGTTGTAGAGTCCCTCCTTGAGAACTCGTTGAAGCAATGCCTTCCCCGTATTCTTGTCCTTAAAAGACAACATTGATCTTAAAACTCAACAATTATGTCTTGACTAATTTTAGAAATACTAAGTAGATTCTTCTTAATATCAGGCACATGTAAGATATTATCTAGTTTAATCTTTCTATCAAAATCTGCAGCAATAGATAATAAAGAACGACCAATATGAGAGATGTTAAGAAAATTACCATTGCCAACAAACAATTTTTCCTTTCCTTTATACTCTGAACTAATTGCAAGATTCTCAAGATTAGCAGTGACATGATTTGTTTCTGGTCTTGTTGAACACCAGAAACACCGGGAACATTCATTTCTGAGACTTATTTTGCACCTTAAGAAACTGATTGCCTTGCCAAGATTGATCGAATCTCTTGTAGCACTGTAAAGCACCATGAACTGATTTTTGACAGAGCTAACAATGGATCTTTTGGCCATTGTTCCATCTTCCTCTTCCACCACCTCTACAATTTAGATGGTTATGTTTCCATTCAATTTAGCTAAAATACGCTTGTGCCATCATTTTACGTGTTCGACCTAATCGAAGATCTATTTTCGTTCATTCTCGACACGATTCACTTATAGATAGATTTTGTAACATTTCGGATGTAACACATGTCACATTTGAGTCCATTTCGGTCCAATGTGTAAAATTACAAAAATGCCTCTAAGGTTAAATTTATGTAAATACCCTTGAAATTTTTCGGGTATTACAATTGCATAATACGAACCATAGAAGATTGAGCATAAAGCTTTTCAAGAATCTCCCAAACCTCAAAGGTTGTCTTTGATTGATTTACTTGACCAACAATAGATTCACCAATAGTAGAGAAACAACTAATCAGCTCTCTTCTAGGCTTTGTAAACAGGATTAATTTGAGATCCTATCACTGCACCTTCTTCATCAAGTTTTTCAACAATCTTTGAAGGAGGAGTTGTTCCGGAGATGAAATTCTCTAGTTCTAGAGTTCGAATTGCTGCAAGAAACATGTGCCTTCCAGTTGACATAGTTCATCTTGCCAAGATTTATTGGAAGATTGAAGTTGAGTGTTTTCGCTAATGTCTGAAAATCAGTAGCAGACATTAATGAAAAGCAACCAAGATCTGACTAATCTGTTGCAAAAAATTCAAAGAGCTGGAGGCCATGTTGACGTTTTTCAATCACAACTCTGATACCATACAAGAAGTACTATAGAATCTGATCTTAGATCACACAAGCAGAGAGATCTGTGAAGTTTGTTGAAGCTTCATCAAAGGAGAGAAAACACAGAGAAAGAAGGAGAAGAATTAGGATCAAGAATGTTTCTAGCTACACTTTCGTTATGTTATCTGTCACATATATATACAATACTTAACATGATCCTAACCATCTAGATCTAACAACCTGGCACCATCACATTATAACCATTGGATCAACACTAACTAACAGCTAACAAACAACTATCTAAACTCTCTGTTTTACAGTTAGTTTTGTGTACAAGATTCAAAATAGGAGCATTGATTCTAAATACATTACACTTCAAAATACGAGCAGCATATTAACTATCGGTTATACCGCCAACACTTCATATGAGAGAGCAAGTAATTAATAATTAGAACTTAATATTCAAATTTTTTAGTGATCATCATACTAGTCATTTTTTTATGTAACTTATTAAGAGCAATTTGGAATTGAATTATGTTTTTTAAGTAATACTACATGTACGTTGGGTGTTAATGTCATTTTCTGACACTGACACCCAATCACCTTTGGAGGTTGGGGATGTTGTACAATACACCTGTTGTAATCCCCTGAAATAACTGTCTTAAGCAGAAGGTATCAAGCTCCTCATTGATAATTTGGCTTTAATAGTTTAAAAAGGATGTTAGGGAAAATCATATTCAAGTTTAGTAGTAACTGATTTACCAATTCAAAATGTAGGACTATCTGCCATGTGTCTATGTGCTAGGACTAAGAGAAAAACTGATCCACACAAAAGCACAAAATCAACTCAGAAAAAAAAAAAGCCAGAAGTAAGCATACCTGCTATATCCAGAAGTTTCAATGTAATCCCCTGAAATAACGGACTGGATGTAGCCAAGAACCTCAGCCAAATCGACACCCTTAAAAGGTTAACCACGTTGATGAAATCAGAAAAAAAAAAAAAAAAAAAGAGTCCTAATTACTCTCAAATTGGATTTGCAAGGATTCCGAGTCCAACACCACAAGAAATCTCCTCTCTCTTTCAAAACCCAATCACGACTCTTTTGCTGAAATCTCGCCTCAAAACCCAATCACGCCTCTTTCGCTGAAATCTCACCTCATACCCAATCACGCCTCTTTCGCTGAAATCTCGTTCTGCAACTCAATCGCTGAGACCTAATCATCTCGAAACAAACCGCACAAAACCAAAACCTAACCCTCTCTTTCAAAACCCAAATCACCTCGCCTGAAGTTCAAAACTCAATCGCACGAACCCCTTCTCTTTCTCGAAACCCTCGCTCATCTCTTCTTTCTCCGCTCTCTTCTCTGTTTCTCTTCTCTCACGAACCGGTGACTGAAGCACGCGAGCAAGAGTCCGCAGCATTAACCACGGTGAGCAACTCCTCCTCTTCCTTTCTTTTTCTCTTTTCTCTTTCTTTCTTCCACTCCGGCAGTTCCGCCTCCACTTCCACAGCCACCGACGCCACTACCACCGCTTGTAACGTCACTTTGAGCTCCGCCATATCCCTCTGCTCCTCATCCCTTCGGTTCCTCATCACTTTGAGCTCCCTGATCTCGCCGTCCTTTCTTCTTCTTCTTCTTTTCTCCTCATCCCTTTTTCTTTTCGTTTTTTTTTCTCCTCCCTGTTTCTTCCTTCCGCCATTCAATCTCTAATGCATGTGTTAATTATTTTTATTATTTTATTTTTATTTCTTCTTCTTTTCTTTTAAGCAACCCAATCTAGATTATATTATATGTATAATATTAGCTAAGTTATATTATGGTATAAAATTAACTAGCTATCATCATATTATATGATGATATGGTATAATATTAGCTAAGTTACCATAATATTAGCTAATATTAGCTAAGTTATCATCATATTATATTATATGTATCAGAGCTTTAGGCTTCAGATCATGGGAAGTGTTACAACAAATTTTGAGAAGCTTAGTATCAAAGAGTAGGTATCAAATCTTTATGAGATTAGGGTTCAACTTGAACTAGATAAATATGCAAATTATAAACTTTATAACCTAATCTCGAGAATGAAAGTACAGTGGGTCTAACGAATTCAAAGCTTTTAGGACATCGGTTAGAGACAAAAACTTGTATGAAAACTGTTTGGTTAGAATCTGAGATCAGGATGAATCTTATATTCTTGGTTCCAAAGCGGTATGGGACGTGGAGGAATTTAAGGGTATTTGAGGAGTCTTGAACTTAGAGACTGACAGGCCATGTTTGGTGAGTGACTAACAACTCTGGACGAGCTTGTATCGCTACGTTCAACTGGTATGGGACAGCTTGGACGTAGTGGGTACCTGGGAAGCCTTAGTTGGTAGGACATTTGCGCATTGTTTGGGTGTATTGAAGTTTCTTTATGGAAGCTTATATCACCGGGCTAGAGTGGTATGGGACACTTGAATACGGAGGGTATAAGTGAAAGTTTGGGAATTCTCTTTATACTATTGTTGTGTGGTATGTTGTTTGTTTGTTTGCTTGTCTTGTTTACATATATCAAAACCAAATCTTGTACCCTGTGACAATCATGGATTGTCAAAATCTTATAAAACCTAGAAACTGAATCAATAGGATCATTTTATTTTCGAGAACTTAGAATTTTGAATCTAGAGTCACCCTAACCGAAAATAATTATCTCCTGTAGTACTAAAGATGAGTTGAAATTTTATAGATGGCTGCACCTCGAAGAAGAAACAGAAGGTCTGTGAGTGAGCTCATAAGGGACACTGAACCAGTTGTGCAGACACAACCGACATTCGAACCTCAGTCGACGGAGCAAGAACACGCAAATCTAGCAGCGAATGTTGACTCCACTGGAGCAGAGAATGTCCAATCTGCAGCAGTTCCAACCCCTGGAATTGTTTTGGGACCAGAGATGATGGCAGAATTTGTGAGGCAAGTAGTGGAACAGGTGACCAGACAGATGCCTCAACCTCAACTGAATCCAACAATTGTGGTGCAGAATGAACCAGGAGCTCGAAACATGAGGAGGCCTGAAGAAAAAGAATGGGCAGATCAATTGAGAGATTTCCAACGTATGCATCCTTCGAAATTTGAAGGAAAACCAGATCCAAAGGAAGCTGACAAGTGGTTCCAAGAGGTTAAGGAACACTTGGAAGTTCTGGGAGTGACTGGTCCAAGAATGGTGGCGATTGCGGCTCACCAATTCATAGGCGAGGCCAAACATTGGTGGAGAATGGTTAAAGAAAGTCCTACAGTGGATGTGAACACTATGACCTGGGTAACTTTTGAAGAAATATTTTATGATAAATTCTTTCCTAAGGCGAACAGAAAAGAACTACAATCTGAATTTGTGAGGCTGATACAGAGGAACATGACAGTGGCAGAATATGAGGCTAAGTTCATCGAACTTTCCAGATTTGCTCATGAACTGGTAGTCAATGAACAGATGAAAGCTAGTAGATTTGCAGAAGGTCTCAGAATAGAGATTAGAAAGGTGGTTGTTCCGATGAATCTGGAGACTTATAAAGAGGTGGTTGAACGAGCTCTGTTAGTAGAAAGAGAACTGAACTTACAAGAAACAATATGGAACAGGAACAAAAGGCCGCAAGGACAGAATTCTGATTACCAGAGTAATCACAACAAGAGACAGAATCTGAATAACTTCGGTGGAAATAATAATAATTGGAACAGAAACAAGTTCAACAATGGGAACCAGTGGAACAGGGGACAGAATCACAACAATGGATCAGGAGGATCTAGGTATAATGGTGGACAACAGATGCAGCAAAATAATATTCGTGCACCCCAACAAAATCAAAATCAAGTAGTAGCTACGAGACTTTGCTTTAAATGCAACCGACCGGGTCATTTGGCACGAAACTGCACTATGCAAGGAGTTCGACAAAATTTCCGTCCGGGCAACTGGCAGAACAACAACAATGTGCAAGGACGAAATCAAGTCAATCGCCCAAGCTACAATCAGAATCTAATCCAAAATCAAAATCAAGGCAGAGTCTTTGCAATGACAGAAGGAAATTCTGAACAAGAAGTTGGTACAAACGAAGTGGTAGAAGGTACATTCATTTTATTTCATGTTACAGTTAAAATCTTGTTTGATTCTGGAGCATCAAGGTCTTTTATTTCTGAAAACTTAGCCAGAAAACTACAACTTTCCACTGTACCTTTATCTGTCGATATGAAGATTTCAACTCCAGTAGGAGTAAACGTCCCAACAACTGAAAAATGTAGTTGTGACCTTAGAATTGATGATAAGCTGATTTCAGCTGAATTGATACTCTTACCCATTAATGATTATGATGTAATCTTGGGTATGGATTGGTTATCTGAGTATCAAGCCCAGATTGATTGCCTTCGAAAGAAGATTACCTTGCGGTTACCTTCGGGAGAGTTGTTGAAAATCTATGGGGATAGAAACAAAATCCCGAGGAATATCATGTCCGCACTTCTCGAATCTGTGAATCAAAAAGAGAAATTCAAAACCTTAACAGCAGTCGAGCCTCTAAAGACCATGAGGAATTTAGAAGACTACTTGGTGGTTAGAGATTTTCCTGAAGTGTTTCCCGAAGAATTACCAGGATTACCTCCTAAGCGGGAAGTAGAGTTCAAGATAGAACTGTACCCTGGAACAGACCCCATAGCCATGTCACCATATAGAATGGCCCCTGGCGAACTAATAGAACTAAAGACTCAGCTTGATGATCTTAGTGCAAAGGAATTTATCCAGCCGAGCGAATCACCCTGGGGAGCACCAGTATTGTTTGTCAAAAAGAAAGATGGGTCGATGAGACTGTGTATTGACTACAGAAAATTAAATCAAGTCACAGTCAAGAACAAATACCCCCTTCCCAGAATAGATGATTTGTTCGATCAACTGAAGGGAGCAACTTGTTTTTCCAAGATCGACCTAAGGTCCGGTTATCACCAACTTAGAATCAAAGAGTCAGATATACCGAAGACAGCATTCAGAACTAGGTATGGACACTTTGAATTCAGAGTCATGCCATTTGGACTCACTAATGCACCAGCAGCATTTATGGATCTAATGAATAGGACGTTTAGGCCTCATCTTGACAAATTTGTGGTGGTATTTGTTGATGATATTTTGGTTTATTCAAAGACCAATGAGGAACATCAGGAACACCTTACAGTAGTTTTGGAAACATTGAGGCGAAATCAATTGTATGCCAAATTTGAAAAATGTGAATTTTGGATGAAGTCAGTCAAATTTTTGGGCCATGTAGTGTCATCAGAAGGGATATCCGTGGATCCAACAAAAGTTGAAGCAGTAATGAACTGGGAAAAGCCAAAGTCAGTGACAGAAATTAGAAGCTTTTTGGGACTAGCTGGTTACTATAGAAGATTTATTCTAAATTTTTCGAGATTAGCTGAGCCTATGACAAAGCTAACAAGGAAGGATGCCAAATTTAGTTGGGATGAAAAATGTGAGAATTCTTTTCAAGAGTTGAAGAGACGATTGACTACAGCCCCAATATTGATCACTCCTGCAAGCGGAGTCGGTTATGTTATTTACACTGATGCTTCTAAGAATGGTCTTGGCGCTGTTCTGATGCAGGAAGGTAAAGTGGTTGCTTATGCTTCTAGACAACTGAAGACTCATGAACAGAATTACCCGACTCATGATTTAGAATTGGCTGCTATTGTATTCTCCTTGAAGATATGGAGACACTATCTTTATGGAGAGAAATTTGATCTATACTCTGATCATAAGAGCTTGAAGTACATCTATACACAAAAGGAGTTAAATTTGAGGCAAAGGAGATGGATGGAATTGCTGAATGATTATGATTTTCAGCTGCATTATCACCCAGGGAAGGCCAACGTCGTTGCAGATGCTTTAAGTCGAAAATCTTACAAGAACGATGCAGAAAAAGCCCAGATGTACCAATTGATTGAAGATTATAATTTGGGTGTACAAAAAGGTGAAAATCAGATTTTCTTATATAATATGAGCTGCAAGCCAGATCTACTACATCAAATTAAGGAAGGTCAAGCTCAGGATAGAAAATTGATGAAATGGATGGCAGGTGCAAGAGCCAATAATGAAAACGCAAATTTCAAGATCGATTCAGAGGGATTATTAAGGTTCAGAGATCGAATTTGTGTACCCAGAATGGAGGAAATTAAAAAGCTCTTATTTGATGAGGCACATCAAACTAAATATACTCTACATCCTGGTGGAGATAAGATGTACCAAAATTTGAAGAAAAACTACTGGTGGAAAGGTATGAAGAGAGATGTGGCCAAATATGTGTCTAAATGCCTTACATGTCAGCAAGTTAAGGCCGAACATAAAAGACCGTCTGGATTGTTACAACCTTTACAAATTCCTGAATGGAAGTGGGATAACATAGCAATGGATTTCGTCGGAGCTCTTCCTAGAAATCAAAAAGGTGAGGATAAAGTTTGGGTAATTGTGGATCGACTTACTAAAGTAGCACACTTCTTACCTATTAAATCCACAGATACAATTAGTAAACTGGGTGAGCTGTATGTTAAAGAGATTGTGAAGCTACACGGAGTACCCAAATCGATAGTGTCAGATAGAGATTCCTTATTCACATCTCAGTTCTGGCAGAGCTTACAGCGGGAATTGGGAACCAAATTAACCATGAGTACCGCCTATCATCCTCAGACGGATGGTCAATCCGAAAGGGTTATTCAGATATTGGAAGACATGTTGAGAGCTTGTGTACTGGATTTCAAGGGAAATTGGAGTAAATATTTACACCTAGCAGAGTTTGCTTATAACAATAGTTACCAGGCGAGCATACAAATGGCTCCGTATGAAGCTCTATATGGACGACCATGTAGATCACCACTGTGTTGGGCCGATTGGGAAGATAAGGTACTTACAGGACCTGATATGATAATGGAAATGAACGAGAAGGTGAAGTTGATCCAGAAAAGGTTAGTTACAGCACAGAGTAGGCAGAAGAACTACGCAGATAAGAGACGCCGACCTCTAGAGTTCCAAAAAGGTGATAAGGTATTTCTGAGAATAAGCCCTCAAAAAGGCATCATGAGGTTTGGTAAGAAGGGGAAATTATCGCCTCGGTTCATCGGTCCGTTCAAGATTAGTGATCGAATTGGGGAGAATGCTTACAAACTTGACTTGCCAACTAGTTTATCCGCCATCCACAATGTGTTCCACGTGTCAATGTTGCGAAAATATGAACCAGACCCTTCCCACACCATCGATTGGAAAGAAGTAAACGTACAAGCTGATGCCACCTATGAAGAAAGACCTTTACAGATCCTAGATTGGAAAGTTCATAGTTTGAGGAACAAAGACATTCCATTAGTTAAAGTGTTGTGGAAGCATCACGGAGTTGAAGAAGCCACTTGGGAACCTGAAAGTGAAATGAAGGCCAAATATGCCGACTTATTTCAAAGAACACTCTAGGTTTTGAGGTACAACTGGTCAGCAGCGGAAAAAAGGTTTAACATCATCAAGTAAGTAAGCTTAAACTTTAATTTCGGGACGAAATTTCTTTTAAGGCGGGAAGAATGTAATCCCCTGAAATAACTGTCTTAAGCAGAAGGTATCAAGCTCCTCATTGATAATTTGGCTTTAATAGTTTAAAAAGGATGTTAGGGAAAATCATATTCAAGTTTAGTAGTAACTGATTTACCAATTCAAAATGTAGGACTATCTGCCATGTGTCTATGTGCTAGGACTAAGAGAAAAACTGATCCACACAAAAGCACAAAATCAACTCAGAAAAAAAAAAGCCAGAAGTAAGCATACCTGCTATATCCAGAAGTTTCAATGTAATCCCCTGAAATAACGGACTGGATGTAGCCAAGAACCTCAGCCAAATCGACACCCTTAAAAGGTTAACCACGTTGATGAAATCAGAAAAAAAAAAAAAAGAGTCCTAATTACTCTCAAATTGGATTTGCAAGGATTCCGAGTCCAACACCACAAGAA
Organism: Paratinospora sagittata; assembly: GCA_035771175.1. Taxonomy (NCBI): domain Eukaryota; kingdom Viridiplantae; phylum Streptophyta; class Magnoliopsida; order Ranunculales; family Menispermaceae; genus Paratinospora; species Paratinospora sagittata. The sequence continues at coordinate 10,956,401 of CM069608.1, forward strand.
ATCTCCTCTCTCTTTCAAAACCCAATCACGACTCTTTTGCTGAAATCTCGCCTCAAAACCCAATCACGCCTCTTTCGCTGAAATCTCACCTCATACCCAATCACGCCTCTTTCGCTGAAATCTCGTTCTGCAACTCAATCGCTGAGACCTAATCATCTCGAAACAAACCGCACAAAACCAAAACCTAACCCTCTCTTTCAAAACCCAAATCACCTCGCCTGAAGCTCAAAACTCAATCGCACGAACCCCTTCTCTTTCTCGAAACCCTCGCTCATCTCTTCTTTCTCCGCTCTCTTCTCTGTTTCTCTTCTCTCACGAACCGGTGACTGAAGCACGCGAGCAAGAGTCCGCAGCATTAACCACGGTGAGCAACTCCTCCTCTTCCTTTCTTTTTCTCTTTTCTCTTTCTTTCTTCCACTCCGGCAGTTCCGCCTCCACTTCCACAGCCACCGACGCCACTACCACCGCTTGTAACGTCACTTTGAGCTCCGCCATATCCCTCTGCTCCTCATCCCTTCGGTTCCTCATCACTTTGAGCTCCCTGATCTCGCCGTCCTTTCTTCTTCTTCTTCTTTTCTCCTCATCCCTTTTTCTTTTCGTTTTTTTTTCTCCTCCCTGTTTCTTCCTTCCGCCATTCAATCTCTAATGCATGTGTTAATTATTTTTATTATTTTATTTTTATTTCTTCTTCTTTTCTTTTAAGCAACCCAATCTAGATTATCATATTATATGTATAATATTAGCTAAGTTATATTATGGTATAAAATTAACTAGCTATCATCATATTATATGATGATATGGTATAATATTAGCTAAGTTACCATAATATTAGCTAATATTAGCTAAGTTATCATCATATTATATTATATGTATAATATTAGCTTATTAGTTAAGTTATCATCATATTATATGTATATAAGGTGGAAGTTTATTAACTAAGTTATATTATATGTATAATGTGACCACCACCATACAACATAGACATGTATGCACATTATATTAATATAATATAATACAAAACAAGTGATTAACGTGTGATTTATGCGTGAATAGGTTGATAACGCCCAACGTCGAGGAATCTCCACACTTTTGGAATTTAGCGATTCAGGTGGGGATGATTCTAGACCTTCACAATATTCTATTTTGATATATAGATAGGAATGTTAAATTAATTAGGTCTATAATATCATTATATTGCTTATGCATGCCTGTTGTACGTGATGTTATTTATACCATGCTGTGATTAATAGCCATGATGGTGTGTGTGTCAACATGACTTCTGGTTTTGATTAAATGATAATTGGATGCATGAAATTTATATGATATTTGAGATTCATTTATAAATTATAATGCTGGATAATGAAACATATGACTTGGAATATTGACATAGTAAGGTTCATATGTTAATACTATGACATTTGGCATTGTGACATGGTACTAGGTGTAGTGGAATTTGAATATGGTTTGTGAATACAATTAATAGCATGATTATGTTGTATTTATGGTGTGACATCACTAAAGAACACTATTAAGATAAAAATCACACATATGGGGTAGTTATTCTAAGGAATATCGCCATTGATTATTGTGGGGCAGTTATTCTTAGGAATATCACCAATGTTTATTATGGGGCAGTTATTCATGATGAATATCGCCAATGGAGTTCTAATTTTTGGGTAGTGCCACCCTGTGTTTGATTTCCTAAAGGTACGTGATTTAGAACGTGGTAAAATTCTCGACTCAAACAATCTAATGTTGCAACGATTAATGTGTGAAACTTGTTTGTAACGTTCTTGTGTATGTATCATAATAAAATGTTGTGAATTGTTTAGATGACCCACTGGGCTTTCAAGCTTACCCCTATTTTTCACATGCAGGTACTTAGAAAATAAAGTAGCAAGTTGTGACGTGGTTCAGTGATAGGGGTAGGATGGAAATCTGGACAATATTTTAATTAGAGAATGAGTTAATTACTTGTTTAATTTCGTGAACTTTTATTTAGTAAGGGTTGTATTGACATTAGAGATTTTGATAAAATCTTTTTATGATTATTGAAGGGATCATGATTTATTTTAAATATACATGCCTTGGACTTCAATTCTATTTGAGGAATGTATTTAAGGTATTGTGTCCATGATGGATGGACAAGGGCAAGTACCCTCATAATTCACTATAGAAATTGGTATAGTGGAATTATGTGGTCCTTGGCATGAAGATAATACAAATTGGTATTCATTTATCTTAACAAGTAAATTGGTTAAAAAAAAAAATATGTATTTAAATTCATAGTGTTTCAAATGTTATTACGTACACAATGATTATGGGTTAAGATAAACGGATACGAATAACATCTCGATTTTCAGTGGTTATTCTCGATAAAATTAAAATATTCATTATTTAAAAAAAAAAAAAAAGTTTTGAAAATCGGGGTGTGACACCTGTATTCCCAAAATATCCAAAAAAGTTGGTGCCAGTTGCGAAATGGCGTTGACACCAAATATACATAAAATAATTTTTGAGTTTTTCTATTTTCTTTTTCAAAGTTTTTTGGGTGGATTTATTGTTGAAACAATAATTATAAACAAGACATATGCACCGTATGTATTAAATGACAACTCTTAAGAATAATAAAATTTTAGATGATCATAAATAATGAAAATAAAAAGGATATAACTGTTCATTTCAAAAGGGAGACCGTTGGCAAAAGTTGCCTTTCCTAGTCCATATAAGCCGGCTTTTTGCTGATATATGACCCAAATATCCTTAAATGAACCTTTTGTCTTAATATGTTAAAAATGCGGATACTTATAAAATAGAAGAATAAGGACTAAATTGATCGAGGCTAAAATTTGACTTTATATCCTTCATATTACAATTTTATCTCACATTGGTGCTCATGACCTATTGATGATTGTCTTCTAGGATACAACAATTACTTCTTGTAATAGTAGTACTCTAAATTACAAGAACATCGAACCAATATATTTAATACTCTCACACTTACTATGACTAAATGAAGAAGAATGCAAGTTAGAATTGAATTGATTAATGAATGACTTTTGGTGGCGAGTATTTATTCTTGTTGAAAAGGCGTAATTCAAAGTGACACAATTGGAAACATACATTTTCCTAAGGATATGTCCATACATGATAATAGACACCATGTGAATTGACACACCTATTTAAATGAATAGGTGTCACATGAATTGGCAAATTCATTTAAATGAAAAGGCGTCATATATAAATATGTACTTCTATTTCATACTCCTTTTTTATCTTCTAATGAATAGGTACAATTTATACCCAATTTCCAATTTTCCGTTCTCGTGAAAATGAGACTTAGACTTATTTTTCTAACAATCCCCCACATGAATGGAAATTGCACTATTTAGTGTATCCTCCATATAAATGAATTTTTTAGTGCAAAAAATAGTGCAGACACTTAAGATAGTACTAGTGGAATGAGATTGCGTTAGGATAAGTAGTTTGCGGCTTTGAACCTTCCCAAGTAAAATACTATCGAATTGATTGGCGAATCAGTGAACTAGATGTCTTTAACTATTTAGCCGTTGATGTAAATCAAAACAATAGTATTTACACAATTTCTTTTCAAACATTATTAGTTCTCACGGTTATGTTTATTTTGGCCCTGAACAACTCTTGGTTTCATAAGTGCTTTAAAATATTTAAGCCATAAAATTCTCATAGAATGGGCCAAGTTCACACTTACATAGGTGATTCCTATTAAGAGTATCTTGCTATACTCGACATAATTTCAATGTTCTAAGAACCATGAAAACTATTGCTTAACCTTATACATATTGCAGGCAACACTAGTTTATCATAGGAATGGGTAGGAATTTTGTTTCCTCAGTGCTCTACCACGATTTTCATAGTTTAGTTGTCCCTTTTGATCTTAGTTCTTGGGATCTAAAGTGACCAAGGTGGGGTTTCCACTATGAAGTATCTTTTCTAATAAGCTTTCATTTCATCTCCCTTGATGAAGAGTTTACTTGATCTCTTAACAAACATTTAGTTAGTATGTAATACCCTAGGATTGCAAAAAAAAAAATAACTTCGGGCAGCTCGCCTGAAGGTTCGGGCACTTTTTTGCTATTTAAGGAACCCCCCCTCTCATCTCTTACACCAAATCACTTGATTTCTCTCTTCTCTCTCTCATTTTCCTTGAGTTTTTTTCTTCTCTCTTTGAGACTCTCTTTTCGAGACTCTACTCGCTGTGCAATGCAGTTCTGCTCAAAGGAAGGCTCCAGTTCTCGAAGGAGTTATTATCTGAAGGTGGAAAATGAAACATAGGTTTGCGTGTCTTATGACTTTTATTAAAGTTTACATTCATTTATCATTATGTCTAATATTCATTTACACTACATTATTGCTTATAATGTTCATACATGTCATACTTATACCTGTATAATTGGAGTTCAGGTATTATATTGTTGCGATACCGGATTAGTGGTCAATCTGGCTCAACCAAACTCAGTCTTGTCCTCAGTAACTTTAAATAGTGAACGAGAGGCAATGTACTGCTCTAAACGATTAGAATTTAAGTAGACCTCGTGTCTCACCTCTTAAGCTAGAATTTAAGTAGACTGATCTAGTTGTTTGGAAGCTATCAGCTTGTACAAGTAATATTGAATGTCCTAATTGCGCACGTAGTGATACCAACCCTGATAAGGATCACCAGAGGTTGTCAAATCCTGTCTAATATTAGTAAAGACCGGACCTGTTCATGCATTGACATCATACATAAGCACCACCTAGGGACGTATGCGGTTTGTGATCCACATAATAGTTAGAAGCGATGCTCACTATTATTGATATTTCTCTAGAAAGGAACGTACAATGAGAACCCGGGTTTACTTGGGGAAGGACATCTGTACGTGAATCCAGGGCGTCGTTCCTGAGGAGAGACGTACAATGAGAGCCCGGTTACTCCTGGGGAAGGACATCTGTACGTGAACTCAGGTGACGTCCAATCATGGAACCAATACGAGACGGTGTCATGCATACATACATGTTGTATTGATTATGATGCTCTGATGTGTATTTATGATATTTGATTATGAAGTTTGCTTTATTAATTGTCATATTCACGAACTATTTTACCCACTGGGCGTGTAGCTCACCCCTTTGTTATCCAATTTTTCTCAGGAGATTAGGGTAGACTGGGTGGAGGTTTTTGGGCCCACATTTTGTAACCCTTTGTTTATTCATTAGGGATTTTGGGAGGATGTTCCCTATACTATTTCATGTACAAAAATATATTCTAAAATTAATAAAATCAAACTTGTACATTATTGTTGCGCACTCGGTTATTGTTGTAATGCATTCACACCCTATCCGTGAGTGTTCCGCCAATTTAAGCGCGTCTAGGCAAGGTGTGACATTTAATGGTATCAGAGAGAAAGGTCCACGGCCTGCCCAAGTCCACCAAATTAGGAGGGAAAAATTTTATTAGATATATAATATATATATATATCAAGATAACTATATAGTTTTTATATAGTTTAGATTAAATATATATATATATATATATATATATATATATATATATATATATATATATATATATATATATATATATATATATATATATGTATATATGAGATATATATATATGTATATATGAGATATATATATATATATATAACATGTTGCTAATGAAGATTTTGGATTCATGATGGCATAAACATCAAGAGGAAAAATAAAAAATATTGTCCAAAGGACAAGGCATAAATCTTAAAAATGTTAGGAATATATTTTATTTATTTCACAAGTTTTATCTTCCTTTCAGAAAGATAATGGCCACAAGTGAAGGAATGATTTTCAGTAGTCGAGAACAGATTCCAACCAGACTTACGAAACTGTCTAAACGGGAGGTTATGACTATGAGGAGTATTGATAATAGAGATCTCTGCCTCCATCCTATCCTTCACGAAAAACTTGCAACAATGGGGTGGTTGAAATAATAAAAGTTGAGGGTTACGTGTTTTTCAACTTGGTGAAGTCTTTCTACGAAGCCACGAATTGCGTAAGGCTTTAAAATGATGGGATCAGCCCTGTCTTGGAGACAACGGTCAGGGGAACAAAGATTTCTATCAACGTCGAAATTATCTCTCGAATTTTGGAGATCCCGATTGGAGATAGAATCATTGACCCACACGGACCCCAAACGGTTGCAGAGATTGCAGAATCCAATGAACAATTGTTTAATTCCCTCACCAACAGGCCGTGCATCCAAATGACGTATGCCTACCTCCCAAACAATCTTCTTAAACCACCTCTTGCTGGCCTTGGGAAGATCATATTCGGCAACATCTTGCCGGAAATGGTGACTAGAGGATATATGACAAGAGCTCAACTTCTTGTGCTATACTGCATACAGAAGGGAATTAAAGTTTCCCTACCTCACATCATCATCTAGAAAATGTTGCAAGTAATTCAAAAATCTTGCAAAAAAGGAGCTCCTTGGCTACATAGTCTTGATCATGAGGATGATATAAGAGCAAACGTCAACACTTTTGATGAGTCTTCGAAGCAGGTCATTAATGCGGTTATCGCATCCTCTATCTTCAAAACGTTCGTCTTAAGGGGAGGGTCAACTGACGAGGAGATATTCAGCACGACTTTAGGAGGAAATAGCCAAAGAATTAGAGACAACAATGGACATTGTCAACGAAAAAGTCGGTGCAAGATTCAAATTAGGGAAGCACCAGTCAATGAGCCAAACCAGAACCCAACAACAGACCCAACCCCGAATAATGGTCGACTCGATGATTTATTCTCTGAGGATGATTTCTTTGCCAACCTGGGTCAACATCAAACAAGTCAAGATGGACTGGGAATTTTGGCAAATCCACCTTCCTGGAATCTCCCAAGCCAAGGCAATACGACGTACCAAAGGTTTCCAACTCCCGAGGTACCATATCAGCCAGTTCCACATGTTCCTGTGAACCAACAACAACCAAATTGTGTGGCACCAAACTTCGAAAGACAGGATATCCCAATGAGTCTATTGTTTCAAAACTTTTCAGCTCAAGCATATCCAAACATCCAAGATGTTCAAGTTAGGGAATTCCCGTACAAACAAACCAACTACCCTCCACCTATGAGTCAACCACACGACCAATACTTTCCACCAATGCCTACAGCCTACCCTATCAACCATCGATGGGGCAATCGACTAACCCATTCAAGCAGTTAAATGTGATTGTTTCTAGTATTGCTCGGATGGAGGAGACTCAAAATGCTTTGTTAACACGTATGCAAAACGTTGAAGAACGGCGAGCAACTTCTCAATGTTCTTCTAGTGGTTTTTATGTACCTAGCAGGAGGTCTAGGAGGAGTGGTAGTAGGCAGGAAAATCAGGAATGATTACTGACGTTGTAACTATTGTTTAAATGAATGAAATGTTTTGTTTAAAGACTATCTTTGGCGGGCGACTTACAACCATTCTTTCTTTTGTATCACTAACTTTGGAGTGGTATGAGACACAACAAAATTGGAAGATACTAAATAAAATGTGAAAGTAAGAAAACCCACGACCTTGTGTGAAAAGAAACATCTGGGGAAAGCTGAATTACTAACATTATCACCAAGTTTAAACGGTATGGGATGAGTAAACTTGGACAATACTAATAGTGAACTCATCTCCAGTCAATGTTTTATAGAGACCGTGTTCTTACAACTTAACTTGGTTGAAACCCTTATTACCAAATTCATGTGGTATGGGACACACGAATTTGGATAATAGTCGAAAAGACTAAGCGAAAGAGTTTGAATACATAAGATTGCGATAGAACATTAGATTATGATATTTACTGAGGCAAATCTTAGAACCTTTATGACCCGTATGAATTTTCAAGGAAATAAATATATATGTTCACAAAAACCAGAACCAAAACATTTGAAATACTTGCAAAGTTTTATACTTATTATATGAACATTCTAACCTTGTTTTACACCATGGCCAAACATACGAGGCACATAAGATTCTTTGATTCCTCAACAAAACCTTACACTATACTTAAAAAAATATGTGGTTTTTATATTGCGGTACTCTCGAACTTATTGCTGAGAATATCATAACATTATACTTGGCTATAGTTCCTAAATCATGGTTTTGTTTTCTCCTTGCCAGTGAAAAAATGCAAACCAGGAAGAGAGGAAGGCCACACACAGTCCGTCCAGCAGAGGAGGCACCTTTTGTAGTTCAAAATCAGGAACAGGCACCTCCGAGTATAGAGCCGGCCACACATGACACTGCCACTACGTCTGGGCAGGCAGTGCCACCTCAGCCCCCATCCTTTGCCATGCCTTCGAGTATGAAAGTCTTTTTCGCCGATTTTATTGAGGCGATGAAGGTAACTGTTCAGACGGCAGTTCGTGAGACCGCGACCAATCAGGTTGTCACTGTTCAGGCACCTGTTAGATCTGGGTCGGAGACTCAAACCAACCAGATTACAAAGTACAAAAGGCTACAACCTCTTACTTTTGTTGGCACTATTAATGCGGAGGAGGCGCAGAAATGGTTGGATGAGTCGAAGAAGACTCTCGATGTTATGGGAGTCGATGAGACTCGAAAAATTCCACTTTCGTCCTACCAACTTATTGGTGGAGCAAATACATGGTGGATAACGGTGAAGGAAGACCAAAGGGTCAATACCACAGACATGACTTGGCAGCAGTTCGAGTTATTGTTCATCGATGAGTACTTCCCTGGCGCTGTGAAGATGTAGAAGAGCCAGGAGAGCTATACCAGGGTAGCATGATAGTCAGAGAATATGTTATCAGGTTTAAAAAATTATCGGTCTACTATCTCTTCACCATCTCGACCGAACAAGATAAGACTGAGAAATTCTACAACAGCCTTCGCCTTGACATCCGACAAGCCCTGTCGATCTTGGATCTCAAGATTTATAGGGAGGTCGTTGACAAGGCCATGAGCTTTGAGCAGGAACATAGAATGAATAGGAGAAAATGGCCTGCAACGTTTTTCCAACAAGGCTCACAGCAGGGCAATAGGAAGAAGCCCTACTATAATCAAAACCCAGCCCTTCCAGCCCCTGTTCAGAAGAATGTGGCCACAGCACCTCCGGCTGAACAGTCTAACCCTGGCCATCAGGGTTTTCAAAATCAAGGTCGAGGAGGTCATAATGGAAGGGGTGGTCGTTGCAATGGCAATGACAGGGGTGGTGACCAGCACCACAATCAGCATGACAATCAGAACCAGCAACAGGCACCTCAACAGTACAGGCCTACTTGTTATAACTGCGGCCAGAAGAACAACCTATTCCCCTACCCTCAGCAACCGCGACAACCTATTCCCGTTGTTCCAGTCCAATAAGCCCCACCTGCTGCTAATGCCCAACCCAGGCAGAACCAATAGAACCAAGGGCAACGGAACCAAGGCAGAGCGTTTGTTATTGCTCAGATACCCCTCCCAGATAACAATGTAGTCGAAGGTACATTTCCCTTGTTCAATACAATAGTGCATGTCTTGTTCGATTCGGGTGATACACATTCCTTTATATCTTCTGCATTGGTAAGGCATTTAGGGTTACATCCTGAACCCACATACATCACAATCCATGTCACATTACCATTAGGATCTGGTACTGACGTGAATTTGCAGTGTTCTCGATGTGAACTTCGAATGTCAGAACAGATAATATATGCAGATCTCTTTGTGATGGATATTGTAGACTTTGACATCATCCTCGGCATGGACTGGCTCGCACCTCTAAATGCAAAGATCGATTGTATGAAGAAGCAAGTTTAGTTATCCTTGCCTAATGGGAGTTTGTCAAGATTCAAGGAACGAGAAAATGGATACACAACTCGACTGTTGCACTTCTCAAGGCCCAGTTTCGAGTTCTATCCCTTGGTGATGACAATGAATCACCAGCACTGTACCTTCTCGAAGTAAACGATGTCCCGGTAATATCTGAATTCTCAACAGTTTTTCTAAATGACCTTCCTGGTCTACCTCCAATTCCGAAATTCAATTTTGAAATCAACCTCATACCTGGGATCGGGCCTATCTCAATCCCACCATATAGAATGTCCAATGTCGAGTTGGCCGAATTGGACAAACAAATGAAGGAATTGGAGAGTAATGGCTTCATTAAAAAAAATTCATCACCCTGGGGTGCTCCGGTTCTGTTTGTTAACAAAAAGGATGGCTCATTACGTTTTTGCATCGACTATCGCAAGTTGAATAACGTCACCATTAAGAACATATACCCATTGCCCAGGATCGATGACTTGTTTGACCAACTTAGAGATGCCAAGTACTTCTCTAAGATTGATTTACGATCTGGTTATCATCAACTCCGGATTAGAGAGTTGGACATTACTAAAACGACTTTCAGAACTCGGTACGGTCATTACGAGTTCTTGGTCATGTCGTTCAGTCCAACAAATGCACCTACTGCGTTCATGGATTTGATAAACCGCATCTTCAGGTTATACTTAGACCGATTTGTGGTGGTCTTTGTGGATGATATCTTGATATATTCCTCAACCGAGGAAGACCATAAGATACATCTGAGGATTGTCCTCCAGAGCTTGAGAAGCCACCAATTGTATGCGAAGTTGAGTAAGTGCGAATTTTGGGCGAAGCGAGTTCAATTTCTAGGTCATGTGGTTTCAGGCAATGGCATTAAGGTGGATTATTCTTAGGTCGAAGCAGTTTTAAACTGAAAGCAGCCTACCACCGTTAGTCAAATTCAGAGTTTTCTTGGTTTGGCTAGCTACTATAGATGTTTCATCAAGGATTTCTCAAAGATTGCTGAACATATGACTAAGCTCACGCGGAAAGACGTACGATTCATTTGGAATCCCACCTGTGAATCGTCATTTTAGGAATTAAAGAAGCGCCTCACGACAGCACATGTACTAATCACTCCACGAAATGGAGTTGGATTTTCACTATACGCCGATGTCTCTCTCCAAGGCTTAAGTGCAATACTAATGCAAGAAGGCCAAGTTGTTGCATATGCTTCGAGGCAACTGAAGATTCATGAGGGTAATTACCTAACGCATGACTTGGAACTTGTAGTTGTCGTATTCGCACTGAACTTATAGCATCATTACCTATACGGTGAACGATTTGAGGTCTTCTCGGATCACAAGAGTCTTAAGTACATCTATACTTAGAGAGACCTAAACCTCTGCCAAAGGCGGTGGTTGGAATTCTTGAAAAATTATGACTTTCAACTCCAGTACCATTTCGGTAAGGCCAATGTTGTGGCTGATAACCTGAGTAGAAAATCTTATGTTGCTTGCACTCTTAACTTCGATATGGGAAAGTTGGCTACAGAGATGGAAAACTTTAACCTACAACTGATTGAGGAGGGAGGAAGATCATGACTCTCTCAATTATCAGCCAACTCTGAGTTGGTTCGAAAGATTTCAGCAGCTCAGGCCAATGACCCTATGTTAATGGAGAAACGAGAACTTCTACTCAGTGAACAAGATCTTCCTCACTGGTCGGTCTCTGAAGATGGGGCCATGTTTTACAAAAAACGTCTCTGCCTGCTGAACGATCCTGAGGTTCGAAAAGAAGTGCTCACTGAAATGCACTGTTCGAGGTTCGCTATGTATCTTGGGGGAGAAAAGATGTACAAGGATGTCAAGTGACAATTTTGGTTTTCTGGAATGAAGAAGGCTATTGTAGACTTCGTTGCTAGATGTCTCATTTGCAAGCAAGTCAAGGCAAAATGCAGACTTCCCTCTGGACTTCTCCAGCCTTTACCTATTGGAGAATGAAAGTGGGAGAACATTGCAATGAATTTTGTTACAGCTTTACCTCGAAATAATAAAGGGCAAGATGCAATCTGGGTTATCATTGACAGACTTACAAAGTCTGCACACTTTTTGCCAATAAATTTCAAGGATAACCTTGCCAAGCTTGTCGAACTATATGAAAGAGAGATCGTACGCCTCCATGGCAAACCACTTACGATAGTCTCTGATCGAGACCCTCGATTCACATCAAAGTTTTGGCAAAGCTTCTAGAGTAGAATGGGCTCCAGGATCACCATAAGCACAATCTTTCACCCTCAGACTGATGGGCAATCAAGGCGTCTTATCCAAATCTTGGAGGATATGTTACGGTGCTTCATTATGGCCTTTCATGACCGATGAGCAAAACACTTACATTTGGTTGAGCTTGCATACAACAACAGCTACCAAACTAGTATCGGCATGGCACCATACGAGGCTCTCTATGGTTGCCCTTGCAGATCTCCGGTATGTCGGTTAGATATGGCAGATCGACAGCAGTTGGGGCCTGAACAAGTTCAACAGATTTCTGAGAATATCACACTAGTAAAGGAGTGACTTCATGTTGCACAAAGTCGCCAGAAGAGCTATGCTGACAAGCAGAGACAACCTCTAGAATTTGATAAGGGGGACTTGGTTTTTCTAAAAGTTCAACCTACAAGAGGTGTCAAATGCTTTGGGATCAAAGGAAAGCTCTCCCTACGGTATATCGGTCCATTTCAGATCATTGAATGTATTGAAAAACTAACCTATTGTCTATCACTTCCATTGTCCATGTCTAAGGTTCATGACTTTTTTCACATATCCATGCTTCGAAAGTATCGTCCTGATCTTTCGCATATCATCCCTCTGGTTGAGTTTCGGGTTGAGGAAGGAAATAAGTATCAAGATAGAAAAACTCAATAACTACGACGAAATAGCATACCACTTGTGAAGGTGCTTTAAGATCACCACGGAGGAAAGGAAGCAACATGGGAACTAGAAGCAACAATTAAACAGAAATACCCTGAATTGTTTTCTTGTCAATAATTGATGATGTGATACATTGTACTTTTTCACTTATCAATAAAATGGTGGAACTTTGTTTACAATATCTTAATACACCATTTCACTTAAATAACTATGCAGATGTCTGAAAATAATACCGATAGAGGTAGTGATGCACACACTCAATGGCCTCTTTGGTAACCTATGACGACTCCTTCAAGATCGGAGTCAATCCACAACTACTTTGCATTACAAACTCCATCACCCCACAGACAACGATCCTTATCGCTAGAGTGTGCTTTTCAAGGACCTTGCAGGCACTAACCTGAGCTAGCAAACGATGACGACGCCAGAGAATCTCACGCTAATAGCAATCATGATTACTTGGACTGATTTCGAGGAAAAAATCCTTTTAAGGGGGGTAGAGTGTAATACCCTAGGATTGCACCAAAAATAAATAAATAAATTTGAACTTCGGGCAGCCCACCTGAAGGTTCGAGCACTTTTTTCCAATTTAAGGACCCCCCCTCATTTCTTACACCAAATCACTTGATTTCTCTCTTCTCTCTCTCATTTTCCTTGAGTTTTTCTCTTCTCTCTTTGAGACTCTTTTCGAGACTCTCTTCGCGGTGCAACACGATTCTCCTCGGGGAAAAGCGCCAGTTCTCGAAGGAGTTATTATTTAAAGGTGGGGAACGAAACATAGGTTTGCGTGTCTTATGAATTTTATTAAAGTTTACATTCATTTATCATTATGTCTACTATTCATTTACACTACATTATTGCTTATAATGTTCATACCTGTCATATTTATACCTGTATAATTGGAGTTCATTTATTATACTGTTGCGATGACGGATTAGTGGTCAATCTGGCTCAACCAGACTTAGTCTTGTCCTCAGCAACTTTAAATAGTGAACGGGAGGCAGCGTGTTGCTCTAGACGATGCGAATTTAAGTAGACCTCGTATGTCACATCTCAAGCTGGAGACTGATCTGGTTGGTCTTATTTGGAAGCTATCAGCTTGTACAAGGTGATACCAACCTGATAAGGATCACCGAACGTTGCCAAAGTCAATCTAAATGACAAGAAAATACTAGACCAGTAGACTAGACCAGTTCATGCATTGGCATCATACATATCACCACCTAAGGACGTATATGGTTTATGACTCATAGAATAGTTAGGAGCATTGCTCGTTATTCATTATATTTCTCTAGAGAGGGACGTACATGAGAACCCGGCTACACCCGGGGAGGGACATTGGTACGTGAATCCAGAGCATCGTTCCTGTACGTGAATTCAGGCGATGTACGTTCATCAAACCATTACGAGACGGTGTCATGCATACATTCATATTGATTGATTATGATGCTCACATGTGTATTTAAAAATATTTGATATTGAAGTATGCTTTATTAATTGTTATACTCATGCACTATTTACCCACTGAGCGCGTTAAGCTCACTCCATTATTATCCAATCTTTCACAGGAAATTAGGGTGGACTGGGTGCAGGTTATGAGGCCCATATTTTGTACCCTTTGTATGATTCATTGAAGATTTTGGGAGTATGTTCCCTTGACCATTTTATGTACAAAAGTATTCTGAATTAAATGAAATCAGATTTGATTTGTACTGTGTGTATATTGTATTTTCGCTGCGCACTCTGTTGTTACCATTGTTATTGTTCCAAATGCGCGCCCCGGTTTAGGCGCGTCCGGGCGGGTGTGACATAAGATTTATATTAAATATATATATCTAAATAACTATATAGTTTTGTTATATAGTTATGATTTATGAAAACTATATATATAGTTAAGATTTATAATATATATATCTACGTATATATGAGATATATATATATATATATATATATATATATATAACTTGTTGCTAATGAAAAAATTTATATTCATGATGGCATAAACATCAAGAGAAAATATAGAAAATGTTTTCCAAATGACAAGACATAAATCTTAAAGATGTTAGGAATATATTTGGTGTATTTCACGAGTTTTATCTTCCTTTCAGCAAGATAATGGTCTCAAGTGAAGGAACGACTTTCAATAGTCGGGAACCGATTTTCACACGACTTACAAAAATTTCCAAATGGGAGGTTATGACTATGAGGACTATCGACAATAGAGATCTCTGCCTCCGTCTTATCCTTCACGACAAACTCTCAAAGCTGGGTTGGTTAAATATAACAAAAGTTGAGGGTTACGTCTCCTACAACTTGGTGAAGTCTTTTTACGAATCTATGAATTGCGTGGGACTTCAAGAAGATGGGATCACTCCTGTCTTAGAAACAATGATCAAGGGAGTAAAGATTTCCATCAGCGTCGAAATTATTTCACGACTTATGAAAATCCCAATAGGAGAAAAGATCATTGATCCACACGAACCCCAGACGGTTGCAGAGATCGCAGAATCCAAGGAACAATTGTTCAATTTCCTTGCCTACAAGCCGTACACCCAAATGAGGTACGCCCACCTCCCAAATAATCTCCTTAAACCACCTTTTGCCGCCCTTGGGAAGATCGTATTCGGCAACATCTTGCCGGAATTGGTGACTAGAGGATCTATGACAGGAGCTCAACTTCTTGTGTTATACTGCTTAGAAAAAATGAATCTTTGTCTCCCTACCTCACATTATTATCCAGCAAATGTTGCGGGTGATTCAAAATCCTATAATGAAGGAGCTCATCGGCTACGAAGTCTTGATCATGAGGATGTTTTGGGAGGCAAACATCAATACTTTTGATGAATCTTCGAAACAAATCACTAATGTTGTTACGTTATCCTCCATCTCCAAGACTTCCTGGAGAAATAGCGGAAGAACTAGAGATAACAATGGACGTTATCAAAGAAAAATTCGGCTCAAAATTCCAATTAGGAAAGCACCAGTCAATGAATCAAACCCGAACGCAACAACAGAACTAGCCCCGAATAATGATCAAATCGATCATCTATTCTCTGAGGATGATCTCTTTGGCAACCTGGGTCCACCACAACCAAATCCGAATGGACAGGGAGTTCTGGCGAATCCACCTTCTTGGAACCTCCCAACCTAAGGCAATACGATGTACTAAAGGTTTCCAACTCATGAGGTACCATGTCATCCAGTTCCACAAGTTCCTGTGAACCAACCGCAACGAAATTGGATGGCACCAAACGTTGGAAGACAGGATATTCCGATGAGTCCACTATTTCAAAATGTTCCGACTCAAGAATATCCAACCGTCCAAGAAGTCCCAATTAGGGAGTCTTCATATAATCAAACTAATTACCCTCCACCTATGAGTCAACCATACGGTCAACATTTTCCACCAACGTTGTCACTCCTCGCCCGGACGCGCCTAAACGGCGGGACACTCACGGATGGGGAGCGAATACATTATAATACTTAACTGAGTGCGCGGAAACACGATTAAGTACAAGTCTGATTTCATTAATTTCAGAATATATTTGTACATGAAATAGTTAAGGGAACATTCTCCCAAAATCCCCAATGAATAATAAAAAGGATACAAAATGTGGGCCCAAAAACCTGCACCCAGTCCACCCTAATCTCGTACAAAAAATTGGATAACAACGGGGTGAGCTACACGCTCAATGGGTAAAATAGTTCGTGAATATAACAATTAATAAAACAAACTTCATAATCAAATATCTTAAATACACATCAGAGCATCATAATCATTCCAATATGTATGTATGCATGACACCGTCTCGTATTGGTTTGATGACTGTACATCGCCTGAGTTCACGTACAGATGTCCCTCCCCAGAAGTAGTCGGGTTCTCATTGTACGTCCCTTCTCAGGAACGACGCTCTGGATTCACGTACAGATGTCCCTCCCCAGGAGTAGCAAGGTTCTCATTGTACGTCCCTCTCCAGAGAAATATAATGAATAGCGAGCATCACTTCTAACTATTCTATGAATCATAAACCACATACGTCCCTAGGTGGTGCTATGTATGATGACAATGCATGAACTGGTTCGGTCTTTACTTAACATTTAGACAGGATTTGGCAAGGTCTAGTGATCCTTATCAGGGTCGGTATCACTACGTGCAAGGTTAGGACATTCAATATTACTTGTATAAGCTGATAGCTTTCAAATAAGACCAACCAAATCAGTCTCCAGTTGAGAGGTGAGACACGAGGTCTACTTAATTACCAATCGTCTAGAGCAGCACGCTGCCTCCCGTTCACTATTTAAAGTTATTGAGGACAAGACTGAGTCTGGTTGAGCCAGATTGACCACTAATCCGACATAACAACAATGTAATACATGAACTCCAAATATACAGGCATAAGTATGACAATATGACATTATACGCAATAACGCAGTGTAAATGAATAGTAAACATATTGATAAATGAATGTAAATTTTAATAAAAGTTATAAGACACGCAAACCTATGTTTCGTTCCCCACCTTCAGATAAAAACTCCTTTGAAAACTGGCACCTTCCCCCCTGGCAGAACTGCGTTGCACCGCACAGAGAGTCTCGGAAAGAGAGTCTCAAAAGAGAAGACAAAAACTCAAAATGAGTGAAAGAGAGAAGGAAAATCACAAGGAGGAGTGATTTTAGTGTGAGAAATGAGGAGGGGGAGGGGTTCTTAAATAGGGAAAATGCGCCCGAACCAATTTTTTTTTTTTTGTGCAAACCTAGGGTATTACAAATGCCTACAGTCTATCCTCCACCTATGGGACAGACAACCTACCAACCATCAATGGGACAACCGAAAAATCCATTTGACCAATTTAATGAGATTGTATCTAGTCTTGCTCGGATGCAGGAAATCCAGAATGCTTTGATAACATGTGTGAAAGGCATGGTAGAAGAGCGAACATCTTCTCAACGTTCTTCTGGTAGTCGTTCTATAACTAACGAAGTTCTAGGAGAAACAGTAGTAGGCGAAAAAATTAGGAATGATTACTAAAATTGTAATTATATTTTTATATATAAATGAAATGTTTGTTTGAGACTATGTTTGGTGGGCTGACTTACAACCATTCTTTCTTTTGTATCATTAACTTTGGAGTGGTATGGGACACAACAAAATTGGAAGATACTAAATAAAATGTGGAAGTAAGAAAACCCACGACCTTGTGTGAAAAAAAACAACTGGGGAAAGTTGAATTACTAACATTATCACCAAGTTTAAACGGTATGGAACGAGTAAACTTGGACGATATTATTAGTGAACTCCTCTCCCGTCAATGTTTTGTAGAGACCGTGTTCATACAACTTAACTTGGTTGAAACCCTTATTACCAAATTCATGTGGTATAGGACACACAAATTTGGATAATTGTCGAAAAGACTAAGCGAAAGAGTTTGAATATATAAGATTATGATAGAACGTTAGATTATGATATTTACCGAGGCAAATCTTAAAACCTTTATGACTCGTATGAATTTTCAAAGAAATAAATATGTATGTTCACAAAAACCAAAACAAAAACATTTGAAATACTTGCAAAGTTTTATACTTATTATATGAACACTCTAACCTTATTTTACACCATGGTCAAACATACGAGACAAATAAGATTATTTGATTCCTCAACAAAAACCTTACACCATGCCTAGAAAAAATAGGTGGTTTTATATTGTAGTACTCTCAAACTTATTGCTGAGAATATCATAACATTATACTTGGCTATAGTTCTTAAATCATGGTTTTATTTTCTCCTTGCCAGTGAGAAAATGTAAACCAGGAAGAGAAGAAGGTCACACACAGTCCGTCCAGCAAATGAGGCACCTCCTATAGTTTAAAATCAGGAACTGCCGCCTTCGAGGACAGAGAAGGCCACACATTACACTGCCACTACGTCTGAGCAGACAGTGCCACCTTAGCCCACATCCTTTGTCATGCCTTCGAGCATGGAAGTTTATCCTATTAAACTTTCAAAAATACCCTTTTTATTATACCCACATTTTCAAACCTTTCAACCCATACAAACCCAGTGCCCCTCTCCATCTCCATCAAGAAATTTTCAATACTCAAAACCCTAAATCACTATAAAAATCCTCAAATTCCTAGCTATAATCACCTCTTGAGAGAAAGAAATCCAGTGGAATTTCTCCGTTTGTGACGAGGTTTATCGTTGGAAATTTGAAGTCTAGATTGTAAAATCACTAATTTGATAAGAAATCTCTTTTTTTATTTTTATCATATTTAGTATTTAGAAGTTAGAATAGAATGTTTTAATGAGTTTTTTGGTGGAAAACCTCGCTGGAAATGGTGGCAAACGATGTTTGGAATGGTGGAACCGTGATCGGACTGATTGTGGTAGGTTTTGTCCTATTCGACAAAATATAACCATTTGATTCTGTCGAATAGGATAAAACTGAACAATTTTGTTCTGTCCTTTCCAATAGAACAGACCAAAAATATGGTTATTTTATTTTATTTTTTTTACTATAATTCATTGAATTAATTATTTATCATATTTTACATGTAAAAATGTGAAAAAGAAGTGAGAGCGTATCATCAAGTGAGTTAAGTACCTCTAAAACCCAAAAAGAATAAAAAATAAAACAAAAAAAGGTAGTTCAGTTCTCTCTCACAAAATTAGAGCTCTCGGTTCTGTCGTAGAGGGCCAAACTAATAGTTTAGGTCCGATATTGTGTAACAAAACTGAGAGCTTGGCTTTTGTAACACATGACCGAACATCATGTTATGGTTCAACCCTATGTGACAGAATTGAAGCTCTTGGTTCTGTCATGCAAGACAGAGTCATACCAAGAAATTAAAAAAAAAAAAACATTTTAAATGCATAATTTTTTTTTTAAAATGCATAAATTTTTTTAAAAAAATTCACCTTAAAATAATGTGCTTCGTCTTCTAAACTTGAATCTTTCGCCCTAATGTTTTAAAATGGCGTTCACAACGCACGTCATGAAAATACTTACAACATGCATGTGCACGTTGTCAAAATGTATAAAGACGTGCAACTTGTGTTGTCAAATCTAAATAAAACTTTTAAAATTAGGATATAATGACACTAAAAATATAAATACAAGGACACTCATATGCCCGTCGTCAAATGTCTGGTCTTTTTTACGACACCCTCTAATACAACATGCACCGGGACGTCGTCGTATGCCTAAGATGACATGCAATGCATGTCGTTGTAAGGTTAATTTCTTGTAGTTTAATGGAGTTTTTGAATGTCCTATGATTGATTTATACCAAACTACAAATCAACAAAATATGATTTAAAACACTTTCAAAATGATTCTAAGCCTTCAAAGATTAATTTTAAAGCTTTAAAATACTATTTAAAATGAAGAAAACTTGTAAAAGTAAAAGAGGGATTACAAATGGAAGAAAATGAAGGTGGGAATGGTAGTCGTAGGGTTAACAGGTGATTTGGAGCAAAATGGAAAAATAAAATAGAGTAGGGCATTTTTGGCTAGAGGTATTAGAATTGTATTTTTTTTTTTTTGTGGGTAAGGATAGGGGTTTAGTGGGGTACAAATACCAGCCCTCTAATTGAAAATAGACAAGTAGGAACAATTTTAACAAATAGTAGAAAATAAATCTTGTTGAAGACTAGTAAAAAGATAATAAAAAATTTAAATTACGAGCCAAATCCTTGATGGCAAAAGAGTTATTAACTAGACGTGAAATTTAGGCCAAATCCTCCATCTGCTCTGATTCTCTGCAACTCCTGAATTAGTGAATTATACTGTTATTAGAACCTACCAAACCCCACCAGAAGGAGAAAGCTAGGAGGAGGATGCAGAGGAAGAGAGTTTTGGTGGTGGGTGGAAGTGGCTACTTAGGCCAACATCTCTTGCAAGCATTTGCCACCCTCCATCCAAATCCTTACGATCTTGCATTCACCACCCATCACTCAATTCCTTCAAATCCATTGCTTCAAGCAATTTCTCCCTCACTTTCATTTCATCTTGATCTTCAAACCGGTTATGGCCTCTCTTCCATCTCCCAATCCTTTGGTCAGGTCAGGTCACTCTCCTCAACAATCCCACTTATTTTTTTTTTCTTTTTTTCTTTTTTTTTTTTTTGCATCTCTTTGGCTTTCTGATTTAAATATGGTTCCTTTTTTTTTTCTATTTAATTTTTGGTTGGCTGAATTAAACCCACGAAATCTTTGTTGGATTTTTATTTATTTTATTTTATTTTTATTTTTGTGCATTTTCTAGCCTCATGTAATTGTCAATTGTGCTGCTCGGTCCGTTCCCCGTGTCTGTGAAATGGACCCAACGGCCGCAATGGCTACCAACGTACCTTCTTCTCTTGTTAATTGGATGTCAAGCTTTACTGAAACAGCTCTTCTCATACATCTATCCACCGATCAAGGTAAGACCTTTAGTCTCAGATTTTTTAAGTGCTTTTATAAAGCTCCCCTTTATTTGTTAAGATTGGATTTGCATTTGATTTGTTTTAATTTTGCATACTTTCCTTCAAATCAGTCAATAATCAATATCATGTTTTTGTTGGATTCTTGTATGCTTATTTGATAAAATGTTATGCAATTGAATGCTACCCAATGGTAGCTAATAGGGGCAAAAGTGTTTTTGAGATGCTTTGGGTTAAAGACATTCAGTTACACACTTCAGTTCGTACCAATTCAGACATTGTAGAATTGCCCTTGTTTTTGTTACGTATGCAATGAGAGAACAATGACCAAACTGCGATTCTCCTATAAGATAGTTGATGTATTAGTAATTCTTGCAAGTGCATGATGTGCTTTTTTGTTTTCATTGCTAAGATACTCGATCCAATTGTTGGGTTGTTGTTCAATTGCCATACTCTACTTTAGTATATAATGGGCATTCTTCTTGTTTGAAGAATTGGCTGAGTTGAGGCTATTTGATCTTGGTCCAGGTATTAAGGGCCCAATAAAGCTGAATGCTCTGAGTTTATTTTCCAATGATAACTTTTCTATTTTTCAAATAGCTGATCAGCTTATTTTCAACATTGGCATATGAAAATTGGCTCTAGACCTACATAACAAGGAAAGAGATAATTAAGAAAGATATAACTATTTGAAATTTAAATTTCAACTTAGCCCTTGATAGAGCAGAGTGGAGGAATCAGGTTGATATAGCCGGCTCCATGTAATTGGGAAAGATCTTAGTTGAGTTGAGTATACAGTTATATCAGTTTTTATTGGAAGATATATCTACTTTTAATATATAAAAAATGCTTGGCCCTTTATGGAGTGGAGTGGAGTGTATGTAGAGGATTTATGTAGTCGACCTCATATAATTGGAATAAAGGCTTTGTTGAGTTGAGTTGAGTTTAGTTTAGTTTAGTTGGTTGAAAAGTGTTTTAGGCTTCAATTGGTACCTGAGGATGAGATTATTTCTTGTGCATGGTTCATTTACTACTACTTTTTCTTTTTTGTTGAGATTTTGATTTAGTTTCTCACCTACTACAGTCTATGAAGGGGTGAAATCCTTCTACAAGGAAGATGATGAAACAGCTCCCGTGAATGTCTATGGGAAATCAAAAGTAGCAGCAGAGCAGTTTATTTCTGCAAACTGCTCAAATTTTGCAATTTTAAGAAGCAGTATCATCTATGGGCCACAAACAGTTTCACCAGTCTCCAAATCTCTTCCCATTCAGGTATGTGTGCATATATACATGTGTCTACATTTTTTTAAGGAGCAGAAATGGCCGTATTAATTTGTTTATTTATCTTGGTGCTTCTGCAAGCGGTCAAAGCCTCAAAAATGATATTCCAGAATTATAAAGACCATGTTAATGTCAATCAATGACTTTTTTTTCCATTTATTTGAATTTGGGCCTTTTTGTTTTGCTGTTTCTCCCTGTATGAATTAATTTTTAACGTCTATATGAGATTGCAATTAATTAACTATATTTCATTCTGCATAAAAAATCTGAATATCATATAGTTCTTATTTAAGGATTAACATTTTAAGAAGTTAGAAGCATGGTTTGGGAGTTAAATTTAGTCTAATTATGCATGCTGAGGGGAATGAATATATAATTTTGGTAAGAAGTCTCTATGTTATTTTCCAAGATTTTTATATATGATGGAGGAATACTAATTTAATAATGTATGTTACACAACTGAAGATATGGTAGAGCAGAGGAAGTGAATTCATATAGTTGGAAACAAGGCTTTATTGAGTTAGAGTTGAGAATAACAACATCCTTATGAATTGTGTACATATGCTACACAGTTGTCGTTGCAGGGACGGTTTGTAAAATTAGTTTACATATAAAACTAGTTTTTTGAAGCAACAGACTGCAATTTGCTAATGGCATATAAAACTTAAGCAATAACTGTTACCCTCTTGTAAACTTAAGCAAAAAATATGGTCCTGTATTTATAATTAGGATCTCTTTATTTTTAAGCTCAATTAAATTTAAAGGATGAATATGGACCTGCCAATGTTGTCCAAAAAAAAAAGAAGAATGAAAAACATAATGGTAGTTTTATTAGTCAAAAAACAGTGTAAGTTTCCATTTATTAAAAGATACTATTCAGTAGTTATTGATTGATGTCACACTAGTTTTTTGTTAAACAGAGATCATTAGAATAATAAAACAATGAAAACATCTATAACAACAACAAAACCCTATCCAAACTACTTGTAGTCAAGTACGAACTCTTCTGGAAAAGGAAAGTACTATCTCTTACTGTTCCAACTCAAACTAGCTAGAACTTTATCTTCATTAAATTATAAGCAATCTGATCTTTTTAACAAGTAGAGAGTGTGGATTTTCTTTTTATTTTTTGGCCTCATAAATTCTGACAAATCATCTGTGCTTTTCTGTTATAGTGGATTGATAGTGTCCTTTCTAAGGGAGATAAGGTGGAGTTCTTTTATGATGAGTTTCGCTGCCCAGTTTACGTCAAGGATGTTGTTGCAATCATACTAGCTTTAACCACAAAGTGGTTTTCAGGTATGAATATTGTTGTGTAATGCTACTTATGGAAACAACAATTTCCTTTCTTCCAATTTTTTTTTTTAATTTTTTTTTTTTTCTAAAATTTCTTCTGTTATTATAATTTGTTTGCTCTAGCTTTAGTGCAATTTATTATTGTTGGAAAATGTTAGAGCCATTTACTCATGGTGATGCATTGTGATTGCTGATACTTCCACTCATGTATGATTTTCCTTCTAAAGAAAGTTCTTTTATTGATGTTTTATCTCGTTTTTTTCATTTCAGAGAGTAAGCCTATGCAGTTGCGTCTGAATGTTGGTGGACCAGATAGGGTATCCCGTGTACAAATGGCTGAGGCAGTGGCAGCTGTTAAAGGATACAACGCATCATTAATCAAACCTGTCTCTGCATCATCGGTATGCCCGCCTTTTCCTGAATTCCTTTTCAAAACTTTTTGTGCCTGCAGCTTCCATTCTGTGTGAAAATTGCTTCAGGTGGGAATTGTACCAAGTCTAAAACCTCCCATGATTTTCCTTTTTTTTTTTTGGAATATGGTATGGTTTGGGGCTTGGAACTTATAACCTCAAGCTAGCATATCTTTTGTCAAAACCATTGAGCCAATGGTTCAACACTAAAATTAAAAGCTACCACTGATCTGATGTTAATGATCCTTCTTATAATTTGTAACTCAGCTCTTTGTATGCATGTTTCTGTGAAACTTCATGCTGGAAACAGAAAACTTGCATCCTTTTTCTGATAAAAAAAACTAAAAGTACAAGGCCATGGCCTACATTAACATCATCATTCCATCCTGGCTTATTTGCTAAAGAATAACATTGATGTAATTGGATAATCCAAGAAACATACATATTGTAAACTTTTGCTTCTAAATTTCAGTTCTTGGTTGGATTGCATAGTTATTCATATTGTAGGTTGATTGTACTGAAATATATGAGATGGTCAAGCTTAATTGTGTTTATGATCATCTAGAAATTTATCACTCACATCAAAGTGTCTTTCCAATTTTCAGGTTAATCGCGGCGTCAAGTCTCCAGTAGATATATCCATGGATATTAGTAGGTTGGTTCAAACACTTGGTATTACTCCTACTCCGTTCAATGATGGTGTCAGGCTTACTCTTGCAAGTGAAGATACTTCATGATATTATATAGGAATCTCTTTTGTAAATTGGCTAAGATTTGATGGCCACTAAATATTATATTTGATAGTCACATTGTTGTAGAGAGAAGTGTGTTGCTTGTTGATGTCTGCAGAGCAGTTTGACTGTTTTGAGCCGGAAAGCAACCCTTTTGGTCAAATTACTTCTTTTATGCTAAAACTTTCTTCAAAACTCTTTCTGATTTTTTGTCTCCAACCATTTTCATGAAATTCTAAGTTCATTGAACCATTTTGAAATTCAAAATTAGGGTTTCTCTTGTATCAAAACCCTAGACATATATATGGACTCTAAGAGTCATTGGATAACCAAAAACATACATTTCGCAAATTTTTTAAAATGTCTCCAAGTGTTATTGCTAAAAAATGTTCTTCAAAGTTGTCTTGATCTTCAACATCCATACTTAAGCAAATCCATTTTCAAGGAGCCCTACTCACTTTTACTGCACTTCATCTTCATCTTCTTTGGCTGAACATTTAGAGGGGTATTTGTTCTTATTTGTAAGTATATTGAGGTTTTTTGGTAAGAACATCCACGAAATCTTTTATACTTTGTAATATTTAATTAGCTTGTTAGCCACTGGGGAGTATCTTAGTTAAGGAGACGGTGGTCCAGCCACACCTTTAAAGAGGATAGTTGTACCAATTTGATTCTCACCCTTGAAGTAGGATCTATAGTGAATTTAGAAAAATCTTGAATGGCATGTTTAAGTCATGCACGTAGGTTTTAATAGTGTAAAAATTCTTATGTGTTGTATTTTCTATTTTACTGCACTTTTCATCTTATTTTTATATATGAAAGGTTTTAAATCCTACAATAAAGTCTAATTAACCCCGCAGACTCTAATCTAGGCCACCGGGGACCTCCTTCCATGACTCCCCTCAAATCCTCTTCCCTATTGAACATAAAAAGGAAAATGTCATTTGCAAGGTTTTTACTTGCAAATTGCCATTAATTTTCCACATCTTACAAACTAGTCTTTCCACCATTTTAAAGGAAGGTCTTTAGCCCGAGAAATACCCAACACGTAAGTTTTTTAATTTGTTGATACCCTTCTGCACTACTTTTATAGGGTAGATGGCAACCTTCTTCCCTAGACCCTTTCAGACGCAACAAAGGGCTAGCCCTTCCTCAAGCGTGAAGTTAGATAACAAACTTCTCTATTGTTTCTTCTCGCCACTCAATGTCGTGGTCCTCGCTTCAGATCTACTATTATTGTTTCTCACCTTTGAATCGAGGGGGTCATCCTCGTCTTCTTCCTTGGATTGAGGTGTGATCACCTTTAGTAGTAGTAGAAGTAGTAGTTTCTGTTGGTGCAAAACCTGACCATTACCAAGTAGATGAACACGTGGAGGAAATGATTTGATCTGAAAATGCGAACTCTTCGGCTTTGACAAAGGTTTATCGGCTAGATCTGAGAAGAAGAGAGAAAGAAACAGGGCTATCGTAAGGAACACCGGTGTGATGCCGGCCAAGGACCCTCCGATGCCTAAGTTAGAGCTTTGTTCAAGACTATAGCACTAACTCTTGTAGAAAATTGCACGTACCTTATGAGGAGGGTTGTAAGTCTATTTATAGAGGAGGTTCTATGGCCGGGTTGCTAGCTGCCCCGTAGGCATGTGCCACGTGTCGTCTCGCAATAAATTGAGATGAGCTAGATGAGCTCATCTATTCCGGAAAGGTCGGATCGGGTAAACCCTATCTTCCTAGTTTGTCTTGGACAAGGAGTCCTATTTCGTCCCTGTGTCGAAATTCACATCCAATACATATATCTACTATGGATTTCTCGATATGCGGCACGTTGGGAAAGACTTTTTTATCCTCTGCACTCATATCTGGAAAGGTTAGCTCAGCTTGTGACCGAGTTGTGCCAAGTCGAGTTGAGGTGCTATTTTCGAGGTTTCTGTAAAACTCTCTAGTCAGCTCAGCTCGGCCAACTCTTATTGGTTGAGTCAATTTCAAGTTGTCCGAGCTGAGCTGTCGGTTGAATCGCGTAATTCGTACGCGATTCTTGTTCCTCCACCTTAGCTCACCAACTCTTACGTGTAGTCTGGGTAAGCTCTAAAGATGTCAAGTCGGCTCATACAAATATGAGGTCAGCTCATGCCGAGCTGATGGTCCAACATTTACCCCCCAAGCCTTTCAACTCTAGCAGGGGTGAGAGGCTTATCTTCACCGTTGATTTTCCTCGAGATTTATAAATTGCACCTCTTTAGATCCATACGTCACAATGGTTCGATTGCTCGACTCAGAACCGTCTGATGATCCTCGAGATTCGTAGCTTATATAAGTTTTTGAGCCAAACGTTGCATCGGTTCGGTGCTCGGCTTAGGGTCGTTGGATATTCCTCGAGATTTGAGTTGATTCGTATCTAACGGCTCTGCGTTGAGTAGGTCCCTCTATATATACTGGTCCCCAATCATTTGATTGTATCTTCCGAAAGCGTCTTTCCCATCTTGGAATTTTACCAGCTTAGCTTATCTTCTACTCAATATTTTCCCTACTCTTTTTTGCTTTCCTTTAAGTTATTTATATTTATGTCTTTCCTTATAGTCTTCATGGCCGACCTGGCAAAGACTTCATCTGATGAGTCTAACACCGAGCAGTCGCTTCATAATGATAAGGCAGAAGCTGTCGAGCTTTCCCCTAGTGTGTTTAAGGAGGAAGAATCTAAGGGCGTCAAAATCCTCAGTCAAGGTGACGCCGTCCTCAACCTTTGCTCCGGTCAGGACCGAGCTCAAGATGAGTTGGTTTGAGGTGCACCGAGCACATCAAGTCACCAAGTTGAGGAGATTTCCTCAGATGACGAAGCGACTGAGTCCGATCCTAAGTCTGATGATGCAAAGCCCATGCCTAGTGTCAATTACACCATAGACCTTATTCCTTCTTCTGTAACAAACGACCAACTCTCTTATCTTTCAAGCTCTGCTCCATATCCCCTCGTCTGTTAGAATGCGAGTTCCCCATCGCAACGACAGATCGAGTAGACCTAAGTAGGTCAACTAAGTCCGAATGTCTGGCGAGCTTTTCTGGCTTGATGATGTTGTGGAAAGAAAAAGAATGGCCAGACTTCAACTCGACGGAGTTCAAGCTGGGCTACCAGTTCAAGTTTCACCCAGGTTGCTTGAGTTGGTAGGTACTATGCGAACTCATGGGTGACCCAAGACAAGCGTCCGCCCTTAGTGACTAAGAATCCCACAGCTAATAAAGGCTGGAAGGACATCTGGTTCGTTGTTTTAGGAAACTCGGCTGAGGAGATCGGCGTGCCCACTAGGTTTAAGCACCCAGGTACCGAGTTGACCTCAGTCGTTCTTTTTTACTTTATTTATTTTGCTCAGCTTG
Source organism: Paratinospora sagittata (assembly GCA_035771175.1). Classification (NCBI taxonomy): domain Eukaryota; kingdom Viridiplantae; phylum Streptophyta; class Magnoliopsida; order Ranunculales; family Menispermaceae; genus Paratinospora; species Paratinospora sagittata. The sequence goes on from CM069608.1 coordinate 10,984,619, forward strand.
GACTCATTTATGCTTTGTTTTGTAGTTCATTGGGACAATCCTACTAAAACCCCTGGAGCCGATCTTTCAAAGTTAGAGGTGATCTCCAAGATCAACTACTGGGACCGTTGTTACAAGGTGTTGCTGACACTAGCTCGGCTTCGCTCTGCCAGCCTCATCAGAACTCTAGAGCTCTTCACATGTATGTGTTGAGCAAAATTCTCCTTAGTTTTTGTACCTTCTTCCGAGCTGATCTGTTTCCTTTTCTTGTTGATCGTTTGCAGGTTATCCTGCTAAAATTATGGTTGGAGGAAGGAAGACCAGCAACTGCCCTTTCAACCTTAATCGATTTCGAGCTCTTGAAGGAGCTCAGTTCGACACAGAGGAGGTGAGGACACCCGTCAAACCGGAAGCTCGGTCTAGGCAGGCCACTCGGGTTGGCAACTCCTATACTCGGCCACTGTTAGTTGTGGCTTCTCCAGTTCCGACCACGCTAGATGATGCTACTGCTCGGCGGAAAGGAAAATCCTGAGCTCTTGAGGCTCCCAACCGTCGTGCGGGTAAGAAGCTTTGAGATCTGAGGCTTCTCGTTACGCAGGTTGATAGTAGTGATCTGGCCGTTCGGGGTTATCAGATTGGGATACCCCGAGGAGAGCTCAACCTCGGTAAGGATGACCACGTTAGAAACAACGCCTCGATGGCTTTCGTCAAGTCCGTTGAGGTAATTTTTCTTCTTTCTTCGTCGTTTCTGTTCACGCATTCTTTGTGCTTGCCTTGCTTGGTTTTATTGATGTGTTTATTTTCTTTTAGGTTGCCTGTCAGTTCTTCCTTTCCTTGCAAAAAGTTGATGAGCTGACCATTTTGGCTTAGGCCAAGAAGAAGAAGCTGAAGGAGGAGATAGAAAAGAAGGTTGAAGAACAAGAGGATCGGCTTGGCCGCACTGATTCTGAGTTTTCCTTCACAGTCACCAAACTTATGTCCACTTCTTTGGAGAATGAAGTCCTAAAGGCCAAGGTCGCCTCGCTCGAGTTCGAGCTGAAGATCTCGGCTCGTCGCGCTGTGGAGGAGTTCAAGGCTTCCATTGAATCTGAGGATCTAAAGCGCGAGGAGTATGAGCTGGGCTAGGTCCATATGAGGATGGACTTTGGAAAATACTTCTCGGACAAGGTTGACATGGCTGCATTTGGCCAATACATGGCTGAGCAGCAGGAGGAATGAGAGGTAAGTGATGTCGAGGTCGGGGCGATTGGGGCTGAAAATGTGATCGAGCCAGCGACCAGAGTCGGTAGGGAAGGCAGGGGAGATTGTGGTCGAGTAAGAAGGGGCCGATGGTGGTGTCATTATTCTCGGCTCTCCTGCGACCTAAGCTCTTTTTCTTTTCTTTGTAATGGTTGTCATTGTGCTCGGATTTCGAGTTGAAAAACTCTTAAAGAAAACTTTTTGAATGAATTTTCCTTCGCTTTTCTATTGTTTTCATTCTTTTCTTCAAGTTGATCCTAGTACTTAGATTTTCGTAGAATTTCGTTGTCCCGCAAGCTCGGCTCGGCCATCTCATCTTTTGGGAGTTACATGAATTTTTAGTAAAAATTGGTTGTTCTGCGAGCTCGGCTCGGTCAAGTTAGCTTTTGGGACTTAAACAGATTTTTCGTAGAATTTTGTCGTCCCTCGAGCTCGGCTCGACCAGGTGGTTTTTGGAACTCATATGAATTTTTCGTAAAATTTTTCGTCCTGCGAGCTCAACTCGATTTTTCCGATCGGGCCAAATTTTCGCCTATGATTATGTGGTGACGAGGTTTTCTAGAGTTTTTTGACTCCTCCTATTGGCGATGATTTAAGCTTATAAGCTCGAACCCCAAGGTGCTATGAGAATTATCTCTTTTTTGGCAATAATCTGAGTCTTAGCCGGACCCTAAGGTACTCCAGGCCTTGGCCTTCTTCCTCGGACTCCAGGGTGCTCTGGGTTTTAGCCCTCTTCCAAGTGATAATCCGAGCTCTAGAGAGCTCGGAACCCAGGGTACTCTGGGCTTTTAGCCCATTTTCGGGACTAATTCAAGCAAAACTTGTCGTCCCAAGGCATTAGTCATTTTACTCTTCACCGCATTGTGTCAAGAGTTGATGAGATTTTGCACAGGATTGTCGAGAAACAAACTAGTTTATAAACTTCAATGAAAGATGAAAAAATAGTAAACATGTGTGGGTGATTCCTGCTTGTTATACCTATTGAGCTACTCCTACTTCCTATAGCTATTGGTAGTAAAACTTGAGATGTTATGCATTCCACGACTTAGCTATTCGTCTCCCCTCGAGGTCTTCCAACTCGTAGACTTCATTCCTTGGTATTGCGATGACCTTGTACGGTCTTTCCAAGTTGGGGCCGAGTACACATGCTCCGACTTCTTTAGTGTTAAGAATGACTTTTCTCAGTAGAAGATCGCCGATTTTGAAGCTTTAGGGTCGTACCTTAGAGTTGTAGTACTTCGAGGTTCTCTTTTGGTATCCGGCTAATCGAACTTGAGACTGCTCTTTTTTCTCTTCTAGGAGGTCTAGCTCAGATTTTTGTGTTTCTGAGTTCTTATCTTCGTTGAAGTAAGATGTCCTCATAGTTGGAATGTCGAGTTCTACTGGAATAACAACGTCCACTCCAAATGCTAGAGAGAAAAACGTCTCTCCTGTTGCCGTCCTTGATGTTGTTTTGTAAGACCACAACACTTACGAGAGATCATCTGCTCAAGTTCATTTCTCCTCTTCGATTCTCGCCTTCAACGTGTGTTTGATGATCTTATTGACGACTTCAACTTGTCCATTCACTTGAGGGTGAGTTGGTGTGGAGAAGAAGTGGCGGAGCCCATAACAAAATGAGCTGAATTTTGCATTATCAAATTGTTTCCCATTATCTGAAATTATGTGTATGGCGTACCAAATCGACAAATGATCGACTGCCAGATGAATTTCATGGTTTTCTGCTCAGTTATTTGTGCTAAGGGTTCTGCTTCGGCCCATTTGGTGAAGTAATTGACTGCCACAATTGCAAACTTCACCTGACCTCTGCATATTGGCAGTGGTCCAATCAAGTTTACCCCTCACTGAGCGAAAGGCCACAGACTTTGTATGAGAGTCAAGTTTTCTGTAGGAGCTCTTATAATGACAGCTGCCACAACTCCTTGCTTTCCTTAGGGAATCTCTATTAATAGTCGGCCAATGGTATCCTTGGCGGAGCACTTTATAAGCGAAAGCTCTTCTGCCTGAATGATTTCCACATAATTCAGGATGGACCTCGTCCAGCACGAGCTGAGCTTGATCCTTGTGTAAGCATTTTGGGTAAGGCAAGCTGTAGCTACATCGATATAGCTTATCGTTAATCATCACGTATCTTGTTCTCTGTCGTTATATTTTCCTAGCCAACATTTTGTCATCCGAGAGCTCTCCTGTCTTCAAAAATGCTATAATAAGGTCCATTTAGGAAGGGCTGACCTCGGTCAGGCCAACCTGACCTCCTTCCTTAATGCTCATGCTACGTAGATATTCCACCGGCACTTGGAGAAGGAGCTCATCCCCAGAGGATGAGGCGAGCTTTGAGGGAGCATCTGCCAAGGAGTTGTCTGCTCGTGGAATTTGAATGACCTCATGTTCTTCAAATTTAGTTAACATCTCTTTCACCATCTGTAGGTAGGCTTGAATGCCGTCGTCCTTCGCCTAGTACTCAGCGGTGACCTGATCGGCAACGAGCTGCGAATCGCAGCATATTGCTACTTTGCGTACCCACCAAGCTAAGTGTTATTCGTAATCCTATGAGAAGAGCTTCGTACTTGGACTCATTATTTGAGGCCAAAAAGCCATAACGAAGAGCTGCGAGGTATGTCTCCCTTCAATAAAACTAACACAATGCCAACTCCATTTCCCTGTATGCATGATGAACTATTGACAAACAATTTCCATGTCAGCTCAAGCTCGACATCTATATCATCTTCTTCCTTCCGTTTAGATGAAAACTCATTTACGAAGTCTATTAATGCTTGATTTTTGATAGACATCTTTGGCCGGTACTTAATGTCGAACTCGGTAAGCTCAACAACCCACTTTGCCAACCATCCTGATGTTTCCGGCTTCTGTAATATTTACCGCAATTGTTGCCGTGTGAACACAACTACCGTATGTGCCTGAAAATATGGCCTAAGCTTTCGAGCTGAAGTGATTAAGGCGAGGACAAACTTCTCCATTTCAGTGTTGCTCACATAATAGACATGCCTTTGGACCCCTGCTCTTCCCTAACTAAAGCTGAGCTCACAGCTGCATCTGAAATAGACAAGTAGATGAAGAGTTTCTCTCCTGGAATAGGCTTTGACAACAGGGGAGCTGAACTGAGGTAAGTCTTCAACTTTTGAAAAGCTTGTTCACATTCGTCATCCCATTCAACAAACTTCTTCTTGATTAACTTGAAGAAGGGGAGACATTTATCTGTGGACTTCAATATGAATCTGTTAAGTGCGGTGATACATCCCGTCAAACGCTACACTTCCTTTATGGTCTGCGGCGACTTCATTTCTATGATTGCTTGGATCCCTCTTTGATTAATAAAAAAATCGAGAAATTTTCCTGCCGTAACTCTGAAGGTACACTTGCTCGGATTAAGTCTCATTTTGTAGTGCCAGATGGTTTTAAACACCTCTCTTAGGTCATTTGGATGAGCTGTCGACCTAACACTTGTTATGAGCATGTCATCAACATAGACGTCCATATTCACTTTGATTTTGTCCTCAAACACATGATTTATCAATCTCTAGTATGTAGCTCCTGCATTCTTAAATCCAAACGACATAACTTTGTACCAGTACAAACCTCGGTCCGTAATGAACAAAGTCTTCTCCTCATCTCGGTGGCACATTATGATCTAATTATACCCTGAGTATGCATCCATGAAGCTAAGTAGCTCATGGCTTGTTGTCGCATCGACGAGTTGATCTATCCTTGAGAGCAAAAAGCTATCTTTTGGACATGCCTTGTTTAGATCTGTGAACTCAACACAGATTCTCCATTTCCCATTCGGCTTCTTCACCATCACAACATTAGCTAACCAATAAAGCTCTTCTCTTCTGACATATTGGTGTTATCTTCTCTTTCCCACAGGCGACACCAAATGTTGGTGCAAAATCTGACCAACACCAAGTAGATGAACACGTGGAGGAGATGGTGAACGATCATATTGGAGGAGATACCATCATCATGAGACCAGGCAAAAATATCTTTGAATTCCTTCAAAACCTGGATGGACCTAGTCTGCTAGATCTGAGCCCATCCCAATTCCAACCTGGACTGTCTTAGCTGGATCTTTAGTGATTGGGACTTCTCTCCATTCATCTTGAGCTTCGAGGTTGGGAGAGTCTTGTCTCGGGTCCAAGTCACGGTCAAGTACTACATCGACCTGCATGAGCTCTTCCTCGGCAGGTCGAAAGGTCGGCTTGCCCGAACTTTTGTTCTTCATCGCTACTGCATAACACTCTATCAATTCCTTTTGATTGCCTCGTATTATACCTACCCCATGCTCGGCTGAAAACTTGAGCGGGAGGTGCTACGTGGACACCACGACCTTCAGGTTATTGAGAAGAGGTCGGCCTACAATAGCGTTGTAGGCAGAAGGATCCTGCTGTGACTAGAAGAGCAATCCTACATTTCAACATTACTCCATCTCCTGTAAATCCGATTAACAGAATGTCGACCGGGGTGAACTGAGCTTTTGAAAGTCCTAGCTTCTCGAAGGCAGACCAATAGAGAATATCAGTCGAGCTCCTATTGTCGACTAGGATCCAATGGATTTTGTAGTTCGCCACGTCCATTGTCACCACCAAAGCATCGACATGAGGTAAGCATATGTCTCGAGCCTCTTCTTTCATGAACGTAATAGTGAAGTCGACTCTCATTTTCTTCTCTGGTCGATAGGAAAGGTTCATGAAATCGGTTCTTGAAGCTCGGACATAGGCCTTCAAAACTCGGTTCAAAGTCTCATCGAAGTAGTTACAGAAAATGGTTCTAATCTCCCTCGACTGGTCAGCTCTTCCTTTCTCTGGCGACTGAGTTCTTCTCGAATACGAGCTCTTCACCTATTCTTTTAGACGACCTTGGCGGATCATAGTCTTGATCTCCTCTTTCAAGTCAAAACACTGATCAGTGTTGTGACCATGATCTTTGTGGTACCGACAATACTTTCTCTTATCCCGCCGATCAGACGGTGTGCTCAGCTTTTTTGGCCATTTGAGGTAGTCCTTGTCTTGGATCTCGAGGAAGATTTGTTCTGTTGAGGTGGTCAAAGGCGTGTAAGTCGAATAAACGTTCTGGGGGCCCTTGTTTTTTTCATCCCGACAATACGAATTAGACCTCTTGTCTCCTCTATTGTCCTCTTTGGCTTTGTCTTCTTTTTTCCTCTTCTTATCCTTTTTCGAACTGTTGGAAGGATTATCTTCTTCCTTTTTGGCTTCAACCTGCTCATCAGCGTTAATGTACTTCTCAGCTCAGTCAAGGACCTCCTTGTACGTTTGAGCTTTCTTCTTTCCCAAAGAGGAGTAGAATCGTCCAGGCCTTAGCTCAACCATAAGGGTTGTGATAACAGTTTTGTCATCACAGTTGTCGACCTCAACTCAGGCGTCATCAAATCGCTCAAGGTAATCCTTCAGACTTTCACCTTGTTTCTGTCGAATGGCCAGCAAATTGTTTACTGATTTTTCCTTTTTTCTCTTACCGACAAAGTATCCGATAAATTTGTGAGCTAGATGCCCAAACGAGCAAATTGACCCTAGCTCCAAATTTTAGTACCACTTCCTAGCTGGTCCTCCGAGGGTAATTTGGAAGCCTTTGCACATTGTGGCGACATCGTATCCCTTGAATTCCATCCAGGATTTGTAGTTTTCAACGTGCTCTCTTGGGTCAATTTTTTCTTTGTACGTCTTGTCCTCAGCCGTTTTGCCATTCTTTGGGAGTGGGGCTTGAAGTACCTCTTCCGTGAAGGGTAAGGGAAAGTTTTTGTACTCCTTATGAGGTTGGGTTTGGATGCTCCCAGATGGCCAGGTCTGCCTGGAATGCAATGACCGAGATGACCTAGTCGAAAGTAATCCTATTTTTGGGATTCCTGTTAAGGCCAACCTAATGGTGGTTGACCTGGTTGGTGTTGATCTTGGCTGAGAGCGACGTGATCTTCTCTTTCGTGCTGATTGAACTTGAGAAGAACCAGACTCATGTTACATTTTTTTCACCTCTAGAGGGTGGCAGAGGTTTCCTATCGAGAGAAATCTTTGTTTAGATCCATCCGGACGCTTGTTGTTGCTTTTTATAGATTTTGGCTGAGAGTTGATACTCCGGCGATGGCTCCTTTCATCTTTTCGAGCCTTTGCATGTCGTGGTGGTGGCGGAGGAAGATTTGCTCGTAGCGCCTCGTTCTGCTCTAGCACTAGTTGGGAGATCTTCTTAACATTTTTCTCAATGTTGTTGATTCGTGCGAACTTCTGAGTAAAACTCTTCTTCTTTTGGGGAGGTCTTCCTCGCTTGGCCTTGGGGGGCTCCGACGAAGCCGAGGGCTATTCCATATGGGAGGGATCGACCTCTTGACTCATTGCTAAAAAATTGTTCTTGGCTTAAAAGTCAATCCCCACATATGGTTCCAAATGTTGGTGCAAAATCTGACCAACACCAAGTAGATGAACACGTGAAGGAGATGATCTGATCTAGAAGTGCGAACTCTCTGGCTCCAGCGAGTGTTTTTTGGCTAGATCTAAGAAGAAGAGAGAAAGAAACAGGGTTATCGTAAGGAACACCGGTGTGATGCCGGCCAAGGACCCTCCGATGCCTAAGTTAGAGCTTTGTTCAAGACTATAACACTAACTCTTATAAAAAAATTGAACGTACCTTATGAGGAGGGTTGTAGGTCTATTTATAGAAGAGGTCATCTGGTCAGGGTGGCTAGCTGCCCTGTAGGCATGTGCCACGTGTCGTCTAGCAATAAGTCGAGATAAGCTGGATGAGCTCATCTATTTAGGAAAGGTCAGATCGGGTAAACCCTATCTTCCTAGTTCGTCTTAAACAAGGAGTCCTATTCCATCCTTATGTCGAAATTCGTGTCTGATATGTATATCTACTATGTATTTCTCGAGATGCAGCGCATTGGGAAGGACTTTTTTATTCTCTGCACTCATATCTGGAAAGGTCAAGTCAGCTCGTGACCGAGTTGTGCCAAGCCGAGTTGAGCTGTTGTTTTCGGAATTTCCGTAAAACTCTCTTGCCAGCTAGGCTTGGCTCAGCAAACTCCCATTGGTTGAGTTGATTTTAGGCTGTCCAAGCTGAGTTGTTAGTTGAATCGCGTAATTCGTACGCGATTCTTGTTCTGACACCTCAGCTCGCCAGCTTTTACGTGTAGTCTTGGTAAGCTCGAAAGATGTCAGGTCGGCTCATACAAATTTGAGGTCAGCTCATGCCGAGCTGATGGTCCAACATTTTCAAATAATTTTTTATTCTAAATGCCACCAAATTCTTTTGGAAAAAAAAATTAATAATAAATGATCACATGCAATATTTACCTTCAAAAGATATAAAGATCATAGTTAAACCACACGAAGGCAAGCTGCGTGGGCATAAAAATGATGAGTGCCTTATAATTAAACAAACAAGTTAATACATTTAGCATGCACCTTACATCATACTATCAAAGATACAAAACAACACAAAACATTAATTAATTTAAGCATTACATTCTCAAAATAAATAAAAAAACAGCATATTGGAAGCTTAAAAGGATAGATTGAGGCGTGGTAATATTACCTATTAATTGGTCATAAGTTCCTTAAAGTACATGAGCTTCATGAAATGTTCCCGTGATTTCTCCCACACTTGAGCCTCGTAATGCACATTCTGATTCTTTAATTATTTACAATAATAACGAATCGGTAATTGGCTCATGCAATACCTTGGATTTCACTCTTAATCACTTGTTTCACCGCTTTGTTTATTAGAGCGAATTATGTGATATGCGCGACTTGTGGTTCTGTAGGTCAATAACCACCATCAGCGAAAACAATGTTGTTGAACAAAGGAAGAAAAAGAAGAAGAAGAGCCTAGACAGAATTGAAAACTTTCAATTTAGTGGCAATTGTGCCAACGGTGCGTCGGGGCTAATAGTTCGACTCTTTGAGGCATGATGGCGCGATGCGTGTTTGAGTGTCAGCTTTGCCGTGTTTGAGTGTCAGCTTTGCCAGCACAGGAGAATACTTCCTGATGTGGCGGTGGGTTCACAGTAGAATTCCGGGTGCGAGTTCGGGTTTAAGAGTCGTCTAGTGTGTGTGGTGCCGGGTGTTCAAATCGAGGTTCGTTGGTGTGGTCTAGTCAGCTTCGAATGGGCCAGATTTTTACGGGAGGGTTGGGTTTAGGGAATAAATTATACCTTCCCCAAAAAAAAAAAATGGTAGTAATTGCAAAGTTATCCGATGATTAGCTTTGATTCACTTTCTTAATAGGTGATCTCCGTTCATAGATGAAAATTTGAGATATTGCAAAGAGTGGAATAAATGAATTCCTAACGACGTACAGTTGGAAAAAAAATTTGTTATTATGTGCGTGTACAATTAATAGAACGGGATGATATTTTGGAAATTTGATGAAATGACTGTTGAGAAAATGATATTCGACTTCAAATTTTAACTTTCAAAATTGTAACCTGTTTTTTATGCAAAATGTCCAAACTGCCCTTATTGGTATAATCATGGTTAAACCAAAAAGAAACCTTGTAAAAAAAAATTATAACTTGTAAATTGTTAGGGTTTTAAACAAAATAAAAGGGAGAGCAAAACCTCATTCCTTTGTAGTCGTTGTTGCTAGCCGTCACCGTCGTTGTTGCCCTCCACCGTTGCTAGTAACTTCTTCTTCTTCTTCTTATGTATTTATTGAGTTGAACAAATGCTGTAAAAGAAAAAAATTGAAAAAAATGTATTTTTTTTAGACCCAACTTAAGCTTAAGAAGTATAAAAATATGAAATGTTTGTATTGTTTATTGGATTAGTTAGATTTTTAACAAATTTTTTTACTTTTTAAATTTTGATATTTGTAGTCTATGGTATGGTGGTCTATAAACTTACTTAAGCTTAAGAAATATAAACTTGACCTATTGTTCATGTTATAGAGGAAAATATTTAATTTTTTGTATTGCTTGTCGAATTAGTTAAATTTCTAGCAAATTCTTCTTCATTTCAGATTTTGATATTTCTAGTTTATAGTGGTCTATAAACCTACTTAAGCTTAGGAAACATAAACTTGACCTATTTCTCATGTTATAAAGGAAAATATTTAATTTTTTGTATTGCTTGTCGAATTAGTTAAGTTTCTAGCAAATTCTTTTTTTTAGATTTTGATATTTCTAGATCGGTCTATGGTGGTCTATAAACCTACTTAAGCTTAGGAAACATAAACTTAACCTATTTCTCATGTTATAGAGGAAAATATTTAATTTTTTGTATTGCTTGTCGAATTAGTTAAATTTCTAACAAATTCTTCTTCTTTTTAGATTTTGATATTTCTAGTTTATGGCGGTCTATAGACCTACTTAAGCTTTAGGAAACATAAACTTGACCTATTTCTCATGTTATAGAGGAAAATATTTAATTTTTTTTATTGCTTATCGAATTAGTTAAATTTCTAGCAAATTCTTCTTCTTTTTAGATTTTGATATTTCTAATCTATGGTGGTCTATGATGGTCTATAAATCTACTTAAGCTTAGGAAACATAAACTTGACCTATTTCTCATGTTATAAAGGAAAATATTTAATTTTTTGTATTGCTTGTCGAATTAGTTAAATTTCTAGCAAATTCTTCTTTTTTTTAGATTTTGATATTTTTAGTCTATAAACCTACTTAAGCTTAGGAAATGTATTATATTGTTATAATGTCGGATTTGTGGTCAATCTGACTCAACTAGACTCGGTCTTGGCCTCAGTAACTTTAAATAGTGAACGGGAGGCAGCGGGCTGCTCTAGGCGATTGGTTATTTAAGCAAACTTTGTGTCTCACCTCTCAACTGGGGACTGATATAGTTGGTCTTATTGAAAGCTATCAGCTTATACAAGTAATACTGAATGTCCTAACCTTGCACGTCGTGAAACCGACCCTGATAAGGATCACCAGACGTTGCCAAAGTCAGTCTAAATGTCAAGAAAAGACCAGACCAGTAGACTAGACCAGTTCATGCATTGGCATCATACATATCACCACCTAGGGACGTATATGGTTCATGACTAATAGAATAGTTAGGAGCATTGCTCGCTATTCATTACATTTCTCTGGAGAAGGACGTACATGAGAACCCGGCTACACTCGGGGAGGAACATCAGTACGTGAATCCAGAGCATCGTTCCTGAGGAGGGACGTATAGTGAGAACCTGGCTACGCCCGGGGAAGGATACCTATACGTGAACTCAGGCGATGTACGTTCATCAAACCATTACGAGACGGTGTCATGGATACATACATATTGATTGATTATGATGCTCACATGTGTATTTAAGATATTTGATATTGAAGTATGCTTTATTAATTGTTATACTCACGAACTATTTACCCACTGGGCGCGTTAAGCTCACTTCATTATTATCCAATCTTTCATAGGAAATTAGGGTGAACTGGGTGCAGGTTATGGGGCCCACATTTTGTACCCTTTGTATTATTCATTAGGGATTTTGGGGAGTATGTTCCCTTGACCACTTTATGTACAAATTATATTCTGAATTAAATGAAATCAGATTTGTACTTTGTGTGACATATATTTCCGCTGCGCACCTGTTGTTACCATTGTTATTGTTCCAAATGCGTGCCCCGTCCGCGAGTGTACCGCCAGTTTAGGCGCGTCCGGGTGGGGTGTGACATTTAATTATATCAGAGCGTAGGGTCCTCGGCCCGCCCAAGTCCACCAAATTAAGGGAAGAAAAATTCTATTAGATATATATATCTTTAGAACTATATATATGAATTATATATAGTTAAGATTTGTATTAAATATATATCTAAGAAAACTATATAGTTTTATATAGTTTAGAAATATATATATAGTTGTGATTAATGAAAACTATATATATATGTCAATTATATATAGTGAGATTGTATTAAATATATATATCTAGAGAACTATATGATTTTTTATACAGTTTAATTTAAATACACATATAGTCATGATTTATTAAAAACTATATGTATAGTTATATACCTTGGTATATATGAGATATATATATCATATTATTGAAAAAAAAAATTTGAAAAATGTTATTAGATATATATATATATATATATAGAACTATATATATATATGAATTATATATATAGTTAAGATTTGTATTAAATATATATCTAAGAAAACTGTATATGATTTAGATATAGTTTAAATTTCAAATATATATATAGTTGATTTGTGAAAACTATATATACAGTTATGATTACATATATATATCATATTGCTAATGAAGAATTTTGATTACATGATGGCATAAACATCAAGAGAGAAATATAAAATCTTATCCAACTGACAAGGCATAAATTTTAAAAATGTTTGGAATATATTTTGTGTCTTTCACAAATTTACTTTCCTTTCAGCAAAGAATGACCTCAAGTGAAGGAGCAACTTCCACTAGCAGGGAACCAATTCCCACTAGACTCAAGGAATTGTCCAAAAGGGAGGTTATGACTATGAGGAGCATCGACAACAGAGATCTCCGCCTCCACCCAATCCTTCACAACAAACTCGCAACTGTGGGTTGGTTGAACATAACAACGGTTGAGGGCCACGTCTCTTACAACTTGGTGAGATCCTTCTACGAAGCCATGAATTACGTGGGAATTCCAGAAGAAGGAATCAGCCCTGTATTGGAGACAACAGTTATGGGGATAAAAATTCCTATCAACGTCGAAATCATCACTCGACTTATGAAGATTCCAATTGATGAAAGAATTATTGATCCACATGAACCGCAGACAATTACAGAGATTGCAGAGTCTAATGAACAATTATTCAATTCCCTCACCAAGGAACCATACACTCAATCGACGTTCACCAACCTCCCAAACAATTATCTTAAACCATCTCTTGCCGGCCTTGGAAAGATCGTGTTCGGCAACATCTTGCCAGAAAGGAGGCCTAATGGCACTATGTCAAGGGCCCAACTCCTTGTGCTATATTGCATAGAGAAGGGAATAAAAGTCTCCCTACCACACATCATCATCGAACAAATGTTGAGGGTGATTCAAAACCCTTTGAGAAAGGAATTCCTCGGTTACAGAGTCCTAATCATGAGGATGCTACGGGAAGTAAACATCGACACTTTTGATGGGACTTCGACACAAATCGTTAAGCCAATTACAACATCTTCTATCTTCAAGATATATGTTCCAAGGGGAGGAGTAACTGACGAGGAAGTATTCACCACAACGATAGGAAATGCCGAGAGAATGAGGGACAAGCATGGACGTTGCCTTCGAAAAAGTCGACGCAAGATTCCCGTCAGAGAAGCACCAAATTTTGGAGGGCAGAACATCCCAATGAGCCCACTATTTCAAAGTTTTTCACCTCATACAGATCTAGATATACAAGGGGTTCCAGTTAGGGGATCCCCGTATAATCAAAACAATTACCTTTCACCTATGAATCACACGTACAACCAATACTTTCCCCCAATGCCTATGGCCTACCCTCCACCTATGGGACAATCGAGCCATCAACCACCAATGGACCAATCGACTAACCTTTTTGAAAGGTTAAATAAAATGGAATCCAATATGGCGGAAATGAGAGCGACTCAAAATTATATATTAACACATATGCAAAACTCTGAAGTAGAGCAAGCAAACTCTCAACCTTCTGTTAGTAGTCGTTCTGTACCTAGCAGGAGATCTAGAAGGAGCGGAAGTAGGTAGGGAAATCAAAATTGATTACTGGCATTGTAAATTTTTCTTTTATATACATGAATGAAATGTTTTGTTTAAAGACTATCTTTGGTGGGCCGACTTACAACCATTCTTTCTTTTGTATCACTAACTTTGGAATGGTATGGGACATAACAAAATTGGAGGATACTAAATAAAATGTGGAAGTAAGAAAACCCATAACCTTGTGTGGAAAGAAACATTTGGAGAAAGCTGCATTACTAATATTATCACTAAGTTTACACGGTATGGGACGAGTAAATTTGGACGATACTATAAGTGAACTTCTATTCAGCCAATGTTTTTAGAGACCGTGTTCATACAACTTAACTTGGTTAACACCCTTATTACCAAAGTCATGTGGTATGGGACACATGAACTTGGCTAATAATCGAAAAGACTAAGAGTAAGAGTTTGAATACATAAGATTGTGATAGAACGTTAGATTAGGATATTTACCGAGGCAAATCTTAGAATTCTTATGACTCGTATGGATTTTTAATGAAATATATAAGCATGTTCACAAAGACCAAAACCAAATCATTTGAAATACTTGCAAAGTTTTGTACTTATTATATAAACATTCTAACCTTATTTTTACACCCTGCCAAACATACGAGTTATATAAGATTCTTTGATTCCTCAACAAAAACCTTACACTATACTTAGAAAAAAATATATGATTTTAATATTGCAGTACTCTCAAAATTGTTGCTGAGCATACTATAACATCATACTTGACTACAGTTTCTTAATCTTGGTTTTATTTTCTCCTTGCTAGTGAGAAAATGCAAACAAGGAAGAGAGAAAGGCCACGTACTGTTCGTCCAGCAGTTGAGGCACCTCCTGAGATTCAGGAGCCGCCGCCTCCGACAACAGCATAGGCCACACCCAACACTGCCACTACATCTGGGCAGGCAATACCACCCCCACCCGCACCCTTTGCCATGTCTTCAAGCATGGAAACCTTTTCGCCGGATTTATTGAAGCAATCAAAGCCACTATTCAAATGATCGTTCGTGAGACCATGACCAGTCAGGTTGCCACGGTTCAAGCACCTGTAAAATTTGGGTCGGAAGCTCAAACCGATCAGATTACTAAATACAAGCGGCTACAACCTCTTACTTTCGATGACACCATTGATGTTGATGAGGTGCAAAAGTGGCTGGATGAGTCAAAGAAGGCTCTTGATGCAATGGGAGTCGATGAGACTCGAAAAATTCCACTAGCGACTTACCAACTTGTTGGTGGGGCAAACACATGGTGGGTGACAGTGAAAGAAGACCCAAGGGTCAACATAGCAGATATGACTTGGCAACAGTTTGCGTCAATGTTTATTGATGAGTATTTTCCCAGCGCGGTGACGAAGCAGAAGCGCCAGGAATTTGCTAAGTTATACCAGGGCACCATGACTGTCAGAGAATATGCGGGAAAATTCAAAGAATTATCAGTCTACTCTCTCTCCACCATCTCAACGGAGCGAGATAAGACTGAGAAATTTTATAATGGCCTTCGCCATGACATTCGACAAGCCTTGTCGATCTTGGATCTCAAGATTTACAAGGAGGTTGTTGACAAGGCCATGAGCTTTGAACAATAGAAGATCTTATAGGAACAGAGAATGAATAAGGGTAAACGTCCTGCAATGTTTTCCCAACAAGGCTCGCAACTGCGCAACAAGAAGAATCCCTACTACAATCAAAACCCAGCCCTCCCAACCCCTGTTTCGAAGAATGAGGCCACAACACCTGCGGCTGAACCTTCTAACCCTAACCATCAAGGTTTTTGTAATCATGGCCGCGGAGGTCGTTATGGAAGGGGTGGCCGTCGAAACGACAATGGCAGAGGTAGTGGTCGACACCACAATCAGCAAGCCCAGCAGAACAATCAGCGTGGCCAGCAACACAATCAATAGTACAGGCCTACTTGTTTCAACTGCGGCCAGCAGGGCCACGTAAGAAATGCTTGTCCGCACCTTCAGCAACCTGTTCCTGCTATTCCGGTCCAACATGCACCACCTGCTGCTAATGCCCAACCCAGGCAGAACCAGCAGAACCAAGGTTAACGAAATTAGGGCAGAGCATATGCCTTCGCTTAACAACCCCTCCCAGACAACAATGTAGTCGAAGATACCTTTCCTTTGTTCAATACAATGGTGCATGTTTTGTTTGATTTAGGTGCTACGCATTCTTTTATATCATCAGCATTGGTAAGACATTTAGGCCTGCATCCTGAACCCACAAACATCACACTCCATGTCCCACCACCGTTTGGATCTGGTACTGACTTGAATTTGTAGTGTTCTCGATGTGAACTTTGAATGTCAGAACAGATAATATATGCCGATCTTTTTGTGATGGATTTTGACGCCTTCGACATCATCCTTGGCATGGACTGGTTAACACCACTGAATGCAAAGATTGAATGTATGAAGAAGCAAGTTCAGTTAACCTTGCCTACAGGAGAGTTGGTCAAGCTTCAGGGAACGAGGCAATGGATACACAAATCAACAGTTGCCCTTCTCAAGGCACAACTTCGAGCTCTATCCCTTGGAAATGAAACCAACTCACCAGCACTATACCCTCTCGAAGTACATGATGTTCCCGTCATATCTCAATTCCCAACAGTTTTTCTTAATGACCTTCCTGGTCTACCGCCAGTTAGGGAATTCGATTTTGAGATCAACCTCATACCAGGGACATGGCCTATCTCAATTCCACCATACAGAATGTCAAATGCCGAACTGGTCGAATTAGACAAACAACTTAAGGAATTATAGAGTAATGGCTTCATCCGAAAGAGTTCATCACCCTGGGGCGCTCCAGTTCTGTTTGTTCGCAAAAAGGATGGTTCGTTACGACTTTGCATCGATTATCGCAAGTTGAATAACGTCACCATCAAGAACAGATATCCGTTGCCCAGGATCGATGACTTGTTCGACCAACTTAGAGATGCCAAATACTTCTCTAAGATTGATTTACGGTCCGGTTATCACCAACTCCGGATCCGAGAGTCGGACATCACCAAGACGGCGTTCAGAACTCGATACGGTCATTACGAGTTCTTAGTTATGTTGTTCGGTCTAACAAATGCACCTGTGGCATTTATGGATTTGATGAATCGCATATTCAGGTTATACTTAGACCGATTTGTGGTGGTTTTTGTGGACGACATCTTGATATATTCCTCAACCGAGGAAGACCATAAAATACATTTGAAAATAGTCCTCCAAACCTTAAGAAGCCACCAACTATATGCAAAGTTGAGTAAGTGCGACTTTTGGGCAAAGAAACCGAGGAGGTTTCTTATATAGAGATTTTTGCGCTTGTACGTTCTGGCATGCGCCTGAACGTTCGGGCATGTATTGCGCCTGAACGTTCTGTCATGCGCCTGAACGTTCTGGTATGCGCCTGAACGTTCGGGAGTTGCCTGAATAGTATTTTTTTTTGTGTGAAATACCGGGTATTACACTATATATATAAAATGCCATATAAGAACCAAAATCAAGAAAATATACTCACAGTACAAGAATTTTCAACTTAAATACCATCACCGTTGCTTTCGAGTCCAGCTCCAATTTAAATTCATAAATCCAACTAACTTAAACTGTCACAATCACTCCATAATTCAATTTCATTTATTCATATCTATTTACATATTTAATTTCTCAACTCACTTTAAATCACCCATAATAAAGATTAACCTTAAAAATATTATACACATTCTGTGAATTTAGATTCCAACTCCATTTAGGACTCATAAGCAGTTGAAGAAACTACTATCTCGTTTCTGTGGTCAATCTAGATATTTCCACAAGAAAGAACGGTGAAAATAGAGTTCCAATTCATATTTTCACTAATTCTCAGTTTATTTTTCTACTGGAACATACATATATCAATTTTATTAAAAATCTAGAACATTCCTAAAATTATTCTGTCCACATCGACACGTGTAAAATCAGTCATTCTATCATTCTACTACCTTCAACAAGTATTTTATTGAGGTTTTACACGTTCGCGAAGGCATCCAAAGTCAATTTTACTCACAAAAATCATATATTTAGCTACTAAAAATATCAAAGCATATCCAAAAATCACAATCTTGGTATCGAAACGTCCGGAATTCAATTATCTACGATTCTATGATCTCAAATCGGAGTTTCATTGGATTCTAATTTCATTTCATTCACTGGATATGATCATAATACTATTCACATCACTGTTTATGTCGTCACTATTCATTGGAAACATGTAAATTTTTACTAAAATTGTCAAACGGTCTCCAAAAATCATGAACTTAGCATCGATGGACTCGCAACAGTGCATTCTACCATTCTATAGCCTTCAACTGGAGTTTCATTGGGTTTTAAATGATTCAAAAGGTTTTCAATCTAAACTCTAACTTCCAACAAACTTCTAACGGCTATAAAAATTCCAAATGAACACATAAATTCAATCTAACCATATATTTAAGGTTCCTACAGCCTAGGAAGTGTTTTCCAACCTTCCTAGCTGATTTTCATTCACGTTGGGTCAAAACCCCAATTTTTGAAAACGCCGTAAATGTAATACCCTAGAATTGCACCCAAAAAAAAAAAATTAAGGCAACGCCCGAACGTTCAGGCGCATACCCGAACGTTCAGGCGCCAAAAACCTCTATATAAGGAACCCTCCTCATTTCTCATTCCTCACACCAAATCACCTTCTCTTGTGATTTTCTTCTCCTTTCCACTCATTCTGAGTTTTTAGTTTTTGAGACTCTCTGTCCGAGACTCTCGGTTCGGTGTAACGAAGTTTTGTCAGGAGGAAAGCGCCAGATCCGAAAGAAGAAGTTTTTATCAGAAGGTGGGGAACGAAATATAGGTTTGCGTGTTTCATAACTTTTATTAAAGTTTACATTCAATTATTATTATGTCTATTGTTCATTTACACTGCATTTGTCATATAATGTTTATACTGCCGCACTTATGCCTGTATATTTGGAATTCATGTATTACATTGTTATAATGCTGGATTTGTGGTCAATCTGACTCAACTAGACTCAGTCTTGTCCTCAGTAACTTTAAATAGTGAACGGGAGGCAGCGGGCTGCTCTAGGCGATTGGTATTTAAGCAGACCTTGTGTCTCACCTCTCAACTGGGGACTGATCTAGTTGGTCTTATTGAAAGCTGTCAGCTTATACAAGTAATACTGAATGTCCTAACCTTGCACGTCATGATACCGACCCTGATAAGGATCACCAGACGTTGCCAAAGTCAGTCTAAATGTCAAGAAAAGACTAGACCAGTAGACTAGACCAGTTCATGCATTGGCATCATACATATCACCACCTAGGGACGTATATGGTTTATGACTCATAGAATAGTTAGGAGCATTGCTCGCTATTCATTATATTTCTTTGGAGAGGAACGTACATGAGAACTCGGCTACGTCCGGGGAGGGACATCAGTACGTGAATCCAGAGCATCGTTCCTGGGGAGGGACGTACAGGGAGAACCTGGCTACGCCTGGGGAAGGACACCTGTACGTGAACTCAGGCGATGTACGTTCATCAAACCATTACGAGACGGTATCATGCATACATACATATTGATTGATTATGATGCTCACATGTGTATTTAAGATATTTAATATTGAAGTATGCTTTATTAATTGTTATACTCACGAACTATTTACCCACTGAGCGCGTTAAGCTCACTCCATTATTATCCAATTTTTCACAGAAAATTAGGGTGGACTGGGTGCAGGTTATAGGGCCCACATTTTGTACCCTTTGTATGATTCATTGGGGATTTTGGGGAGTATGTTCCCTTGACCATTTTATGTACAAATATATTCTGAATTAAATGAAATCAGATTTGTACTGTGTTATATATTTTCGCTGCGCACTCTGTTGTTACCATTGTTATTGTTCCAAATGCGCTCCCCGTCCGCGAGTGTATCGCCGGTTTAGGCGCGTCCGGGCTGGGTGTGACAGTAAAATGGCTCCCACAGCAAAAATTACTCCGAAAGAAAGGTTACATCTAGCTTAGATATCAAGTTCACGAAGTAATAGAGTGAAAATCACTTACCGCGAGTCCCGATTTCGCACGAATTCCGCGTTTCTCCATTCTGTTCTTCTTCTCCTTCTCTCGTTCTTCGTTCTTTCTGCAACTTCTCTTTCTCCTTTTTTTTTCTTCCTCCAACGTGGTGAGAAAGAGAGTAAAGAGAGAGATTTCTTTTTATTTTTATTTGTTTTACACGTTGGAGAGTGAGAGGTTAAAATGAGATGATAAGTGTATATATCAAATGATCCCATGCACCTCATCTCACTTACTAAAGCAACTTCTCCATCTTAATATTTAACTTTCATTCATTAACTCATACTATTCATTAAGTCATTAAATCATACTCCAATCCACATATTTCATTAACCAACCCCATAAATTAATCAATTTAATTCAACTTCATTTTTTTAAATTGTAAGCACCCATATAGGATGATCCCATATGTATCATCTTCATTTCATAATTTTAGTTATTTACTAATCATACACGCGTATATTTGGCTCCTACGTATAAAATACGTATATTATATATCTCGATATACGCCTAATTCAACGTATGTATTTAATTAAAACTACGGGGTGTTACAACTACACATCCACATTTACCAATCTATTCAACATACATTACATGCAAATCCAATGGCAAACCCTAAGTCCAAAATCTAGGGTTTAGGTCAATACACACAACCACTCCAATTTCTTGCTAGAAATTGGGTTTTACCTTCAATAGGTTTTCAATTGTCTCTAATCAAACATACATGACATGCGAACTCTAACTCCAAGATGTGTTCTTCCAACACCCTCCACAAATTTCAGGATTTATGGGTGGAAACACACCATTTGGGGTTGTTCTAGGTTAGGGAAGGCCATTAGTATCATAAACAAGCATAAAATAACCTAAACATGTAAACCCTAGGTCAAGAACCTACCAAATTCGGGATTGATACAAACCCTAGGTCAAAATAAAGCTTGCAAACACATGCAAAAGAGATAGAAGGAAGGAAATGGGGAAGAATGGTATACCTTAGAGGGATTTTTTAGCAAAAATCACCAAAACCCTAGCTTCCCTCTCCCTTTTTCTTCTCCACCTCTTTCCCCCTTCTTTTCTAACTCAAAAACGAGCAAATGAACCAAAAATGGGTGTTGGTTGCTTAAATACATGAGTTTGGGTCCACACAAAAAAGTCATTTTTTGAACTTTACCCAGCTGAAATGCTTTTCAGGAATTTGTTTGGCTTGGAAGCCTCTCGGCCAGGGTGAAACGCGTTTCAGGTTTTCCAAATTTCCAAATTTTTCATCTTTCCGCTATTCGGTCAATACACATCGGAATTTCGCGTATAACCAGTCAATTCCTATGTAAAAAAGCGTTCTAGAATCATTTCTAATATCCTCACACCCATTTGGGTACAAGACATGAACCAACGGAATCAAAACACGTACAAATACACACATATACGCATATTCGAGTACTTTACGATCAAGATGACATCATCTTAAGGTACGGGCGTTACATTGATATATCTCCATCCATTCTGAATGAGATATTTGGCTTCTCTTCAACTGATCCCACATTCTCATTTTCTGGGGAGGACAACGAGATCGTCTTTCCTAATTATGATCGGATCACAATTCTTAGGACCATGTCAGGAGTGGAGCCTGGACACGGAGTGTTGATTGTGTCCAACACTATTTTCGGCTTGCGGCACAAGATCTTTCATAATATCATTTCTAGAGTCATCATTCCGTGTTTGAGTTCGCGTGCGAAGGTCAAGCCTTTGGATGCTTTCCTTCATTGGTGCATGCACAGCCGCACCAGCATCCGTCTGTCCCATGTCATCATTAACCATATCACGGGGATACGACACTACACGAGGGCACTTCCCTATGGTTTAGTGACTTTGCTAGCTAAACACGCAGGCGTCACCCAAGCCGGCTAAGAAGAATTTCATTGGATAGAATACTATCAGATCTCTTGGCTATCAATACGTTGCGTGCATCAGAGATTGGGTACACAACACTAGGAGAGGGCACCAGATTTATCACTTTTGATCCACAGACTGCACAGCCCAAGCCAGACACTGAGGGAGTTGGGAGTGCTCAACCAACTGTTCTTTCATGTGGACGAGCAGTAGTAGCAGCAACAACACAACCTTCGATAGCAACACCTTTTGGTCATGGTCTTGGTCGTGGTCGAGTGAGATATTCAGATGTCGGTGCTTCATCTTCAGGTACCGCGCCACCAGTAGATATACCAGGCCCTTCCTCTTCAGCTCCTTCTGATGTCGTTTTACAGATGCTGTCGGAGATACGAGACCAACAGCAGATATTGTTTTCTTCCTTCTCCACCATGGAGAGAAAGTACGATGATTTGGCCTCATATATCTGTATTCATGGAGTTTTGCTTCAGATTCTACTTGATCGATCTACAGCCGCCGAGACTCATGGGTTCAGCTTCAGTTAGGAGGATATATTTGGCGGCAGAGAGTAGCCTGCACCATCACCGAATTTTCATCAGCCTGTTTCACCTATTCGTCCTAATTCAGCTTCTGATCCCTCTTCCAGTTTTACTCTAGTTGTCACTGCCTTAGTTCTGATCCCTTTATCAACTACGCCTCCGAGAATTCCTTCTCCCAAGTTGCACCCTACATTTGCTATGGTAGATTCATCTCTAGACTTAGGGCTATCACTTTCACGCATTTCTCCACCATTTACGGGACGTGATCTAGTTATCTACTCTGGCTCCTTTTCTATTACCTCATCTGCTGCTACCGCTGTCATACCTGAGGTAGATGTGTTAAACCAATTATCCTCATGTCCTTTAAGAGAATATGTCCCTATTATGAAAAATTTTGATGATTACAAAACTACATTATGTTTATGATATTACTGCACATATGGCATATCTAATCTCATTTGAAGGTTTCAAAGTTTAATGATGCATGGCGAACGTATTAAAAGATCTTCTTGAAGACCATGATTGTTTGAAGATGTTTAGTTGTATGATTAGATTATGATAGGTTGTAGGACCTTCTTTGTCATGTGATTCAGCAATATGCATGTCTGCATGTTTTAATCTATCGGTGGCATATTCGATTTAATCCGGTTACATTATGTCTTATCGACCTTTAATCGAGAAATTAAAAATCATTTTTATAAAAGTCTTTCAGGACACTAATGTTTTAGCAGCGCCCTCCTGGACTTGATGAATTAGGATGGTAATAAAATATTAGGAAGCTCAAGGTTGAATTAAACTGATTAATAAGGACACTTACTTCTGAATAGCAACCTTTCTTTTATCAACCTTTGAGAATGTCAGGACGTTGACTTAGTTTCAGCTTGCTAAAAGTTCTTTTTGTCTTTAACCGATTTCTATCTTTGAGGACACTGATAAGTTATAAGTTGAATAAATTTTCGAGACGCTACTTGTGTAGAAGCGCCCTCATTTGTAAAATCAACTTAAATAACTTTTAGGATGCTTACCGTCCGTCAACACACTTAACATTGTTTTAAAACTATTTTTAATAGTTTAGGACGCTTACTCTTGAGTAGCGCCCTCGTTTGCCAAAAATTTTAAGACAAAACAGGACGCTCACTACGAAGTAGCGCCCTCATAAATTAAGTCGTTTAATTGTCAAAGCAAGTCAGGACGCTTACTATTTAGTAGTGTCCTCACTTCATTGTTCAGTAGGACGCTAATGTTCTATGAGCGTCCTTAAAGGAACAAAACGACATAAAAGATAGTTTTGTTGTTCTGACATTACTGCTATTTCTGTTAACCTTTTCAGAAACGTACGAATATTTTTCAGAACTTTTCATAATTGTATAACTTTTTCAAAACTTTTTAAACGTTTTAAAAACTTCGTCAGAACATTCCTCTTTCGTGAAAGGATCAGATGGTTCAGGTGCTATTGGCGTAATATGCATTGAGCTGAATCAATCCATTTCGAGAATAGAATGTTAACGTTATATTTGAAATAACCTAAAGCGCCAAAATCATCAAGTCCATTGCACTTTTTTTATTCATATATATACGTGTTGCCTTAGAGCAGAAAAACTACTAATGAAATATGAAACTGATATTCATTCAAAATGTATTAATAGTTTTCGTTTATGCTAAACACTTTTTGAAAGTTAGTCTTCTTTCACTTGCGCTTGATCTTACGATCTTTTGAAAGAAAAACTTAAAATCTTCTGGGTTGACTGATCTTCATCTTCATTATTTTGAAAACCCACTGAAGAAGACAAAAGCTCTTTGAACCTGCTTTCAGCATAAACTTCATTATACATATTTTGCTGAATCTGTGATCACAGAAGGTTCAATCCAAAGCTTTGTAAGTATCACTTTGATTCTGAGTAAACGGAATCATATCTCATCTTGTATTAAGTTTGTAGTGACTGGTAAATCACTGAGTTAGAGCAAGTGTTGCTCAAAGTTGTAAACAGTCTTCTCACACCAGTAAGTTGAGAATAGGTTCTCTCTCACCTGTAAGCAGAAAATAGGCCCTCTCACACCCGCAAGTTGAGAAACGGTCCTCTCACACCCGAGTTGAGAAAGTGTACCGGTTTGATCTTCACTCGTAAGAAGGTCCATAGTGGAGTTTGAACAAATCCAAACTGAGGAGGTTAGGTAGTGGATGTAGGCGCGATCGAACCACTATAAATCTTGCTTGCATTGTCTCATTTACATTTGTTGTATTTGATTGTTGTACTTTGTTTAATCTGCTTTCATTATTCCGCACAATTTTAAGAAAGGTTAAAATCTGCTAAGTGTCCAATTCAGCCCCCCTCTTGGACATATCTGGGCCAACAAGATGCTGGTACCACCCCTATGACAAACGATGACCTGACTTCACCAGATATATTCGCCGGGCTAGGATTTCTTGATCCTCAATCTTCCCTTTCGTGATAGGCACACCTCCTTTTTGATATTTCAAAAGGGGGAGAGAGATTAGTATGATTGGTCTGATTGACTAGTTATTTTGCGCACATACTCATGGGGAGAGTTTATACACTTAGGGGGAGTGTTTGGAGTTGGACATACTTATTGGAGATGTTTTGTATGTTTTGTAGTTTTGTTTACACTTTTATACTTTTTGTGTACTGATTATATTTACTTTGTATTTTTGATGTACATATCGATGATCACATGTATATGTTCTGACTTGATTATATTGGTATACATGTATATTTTTTTTCTTGATCATATGTTTGAGTATGTTGTTATTGGTATCTGATTGATTATTCAACATGGTATTGAATGTTAAATCTGTTATTAAGTGGTATATTCTTAAAAGTTGCATGATAATACTATTCACTTAACTCGTTCATTCGTTTGAGATATCATGCTTCATGCTTCATGCTTAAATTAGGCCAATATTGATTGTATTTGAAATCATAAAAATTGGGGAGATTGCTGATGTAACTACTCTCACCCAGTTTTGTTTGATGATTACAAACAACATTCTTGTGTTATCTAATCTCTTTGACGTAGTTGTTTCAGTGCTAACTAGATATATCAATTGGACTCTACTTCATTGTCAAAGCGTGTGAAAGGAACATCACCACTCAAAGATCCAAGAGCTTCATAGTTGCATATCTTTAGAATCTTAGTGCTGTAAAGTTAACATTTACATGTTCCAACCACACATGATCTGCATCTTTTCAAACTTCATGCATATAGTTTATAATTCTCACACATACACTTTTTTATGTGTTTAATCATGCATGCATTCATATTAGTTTGATAATTATGCTATCACATGATTAGAATTGCTCATCATGCATATATTTATCAGTGATCAACGTGCAGTATTTTCACCAACTTTGCATGGTTTTATAGTTGTACGTAAAATGCTATCACTATTTTAATCGTTGATTTAATCGATCAAATTATTCAAGTTTAACTTTGATCATTATATCTCAATTGTCTCAAAATGTTTTTAAGATGTTAAATTATGCTTTTGACAGTGTCCTAAACCCATTTTGATCAAAAATCAAGTTTCTATCACTTCATAGCGAAGGAACGCGTTCCTGGTTGAAGGAACTCGCTCCTGTACATTTTTCCCGAAACTCAGAATTTTTTATCAGGATTTAAGGAACGCGCTCTCGTGGCATTTCCCAAGACTCAGAATTTTTCTGATCAAGGAGAAGGAATGCACTCCTATTAGGAAGAACGCGCTCCTGTTGCCAAGGGAAAAATGAAATTTTTTTAAAGAGTCAGTGGTTCTGGTTTAAGGAACACGTTCCTATGCCCAATGGACACATTGAGGAACGCGCTCCTTAAGTAAGGAACACGCTCCTTCAGTGGAGGAAAATCTGAAACTTTTTAGATTTCAAACCAGAAGCGCATTCTTGTACCTCTATGTGGTGTTCGTCTATAAATACCACACTTGCTCATTTAAAGAGCAACTTTTGCGATTTCTCTCCAGTATTTATACTCGTCCAAAACAAGTTCTTAAGCTTATTTCAAACATCTTTCAAGCAAAAGTTCAACACATTTGATCATTTGATCCAAGCTTCCGAAAATTTCTCCACATCTTTTCTAAACCTTGAGAAACTTTGGAGTTTCTTTTGTGCAAGTGTTCAAGATGTTTTAGTGGTTTCAACATCAATCTTTGAGTCTTGATCATGTTTTCGAGCAACCAACTTCACACAAGAAGAATCTCGTGCTTAAATCTTACCATGTGGGGTATACATTACTTTAAACTTGATTCTAGTGATTTTGGTAAATGAAAATCAGTTTTTGTGCTTATATTGTAACCTTTAAACTGATTTTGTATTGAGTTGAGTTTGTGAAACCCTATCTTGTTCTTCATATCAAAATACATTGTTTAGTGGTTTCATAGATTGTGCATGGTATCGATTCATGTGCTAATATCATATTCTATTTGTCACACCCCACCCGGACGCGCCTAAACCGGCGGTACACTCACGGACGGGGCGCGCATTTGGAATAATAACAATGGTATTAACAGAGTGCGCAGCGGAAATATAATATACAGTACAAGTCTAATTCCATTTAATTCAGAATTCATTTGTACATGACATAGTCAAGGGAACATACTCCCCAAAATCCTCGATAAATGATACAAAGGGTACAAAATGTGGGCCCCATAAACCTGCACCCAGTCCACCCTAATTTCCTGTGAGAAAATTAGATAATAATGGAGTGAGCTTAACGCGCTCAGTGGGTAAAATAATTCATGAGTGTAACAATTAATAAAACATACTTCAATACCAAATATCTTAAATACACATGAGAGCATCATAATCAATCAATATGTATGTATGCATGACACCATCTGGTAATAGTTTGATGAACGTACATCGCCTGAGTTCACGTACATATGTCCTTCCCCAGGCGTAGCCAAGTTCTCACTGTACGGCCCTCCCCAGGAACGATGCTCTGGATTCACGTATTGATGTCCCTCCTCAGGCGTAGCCGGGTTCTCATTGTACCTCTCTCTCCAGAGAAATATAATGAATAGCGAGCAATGCTCCTAACTATTCTATGAATCATAAACCACATACGTCCCTAGGTGGTGATATGTACGATGCCAATGCATGAACTGGTCTAGTCTACTGGTCTGGTCTTTTCTTGACATTTAGACTGAGTTTGGTAGCGTCTGGTGATCCTTATCAGGGTTGGTATCACGACGTGCAAGGTTAGGACATTCAGTATTACTTGTATAAGCTAATAGCTTTCAATAAGACCAACTAGATCAATCCCCAGTTGAGAGGTGAGACACAAGGTCTGCTTAAATACCAATCGCCTAGAGCAGCCCGCTGCCTCCAGTTCACTATTTAAAGTTACTGAAGACAAGATCGAGTCTAATTGAGCCAGATTGACCACAAATCTAGCATTATAACAGTGTAATATATGAATTCCAAATATACAGGCATAAGTGCGACAGTATAAACATTATATGACATAATGCAGTGTAAATGAACAGTATATATAATTATAACTGAATGTAAACTTTAATAAAAGTTATAAAATACGCAAACCTATGTTTCGTTCCCCACCTTCAGATAAGAACTTTTTTTTTCAGATTTGGAGCTTTCCTCCGGACAGAACTTCGTCGTATCACACCGAGAGTCTCGAACATAGAGTCTCAAATAGAAAAGAACTCACAATGAGTGAAAAGAGGAGGAAGAATCACTAGAGAAGGTGATTTGGTGTGAGGAAATGAGAAGGAGAGGGCTTTTTTATAGGAAAATTGGCGCTTGAACGTTCGGGCGGACTGCCCGAGAGTCCGGGCATTTCTGCCCAAACGAATTTTTTTTTTGTTTTTTGTGAAATACAGGGTATTACACTATTGAATCGAAGTGTTTAATCGATACTTGATTTGTTTGATTCTTGTTCATAAACATATACTCATTTAGAATCATCAAGTCTTGATTATCATAGTATATTGATTCTTGTGCATTGAACTTATATTTGTTTAGAATCAATATATTGATTGATTGTGCATAATCAATTCACTATTTTTCATTGCATATATTCAAATCAAGTGCATTTGAGTAAAGAAACTATTTCAAAACTTTGCATCATTTAAAATCATAAGTAGTTGGAATAGTATATGCTAATTCATTCAAGATTGTAAGTTTTCATTATTGAGAGTGATTTTGATCACTTCTCTATATTATTGTAATTTTGATGTATTGTTGACGTGTTCTAGTCAACCGGGACTATACCTTATTTGTACGGCACGTAACCACGCCTGTAAGTTGGTTGCAAGCGGTGGCTTACTAGCCAAGCCTTGGTGTAGGCTAGATTGTGGCTTTCTAACCAAACCCTGGTGTAGGTTAGCATTGTAGTGGCTTTCTAACCAAGCCCCGGTGTTGGTTAGTGTAAACGGCTTCAAATCCGCCCGTAAGTGATTAGCCAATAATGGATTGGGCAATTGACAGGTGCAGTTGGGTAATAGACGTAGACTCGAGGGGAGTCGAACCACTCTAAATCTCTATGTTCATATTTACTTCCTGCACTTGTCTTTATTTGTTTTGTTTTTGTTGTTACCTACTGCGCATTATATTCTGTTTATTTAATCAATTGAAAGGTAACGTGAAAATCTGCCTAGTCCAATTCACCTCCCCCTCTTGGACGGTTATGCTAGGCCATCACTCCAGCGCGCTAGGACAGGCCTTAGCGCGCTTGAGATTCATGTTGAGGATTTCCAATTTCTGGAAATGTAACCCAACGAGCTAGCTTAGTGGCCAGCGCGCTGGAAAGCCATTCTTTTATGAAGTGGCTCTCGGTCACTTTGGTCAGCACGCTACAACAGTATGGCTAGTGCTCTAGCCAACACCCTGAGAAAGGTTGGGTCTCGAGTTTTGACCCAATAAGCTAGTATAGATAGCCCAGCTCGCAAGAGTCAAGAATAATAAACAGTGCCAAATTTTATGAAAAGCCCGACAACGCGTTAGCCGAGGTTTTCAGAGCATACTAACAGTTTCTGGGTTTTTCGAACGTTGTGTGTATTTTTTCATGGTTTTTAACGTTCCTTTGCATACTAAATTGATTAAAGATCTCCCATCTTTGACATGCAAACGCAAGATTTGAATTTCAAATCTCTCTTTGGTACATTGGAGATTGAAACCCTAGAGTTTAAACTTAAACTTGCTTTTATATAAATACTAATGTTGTGCTCACTTCAACATAAGTGTTGCAAATGTTTTAAAATTATTCTCATATTTTTCGAAGCACTTTTCTAAGTCCTCAAGGTTGAAAACGAGATTTGATCTACTCTTACATTTCAAACAAGTCCATCTTCAAATCTCTCACAAGTTCGTCCTCATTTCAGCACTATGCATTATTTTTCACTCATTTGTTAAGCTTACTTGAGGAGATCAAATGCTGAACTGTAAGTTGGAAGTGTTCTTGGTAAGAGAACATCTTCAAGGTTATAATCTTCATTTTCATATCTTTTGCAAAGTGACTTGCGTCACCGTAACTTGAGAAAAGTGATTAGGCTCTTGTGAAGGTAGCTCACACCTGTGAAGTAAGTGGTTGTAATTGGTTTGATCCTCACCCTTGAAATAGGATCCTTAGTGGGTGGTTTTGGAAAAATCTTGATTGGGGAGATCAAGTTGTGGACGTAGGCCTTTGGTGCCAAACCACATTAAATTGTTTGTCTTATCTCGTGCCATTTACTTTACCTGCATTTTATTTTCGTATTATTTTTTGAAAGGTGAAAAACTTGCAGCCATCCAATTCACCCCACTCTTGGACGTGTATCTGGGCCAACAAGTGGTATCAGAACAGGTTATCCATCAAAGTATTTAACCATCTTTGGTATCTATGGCATGAACTTACAACTATCTAAATACATTTGAAGTTGGGGAATCCTTGGAAAGACAACCTTTGTTCAAGAGAGAATCTTTTGGTCAATGGAAAATTTTCATGAAAATGTTTCTTAAGTCTAAAAGTGTCGACTTATGGGAGACTGTTGTGAACAATTACAAAACTCCCAACAAACCTACAAATTCATGGACATCCCATGAAAAACACTATTATAGTTTAAACTCACAAGCCATGTGTTAATGTAACTACCCTCACCTAGTTTTGTTTTGATGATTACAAACAATATACTTGTGATCTCTGTCACACCCCGCCCGGACGGGACTAAACCGGCGGTACACTCTCGGACGGGGCGCGCATTTGGAATAATAACAATGGTAACAACAGAGTGCGCAGCGAAAAATATAATACACAGTACAAATCTGATTTCATTTAATTCAGAATATATTTTTTGTACATAAAATGGTCAAGGGAACATACTCCCCAAAATCTCCAATAAATAATACAGAGGGTACAAAAATGTGGGCCCCATAACCTGCACTCAGTCACTCTAATTTCCTGTGAAAGATTGGATAATAATGAAGTGAGCTTAACGCGCTCAATGGGTAAAATAGTTCGTGAGTATAAAAATTAATAAAGTATACTTCAATATCAAATATCTTAAATACACATGTGAGCATCATAATCAATCAATATGTATGTATGCATGACATCGTCTCGTAATGGTTTGATGAACCTACATCGCCTGAATTCACGTACAGGTGTCCTTCCCCGGGCGTAGCGAGGTTCTCACTATACGTCCCTCCTCAAGAACGATGCTCTGGATTCACGTACTGATGTCCCTCCCCGGGCGTAGCCGGGTTCTCATGTACGTCCCTCTCCAAAGAAATATAATGAATAGCGAGCAATGCTCCTAACTATTCTATGAGTCATAAACCATATACATCCCTAGGTGGTGATATGAATGATGCCAATGCATGAACTGGTCTAGTTTACGGGTCTGATATTTTCTTTGACATTTAGACTGACTTTGGCAACGTCTGGTGATCCTTATCAAGGTCGGTATCACGACGTGCAAGGTTAGGACATTCAGTATTACTTGTATAAGCTGATAGCTTTCAATAAGACCAACTAGATCAGTCCCCAGTTGAGAGGTGAGACACAAGGTTTGCTTAAATACTAATCGCCTAGAGCAGCCCGCTACCTCCCGTTCACTATTTAAAGTTACTGAGGACAAGACCGAGTCTAGTTGAGTCAGATTGACCACAAATTCGGCATTATAACAGTATAATACGTGAATTCCAAGTGTACAGGCATAAGTGCGACAGTATAAACATTATATGACATAATACAGTGTAAATGAACAGTAGATATAATAATAATTGAATGTAAACTTTAATAAAAGTTATAAATCACGCAAACCTATGTTTCGTTCCCCATCTTCAGATAAGAACTTCTTTTTTCAGATCTGGCACTTTCCTCCGGACAAAACTTCGTCGCACCGCACCGAGAGTCTCAAAAGACTAAAACTCAAAATGAGTGAGAAAGAGAAGGAAAATCACAAGAAGAGTGATTTTGGTGTGAGAAATGAGAAATGAGGGGGGTTCCTTATATAGAGATTTTTGGCGCCTGAACGTTCGGGCGTTGCCCAGAATTTTTATTTTTTATTTTTTTGTGCAATTTTAGGGTACTACACTCTTCCCCCCTTGAAGGGATTTCACCCTCGAAATTAATTCAAGTAGTTATGATGGTTATCTGTTTGAGATTCACTGCCGGCGTTATCTTTTGTGACCAGTGGAATCCTCATCATCATAAAACCATGGAGAGCAAATGGAATCGGATTCATCCTCTGAAGATTCCAACCTTTGCACAACAGATGGTGGTGGAGGGTGTTGGTTACATCGTTTGAGGGGAGGTAGGTTGAGCGGTGGAATACTTTTTCGTGTTGTTGCTCAAATCCGGCCGACTGGCAATTTTGGTATAAGGTCCTGCCAAGATGATGGCACGGGATTGTTACGAAAAAGACATGCACGCTCTGGCGATATGGATCGTTGTCTGTGTGGTGATGGAGTTGGTGAAGTAAAGTAGTTGTGACTTGACTCTGCTTCTTAAGAAGTAGTCACAAGTTGCCCAGGAGGCCACCGCGTGTCTACATCACTATATCCATTGATATTATTTTCAGACATCGGCGTAGTTATTTAAGTGAAACAATGTATTGAGATAAATGTAAACAATGTTTCATCATTTTATTGATAAGTGAAAATAGTATAATATATCACATCATCAGTTGGTACTAGAAAACAATTCACGGTATTTTTGTTTAATTGTTGCTTCTAGTTCCCATGTTGCTTCATTTATGCCGTGGTGATCCCAGAGCACTTTCACAAGTGGCATGCTACGTCGCCGTAGTTCTTGAGTTTTTTATCTAAAATCTGTATCGCTCTCTCTTGATACTTATTTCCTTCCTCAACCCGAACCTCGACTAAAGGGATGATATGCGAATGATCAGGACGATACTTGCGAAGCATAGATACAAGAAAAACGTCATGAACCTTAGGCGTGGACGATGGAAGGGACATATGATAAGCAAGTTTGCCAATACGTTCAATGATCTGAAATGGACCGATGTACCGCGGGGAGAGCTTTCCTTTGATCCCAAAGCATTTGACACTTCTTGTGGGCTAGACTTTTAGAAAAACAAAGTCCCCCTTATCAAATTCTAGATGTTGTCTCTGCTTGTCAGCATAGCTCTTCTGTCAACTTTGTGCAACACGAAGTCGTTCCTTTACTAGTGATCTTCTCAGAAGTCTCTTGAACTAGTTCAGGGCCTAACTGCGGTCTATCTGCCATATCTAACCAGCATACCGAAGATCTGCAAGGCCGACCATAAAGAGCCTCGTATGGTGCCATGCCGATACTAGTTTAGTAGTTGTTGTTGTATGCAAACTCAGCTAAATGTAAATACTTTGTCCACCCGTCATTAAAGTCCAAAATGCAGCATTGTAACATGTCTTCTAAGATTTGGAAAAGTCGCTCTGACTGCCCATCAGTCTGAGGGTGGAAGGTTGTGCTCATAGTGATCTTAGAACCCATTCTACTCTGGAAGCTTTTCCAAAAGTTTGATGTGAATCGAGGGTCTCGATCAGAGACGATCGTGAGTGGTATGCCATGAAGGCGTACGATCTCTCTTTCATATAGTTCTGCAAGTTTGGCGGGGTTATTCGTGAACTTTATTGGCAAGAACTGTGCAGACTTTGTAAGTCTGTCAATGATGACCCAGATAGCATCTTGCCCTTTATTATTTCGAGGTACGGCCGTAACAAAATCCATTGCGATGTTCTCCCATTTCCATTCTCCAATAGGTAACGGTTGGAGAAGTCCAGAGGGAAGTCTTCGTTCTGCCTTCACTTTCTGGCAAATGAGACATCGAGCAACGAAGTCTGCAATTGCCTTCTTCATTCCAGAAAACCAGAATTGTCGCTTGACATCCTTGTACATCTTGTCACCCCCAGGATGCATAGCGTACCTCGAACAGTGCATCTCAGTAAGCACTTCTTTCCGAACCTCAGGATCGTTTGGTAGACAGAGATGTTTTTCTATAGAAAATGGTACCGTCTTCAGCGACCGACCAGTGAGGAAGGTCTTGTCCACTGAGTAGAAGTTCTCATTTTTCCATTAACATAGGGTCATTGGTTTGAGCTGCTGAAATATTTCGAACGAGCTCAGAGTTGGCTGATAATTGAGAGAGGCGTGGTCTTGGTCCCTCTTCGTTCAGCTGTAGGTTAAAGTTCTCCATCTCTGTAGCCAAGTTCCCCATTTCATAGTTGAGAGTGCAAGCAACATAAGATTTTCTACTCAGGGTATCGGCCACAACATTGGCCTTTCCGGGATAGTACTGGAGTTGAAAGTCATAATTTTTCAAGAATTCCAACCATCGTCTTTGGCGGAGGTTTAGGTCTCTCTGAGTGTATATGTACTTAAGACTCTTGTGATCTGAGAAGACCTCGAATCGTTCACCGTATAGGTAATGACGCCATAATTTCAGTGTAAATACGACAGCTGCAAGTTCCAAGTCATATGTTGGGTAATTACCCTCATGAATCTTCAGTTGCCTCGAGGCATATGCAACAACTTGGCCTTCTTGCATTAGTACTGCACCTAAGCCTTGAAGAGAGACGTCGGTGTATAGTGAAAATCAAATTGCATTTCTTGGAGTGATAAGTACAGGTGTCGTCGTGAGGCGTTTCTTCAATTCCTGAAATAATGCTTCACATGCGGGATTCCAGATGAATCGCACGTCTTTTCGAGTGAGCTTGGTCATAGGTTCAGCAATCTTTGAGAAGTTCTTGATGAAGCGTCTGTAATAGCCAACCAAACCAAGAAAACTCCTAATCTGAGTAACAGTGGTTACGCAGATTGCGAAATCAACTTATATGAGGTTTGAGGTTCGAATCCGGGGAAGGCCTTGCACTATTCATCAGTGAATGGTGTGGACAAATGATCCCGGGGGCACTAGACGCTGCGGTGTGCTGTGTACTGGGATGTGACAATATTATGTGATATATAATGGCTGGGGTACGCTCGGTATGAGGTGTCCATCACACCGCCGGTATGGAGTGTAACAACTCTCAACCGGAGACTGATCTAGTTGGTCTTATTGAAAGCTGTCAGCTTATACAAGTAATACTGAATGTCCTAACCTTGCACGTCGTGATATCTCTAATCTCTTTGACGTAGTTGTTTCAGTGCTAACTAGCTATATCAGATGGATTCAACTAGTCTGTCAAAGTATGTGGAAGGAACAACATTGTACGAAGGTTCAAGAGCTTTATGGTTGTATTTCTCATTTAGAATCTTAGTGTTGTAGAGTAACATTTACATGTTCCAACCAAAATATGATTTGCATCTTTTCGAAAATCATGCATATAGTTTATCATACTCATTCATATGCACTATTATATTATTGATCATGCATGCACACACATTAGTTTGATAATTATGCAATCACACTTAGTTAAAAAGTTAAAATTGTTTATCATGCATATTTTTATCAGTGTTTAACAATGATGTGATTTTTTTTTTGAATAGAATATATCACATTATATACTTGCAAGTGCACAAGGTAAGTTGTAGTACTAGACAAGGTTGATC
Organism: Paratinospora sagittata; assembly: GCA_035771175.1. Classification (NCBI taxonomy): domain Eukaryota; kingdom Viridiplantae; phylum Streptophyta; class Magnoliopsida; order Ranunculales; family Menispermaceae; genus Paratinospora; species Paratinospora sagittata. The sequence continues at coordinate 11,020,033 of CM069608.1, forward strand.
CACAATGATTGGAGAAAATACTTTTTTTTAAATAAATTTAATTATTCATTTACCATATAAGTTAAAGCAAATAAAATGTGATTTCTAACAACCTAAGTTCATTATAAAGCAACTAATCAAATAAACTAAATTGCAAAATTTAAATCTAACCCATGAATAAAGAAATGACCAAACAAAAACAAATAAAATAAAATTTGAAACCTAAAAAAAAAATGAAATAAAATAAAATAAAACAAAAACCTAAACACTAAAAACACGTTTAAGCCTAAAACAATATTGAAGTTAAAACTTAAATTACTAGCCTAAATGTTATAAAATAAAATAAGAATAAAAACTCTTAAAAAAAAACTAAAAACAATAAGTTCTTTTTTTCTTTTTCTTTTTTAAACTTAAAAATACTACCAATGATTCAAGAAGTGAAAGGAACTTTGAAAAAATAAATAAATATCCAAAATGTAATTAAAAAAAAATAAAAATAAATGAAGCATGCAAATGACAAAAAAATATAAAAGAAAGATAACAAGAACAATCAATAATAAAAGGAAAATGAAAATATTTTATTAAATAAAAAGAAAGAAAAACTTACAAAGATTCAATGTAATACCTAAGGTTTGCACAAAAAAAAAATTGAACTTCGGGCAAGGTGCCCGAACGTACCGGCAGGGTGCCCAAACGTAAGGGCAAGGTGCCCGAATCTTCAGGCGCATGCCCGAACCTTCGGGCACCCTTTTTTTCCTATTTAAGGAACCCCCCCTCCTCATTTCACACACCAAAATCACTTCTCCTTATGATTTTTCTTCTCTCTTTCACTAATTTTGAGTTTTTGTCTTCTCTTTTAAGACTCTCTTTCTGAGACTCTCTGTGCTGTGCAATGCAGTTCTGCTCGGGGGAAGGCGCCAGTTCTTGAAGGAATTTTTATCTGAAAGTGGGAAACGAAACATAGGTTTGCGTGTCTTATAACTTTTATTAAAGTTTACATTCATTTATCATTATGTCTACTATTCATTTACATTGCATTATTGCGTATAATGTTTATACTTATCGTACTTATGTCTGTATATTTGGAGTTCATGTATTACACTGTTGCTATGCCGAATTAGTAGTCAATCCGGCTCAACCAGACTCAGTCTTGTCCTCAGTAACTTTAAAAAGTGAACAGGAGGCAGCGTGCCGCTCTAGATGATTGGTATTTAAGTAGACCTCGTGTCTCACCTCTCAACTGGAGACTGATCTGGTTGGTCTAATCTGAAAGCTATCAGCTTATACAAGTAATATTGAATGTCCTAACCTTGCACGTGGTGATACCGACCCTGATAAAGGTCACCAGACGTTGCCAAATCCTATCTAATGTTAAGTAAAGATCGCACCAGTTCATGCATTGGCATCATACATAAGCACCACTTAGGGACGTATGTGGTTTATGATTCGTAGAATAGTTAGAAGCAATGCTCAATATTCATTATATTTCTCTGGAGAAGGACGTACAATGAGAACCCGGCTACTCCTGGGGAGGGACATCTGTACGTGAATTCAGAGCATCGTTCCTGAGGATGGGTGTACAATGAGAACCCGGCTACTCCTAAGGAGTGACATCTGTACATGAACTCATGCGACGTACAATCATGAAACCAATACAAGACGATGTCATGCATACATACATGTTGGATTGATTATGATGCTCTAATGTGTATTTATGATATTTGATTATGAAGTTTTCTTTATTAATTGTTATATTCATGAACTATTTTACCCACTGAGCGTGTAGCTCACCCCGTTGTTATCCAATTTTTCACAGGAGATTAGAGTGGATTGGGTGCAGGTTTTTAGGCCTACATTTTTGTACCCTTTGTATTATTCATTGGGGATTTTGGGAAGATGTTCCCTTAACTATTTTATGTACAAATATATTCTGAAATTAATGAAATTAGACTTGTACTTAATCGTGTTTTCGCGCACTCGGTTATTATTATAATGCATTCACGCCTCGTCCGTGAGTGTCCCGCCGGTTTAGGCGCGTCCGGGCAAGGTGTGACATTCAAGGCATAAGGTATTGTCATCTACCTTAGCCTTGAATCATACACCGAACTTCTAGATTACTTCAAGCTCCAAAATAATAACGCAAAAATAAAAGAGAAATAAAACTCAGAGAGGATGGGCTCCATTCTCTTGAAATTTAACCCTATTTATAGATGTGCCCACCTCTTGATTTCTAAAAACAAAAATAAATCCACCACCTATTATTCTCTAAAAATATCCTCTAAAAATGGTCATTTTCTAAATTACATAAATATTTTCTTTTTCAATCAAGAAAATAAGAAGAAGATTGTGCCCATATGTGGAGAAAATTCCTTTTTCTTCTTTTTGACATGTGTGACATTTTTTTTCTACCATAAATGGTTGATATGAGCTCAATTAGATCTTCACCAAAGATTGCAATCATGTGGGCCCCATATTTCAAAATCTTTAAGTTGATTAGAATCCAATCAAACGGACTCGGATTGATCATTTAAGCCTTGTTGAATTTAACGCCTCAGCTTCTCCACATCTAGTCCATGTAGATATGTGGTGTTGATCTTCCTGAAATATGCAATCTCATCCTTTGATCCTGAAAATATCTAAAAAATACTTGAAGACCAAGTGAGACACCAACATATCCAAAAATAAATAAAAGCTCAATGACCTTATTAAAAGAAAATTAAAATAAAAAATAAAAAATGCATTATTAATGTAGCCTAAAAATGACCTAAAAATCTAAAATGTGATGTAAAGATATTTTTATTATTTTTTCTATTTTTTATTCTTTTATTTTATTTTCTAGCCTAAAAGCACTAAAAATATGGGTAAAAATATGCAAAATTGTGACTTCATCAAACATGCATTAAATTTACCAACTTTGCATGGTTTTATCGTTTTACGTGTACTATTTTTAATGTTTCAATCATATGCTTAGTCGATTGATTAACACGTATTTAACTTGTTAATTATACTTTAAAATTGTCAAAAATTGTTTTTAAAGTTAATCTATGTATTTGACAATGTCTTAAACTCATTATGTAAAAAATCGTGTTTCTTTCCCTTCGCAGTGAAGGAACACGTTTCTCTCTTAAGGAACGCGTTCCTGAGCATTTTCCCGAGACTTGGTATTTTTTTTATCAAAGTTTAATGAACGCGCTCCTTATAAGAGGAGCTCCTTATAAGAGGAACGCGTTCTTGTGGTTTTTTCTGAGAGTCAAAGTTTTCTGATCAGGGAAAAAGGAACGCGCTCCTTCAAGTAGAAACGTGCTTCTGTCGCCAAGGGCAAAATAAGAAAGTTTATAGAGTGAGTGGTTCTTGATGAAGGAACCCGTTCCTATGCCCAATGAACATATTAAGGAACGTGCTCATTAAGTAAGAAAGGCCCACCTTAATTCGAGGGAAATCTGATATTTTTTGTAAAAATTCGCTAAATTAGAAAAGTTTTGAGATTTTTTGCATATATGCTTAAATATTTAGATTTATTGTAGTATAAGTTAAAAACTACTATAAATAGACACTTTTAATACATAAAATTACAAATAAATGACTTAACAAAATCAATCTTGTTAAGTGGGTTGATGAATTTAAAATGGTAGCTTTTGGTCTTAATTCCTTTTCTTTGTTTTAATATTTAATTTTGTGATGACTTGCTTATCGACCATATATTTTGCTAGTTTTAATTCCATCATGCTTACTTTATTAGTTTATTATTTAAATATATTATTTTTTTAATCTTGTTTTATAAGAGTTAACTAAAAGAAGATGACTTTGGGAACTCTTTTAATTTATTTTTAAGTTTTTATCTTGTTTCAACTTTATTTATTTATTTGCTTATTTTCTTCTCTTTTTGGTAAAGCATATCCCATAAATTACGTAATTTGTTAGCTTGTTAAATTATTTTTTATAATTTATATTGTTATGTTGGTTGATGAAGTTGAAAATAATACATATTACATAATTATTGGTATTTCTTTGTTTTCTATTGATGAAATAACATTTTTTCACTTCTTTGTCGAATTTCATCAAATTTTTTCTAATTTTTTTCATTTTTTAATTGATAAATAGAAATTGTATCGAAGTTTAATTTTGTCAAATTTTTTGAATTTTATCGAATTATTTTGGCAAATTTTTGTATTTTTTATTTTACATCCACTTCGCACTTCGAAGGTAAAAAAAAGGAAAAAAATTCGTGGAAGTTCGTTGAATTTTGGAGAATTTTTAAACCATGATTATGGCATAGAAGATTTGCACATGTTAGTATGTATAATATATCCAGGCTTGTTAGACATGAACTTGCAAAGGGCATTCCTAAAGGAGTGTACTTAAAAGATAAGGTTTGTGAACCTTGAGTGTTCTTTCTTTCTCGTAAGCACGAAAGTGTTATGTGTTTGTTATTGTTGATGACTATTCTCACTTTGCTTGGGTGTTCTTTCGTTCTCATAAGCATGAAGTATGTGATATTTTTGTAAAATATTTTGATAGGGTAGAAAATGAGAAAGGTTACAAAATCACTATAATTAGAAGTGATAGGAGAATTTGTGAACAAAAATTTAGACCAAAACGGAGTAGTAGAGAGAAAGAATAGGACTCTACAATAGATGTGTAGAACAATGCTTTGTGAATATAATATTGCTACAGACTTTTGGACAAAGGCTATTAACACCGCATGCTATATAATGAATAGAACTTTAATTAGAAAAAACATAAAAAAGACTCCATATGAATTATGAAAAGGCTGCCCAACATTAAACACTTTAAGGTCTTTGGATGTAAGTGTTACGTCTTAAATGCAAGGATAATTTGGATAAATTTGATCCAAAATCAGACATAGGCATTTTCCTAGGATACTCTTCCCATAGCAAACCTTATAGAGTTTTTAATAAGACATCTAGAGTAGTAGAAGAGTCAATCCATGTGAATTTTGATGAATATGACTCTAAAGAGAATTCATGAAAATCTGGAAAATCTAGATTTGAATGATGATGATGAAACTCCTATGAATTCCATGGACATTGAAGAAAATGATCAAAATACACAAGTCCCTAAGAATTCTAGACTCTTAATAGATCATCCCAAAGAAGAAACTTTGGAAGACATATCCAAGGGAGTGTCTACTAGAGCTGCACTTAACAAGGATCAAGGGCATGTAGCCTTTGTATCACAAATAGAACCTACTAAGGTTGAATATGCTCTAAATGATGAGAATTGGATTCTTGTCAAGCAAGAAGAACTAGGACACTTTTCTAGAAACAATGTATGAGAATTAGTGCCTAGACCTTCTCATGAATCCATCATTGGTACTAAATGGGTGTTTTGAAACAAAAAGGATAATAAAGGAATTATAGTGAGAAATAAGGCTAGATTAGTGGGTCAAGGGTATAATTAAGATGAAGGAATAGATTATGAGGAAGCCTTTGCACTAGTAGCAAGATTAGAGACAATTAGAATGTTATTGGCCTATGCTTGCTATAAAGATTTTCTACTATACCAAATGGACGTGAAAAGGGCATTTTCGAACGAGTACATAAATGAAGAAGTATATGTGGAACAACCTCCAGGTTTGGAGGATTTTCAAAACCTGGACTATGTGTTTAAGCTTCATAAGGCTTTACCTGGTTTAAGACAAGCTCCTAGAGCTTGGTATGATAGGCTAAACACATTTCTTCTAGAACATGAGTTTCACAAAGGAAAAATAAATCCAACCTTGTTCATTTAGCACAAAGATGATGATATGTTGCTTGTACAGATATATGTTGACGACATTATCTTTGGTGCCTCAAATCATCTCTGCAAAGAATTTTCAAAATTAATGTAAGATGAATTTGAGATGAGCATTGATGAGTTAGTTATTTAGACATGTTTAGAGTGTGTTTTAGATGAGTTTTAGGATGTTTTATTCGTTATTTATGTTAGTTTATGCTAGTTTTGATATATTTGTTAGTTTAGGCATATTTTGGTATTTTATGTTTAATTTCGGTTTTTATTTTCATAAGTTGGTTTATTTGAATCAATAAGTGTGTTAACAATTAGTTTTGATTTTGTTTTGTAGGTATTTTGATGAGTGGAAAGTTCATTTGGATGATAGAAACATGTATAAGATGTTGGAAGGAAGGTATAAGGTCAAAACAAGTCAAGAATCCATGAAAAAATGGCTAAAAGTCCACAAAAAAAAGCAGAAAAAACAATGAGTGGGTGCCACAACGCCCATGGTGGGCGTCGCGGCACTGGGGAGCGGACAGAAAATAAAAATTGCACGATTTTGAAGATTTCACCATATCTTGGGCTATACATCTCCGAATTGGATGCCCTTTTTTTTACTTCTTAACATCAAGGACTACAAGGAGAGGGGGTTTTGAAGGAAAAAAAAAAAGGAGTTGACGACTAGGGTTGAAGGAAGGAAAAGAAGATCAAGTTCAAAGAGAAGGAGATTCTTCATCATCAATTTCTCTCTTCCTCTAGTTTGTTTCCATTATCTAGATTGATGTTCATACCATTATTTCTTCTTTTGATGTCTTTAGTTATGAACTAAATTCTCTCTCTAGAGGTGTAGGTTGATCCAAACTTAAACTATGTCATGGTTTTAATGTTTTGATTATTTCATTAATGAAGTTTACTAGTTTATTTGTAATTTTTTGGGTTTAATGCTTTTAATCTCATGATCACGGATTGAACGATTCTAGACTTGGAGGGCGACACTTGAGAGAGGGATTTCCAGGTTGGAACAAGAGAATTATAACTTAAGTTAGTCATAGAATCGAGAGATTTATGATGTATTTCAAAGTCCTAGAAGAAAACCATAGATCTTAAGGAGTTGCTAGGTTGTTGGGTTTTATCGAGAGATCGAACTCACTTCTCTAATGATATGTTCTAATTCGACACTCGAGATAGGGCATTAAATACATTGGGGTTTTCGACTTATGAACTAGGAAACTAAGTTAATGATAATCACATGTATAGGCATAGTTGAGAGCGAGGAGAGATCGAACCTCTAGACCCTTCTCGTATTGATTTTTCCAAATTTTCATTCATTTGCCATTCTACTTTTCAGTAACTAGCAAACTCAAAATGCCAGATATCAAAATGAGATGCTACAAGACATCTCAAGGTCTCAGCAAAATCTTACTCTCCAGGTCCTGTTGCAAAATAATCTTCATTCACAGCTTTTTTCTGCTATCACTACTCGAATTGATCAGTTGAATTATGAGATGCAGCAACTCACCTCTCCAATCATAGATATTTCTCAGATCTCTCTATACCTGGATCCTCGAGTAAGAGGGAAGAATTCTCTTGAGGCTCAATTAAGACAAATCTCTCAAACACTGCTACCAGTCCCTACGGCACCCCTATATTCTGAGTTGTTAACTCCATATCAGCCCAATATTGTGCCCCAACCACTTTTTACAGGGACTAGCCTGTTGCTTTCATTGTTTCCTCCATCTTATGTTGCCAAGATGAAGGTTGATCAGGAAGAACGTTCGATGTAAAAATCTTTTTCAAGGTCGCCTCTTAGACCTCCTGTTCGATATTTAGCACGACCTGACAAAGGCAAACAAGTCATTTTTCTTGCTGACGAACCTGAAATTGACATTCAAGCATCTTCAACTACCAGCACCTTCCAGACTTATATGAAAATCCAATTTGTAGACTACTAAGATTACTTGCAAAGGAAGACCAACGATTCCAACTGACTATCAATATGACCAGCCTGTATCTCACAAATGAAGACGATCTTACGGGCGACACCCCAACAAATCTTTTCCCTCTGACCACACTTCTCATACATCTTCTACTTCTCCCAGCTCCGAACCCATGGTCTTGGTTAATGAGGTAGATGAAGAAGAAGATTTTGCTCCTGAAGAAACTATGGATGATCCTCCCCATGAATCTATCAACATCAAGCCAAAAAATAAATCTAATGGAGGAAATTTTACTACGTTTAATCTTGACAAATTTCCTTTCTCCAATTGGCCAATATTTTTTCATGATATGTTTGTCTTGGGCTCAGTCTGAACTCTTAAAACTTGACTCAACCGAAGAAATGGTCATCCAAAGGTTAGTCACTAGACTCTTTGGAAGTCTCTGAGACTGGTGGGTCGCTCTTCAGGAATATCGACAACTTATGATGCTTCGACTTTCTGTTGAATAGCTTATCTCTGTTATTTATACGACTTTTCTCGGTGAAGCCAGGAATGACGTCATGGTAGCTCGAGATAAGTTTCTTAAAATGAAGTGTTGCTCCTATGCACAAAAAGATTTGGAGACTCGTTATACAAAAATTTCACGATTATTTTATCTCATTCGACATCACTGGATTGGATTTGTTCTTGACAAACTAAGGCTCGATTATTATATGTTTCAAGTTATTGTTAATGGTAGCCATATAAGCGAGGACTAGACAAGGTTTTACAAATTCCTTCTGAAGTTTACCACTCATAATCAATGGATGCAAGAGTTCTCCCAATGGAGACAAAGATATTTAACAGTTATATTATTTGCACCCATTACTACTCATGCAGGGACAAGTTATCCCCCTCCTGATGATGAGGATGACCCAGCCTCCGGGACTGAACGAGTATTCTTTTACAAAGTTCTCAGATCTTCATTCAGTTACTTACGATACCGACCAACTTATCTCGAAATTCGACAAAATTTTTGGCAAAACATTCCACTTGATTTTCTTCCTCCATCATTCCCATGGTGTCCCATCGTCCCAAAATTACAAGAGTTCCAGCATGGTCTCTGTACTTGGAACCTTCGGGCAGAAATCTTCACTCCTCCAATGGATTATTCATTTCTACTTGGGCGTGCAGGACAAGATCAAGCTCACAATCCTCTTTACGCAGAACTCACACAGCTCCTACAGGACTTTGTTGCACACAATCCAAGGTAACTCGAACAACTCTATCATCTTGATCCAGTGGATCTCTGGGATGATTTTGACCACCTACAGTCCTCCTCCTCTGATCAAGACTGAAAGCCAGTTGTCCTAGACACAAGTTGCAAAAGCAGATTCTCCTTGTCTACAAAATCACAGAAAAGTAGATTCCTCTTATCCATAAAAAAGACCTCCAGGTTAGATCTCCAGCTTATCTTGTACGAAAAAATGGATTCCTCCTGTCAGCACTACGGAAGGAGATTCGCGCATGCCTTCAACCGACTTCAGCCATCTTCAAATCTGTCTATTTCGAGCTCTCTCTATAAATAGCCTCAGTTTCCATCTTAAGAAGGCATAACTGGGGAGAGAAATAAGAATCAGTTATCTACTTGTCCCATCCTTCTTGTCCATTTGCAACTATTTAAAGTGTGTTTTCCAGCTTTGTAATGTTGTCTCGTTTAGGTGTCCTTCCTATTTGGGCTATTGTCTTAATCATTGTGTTCTTTCTTCTATTAGTTATTCTATGTTGTTGTTGTTGTATTATTGTTATATGAGATGATTCTGACTGTTCAGATTCTTGAATATTAGTGTAATTTGCTTAAACAGTATCATTGCTAAGTAGCAAAGCAAACCCAACTCCTGATATCTCAACTGAGACATTATGATCCAAGTCTGCCAACTATCTGTGTATTGGAAAGAAAACTCAGAAGTCACAACCAAGCACTTAGTGTGTTATTTGGTTACAGTCAGTACACCGACTATCCTGCGAGTAAAATACACGTACATTAATATATATATATATATATATATTGATATATTATCTCAATTAGATAATACATCATGTAATATTATATGTATATATCTTTTATATAATATTATATGTAATAATATATATATATATATATATATATATATATATATATATATATATGTATATTTCATATATAAAATCATATATCTTATATTATCTTTATATCTTGTATATATCTTATATATTATAATATTGACATTATAATATACATATATCTTGTATCACATGATTAACATTGTAATATTAACATTATATATATGTATCTTTTATAATATTAACATTATGTTCATATGTGAATGTTAATATTATATATATTAATAACACTATAATAATGATTTAAAAGTATGACATCCTACCCTGTCATGTAGTTATTGTTGGAGAAAATGTGAGAGATTTTGGAGTGACAAAAGGGGTGAGCTTAAAGCCCAGTAATTGGATATCGCCTATCCACCATCATATATTTATCAATACAATTAAATGGCAATGCAATTTAAATAACAACATGATAACATGATTTCAGTAAACAACATACATTGAGACATAATGGCATATAATTAAAATAATCATGTTCATCTATCAATATGCTTGCATTTTGAAAACCATTCACTCAATACAGACTCGTACACGATAGTCGAGTGAGAGCCAAGTCATCGCCCCTACATGTGCACTCAAGTCTACAATAAGTGAATTAAACTAGGTAGTCCATCCTTGTGGTTAACCTCACCTTGGGAACTTCCAATAGTTCAACCCCCGTGTGAACTACATATTTGATCCCATGAGAAATCTTCCGGTAGTTCAACTCTGTGGACCACCTCCACACTTGAACTACATACTCATTCTCACACCCTAACCATGAGAATACACCATCTATCAAAACCCATGCATTTTCATGATATTAAATATAAGCATGACATTTTCAAACAATAAACATTCATACATGCAAACAATATCATAACATGCTTCATGATGCCAAAAATAGTATTTCTAGCTATGATGATACACATATGATGGGGGAACGAAATTCTACTCACAGTGGTTTCGTTTCCAAATCTAAGCCTCGACCACATTACACTAGGAATCTCGATTCACATTGGTTCTTCACCTCCTATCATACATAAAACTATTCTTAGTCCATTATGTCCATCTTACACAGTCAAACACAACTTCATTTAATATTTCCATATTACCGATCTATGTTCACTTTTCACTTGTCTAGAACCTTCAACCTTCCTTTAAGGTTCTCATGGTGATTCATTAATGTTTAAGTGTTTTCCATACACAAGAATCACCCCTACTAGTTTAAGACTATTATAATCATTCTAGATCAATAAAATCATACATAACCCTTTAAGCCTTGTCAATGATTCTCATACCCATTTGTAGAGACAAAAGGGCATTTAGGTTTCATTCATGGTTTCCCATACATCTCACTTGGGTTTTAAGTGTTTTTGCACACCCAAGATCATTCATAGTTCATTGCCCTCCACTTAATCGTCGTATTTCAAGGGTTTTGTGTAATACCCTTTCTTTCACAAAAAAAAAAAAAAAAATTTACTATTTGACAGAACGTTCAGGTGCACGCCCGAACGTTCAGGCGCACGCCCGAACGTTCAGGCGCAGGCCAGAACGTTCAGGCGCTTGACAGAACGTTCAGGCGCATGCCAGAACGTTCAGGCGCATGACAGAACGTTCAGGCGCATGACAGAACGTTTACAGGCGCAATGCATGCCCAAACGTTCAGGCGCATGCCAGAACGTTCAGGCGCAATGCATGCCCAAACGTTCAGGCGCATGCCAGAACGTTCAGGCGCAAGGAATGCCAGAACGTTCAGGCATGCCAGAATGTTCAGGCGCATGCCAGAACGTTCAGGCGCATGCCAGAACGTACAGGCGCATGCCAGAACGTTCAGGCGCATGCTAGAACGTACAGGCGCATGCCCGAACGTTCAGGCGCAAAAATCTCTATATAAGAAACCTCCTCATTTCTCATTCCTCACACCAAATCACCTTCTCTTGTGAATTTCTTTTCCTTTCCACGCATTCTAAGTTTTTGAGACTCTCTGTCCGAGACTCTCGGTGCGGTGCAACAAAGTTCTATCCGGAGGAAAGCGCCAGATCTGAAAGAAGAAGTTTTATCTGAAGGTGGGGAACGAAACATAGGTTTGCGTGTTTCATAACTTTTATTAAAGTTTACGTTCAATTATTATTATGTCTACTATTCATTTACACTGCATTATGTCATATACTGTTTATACTGCCGCACATATACCTGTATATTTGGAATTCATGTATTGCACTGTTATAATGCCGGATTTGTGGTCAATCTGACGCAACTAGACTCGGTCTTGTCCTCAGTAACTTTAAATAGTGAACGGGAGGCAGCGGGCTGCTCTAGGGGATTGGTATTTAAGCAGACCTTGTGTCTCACCTCTCAACTGGGGACTGATCTAGTTGGTCTTATTGAAAGCTATCAGCTTATACAGTAATACTGAATGTCCTAATCTTGCACGTCGTGATACCGACCCTAATAAGGATCACCAGACGTGCCAAAGTCAGTCTAAATGTCAAGAAAAACTAGACCAGTTCATGCATTGGCATCATACATATCACCACCTAGGGACGTATATGGTTTATGACTCATAGAATAGTTAGGAGCATTGCTCACTATTCATTATATTAATTGTTATACTCATGCACTATTTACCCACTGAGCGCGTTAAGCTCACTCCATTATTATCCAATCTTTCACAGGAAATTAGAGTGGATTGGGTGCAGGTTATGGGGCCCACATTTTGTACCCTTTGTATGATTCATTGGGAATTTTGGGAGTATGTTCCCTTGACCATTTTATGTACAAAAGTATTCTGAATTAAATGAAATCAGATTTGTACTGTGTATACTGTATTTTCGCTGCGCACTCTGTTGTTACCATTGTAATTGTTCGAAATGCACGCCCCGTCCATGAGTGTACCGCCGGTTTAGGCTCGTCCGGGCGGGGTGTGACATTTAATGGTATCAGAGCGTATGGTCCACAGCCCGCCCAAGTCCACCAAATTAGGGGAAGAAAAATTTTATTAGATATATATATCTTTAGAACTATATATACATATGTCAATTATATAAATAAATAAATAAATTTCGAAAAAAATTTAGTTTTCGAAAAAAAAAAAAATTCGAAAATAAATTTATTTTCCAAAAAAAAAAAAAAAAAATTGAAAAACAATTTATTAGATATATCTAAAACTATATATATATAAATTATATATATATAAATTATATATATAGTTAAGATTTGGATTAAAAACAACTATATACGATTTTTATATAGTTTAATTTCAAATATATATATATATATATAGTTGATTTATGGGAACTATAGTTATCATTAAATATGTCTATACATTCATATGTGAATACGACATATATACATCAAATCACTAATGAAGAAACTTTCATGATGGCATAACCATCAAAAGAAAACTCGAAAATAATGTCTAGCAAACAAGGCATAAAACTTAAAAATGTTAGGAATATATTTTGTGTTTTTTACACAAATTTATTTTCCTTTCAGCAAAAGAATGGTCTCAAGGGAAGGACCAACTTCCACTAGCAGGGAACCAATTCCCACTAAACTCAAGGAATTGTCCAAAAGTGAGGTTATGACTATGAGGAGCATCGACAATAGCGATCTCCGCCTCCGCCCAATCCTTCACGACAAACTCGCAACTTTGGATTGGTTAAATATAACCAAAGTCGAGGGACAAGTCTCTTACAACTTGGTCAGATCCTTCTACAAAGCCATGAATTACGTAGGACTTCCAGAAGAGGGAAACAGCCCTGTATTGGAGACAACAGTTATGGGGATAAAAATTTCTATCAACGTCGACCTTATTGCTCGACTTTTGGAGATTTCGATTGAGGAGAGGATTATTGATCCACATGAACCCCAAACAGTTGCAGAGATCGCAAAATCTAATGAACAATTGTTCAATTCCCTCGCCAAAGAGCCATACACTCCATCAACATACACCAACCTCCCAAACAATCATCTTAAGCCATCTCTTGCCGGCCTCGGAAAGATTGTATATGGCAACATCTTGCCAGAAAGGGGGACTAGAGGCACTATGTCAAGGGCTCAACTTCTTATGTTATACTGCATAGAGAAGAAAATTACGGTCTCCCTACCTCACATTATTATCCAACAAATGTTGCGGGTGATACAAAACCCTTTAAGAAAAGAATTCCTCGGCTATGGAGTCTTGATTATGAGGATACTATACGAGGAAAACGTCGCCACTTTCGATGGAACGTTAAAGCTCATCACTGAACCAGTTACCGCATCCTCTATCTTCAAGACATATGGCACAAGTGGAGGGGTAACTAACGAAGAGGTATTTGGCACGACAATAAGAAATGCCGAAAGAATGAGAGACAAGCATGGGCGTTGCCTTCGCAAAAGTCGAAGCAAGATGCCGGTCCAAGAAGGGCCAAATAATGATTCAAATTCAAATCCTACATCAGACCCAGCCCCGAATAGTGATCCAACTGATCGACCATTCACTGACGAAGAGTTATATGCCACACTAAATCAACCTACACAAAGTCATGATAGACAAGGTACGCAAGCACATCCACCAACGTGGAACGTGCCCACTCCAGGCACCACTTCGTACCAAAGATTTTCAACTCCTACGGTATAGTATCCGCCAGTTCCACAAGTTGCTGTGAACCAACAACAACAATATTGGGCGTCACCAAATCTTGACGGACAAAACATCCCGATAAGCCCATTGTTTCAAACTTTTTCACCACAAACACATCCAAATATCTATGGGGTTCCAGTTAGGGGATCCCCGCACAATCAAAACAACTACCTTCCACCTATGAACCAATACTTTCCCCCAATGTCTATGGCCTACCCTTCTCCTACGAGACAAACGACCCATCAACCACCAATGGGACAACCGACTAACCTACTTGAACGGTTAGATGAAATGGCATCCAATATTGCTACACTGAGAGAGAGCCACAATAATATATTAACCCGGTTGCAAAACTCCGACGTAGAGCGTGCACACTCTCAACCTTCCGTTAGTAGTCGTTCTGTACGTAGCAGTCGATCTCGAAGGAGCGGTAGTAGACAAGAAAGTCACAATTAATTACTGGCATTGTAAACTTTTCTTTGATATATATGAATGAAATTATTTTGTTTAAAAACTATCTTTGGTGGGCTGACTTACAACCATTTTTTCTTTTGTATCACTAACTTTGGAGTGGTAAGGGACACAACAAAATTGAAGGATACTAAATAAAATGTGGAAGTAAGAAAACCCATGACCTTGTGTGAAAAGAAACATTTGGAGAAAGTTGCATTACTAATCTTATCACTAAGTTTACACGGTATGGGACGTGTAACTTTGGACGATACTATTAGTGAACTTCTATTCAGCCAATGTTTTTAGAGACCGTGTTCATACAACTTAACTTGGTTGACACCCTTATTACTAAATTCATGTGGTATGGGACACATGAACTTGGATAATAATCGAAAAGACTAAGAGTAAGCGTCTGAATGCATAAGATTGCGATAGAACGTTAGCTCAGGCTATTTATCGAGGCAAATCTTAGAATTCTTATGACTCGTATGGATTTTCAATGAAATATATGTATGTTCACAAAAACCAGAACCAAATCATTTTAAATACTTGCAAAGTTTTCTACTTATTATATAAACATTCTAACCTTGTTTGTTTTTACACCATGGCCACACATACGAGATATATAAGATTCTTTGATTCCTTAACAACAACTTTACACTCTACTTAGAAAAATAGGTGATTTTAATATTACAGTATTCTCGAAATTGTTGCTGAGCATACTATAACATTATACTTGCCTACAGTTTCTTAATCTTGGTTTTATTTTCTCCTTGCCAGTGAGAAAATGCAAACAAGAAAGAGAGGAAGGCCACGTACTGTTCGTCCCACAGTTGAGGCACCTCCTGAGATTCAGGAACCTCCGCCTCCGACAACAGCACAGGCCACACCCGACACTGCCACTCCATCTGGGCAGGCAATCCCACCCTCACCCGCACCCTTTGCCATGCCTTCAAGCATTGAAACCTTCTTCGCTGAATTTATTGAGGCGATGAAGGCCACTATTTAAACTGCCGTTCGGGAGACTACAGCCAGTCAGGTTGCAATGGTTCAAGCACCTGTAAAATTTGGGTCAGAAGCTCAAACTGATCAGATTACTAAATACAAGCGGCTACAACCTCTTACTTTCGATGGCACCATTGATCCTGATGAGGTGCAAAAGTGGCTGGATTAGTCAAAGAAGGCTATTGATGCAATGGGAGTCGATGAGACTCGTAAAATTCCACTAGCGACCTAGCAACTTGTTGGTGGAGCAAACAAATGGTGGATCACAGTGAAAGAAGACCCACGGGTCAACATAGCCGATATGACTTGGCAACAGTTCGAGTCAATGTTTATTGATGAGTATTTTCCCAACGCCGTGACAAAGCAGAAGCGACAGGACTTCGCAAAGTTATACCAAGGCACCATGACCGTCAGAGAATATGCTGGAAAATTCAAAGAATTATCCGTCTACTCTCTCTCCACCATCTCAACGGAGCGAGATAAGACTGAGAAATTTTATAATGGCCTTCGCCATGACATTCGGCAAGCCTTATCAATCTTGGATCTCAAGATTTACAAAGAGGTTGTTGACAAAGCCATGAGCTTTGAACAAGAGAAGCTCTTACAGGAACAGCGAATGAATATGGGCAAACGGCCTGCAACGTTTTCCCAACAAGTCATGCAACAGGGCAACAAGAAAAAGCCCTACTACAATCACAACCCAGCCCTCCCAGCCCCGGTTTCGAAGAATGAGACCACAACACCTGCCGCTGAACCTTCTAACCCTAACCATCAGGGTTTCCGAAATCATGGCCGCGAAGGTCGTTATGGAAGAGGTGGTCGTCGAAACGGCAATGGCAGAGGTGGTGGTCGACACCACATTCAGCATGGCCAGCAGAACAATCAGCATGGCCAACAGAACCATCCGCAGTATCATCCGACATGTTTCAACTGCGGCCAGAAGGGCCAAGTAAAACATCTTTGTTCGCACCTTCAGCAACCTATTCCAGCTATTCCGGTCCAACAAGCACCACCTGCTGCTAATGCCCAACCCAGGCAGAACCAGCAGAACCAGGGTCAACGAAATCAGGGTCGAGCATTCACCATCGCTCAACATCCCCTACCAGACAACAATGTCGTCGAAGGTACCTTTCCTTTGTTCAATACAATGGTGCATGTTTTGTTTGATTCAGGTGCTACGCATTCTTTTATATCATCAGCATTGGTAAGACATTTAGGCCTGCATCCTGAACCCACAAACATCACACTCCATGTCACATCACCGTTCGGATCTGGTACTGACGTCAACTTGCAGTGTTCTCGATGTGAGCTTCGAATGTCAGAACATATCATATATGCCGATCTGTTTGTGATGGATTTTGACGACTTCGACATCATCCTTGGCATGGATGCAAAGATCGAATGTATGAAGAAGCAAGTTCACTTAACCTTGCCTACAGGCGAGTTGGTCAACCTTCAGGGAACGAGGCAATGGATACACAAATCAACCGTTGCCCTTCTCAAGGCACAACTTCGAGCTCTATCCCTTGGCAATGAAACCAACTCACCAACACTATACCCTCTCGAAGTACATGATGTCCCAGTCATATCTGAATTCCCAACGGTTTTTCTTAATGACCTACCTGGCCTACCTCCAGTTAGGGAATTCGATTTTGAGATCAACCTCATACCTGGGACAGGGCCTATCTCAATTCCACCATACAGAATGTCAAATGTCGAACTGGTCGAATTAGACAAACAACTTAAGGAATTAGAGAGTAATGGCTTCATCCGAAAGAGTTCATCACCCTGGGGCGCTCCAGTTCTATTTGTTCGCAAAAAGGATGGTTCGTCACGACTTTGCATCGATTATCGCAAGTTGAATAACGTCACCATCAAGAACAGATATCCATTACCCAGGATCGATGACTTGTTCGACCAACTTAGAGATGCCAAATTTTTCTCTAAGATTGATTTACGTTCCAGTTATCACCAACTCCGGATCCGAGAGTCGGACATCACCAAGACGACGTTCCGAACTCGGTACGGTCATTACGAGTTCTTAGTTATGCCGTTCGGTCTAACAAATGCACCTGCTGCATTCATAGATTTGATGAATCGCATCTTCAAGTTATACTTAGACCGATTTGTGGTGGTTTTTGTGGACGACATCTTGATATATTCCTCAACCGAGAAAGACCATAAAATACATTTGAAGATCGTCCTCCAGACCTTGAGAAGCCACCAACTGTATGCAAAGTTGAATAAGTGCGAATTTTGGGCCAAGAGAGTTCAATTCCTAGGCCATGTGGTTTCAGGCAATGGCATTGAGGTAGATCCTTCTAAGGTTGAAGCAGTTTTAAACTGGAAACAGCCTACCACTGTTACTCAGATTAGGAGTTTTCTTGGGTTGGCTGGCTATTACAGACGCTTCATCAAGGACTTCTCAAAGATTGTTGAACCTATGACCAAGCTCACTCGAAAAGACGTGCGATTTCTCTGGAATCCCGCCTGTGAAGCATCATTTCAGGAATTGAAGAAACGTCTCACGACAGCACCTGTACTTATCACTCTAAGAAATGCAATTAGATTTTCATTATACACCGACGCCTCTCTCCAAGGCTTAGGTGTCGTGCTAATGCAAGAAGGCCAAGTGGTTGCATATGCATCCAGACAACTAAAGATTCATGAGGGTAATTACCCAACGCATGACTTGGAACTTGCAGCTATCGTATTTGCACTAAAGTTATGGCGTCATTACCTATACGGCGAACGGTTTGAGGTCTTCTCGGATCACAAGAGTCTTAAGTACATATACACTCAGAGAGACCTTAACCTCCGCCAAAAACGATGGTTGGAATTCTTGAACGATTATGACTTTCAACTCCAGTACCATCCCGGAAAGGCTAATGTTGTGGCCGATGCCCTGAGTAGAAAATCTTATGTTGCTTGCACTCTTAACTACGAAATGGGGAAGTTGGCTACAGCGTTGGAGAACTTTAACCTACAGCTGAACGTCGAGGACCAAGACCACGACTCTCACAATTATCAGTCAACTCTGAGCTCGTTCGAAAGATTTCAGCCGCTCAAGCCAATGACCCTATGTTAATGGAGAAACGAGACCTTCTACTCAGCGGCCAGGACCTTCCTCATTGGTCGGTCTCTAGAGACGGCACCGTTTGCTATAAAAAACGTCTCTGCCTACCGAACGATCCTGAGGTTCGTAAAGACGTGCTTACTGAGATGCATTGTTCGAGGTACGCTATGCATCCTGGGGGTGACAAGATGTACAAGGATGTCAAGCGACAATTCTGGTTTTCTGGAATGAAGAAGGAAATTGCAGACTTCGTTGCTTGATGTCTCGTTTGCCAGCAAGTCAAGGCAGAACGAAGACTTCCCTTTGGACTTCTCCAGCCGTTACCTATTGGAGAATGGAAATGGGAGAACATCGCAATGGATTTTGTCACAGCCTTACCTCGAAACAATAAAGGGCAAGATGATATCTGCGTAATCATTGACAGACTTACAAAGTCTGTACACTTCTTGCCAATAAAGTTCTCGAATAATCCCGCCAAACTTGCAAAACTCTATGAAAGAGAGATCGTACGCCTTCATGGCATACCACTCACGATCGTCTCTGATCGAGACCCTCGATTCACATCCAAGTTTTGGAAAAGCTTCCAGAATAGAATGGGTTCTAAGATCACTATGAGCACGACCTTCCACCCTCAGACTGATGGGCAGTCAGAGCGGCTTATCCAAATCTTAGAAGACATGTTACGATGTTGCATTTTGGACTTTAATGACGGATGGGCAAAGTATTTGCATCTAGCTGAGTTTGCATACAACAATAGCTACCAAACTAGTATCTGCATGACACCATACGAGGCTCTCTATGGTCGGCCTTGCAGATCTCCGGTATGCTGGTTAGATATGGCAAATCGACCGTAGTTAGGCCCAGAACTAGTTCAAAAGACTTCTGAGAAGATCACACTAGTAAAGGAACGACTTCGTGTTGCACAAAGTCGACAGAAGAGCTATGCTGACAAGCGGAGACAACCTCTAGAATTTGCTAAGGGGGACTTTGTTTTTCTGAAAGTCCAGCCCACACGAGGTGTCAAACGCTTTGGCATCAAAGGCAAACTCTCCCCGCGATGTATCGGTCCATTTCAGATCATTGAACGTATTGGCAAACTTGCTTATCGTCTGTCCCTTCCATCGTCCATGCCTAAGGTTCATGACGTTTTTCACGTATCTATGTTTCGCAAGTATCGTCCTGATCCTTCGCATATCATCCCTTTAGTCGAGGTTCGGGTTGAGGAAGGAAATACGTATCAGGAGAAAGCAATCCAGATTTTAAATCGAAAAACTCAAGAACTACGACGACGTAGCATACCACTTGTGAAAGTGCTCTGGGATCACCACGGCGTAGAGGAAGCAACATGGGATCTAGAAGCAACAATTAAACAGAAATACCCTGAATTGTTTTCTAGTACCAACTGATGATGTGATACATTGTATTATTTTCACTTATCAATCACAAGATGAAACATTGTTTACACCTATCTTGATCCATTGTTTCACTTCAATAACTACGCAGATGTCTGAAAATAATATCAATGGATATAGTGATGCACACATACAGTGGCCTCCTTATCCACCTGTGGCTACTTCTCAAGCCGATAACCCTCATCACTACTTGACTTGATTTCGAGGGCGAAATTCCTTTTAGGGGGGTAGAGTGTACTACCCTGTATTTCACAAAAAAAAAAAAAAATTTATTTAAGCAACGCCCGAACGTTCAGGCGCATGCCAGAACGTTCAGGCGCATGCCAGAACGTTCAGGCGCATGACAGAACGTTCAGGCGCATACCAGAACGTTCAGGCGCAATGCATGCCCAAACGTTCAGGCGCATGCCAGAACGTTCAGACGCATAACAGAATGTTCAGGCGCAATGCATGCCCAAACGTTCAGGCGCATGTCAGAACGTTCAGGCGCATGTCAGAACGTACAGGCTCATGCCAGAACGTTCAGGCACATGCCAGAACGTACAGGCGCATGCCCGAACGTTCAGGCGCAAAAATCTCTATATAAGAAACCTCCTCATTTCTCATTCCTCACACCAAATCACCTTCTCTTGTGAATTTCTTCTCCTTTCCACGCATTCTAAGTTTTTGAGACTCTCTGTCCGAGACTCTCGGTGCGGTGTAACAAAGTCGACAGAAGAGCCAGATCTGAAAGCGGTGCAACGAAGTTCTATTCGGAAGAAAGCGCCAGATCTGAAAGAAGAAGTTTTATCTGAAGGTGGGAAACGAAACATAGGTTTGCGTGTTTCATAACTTTTATTAAAGTTTACGTTCAATTATTATTATGTCTACTATTCATTTACACTGCATTATGTCATATACTGTTTATACTGCCGCACATATGCCTGTATATTTGGAATTCATGTATTGCACTGTTATAATGCCGGATTTGTGGTCAATCTGACTCAACTAGACTCGGTCTTGTCCTCAGTAGCTTTAAATAGTGAACGGGAGGCAGCGGGCTGCTCTAGGTGATTGGTATTTAAGCAGACCTTGTGTCTCACCTCTCAACTGGGGACTAATCTAGTTGGTCTTATTGAAAGCTATCAGCTTATACAGTAATACTGAATGTCCTAATCTTGCACGTCGTGATACCGACCCTAATAAGGATCACCAGACGTGCCAAAGTCAGTCTAAATGTCAAGAAAAACTAGACCAGTTCATGCATTGGCATCATACATATCACCACCTAGGGACGTATATGGTTTATGACTCATAGAATAGTTAGGAGCATTGCTCACTATTCATTATATTTCTCTGGAGAGGGACGTACATGAGAACCCGGCTACACCCGGGGAGGGACATCAGTACGTGAATTCAGAGTATCGTTCCTGTACGTGAATTCAGGCGATGTACGTTCATCAAACCATTACGAGACGGTGTCATGCATACATTCATATTGATTGATTATGATGCTCACATGTGTATTTAAGATATTTGATATTGAAGTATGCTTTATTAATTGTTATACTCATGCACTATTTACCCACTGAGCGCGTTAAGCTCACTCCATTATTATCCAATCTTTCACAGGAAATTAGAGTGGATTGGGTGCAGGTTATGGGGCCCACATTTTGTACCCTTTGTATGATTCATTGGGAATTTTGGGAGTATGTTCCCTTGACCATTTTATGTACAAAAGTATTTTGAATTAAATGAAATCAGATTTGTACTGTGTATACTGTATTTTCGCTGCGCACTCTGTTGTTACCATTGTAATTGTTCCAAATGCACGCCCCGTCCGTGAGTGTACCTCCGGTTTAGGCTCGTCCGGGCGGGGTGTGACATTTTGTCTTCCAAAACCCTTTGAAGATGACCAAGAACACAATTCCGTAACTAACTTCAAAACACCCAATATTCATAAACATTCATGTTCTTCTAGCATTAAATCATCTAATAAGGTTAAATCTCCAAAGAAAAGCATGAAAAACAACACATATCGCAATATTAATTCATAACCTCTTTGGTTTCTTGGAGAACAAGTTAACTTCCAAAAACCCCCAAAATATGCTTTGATCCTCCTATTTTTGCTCAAAACTATGTTTAAAAAATCAATAAACCTTTAAAACCACCATTAAAAGCCCAAGGAACCCATTTAGATTAAAAAACTCAACATGAGCAAAGTGACTTGTTAAAAAAGAAAACCTAAAACTCAAAGAGAAATCACCAACAAAAGTTAGAAATTATCCCTTCAATCTCCTAGATTTGGTGTTTGTAAGCCCTTAATCACCATTTGGAACCACTTTGGATCACCCACAAGAACCCCCAAGTCGTCCCTCAAACCCTCTCTCTTTTAGCAAAAATTGCAAAGTTCAAAAATAGAGAAAATCAGGGGGTATTTATAGAAAAAAAATACCATGGAACGCATTCCTTTACTGTTGAAACACGTTCCAAAACTCCAGAAACCAAGCCAAGGCAAAAATGTGGAACTTTACCTGAAGGAGTGCATTCCACACTACTTAAACACATTTTTTTCAGGGAAGGAACGCACTCTACTGGTTCTTCGTCTGGTTTCTTCCAGTTTCGTTTGTTTTCGTCATTTTCAGATCTCGGTACTTCATAGATTGTGTTTGGCACTAAAATTTGGTATTCTAAGGTTCTAAACACCTCATTTTAAGATTCATTTAAGTCATCAAATCCATGTTTTCTCCAAGGAATTAGAGTTTTAAGGGTCATTTCTACTAAGGTATATGATAGGGGTGTCACAACCTACCCAACTTAAGGAAATTTCGTCCTCGAAATTAAAATAAAGTTAAGGACTTACTCAGCTTAAACAGGTTGGAGGAAATTGTCTTTCATATAATCCTCTCACTCTATCACACCTTGCCCGGACGCGCCCAAACTGGCGGGACACTCACGGATGGAGCGCAGATGCATTATAACAATAACCGAGTGCGCGGAAACACGATTCAGTACAAGTCTAATTTCATTAATTTTAGAATATATTTGTACATGAAATAGTTAAGGGAACATCCTCCCAAAATCCTCAAATGAATAATACAAAGGGTATAAAAATGTGGGCCCAAAAACCTGCACCCAGTCCACCCTAATCTCCTGTGAAAAATTGGATAACAACGGGGTGAGCTACACGCTTAGTGGGTAAAATAGTTCGTGAATATAACAATTAATAAAGCAAACTTCATAATCAAATATCATAAATACACATCAGAGCATCATAATCAATCCAACGTGTATGTATGCATGACACCGTCTCGTATTGGTTTCATGATTGTACGTCGTCTGAGTTCACGTACAGATGTCCCTCCCCAAGAGTAGTCGGGTTCTCATTGTAAGTCCCTCTCCAAAGATATATAATGAATAGTGGGCATTGCTTCTAACTATTCTATGAATCATAAACCACATACGTCCCTAGGTGGTGCTTATGTATGATGTCAATGCATGAACTGGTCCGGTCTTTATTTAACATTAGACAGGATTTGGCAACGTCTGGTGATCCTTATCAAGGTCGGTATCACCACGTGCAAGGTTAGGACATTCAATATTACTTGTATAAGCTGATAGCTTTCAAATAAGACCAACCAGATCAGTCTCTAGTTGAGAGGTGAGACACGAGGTCTACTTAAATACCAATCGTCTAGAGCAACACACTGCCTCCCGTTCACTATTTAAAGTTACTGAGGACAAGACCGAGTTTGGTTGAGCTAGATTGACCGCTAATACGGCATAGCAACAATTTAATACATGAACTCCAAATATACAGGCATAAGTATGACAAGTATAAACATTATACGCAATAATGCAATGTAAATGAATAATAGACATAATAATAAATGAATGTAAACTTTAATAAAAGTTATAAGACACGCAAACCTATATTTCGTTCCACACTTTCAGATAAAAATTTCTTCGAGAACTGGCGCCTTCCCCCGAGCAGAACCGCGTTGCACCACATAGAGAGTTTCGGAAAGAGAGTTTCAAAAGAGGACAAAAACTCAAAATGAGTGAGAGAGAGAAGAAAAATCATAAGGAGAAGTGATTTTGGTGTGTGAAATGAGGAGGGGGAGGGGTTCCTTAAATAGGAAAAAAGGGTGCCCGAAAGTTCGGGCACGCGCCTGAAGGTTCATGCCTTGCCTGAAGTTCAATTTTTTTTGTGTGCAAACTTAGGGTATTACACGCTCCCATGTAATCTTTACACTCTCATGCAATTTGTTCATCTTCCTTTGCCATCCATTTTACCTTGAGAAGCAGTATCTCTTTGTTCCAGAGTTGTTGGACTTTTCGATCAAGGATTTCCATCGACTTTTCCTCATATGTAGCCGCATCATCAATCTCCAAACCACTCTAGTCAATAATATGACTCTGATCTGGATAATACTTCCTAAGCTTCAATACATGAAACACATCATGCACTCTGACCAATTGTGGTGCAAGGTGAGCCGATAAGCTAATGTGCCGACTCTCTCTAGAATCTTAAACAACCCAACATAGCAGGGAACTTGCCCTTCACTCCGAACCATATGTGACCCTTGAGTGGTGAGACCCTCAAGTACACTCGGTCTCCCATCGCAAATTCTAGTTCTCTACGTCACCAATCAACTTAACTTTTCTATCTATCTTGAGCTACCTCATCCTGTGCCTGATCTGCTTTATCCGTTCTATGTGATCTCGTACAACATCCGACCCCAAAATCAATGTCTCACCGACCTCCGCCCAACAAGTTGGCAATCTACAAGGTCTACCGTACAGTGCCTCGAATGGAGCCATACCAATGCTACTCTGAAAAATTGTTGTTGTAAGCGAACTCATACAACATAATATATGTCTCCCACTAACCCCCAAAATCCAGTACGCAATCTTTGGGCATGTCCTCCAAAACCTAAATTAATCTCTCTGTCTGGTCATTGGTTTGAGGATGAAATGAGGTACTCACGTGATGCTGGGTGTCTAATGTTGTCTATAGATTCTACCTGAACTTGGATGTAAACCTAAGATCTCGATCCTGACACTATAGACACAGGCACACCGTGCAACCTCACAACCTCATTGATGTAAATCTTGCTCAACTTTTCCAATGGGTCTTTCGTGGAGATAGGCAAGAAATGGGCGAACTTGGTCAATCGGTCAACATATAACATCATGTCTCCTCTGCGATCTGGGTAGTCCTACTACGAAATCCATGGCAATGTGTCCTCACTTCCATTGAAGAATAGACAGTGGCTGCAATAATCCTCAAGGTCTCTGGTGCTCAACCTTGACTTGCTGACACATTTTACATCTCCGGACAAAGTTTGCAATGTGCTTCTTTATTCTCGGCCACCAAAACAGTCTTTTCACATCATAGTAAATCTTGGTAGCCCCCGGGTGTATGATGTATCTGGTCCTGTGAGCCACTTGGAGTAACTTTTTTCTCAATGCTCAATCCATGGGCACCCAAAGTCTGTCTCAATATTTGATTGCACCATCTGGAGACATCCTTCAATTCTTTTCATCAAAGATAAAAAAACCTTCCACCCTTCATTTGTGCATTCTTGTCTATCATTTTGGCTGAATAATCAAGGAAGATACGTAATTTCTATTGTAAGTATTTTCTTGAGGAGTGTTGGTAAGAACATCCTCCTATCTATTTCATTATTGTATTTGAATTTGCTGGTTAATCAATCGTGGAAGTTCTTCTAACCGAAGAATAATATTTGTGAAAGTTTGATCCTCACCTGTGAGAAGGATCGTTTTAGTGGATTTTCTAAAAAAATTGATCTGGGAGATCAAGTCGTGAATGTAGGTTTGAGAGCCGAACCATGTTAAATCTTGTATGCTCTTTAATTTGTTTCTCTTCCAATTTTACTTGCGTACTTGTTTTTAAATTTAAAGAAAAGGTATTTTAAAAACCTGTTAGTCCAATTCACGTCCTCCTTTTTTAACTTAAACTTTCTTACCACCCTTACCTAGTAGCCTTGTTCATACCATATAGTGGTCACCCACATATATTAGAAAATTATTAGCCAAAACAAAATGCCGTTGCACACTTAAAATTTACTTGAGTTTTATTAAAACCAATTCAAGTTATTGCTAATTTTTTCATAACGCGTATTTATAGTAAATTTAAATAAATAAATAAATAAATAAATAGGGAGATTTAAACAAAAAAAAAAGTAGAAAGAAGTGCTTAAAAATATGAAAACAGAATTGTTTTGACTGAAAAATTTGCTTCAACCTGAAACGTCCGTAAAACCTTGAGTTGATGATGAAATCATT
This sequence comes from Paratinospora sagittata, assembly GCA_035771175.1. NCBI lineage: Eukaryota > Viridiplantae > Streptophyta > Magnoliopsida > Ranunculales > Menispermaceae > Paratinospora > Paratinospora sagittata. The sequence goes on from CM069608.1 coordinate 11,046,673, forward strand.
TCCAAGGATCAGACTTCCGAAACATGGCATTGAAAACTCCCGAAAATCCGGGATTTTTCTTTTTCTCCGAACACGATCCATTTTTTTTGTTCTATTTTTGGAAATTAGTAACGCCCGTGTGCGGTGCGTGCCGTGACCAAAATAAAAACAAAAATAAAAAATAACTATTTTTTATTTTTTGACAGAAATAAATAATTTGAACTTGTCCGCCCCAAAGTAAATGCGAAGTCGAGATTCGTTTTGGTGAGCTCGAGGAAACATTGTACGAGCTTTGTCGTCAGCCCGATGTCGACCGACATCCGAAATGAAGGATTTTCATTTTGTTTTTTGTTTCACGGTTTCACTGTAACAACGCTCACGAAGGGGCCTTTTTTTGTTATCATATATCATATATATATATAAAATGTAATTTTCGTTGCTTTGGTAAACTTCGTCCGCTTCATTCCACCAGATTCTCTCTCTTCTCTTCTTCTTTTTTGTTACTCGATTTTGTTCCAATTGCTTAGCGAACGAAAACCAGAGCAATTTTTCCTCTTTCTTTCTCTCTCTCTCTGTCTGTCTCTTTTCTCGTTCTTGGTATTGAAAAAGGTCGGCCATGGCTACAACGGAGGAGCAGCAGCAGCAGCAGCTACGGAAGGAAGAGAAGGCGGAAGAAGAAGAGCGTTTGTATAAGACGAAGGTCGTGCAGTTCTTGGGACGCAAGACTGCGATCATTCTCCAGAACGACAATGGGCCTTGTCCTCTCCTAGCAATCTGTAATTTCCTACTGGTCTTTTTGTTTTTTTTTTTTTTTTTTTGTTTTTGGCTCTTTTGAATTCACTTTTTTTAGGGTTTCAATTGGTCTTTTCTTGTGTTTTCATTTCGATTTTTATTGTTTTTACAGGTAATGTTCTTCTGTTGAAGAATAATTTGAACCTGAGTCTGGATGCGTCGGAGGTTTCGCTTCAGAAATTGCTGTCGCTCGTGGCGGAAAGGTTGATTGATTCGAATAGTAATACGGAGGTTGGATTTTGGAGCTTTTTAGTTTTTTTGGTTTTTTGATTACTTTGTTTGAGTTGTTATTGTTGATTTCTCGTTTGACTTGTTGTTTTGAATGTAGAACGTTGATGCTGGTTATCTTGAGAATCAGCAGCAGAATATTGCTGATGCGATTGATTTGCTTCCTCGTCTCGCTACAGGGATTGATGTCAACATTAAATTTCGAAGGTTCTGTTTTTACCCCAAAAAAAAAAAAAAATTTGCGGTGTATCTTTCTGATTTTAGCTTTAACTGAACTATTAAATGGCTGGTGTATGCAGAATTGACGATTTTGAATTTACTCGAGAGTGTGCGATATTCGATCTACTTGACATTCCACTATATCATGGTTGGATAGTTGATCCTCAGGTATGCCTTTTAAGGGGCCCTAACCTTTATTTTGGGCTAAGAAAAGTTGTTTCTGAATCATTTGGTAAATATCCTTGGTCTTGAACGCAAATTCAATTTTTTAACATGTTACATAGAATAGGTGTATGTATCTTATCCACATTCTTTTGGTCTGAACTTGGCTATAGAGTTGAGCTTATCAAAAAGTCAATTTATATAATTCAATCTTGCTTGGAGGGTGTTGGATGTTGTAATCTTTGACTAGGATACGACAAACATGTAATTTATAGTCCAATCAATAGACCATAGTTGTTGAATCCTATAACTTTTTAATATTGAATCCTATTATTAAAACCAAATCCCATAAAAATACTGATTTAAAATTTATCTAAGTTAGCATGAGCATTTCTAAATCCCCTTCATTAGTAGTGATGAAATTGAATCATACAACTCCATAATTTGATGGGAGCTTTTTATTGTGGAGTGTAATAGCCTCTAACACTCCCTTAACTCAACTCAACAAAGATTTTTTTTCCAACTACATGGGGTCGACTACATGAATTACTTCCTTCACTCCGCTCTATTGAGGATTAAGTTGATATTTATATTACAAGTAGTTATATTTTTTTTAATTATCTATGCATGTTATTTTAGGGTTCTTTTGCCTTGGCCATTACTGTGGATTGTTAATATGTTATTTTTCCTAATTGAGACATTCAATGATCTTTTTTATGTGTCTAAACCACCTTAATCGGATTTTTCTCATTTTATTTGCAATTAAGGCTCCTCCTACCATTTCTTGAATGAGTTGGTTTTGAGTTTTATTTTTTAATGTGTTATCACATATTCATCTTAGCATCCATATTTGCATGGCACTTAGTTTGTTAACATGAAGGGGAGTCTTGGCGCAAAGGTAAGAATTGTCGTTGCGTGAGCAGGTGGTCACGGGTACGAGTCATGGATAATGGGTGGTCCATAAGATTTTGGGAGGATAAGTGATGGCGAAGCCTTACTTCTTTTTCCGCGCTCGTTAACTTTCAAATCAATTAACCAAACCAACCTATTGTCTCACCTCAAGCCCTTCTATTGACCCTCATCCCTCTTGGGACCTTCACTTTCCAAGCAATCTTTACTTAAGGGAATTAGACGAAATAGGTCCGCTTCTAGCATAACTTGAAAGTTTTAGACTTTTCTCATCCTTGTCAATAAGACCCATGTGGAAATAGGATCCTTTAGGGGTTTACTCTTTTGATTCCTTTTTTAACTTTCTCATAGACAAACTCAACAATGTTTCAATTCTTTGGCTGGTTTTATTTGGAAGCCCTTGTTTCCCCTAAAGTTAAGGTTTTTGGCTGGTTGTTGTCTCATAAGAGGATAAATACCTTGGATGTGGTACAAAAGGAGAATCTAAAGGTGTGTATTTGCTGCACATTGTGTTTGCGGGGGCCAAGAAACCTTTAAACACATTTTCCTTCAATATCAATTTTCTGTTAGAATTTAGGAGGCATATTGGTATGCACAAATCACAAATGGGAAATTCAAGAAGCCTAACTCCTATGAAGATCTTTTTAGTCTTTCTTCTCTTGGTGGAATCTTTGGTAGATCTAAGGAAATTTTTAGTATTGCTCCTTCTGCAGCTTTGTGGTCCATTTGGTTGGGATTCTTGGGAAGGAATCACAAAGTTCTTGAAGAGAGAATGTGTGACCCTTTCCAAGTTTTGTAATTGTCTAAACTCAATCCTTCGAGTTGGATAGTGGTTTGTGTTCTTGCAAATGGCTATAACCTCTCTGATTGAACCCATGGTTGGGTGAATATGTTTACTTCTTGTTTTCTTTTTGAATAGGAGAACGTTTTGTCCTCTTATTCTTCCCCTTTTGTGTCTCTTTCTTTATAAATATATTGTTATCTCTTATAAAACAAATAATTCTATCTAAGTTTTGTGAAGATTTGCTATGGATATTGCTTTTCTATTTAAGCCGAATTTTTTTTTTTCTTTCTTACTTCTAATTGAAAATCTCTTGTTGCGAGCCACCAAATTACAAAACCTCAAGGCTTGAAAATGTTATGTTGTGCCCTTAATCCTATGTTGAAGATGCCTAAAGAAAAAAGAAGTGCTTTTTTACAATAACTGGACACTTTTCTGCACACTTTATGAGGAAATTAATGCGGTGTGGATTTTGGGGGGCCATTTCGACGTGCTTTTGGTTCTAGGGTTTAGCTATAAATAGCTATCCTAGTGCTTCCTTTCTTTGGCATCTCCTCACGCTTGGGTGATTTTCTCAAGTTGTTGCGGAAAGGTCAGGAGAGTTTTTTTTTTTGCTGCCGGAACCACGACCATCTACTATATGGGTCTTGTCTGTCCTTGGTCAATAGTGGTGGTCGTGGGTCGGTGGTAGATGAACCAACTCTCTCCCATCTCGAATTTTCGTTCAATCACCGACTTTTTTGGTTCTTCTGTTGAGTTTGTTTTTCAGTTTGTTTTTCAGTTGGGAGAATCTTATTTTTTAACTCTTTTAGTTCTCCTGACCGTTTTTGCTTTTGCTAGCTATGGAAGAATTGGAAGGGAGTAGATAAATGAGCTTTTTTCCCGTTCGAGTTTGCGTGTGTTGTCTTTTAGGCTCTCCTGCGTGGAGGCCTCAGGGTTGGGAGGATCTTGTTTTTCTATCACTTTGATCAACACTCTAGTTATGTGGCAACCATAAACCGAAGCATGCACAACACGTCAGTGTCAATAAAGGCTCAATTGGCGAGGAAAGCATCGATGTACAGAGGCAACTAGGCTATACAAGAGGTTGGTAGAGAAGTGCAATCAACAACAATGAGTTGAGCTCATACCCCTAACATTACTTAGAAATGGGAAGTAATGTAAGGAAAACGTCTAAAATACAATCATCATCACATCGCAATTGACATATAATTAACCATCATGATCCCATAAATGTCGCCAACATGGAGTTGGTGCAGTTGGTAAAGAGGTGGCTTTGAAACCTAAAGGTTCTAGATTCAACTCTTGCCACTGCCTCACCTTGAGGGGTGAGAGGATTAATGGGTTAGGAACTGGCCTGATACCTCCTCAAGTATGCGGTTTGGTGATGGAGTTGGTTATACAACCAACTACTAACATTGTATCTTTTCAAAAAAAAAAGAAAAAGAATTGATCCCATACATGCCAAGTTGCACCATCATTAATGCAAAAGGGAGTGGATGAAATGAGATCAACCCTCATTGATCAGAAGTACCTTAACTAAGTGAGACTTGCTAACTATCAATATAAAAGTCCCAAATGGTGTAGTAAAGGAGTGAGGTGAAACCACATTTACTTCAACGAGACCTTATTTCAAGCGCTTGGTACTCCTACTCACCCTTCCTTTACCTCCTTCATTTGTCTCTCTCACCCCTTTATTTTAAACTTAAGCAACAGAGGCTTTTTGGTTGGCATCACATTGGTGTCCAGTTGAACCCTAGGTGCTCTCTCTCTTTTACTTGCAGGACCCATCTCGAGCAAATCGAGGCGTTCATAGCTGGGATTTGGTTATAGCTCCTCGCACTTTGCCTCTCCGCATAGTCTCGCCTGAGCAAGAATCTATGCTCCAACTGGCCTCTCCAAAATTAGTTAAAACAAGGAGATTATCACTGGCCTTATATCCTTGTGTAATATTGTATTCAAGTTCATTTCCAAGATCCTATCAAATAGACTAGCTCGGGTTATTCAAAAACTTGTAAATGGCTCTCAATCAACATATATTGAAGGGAGGTTCATCTAGGATAATATTCTCATTGCGCATGAGTTGGTGAGAGGCTGGTCTATATGCTCATGCATGGTAGTAACTTTGACTAAAATGGATATTTAAAAGCCTATGATTTAGTAGGGTGGCACAATGCTATCACAATTCTAGAAAATATGAGATTCCCTCTAAAATTTGTGAGTTGGATCAAGGATTGTATAATGACTACTACCTTTTCAGTCTCAGTAAATGGTATGTCAAATGGTTTTTTCAAAGGAAAAAGGGGCCTAAGGTAGGGAGACCCAATTTCTCCCTTGCTGTTCACTTTAGTCATGGAGGTGTTTTCTACTATGATGGGGTTAGTTGTGAATGTTGGGAGAATAGATGTCAGTAAAAAGATTGACACTTCTCATCTTCTTTTGCTGATTATATGGTAATGTTCATTGATCAAACTGATTCTAGTCGAAAAAGCTTGTTGGAGATTTTTTTCACATATTACAGGGCTTTATATTAATAAGAACAAGTCAAGTATTATCTTCAGTGGTGGAAACCAAAACTAGGAGTTGTGTGCTAATTGAATTGGATTGGAAAAGAGTGCTTTGCCTATAAAATACCTCGGACTCGGAGTTCCCTTGTTTCTTGGAAGGTTGTCCTTCGGTGACTGCTTCCTATATTTGATAAAATCAGAACTACTTTGAAGGGTTGGAAAGTAGATTCAAAGTTCTTAGGCTGGTAAGAATATTTTAATAAAGCATGTATTACAATCTTATCATGTTTATTGGTCCATTTGTCTTGGATTACCTTGCAAAGTAATCAAATTTATTGAGAGAATGATGGTCAATTTCTTCAATCACGAAAGAGCTACAGTTGCTGTCAGTTAGAAGCAAATTTGTCAACCTATGTATGAAGGTGGACTGGGTGAAAGGAAACTAAAGGACATGAATAATGTTGTAGCGATTAAAATGATTTGGTGGCCAATCTTGAAGCTGAAGCTTTAGCTGTTTTAGACTATGTTACCCGACCCTTTACTTTAGCTCGACGTACCCGTGTCCGACACTTCACAATAAGACATGGGTATGGGATATGTGTTTGACACTTAAGATTTTAGAATATTACTACGTAGATTCTCTAATAGAAAGAAAAGAAAGCATGAAAGAAAATAATGACTAATAGGTGAAATTCACTTAAGTGGGAGAACACAACGGACAATGAGTGAAAAGAAGAAAAAAAAGGAAAAAACAACATATAATATAGTCGAGTCCCTGTATCCTAAAATTTGAAAATGAACAAGTCGGACCTCTAGATATGTACCCGTATCCGACACCCAAACATGAGTCCAGGTAACATAGGTTTCAGAGGCATTCTACTTGCAAGAAGTTTGGCTGTTTCTAAATTGTTAATCTAGAGTGATTCAATGGTTCTTGCTATCTTAAAGTCTTTCAATCCCCACCTTGGCAAATTTGTTTCAGATTGAAGAAAATCTCAAGTTGTTCTTCGCATGGAAATATTATCATTGTTGTAGAGAGGCAAATAAGCTTGTTGATGTAGCAACCATTATTATGGCACTTGAAGAAGTTGCTTTTAGTCCTTCTGAACTTGCTAAGTATCTTGTAGGTTTGTTAGATGAAAATAGCTTTGGAGTGCTAATTCCCAAACGTAGCTGATTTTTTTTTATTGTTTTTCCTCCCTCGGTATAGGTTTCATCTTTTTTAATAGCAAATTTAATTTTTTACCTTTCAAAAAAAAAAGCAATTTCAATTGAAGATAAAATGAGAGAATGTTTTGTTATCCTTGGGGTGTATTGTTGCATCATTTAATCTCTTATATATTATATATAAATGAATCTCTAGTTTCTTGTCCAAAAAAAGATAAAATGAGAAAAAAACCAATTAACATGGTTTGAATATATAGAATGAAAACTATTAGACACACCAATTAGGAAAAGAAATATATTATGTGATAATGATAACAATAGAGGAAGAGGAAGAAGAAAACCTAATATAACGTGGATAGAGATAATCAAGAAAGATATAGCTACTTGTGATATAACTATATACCCTTGATAGAGAGAAGTGGAGAAAGTGGATTCATGAAGTTGAGCCCATATAGTTGGGCAAAGGCTTTGTTGAGTTAAGTTGAGAATAGAAAGACAAGCTGAATCAGAGTTTATGAGATTAACTACGTAATTGTAAATCAAATACTTAGTAAATTGCAAACTGAGAATTCCCTTTCTAGTCTTCCACTAAACAATTAGCATAGAGTAAAGTTCTTTGTTCAGTGCAATCAGGGACTGAAGTTGTATACTTACACAAAGTGTAGAAAATCAAAGAATTGAGTTACTATAAGAATTTTACTTGGTTTGGCCCAACCTTGCTTATGTCCACAACTATATAATTCCCTCTTTAGTATTCGACCAACTCCAATCCACTTAATGGTTCTGGATTAAGCCTTTACACTTATCTCTAGGTTGAGGATAAAACTTTTAGAATAATTCTTATGGTCATAATTAATACCTACCACACAAGACCAAGCTCAAAGCAATAGGGATGCCTCATCTTGTGCAAGTCAAACCTTCACTATCCACAAACCTTAAAGGATGCCTCATCTCTTATACAAGCGATGCAAAGATGTTTATAAAGAGATTTGTTCATAGAAAATATTTCTGTTACAATAAACTCTTTGTTTGTGCTCAAATATCACCAATCAATAAGTGATGTAGGCTTGCTCTTGGATTAAAGAAGGGTTTCTTGCTTTGGATTTGAAAAGAATTTGTTGCTCAAAAGAGCATATGATGACTTCCAAAATGTGTAAAGATGAAATATTTTTTTGTGCAAACTCATCCCTCTTTATTCTAAAACAAATGTTGATTTATAATGGAGCAATCGAGTGGTTAAGCTCTATTTCAACGGATAGCTTTTTGAGGTCTAGGTGGAAGGGGTGGACTTCCAATCGACATAGAATTGAGAATTTGATTTCTTTTAATTTTAAATGCTATATTCCTTCAAAAGATATTTTAAAGGCTCTTGAAACCAGTTGAAATATTTTGAGAAAAAGTATTGAATAGGAGTTAAAATATTTCTCCAATAAAATCTCAAAGTTTTGAACAAGAGAACTTTGAAATTCATTTTTCAAGGGAAATTATTTTGGGAAAAAAAAATGCATTTTAGCTCATGTGTGGAAAGCGGTTGATTCATCCCCTTAAATGCTTGACTTCATATTCTCTTTGGCAATTCTTGAAATTCCATCTCTTGAGTTCCTTGATCTCGATACTTTCTTGATTCTTCACTTTGGCTTGGGGATCTTCCTTGGCTTTTGACTTGATTGATATTTTGTTTTGCCCTTAATTTGTCATGGACTTGATGCTCCAAATGTTATTTTCGTTGTTTTTGGAATACGACTCAAAAGAGATAATTCATTTATTCCAAAAATGATGTATTGTTGTCATCAAAATCCATTGGGATGTATGATCATCAAAAAGTGATGTATCACAACCTTTAACAATCTCTCCTTTTTGACGATGATAACACGTTGTGACATTGGCTTTGGACATACAAAGCATGTAAATAAATGAACCATAGAGTAAGGACTGGATTTATTTCCATTCCTCTCCCCTGTTGGAATCATAAAACAGAATATGAGAATAAAAGTACTAAGAACAGTGATTACGACCAAGTGATATGTTGAATATCTATTTCCCGTTGGACTAACAAATGCCCCCTTTGGGAGTATAAAAGTGCGAAGTATTAGGATGAGATAAGCCAAGATGCTAATATCATAAGAGCTCATACACAAAAATGATCCAAAAATTAGTAACATATGCTCCCTTCCTTCTAAAAGATGTTGCCGTTGAAAGCATGAAGAGAAGAGCCACATGAGCATATAAATTCAAAAAAAAAATATGTGGAAAGTGAGTAAGAAATGTTAAATTTTCATATTTTCTCCCCACAAAAACGTCTAGTTCCCTCTCTCTCTTTGAAATCAATGCAAGGGATTCCCAACGTGAATTGTTCTTTATCCTTCAAAAATCATGATATCATTTATTTCTCTTTTCCTTGGTTATGTAATACACGCATCAAAATTGTTTTTCTCTTAAATGCAATGGATCAAAATCAAGAGGACTTGAGAGCTCACATAGTAAACAGATATGGAGATTTAAAATTTATAAGAGCATCCTCTTCCCGTTTAAAACAGAATTCTCATAACATGTGGTATAAAGATCAAATGATTGTGAGAATTCATAGGAATGATTCAAATCAAGAATTATTTCCAAAGTAAATGTAAAGCCAAAAAAGAAATTCAAGTATATATGGTAATTTATGAACGAGCTCAAAAAAAAATTCTCCCTTAAAATCATCACAACACTCCTCTCCCCTCCTTTTTCTTAGAAAACCATATGAAACAAGTGCCAAGTGATGGCACTATTTACAACTTATGAGGAAAGAGGGGAAAGATTCATGGAATTAATTGATGATATCTCTTTCTTTAGAAAAAAAAACATATTAGCAAGAGTTGCCCATTGGTGATTTTTTTTTCTACCCTTGGAAAAATTAGAAACTTTACTTCTTCCCAATTAGGTGAGGGGTATGTGCATCAAAAGATATATTATGAGATGCTGAAAAAAGATGAATTTCAAGACTAAAGAAAATTTCTCCCTCCTAAAATCTGTACATTGGCATGCATTCATCTTATGATGAAAGTGTAACATGTTTAATTTTTTTTTCCCTCTTGAATATGCAATGTATCATTAACATGGTGCTTGAGAGTGAAAAAAAATGATGTTAAATATGTGAAGCATGTCACACCTCCTTAGCATGTGCATTGCATCAGTTGAAGACCAAGGTAGAAAGTGAACAAGAGTTATGAAAAACAACATCGGTTCACTCCTCCTAGTGTGCACATGAAGAAAAGATATTTAAAAAGAAAGGGTAGTAGTTGTAAACTTACTAACATTTTTCATCCTCGTGGCGACTTAAACTTATTGTAAAGATCATCGACATGTCTACGAAAATTGTTGTAGCACTCATCCAAATGTGACACGTGGTAGTCTAGCCTAGCTAGCCTCTCCATGGGGCTCCTCTACAACAATATTTGTGGAGTCAAAGTGATCAATGATTTCTACTGAAGGTGTGAATTGTTGCTCATGTGATCGGAGGAGCGAGAGGTTCTTTTTGTTCTTCATATTGTTGTTCCTCTTCTTCTTGTGCTTCTCCTCATCCATAGATAGCTTTCTTGTGAGACTCAATAGGAGTTGTTGAGCAAAGTCTCTTCCCCATTCAAATTGACTCCAAAATGCCCAAAAACTCTAGTAAGATATCCTCGTGTGTTAGTGTTTTCCCTCTCAAAATGGCTTCATGCATTTCATTCAAGTTTCAATATGAAAAATAGTTTACACATTGAATTCTATTTTTGATGCCAAAAATCTTGAAGATCTAGACTAGTAGGACTAAGACTAAATATATTAAATATAATATCAGTGGAAGTAGAAATATGGATGAAGAGACAATGAGGGAGTGACCGAAGGACCCCAATGAAAGGAGGGGGGTTTGGAGGGGCACCCCCCAAGCTAGGTAGTGAGTTAAGGGTGAAAGCCCACTTTTGCTCGTGTTTCATGCGTGCTTGTATGAATTGCATAAGTCAAAAAGATTGAAAGTCAAAAGTTAACAAGGAGTGAAAATTTAGGTAATTGGGATCCATTATTCATTGAGAAGGAAGGAGAAATAGGTAAGGATGTAAGTGAAGAGAGAGTTAAACTAGGATGGGTTTGCTAGAGGAGTACTTCTGCATTATTATCAGATCGACACATCCCATCGACATTGAAGGAAAATTTCATAAAACTACTATTAGGCCAACTATGTTGTATGGAATAGAATGTTTCACAATAAAGAAACAACACATGGACAACTAAGTGTAGCTTAAAAGCAAATATTAAGATGGATATGTGATAAAATATTACAAAAATAAAATTAGAAATGGGTGCATCCGAGCAATGGTAGAAGTAGCCCCAATATGAGGCACAAATGAGAGAATTTGTCCTGGAAGTGGAATAACTGCTAAAACGCCGCAACCATCACAGGGTTTATGTACAGAACGGGTAACCCCTTATGGCTTGTATTTGAAGACATGGAAAGTACCTCCAATGTTGATGAGTAGGATTTGACAATAGGTTTGAGTCGGTGATTCAAAGACTTCCTTTCCTCGATCTTGAATCATGTTCAAATTCAGGAATTATGATACTAGTTGAGACATAGACACGAATTCCAACATGAAAGATCCTTTTCTGGCTCTCTTTTTAGCCCTATGTCTCTTGTCCCTTGGGGATCTTCCTCCATTAGCAGGTTTTTTAAAAAAATTGGAAATAAAAAAAGAGAAAATCAATTGAGGTGGTTTGAACGTGTACGATGAGGACCTTTGAATGTGTCAATTAGGAGGAGTGACCTATTAACAATCCATGGTAATGATGAGGTTGACGAAGACCTAAAATAACATGAATAGAGATAATTAAGAAAGATATAATTATTCATAATTGAAATGTTGACTTAGTTGCGAAGAAGATGAAACATATTCATATAATTGACCCTATGTAGTTAGGAAAAGGCTTAGCTTAGTTGAGTTTTAATTCAAAGGTTTAAGTGATTTGGTTATGGAAAGGGTGAACTAACGACTAATTGGTAAAAAAAGTAACTTCACCAAAGGAGGGAGAAACTTAATTAAATTCATATCTACTCTTGTTTTTTATTCCTTGGGAATTGGCATGCATCCCATGTTTTCTTTTCTGATGATATGTGAGTTTCATCAATTCTATTTGGTAAAAGTCAACTCATGTTGCCCTAAAGAAGAGGGAGGATTGGTGAATGTTTGATAGATAAATGAGAAGATCATTTTGGAATTGCTTGTGGAGAAAGATAAAAAATTGCCAAAACCAAATTGTTTTTTTTTTTTTTTTTTGACATGAAACATACTATTTATATATTTAATGTTAAAAGCCAAAGGGACGAGATGTCCCGTTGGTTGTTACAAAGATTCCAGGATGGCGTTCCAGTTGAACATCCAATCCCCAAAACTGTAGCCTAAAAATTGCTTACATGAACTGACCCAAGTTACAAACAAAAAAAGGGTGTGCTCCCACAACCTGTTACTACTATTAAAGCAGTCATTAAAGATTCTACTGTTCCTTTCTACCCAAATACACCGAATGTTTGCAAAATAACTACATTTTCAATACTATTTTAAACTACTAGTCAAATGAGCACTAGGGAAAACAAGAAAGGAGTTATGATCTGGAGGAGGCAGCAGCTGGCATCTTCTCCACCAAAGGTTCCAAAGCTTCTTCCTTCACTCTTTCACAATCACCAAACACATGCTCAATTGATTCCTCATCCTTCATAGATAAGCACCTACGATTATCCTTCTCGACTTCATTCGTGACTCGAATGATCGGAGCAATCTCAGAGAGCAACGACGGAACAACTTCACTATCAAACAACAATTCACTGATATTCCCGGCGGTTTGAGTCCGCATCAGCCGCCTCGTCGGCGGCTGATCACCTCCTCTCCTGAAAGACATCTTCAGATCCAACTAATGAAGCAACAAAAACAGATTCGAAACCCTAATAATAACACATAATCAAATCAGCTTCAAATGACGCAAGTTTCACTTCAGAATCAAAATCAGTAACACCATAACCACAAGAACAGAGGTCGATCGCAAGATCACAGAGATCAAGAAGCTTCGTGAAGAAGAAATAGTTGTGCAGAAGAGAAGGAAGAAGATAAAGTGAGAGAGTGAGAGCGAGTGGAACTGCAGCTCTAAGCTAACTAATGGAAGAGAAAGGTGGAGAAGAGGAACTTAGCGTGAAGGAAAGACAACGAAGTGGACTCCAAAACCAAATTGTTAAGTCTAAATATTACAGTAATTTGAAGAAGAAAGATGATTAGTATGTTTAGGATCAAAATGGGCAAGCAAGTTGGAAAGGGTGCAGTAAATTAGTGGTGGGGTAGAGAAATAGAATCAAGCTTTCTTGGGTTTTAGACATGCCTTTGCTCATATTATTTACAGCACTACTTAAAATCGTTGATATGAAAAGATGTGGAAAAGATCCTTCATTAAAAGAAAGGATTAAGATCTTTCTTGGGACTTGGCTTTTCCTAAAAGTATAAATGGAGAAATGAAGTAAATGGCCTTGCTGATTGTCATGCATTAAGATGGACACATTTAGGTCGTCATAAGAAGGGCGAGTTTTCTATTTTTTTATTCTACAATGTGCTTATTTCCCTTTCTTTGTCTTCTGTATTTTGATCTTGGTGGATGTGATTACTTTGTTTTCTAATTAGGTTCATTAGGGGGCTTGGTATTTTGCGACCATCTTGCATATTTCTTAAATCTTCCTTTTCTTTTTCTTTTTCAATTCCTAGTGCATTGTGCTTTAATTGCCATTGACCATTATAAGTGGTGACTTTTAGGTTTTTGTGTGGCATTGCCACTCTTCTATAGTTCTATGTACTTGAGCTCGTCCATGGGACCATGTTACCATTTCACGTCCTTTGTGGTTGAATAACAATAGCTTCCTTTTCACATGGGAAGAATTAATTTCCAGTCTATCATAATCCATATGATGAAGGAATTATGTTGAAATCTTGATTTCAAGGGGAATTTTACGAACTGTATAACAGAAGAATCATCATCATCATAATTAAGAGGATAGCTAGATATGCGTAAAAGGCTGAGTTCTACTATCTACTAGCAAACTAAGATGAATATGGTAAAAAACCAAAGTGAGCCTTAGAAATAAATTCCTTGTGCTATTGGTAAATCACATGAATAAGATGGTGATTAATTGATTAGTGAAATTTTATATGGAATGATTGTATCATTGTCATTTGTGCTTCCTATGTTGGCTAATAGTAGGATTGGAAGGATGTGGACCATGTGGAAAAGAAGGCTATTGTTAAAGGTGTTTTCGTGGAGCATACCGAGAAAGATTGATAGGTAGACTAACGTAAAAGCGATTCTTTTGCTTTAGCTTGATCAAAGTCACTAATATTCCTTTGCAAGGATAGGGGCCTTTTTGCTTTGTTTTGTTTTTTATTTTTATTTTTTATCATAAATTTAGTTGCGACTGAAATGGTGGACCCTTTGATTGATTGTTGGGGAGGAGTGGTTGGTGGCCCAATCCCTTTTTTAAAGGAATTGCTTTCGATAGATTAATAATTTCATTCTTCTTTCTTCCAAGCCTTTCCACCATAAGGTCCCTTATGCTTTCTGTTTGATGGTGCACTCCTAATTGCTGATGTAGGCAACTGGCAAATTTGAATAAGCTTGACTTAATTATGGTTCATTCCTAAGAGTATAATTCACCAAAAAAATAGGGGAGGTTCTAAGGCCTTGGACATATGCACATATGGACCTAAAGGAGGAGAGAGAATTAACTAAGGAAGCACATCTTTTATGAATGATCAAGATGCTGAAGTTTGCGTTGATCTTTGTTATCAATGAAGTAAATATACTAGCAACTTGGGAACCTTAGTTTGATTGTCATGTACTTGGGTTGTGCTTAAGCTAAGTTTTCCCAAATTTAGTCTGGTTCCTAGATATATAAAAAAAAGATCCTTAGTAAATATCAATTCATAGATCAATGGTGTGGATTTTCTGCAATCAAGTCTTCATAAAGTGGATGTTTTTCCTATTCTTTATCTACTAAGTTTGAAGGAAGCAGATTCATGTAATTGACCCCTAGTAATTGGGAAAAGGGTTAATTGAGTTGATTTGGGTAGAGTATAAAGTGGGATACACTTGAGCGCGATGCTATTGCCACCCAATGTAGTTGGGAAAAGGCTTAGTTGAGTTAAGTTGAGTATAAAGTGGGATATACTTGATTATGAGGCTATTGCAACCAACTACTGGCCATTCGATGATCCATTTAGAATCTATTGATTTTTTATATCAACATGTTCAATGCTTTGCTAAGTTTGAGAAAAGTTTCATAATGTTTATGGATTAATCACCAGTTTCAAAGACATGCCTTTTCTTTTGTGTTTCTGGGCTGTACTCACATAAAAAATTATATATTCCATCTACCTACCCTTTCACTATTTTCCTAGTATGTCAACTTTTTATATACTAATTGAATTTATCATTTAGAACCCCAAGAGGTTGGTACCGCATGGGTTGAATTCTCCATTCCTATAAAAAAAGGCCTCCTCCCTTTGAGTCTCTCGGCATGTGGGGGTAGGGAAATCTGCACGTTGCTCTAAGGGTATATTTGGGCTAGGGGCTTAGATACCCTCGATTATTAAAAAAAAAGGAAAAAAAATCTATGAGTACAAAAGGAAAAAAATGTGACTAGAATATTCCATCATTAGGTAACAACACAACAGAAGTGAAATTCACATATTGTATTATTAATGTTAGAGGCTTCCATTTACAAAATCCCAATTTCTTGTTGGGATGGGAAAGAAAGTGATTTTCTCATATTATTAATTGATAAAGCAAAAGAATTCAATTCCACCATTTTTATTTTTATTTATTTTTTATAAGAAAGATACGTAACCCTTTGTAGAGCGGAGTCGAGGAAGTGGATTCAAGTAGTAGAAAAGATATAGTCAGGAAAAGGCTTTTGAACTTTGATGATAAAGATGTATATAGATATATGAAGGAATCGAGGTATAGAATAGAGAGCAAGTGGTCCTCCAAGAGTGACAACAAATTACGCTATTGTTGGTGTGAGGAAAATTTCATATTTTTTTCTAAAAACATACAATATTTAGGTGCCTCTTCCAAGCCATGTGCTATCCTCTACAAGCTTAGAACATTATTAACCCCTTTAGAGAAAGTGAACATTTCTCCTTTCTTTACTCTAATTTGGGCTTTTTGTAAGAACCTTCCTCAATGGAATGAACAAGGACTAAAAATTCAATAAAAAAATGCAAAAATTCGAGCAAAAATTCGATAAAATTCGACAAAATTTGATGAAATTAGACAGAGAAGTAAAAAAGATGTTACTTCATCAATAAAAAATAAAAAAACACTAATAATTATGTATTATTTTCAACTTCATCAACCAACATAGCAATATAAATTTTAAAAAATAATTTAACAAGTTAACAAATTATGTAGTTTATGGAATATGCTTTACCAAAAAAAAAAAAAAAAAGAAGCAAAATAAATAAATAGTTAAAGTCGAAATAAGATAAAAACTTAAAAATAAATTAAAAGATTTCCTAAAGTCATCTTTTTTTAGTTAACTCTTATGAAACAAGATTAATAAACAACACATTCAAATAATAAACTAATAAATTAAGCATGATAGAATTCAAACTAGTAAAGTATATGGTCGAGAAGCAAGTCACCACAAAATTAAATATCAAAATAAAGAAAACAAATTAAGACCAAAAGCCGTCATTCAAATTCATCAACTCACTTAACAAGATTGATTTTGTTAGGTCGCTTATTGATATTTTTATCTATTAAAAGTGTCTATTTATATTAGTTTTTAGCTTATACTACAATAAATTTAGATATTTAAGCATATATGCAAAAATTCTCTAAACTTCTCTAATTTAGCAAATTTTTACAAAAATTCTCCATGTCGAATTAAACTTCTCCGAATTAATTCTGATTTTTGAAGGTCGAAGTTTAGGGCGAAATTAAAGTTTCGTACCTTGGGAATGAAGTTTTAAAAGCATGGGCTACGAAATTAGGAAATGCATTTTAAATGCACTAATAATGGTTTTCAATTATTAGAAAAATAATTTCTGAAAAAAAACTGGTTAGTTAATGATATTTTGGTCTATCCCCTCCAGATTAAGAAATTGAGAACGACATTATCGATTTGAATTATCCTCCACCTAAGTAAATTTCCAATCCAACATAATGAGAAAATGGAATTCTCCACCTCCTACCACTTGTTGGCCAATGACGTCCTTAGTGTTTGTGGCCATGCTCTAGAGGGATTAAGGGGGACGTAAGTCCCCAATACCAGCTGACCTCAAAAAAAAGAAGAAGAAAAAATGACATCCAACTTGGTAGAAATTTATGCCCGAGTAAAATGTTATAAATTAGGCCTCTTGATATAGTACATGTTTGTTTTAAAACTTAATCTTCTTGCCTTTTGAGATGTAAAATTATGAATTGAATTTTTATGTATTCAAATTTTGCTAATGTATGAAGGGCGGGCCTTGGCACAATTGCTAAAGGTTGCTCTATTATGACCTAGAGGTTATGAGTTCTAATTCAGAAATAGCCTCTCCAACATGGAGGTAAGATTGTGACATTGTGTAAATTGTCCCTCCCTAAGACCCTGCAATGGTGGGAGTCTTGTGCATTTGGCACACCTTACATCCTAAATTCTGCTAGCGTGTCTTTTAATAAATAATAGAGCTAGTCCTCTTGTTCTTTCATGTGAAATACTTAGTTCCATCTTCATACGTCACTATCATAGTAAGTACAGATATGGTATTTTTTGAGATCTTTAACTTTCTTCCTTCATTTCATCTTTTTCTTTAATAATTTTCGTTAGAGATTGTGATATTATGTGCATGCTTTTTTGTTTTTTTCTTTAATCACTGTGTCATCTCCTAATGCCATTAGATAGGTTGATCAATTATTAGATCTTCACTTAATTCTTTTTACTCATTCCTATTTATGACAAATTACTAAAGTTCCTTGGGGGGGATAGACTTAACTTTTCAATTCTTCTTTTCCAATACAAGTTTCCCCTTCTCATATCATCCCTTCACGACCTTTAGTTTTGATAGATTTTACTTCTACCTAATAATATATGATCTACTCAAATTTTGGGGTCTTTAACTTAGCAGGCCCCCTTAATTTTTTTTAATAGTCTGTACTATTTATGACAAATTTGCAGAAGTTCCTTTTGGGGAATAAACTGAACGTTTCTGTTGTTCGCTTTCTTTCTAAGATTTAAGATTTTGACTTTCTCCATTATATCTCATTCCTTCACCACTTTTAATTTTATACATATATGCATTACTTAAATGTGGGGCCTTAGCAGTTGCCTAAATGGCCTCATAATTGAGCCAGCTCTGATAAAGGCAACACGAGAGTTGTCTGCCATCCTTGTGGAGCACAACTCCTTTGTTGACTTGCCATCCTCATCTATTTGTCTTTTATTTTGTCCTCTTGTGTTATTTTGCCACCTTTTAAACTACCGTGTTCTGTGTTTCTTTCTTTGATCTGGACACTCGTAACTCCATAGCAGAAACATTTCATCAACCATTAATCGGTGATATTTTCTCCCTTACATCAAGCCTTCTCAAATTACAGAAAAGAAGCTTTGGCTTGTTAATAAATTAGACTGTATGAAGACGGCAGCTGATGCGCCATCATATAGGATTGTTCTCTCTGTATATCTTCCACATCCTAGTTCAGTGACTGATGCTGGTATTTTAGACTCATGTGTGTTTCTTTGGATGTATCCCAGGACCATCATACTGCCAATGCAATAGGGTCGAAGTCTTACAACACTCTTATGGGAGAACTTGTTGCCCTTGAAACAAGAAATCCTGAGGGAGAAAATAAGAATACTGAAGAAGATTGTGTTGATTTTGCTGCTGCCACAACGGCCACTTTAGGAGTTCCCTCTCCATGCCTTTCACGAGGAAGATCTTTTGATGATTCTCCTCGTTCTGTCTCTAGTGATCAGAAAGTAAGAAAGGGAGATCTAGAGGAGGAAGAGGAACTTTTGAGAGTCTTGAAATTGTCCGAAACTGAAACACCAAATTCCTTGGATGAACCTCGATTAGCTGAGACATATAGTAAAGATTTGTCTGCAAGTTCAGCTGAAAGTCAAGAAAACAAGAGTGCTGGATTAGAAGACCTTGGAGATGCTGCTGACGGTCACCCCAAGGATGAGCAGCAATTCCAGCATCTTGATCTTTCTGCATTACATGATTCAAATGTCTTGAACAGTTGCAGTAATGACAGGTTGTCTTCAAAAACTAGTTATGAGGAAACAAATCATTCAATTTCACATATACATGCAATAAATCCCTTTGACCTATTAAGTTCAGAAGAAACTGAATTGATGGAGCAATCCAGTAATAGTGCATTGGTTCAGAATCAAAGTGAATCTTTACCTTCACTGAACGAAGATTTGTCCATTCCATGCAATGACCACATGCAGAGTCCAGATGCGGATCAAGAAGTTCCAATGACATGCCCGCAGGATGCTTTGATGTCTTTAATTGATCATGAGAGAGAAGAGAACGAAAGTGCTGGCAAAACATTAGTATCTGCTCCATCTGCACCAAAGACAGAATCTGATTTTGTTGACAGCATGAGACAAAATGGAGACCTTCCCAAGGGTGACACCTCAAGTGTCAATGGTGGTGAACCCCTCTATGAAGGAGAGGACTGCATACTTGATTCAGGACGTTCATACGAAAATCGAGAGCCTATGTATGAAGGTGAGCAAATTCTGGCCGAACAAGCTGACAAAGGCACAGGAGATACTTCTGATATACAATCAAAGGATGATATAACTCCACAGAAGGGTAAAGTAATGCTATATGTTAATGAAGTTGATGATTTGGTTGACATGAGTTGTTTGGATTGCCAATAGCTTCTTTTCAAGACTCCTTTTTGTTCCTTTTTGAGCAAATTTCTTTTTTTCTATCAAATTGTTTGCAGGCGAACAGATTAGGAACTTCTTGAGAAACAATGCAAGCCAGCTGACGATATATGGGTATTTGTTTCTCTATTTCTCTTTGTAACTTTTGTTTATCTTTACTGTGTATTCCTTTTCTGCTTTGCAGGACATTTAGATTTTTTCTTTTTCCCCCTGATGTTTTTTCTTTCTTTTTTCTTTCTCTCAGCTTATTTTGCCTACAGGAAGGTCTGAAAGAACGTGAGCTTTGTGTTTTTTTCCGCAACAATCATTTCAGCACCATGTTCAAAGTCAGTTATGCTTGTTTTTTTCAGTTGATTTTTTGTTGTTAACTTGGTTGCCCATAGCTGTTAACCTAGTTATCCACTTGCCCCCAGCATGATTATATGAGATACTCACAAGCTGTTGGATTAAATGCAGTTCAATGGAGAGCTTTATCTCCTAGCCACTGATCAAGGTTACATAAACCAGCCAGATTTGGTATGGGAAAAGCTGAATGAGGTCAGTTATTTTTTTGCAATTCTCTTGTTTTTAGTGAGGGAAAAATTGTGTATAGACATTTAAGCATTCTCCCATATG
Organism: Paratinospora sagittata; assembly: GCA_035771175.1. Lineage (NCBI taxonomy): Eukaryota > Viridiplantae > Streptophyta > Magnoliopsida > Ranunculales > Menispermaceae > Paratinospora > Paratinospora sagittata. Next base: position 11,066,966 of record CM069608.1, read on the forward strand.
TAGCTCCTTAGTCTCTTTTCTGTGTTACTGCCCTAACCAATAGTTTGTGTTTTAAGAATTTAAATAATTAGATATGTTCATTGCTTGGTCAAACAAATAAATTTAGGATCCTGGGCGCATTTTCAACATAAATTGCAATATACTGCCGTCTTGTCATAGTATGGTAATATTGTATTTTTGATTAAACATTTGAGTTTGAGATGAAAAAGCGGTGTGACTATTATTCTAAGAATATGTGGAAACATGGGCATTGGTTGATAACTCAAAACTAAAATAATGAAGCTGTAAAAACAAGGAAAGCTTGCAATGCATATTCACACACGAATATATGAAAATCTGCATGTCAGTATTCGAAATGCCTACGAAAGTGGCCCAGGTAATTGAAAGAATGATGAGTAGATTTCTTTGGAAGGGAGAAGATAAAGGGAGGGGGTTGCCTCTTTAAGTGGGAAGTTGTGAAGAGAAGGGTTGATCAAGGGCTCTAGCGATTCTTAGAGATGAGGAATAAGGCACTAACGGGAAGTGGTTGTGCGGTTCTTATCAGAAAAGGAGTCATTGCGGGGCAATGTTATTAGAAGCCGACATGGAGTACAAACAAGCTCAAGACATGCTAATTTAGTACCCAAAGCAATGTATAGAAGTCCTTGAAAATTTATTCACTCCCTGTATCCCATTTTCTCAAGCCTTAATAGATTAAAAGTGGGTTGCGGGGATACTTTTAGGCTTTGGGAAGACATCTGGTGTGGCACAAATAGTTTTCAAATCCTTTTTCCCAGTGTGTACAGGCTGTCAACTAATCAGCTCTTTTGTAATTCCCCTAGGTGATAACGGAGTAGGAGGGTCTAAGAACCTATCACTAATTAGAAGGCCTGTCTGATAGGGAATCCCAAGAAGTAGCATCTTTTTTTGAGTGTTTTGAAGGATACCAATTGCCGGGTGGAAGGTATAAAGTAATTCGGACCTTACATTACTCAGGAACCTTCACCTCTCAGACCTTTTTACACCACTTGAACTTATCACTAGTGGCCACCTCACATTTCCCACACAAATTTATATGGAAAGCTCATATGCCATCTAAAGCAAAATTCTTAGGATGAACCACTGTTCATGGTAAGTTGAATTGGGCACACATGTTGCCGAGAAGGTTTTGGAAGTGGGCTATCTCACCAAATTGCTGCTATCTAAGTAAACGAAACAGTGAACCATTTGTCATCTGTTTCAAGAATGTGATTTCACTAATTGCAAATAGGGGATGTGGAAAAGCAATCTACTATGGGAGATACTTCCAAATGAAACAAACTTTTGGGATTTTCCACAAGTTGGCCTATGTTCTGGAAGGCTAAAAGATTATTGGACTGTGGTTGTGTTTGCAGTCATTTGGTCAATATGGAAGGAGTGAAAACACACGTCTTTTTGAAGATGAAGAAAGAGATGAGATCAGGGTTTGGGAGAATTTCTCATTTGTGGCTTCGTTATTGATTAGTGCAAGCAAGCTTGCAAATGTTTTTTTTTTGGGTTGGGTGAATGGTTAAGGGGCTGGGGTTCTATTTTGTATTGTATTTAAGCACAAAAAAGGACTCCTTGTCCTTGTTGCAATTTAGGTTGCACAAATATTAGTTCTTAATTAAAAAAAAAAAAAATCTCCATTTGCATGGATATATTAACTATTTCTATCGAAATTAAGCTGTAAAAAGCACTTTTTATTCACATCAGCACATGCACACACACTAATATATATATATTCAGTTTGTTTTTTATTTTATTTTAACACTACTGCCCCTTTAACAGGTCAATGGAGACACTGTGTTCATGACAGGAAACTTTACAGAATTTAAAGTAGACAGTCATGGCAATGACACGTGGGATGAGCAAAATGCCGTGACCAGTACTGCTGTGCGTATCTTTTTTTTTTTTTATCTTAGTGAATACCATGAAATCTCTAAAGGCTAATCAACTGTTTGCACAAATTTAATGCCTAACCTCCTCCTTCAGGACTATCTAGCGAGTTTTGACAATTCAGCACAGGGAGGCTCAACTATGAAGTAAGTGTTATCTATTAATTATTTAATTTGCTAACTCATTGAACGTGGTTTTCAGAATACTCTCTCTGTACGGTAGGAATCCTGTTAGAAAATGATGTTTGGGGTTGTAAATACCACTTTGAAGATTGCTGCGATGTTTTCTACTGTCCGCTCAGTCTCTCCGCAACTGACTATGAAATTTCTTAATGAGTTTAAAGATAAATATGAAATCTGTGTTCTTTTCAAATCGTACTGTTCTTGCTTTCTTTGAGGGACGAGATATGGAATTAGTAGAGTTAGTGTATTAACTTTCCTTACAATCCAATATTAGTAGCTGATTGGTTTTTCTTTTTTTTTGGAAGAATAATTTATCTTGTTAATGTATTTTTTACAGTTCTGATCTGCAATTGGCGATACAACTACAACAGCAGGAGTTTGATAACCAGCCGAAACGGCACAACAATTTGCAAGAGTCTTCCACTAGTGGCAGTTCAAGGCTTGTCACCGGTCTACAGGTAAAAATATTGATACTTTTTTTTTTTTTTTTGTGAACAAGAAAATATTGATACTTAAAAGATGTTATCATGTACTCTAGATAAACTTCTAAAACATTTGATTATTTTCCCTTTTACATTAAACGGGTATGGTATAGTAGGAAATGACGTTGTTTTTTAAAAATTATGATTTGCTCAAGTCTTCAAATTGAAAAAATATATATACATATTTTAGATTTTTGAAAGAAAAAAAAAAAAAGTCTACTTGTATTCCACCTTTTGAAATATAATTAAAAAAAATAAGGGATAGATCTAATCATAATAAAAATTATTCATTATGTGTATGCTTGCATAAATGAACTTTATGGTTGTAAAATTTTATATTTGTGATGGCAGAAAAAATGAAAATAAAGCAAAATATCATTTAAATTGTACTAACTATTGGAGCAATTTCATTAACGAAAAACACAAGTAATTTAATACACAGTTTCCAGGTTTGAACTAGGGGAACTACTTAATGCAATTTTGCAGGTACACAGGAGCCATGCCAGCGGTTCATCATCCACGAAGCCGGATTCCAAGTCAAAAGAAAAATGTATTGTGATGTAAACTTTAAGGCACTTTGGTCAGTTGAGGAGGTGTAAATTCTGTATTCTGTTTTTTTGTTTTTTTTTTTCATTATATCTGTGATATGACAATTGAACTAACATAACGCTCTGCTTCCATCCAGTTTTGGCTGTAAATAAATGAAGGTATAAATATGCTGAAAGCGATTCTTACAACAGTTGTTGGTGCAGATCTTGTGTTTCTTCCCTTTTTGTTTTTTAACAGGGTTAAATGACTTTGAATTTGCCCCTTTAAATCGTTTATTCCTGTGGCAGTAATCGCACTCTTTTTTTTCTTTTTCTTTTTGGGTTCTCGAGTGACTGTCCCATTTAATCGCTGGCTTCAGTAAGTAAATCATCCGGTTGTTAAACGTTCTTTTTTTTTATTTTTCTCTTTAAAAAATATAAGTATAAATATATAGGTGGGCTGAACGTGAAGTGCCTTTTGCTCTCGCCTTTAACTACGACCGAAACCTTCAGAAAGGCAAGAGAAAAGTATTTAAGTAGCATAGTTATATATACAGTAAAGCCTCACTAAAAGTCATAATATATATGTTGGGATTAAACTAGTTTTTTTAATTACTGAGGAGGTTATAACTTTATAGAAGGGGCGTGACAAGCTCCACTATTGATTGATCCTTGAACTTTGCATCAACGAGTACCAACTTAGAAAAGAACAAAAAATACAGGGAAAGAACAATGAAAGAGAGAATAACTCTCTCGATACCTGGATGGACTAAAGCAAGTCGACTACATGATCAACACTTCCTCCCAATCTCCTAACACAAGGAATTGAGTGTCCTAGCTAGGACAGGTTATTTAAGATGAGAAGACCTTGAGATCCCAACAATTACTAGCCTCGTGCCAAACTTTGCACTTTGAATGGGACTTCATGCAATAGATTAGAGCAAATTCCTTAAAATAGATCTTTCCTCTCCAAAGTATAAGGAAGCTCAAAAGGACACATCATAAGTTAGGAGCGAGCAAACAGGATGCCAGGTTCAACTCAGACAACAATCGACAAAATCACAGCAAAGATGGGCAATCTAAGCCTATATTTGAAGTAAGGGTGTGCAAAATCCGGTTTGATTCGATTTTCACCAAAAACCAAAACCGAACCAAATTTGAATCGATCTGGTGTTTTTGAAACCGAAACCGAACCAAACCACTATTCAAACCGAATCAAACTTGTTCAGTTTAGGTTGATTGGGTTACATACATCAATTTTACAACTATAAATCTTATAGTTAATATTATTTTACCTTTTCAAAATACGTTCAATCCTTCCAAAAATAAAATATATAATTCTATCATTAAAATTTTTTAAAAAAATACATATTATATTCAATAACAATGGAAATTTTTTTCTCTTAGGGTTCAATTCATTAGGGTAATAGGAGAATTAACCATATTACCCATCTTTTCAGTTCGGTTCGAATTAATTTCAATTTTTTGATACGTAAATCGAAACCCGAACCGAACCAATCAATTTTTTAAAACCCAAAACCGAACAGAACTATGCAAAAACTGAACTGATTACATCGGTTTGGTTCGATCCCTTAATTTAAAGAAGTTGGTTAAAGCTTGAATCGCGAGGATTTTAAGGCCTAGACATATCAATCAAGTATTGATATGATAAAGCATTTTTAAGGCTTATTGCCACTTTAGAGGTTAGGCAGATGTTGGGCCATGAGCTTGGTACATATTATCAACTATTGAACATGTACAAGAGACACGAGAAAAATATTCGTAAAAACTGCTACCTTAATACCCATAGATATTGAGCATGTAATGACAGATTTCACCAAAGAATTTGTAAACATTGTTAGTTTGGTTCATCGAACTAACGCTAACCCGAACACAACTTCAACAGCGTAAGGCAGAAAAGGAACCAGACAAAGCTAGTTAGCAAAGTAAGGGAACGTCAACTATCAAGCAACCACACGACACGTTTTCCAAGTTGTAACTGTTGGAACATTTGTTCTTGAATGTAAAATATCCAGCAAGTCGAGGGCCACCGCTCTACAAAGTGAGCATCATGCTCTACACTAGAAAGAATTTTCTAGTAAGTTGAGTGTCGCAGCTCTATAAAGTGAGCGTCACTGCTTTATACAAGTGTTGCAGTGCTGGAAAGTGAGCATCGCGACTCTAGTGCGATAAATTTGAACTTTTTTTTATTTTAACTTGACTTTCATGTCTTTTCGCATAGGAACAAATCTTCGCAGAGGAACTTCGTCCCTTACCGAAGAGGAATGATTCTGATTATTTAAACCTACAAATCTTTTCTAACTACATCGAATTTTGCTAAGATTTTTTCTCTCTTTCTACTTGCTCTGTTTTATCAAATTCTTCAAGTTTTTTAAGAGAGCAATACTATTACTTGGTTTGTTGTTGACAATCTGCTTGGGGTACCGCTCGGATCGATTAGATTGTTGTAGCCTGAAGAGTGAGCGCCCATTGAATTGTGCTACTGAACAAGGGCGATTATTTCACTTTTTCGCTTTAGGCCAATACCTTGCATGCCTCAAACTCTTTGTTGTCTCATTCAATCTCACCGAGTACTTAAATTCCCACAGTAACTAGCTGTCATTTGTCTTACATTTGGCAAATGGTCTCTCTAATATAATTACCATTTAGACTTGGCCATAAAACGTCAAGACACGTACATGTTTTTTCCACTTATAGATAGCTTAGCTCTAACTTAACATTAGTGTTTTTATTCTTCGTTTTATCTTAAAAGGAACTTATATTATATATTTTAAATAAATCTCAAAACATAATAACTAATATCCTTAATTTTTTCATTAATTTGATTTAGAACTTCCTTTCTTCTAATAAGAGACATTTTTTCACATTTGCGACACACACAACTGACGACCCTTTTTGGGGCCATAGATGCAAGGTGGACACTTAAGCACCAGAAGAAAGTGAGTGAGGGCTTGATGAGAAGAAGACATAGCCCTCATAACAAAGGGTATAAAGCCCTAACAACAAGGGTGCTTTTGCTATTGAGAAAGTGAATGGTTAGTGCGAAGGTTCATTCAAAACTTAGTTGAGCGAAGGGCAAGCTCCTAGCTTGCCGGAGCACATTTCTTTGACTTCCTCCATGCCTACGATTCCCCTATGGAGCCACCATCGCAGTTTTCAAGCATGAGAGAGCCGACCTATCATCATTTTCGTAGCCGCTTCGCAGCTCTCTCAATGAAGCAATATAGGAACCATGACCCCCGTAGGGTTTGGGCGCCATTACTAAGGCTGCTTACAGGTCGGGTTCGGGCGGGTTTATAGTCCAAGCCCACCCGACCTGACCCAATCGGGTGCAACATTATAGCACCCAAATGGGCCCGACATCTAAAGTGTAAGGGCCCAACCGACCGTTTACAGGCCGGGTCGAGCTTGTCGGTTTATTGGGTTTGACATTTCTTTGTATGTTGGGCTAGATTTTAAGCCCATTTCTCAGACTTACATAGTTTGGGCTAAATTTTTAAGCCTATTTAAAATATGAAAATGAGTGCCAAATGGCCCATTCAAAAGTCTAGGCCCTAATTCGAAAGCCTTTAATGAATAATGGGTTAATTTATCTTTGGACCTATAATTATAAATCCATCACTGATGCAATGCGGTAAGACTTAGAGTTGGTGAAAATCTAAAATCAGTGTTTTAGAATAATTTACTAATTTAATAAATTTACTAAAAATAGTAAATTATTAAAAATAGTAAATTTATTAAAATAAGTAAATTATCCTAAAACACTGATTTGAGATTTCCACTAATTCTAACTCTTATAGCATTGCATTATAACTAAATTTGTATTTTAGTCTATTTAGGAGTTTTCATAGGTTTTTTCTATTTAAAGGCCATTGTATGCAATATTGAGATATAGATTGAATAATATTGATTTCTTTTTTAAGAATTTGCGAATTCTTTATTCACCTTTTCTCTCGGTATTCTGAAGAATCAACGAGTCTAGAGAAGCGCATTTATTGTCTTCCCTATCATGCCCTGCATCAGTTGGTATTAGAGACGCATTTGTTCTTCGCCATGCCTCCAAGAAGTCGACAACATGAAGCCCAACTCGAGGAAGTGAATAGACGTGACGGTTTCGCACGGCTTGAGCAACAAGTCGCTCTATTGACACAACAAGTTGTTGTGTTCTTCCAAGTGGTACGTGGTGACGATAGACGATGGGATTTAGAGATCAAGGTTAATATCCTAAAAGATCTGATCTTCTCTCCTACAACAACTAATTTAGATGAGGATTTTCATAACCCTTTCGATGATCCACCAATATTTGATGAATATGCTGATGAAACTGAAGAAGATGATGAAGTTGTAACAGCCGCAGATGAAGGACCTGAGTATGATAGTGGGAATTACTTAGTTGATGCGGAGGAATCTCATCTTCCACTCAATTTGCAATCAATTTGCACTATCGGTGGTAAAAATTACGAGATCGTGACTGATTCGAGTAGCTGCAAGAACGTTGTTTCGAATGAAGCAATATTACAAAAGTTTGGATTAGTGAAAGAAAAAACATCTAAAGCCCTCTAAGCTAGTATGGTTGAAAAAGGCCACAAGTACTCAAGATCCTTTGGTGAGGGATATTCAGAAATATAATGATGTTACTAATTGGAAGCATCGAAAGAGTCGTAGAAAGCATGTCGCAAGCGTTGCCTAAAGTTATCGAGTCAAGACTTTGTTCCATGGTCCTATCTCAAGCCACGATTCAGCAAATTCGAGGGCGAATTTTTTCGATGATTGCAGAATAAAACAATGAGGGTGCGATTGAGCAAACCCAAAATTGTGACTTGGGAGAAGATAAAGAAGCACATGCGGGCTACCTTCCTCCCGTATAATTATGTGCGAACGATGTACCGACAACTTCAGAACTTGCGCCAAGGATCTCGTTCTGTTAACGACTACACAACAGAGTTCTATCAATTGTTGGCTCGTAATGACATCATGGAGACAGAAGATCAGTTGGTGTCACGCTATATTGGTGGCATAGGTCCACAGTTTTAGGACATGTTGAACATGTTTGGTCCTGTTACAGTTTCTGAAGCATATCAGAGAGTCCTTTAGTACGAGAAACAATTAGCCCGCCGAGGTGGTACTACTTTTAGCACAGTAGGCACGAGTGCTAATCAACAACGTTCTTCTGGATCTACACCAACAACTGTTAAACCATCCCTAGATTAGAAGATGAGATTTGGATCTAGTAATATGCGTTGTTTTGGGTGCAATGAACCAAAGCATCGACAATCAGAGTATAAAACAAAACGCAAGGCGCTGATGGTTGACAGTGCTGAAGAGGAGGACAGTATACCAGAGACTGCACTCAAACCTAAATTTGATGCTGATAAGGAGTCCCCAGATGGAGAGGAACATCTTGAAGGTGATTCCGGGCCAATGCTAGAGGTACGACGACTGTTCTTAGCACCACAACAACAAGATAATTGGTTGCGGAACAATATTTTCCAATTCACCTATACCATTTGTGGCAAAGTTTGTCATTTTGTGATTGATTCAAGCAGTTGTGAGAATGTGATCTCAGAGGAATCTGTGCAGAAATTGGGCTTGTCAACAACCAAGCACCTGAAGCCCTACAAATTGGCTTGGTTGAAAAAAGGCAATGAGGTTACAGTTTCTCATTGCGCATCAGTTAGTCTTTCCATCAGTAACTAGTACAAAGACAATGTGCTGTGTGATGTTGTGGCTATGAATGCCTGCCATCTATTACTCTGGCGACCATGGCAGTATGACAAACATTTGTTTCATGATGTGCGGACCAATACTTACAATTTCCAATTTGGAGGTTCAAAAATTGTGTTGTGGCCCAACAAAGACAAGCGACCCTCAAAGCCTACTAGTCATGCTACCAACCTCTTGACTCAGGCAAAGTTTGAGCAAGAGATGGAGGAGTCAGGCATGGTGTTTGCTTTTGTGAGCAAGAAAGTGGAACCAAAGGCTACCATTCCTGAGTAGGCCAAGCCCTTAGTAGAGTAGTTCTCTGATGTGTTTCCTGATGAGTTGCCTACGGAGCTACCACTGCTCCAGGATATCCAGCATTAGATTGACTTGGTTCCGGGGGCCACTTTGCTTAACAGATCGCATTATAGGATAAGTCTCAAAGAGCATGAGGATTCCGTTTAGCAGCTTCAACAGCTCCATCAAACCACTCATGATCGTTTGGTAAGGGATATTCAAAAATATAATGATGTTACTAATCGGAAGCATCGAAAGAGTTGTAGAAAACGTAGTCGCAAGCGTCGCCTGAAGTTATCGAGTCAAGACTTTGTTTTATGACCTTACCTCAAGCGACGATGCAACAAATTCGAGGGCGAATTTTTTCCAACATAAGGAGAATGATGCAATGCGATAAAAGTTAGAGTTAGTGGTTATCTCAAATCAATGTTTTAGGATAATTTACTATTTTAGTAAAGTTACTATTTTCGGTAATTTACTATTTTTAGTAAATTTATTATCTTCAGTAATTTTTATTTTTAGGTTTTATTGAATTAGAAAACTAGTATTTTTGTTGAATTAGAAAATTAGTATTTGAGTCTCTTTAGAAGTCTAGTTATTACTATTTTTGTATTTGAGTATATTTAGGAATTTTCATAGGTTTTGTCTATAAAAAGGGGGTCCTTGTATGAGTTATTGAGAGATTGAATAATAGTGATTTTTTTTAGAATTTGCAAATTTTTTACCTCTTTTCTCAGTATTCTATGGAATCAACGAGTTAGAGAATGTGTTTATTGTCTTCCCTATCACGCTCTGCATCAGTAATGATGCATTGCAATAAGAGTTAGAGTTAGTGAAAACCTCAAATCAGTGGCTTAGGATAATTTTCTAATTTTGATAAATTTACTATTTTTGATAATTTACTATTTTTAGTAAAGTTACTATTTTTGGCAATTTACTATTTTTAGTAAATTTATTATTTTCAGTAATTTTTATTTTTAGGTTTTATTGAATTAGAAAACTAGTATTTTTCTTGAATTAGGAAATTAGCATTTGAGTCTCTTTAGAAGCCTAGTTATTACTATTTTTGTATTTGAGTCTATTTAGGAGTTTTCATGAGTTTTGCTTATTTAAAGGCCACTGTATGTGTTATTGAGATATAGATTAAATAATAGTGATTTTTTTTAAAAATTTGTGAATTCTTTACCTCTTTTCTCTGTATTCTGTGGAATCAACGAGTTAGAAAAGTTGTGTTTATTGTCTTCCCTATCACGCCCTGCATCAATTACTAACTTTATAAAATAATTACAAACATCACAACTCAAATTTAAACTAAAAAAAGAACATTACAACTCAAATAATAATAATCCAAAATAAAATGCATTACAAACAAACATAATATAAAAAGTACAAAATAATAACCCAACTCAAGTTTCTAATTAAATCTAAGAAATACCATTTCAGTTAAAACATATACTCACTGTTAATTAAAATAAAAATAAAAAATAGCATAGTATAAATACTATGCCAATGCAAACACAAAAACAAAATAATGAATCTTGCATCAATTTTTACTACCAAATTTCATATACAAAAATCAATATAATTCTGATTACTCCATGTTTTTCCCAATACACAAACTATTAAGTGTCACACTCGCCCGGACACGCCTAAATCGGCGGAACACTCACAGGCGGGGCGTGAATGCATTACAACAGTTACCGAGTGCGCAAGTACACAATTGAGTACAAATATTATTTCATTAATTTTAGAATATATTTTTGTACAAAATATAACTGAGAGAACATTCTCCCAAAATTTTCCTATGAATAAACAAGGGGTACAAAATGTGAGCCCAAAAACCTCTACCCAATCCACCCTAGTATCCTGTAAAAAATGTTTAACAATGGGGTGAGTTATTGCCCAGTAGGTAAAATAGTTCGTGAATACGTCAATTAATAAAGAAGACTTCATAATCAAACATCATATTTGCACAACTAGCATCATAAATAGTGCAACATGTATGAATGCATGACACCATCTCGTAATGGTTCTGTGATCGTACATAGCCCTGAATTCACGTACTGATATCTATCTCCAGGTAAACCCAAATTCACATTGTACGTCTCTCTTCAGGGGGAACATCAAGAATAGTGAGCATTGGTCCAATAACTATTTCATAAATCGAAATATAAAGCATTGCTCCAATAACTATTTTGTGGATCACAAACCAGTTACGTCCCTAGGTGGTTATGTATAATGACTATGCATGAACAGGTCATATCATTACTACATTAAACAAGATTTGACAACGTCTAGTGATCCTTATCAAGGTCAGCATCATCACGTGCATTGTTAGGATGTCCAGTATCACTTGTACAAGCAGATAACTTTCAAATGAGACCAACCGAACCAGTCTCCAGTCGAGAGGTGGGACACGAGGTCCGCTTAAATACCAATCTTCTAGAGCAGCAAGCTACCTCGCCTTCACTATTTAAAGTTACTGAGGACAAGACTAAGTCTGGTTGAGTCAAATTGACTACTATCTGGCTTAGTAACAACGTAATACATGAACTTCAAATATACAGGCATAGTATGACATGTATGAATATTATACGCAATAATGCAGTGTAAATGGATAATAGACATAATGATAAATAAATGAAAGCTTTAATAAAAGTCATAAGACACGTAAACCTATGCTTCATTCCCAACCTTCAGATAAAACCTCTTTTCAGAATTGGCGCTTCTTCCCGAGAAGAATCACCTTGCACCGCGAGGAGAGTCTCTAAAAGAGTGTCTCAAAAAGAGGAGAAAATCACAAAGAGAGTGATGAACCAACAAGGAGCAAGAGAGAAGAGAGAGTGGTTTGTGAAAATGAAAGGGGGGGTTCCTTTTATAGAAAAATGAATGTCGAACCTTCGGGCGAGCTCGAATTAATTTTTCTTTTTTATAATTTAGGGGTATTACACTCTACCCCCCTTAAAAGAATTTCGCCCTCGAAATTTCAGTCCATGTAGTGATGATTGCTATCATCGTGAGATTCACCGCCTACGTAATCATTCACAAGGTTAGGGTAAAGCTGACAAAGTCCCTGAATAATACTGTGACCGGTGGAATCCTCAACGTCATCAAACAATGAAGAGCAAATGGAATCAGATTCGTCCTCAGAAGGTTTTGACATTTGCATAACAAATGGTGTAAGGCACTGCAAGTTGCAGCGTTTCAGCGGAGGTAGGTTGAACGACATAATGTTTTTTGGTGCAGTTGCCCGAATTCGACCGCCTGGCAATTTTGGTGATGTAAAGAAGTTGTGGATTGCCTCAAAACTCGAAGGAGTCTCCACTGGTTGCCAAGTAGGCCATGGAGTGTATGATTCATTACTCCCGTCTGTGTTGTTTTCAAACATCTGCATGGGTTAATTAAATGAAATAATATATTAAGATATTGTAAAAGAAATTCCATAATTTCATTGATTAGTAAAATAGTACAATGCATCACATCATCAACTATTACTAGAAAATAATTCAGGGTATTTTAGTTTAATTGTGTCTTCTAGTGCCCAAGTTGTTTCCTCTACTCCGTGGTGATCCCAAAGTACTTTTACAAGTGGAATGCTACGTCGCCTCAGTTCTTGAGTTTTCCTATCAAGAATCTGTATCGCTCTCTCCTAATATTTGTTTCTTTCTTTAACCTGGACTTCGACCAGAGGGATGATATGTGAAGGATCAAGATGATACTTTCGAAGCATGGATACATGAAAAATGTCATGAACCTTAGACATGGATGAGGGAAGGGATAGACGATAGGCTAGTTTGCAAATACGTTCAATGATCTGAAATGGGTCAATATATCATGGAGAGAGCTTTCATTTGATCTCGAAGCGTTTGACACCTCTTGTAGGCTGGACTTTTAGAAAAATCAAGTCCCCTTTATCAAATTCTAGAGGCTGTCTCCGCTTGTCGGCATAGCTCTTATGTTGACTTTGTGCTACACGAAGTCGCTCATTTACTAGTGTGATCTTCTTAGAAGTATCTTCAACTAGTTCTGGCCTCATTTGCGGTCGATCTGCCATATCTAACCAAGATACCGAAGATCTGCAAGGGCGACCATAGAGAGCCTCGTATGGTGCCATGCCGATATTGGTTTGGTAGCTGTTATTGTATGCAAAATCAGTCAAATGTAAGTGCTTTGCCCATCCGTCATGAAAGTCTAAAATGCAACATAGTAACATGTCCTCCAAGATTTGGATCAAACGTTTTGACCGCCCGTCAGTTTGAAGGTGAAAAGTTGTGCTCATGGTGATCCTGGAGCCCATTCTACTCTGGGCTTGGCCAAAATTTTGATGTCAATCGAGGGTCTTGATTAGAGACAATCGTGAGTGGTATGCCATGGAGGCGTATGATCTCTCTTTCATACAATTCGGCTAGCTTGGCGGGGTTATTCGTGTACTTTATTGGTAAAAAGTGTGCAAACTTTGTAAGTCTGTCAATGATAACCCAGATTGCATCCTGCCCTTTATTGTTTTGAGGCAAGGCTGTAACAAAATTCATTGCAATATTTTCCCACTTCCATTCTCCAACAGGTAATGGCTAGAAAAGTCCAGAAAGAAGTTTGCGTTATGCCTTAACTTGTTGGCAAACGAGACATCGAGCAATGAAGTCTGCAATAGCCTTCTTCATACCAAAGAACTAGAATTGTTGCTTGACATCTTTGTACATCTTGTCTCCCTCAGGATGCATAGCAAACCTTGAGCAATGCATTTCAGTGAGCACTTCTTTCTGAACTTCAGGATGGTTCGGTAGGCAGAGAAGGTCCTGTCCGCCGAGTAGAAGTTCTCTTTTCTCCATTAACATGAGGTCATTGGCTTAAGCTGCTGAAAATGTTCAAATAAGCTAAGAGTTGGCTGATAATTGAGAGAGTCGTGATCTTCCTCCTTCCTCGATGAGCTGTAAGTTAAAATTCTTCATCTCCGTAGCCAACTTCCCCATTTCAAAGTTAAGAGTACAAGCAACATAAGATTTTTTACTCAGGGCATCAACCACAACATTGGCTTTCCCGGGATGGTATTAGAGTTGAAAGTCATAATCTTTCAAAAATTCTAACCATCGTCTTTGGTGGAGGTTTAGGTCTCTCTGAGTGTAGATGTACTTGAGATTCTTGTGATCCGAGAAGACCTCAAATTGTTCCCCGTATAGGTAGTAACACCATAACTTCAGTGTGAATACGACAGCTGCAAGTTCCAAGTCATGCGTTGGGTAATTACCCTCATGAATCTTTAGTTGCCTAGAAGCATATGCAACAACCTGGCCTTCTTGCATTAGTACTGCACCTAAGCCTTGGAGAGAGACGTCGGTGTATAGTGAAAATCCAACTCCATTTCTTGGAGTGATTAGTACCGGTGTTGTTGTGAGGCGCTTCTTCAATTCCGAAAATGAAGATTCACAAGCGGGATTTGTGGCACCCCGAAAATTATTTCCTCTAGCTTATAACCTAATTGCATTTTGTCCAAACTCTATGTGTTTGCCTTGATATGTTTGGTGTTTGTTTGATGGTTGTTTAATGTTTGCATATTTGATGCTTGATAATGTATATAAATATGTGCATTATAAATTATATATGGGTCATGTTAAATTAAAGTATAATGCATGTGTTATTATTTATGCATGGGCCAATTAAACCATGAATTGATATGGGTTAGGATTGATTGAATAAAAAGATAAATGAGAATGAAAATTTGGTGTATTAGATGGATTGGACATTTAGAATACATGCAAGCATGAGATTGGTTAAAGTACATGTGGTTGGTATGGGTAGTATGAGACCAACACATGTCAAGTTGGTGCATGAGAATGGACAAGTGTCCCATGCCCCATTTCTCTTCTCCAACACATGTCAAGTTGGTGCATGAGACCAACACATGTCAAGTTGGTGCATGAGAGTGCACAAGTGTCCCATGCCCCCATTTCTCTTCCCCAACACATGTCAAGTTGGTGCATGAGAGTGGACAAGTGTCCCATGCCCACTTCTCTTTTCCAAGGAAGTCCTAGAGAGTGAGATGAGTGGAGGGAAAGGAAAAAAGAAGAGAAAGGAAAGAAGAAGAGAAAGAAAGAGAAAGTTGTTTTGAGGGAAGTCTCAGTAACATTTTCATCAAAGAGCTGGATCTTGGTGATATATGGTCAGATTGAGCTCAAACTTTGTCAGCCTGTTCATATCTTATGGTTATTCATTCTGGTCAGTGGAGATCTTGATTGGAGTTTTCTTCTGAGAGATATAACCTCCCAAACAAAGTTGGTCGAAAAGTCTGAATTTCTCGCGCAGTTTAGATAAAACTGCTAGATCTCATAAACCTACCGTTCGATGGATATGATATTTCAGAGGATGGTTCATAACCAATATTTCTACATTATGAACGGTTAAGATGTTGATGGTCAAGTATTTTGTATGATATATTCATCTGAGTTCAAGTATTTGCAGCAGGAAAGGAGAAATTGTCTGATTAGAGACTCGTTCATTAAAGAGGCTTATCTCTTTGGTCCATCGTTGGATTGAGCTGATTTTTGGACAGAAGGTTTGCTTCTTAACATACTTCAATCTGTATGGTTGATTTTGTGATTAAATATTTCTATTGGCAGCTTGATACATCTGAACAGAATATTAAATGGAAAATTGGTAGGGTTGTTTGTATTAGGCCTAAATTTAGAATATGAACTTAGGCCTTTCCAAATAGCTTGTATGTCAACTATGTTGACCTAGTTGCCATTGTTGATGAACCCATGATGCAACATCAGTGATATACATGGCTGAACATAGTGACCTAGTGTAAATCGGCAATATGGCCTAAGTATGGAAAATTTCATATATTTAGGGCTTTTGATGCTTTTGGCATAGAATCATTGAATTAATGCAATTTACGTCTAATTAAGCATGAGTAGGGTTGATTATACTACTGATTAGGTGGTTGTGACCATATAATGGGTTAGGCCTACTTGTGATTGAATGGCCCAATTTGGACATGTTTATGCCTAAGGAATTGAAAATCAGTATTTTTGATTAATTGAATGGTTTATGAATGAGAACCATGCATTAGAGGCCTAAGTCATGTGATTTGAGTAGAATGATGGGATTAGATGAGATTTAGGCTTATTGTCTATATGTGGGCTGATTTAAGGTTGATGTGTAATGTCTATGTGATTGAGCATAGGAATTGATGTATGGTTGGATATTGATGAATGTTTCAGGACCTTGATTGATTGATTCAGTTTGGTGTCCGCGAGGCTTGGTTGTGAGTAGACTTCATTTATGATTATATCTTTTATGTCATCATATCACTTATATATATTGTATATTGAAAGCATGAATGTGTTCTAATGTTTTGAATGATGCATTAATTTGATAAAACCTTATGACTTTGGTTGGGCCCATCTATCTGGCTAATAGGGAGACTTAACCTTGTCATAGGAGGGTTTTAGAAAGGAAATATTTGGGGATGAGAACGGTACAGTGAAATAGATGTGCACTAGTAACCCCAAATCAACATGATTGGGGATGAGAACGGTACGGTGAAATAGACGTGCATTAGTAACTCCAATGCATGTGGAATGTGAATCCAAATTGATAGGCTTTTACTTGCATCAAACTTATTATAAATGCTTGATATCTATATGTTATGAGCTTTTAATCATGCTATACATTGACATGCATACATGATATTTATTGATGAGTATTGATAGCATATTTGAATTCTATTCACTGGGCATCGTTGGCTGATCCTCATTTTCCTCTTTCAGGTCCTTCTGTTCCAAATAAGGGCAAAAGAGTAGTCATATCTTGAGGGTCTTGCCGGCGAGAGAATTCAAGGCCTCGATGTGAGTTGAGAGGTATTTTGATTGAACTATGTTTTAAATTATGATGTATTATATTTTGGACTATGTAATTATAACATTTACCACATTGTAGTATAGGTGAGTTAGGACTTGTTAGATAGACCACGTGGGCATATGACGATTTTTTTTGTACCCATAGTTTTGGACTTTATGTGTATGTCCATCTTGATGGACTATAGGGATTATGGTTTTATTTATGGTTCATTTTTATGGATTATCTCTTGTCTTGGATGAATAATACGGTTGGTAGTTTTGTTTAGTACCTTTTTTATATTATGTCGTTGTTTGGGATAAGGCTCGTAGGGTCTCAACCACCTCACGGGGGTTGAGGAGTGGTTGGAGATGCCTAAGCCGGGCGTCCCGCCCCGGCATTCCCCAAGCCATTCCTTGCAGGGTTGGTGGTCCGGGGTGCAGGGTCGCCATAGGATTCCAAATGAATCGCACGTCTTTCCGAGTGAGCTTGGTCATAGGTTCAACAATCTTTGAGAAGTCCTTGATGAAGCGTCTGTAGTAGCCAGCCAAACCAAGAAAACTTTTAATTTGAGTAATTGTGGTAGGCTGCTTCTAGTTTAAAACTGCTTCAACCTTTAAAGGATCCACTTTAATGTCATTGCCTGAAACCACATGACCTAGGAATTGAACTCTCTTCGCCCAAAATTCGTACTTACTCAACTTTGCATATAACTAATGGCTTCTTAAGGTCTGGAGGACAATCCTCAAATGTATCTTATGGTCTTCCTCAGTTGAATAATATATCAAGATATCATCTACAAAGACCACCACGAATCAGTCTAAATATAGTTTGAGGATGCGGTTCATCAAATCCATGAACGCTACAGGTGTATTTGTAGACCGAACCGCATGACGAAGAACTCATAATGACCATACCGAGTTTTGAAAGTCATTTTATATATGTCTGACTCTTTGATCAGGAGTTGATGATAGCCAGATCGTAAGTCAATCTTAGAGAAATATTTGGCATCTCTAAGTTAGTCGAACAAGTCATCGATCCTGGGCAATGGGTATTTGTTCTTGATGGTTACGTTATTCAACTTGCGATAGTCGATGCAAAGTCGTAACGAACCATCCTTTTTGTGAACAAATAGAATTGGAGCCCCCCAGGGTAATGAACTTTTTCTGATGAAGCCATTACTCTCCAATTCCTTAAGCTATTGGTCCAACTCGACATTGGACATTCTGTATGGTAGAATTGAGATGGGTCCAGTCCCTAGTATGAGTTTGATCTCAAAATTAAATTTTTGAACTGGAGGTAGACTAGGAAGGTCATTAGAAAAACCGTTGGGAATTCAGATATAATCGTGTTATCGTGTACTTCGAAAGGGTACAGTGATGATGATTCATTGTCATCACTAAGGGATAGGGCTCGGGGTTGTGCCTTGAGGAGTGCGACAATCGAGTTTTGTATCCATTTATGAATTCCCTGAATTTTGACAAACTCTCAAAGTGGGCAAGGTTAATTAAACTTGCTTCTTCAAACAATCAATATTTGCATTCAGTGGTACGAGCCAGCCCATGCCGAGGATGATGTCCAAGTGTTTTATGTTCATCACAAGGAGATCTGCATAAATTATCTATTTTGACATTCGAAGTTCACATTGAGAACACTTGAATTTCACATTAGTACCAGATCCTAATGGTGTTGAGACATAGATTGTGATGTATGTGGGTTCAAGTTGCAACCCCAAGTGTCTTACTAATGCAGAAGATATAAAGGGGTGTGTAACATCCGAATCAAATAAGACATGCACCATTTTATTAAACAAAGAAAATGTACCTTCGACTACATTGTTATCTGGGAGGGGTTGTTGAACAATGGCAAACGCTCTGCCTTGTTGCCTTTGCCCCTGGTTCTTCTTGGGCTGGGCGTTAGCAGTAGGTGGGACTTGTTGAACTAGGACTGCAGGAACAAGCTGTCGCGGTTGTAGAGGGTGGGGGTAGATACTTTTTACATAGCCCTGCTGGCTGCAGTTGAAACAAGTTAGCCTCTGCTATTGAGGCACTTGTTGTCAGTTCTACTGGCCGTGTTGATTGTGATGTTGCAATCCACCATCCCTACCGTTGCCATTGTGGTGGCCACCCCTGCCATTGCGGCCTCCTCGGTTATGATTATGAAAACCCTGACTGCCAGGGTTAGAAGTTTCAGCCGCAGATGTTGTGGCTTCATGTTTATGTACAGGGGCCGGGAGGGCTGGATTTTGATTAAAGTAGGGCTTCTTCTTGTTGCCCTGCTAAGTGCCCTGTTGGGAAAACGTTGCAGGCCATTTTTCCTATTCTTCCTCTGTTCCTGCTCAAAGTTCATGGCCATATTAACCAGCACCTTGTAATTCTTGAGATCCAAAATAGACAGGGCCTGTCGAATGTCTGGACGTATGCCATTATAGAATTTTTCGGCCTTATCTCGCTCCGTTGAGATGGTGGAGAGAGAGAAGACTGACGAACTGTTAGGTTGCCCTGGTAGAGCCTTGCAAACTCCTGGTGCTTCTGCCTCTTCATTGCGCCAAGGAAGTATTCATCAATGAACAGTGACTCGAACTCTAGCCAAGTCATGTCCGTTATCTTGACCTGGGTCTTCCTTCACTGTTATCCACCAAGTGTTAGCTCCACCAACAAGTTGGTAGGTAGTTAGTGAAATTTTTCGACCCTCGTCGACTCCCATAGCCTTGAGAACCTTCTTCGACTCATCAAACCATTTATGTGCTTCATCCCCATCAATAGTGCCAGCAAAGGTAAGGAGCTATAACCTCTTATACTTCGTGATCTGGTCGGTTTGGCTCTCCCACCCAGATCGTATAGGTGCCTGTACGGTGATCACCTGGTTGACCGCGGTCTCACGGACGACCGTTTGAACTTTCACTTTCATCGCCTCAATAAATCCGGCAAAAAAGTATTCCATGCCCGGAGGCATGACAAAGGGTGAGGGCTGAGGTAGCACTACTTACCCAGAAGTAGTAGCAGTGTCGTGTGTGGTCTGCTCTGTCCTCAGAGGCATCGATTCCTGATTTTGTATCTCAGGAGGTGCCTCCTCTGCTGGACGGACTATGCGTGGCCTCCCTTTCTTTCTGGTTTGCATTTTATCACTGGCAAGGAGAAAAATAAACTCTGTTTTGGGAACCGTAGCCAAGTATAGTGATAGGATATTCTCACCAATAAGTTCGAGAGTTCTGCAATATAAAACCACCTATTTTTCTAGGTATGGTGTATGGGTTTTGGTGAGGAATCAAAGAATCTTATGAGCCTCGTATGTTTGGCCATGGTAGGTTAGAGTGTTCATATAATAAGTAAAATTTTGAAAGTATTTCAAATGTTTTGGTTCTGGTCTTGTGAACATACATACATTTTTGAAAATCCATAGGAGTCACAGAGATTCCAAGATTAGCCTCGGTAAATATCCTAGTCTAACGTTCTCTCGCATTCTTATGTGTTCAAACTCTTTCCCTTAGTCTTTTCGACTATTATCCAAATTCGTATGTCCCATACCACATGAATTTGGTAATAAGGGGTTTAACCAAGTTAAGTTGTATGAACACGGTCTCTACAAAACATCGACTGGAGAGGAGTTCACTAACAGTATCGTCCAAGTTTACTCGTCCCATATCATGTAAACCTAGTGATAATATCAGTAATTCAGCTTTCCTCAGATGTTTTTCCACACAAGGTCATGAGTTTTCTTACTTTCACGTTTTATTTAGTATATTCGAATTTTGTTGTGTCCCATACCACTCCAAAATTAGTGATACAAAAGAAAAAATTGGTTGTAAGTCGGCCCACCAATCATAGTCTCAAACAAAAATTTCATTCATAAAATAAAATATTTACAATGCCAGTAATTTTCCTAATTTCCCTGCCTACTACTCCGCTTAGATCTCCTGGTAGATGCAGAGCGACTACTAGAAGAACGTTGAGAGGTGTTTTGCCGTTCTTCTAAGTTTTGCGCAAGCATTATCAAAGCTCTATGTTCCTCACGCATTTCAGTAAAACCAGACACTAAAAATAGTAACTGGTCAAATGGGTTAGTCGGTTGTCCCATTGATGGTTGGTAGGCTATTTGCCCTATTGGTAGAGAGTATGTTGTAGGCATTAGTAGAAAATATTGACCGTATGGTTGACCCGTAGGTGGAGAGTAGTTGGTTTGATTATACGAAGATTCCCTAACTGGGACTTCTTGGACGGTTGGATATGTTAAAGTCGAAATTTTTTGAAAAAGTGGACTCATCAGGATATCCTATCTTCTGTTATTTTGTGCCGCACAATTTTGTTGTTGTTGGTTCACAGGGAATTGTGGATTTGGCTGGTAGGGTACCTAAAGAGTTGGAAACCCTTGAGATGTCGTATTGTCTTGGGTTGGGAGGTTCCAGGAAGGTGGATTTGCCAGAACTCCCTGTTCATCCTGATTTGGTTGGGGTTGATCAAAGTTTCCTTCTAGGTTCCCAAAGAGTTCTTCCTCTATGTTCTGACCTGGTTCATTATTTGGCGTTTCTCTAACATAAATTTTGCACCGACTTTTTCGTCGATAACCTTCAGTGTTATCGCTAGCCCTTCCGCTATTTTCCTCTGAAGTTGCGCCAAATAACTCCTCGTCTGTCACCCCTCATTTTGTGATAAAGGTTTTGGAAAAGGAGGATAGTGCAACGACTTTAGGAATCTTTGTTGAAAATTCATCAAAGGTATTGATGTTTGCCTCGTTCAGTATCTTCATGCTTAAGCCTCCATAGCCAAGGTATTCCTTTTTTGTAGAGTTTTGGATTACCCTTGACATTAGCTGGACAATGATGTGAGGTAGGGAGACTGAAATCCCCCCCTCTAAGCAGTATAGGATAAGAAGCTGAGCCCTTGACATTAAACTTCTAGTCACAACTTTCGACAAGATGTTGTCGACTACAATCTTCCTAAGGCCTGCAAGGGGTGATTTAAAGAGATTGTTTGGGATGTAGGCGTACGTCTGTTAGGTGTATACCTTCTCGGTGAGGGAATTGAATAGTTTTTCCTTGGATTCAGCAATTTCTGCCACAGTCTGGGATTCGTGTGGATCAATGATCTTGTCTCTAATTGGAATTTCCATTAGTCGTGAGATAGTTTCGACGCTAATAAAAAATTTTACTCCCCCGATCAATGTTTCCAAGACAAGGCAAATTTTCCCCTCCTGGAGTCCCACAATATTCATGTTTTCGTAAAATAACTTCATCAAATTGAGGGAGACAACACCCCCAACATTTGTTATATTCAACCACCTCAATTTCATGAGTTTGTCGTGAAGAGAAGGACGAAGGCGAGGATTCTTCATGTCGATACTCCTCAGTAATACAATTCTCTGTTGGTAAAGTTTCGTGAGTCTTGTCAAAACTTGTTCCCGACTACTGGAAGTCATTCTTTCACTAGAAGCCATTATCTTGTTGAAATGAAGATTAAACTTGTGAAATACGCAAAATATATTCCTAGTATTTTTAAGATTTATGCCTTATCCGTTGTACAACATTTTATATTTTCCTCTTGATGTTTATGTCATCATTGAATCCAAATTTTTTATTAGCAACAAGTTATATATATATATATATATATATATCTCATATATACATAGAAGTATATATATATATATTATAAATTTTAACTATATATATATATATATATATATATATATATATATATATATATATATATATATATAGTTATAAAAAAAATTTCTCCTAAGTGGTGGATTTGGGTGGCACTCTGATGTCACTAAATGTCACACCCCGCCCGAACGCGCCTAAACCGGTAGAACACTCACAGGCTGGGCGCGAATGCATTACAACAGTTACCGAGTGCGCAGGTTCACAATTGAGTACAAATCTGATTTCATGAATTGTAGAATGTATTTTTGTACAAAATATAATTGAGGGAACATCCTCCCAAAATTTTCCTATAAATAAACAAGGGGTACAAAATATAGGCCCACAAACCTCCACCCAATCTACCCTAGTCTTCTGTAAAAATGGTTAACAACGGGATGAGCTATTGCCCAATAGGTAAAATAGTTCGTGAATACAACAATTAATAAAGAAGACTTCATAATCAAACATCACATATGCACAACATAACATCATAAACAGTACAACATGTATGAATGCATGACACCATCTCGTAATGGTTTTGTGATCGTACATAGCCCTGGATTCAGGTACTAATGTCCATCTCCAGGTAAACCCGGATTCACATTGTAGGCCTAACGCCCGTACCTTAGGATGACATCATTTTGACCTGTAGAGTACCTGTATACGTATGCGTATACATATTTGATGCTTGACACTCATAGGTTTGAGTGTTTTTGTATGCATTTATGTCGTTTAAAGTGCGCGTGAAGTTTCAGAACCATCGAAGACCCGTTCGACGTCAAAACATGTTGAAAATGGTGTTTTGGATCAGTGGAGCTCGCTCCTTGGAGGAAGAAATTTCTGTCACCGATTACATCAATGGCTTGATCTCCTAGATCCGCGGTCCGATTGAGCTAAAATTTTGTCAGCTTATTATTTTCTGATAGATCCTCATTATGAACAGTGAGATCTTGATCACAGATGTCTACTATGAGATATAAGACTCCAAATACTATTTCTGGGATTTACCAATTTTCTTGTGCAGTTTTGATCAAAAAGTTTGATCTCGTAATCCTAACGTTGGATTGAGCTGAAATTTTACCAAAAGGTTTGTAACTGAATTAAAAAAAACATTAACGGTTAAGATGTTAATTTCGTGAGTCGTTTGCAAGAAATTGATTATCTAAGTACAAGTAATTGCCGCAGGAAAATCTATTTTTTGGCAATTTTTCATGTGGGTCCAAACTTGTCTATTTAAGCAACTAGCACCTAATTTTTGACTCATTTGCTCATTTTTCATTTAGAAAATAGGGAAAAGAGCTGGAGAAGAGAAAATGAGAGGGAAGCTAGGGTTTTGGTGATGTTTCCTCAAAAATCCCTAAGGTTTGCATATTTTCCTGGTTTTCTTCCTTTAATCTCTTTAGTTTAAGCATATGAGTTGTATTTTGACCTAAGCAATGCCATAGGTTTTCAGTTGAGGGTGTTCCAAACCTAGGGTTTCTTTGCATGTATGTTTTTATGAACCCTAGTGTTGAATGGAGGCCATTGATATCATTTTTCCCAATTTCTCACTTGGATTTGGTGGAACCCTTTGTAAATGGACCTACACTTGGTTCATGGCTTTAGACTTTTCCAAATGGCTTGCATGTCATCTATGTTAGGCTTATGGACACTAGAAACTGATCCATGTATTTTGCTAGAGATTTTTATGGTGAAATCATTTGGTTTAGTACAAATGGCCCTTGCTTGGTTCATTGACCTAGGGTTGAGAACAAGCCTTGCATGTCAACTATGTTGACCTAGTGAGCATTGGTGATGAACCCATGATGCTAGATAAGTATTTTGCATGGCTGAACATGGTGACTTAGTGTAATTTTGGCCTAGGCCATGTGATTTGGAAAATTTCAATGAATTTGGGGATTTGCCCAAATTTGAGAATTTTGACCTAGACTTAGTCAATTAATGAAATTGACTGGGCAAATAGTCTAATTAACCCTATTTATGATTGAATGCCTTGTATTACAGTGGTTGGATCAACCTATTGCATTCAATTGGGTTAAATATGGGTTAATTTGGTATTAAATGGTTGAATTGAGCAATATGGGATTAGCTCATGGGTATGACCATTTTAGAATCTTAATTGGCTATGTAGTTGGGTTTAAACATGTTGTTTGGCACACTTTGGACTGATTTTCAGTATTGTCTAAACCATATCGTTTGCAGGGATTTGTGAATGATCTAAGTAACCCAAATAGGTCAATGGGGATTGAAGTGCATTTGGGTGATTGTGGCATTCTAGTGCTTTCTTGTGGTTGGAATTGGATTGGCTAAGTCTAGCCAATCAAGTTGTGAGTGTTTCTTTACTTGTGATTTCTATATGTGGCATTGTAGTATAAATGAGTCTTTAAATGTTTATCTAATGTAGTATGCATGATTTAATGGTTCATGAAATGTATTTGAGCATAGTCAGTTGGGAAAGCAATGTGGGTTGGATCTCCTAGCATGGGATTCTCTTTTAGGGAATTCCATTGAGGCTGGATGGGGATCCCTAGTTATGGACCTTGCAGAGGGTTTTATGGATTGTGTAGATAAAATCGCCAAGACATAGTATATGTCTCGGTGGAGCGATCTTATTAGCTACATGACCCCAGAAATCTTATTAGATTACGGGTAAGAGGTCGATCGGGCAAGGGGTGTCGCGCACTTCGGCCTTTGAATTGACACTTACTCTGGAGGTGTCTAGGATTGCATGTGCATGTTTATAAAATGATATGCATTGTCTTGGTTATGACATGATGCGTTATATTTGGCATGTGTGTAATCTTGTGTATCACCATGCTATTTAAACTGTTTTTAATGATCTTGCAATGTTTTATTTAAATGCATATATATGTTGCCACTTGTAGAGGACATCACTGAGCTTGTTGTAGCTCACTCCTCATTCCTATATTTTCAGGATCAGATAGGAAGGGGAAAGGGAAAACTTAGCTGCGGAGCGTTTCCCGTACCTTTGTGATGTAGGTGTTAGTACGCTTATTTGTATTTTGATAAATTTTACTAAATAACACCTAATGTTTATACTTAACATTTAGATAGGTTTGTATTTGTGGTTAGGTATAATTTTGTACTTTTGAACATTATGGACTTCGAAGAATTTTCTGGTTGTCATTTTGGGTATGTATTATATTGATGATCTTATTTATGTCCATATGTTTGACGTTATTTTTGGGATTGTGGTATGTGGTTAGAAGGCTTATCGAGACGCCTTGTATATTGATGGAGGATATACCTGGGGTTCCGTGCTGGTCATGACGTCACAGATAGTGAGTCGTGACAGTACGTCCCTCTCCAAGGGGAACATCAAGAATAGTAGGCGTTGCTTCAATAACTATTCCATAAATCAAAATAGTGAGCATTGCTCCAATAACTATTTTGTGGATTACAAACTACTTACGTCCCTAGGTGGTTATGTATGATGACTATGCATGAACAGGTCTGGTCATTACTACATTAAACAAGATTTGACAATATTTGGTGATCCTTATCAGGGTCAGCATCACCACGTGATTTGTTAGGATGTCCAGTATCACTTGTACAAGCAGATAGCTTTCAAATAAGACCAACTGAACCAATCTCCAGTCGAGAGGTGGGACACGAGGTCCGCTTAAATACCAATCTTCTATAGCAGCAAGTTGTCTCCCGTTCACTATTCAAAGTTACTGAGGACAAGACTAAGCCTAGTTGAGTCAAATTGACCACTAATCTGGCGTAATAACAGTATAATACATGAGCTCCAAATATACAGGCATAAGTATGAAAGGTATGAACATTATACGCAATAATGCAGTGTAAATGAATAATAGACATAATGATAAATGAATGAAAGCTTTAATAAAAGTCATAAGACACGCAAACCTATGTTTCGTTCCCAACCTTCCGATAAAATCTTTTTCTAGAATTGGAGCTTCTTCTCGAGCAGAACCGCCTCACGCCACAAGGAGAGTCTCAAAAAGAGGAGAAAATCACAAAAAGAGTGATGAACCAACAAGGATCAAGAGAGAAGAGATAGTGAGTTGTGAAAATGAAAGGAGGGGGGTTCCATTTATAGAAAAAGGAATGCCCGAACGTTAGGGTAGCCTGCCCGAATTTCAAATTTTTTTTATTTTTTTATTTTATTTTGTGTGTGTGTGTAATTTAGGGTATTACATTAAGTGCCCACACTATACAAAAAACCAAAACTCCTTTAAATGTTTAACTAACATCTTCAAGTTTTCTTTTCCTATCACATCTTCAAGTATGAAAAACTATTTACCATCTATACAAAAATACATGACACTATCATTTTACCAAAAAAAAAAAAAACAATTGGTAGTGTTCTTTTAATTATTTTATTTTCCATCACATCTTCAAGTATGAAAAGCTATTTACCATCTATACAAAAATATATGACTACCATTTTACCAAAAAAAACAATTGGTAGTGTTCTTTTTTTCCCTATATGTTCTATGTAGCATCTTCAACAAAAAAAATCAAATGTAGGGATCTTCAACATCATTTTCTCTCATGCATAAACAAAACAAAAAACCAGTCTCTTGCATCATCTTCAATCTACAAAACAAGTATCAAACAAATAACACACTTAATATTACAGAATTACACTAATATACCATAATTAAAACTTAAGATATACATATTAAGCTAAGTCATAATAGAAAACTTGCAATCATGCAACGAGGTTGAGAGATTCACTAATCTCACCTAACACTTCTAATTAAAGATAAGAAATATAACATATTGATTAGAATGAAAGTAAGAAACTTTAGAAGAAAGAACCAAATAAGAACATAAAATAAACTTTAAAATAATTTACCTTGCTCAAGATCATCAATCTCATCCATTGCTTGACGAAGATCAACACACGTTGATGAAGATTAAAGCCAATTTTGTGCACAAATCAAAGCTTCTACTGTTTTGGGGTTCAATGAACTACGATACGAATCAAGCACACGCCCACTTATGCTTGACTATGAGGTTACCGTGGATATAGGAATTGCCATTACATCTCTTGCTATGCTTCCAAGTACCTTAAGCTTTGAAGAATTAACTTTCCACCACCCCAAGATATTAAATTTCTCATTATCTTCCTCAGAACTCTCAAACAAATACTGATCCACTTCAGTTCTACTATACATATAATCAATAGATTGCGAGTTCCTTGTAAATTGAGTAAATATGGAAACCTCATGATTAGGGGTGTAATGGGTTGGGTTGGGTTGGGTCAGGTTGGAGCCAAATCCCAACCCAACCCAATTAATTTGAGTTGGAAAAGTTGGAACCCAACCCAAACTAGTTCGGGTTGGAAAAATTAGAACCCAACCCAAACCAAACCGCCCCTCAACCTAACCCTACCCAAACTAGTTCAGGTTGGGTTGGGTTGGTCATTCGGGTTAAGAATCTTGACTTTTGAGATGAGCTAAATTATATGTCGCAACCCCTCTCCAGGTGATGTTTCGACCGGCACAGAATACCATATATGTCATACCTAGACGTATACAATACTCTGTCAGCCTTGTCCTTTAAAACAATACCACAAAAATCATTAAAAATTTTGGCAAAACCTTTCCATAAATCTGAGGTTCCACAAAATTTCCTGATAATCACATCTAATCACACAAAGACATAATCAAATAATCAACATCATTCATATCAAACCCATTCATTTTTTGTTTTCTCTCATGACTTATCTACATCTCAAGTCTTCCCAAAATCAAACAAACCACAACTATCTATGTTTTATGTTCATAAATACATGTGATAGTTATATACAGTTTACAAAAGAACCAAATAGTTAAAACTAGTCCCAAGTTCCCCAAAAATATACAAACCAAAACCTACGTTCAAAAGAAAAAGAGGAAGGCTGCACAGACTCTAAGCCTTGCCCTTTCCTTTTTGATCTGAACCTGAAAAAGTATGGGAAAATGGGGTGAGCTTAACTAGCTCAGTGAATATTTTTCACAATAATCTCCATATACGCATTTAGATAAGACATGTATGATACTTGAAATAATATTGCTAAACTTAAATGCATCAATGAAGTATATGATACATACTTCCAAACTAACTATATAGTTATGCATTTTTTTCTTAAAAGATATGCAGAAAAAGGCTCAACAGGAGGTCGCGTCAGGATAACACATGCCTACACTTTTCCCATTGCGCTATGGGTTCAGATCAGCACATTATCCATGAAAATTCTTCCACCCTTGCATTCCTCAGTCAGGAAAGGTCTTTTCCCCAAAGGACAAACAAATGGAAAGAAATCAAATGCCAAGGTATTTAATCCTAAATACCTAAGGTCATTCCAATGCATAAAATTCGTGCTCATGATCATAAAGGCAATGCACATATATAATGGATGCATACCATTCAAAACTTCAATTTCACATAACTACAATGTCATAAAATGGAGAATTAAGGTGAGAAATACTCACAAACAGTCCAATAGTCAATTGAACAAACCAATTACATCCCAATTGACCAATCAACTTACATAAACCTGAATTAAATCATATATATATACCAAATGATCAATCCCAAGTCAATTATGTCTAAAGACATAATTATTAACCCAAATCACATTTAATCCACACCAATTTGGATTAGAAACACCTAACACCATTCAATTGACCAATTCCAGTTTAAAGGCCTCAAAAGCCCTAAATTTAGATAAATCTATACAATAGGGCATAGAGTCAAATTGAACTAACTCATGTAATTCCAACACTAGTCTAACCATTATAAACCCACAATTTCACTCAATTTGGGTTCAATTAGACAAGTCTCAAGTCAATTTAATCAATTGACTTGATTTAGGTCAAAAGCCCCAATTTGGGCAAAATCCCAAAATCAAGCCCAGGCCAATTTTTACACTACAATTAGGCTTTCCACCATTCAAAATCAGTGAATTGGACTATCAATCACTTAGAATCAGTCATTTATTAAACATAGTTGACATGCAACTTGAATAGAAAACCCTAATTTCATTTTTTAGGTTTAGGGCCATTACACTTAGTTCCACCAATTTCTTGCTAAAAATTGGGGAAAATGGTAACCATTGGGTTCCAAATCACCTTAGGAACCCAAATCCTTAGCATACGATTCGTCCCTAAGGGTTTCCAACAAAACCCATTTTCTTTGCACCACCAAAAACGTGGTAAAGTACTTGCAAAATGCATATTGGGTGTAGATCTAGGTTAATGAATGTTGTTTCTACCATAAACAAGCTCAAAAGAGCAAAATACCAACCAACCCTAGGTTAAAAATACCCGAAACCGCGACCCATGGAGAGAATTACACCATTAGAAAGTTTACTCTCACCTTCAATGGCGATTTCATGGAAAGAAATGGAGGAAAACACTTACTTTAGGGGTGTAGATGGTGAAGACATCCTCTTTGAAACCCTAGTTTTCCTCCCTTCTTCTTTCTCCAATTCGTTCCCAACTCAAATGGGGATAGTAGCAACTTTTTCCCTTTTAAAATATTGATTTTTACCATTTTTCACTAAAACGACTCCCAAAAAGTGTGATTAGCGTCCTCCTCCAGCGCACGAGCGCGCTAATCCTTTGCCTAAAACACTCATTTTTCATTTCGTTACTACGCGCTCAATACACATCAGAATTTCGCGTATAGCCAGTCAATTTTCATGTAAAGACGTGTTCTGGACTCAGTTTTAATATCCCTAGGTCCATTTAATGCACCAATAATTAATTATCATGAAAAAAGTCAAATACATATACAAAATACGTAAAATATGAGTATTATACACATCAAATACATACACAAGACCTAGAGTCGGGCATTTTACGTCATCATGACATCATATGTAAAAGTGGGTCGTTACATTATACCTGTAAATTTTACATACAAATTCTACACTAGTAGACATCAAATACGTAATGTTTCAATTTTAAATACAATCACATTAACATGTATATTTGACAACAATATCTACACGTAAATTTGACAACCATATCAACATGTAAATTTGACAACCATTTCAAATTAACCATAAAATATCATGATGTTTTAAATAAAATCACATTCATCCACCACCATATCATAATATCAAACTAGTTCAGTTCAAGTTGGGTTGGATAGATTTTTTAGGCTCCCAACTCGTGATCCAACCAGAATAGTTCGGGTTGGGGTTTTTTCAACCCAACCCAACCTAAACACTAGACCAATCCAACCAACCCGTCGGGTTTGATTTGGTTCGGTCGGGTTGGTCGGGTCGGTCGGGTTGGCTTACACTCCTACTCATGATCTTCATTATTTGATACAACATTTTGTTGTGAAGAGTGAGCATGGGCAACATCACCACCACATGCATCTGGAACATTTTCCTTATATTCACAATACAACATTCTCAAAGTCTTATCAACATTTTTCGTAAGTTCAATGCCAATCTCACTCCCATACAAGAAACAAAGACAATATTCCACAAATTTCAGCTTGTATCTAGGATCAAGAACAATGGAAACATACAACAAGTAGTTAGTTCCTGCTTGTATTTCCCCAATACTTGTCATACTTTGCCCTCATTCTTCTAGCCATCTTAGACAAAAAAGGATCACTACTTAAAGAATAATTTTCAATCAAATCTTGAATTGCAACAATTTCTTTCTAGATGTAACAAATAAAGAGCCCAAAATCCTTAAAGTAACTTCATAGAAAACCTTTAAAAACTTAACAAAAACCCAGACATCTTCCCAATCTTTAAATGATGGAATGCCATTCTTCCCTTCATCCCCATTCAAGTCCGTAGAGTATTGTTCATCTTGTTCATCCAACCTATCAAAAACTTTTTGAAATTTAAGAGTAGACTCCAACATAAGATAAGTCGAGTTCCATCTCGTAGAAACATCCAAACTAACAAGTCTCTTACAAGATATTTTTCCTCTTCTATACATCTTTTGAAATGCAACAATTGTGCTGGAGAAGATCTAACATATTTCATTGCACTACGAATCTTGTAAATAGAGTCATTGAGTTCTCTCAAGGCTTCACAAACAATAAGGTTAAGGATGTGTGCACAACACCTTACATGCAAAAAGTTACCTTCCAACACCAATCCATTCCAATTTTTAATTTTCTTAGCTAGGTAAGAAATTGCTACATCATTAGAACTAACATTATCAACCGTTATTGTGGAACCTTTTCTATACCCCATTCTAGTAAACATTTTTCAACAGCTTTGCCTATTGTGTATCCCCTATGATTAGGAATTTGACAAAAATTCGACACTCTTTTTTGCAAGTTCCATTCATTATCCACAAATTGTGCAGTAAGTACCATATAGTAAAGGTTTTGCATAGAAGTCCATACATCTGTAGTGAGACAAACTCATTGACATGTTGTCTTCAAATAACTTTTCAAGTTATTTTTCTCATCAAGATATAATTGAAAGCAATCCTTAGCAACAGTAGGACGAGATGGAATGATGAACCTAGGTTGTAATGCATTGGAATAACCATGAAAACTTTCATTCTCAACAAATCTAAATGGCAATTCATCAATAATGATTATTCTTGCAAGCATTTTCCTACAATATGTTGGGTCATAACTAGTGGCCACCAAATTAATTACATTTCCCCTGCATCCTTCATTAGCTTTAGTAACAAAGCCTAACACAGTTTGTTTTGGGTCAATGACTTGATATGGGTACTTTTTACAATGTGTGATATGACTCTTCATATTTGAAGTACCGTATCGTTTGGGTTCACAAACATATGACACACCACAATAATTGCATGTAGCCCTTGGGTTATTGAGATCTCCATCTACTTTTTTAGTGAAATGATCCCAAACATCAGAAGTCTTAGTAAGCTTTCTTTTACCTTGATTGGGTGGATCTGCCTGAATTGCTTGTACATCATCTATTTTGGCATGTTGAGATGAAACTGAAGGTTGTACACCATGTGTTGGAATTGGTACTTCTATGTTCTCATTGCTTGTGCCCATCTAACAAAGAAAAAAGGAATATTCAAGGTCACATACATATCATAATCAAAACTAGTGAAGATAAAATAAAATGAGATGCAAAGAATTAAAATAATATGGATAAAGAAAATAACTTACAATTTGAAGAAGAAAATATAATTTAATTAGACTAAACAAATTAACTTCATTGTAGGACAAAAGAGATCAATTAATTCATTCATATTATCAACCTAAATCATAATCAAAATAATACATATGATAAAAAATTATAACTTAATATAAGAAAATAAATTTTATTTGAACAAAAAATATTGGAACAAGTAAAAAAAAATAGAATCTCAAATAAATCAGGTATAGATCACAATCAAAATATGTTGATAATAAAAAAACTTAGTAAACAAAATAAAATCTCATTTAGATAAATAATATCTTATATAGTGATAAAAGTTAGAATTTTAAAAGTAACGAGTATAGATTAATATAAATCATAATCAAAATAATTCAAATAATACAAATAAAATTTTAAACTTAGTAAAAGAATTTGTTCTATTATATAAGTGTTGAACAAGTGAAAAAAGTAGAATTTCATATTAACATGCAAGTTGGATCAATATAAATCATAGTCAATTCACGTGTACATGTCATTCTTCTATTGAATAAAGTAATTATAAACTATACTCAAGTTGAAGCAAAACTTTTAATTGTATATACATATATATATATATATATATATATATATATATATATATATATATATATATATATATATATATATATAATAATGTAAAGGTTTGTTGGATTAATGTTTTTTTTTAAGTGATGGATTAATGTTATTTATTAGTTTTTAATGATCTCTTATAAAATATCATTGAAA
The DNA here is from genome assembly GCA_035771175.1 of Paratinospora sagittata. NCBI lineage: Eukaryota > Viridiplantae > Streptophyta > Magnoliopsida > Ranunculales > Menispermaceae > Paratinospora > Paratinospora sagittata. The sequence goes on from CM069608.1 coordinate 11,100,397, forward strand.
ACAATTAGCAAACATAGGTAATTAATTGAAAGTTTTAAATGGTGAAAATATAGGTGCCAAGTAAAGAGAATGAAGAGTTGTTTGAGACCAAAGGGAATAATTATCTCTTTAGTTCTAAAAGAAGTGAAAAAGCTCTTAATCACTCTATATAAACCCAACAGCCTTGTCTATCAACCCATTTTCAAATTCTTGAAAGGCCAAGGCCCAAAGGTACCTTTCTTTGTACCCAAAAATGGTTCTAACTCTATATAGAACCCCTTGAAATATAAATTTAATAATTTATTAATAATATATAATTGTAATATATATATATATATATATGGGTATATGGTATCGGATAGGTCGGGGTTTAGTGAAATGCAAAATTTCAGCACCCGACCTTTCAGGTCTACTAGATCTGGATCCGACCCACCCGCTAGAGGGTTTGAAACCCGACCGAATCGATTCGGGTTCAGTGGGTAGTCGGGTTTTTCAGCTCACCCCGATGTCCTATTTTTTGTATTTTTAAATACCAAAGAATTTTTTATATTTTAAAAGACAACTCTACTTGACGTAATTGACGAGCACAAAACCAGAATATTCTAAAGCAGAACTGTCTCTTAGCCATTGGCAATGGCAAAAGCAATAATCTTTTAGCTGATTGAAACAACAGAAGATTATAAGCTCTAATAAGACAAAATGGAGCCATGATAGATAAGCTTTTCATTCTATTTTAATTATTATTTATATTTTATTAGAAAAAAACCTTTAACTTATAAACCCATCAATATTTAGAGATTTTCAGTATAATTAAGACAATTAAATAATCTTTTCTTAATTGCATGAAATCTATTGCATCAATTTACTTATTCCATCTCACTCTATGAAAGACTAAATCAATAACTATATTATACTTGTAATTTCTTAATACAATATCAGTGGTAAATTTATACCCTCAATATGACTTTACAAACAACGGTGAAAAACATATAGAATCAGACTCAAAAGACGAGATAGTGAAGCCCATCTGAAGAATCAAACATGCATGATCACCTAAAGTTCAAGAAAACACAAACACATTCTCACCTAAAGATACAAAAGTCACAAAATCCTCCCTTTTATGAAAATTCAAATAATCTTCGATTTATCTAATATAATATGATAAAAATATAACTTTTTGATAATGCAACACATTCACGAAAATTTTAAGTTGCTTAATTTAACATTTGCAAAATAAATAACAATTCTTACATTTTTTTGAATTTTTTTATTCAGAAAAAACAAGTTTATTAAAAAAAACACTGATCAATTAAACATTTATTTTAAAAATTATAATTTTATTAGAATAGTGTAATTTAAACCTTGGTAGTGTTTTTTTTTTTTTTTTTTTTGGGTTTCCCACGAAGTATCCTTTTGAGTATGAGACTACTTCTCGTTAAAAATAGAAGCAAAATAGTAGACCTGTTCGAATAAGGGTATCTCCAAGAATTGAACCCTAAAAGTAATTTTAAGACTCAGTCTATTTTCATTGAGTCAATCACTCGTTGGTCTTGGTAGTCTTTTTGATACAATATTTAATTTAATAACGAAAATATTTACTAATGTCAATCAAATCTAGTAAATATATATTCTTCTAAAAAATGTCTCTTATGGCATGTAGGGGTGACAATTTAGCTCGAGACTCATAGGCTTGACCCGACCCTTTATAAATAATCCAATCCAAATCCGAACTCAATTATTATATGGGTCAGCCCGGCCCAGTCCCAAAACTTATTTGACGGGTTTGAAATCATATATCTAGACCCAGCCTGCTAACCCCATCCAAAGGCCCGACCCGCTAATCTGGTCCAAAGGCCCGATCTTAGGCCCGATTATATATATACGTGTATATATTTTATATTTATTATGAAATAAATACATGTGCATATGTAATATACTCTTAATTACAAATTTACACATACACATTGACACACACACACACACATATATATATCTGTGTGTGTAATTAAGAATATATCAAATGAAAAAAATAAAACATAATTAAAATTGTGTTATATAATTAAAGCATATATATTAATATTATATATAATACATACTATATACATTGTGTCAAAAAAAATACCACATACATACATACATACATACATACACATACATATATATAAAAGAGTTTACAAAATAATAAAAAAACATAATGCGCTATTAGTTATTACAATTATGAGTATATAAAGTGTGTAATATATATTTAATTAAGTCAAAAAATTTATATAATTAAGAATATATATTTATATTATATATACATTATTAAGAGTATGTTCAATTAAATATATAATACGAAAAAATAGTTCATATAATCAACTAAGATATTATATATATACAGTTTATAGTATATTATATTCTTTTTATTTTGTAACATTTCAACTTTATTAAATATACTCTTAAAAAAAAAACTTTACCAAGTATATTCTTTACAAATATGGTTAGATATAAATATATAATGAATTTAACTAAATTATAATAACATGGTTGAACTAAAATTATAAAAGAAAGATAATTATCCAACCACATATATAAACTCACTCATTTCAATTATTAGAATGAATCAACACATATTTTAGATAAATTAAATAAATATAATATATACAAAAAAAATTATTTGACATCAAATAATCATTTATATGTTTTATTTAATTATTGAACTAAAATTTTATATTTTATTGTAATTACTCTAACATTAAAATATATATTTAATTACATTAGTAGTTTAAAAACCCGATCCAAATACTCAATTTTAAGGCTCGATTCATATATTTTTTAGGTAGAGCTTGAACAAAAGTTTTTTAATGTCTGCCCGACCCAACCCAACCTAACCTAAAATTTTATAAGACCCGACTCGGACCCAATTATTCTTAGGCTTGACAGGTCTAGGCCAGACTAAATAGCTCAAATGGCCACCCCTAATAACATGGTTGCGAACTTATTTTATATAAAAATATGTAAAATATAATCTTTTTTCATATATATATATATATATATATATATCTATATATACTTCTCATGCGTGCCTTAACAAAGTCTTTAATGGAAAAAGGATGGGAAACATCCATTAAGACCCACCACTTGGTTTTCACTTTAATTTTGGATGGACGTCCCTTTCTCTCTCTCTCTCTCTATATATATATATATATAACCACAATCCAACCTCTCACACCTTCTTAATTCAGCTAAACGAAATGCCCCAACACTTTATTAACCAAAGTCATGTCATCAACATGCTATTTGCCCCCACCACCACACACCCACACACACCTCACATCCATCAACTCTTTTTTTTTTTTTACTTTTTCATCAGACCTTTTCAGTATTGCTTACACATGTTTAATTAATGCTGGCTGGCCCCTCCAGGCTCCAACCCAGCTCACCTCTGGCTCTGGGCCCACCCTTCAGTTCATCCAACAAACAAAAGACATCAAAAATTGTTCTTTTATTTATTTATCTACGTTGATATTCAAAATTTAAATTCAAATTCAATTTAAAATTCATGGTCAGAAAATAGTACATCAAAATAGCCCAGACGCTCGTATGCTGGACCAATTAAAAGGTCCCACAGCAACCCCCAGCTCCTGACGCGTGTCGGGCGGTCCTGTCCAGCTGTTCGATAGCTGTGTCTCTCTCTCTCTCTCTCTCTCCCTCTCTCTTCTCTCGAGAACACCAGGAGGGTCTTGAGGGGTGGACCACCACGCGGCAACCTCATGAGCACCAACAAATTGGGTCCACACACCCCTTGGGACCCGCGCCTTTCCTCAACGTCCACGTGATGCAACCTCCGTCAGCCCCACCTTCCAACCACTCACAACGCTCCACGCAACCCTCTTTCTCATTTTAACTCGTTGACCAACTATCCACGTGGCCTACCGACCGCCAACTTCTCTTCTCACCACCCCATCCCGCACGTGCGACATCAATCCCCGCACGTGTTGACGAAGATGCTCTGTTTTACGGTTGTTAATGGCGGACACAGAAGCAGCAACAGATCTTCTTTCTTAATTCATGCTTCACGGCTTCGAAGAAGTTGTTGTTTGTTCGTGATTTGAAGCCCGTCCCTTCGATTGAAACTCTTTCTTCTCGTAAATCTCCAGCGAGAAATCTCTAAGAAGCTGAGTAGTCGTAGTAGAGCTAAAACTCGGAGGAGCCAAATTCGACGAACCTTTAGTCCCCGCCGACGACACAGCCGGAGAAGCACCGCTCGTCGTCGCCTGAACTTCGACTCCGGCGGCCAAACTCACCCCCCCAGGCTGCACCGCCGACACGAACGACGATATCGGCCTTGCCGACATGTCGACAATCGGCGCCATCGCCGGCGGGAACGTCCATATTTGCGGCTGAATCGACGGTCCGGCGGTGGCGATCGCAGACCCTGGCGGAATCATCCAGAACGTCCCCGCCGGCACCGCGTTCGGCGGTATGACCCGTCCGTCGCTGCTGACCGCCCACATCGGCACGAACCCTTGCGGACCCGCGGCTGCGACCGGAGCGAACGTGGACGGAACCGAGATTCTGTCGTTCGAATTCGATAATTCGGTGGTGGTCGTGGTGGTTGTCTCTGTGCGTTTCGGTCTCTTCTTCTTCGTCGCTTCGATTTCAGAAGTGGACGACGTTGTTGGGATCTTCAGCGTGCCTTCGACGGATGTTGCCGTCGCCGGCACCGTTCCGGTTCCCGTGGCGGAGATTATCGACGGCTCGGCGTTTTCGAGGAGCCACCGGACGGTCTCGCCGTCGGATTTGTGGCCGAGTTCTCGAGTTAATTGGAAAATCCTAGCGGCGCAAATCGCAGGGATTCGTATCCTACGCCCTCTTCCTTCCACCTTCGCGTGTCGATCTCTTGACGCTTTTTTCGCCGGTGTTGTTATGGCTGATCTTCGTATCTGCATCGGCATGGGTATCGGTATCGGCATCTGCATCGCTATTGGTACGACGCCGATTGGTGGCGCCGCCGCCGTCGCTGCCGGTGGTGGTCCGTCGTCGGCGTCGGCTTCTGGATCTGTTTCCGTTGGCTCTTCTTTCACTGCTTGTCGTAGTAGTGGTTGTTGTGGATCGTGGTTGCTGTTGTTATCGACGGATTTTTCACCGGTTTCGCTCATCTTTTTTTTTTTTTTTTTCTTGTTTGGCTCTGGTTTTCTATGTTTTGATCACGAGAAGGATTGAGGTGATTTTATTGCAGAGATGGATAAAACAATGGAGAAATAGACTTGAAGAAGAAACGAGACCAACCGAACCCTAGAGCTCGACGCCTGGAACGAAATTTATCCTTCTCTCCTCACAAGAGAAAGGCTTCTTTCCTTGACACATGCCCGATTTTTATGATTTTGAACTCCGGTTTTTAAACTGAGTTGGATCGGTAGTTCATACCCAGTCGACTCAAAGAGGGTACAAGTGAAACCATTATTTACTCTAGTTCACAGTGAACCTTTTTCTATCCAAACTATACTTCCAAAGTTTATCATATTTTTATTTTTTTAAAATTAATTTTATTCTTAATAAGGTTAAAATAATAATTTTATAATTAACTAATTTTCATTTTCTTACACATTATTTTTAGATTTTTTTTTAATTTTTTTATTTATTTTTTAAAGTTTTACTCGTAATTGACCTTAATCATAATTTTTTTAATGATTTTAATTATTTTGATATTAAAAGATAAAACACATATATATATATTTTAATGAAAAATTATATTATTTTAATTATTTTTTAATAAAAGTTATGTGTAATGATGCAATCAATAATAGACTTATAGGGGTTCTTTTAAAAAGTAAAAAATAAAAAATATTTTTAAATATATTTACCAAAAATACTTATTCTATCTACAAGCTATATTCACTCAAAAAAAAAAATTACATGTTATATATTAATATACATCATTATTGAAAATTTATTAATTAAGTAGGTGAAGCGAATTCTTTTTGGTGAGTATATTTAAAAACTTTAAAATAAAATAATTATGGGTGACTAACGAGTTAACTTTTTATGAGTCGGAATATTGGAGTGGGTCGATGCCCGAGTCGGCTCAGATACAGAGTATCGTACACATTTATTTGAAGGTCTGAGGTTCTGCTTCAACAATGGAAGTTTGGCTCTGATGTGTTGACACGTGTCGGTTGTATCCGGACGAATGCCAGTTGTAATAGTGGGGATCAAACGGACCTGATGATGCTCTGAGAAATCGGGAGTTGCTAAACGAACGCAGATGGACGTCATATGTCGATCGTACGCTTATTAGAAACACACGTGCGATCCAACGGGCACGGGAGCGCACGTTCCTAGGGCGAGTATTACAGCGTCCACGAATCATTTCTGAAATTACTTAATAATTAAACAAAAGAAAATTGAATTTTTTATAGAGAACGCTAAATTGAATAATTTAGTATGATTGGTCTGAGGTGGCGTCGTATCACAAAAAATAATTAAATGAGGAGGTCAAATAACCATCTTTTTATATCACGCTATTTTAGCAACAGTCATAAAAAATGATGACTATTACAGTTAATTTAATATTTTTTAAATTTTTTTTTTTTTTATTAAAGATGTAAGAAGGCAATAGTTGTTACTAGAACAGTAGCAACGGTAAAGAGAGTTTATTAACGGTAACGGATAATCCGACCCGGGGACAAAATGAATATATTTTATTCTCATTTGGTTTTGTTTTCTTAGGCTTTAAAAAAAAAAGACTACAAATGAAAATGTAAGCTGACATAACTCCTTGGAGGGGCTTATTTATTTATTTTTAGAGAAATAGTTTTACGATTAAAAAATTATAGCTAAAATCATTCTCATACTAATGGTATACGATAAGTGATAAATATTTCTTTTTTCTTTTTTCTCTCTCATAATACGATGATATAATGTATTGTCATATCAGTTTAAATATAATTTTGTATATATATCTTAAGTCGTTTTAATACTTATATTATTTTTAACCACTGATATATAACTTATTAATTTGAAGAATGTCTAACATGATGATTGAGTATAGAGTTTGATTCTATTTCTTTAAAATAATTTTTTCTTGCACTAGTGTTCACAAATTACTAAAGACTCTTTTCTTGGTCGCAACGATCTCTTATTTTTAATGCCACACTACAAGTCACAAGATCTTCGAAATAATGAGGTTTTTCTCGGACAAGGAAGTGAATAACAAAAAGGGTTAGATAATGAAAAATGACGAAAATATGAGATTATAGAATTTTTCCATGTCTTAAATTAAGGTCTAGATGTCAATTTACAAACATTTTAGTGTATGTTGATAACGTTCGTTCATGTACCGTTGGATCGCACTGATCAACTACACGATCTAATGACTCTGATCATAGCGTCTGTTGATGATGTTTCTTTGTGGAAAGTTTAGATTGCTCTTAGTTAAAATAGATACTCCGATCGGCGATCGCCCTTTCAAATATCTGATCAATCACCATACCAACAGATCAACGCATATCATCCAATGCATTTGGACTATTTAACCTTCAACATCAATGGTCCAGATCTCATATCTTCTTCAAGTGAATCTAATCCGTCCCATTACGTCAATTTCTGAAAATTAAATGCCCCTCCCAGCTCAACATTGCCATCATGTGAAGCGCTAAGGGTACTAAGTCACTCAACTCACAATGTGTGCTGCGGGGTATTTACTTTCAAACCTTAAACCTTCATTTTATAAGGTAATCTCCTAAACACTAATCTCTCAAACATATCAATGCTTCAATTATATTTTCTTTTAATCTTGTCCTGTAGTCATCAATTACTCTTACTCCTTAACTAAATGCTGATTCTAAAGCAATTGTAAAAATATAAATTGTCAATAAATCTCTAGCCATAATAAAAAGCATTAGATATATATGTTTATAAGAATTTCACCAATCTAATATATTAAAATTATTAGAAATATCAACACCAATAGTGGGTTTATCTAATTAATGTTGTAATTTAGATGATTGTTTAAAATTTGTATTATTTTTTGATAAGAAACTTGATACTTTATTTAATTTTGTTGGCATTAAACTAGAGGACATTGTATTAAATGTTTGATTATTTCCTAACTTTTGTATATAGTTTTGAAACATATCAACCAAAGAACTTTTAATATCTTTCATGTCAATAAGAGATATATACCAATACATCATTTTTAAAACCTCTTCTAAAATTGTTAACTTATAACGAGGATCCATTGAAGTAGCCAAACAAAAAATATATATATTAGAATTTTTCTTAATTAAGATTTCTAAAAGTCCTTAGAATATGTACGGAAATATTTTTGAAAATAGTTTTTTTTTCTTCTAATTTCTAAGTTTAAAACTACTTAATTTAAATAATAGAGGATTACAAAAACTTTATTAAAAATAAAAAATATAATATAAAAAATCAGCTAACGAATTTTAGTTAATTTATATGAGTTTGTTATGTATTATTCTTTTTTAATAGTAACGAGGATTTTGTTTCTAAAATTATTTAATAATTTAATAAAAAAGATTTAAAATATTTCTTAGAATGTGTGCAAATTTTTATATTTTTTTTGTAATGAGAATTTATAAGTGTGTAAGTATGTATCATTTCTAAATAAAAATTGATATTTAGAGTTTTTATTTTAGAAAAGATATATAAAGGTTAAAAAATTAACTATTTAGATCGAGTCACGGGCGTAGCTTGGACAACAATATATTGGATTGTTGAGCCATGTCGTTCGTGCGGGCCAAGCTTTAAAGGGTTACCCCAACCTACTCGTTCTATGATAATGGGAAGGCTGGGCCAGTCCAATATTTAAGTCGGGCTTGGGCTAGATAGGACGGTTTGGGCCAAGCCCATGACCTATAGCTCGAATTGACACCCCTAGTCAAGTAAAAAACCACTCATGTTGATCTTTTAAAGAACTCCATTAATTTAAGATTTTTATCCATCATGACACCTATTAAGATAAATATCAAGATAAGAATAAGTTAATGTTTAGTAACTCAACATCTAATAAGTTAATAATACTTTTTTAACTTAAAATAAGTGCTTATTTAGAGCTTATTTTAAACATGTTATTTAATTAATAACTAATACTTCAACCACTTTTATTATTTTATTTTAGAGAAGTGGTTGTTAACCAAAATCTCATTTTCCATCATAAAAGTAGGCTTGTAATAGGGTCGGGTTCGACCAAAAACCCTACCTGACCCACCTAGGTTGTGTGGCATCAAATCTAACTTGATACCACCCGATCAACTTTCAGGTCGGGTCGGTTTGGTTGGTTGGGTGGCACATTGTTGCCCCCACCACCACCAGCCGTTGCCGTTGCCACCACAGTTACCAGCATCGACACCGACAATAACTGGATTCCCAAAAAAAATTACCATATAAAACTCAAAATGAGTTTAAAAAAAGGCAAAAAAAAGTGAAGAAGAAGAAGAAGAAAGACGAAGAAGGGGGAGGGAGGCGTGTTTGTAGAGAGAAAAAAGGTAGGGGCGGTGGCACACTGTCGCCCCCACCAGCCGCCATTGTCGTTGCCGCCACCACCACCACTACAATTAGTCATAGTCATTGTCACCACCACCACCACCAAAAGAACCACTTCCTTCCTCCTTCCAAGTCTCAAACCCTTGCACACTCCTTGTGTGTTATTAGAGCTAGCCTTGATCTATCAACAAGATGAGCGCGCGAGATTTATCACAGATGATATGTTTGAGGCACGGGGAATTAATGAAGTGGAAAGAGGGTGCGAGAAAGCTAAAGGGGGTGTTGTGGGTAGTTCTATCTACTATTTTCGTTCTATATCATCCTAAGTATGAAAACTACATTCCAAATGTATTGTGATTGGACTATGATTATCATGAATGTACTGACTATTTTGCTTATGCATTATTTAATTGTCTTACCATGATTTGGCTTGCATTTTATGATTGTTTGTGTTATTTTGTGTTAGCATGCATGCTTAAATGAAATGCTTGTGTATTAATTATCTTCCATGTCATAGTTTGAATGGAGAAGGGGTTTGAGTATGCTGTGAGCGTTTCAAAATACTCTAATTACTTGGTGACTTCATCAGTTTCTAAAATAGGGGTATAGATTGTAATAGAAAACTCAAAACAGTGGATACCTTGGGGCTTCATACTGCTAGCTAGATCAAATAGGATTGTGTTGTCCCGTTGCAAGCATACCTCAAGATTAATTTGGGACTTAATCGAATCCACTACTGCCAAATCTAACTTAGGACTAGGCCATATATAATATTCATGATACTGCTGAAATTACCAGATCTGTGTTAAACTCTAAGTGAGATTCCTTTGGACTATATCAACTTGTAGGAGGTGATTTGTGGTTCCTTTTGCTTAAAGGTTACCTTTGGTTTCTTTTGGAGTAAAATTATTATTTTTGCTCACTAGACGTATGCTAAATAATGAACAGATAATTGCATGGTTTTCATGCTTATGAAGCCTTTATTTTTTAAATAGTGCATGTCATGTTATGCATACCTTATACTTACATAAATCTTTAGATTAGTATTTGAATGGTAGTAGGTCTACCACTCATTAGGCGTTAATGAGCTCACTATTTTATTTTATTTCTTTATCTTTTTCAGGTTCCTCTTCTTATGATAAGGAAAAAGCTACTGACTTTTAAGATCTCCCTCTTGTTAACCGACACACTACTACTATGTTTGTTATTTTAGGAGACCTAAGTTTTGATTCTATTTGGCGTATGTTGACTATTTTGATGAACTATATATGTAATTAACATGCGTGGGACTTATGAATTGTATTATGCTACTTATGTGTCCAAGGCTATGCAAAGGGTTAGGATATAGTGGAGGAAACATATTCATATAGCTGATCCAAGTTGAAAAAAGGCTTGGTTGAGTTGAGTTGTATTTATGTGTTCAAGGCAAAGAGTCAATGACTCATCTATTTTTCTGCTGCCAAGTAGCAAATTAATTGGTGTTGCAAGTAGTCTTGAGATTTTTTTGCCCTGTGAGGATGGGAGAAGTTGGGAGAAAAAAAGGAAGTGCTACTGAAACATTGGTCAAGATTGCATTCAATGTTGTTCTTTACCATGTTTGGCAAGAAGGAGCTAAAGGAGATTGCAACAAAAATCTATACTTGTAAACTTGATGATCTTGGGTATTAGGCAGGATGTTAGGAAGATTTGGGAGCCCCTTAATAAAGTAGCCTCCTATTCCAAATGGGCATTATTTGTCTCAAGACAATGGAAAACTCAATTTATTTGAGCTTAGAAGAGGATCTTGGAGGCGAGTTGGAAACCTCCAAACGTTGGTTGGTTTGCCCTGAATACAAATGGCTCCCACTCCCAGTTCAAACTAGCTAGGTTTGGGAGGTTAGTAACCCTTGCTACCTTATGCAGAGGTGTCTACTTGCTCTTTAGTTGTTGTAGCAAAGGTTAGGGAAATGCTTGAAGGTTTTTGAATTGTAGTTAGCATGGGATTAAGCAATCTATGAATTAAAAAGGATTCTTTTAATTTGGTTTCTTGGTTCAGGAATTTTGCTCTCCATAGCTTGGAAAGGCCACTTTTCTCAAACATAGGTGCAGTAAAATGGTAGTTGCTAGAGATATCTATTTGTATATTCTTTAAGAGCAATGGTTTTCAATCTATTTCAATCTTCCCTTCTTTTTTGGAATTTGATTTTTGATTTTTTTAATTTTTTTTCTTCTTCTGTTGAATGGTGGTTTCTCTAAGATTTTAGTTTTTAGTTTCTAAACTCTAAACTTTTGTTACTTCTCTACAACCTCCAAATGACCAAAGCTTCTTTTCAAATCCAATTATCTCAATTAATTCATTGGGCCAAAGCCATTTTCATTTGTTTTATTTAAATAAATAATGCAATGAGAGCTTGAAATCAGATTATATTGAAGAAGTTTTGGGCTTTTAATGTTGTTTATTGGTTCTTTAATGGTAAAAAGAAATCTGAAGTGAACACCTTATTTTATGGGCTTTGATTGTTATTGATTTAATTCAAATGTATGATAAGAATAATCAGTGATTTCATTTTAAAGTGTTTGGTTAATTTATTAGACTAATTAATAAGAGTACCACTTTACCTTTTGAAACTAGATGATCAGTTAGCAAGTTTTTCTTATATTTATTTTTATCAATCTTTCTCTTCCACAACACAGAGAGTCTTCACCATCTCGTATGAATCACCATTCTATTCTTTCCAATAAACAATTGATATTGCTGTTGGATTTATGTTAATGGTTTTTGACCTACCTTAGCCTCTAAAAAGAAATAAGAAACTTTTTTTTTTCTCAAGCATGGTAATAGCCCGGAAATTTTAAGGGTATTTATGTAATTTTAACTTTAGTGGCATTTTCATAATTTTACACATTAGACCGAAATGGACTCATACGTGACATGGGTTATCTCTGAAATGTTACAAAATGTATTTGTAGGTGAATCATGCCAAGAATAAATAAAAATGTACCCTCGTTGAGGCCTGACACGTACGTACAATAATGACATAAATATATTTTAGCCAAATTAGATGGGAACATAATCAAACGATCTCGTTTCGAAAATCCGAGTTCACAGATGAGTTCAGAACATCGAAAAACCCTTAAGAACCTAATTTCATAAATTTTGAACATCAAAATAAAAAAGGTAGCTAAGAAAATCACCTGGGCATATGCATGCATGACAGACACTACATGCAATGTGAACAAACAATGACCACCCTTTCTGTCACATCCCACCCGGACGTGCCTAAACAGGCAGAACACTTACAAGCGGGGCGCGAATGCATTATAACTATAATTGAGTGCGCAGTAACACAATTGAGTACAAATCTGATTATATTAATTTCAGAATGTATTTTTGTATAGAATATGATTGAGGAAACAACCTCCCAAAATCTCTGATCTCCTGAAAAAATTGGATAACAACGGGGTGAGCTATTGCCCAGTAGGTAAAATAGTTCGTGAATATAACAATTAATAAAAGAAACTTCATAATCAAATATCACATAAACACAACAAGCATCATAAACAGCACAACATGTATGTATGCATGACACCGTCTCGTAATGGTTCCATGATTGTACGGCGCCCTGAGTTCACGTACAAATGTCCATCCTTAGGTAAACCCGGGTTCTCATTGTACGTCCCTCCCCAAGGTCGTTGCCCTGGATTCACGTACAAATGTTCATTCCCAGGTAAACCTGGGTTCTCATTGTACGTCCCTCTCCACGGAAATATCAAGAATAGTGAGCATTGCTTTTAATTATTTTGTGTATCATAAACCACTTATGTCTCTAGGTGGTGTTTATGTATGATGCCAACGCAGGTCCGGTCTTTACTAAAATTAGACAGGATTTGACGGCATCTGGTAATTCTTATCAGGTCAGTATCACCACGTGTAAGGTTAGGATGTTTAGTATCACTTGTACAAGCTGATAGCTTTCAAATAAGACCAACTAGACCAGTCTTCAGTTTGAGAGGTGAGACACGAGGTCTACTTAAGTATCAATCGTCTAGAGCAGCACGCTGCCTCCCGTTCACTATTTAAAGTTACTGAGGACCAGACAATGTCTGGTTGAGCCAGATTGACCACTAATTCGATATAGTAACAGTGTAATACATGAACTCCAAATATACAGGCATAAGTATGACAAGTATGAACATTATACGAAATAATGCAGTGTAAATAAATAGTAGACATAATGATAAATGGATATAAACTATAATAAAAGTTATAAGACACGCAAACCTATGTTTCGTTCCCCACCTTTAGATAAAAACTCCTTTTGGAATTGGCGCCTCCTCTCGAGCAGAACTGTGTTGCACTGTGAAGAGAGTCTCAAAAAGAGAAGAGAGAAATCACAACGAGAGCAAGAGAGAGAAGAAAGTGTTTTGGTGTGAAAATAACCAAAGGGGCTTTTTATAGCCAAAAAGGTGCTCGATTTTTTTTTGTGAGTGTGCAAACCTGGGGTATTACACTCTACCCCCCTTAAAGGAATTTCGCCCCCAAAATTCAGTCTGTGTAGTTATGGTTGTATTCAACCCCTGAATAGTACTGTGGCCGGTAGAATCCTCAATATCATCAAACAATGGAGAGCAAATGGAGTTGAATACATTCTCAGAAGGTTCCGACATTTGTCTCACAGATGGTGGTGTAGGGCTCTGCAAGATGCAACTTTTCAGGGGAGGTAGGTTGAGCGACATAACGCTTTTTCGTGCAGTTGCCCGAATCCGGCCCCTTGGCAATTTTGGTAGGAAATATTGCCTGGATTAGGGCACATGTTTGTTTCGGGCAATATTGTTACGGTAAAGCCATACGCGCTCTAGCGATAAGGATCTCAGCCGCAGAGGCGAGGAAGTTGGTGATGCAAAAAAGTTGTGGTTTGCATCAGAGTCTGAAGGAGTCTCCACTGGTTTCCAAATAGGCCATGGAGTACATGACTTATTACCCATGTCTGTGTTGTTTTCAAACATCTGCATAGTTAATTAAATAAATTAAGATATTGTAAACAAAGTTTCCATCATTTAATTGATAAGTAAAATAGTACAATGTGTCACATCATCAATTATTACTAAAAAACAATTCAAGGTACTTCAGTTTAATTGTTTCTTCTAGTTCCCAAGTTGCTTCCTCTACTCCGTGGTGATCCCAGAGCACCTTAACAAGTGGTATGCTACGTCGCCTTAGTTCTTGCGTTTTTCTATCCAGAATCTGTATCATTCTCTCCTGATACTTATTTCCTTCTTCAACCCGAACCTTGACCAGAGGGATGATATACGAAGGATCAGGACGATACTTTCGAAGCATGGATACGTGAAAAACGTCATGAACCTTAGACATGGACGATGGAAGGGATAGACGATAGGCTAGTTTGCCAATACGTTCAATGATCTAAAAGAGACTGATATACTGTGGATAGCTTTCTTTTGATCCCAAAGCGTTTGACACCTTTTGTAGGCTAAACTTTTAGAAAAACCAAGTCCCCCTTATCAAATTCTAGAGGCTGTCTCCGCTTGTCAACATAGCTCTTCTATCGACTTTGTGTTACACGAAGTCGCTCCTTTACTAGTGTGATATTCTCAGAGGTCTCTTGACCTAGTTCAGGCCCCAACTGCGGTCGATCTGCCATATCTAACCAACATACCAGAGATCTGCAAGGGCAACCATAGAGAGCCTCATATGGTGTCATGCCGACATTGGTTTGGTA
Organism: Paratinospora sagittata; assembly: GCA_035771175.1. Classification (NCBI taxonomy): domain Eukaryota; kingdom Viridiplantae; phylum Streptophyta; class Magnoliopsida; order Ranunculales; family Menispermaceae; genus Paratinospora; species Paratinospora sagittata. Next base: position 11,115,585 of record CM069608.1, read on the forward strand.
ACTGTTGTTGTATGCAAACACAGCTAAATGTAAGTGCTTTGCCCATCCGTCATGACAGTCCAAAATGCAGCATCGCAACATATTCTCTAAAATCTGGATCAGCCGTTCTAACTGCCCGTCAGTATGAGGGTGAAAGGCTGTGCTCATGGTGATCATGAAGCCCATTCTACTCTGAAAGCTTTGCCAAAATTTTGATGTGAATCGAGGGTCTCGATCAGAAATGATCGTGAGTGGTATGCCATGGAGGCGAAATGATATCTCTTTCATACAATTCAACAAGCTTGGCGGGGTTACCTCTGAACTTTGTTGGCAAAAAGTGTGCAAACTTTGTAAGTCTATCAATGATAACCCAGATAACATCTTGCTCTTTATTATTTCGAAGCAAGGCCGTAACAAAATCCATTGCAATGTTCTCCCACTTCCATTCTCCAATAGGTAAAGGCTGGAGAAGTCTGCGTTCTGCCTTTACTTGCTGGCAAAAGAAACATATAGTAACGAAGTCTGCAATAACCTTCTTCATTCCAGAAAACCAGAATTGTCGCTTGATATCCTTGTACATCTTGTCTCCCCCAGGATGCATAGCGAACCTTGAACAGTGCATTTCAGTTAGCACTTCTTTCCGAACTTGTGGATCGTTCGGTAGACAGAGGCATTTTTTGTAGAAAATCGCCTCATTCTCAGAGACCGACCAGTGAGGAAGGTTCTATCTACTGAGTATAAGTTCTCGTATCTCCATTAACATAGGATCGTTGGCTTAAGATGTTGAAATCTTCCAAATAAGCTCAGAGTTGGCTGACAATTGAGAGAGTCGTGATCTTCCTCCCACCTCGATGAGCTGTAGGTTAAAATTCTCTAACTCTGTAGCCAACTTCCCCATCTCGAAGTTAAGAATGCAAACAACAACATAAGCTTTTCTACTCAGGGCATCAGCCACAACATTGGCCTTACCTGGATGGTATTGGAGTTGAAAGTCATAATCTTTCAAGAATTTCAGCCATCGCCTTTGGCGGAGGTTTAGGTCTTTCTGAGTATAGATGTACTTGAGATTCTTGTGATCCGAGAAGACCTCAAACCGTTCACCGTATAGGTAGTGACGCCATAGCTTCAGTGCAAATACGACAACTGCAAGTTCTAAGTCATGCGTTGGGTAATTACCCTCATGAATATTCAGTTGCCTTGAAGCATATGCAACTACTTGGCCTTCTTGCATTTGTACCTAAGCCTTGGATAGAGGCTTTGGTGTATAATGAAAACCCAACTCCGTTTCGTGGAGTGATTAGTACCGGTGCTGTCATGAGGCGCTTCTTCAATTCCTGAAATGACGATTCACAGGCGGGATTCCAGATGAATCGAATGTCTTTCCGAGTGAGCTTGGTCATAAGTTCAACAATCTTTGAGAAATCCTAGATGAAATGTCTGTAGTAGCCAGCCAAACCAAGAAAACTCCGAATTTGAGTAACAGTGGTAGGCTGCTTCTAGTTTAAAACCATTTCAACCTTTGAAGGATCTACCTCAATGCCATTGCCTGAAACCACATGACCTAGGAATTGAACTCGCTTCACCCACAATTCGCACTTATTCAACTTTGCATACAATTGGTGGCTTCTCAAGGTCTGGAGAACAATCCTCAAATGTATCTTGTAGTCTTCCTCAGTTGAAGAATATATCAAGATATCATCTACAAAGACCACCACGAATCGGTCTAAGCATAACTTGAATATGTGGTTCATCAAATCCATGAACGCTGCAGGTGCATTTGTTAGACTGAATAGCATAACCAAGAACTCGTAATGACCTTACCGAGTTCTGTAAGCTATTTTATTAATATCTGACTCTTTGATCCGGAGTTGATGGTAACTGGATCGTAAATCAATCTTAGAGAAGTATTTGACATCTCTAAGTTGGTCAAACAAGTCATCGATTCTTGGTAATGGGTAGGTTCTTGATTGTGGCGTTATTCAACTTGCGATAGTCAATGCAAGGTCGTAACGAACCATCATTTTTGCGAACAAACAGAACTGGAGCGCCCCAGGGTGATGAACTTTTTCTGATGAAACCATTACTCTCAAGCTCCTTCAGTTGTTTGTCCAACTCGACCAACTCGATATTGGACATTCTGTATGGAGGAATTGAGATGGGTCCAGTCCCAGGTATGAGGTTGATCTCAAAATCGAATTCCTGAGTTGGAGGTATACCAGGAACGTCATTCAGAAAAACCATTGGGAATTTCGATATAGCCGCGATGTAGTGTACTTCGAAAGGGTACAATGATGATGATTCATTCTCATTACCGAGGGATAGAGCTCGAAGCTGTACTTTGAGGAGTGCAACAATCGAGTTGTGTATCCTTTTACTCGTTCCCTGAATCTTGACAAACTCCCCAGTAGGCAAGGATAACTGAACTTGCTTCTTCAAACAATGGATTTAAGCATTCAGAGGTGCGAGCCAGTCCATGCCGAGGATGATGTCAAAGTCTTCAATGTCCATCACAAAAAGATCTGCATAAATTATATGTTTTGACATTCGAAGTTCACATCGAGAACACTTCAATTTCACGTTAGTACCAGATCCTAATGGTGATGAGACATAGATTGTGATGTCTGTAGGTTCAGGATGCAACCCTAAATGCCTTACCAATGCAGAAGACATAAAGGAATGCATAACACCCGAATCAAACAAGATATGCACCATTGTATTGAACAAGGGAAATGTACTTTCAACTACATTGTTATCCATGAGGGGTTGCTGAGCGATAGCAAATGCTCTGCCTTGTTGCTGTTGCCCTGGTTCTGCCTAGGTTGGGCGTTAGCAGCAGGTGGGGCTTGTTGGACTAGAACAACGGGAACAGGCTGCTGCGGTTGTTGATGGTGGGGACATGCATTTCTTACATGGCCTTGCTGGCCACAGTTGAAACACGTTAGTCTCTGTTGCTGAGGCACCTGCTGATGGTTCTGCTGGCCATGCTGATTATGGTGTTGCTGACCACCACCCCTGCCATTGCCATTACGACGACTACCCTTGCCGTTACGACCTCCTTGGCAATGATTGCAAAAACCCTGATGGCCAGGGTTAGACGGTTCAGCCGGAGGTGCCGTGGCTTCATTCTTCTAAACAGGGGCTGGGAGGGCTGAGTATTGATTATAGTAGGGTTTCTTCTTTTTGCCCTGCTGCGAGCCCTGTTGGAAAAACGTTGAAGGCCATTTTCCCCTATTCATTCTCTGCTCCTGCTCAATCTTTTCCTGCTCGAAGCTCATGGCCTTATCGAGAAGCTCCCTATAATTCTTGAGATCCAAGATTGACAGGGCTTGTCGGATGTCAGGACGAAGGCCATTATAGAATTTCTCGGCCTTATCTTGCTCCATTGAGATAGTGGAGAGAGAATAGGCCGATAATTCCTTGAATCTGACAACGTACTCGCAAACTGTCATGCCGCCTTGGTACAGCTTGGCGAACTCCTGGCACCTCTGCCTCTTTACTGCGCCAGGGAAGTACTCGCGGATGAATAGTAACTCAAACTCTTGCCAAGTCATGTCTGCTACATTAGTCCTCGAGTTTTCCTTCACTATTATCCACCATGTATTTGCTCAACCAACAAGTTAGTAGGACGCAAGTGGAATCATTCAACCCTCTTCGATTCTCATCGCCTCAAGAGCCTTCTTTGACTCATCAAGCCATTTTTGCGCCTCATCCGCATCAATGGTGCCAGCAAAAGTAAGGGGTCGTAGCCTCTTGTACTTCGTGATATGGTCGATTTGTACAGTAATTACTTGGTTGGCCGCATTCTCACGAACGACCTTCTAAACAGTTACCTTCATCGCCTCGATAAATCTGACGATAAAGACTTCTATGCTTGAAGGCATGACAAAGGATGTGGGCTGAGGTGGCACTGCCTGCCCAGACGTAGTGGCAGTGTCATGTGTGGCCTGCTCTGTCCTCGGAGGCGGCGATTCCTGATTTTGAACTACAGGAGGTGCCTCCTCTACTGGACGGACTGTGTTTGGCCTTCTTCTCTTCCTGGTTTGTATTTTCTCACCGGCAAGGAGAAAATAAAACCATGATTTAGGTACTGTAGCCAAGTATAATGTTATGATATTCTCAACAATAAGTTCGAGAGTACTGCAATATAAAACAACCTATTTTTCTAAGTATGGTGTAAGGTTTTTTTTGAGGAATCAAAGAATCTTATGTGCCTCGTATGTTTGGCCATAGTGTAAAACAAAGTTAGAGTATTTATATAATAACTATAAAACTTTGCAAATATTTCAAATATTTTGGTTCATGTTTTTGTGAACATAATATATTTTTGAAAATTCATACGAGTCATAAAGGTTCTAAGATTTGCCTCGGTAAATATCTTAATCTAACATTCTATCGCATTCCTATGTGTTCAAACCCTTTCGCTTAGTCTTTTCGACTATTATCCAAGTTCGTGTGTTCCATACCACATGAATTTGGCAATAAAAGGTTCAACCAAGTTAAGTTGTATGAATACGATCTCTATAAAACATTGACGGGAGAGGAGTTCACTAATAGTATCGTCCAAGTTTACTCGTCTCATACCGTGTAAAGTTAGTGATAATGTTAGTAATTCAACTTTCTTTTCACACTTCCTCGTGGGTTTTCTTACTTCCTCGTTTTATTTTAGTATCTTCCAATTTTGTTGTATCCCATACTACTCAAAAGTTAGTGATACAAAAGAAAAAAAATGGTTGCAAGTCGGCCCACCAAACATAGTCTCAAACAAACATTTCATTAATGAAAGAAAATAGTTACAATTCCAGTAATTATTCCTAATTTTACCGCCTACTACTGCTCCTCCTAGACCTTCTATTAGTTACAGAATGACTACCAGAAGAACGTTGAGAAGTTGCTCGCTGTTCTTCGACGTGTTGCATACGTGTTAACAAAGCATTCTGGGTCTCCTCCATCTGAGAAATACTAGAAACTATAACATTTAACTGGTCAAATGGGTTAGTTGGTTGTCCCATTGATGGCTGATAGGTTGTCTGCCCCATAGGTGGAGGGTAGACTGTAGGCATTGGTGAAAAATGTTGGCCGTATGATTGACTCATAGGTGGAGGGTACTTGGTTTGATTATATGAGAACTCCCTAACTAGGACCTCTTGGACGGTTGGATATGCCTGAGTCGAACAATTTTGAAAAAGTGGACTCATCGGAACATCCTATTTTCCAAAGTTTGGTGCCGTCCAGTTCTGTTGCTGTTGGTTCATAGGAAATTGTGGAACTGGCTAATAGGGTACCTCAGGAGTTGGAAACCTTTGGTACGCCTTATTGCCATGAGTTGGGAGGTTCCAGTAAGGTGGATTTGCTTGAACTCCCTGTCCATCCTGATTTGTTTGAGGTTGACTGAGGTTGCCAAAAAGATCTACCTCGGAGAATAGATGATCGGCTTGACCATTATTTGGGGCTGGGTTTGTTGTAGTGTTCTAGTTTGGCTCGTTCATTAGTGCTTCCCTAATAGGAATCTTGCGCCGACTTTTTCTTTGACAACGTCCATTGTTATCTCTAGTTCTTCCATTATTTTCTCCAGAAGTCGCGCCAAATATTTCTTCATCAATCACCCCTCCTCTTGAGAAAAAAGTCTTTGATGTGGAGGATACTGTAACAACATTAGTGATCTATTTCAAAGATTCATCAAAAGTATTGATTTTTTCCTCCCAAAGCATTCTCATGATCAAGCCTTCGTAGCCGAGGAGTTCCTTCTTTGAAGGGTTTTGAATCACCCGTAACATTTGCTGGATGATAATGTGAGGTAGGGAGACAAAGATTCCTTTTTCTATGCAGTATAGCACAAGAAGTTGAGCTCTTGTCATAGATTCTCTAGTCACCAATTCCAGCAAGATGTTGCCGAATACAATTTTCCCAAGGCCAGCAAGAGGTGGTTTAAGGAGATTATTTGGGAGGTGGGCGTATGTCAATTAGTTGTACGACATGTTGGCGACGAGATTGAACAACTGTTCTTTGGACTTGGCGATCTTAGCAACCGTCTGGGGATCGTGTGGGTCAATGATCTTGTCTCCTATTGGAATTTTCGTAAGTCATGAAATAGTTTCGACGTTGATGGAAATCTTTACTCCCTTGATCATTGTCTTCAAGACAGGAGTGATCCCATCTTCTTAAAGTCCCACGCTATTCATGGATTTGTAAAATGACTTCACCAAGTTGAAGGAGATGTAACCCTCAACTTTTGTTATATTTAGCCATCCCAACATTGAGAGTTTGTCGTGAAGGATAGGACGAAGGCGAAGATATTTATTGTCAATACTCCTCATAGTCATAACCTCACGTTTGGGAAGTTCCGTAAGTCTTGTGGAAATCGGTTCTCGACTACTGGAAGTTGTTCCTTTACTTGAGGCCATTATCTTGCTGAAAGGAAGATAAAACTTGTGAAATAAACAAAATATATTGCTAACATTTTTAAGATTTATGCCTTGTTTGCTGGACAATATTTTTTATTTTCCTCTTGATGTTTATGCCATCATTGAATTCAAATATTCCATTAGCAACAAGTTATATATATATATTATAAATCTTAACTATATATAATTCATATATATAGTTCTAAATATATATATATATATCTAATATAAATCTTTTTCTCCTAATTGGTGGACTTGGGCGGGCCGTGGACCTTTCGCTCTGATACCATTAAATGTCACACCCTGCCCGGACGGGCCTAAACCGGCAAAACACTCACAGGCGGGGTGCGAATTCATTATAACAATAACTGAATGCGCAGGAACGCAATTGAATACAAATTTAATTATATTAATTTCATAATGTATTTTTGTACAAAATATGATTGAGGGAACAACCTCCCAAAATCTCCCTTTAATTAACAAGGGTTACAAAATGTGGGCCAAAAAACCTCCACCCAGTCCACCCTAATCTCTTGAGAAAAATTAGATAACAACAGGGTGAGCTATTGCCCAGTGGGTAAAATAGTTCGTGAATATAACAATTAATAAAAGAAACTTTATAATTAAATATCACATAAACACAACAAGCGTCATAAACAATACAACATGTATGTATGCATGACATCGTCTCGTAATGGTTCCATGATTGTACGACGCCCTAACTTCACGTATAGATGTCCATCCCCAGGTAAACCCGAGTTTTCATTGTACGTCCTTCCCAAAGGTCGTTGCTAGGGGTGAAATTAGGTCGGGTCAGGTCGGGTCGGGTCGCGATTTTGCCCCAAAACCCACCTGACTCGATAAGATCGGGTGGCAATGAGTCTAACCCGATGCCACCCAACCTAAGGTCGGGTCGGGTTAGGCCTCCATTAAGTAGCCCAATTTTTTTTAAAGCTTAATAACTACTATTTAAGCTTTTATTAGTAATAAAATATGTTGGATTATTATGTGAAAGCTTATTAAACTACTATTTAAGCTTTAAAAGATGAGATTTCTCCTTTTTGGGAAAACTCATATATGTCCAAGCGAAGGTAGTCTTGAATTTTACTTATGAGAATGATGATGAATAGGGAGTTGATGGGCTTTTATAGAGAAGGATAGTCTCTTTTCTTCCCAACAAGCAATGTGAGACTAAAATGAAACTTTTCTCTTTTAGTCTCAAGCACCCATCTTATGATTCTTATCCAATTTTTCTTACCATCTAACCCAACAATTTAAAAAAAATAGTTGAAGGTTATAGGCCTTCTTAATTAGAGGCCTTGTATGTAATCGTTTTTTTAGTATCTTTAATATATATATATACATACATACATACATGTATATATATAAATATGTATATAATATGTTTATAAATTTTAAGAGGTCGGGTAGGGTCGAGTATGGTCGGGTTGCTAAAAAATTAGCCCGACCAACCCGACATATCAATCAAATCCGACCTGACCGGATTCGAAATGGTCGGGTTTGGTTGGGTCGGGTTGCTTACACCCCTAGTCGTCCCCTTGGATTCACGTACAGATGTCCATCCTCAGGTAAACCCGGGTTCTCATTGTACGTCCCTCTCCAGGGAAATATCAAGAATAGTGAGCATTACTTTTAACTATTTTGTGGATCATAAACCACTTACGTCCCTAGGTAGTGCTTATGTATGATGCCAATGCATGAACAAGTCCGGTCTTTACTAAAACTAGACAGGATTTGGCAGCGTTTGGTGATTCTTATCGGGTCAGTATCACAACGTGTAAGGTTAGGATGTTTAGTATCACTTGTACAAGCTGATAGCTTTCAAATAAGACCAACCGGATCAGTCTCCAGTTTGAGAGGTGAGACACGAGGTCTACTTAAGTACCAATCGTTTAGAGTAGCACACTGTCTCCCGTTCACTATTTAAAGTTACTGAGGACAAGACAATGTCTGGTTAAGTCGGGTTGACCACTAAATCTGACATAGTAATAGTGTAATACATGAACTCCAAATATACAGGCATATGTATGAAAGGTATGAACATTATACGCAATAATGCAGTGTAAATAAATAGTAGACATAATGATAAATTAATGTAAATTTTAATAAAAGTTATAAGACACACAAACCTATATTTTGTTCCCCACCTTCAGATAAAAACTCCTTCTGGAACTGGCGCCTCCTCCCGAGCAGGACCGCGTTGCACCGCGAAGAAAGTCTTATAAAGAGAAGAGAGAAATCACAAAGAAAGCAAGGGAGAGAAGAAAGTGATTTGGTGTGAAAATAACCAAAGGGGGGGGGGGCTTTTTATAGTCAAAAGGGTGCCCGAACGACCATCCGGGCAGGTGCCCAAAATTTTATTTTTTTTGTGTGCAAACCTGGGGTATTACACTTTCTTTCCTTTTTCTCCCATTTCCTTGTTGGCAATATTCTTTCAATTTCTTTTATCGAAAATAACCAGAATCACTCCTTTGTAATACCCTAGGTTTGCACAAAAAAAAATAAAAAAATTTGGTTCGTACGGGCGCCTGCCGCCCGTACGTTCGGGCGTCATTTTTTCTATATAAAGAACACCTCCCCTTCCTCATTTCTCACACCAAAATCACTCATCGTTGTGATTTTTCTTCTCTTTTTCACTCATTTTGAGTTTTTGTCTTCTCTTTCAAGACTCTCTCTCAGAGAATCTAGGTGCGGTGCAACGCGGTTCTGCCCGGGGGAAGGCGCCAGTTTTCAAAGGAGTTTTTATCTGAAGGTGGGGAACGAAACATAGGTTTGCGTGTCTTATAACTTTTATTAAAGTTTACTTTCATTTATCATTATGTCTACTAATTATTTACACTGCATTATTGCGTATAATGTTCATACCGTCATACTTATGTCTTTTCCTCAGTAACTTTAAATAGTGAACGGGAGGCAGCTTGCTGCTCTAGACGATTGGTATTTAAGTAGACCTCGTGTCTCACCTCTCAACTAGAGACAGATCCGGTTGGTCTTATTTGAAAGCTACCACCTTATACATACTGAATGTCCTAACCTTGCACGTCGTGATACCGACCCTGTCACACCCCGCCCGGACGCTCCTAAACCGGCGGTACACTCGCGGACGGGGCACACATTTTGAACAATAACAATTGTAACAACAGAGTGCGGGGCAAAAAATATAATGCAGTGCAAGTCTGATTTCATTTAATTCAGAATATAATTTGTACATGAAATGGTTAAGGGAACATACTCCCCCAAAATCCCCAATGAATAATACAAAGGGTACCAAATGTGGGCCCCATGAACCTGCACCTAGTCCACCCTAATTTCCTGTGAAAATTTGGATAATAATGGAGTGAGCTTAATGCGCTCAGTGGGTAAAATAGTTCGTGAGTATAACCATTAATAAAGGATACTTCAATATCAAATATCTTGAATACACAAGCGAGCATCATAATCAATCAATATGTATGTATGCATGACACCGTTTCGTAATGGTTTGATGAACGTACATCGCCTGAGTTCACGTACATATGTCCTTCCCTAGGCGTAACCAGGTTCTCACTGTACGTCCCTCCTCAGGAATGATGCTCTGGATTCACGTACTGATGTCCCTCCCAGGACGTAGCCGGGTTCTCATGTATGTCCCTCTCCAGAGAAATATAATGAATAGCGAGCAATGCTCCTAACTATTCTATGAGTCATAAACCACATACGTCCCTAGGTGGTGATATGTATGATGGAAGTACATGAACTGGTCTAGTCTATTGGTCTGGTCTTTTCTTGACATTTAGACTGACTTTGACAACGTCTGGTGATCCTTATCAGAGTTGGTATTATGACGTGCAAGGTTAGGACATTCAATATTACTTGTATAAGGTGATAGCTTTCAATAAGACCAACTTGATCAGTCCTCAGTTGTGAGGTGAGACACAAGGTCTGCTTAAATACCAATCGCGTAGAGCAGCCCGCTGTCTCCCGTTCACTATTTAAAGTTACTGAGGACAAGACCGAGTCTAGTTGAGCCAGATTGACCACAAATCCAGCATTATAACAGTGTAATACGTGAATTCCAAATATACAGGCATAAGTGCGACAATATAAACATTATATGATATAATGCAGTGTAAATGAACAGTAAACATAATAATAATTGAATGTAAACTTTAATAAAAGTTATAAAACACGCAAACCTATGTTTCGTTCCCCACCTTCAGATAAGAACTTCTCCTTTTTCAGATATGGCGCTTTCCTCCAGATAGAACTTCTGTCGCACCACACCGAGAGTCTCGAACAGAGAGTCTCAAAAGACTAAAAACTCAGAATGAGTGAAAAGAGGAGGAAAAATCACAATTTGGAGTGAGTTTGGTGTGAAAAATGAAGAAGGGGATGGCCCCTTATATAAGAGTTTTGGCGCCTAAACGTTCGGGCAGGCGCCCAGACTTTCGGGCGGGCTGCCCGAACGTCCGGGCATTTCTGCCCAAATGAATTTTTTTTTTGAAATACAGGGTATTACACTATACCCCCCTTAAAGGGATTTCGTCCTCGAAATCAATTCAAGTAGTTATGATGGTTATCTGCTTGAGATTCACTGTCGGCGTCATCTCTTGCGAGTTCAGGGTAGTGCTTGTATGGTCCCTGAATAGTATTGTGACCGGTGGAATCCTCATCATCATAAAACCATGGAGAGCAAATGGAATCAGACTCGTCCTCTGAAGATTCCAACCTTTGCATAACAGATGGTGGTAGAGGGCGCTGGTTACATCGTTTGAGGGGAGGTAGGTTGAGCGGTGGAATACTTTTTCTTGCTGTTGCTCGAATCCGGCAGCCTGGCAATTTTGATAGATGGTCCTGCCAAGATGAGGGCACGAGATTGTTACGAAAAGGCCATGTACGCTTTGGTGATAAGGATCGTTGTCTGTGTGGTGATGGAGTAGGTGATGCAAAGTAGTTGTGACTTGACTTTGCTTCTTGAGAAGTAACCACAGGTTGCCAAGGAGGCCACTGCGTGTGTGCATCACTATATCCATTGATATTATTTTCAAACATCTGCATAGTTATTCAAGTGAAACAATGTATTAAGATAGGTGTAAACAAAGTTTTATCATTTTATTGATAAGTGAAAATAGTACAATATATCACATCATCAGTTGGTATTAGAAAACAATTCAGGATATTTCTGTTCAATTGTTGCTTATAGTTCCCAGGTTGCTTCCTCTACGTCGTGGTGATCCCAGAGCACTTTCACAAGTGGTATGCTACGTCGCTGTAGTTCTTGAGTTTTTCTATCTAAAATCTGTATCCTCTTGATACTTATTTCCTTCCTCAACCCGAACCTCGACTAAAGGGATGATATGCGAAGGATCAGGACGATACTTGCGAAGCATAGATACGTGAAAAACGTCATGAACCTTAGGCATGGACGATGGAAGAGACAGAAGATAAGGAAGTTTGCCAATACGTTCAATGATCTGAAATGGACCGATATACCATGGGGAGAGCTTTCCTTTGATCCCAAAGTGTTTGACACCTCTTGTGGGCTGGACTTTTAGAAAAACAAAGTCCCCCTTATCAAATTCTAGAAGCTGTCTCCGCTTGTCAGCATAGCTCTTCTGTCGACTTTGTGCAACACGAAGTCGTTCCTTTACTAGTGTGATCTTCTCAGAAGTCTTTTGAACTAGTTCAGGGCCTAACTTCGGTCTATCTGCCATATCTAACCAGCAAATCGAAGATCTGCATGGCCGACCATAGAGACCCTCGTATGGTGCCATGTCGATACTAGTTTGGTAGCTGTTGTTGTATGCAAACTCAGCTAAATGTAAATACTTTGCCCATCTGTCATTAAAGTCCAAAATACAGCATCGTAACATGTCTTCTAAGATTTGGATAAGCCGCTCTGACTGCCCATCAGTCTGAGGGTGGAAGGCTGTGCTCATAGTGATATTAGAACCCATTCTACTCTGGAAGCTTTTCCAAAAGTTTGATGTGAATCGAGGGTCTCGATCAGAGACGATCGTGAGCGGTATGCCATGAAGGCGTACGATCTCTCTTTCATATAGTTCTGCAAGTTTGGCAGGGTTATCCCTGCACTTTATTGGCAAGAAGTGTGTAGACTTGGTAAGTCTGTCAATGATAACCAAGATAACATCTTGCCCTTTATTATTTCAAGGCAAGGCCGTAACAAAATCCATTGCGATGTTCTCCCACTTCCATTCTCCAATAGGTAACGGCTGGAGAAGTCCAGAGGGAAGTCTTCGTTCTGCCTTAACTTTCTGGCAAACGAGACATCGAGCAACGAAGTCTGCAATTGCCTTCTTCATTCTAGAAAACCAGAATTGTCGCTTGACATCCTTGTACATCTTGTCACCCCCAGGATGCATAGCGTACCTTAAATAGTGCATCTCAGTAAGCACTTCTTTCTGAATCTCAAGATCGTTCGGTAGACTGAGATGTTTTTTATAGAAAAAGGTCCCGTCTTCAGCGACTGACCAGTGAGGAAGGTCCTGTCCGCTGAGTAGAAGTTCTCATTTCCATATTAACATAGGGTCATTGCCTTGAGCTGCTGAAATATTTCGAACGAGCTCAGAGTTGGCTGATAATTGAGAGAGTCGTGGTCTTGGTCCCTCTTCGTTCAGCTATAGGTTAAAGTTCTCCATCTCTGTAGCCAACTTCCCCATTTCGTAGTTAAGAGTGCAAGCAACATAAGATTTTCTACTCAGGGCATCAACCACAACATTGGCCTTTCCGAGATGGTACTGGAGTTGAAAGTCATAATCTTTCAAGAATCCCAACCATCGTCTCTGGTGGAGGTTTAGGTATCTCTGAGTGTATATGTACTTAAGACTCTTGTGATCCGAGAAGACCTCAAACCGTTCACCGTATAGGTAATGACGCCATAACTTCAGTGCAAACACAACAGCTGCAAGTTCCAAGTCATGTGTTGGGTAATTTCCTTCATGAATCTTCAGTTGTCTCGAGGCATATGCAACAACTTGGCCTTCTTGCATTATTACGGCACCTAAGTCTTGGAGAGAGGCGTCGGTGTATAATGAAAATCCAATTGCAGTTCTTGGAGTGATAAGTATAGGTGCCGTCGTGAGGCATTTATTCAATTCCTGAAATGATGCTTCACAGGCGGGATTCCAGATGAATCGCACGTCTTTTCGAGTGAGCTTGGACATTGGTTCAACAATCTTTGAGAAGTCATTGATGAAGCGTCTGTAATAGCCAGCCAAACCAAGAAAACACCTAATCTGAGTAACAGTGGTAGGCTCCTTCCAGTTTAAAACCGCTTCAACCTTAGAAGGATCAACCTCAATGCCATTACCTAAAACCACATGGCCTTGGAATTGAACTCTCTTTGCCCAAAATCCACACTTACTCAACTTTGCATACAGTTGGTGGCTTCTCAAGGTCTGAAGGACTATCTTCAAATGTATCTTATGGTCTTCCTCGGTTGAGGAGTATATCAAGATGTCATCCACAAAAACAACCACAAATCGGTCTAAGTATAACCTGAATATGCGATTCATCAAATCCATGAATGCAGCAGGTGCATTTGTTAGACCGAACGGCATAACCAAGAACTCGTAATAACCATACCGAGTTCTGAACGCCGTCTTGGTGATGTTCGACTCTCGGATCCGGAGTTGGTGATAACCGGACCGTAAATCAATCTTAGAGAAGTATGTGGCATCTCTAAGTTGGTCGAACAAGTCATCGATCTTGGGTAACGGATATCTGTTCTTGATGGTGACGTTATTCAACTTGCAATAATCGATGCAAAGTCGTAACGAACCATCCTTTTTGCGAACAAACAGAACTGGAGCGCCCCAGAGTGATGAACTCTTTCAGATGAAGCCATTACTCTCTAATTCCTTCAGTTGTTTGTCTAATTTGACCAGCTCGACATTTGACATTCTGTATGGTGGAATTGAGATAGGCCCTGCCCCAGGTATGAGGTTGATTTCAAAATCGAATTCCCTAATTGGAGGTAGACCAGGAAGGTCATTTAGAAAAACTGTTGGGAATTCAGATATGACTGGAACATCGTGTACTTCGAGAGGGTATAGTGCTAGTGATTCCTTTTCATTGCCAAGGGATAGAGCTCGAAGTTGTGCCTTGAGAAGTGCAACTGTTGATTTGTGTATCCATTTCCTTGTTCCCTGAATCTTGACAAACTCTCCTGTAGGAAAGGTTAACTGAACTTGCTTCTTCATACATTCGATCTTTGCATTCAGTGGTGCTAGCCAGTCCATGCCGAGGATGATGTCAAAGTCTTCAATATCCATCACAAAAAGATCTGCATATATTATTTGTTCTGACATTCGAAGCTCACATCGAGAACACTGCAAATTCACTTCAGTACCAGATCCAAACGGTGATGTGACATGGAGTGTGATGTTTGTGGGTTTAGGATGCAGGCCTAAATGTCTTACCAATGCCGACGATATAAAAGAATGCGTAGCACCTGAATCAAACAAAACATGCACCATTGTATTGAACAAAGGAAAGGTACCTACGACTACATTGTTGTCTGGGAAGGGTTGTTGAGCGATGGCAAATGCTCTACCCTGATTTCGTTGACCTTGGTTCTGCCTGGGTTGGGCATTAGCAGAAGGTGGTGCTTGTTGGACTGGAACAACGGGAATAGGTTGCTAAAGGTGCGGACAAAGATATATTACATAGCCCTTCTGGCCACAGTTGAAACACGTCGGCTGATACTGCGGGTGGTTCTGGTTGCCATGCTGATTGTTCTGCTGGCTATGCTGACTGTGGTGTCGACCGCCACCTCTGCCATTGCCGTTTCTAGGGCCACCCCTTCCATAACGACCTTCGCGGCCATGATTACGAAAACCCTGATGGTTAGCGTTAGAAAGTTCAGCCGCAGGTGTTGTGGCCTCATTATTCGAAATAGGGGCTGGGAGGGTTGGGTTTTGATTGTAGTAGGGCTTTTTCTTGTTGCCCTATTGCGTGCCCTGTTGGGAAAACGTTGCAGACCATTGTCCCTTGTTCATTCTCTGCTCCTGTATGATCTTTTCTTGTTCAAAGCTCATGGCCTTGTCAACAACCTCCTTGTAAATCTTGAGATCCAAGATCGACAAGGCTTGTCGAATATCATGGCGAAGGCCATTATAAAATTTCTCAGTCTTATCTTGCTCCGTTGAGATGGTGGAGAGAGAGTAGACTGATAATTCTTTGAACTTTCCAGCATATTCCCTGACGGTCATGCTTCCCTGGTATAGCTTAGCAAATTCCTGGCGCTTCTGCCTCTTCACAGCGTCAGGAAAATACTCATCAATAAACATTGACTCGAACTGTTGCCAAGTCATATCTGCTGTGTTGACCCTTGGGTCCTCTTTCACTTTTATCCATCATGTGTTTGCCCCACCAACAAGTTGATAGGTCGCTAGTGGAATTTTTCGAGTCTCATCGACTCCCATTGCATCAAGAGCCTTCTTTGACTCATCCAGCCACTTTTGCACCTCATCAGCATCAATGGTGCCAGCAAAAGTAAGAGGTTGTAGCCTCTTGTACTTGGTAATCTGATCGGTTTGAGATTTCAACCCAAATCTTATAGGTGCCTGAATCGTGGCAACCTGACTGGCCGCGGTCTCACGAACGACCGTTTGAACAGTGACTTTCTTCGCCTCAATAAATCCAGCGAAGAAGGTTTCCATGCTTGAAGGCATGACAAAGGGTGCGGGTGGGGGTGGTATTTCCTGCCCAGATGTAGTGGCAGTGTCAGGTGTAACTCGTGCTGTCGTCGGAGGCGGCGGTTCCTAAATCTCAGGAGGTGCCTCCACTGCTGGACGGACAGTATGTGGCCTTCTTCTCTTCCTGGTTTGCATTTTCTCACTGGCAAGGAGAAAATAAAATCAAGATTTAGGAACTGTAGCCAAGTATAATGTTATAGTATGCTCAGCAACCATTTCGAGAGTACTGCAATGTTAAAATCACTTATTTTTCTATGTATAGTGTAAGGTTTTTGTTGAGGAATCAAAAAATCTTATATATCTCGTATGTTTGGCCATGGTGTAAAAACAAGGCTAGAATGTTTATATAATAAGTACAAAACTTTGCAAGTATTTCAAAAGATTTGGTTATGGTCTTTGTGAACATACATATATATTTCTTTGAAAATTTATTCGAGTTATAAGAATTCTAAGATTTGCCTTGGTAAATATCCTGATCTAACGTTCTATCGCAATCTTATGCATTCAAACTCTTACTCTTAGTCTTTTCGATTATTATCCAAGTTCATGTGTCCCATACCACATGACTTTGGTAATAAGGGCGTTAACCAAGTTAAGTTGTATGAACACGGTCTCTAAAAACATCGGCTAAATAGTAGTTCACCAATAGTATCTTCCAAGTTTACTCGTCCCATACCGTGTAAACTTAGTGATAATGTTAGTAATGCAACTTTCTCCAAATGTTTCTTTTCACACAAGGTCATGGGTTTTCTTACTTCCACATTTTATTTAGTATCTTCAATTTTGTTGTGTCCCATACCACTCCAAAGGTAGTGATACAAAAGAAAGAATGGTTGTAAGTCGGCCCACCAAAGATAGTCTTAAACAAAACATTTCATTCATATATAAAAGAAAATTTTACAATGCCAGTAATCAATCTTGATTTTCCTGCCTATTACCGCTCCTTCTAGATCTCCTGCTAGGTACAGAACAACTACTAACGGAAGGTTGAGAGTTTGCTCGCTCTGCTTCAGAGTTTTGCATACGTGTTAATATATTATTTTGAGTTTCTCTCATTTCAGCAATATTGGATGCCATCACATTCAACTGTTCAAATAGGTTAGTCGATTGTCCCATTGGTGGTTGATGGGTTGATTGTCCCATAGGTGGAGGGTAGGCCATAGGCATTGGGGGAAAGTATTGGTTGTACGAGTGATTCATAGGTGAAAGGTAATTGTTTTGATTGTACGGGGATCCTCTAACTGGAACCCCTTGGATATGTGGATTTGTTTGAGGTGAAAAGTTTTGAAACAATGGGCTTATTGGGATGTTCTGCCCTCCAAAATTTGGTGCCGCCCAATACTATTGTTGTTAGGTTACAGGAACTTGCGGGAATGGCTGACATGGTACCTCAGGTGTTGGAAACCTTTGGTACGAAGTGTTGCCTTGAGTTGGCATGTTCCATGTTGGTGGATTTGTTTGAGTACTTTGTCTATTATGACTTGGTTGAGGTTGATTCAGTGTAGCAAATAACTCTTCCTCAGTGAATAGTCGATCGGTTGGATCACTATTCAGGGCTGGGTTTGAAGTGGGATTCTGATTTGGCTCATTATTTGGTGTTTCTCTGACGGGAATCTTGCGTCGACTTTTTTGAAGGCAACGTCCATGCTCGTCTCTCATTCTCTCAGCAATTCCTATTGTCGTGCCGAATACTTCCTCGTCAGTTACCCCTCCCATCGGGACATATATCTTGAAGATAGAAGATGCTGCAACTGGCTCAATGATTTGCCTCGAAGTCCCATCAAAAGTGTTGATGTTTGCTTCATATAGTATCCTCATGATCAAGACTCCTTAACCGAGGAATTCCTTTCTTAAAGGGTTTTGAATCACCCTCAACATTTGTTGGATGATGATGTGTGGTAGGGAGACCTTTATTTCCTTATCTATGCAATATAACACAAGTAGTTGGGCCCTTGACATAGTACCTTTGGCAAGATGTTGCCGAACACGATCTTTCCAAGGCCGGCAAGAGATGGCTTAAGATAATTGTTTGGGAGGTTGGTGTAAGTCGATTGAGTGTATGGCTCTTTGGTGAGGGAATTGAACAATTGTTCATTAGACTCCGCGATTTCTGCAATTGTCTGGGGTTCATGTGGATCAATAATTCTCTCCTCAATTGGAATCTCCATAAGTTGAGCAATAGTCTCGATGTTGATAAAAATCTTCATTCCCATGACTATTTTCTCCAAAACAGGGTTGATCCCCTCTTCTTGAAGTCTCACACAATTCATGGCTTCGTAGAAAGATCTCTCCAAGCTGTAAGAGACGTGGCCCTCAACTTTTGTTATGTTCAACCACCCTCAACTTGTCATGAAGGATCGGACGGAGGTGGAGATCTTTATTGTCGATGCTTCTTATACTCAAAACCTCCCTCTTGAACAATTCTTTGAGTCTAGTGGGAATTGGTTCCCTACTACTGGAAGTTGCTCCTTCACTTGAGGTCATTCTTTACTGAAAGGAAAATAAATTTGTAAAAGACACAAAATATATTCCTAACATTTTTAAGATTTGTGCCTTGTCAGTTAGACAATATTTTCTATTCTTAATGTTTATGCCATCATTTAAATCAAATTTTTTTTTTTCTATTGGCGATATGATATAATATATATCGTATTCATATAAATATATATATTTAATCATAACTATATATATAATTTTCTTAAATCAACTATATATATTTGAAATTAAACTATATAAAAATCATATATAGTTTTCTTAGATATATATTTAATACAAATCTTAACTATATATAATTCATATATATATAATTTTAAAGATATATATATATATATATATATATATATATATCTAATAACATTTTTTATTCAAATTTTTCATCAATAATATGATATATATATCTCATATATACTAAGGTATATATATATATTCAATCATAACTATACATATAGTTTTTAATAAATCATGACTGTGTGTATATTTAAATCAAACTATATAAAAAAATCATATAGTTTTCTAGATATATATTTAATATAAATCTCACTTTATATAATTGACATATATATATATATATATATATAGTTCTAGATATATATATATATATATATCTAATAAAGTTTTTCCTCCAAAATTTTTCATTGGTAACAAGGTATATATATATCTCCTATACGCATAGATATATAGATATATATATTTAATCATAACAATATATATAGTTTTCATAAATCATAACTATATATATATATTTAAATCAAACTATATAAAAATCATATAATTTTTTAGATATATATTTAATATAAATCTCAACTATATATAACTGACATATGTATATATAGTTCTAGAGATATATATATCTAATAAAATTTTTCATTTTCAACATGGTATATATATATCTCCTATATGCATAGATATATAGATATATATATTTAATCATAACAATATATATAATTTTCATTAATCATAACCATATATATATTTCTAAACTATATAAAACTATATAGTTTTCTTAGATATATATTTAATACAAATTTTAACTATATATAATTCATATATATATAATTCTAAAGATATATATATCTAATGAAAATTTTTTCTTCCCCTAATTTGGTGGACTTGGGCTGGCCGTGGACCGCACGCTCTGATACCATTAAATGTCACATCCCGCCTGGACGCGCCTAAACTGGCGGTACACTCGAGGACGGGGCGCACATTTTGAACAATAACAATGGTAACAACAGAGTACACAGCGGAAAATATAATACAGTACAAGTCTGATTTCATTTAATTCAGAATATAATTTTACATGAAATGGTCAAGGGAACATACTCCCCCAAAATCCCCAATGAATAATACAAAGGGTACCAAATATGGGCCCCATAAACCTGCACCCAGTCCACCCTAATTTCCTGTGAAAATTTGGATAATAATAGAGTGAGCTTAACGTGCTCAGTGGGTAAAATAGTTCGTGAGTATAACCATTAATAAAGCATACTTCAATATCAAATATCTTAAATAAACAAGAGAGCATCATAATCAATCAATATGTATGTATGCATGACACCGTCTCGTAATGGTATAATGAACGTACATCGCCTGAGTTCACGTACATATGTCCTTCCCTAGGCTTAGCCAGGTTCTCATTGTATGTCCCTCATCAGGAACGATGCGCTGGATTCACTTACTGATGTCCCTCCCCGGGCGTAGTCGGGTTCTCATGTACGTCCCTCTCCAGAGAAATATAATGAATAGCGAGCAATGCTCCTAACTATTCTATGAGTCATAAACCACATACGTTCCTAGGTGGTGATATGTATGATGCAAGTGCATGAACTGGTCTAGTCTACTGGTCTGGTCTTTTCTTGACATTTAAACTGACTTTGACAACGTCTGGTGATCCTTATCAGAGTTGGTATCATGACGTGCAAGGTTAGGACATTCAGTATTACTTGTATAAGCTGATAGCTTTCAATAAGACCAACTAGATCAGTCCCCAGTTGAGAGGTGAGACACAAGGTCTGCTTAAATACCAATCGCCTAGAGCAGCCCGCTGCCTCCCGTTCACTATTTAAAGTTACTGAGGACAAGACCGAGTCTAGTTGAGCCAGATTGACCACAAATCCAACATTATAACAGTGTAATACGTGAATTCCAAATATACAGGCATAAGTGCGACAGTATAAACATTATATGACATAATGCAGTGTAAATGAACAGTAGACATAATAATAATTTTATGTAAACTTTAATAAAAGATATAAAACACGCAAACCTATGTTTCGTTCCCCACCTTTAGATAATAACTTCTTCTTTTTTAGATCGGGCGCTTTCCTCCGGACAGAACTTCGTCGCACCGCACCGAGAGTCTCGAACAGAGAGTCTCAAAAGACTAAAAACTCAGAATGAGTGAAAAGAGGAGGAAAAATCACAATTTGGAGTGAATTTGGTGTGAAGAATGAAGAGGGGGGGCCTGCCCGAACGTTCAGGCGGCCTGCCAGAACGTTCGTGCAGGCGCTCAGACTTTCGGGCGGGCTGCCCGAACTTCCGGGCATTTCTGCCCAAACGAATTTTTTTGTTTTTGAAATACAAGGTATTACAGACCTTGATAAGGATCACCAGACGTTGTCAAATCCTGTCTAAATATTAAGTAAAGACCAAACCGGTTCATGCATTGGCATCATGCATAGCACCACCTAGGGACTATGTGGTTTATGATTCATAGAATAATTAGTAGCGATGCTCGTTATTCATTATATTTCTCTGGAGCGGGACGTACATTGAGAACTTGACTACTGTTGGGAAGGGACATCTGTTCGTGAATCCAGAGCGTCGTTCCTTAGGAGAGACGTACAATGAGAACTCGGCTACTCCTGGGGAGGGACATCTGTACGTGAACTCAGGCAATGTACAGTCATCAAACCAATACGAGACGGTATCATGCATACATACATATTGGATTGATTATGATGCTCTGATGTGTATTTAAGATATTTGATTATGAAGTTTGCTTTATTAATTGTTATACTCACGAACTATTTTACCCACTGAGCGCGTTAAGCTCACTCTATTGTTATCTAATTTTTCACAGGATATTAGGGTGGATTGGGTGCAGGTTTTTAGGCCCACACTTTGACCCTTTGTATTATTCATTGGAGATTTTGGGAGAATGTTCTCTTAACTATTTCACGTACAATTATATTCTAAAATGAATGAAATCATACTTGAACATAATCATGCTTCTGCGCACTCAGCTATCGTTATAATACATTCAGGCCCCTTCCGTGAGTGTCCCGTCGGTTTAGGAGCGTTCGGGCGGGGTGTGACATTTAATGGTATTAGAGAGTATGGTTCACGGCCCGCCCAAGTCCACCAAATTAGGGGGAAGAAATTATTTATTAGATATATATATCTCTAGAACTATATATAGTTGAGATTTATACTAAATATATATCTAGAAAACTAACTATATATATATATATATATATATATATATATAGTTATGATTATATATATATATATCTATATATCTATGAATATATGAAATATATATATCATATTGCTAGTGGAAAAATTTGGATTAAATGATGACATAAACATCAAGAGAAAAAAAAATAGAAAATATTGTCCAACGGACAAAGCATAAATCTTAAAAATGTTAGGAATATATTTTGTGTCATTTACAAGTTTATTTTCCTTTCAGCAAAATAATGGCCTTAAGTAAAGGAACGACTGTCGGTAGTAGGGAACCAATTCCCACCAGACTCAAGGAAGTGTTCAAAAGGGACATTATGACTATGAGGAGTATCGACAATAGAGATCTCTGCCTTCGTCCGATCCTTCACGAAAAACTCGCAACACTGGGGTGGTTAAACATAACAAAAGTTGAGGGTCACGTTTCTTACAACTTGATGAAATCCTTCTACGAAGCCATGTATTGCGTAGGACTTCAAGAAGATGGGATCAGCCCTGTTTTGGAGACAACGGTCAGGGGAACGAAGATTTTTATCAACGTCGAAGTTATTGCACGACTTATGGAGATTCCGATTGAAGATAGAATCATTGATCCACACGAACCCCAGACAGTTGCAGAGATCGCAGAGTCAAATGAACAATTGTTCAATTTTCTCGCCAAAAACCCGTACACCCAATCGACATACGTTTTCCTCCCAAACAATCTCCTTAAACCACCTCTTGCCGGCCTTGGAAAGATCGTATTCGACAACATCTTACCGGAAAAGGTGACTAGAGGTGCTATGTCAAGGGCTCAACTTCTTGTGCTATACTGCATAGAGAAGAAAATTAAGGTCTCACTACCTCACGTCATCATCCAACAAATGTTGCAGGTGATTCAAAACCCTTTAAGAAAGGAACTCCTCGGCTACGGAGTCTTGATCATGAGGATGCTATACGAGGCTAACGTCAACACTTTTGATGAGTCTTTGAAGCAGATCACTGAGGCAGTTACAACAGCCTCTATCTTTAAGACATTTGTCACAAGTGGAGGGGTAACTGACGAGGAAGATTCCTGTTAGGGACGAAAATAGACGTTGTTACCAAAAAAGTCAACGCAAGATTCCTGTTAGGGAGATACCAAATAACGAGCCAAACCAGAACCCTACGTCAAACCCAGCCTCGAATGATGATCCAACCGAGCACCTGTTCTCTGAGGAAGATTTATTTGCCAACCTAAATCAACCTCAACCAAATCAGGATAAACAAGAAGTTCCAGCAAATTCACCTTCTTGGAACATGCCAACTCAAGGCAATACTACGTACCAAAGGTTTCCAACTCCTGAAGTACCGTATCGGCCAGTTCCACAAGTTCCTGTGAGCCAACAACAACAAAATCTTGCGACACCAAATCTTGGAAGACAGAACATCCCAATGAGCCCATTGTTTCAAGACTTTTCAACCCAAGGATATCCAAATGTCCAAGGGGTTCCAGTTAGGGAATCCCCGTACAGTCAAAACAACTACCCCACACCTATGAGTCAACCGTACGGCCAATACTTTCCACTAATGCCTACGACTTACCCTCCAACTATGGGGCAGTCGACCCATCAATCATCGATGGGGCAATCGACTAACCCATTCGAACAATTAAATGTGATCGTAGCTAGTATTGCTCGGATAGAGGAGACTCAAAATGATTTGTTAACACGTATGCAAAACGTCGAAGAACAACGAGCAAATTCTCAACCTTCTTCTAGTGGTTTTTCTGTACCTAGCAGGAGGTCTAGAAGGAGCAGTAGTAGGCAGGAAAATCAAGAATGATCACTGGCATTGTAAAAAATTATTTTATATATGAATGAAATGTTTTGTTTAAGACTATCTTTGATGGGTCAACTTACAACCATTTTTTTCTTTCATATCACTAACTTTGGAGTGGTATGGGACACAACAAAATTGGAGGATACTAAATAAAATATGAAAGTAAGAAAACCCACGACCTTGTGTGAAAAGAAACATTTGGAGAGTGTTGCATTACTAACATTATCACTAAGTTTACACGGTATGGGACGAGTAAACTTGGACGATACTATTAGTGAACTACTATTCAGCCGATGTTTTATAAAGACCGTGTTCATACAACTTAACTTGGTTGACACCCTTATTAACAAATTCATGTGGTATGGGACACATGAATTTGAATAATAATCGCAGAGACTAAGCGAAAGAGTTTGAATACATAAGATTGTGATAGAACGTTAGATCAGGATACTTACCAAGGAAAATCTTAGAATTTTTATGACTCGTATGGATTTTCAATGAAATATATATGTATGTTCACAAAAATCAGAACCAAAACATTTGAAATACTTGCAAAGTTTTATACTTATTATATAAACATTATAACCTTGTTTTTTACACCATGGCCAAACATACGAGGCACATAAGATTTTTTGATTTCTTGGCTACAGTTTCCTAAATCATGGTTTTATTTTCTCCTTGCCAGTGAGAAAATTCAAACCAGGAAGAGAGGAAGGCCACGTACTGTCCGTCCAACAGAGGAGGCACCTCCTGAGATTCAGAACCAGGAACTGCCGCCTCCAACGACAGCGTAGGCCACACTCGACACTGCCAGTACGTCTGGTCAGGCAATGCCACCCCAACCCACACCCTTTGCCATGCCTTCAAGTATGGAAGTCTTCTTCGTTGGATTTATCGAGACGATGAAAGTAACTGTTCAGAAGGCCGTTCGTGAGACCGCGACCAATAAGGTTGTCACTGTTCAGGCACTTGTGAGATCTGGGTTGGAGACTCAAACCGACCAAATTACGAAATACAAGAGGCTACAACCTCTTACTTTTGCTGGCACCATTGATGCTGAAGAGGTGCAGAAATGGCTGGATGAGTCAAAGAAGGCTCTCGATGCAATGGGAGTGGATGAGGCTCAAAAGATTCCACTTGTGACTTACCAACTTATTGGTGGAGCAAATACGTGGTGGATAACAGTAAAGGAGGACCCAAGGGTCAACACTATAGACATGACTTGGCAACAGTTTGAGTCACTGTTTATTGATGAGTACTTCCCCGGCACTGTGAAGAGGCAGAAGCGCCGGGAGTTCGCCAAAATATAGCATGGCGGCATGACAGTCAGGGAGTACGCTGGCAAGTTTAAAGAATTATCGGTCTACTCTCTCTCCACCATCTCAACGGAGCAAGATAAAACTGAGAAATTCTACAATGGCCTTCGTCCTGACATTCGACAAGCCTTGTCGATCTTGGATCTCAAGATTTACAGGGAGGTCGTTGACAAGGCCATGAATTTTGAGCAGGAGAAGATTGTACAAGAGCAGAGACTGAATAGGGAAAAATGGCATGCAACGTTTTCCCAACAGGTCTCGCAACAGGGCAAAAAGAAGAAGCCCTACTATAATCGAAACCCAACCCACCCAACCCCTGTTCAGAAGAATGAGGCCACGACACCTGCGGCTAAACCATCTAACCCTGGCCATCAGAGTTTTCGCAATCATGGCCGTGGAGGCCGTAATGGTAGGGGTGGCCGTCGAAACGGCAATGGCAGAGATGGTGGTCAGTACCACAATCAGCATGGCCAACAGAACCATCAGCAGCAGAGGCTGACGTGTTACAACTGCGGCCAACAGGGCCATGTACGAAATGCTTGTCCGTACTTTCAGCAACCTATTCCCGTTGTTCCAGTCCAACAAGCACCACCTACTGCTAATACCCAACCCAGGCAAAACCAGCAGAACCAGGAGCAACGGAACCAGGGTAGAACATTTACTATTGCTCAACAACCCCTCCTAGACAACAATGTAGTCGAAGGTACATTTCCCTTGTTCAATACAATGGTGCATGTCTTGTTCGATTTGGGTGCTACGCATTCTTTTATATCTTCTGCATTGGTAAGACATTTAGGGTTGTATCCTGAACCCACAAAAATCACAATCCATGTCACATCACCTTTAAGATCTGGTACTGACGTGAATTTGTAGTGTCCTCAATGTGAGCTTTGAATGTGAAAACAGATAATATATGCAGATCTTTTTGTGATGGACATTGAAGACTTGTGAAGGTGCTCCGGGATCACCACGGAGTAGAGGAAGCAACATGGGAACTAGAAGCAACCATTAAGCAGAAATACCCTGAATTGTTTTCTAGTAATAACTGATGATGCGATACATTGTACTATTTCACTTATCAATAAAATGATGAAACTTTGGTTACAAATATCTTAATACGTTGTTTCACTTGAATAACTATGCAGATGTCTGACAATAATATCGTTGGATATAGTGACGCACACCAGCAATGGCTTCCTTGGCCACCTGTGGCGACTCCTCCAGGATCTGAGTCTAGTCACAACTACTTTGCATCACGAACACCATCACCACACAGACAGTGATCCTTATCGCCAGAGCGCGCATGGCTTTTTCGTAACAATGTTGCCCAAAACAATCCTGTGCCCTCATCTTGGCAGGATCTTCTACCAAAATTGTCAGGTGGCCAGATTCGAGCAACAACACGAAAAAGCATTCCACCGCTCAACCTACCTCCCCTTAAACGATGCGACTAGCACCCTACACCACCATCTGTTAAGCAAAGGTTGGAATCTTCTGAGGACGAATCCAACTCCATTTGCTCTTCATGGTTTCATGATGTTGAGGATTCCACCGGCCACAGTGCCATTCAGGGACCATACAGGTATTACCCTGAATTAGCAAACGATGAGGACGACGGTGAATCTCACGCAGATAACTATCATGACTACTTGGACTGATTTCGAGGGCGAAATCCCTTTAAAGGGGGGTAGAGTGTAATACCCTAGGTTTGCACAAAAAAAAAAAATTGGTTCGGGTGCCTGCCCGAATGTTCAGGTGCCATTTTTCTATATAAAGAACTCATCCCCCTCCTCATTTCTCATACCAAGATCACTCCTTCTTGTGATTTTTTCTTCTCTTTTTTACTCATTTTGAGTTTTTGTCTTCTCTTTTGAGACTCTCGGTGCGGTGCAACGAGGTTCTGCCCGGGGGAAGGCGCCAGTTTTCAAAGGAGTTTTTATCTGAAGGTGGGGAACGAACATATGTTTGCATGTCTTATAACTTTTATTAAAGTTTACTTTCATTTATCATTATGTCTACTATTCATTTACACTGCATTATTGTGTATAATGTTCATACTGTCATACTTATGCCTGTATATTTGGAGTTCATGTATTACACTGTTGTTATGCCGGATTAGTGGTCAATCTGGCTCAACCAGACTCAGTCTTGTCCTCGGTAACTTTAAATAGTGAACAGGAGGCAGCATGCTGCTCTAGACGATTGGTATTTAAGTAGACCTCGTGTCTCACCTCTCAGCTGGAGACTGATATAGTTGGTCTTATTTGAAAGCTATCAACTTATACAAGTAATACTGAATGTCCTAACCTTGCACGTCATGATACCGACCCTGATAAGGATCACCAAACGTTGCCAAATCCTGTCTAAATGTTAAGTAAAGACCGGACCAGTTCATGCAATGGCATCATACATAGCACCACCTAGGGACGTATGTGGTTTATGATTCATAGAATAGTTAGAAGCGATGCTCGCTTTTCATTATATTTCTCTGGAGAATGACGTACAATGAGAACCTGGCTACTCCTGGGGAGGGACATCTGTACGTGAATCCAGAGTGTCGTTCCTGAGGAGGGACGTACGATGAGAACCCAACTACTCCTCGGGAGGGACATCTGTACGTGAACTCAGGCGATGTACTATCATCAAACCAATACGAGATGGTGTCATGCATACATACATATTGGATTGATTATGATGTTCTGATGTGTATTTAAGATATTTGATTATGAAGTTTGCTTTATTAATTGTTATATTCACGAACTATTTTACCCATTGAGCGTGTAGCTCACCCCGTTGTTATCCAATTTTTCACAAGAGATTAGGGTGGACTGGGTGCAGGTTTTTGGGCCCACATTTTGTACCCTTTGTATTATTTATTGGGGATTTTGGGAGAATGTTCCCTGAACTATTTTATGTACAATTATATTCTGAAATTAATGAAATCATACTTGTACATAATCATGCTTCCGCGTGCTCAACTATCGTTATAATGCATTCGCGCCCCATCCGTGAGTGTCCCGCCGGTTTAGGCGCGTCCGGGCGGGGTGTGACATCCTTAATCCTCTCCAATCTTCCTTTCATGCAAGATGAAATATTGGAAACTAAATCACCACCGCAAAACCCTAACTCCATTAGGAAAACCTCTTCTTAGCTGCCCTACCCTTCTCTCTCTTGATCTCTCTTTGCTAGAAGCACGCTGGCCACCGGAATGATCCTAAGAAGACTGGTGAGCATCTTTTTCCCTTTCTTTTCTTTTCTTTTTCTTTTCTTTTCTTTTGTACTCCAATATTAACGCCCCTGTTTTACATTAACGCAACAGCAGCAATGGCGCTTCTGTTGCCACTTTCCATCTCTCTCCACTACCCCCTTCCCTCCTTTCCTCTCTTTATTTTTCCCCTCTTTTTCTCTTTCTCCTATTTTTTTTCTGTCCCTCCTCTTTGTCCCTCCCCTTCATATCGTCACACCACCACCAGTCATGGTAGTGGCGGATCAAAACAAAGTGGCGGCAGTGGCACCACCACCACCGCCCAACCACTTGTTTCTTATACATACATTATATTGTATATATGTTATAGTAAGTACATTTTATATATATACATATATATGTAATGTACATCTTATGTGTAGTCATGGTGGGGGCGGTGGCACCACAGCCCATCACCCAACGACACCTGGAACAGGGGGTGGCAATATGGGCATTTGGCTCGCCCGGCCAGGCCTGGTGGGGTCGAGCCTAGGAATAATGGGGTCGGGTCGGGTCGGGCTGGGCTGAGCCTAATAAAATTTTGGGCTGAGCAAATATTGAAAACCTAGGCCCAAGCTCAACCCAAAAAATATATGAACCAAACCTTTGGGCCGGGCTTTAAAATCGGGCTTTTGCACCACCAATATAACCAAATATATATTTTAATGTTAGATTAATTACAATAAAATATAAAATTTTAGTTCAATAATTAAATAAAATATACAAATGATTATTTGATGGAAAATAATTTTCCTATGTATATATCACATTTATTTAATTTATCTAAAATATGTATTGATTCATTTTAATCATTAAAATAAGTGAGTTTATATATATATATATATATGTAGTTGGACAATGTCTTTCTTTCATAATTTTAGCCCAACCCATGCTATTATAATTTAGTTAATTTTTTATATATATTTATATTCAGCCCTACATACTTTTAGAGAGTATACTTAATAAAGCATACTTGTAAAGTTTTTTTTATTTAGAGAGTATACTTAATTAAGTTGAAATGTTGCAAAATAAAAATGATACAATATAATATAAGCTGTATACATATATTCTCAATTAATTATATGTACTCTTTTTTGTATTATATACATAATTGAAAATACTCTTAATTATGTATATACAATACAAATATATACCCTTAATTATATAAGTATATAACACTCTTGATTATATTTTTTTTCTTTCATTTTGTAAACTCTTAATCACACACATATATATATATATATATATATATTTGTGTGTGCGTGTATGTATGTATGTATTATATATTCTCTTGAATCTTAATTATGTTTTGTTTTTGTCATTTTATACTCTAATTATATACTATACATACTCTAATTAAGAAATATACTATGTATATGGATTATTTGTTTTATTTAATTTATCTTAAGTACTAGTTGATTCATTCTAAGCATTAAAATGAGTGAGTTTATATATATAATAGGATAATGTCTTTCTTTCATAATTTTAGCCCGACCCATGTCTTTCTTTCTTTCATAAAGTGTATACTTAATAAAGCATATTTGGTAAAATTTTTATTTATTTATTTATTTTATTTAAGAGAGTATACTCAATAAAATTGAAATGCAGCAAAATAAAAAGGATATAATATAATAATAACCGTATATATATAATATCTTAGTTGATTCTATGTACTCTTTTTTCGTATTATATACTTAATTAAACATACTCTTAATAATGTATATATAATACAAATATATACCCTTAATTATATAACACTCTTGACTTAATTAAATATATATATGTAGTTGGGTAATGTATTTCTTTCATAATTGTAGCCTAACCCATGTTATTATAATTTAATATACTTAATAAAGTTGAAATGCAGCAAAATAAAAAGGATCCAATATAATATAAACTGTACATATATATATATATATATATATATATAATCTTAGTTAATTATATGTACTATTTTTTCGTATTATATACTTAATTGAACATACTCTTAATAATGTATATATAATACAAATATATACCCTTAATTATATAACACTCTTGACTTAATTAAATATATATTACACACACTTTATATACTCTTAATTACACATACGCACAACATATATAATATATATATATTATATTTATTCTGAAATATATATATATGTCAATGTGTATGTGTAAATTTGTAATTAAGAGTATATTACACATACACATGTATTTATTTTATAATAAATATAAAATACATGTATACGTGTATGTGTAATTGGGCCTAAGATCCGGCTTTTGGTTCGAATCTTCAGGGCGGGCCGAGTCTAGCTATACAATCCCAAGCCTGTTCAATAAGTTTTGGGACTGGGCCGAGCTAACCCATATAATAGTCAGGCCCGAGTCTGGATCGGGCCATTTATAGCGGACCCGAAATTAGCCCGCTATATTTAAAATATCAATCAATACCCAAAAATCATAGTTTTGGTATCAAAAATCATCATGAGGGCCGTGTGCAATAATTGTCACACGTAGCTCACCGGCACATCGAATTTGGCCGCAAAACCACAATTTCTCTCTTCCGTTCCGTTTTTCTTTCTCTCTGCTCATCACCTTCTTCTTTCCTTCTTTTTTTCTTTCACGTTGCTCCTTTTAAAAAAAACAAAACGTTATGTTTAAATCAAAGAAAAGATGAGCATGCATTGTTTTTTGATTCCATGCTCTTAGAGCCATTTAGCTAACCAACTTCCCCCTAATTTAATATTTAATTCATATCATTTAATGACCACTTACTCCTAAACAACTATTCATTCAATTATTCAACTAAACTATTCAACTATTTAATTACTTTAACAACTCTTCATTCAATTCACAACCTCATTTAATTGTTTAATTATTTATTAAAATTATTTAATAATTCTATTTATTTACTAATACCCCTTAAATATAGCATGTATTTTCATACACGCGCATATTTGCCTCCTACGTATACATTGCGTTTGACTTGTGATATGACCAATAAACAAAGGAGACTGTCGAAATTTTAAGAAAAATTTAGATGTGGTTTTGGATAAGGCTGACAGGGTATTATATAAGCCGTCACATGACGTATATAGTATCCTATGTCGGTCGTGACGTCACTCATACAGAGTGGGTTGCGACATCGGATCAAGCCCATATATAAATATATTATATAATATTATGTATATCTTATATATATATAAATATACATATAAAGAAGTAGCTATGAACTCCATTGATGAACTTTCAAGACAAAACAAGAGATCTAGTCTCAATTCCTCAATGACGCTCTGTTACAGGTTTTCATACATATATATATATATATATATATATGTTCAATTGTATAATTGTCATGTAACACCCCGTACGTTTGAGTCAAACATATACGTATTGTAAGACATATTTATATGCGTATACTTATGTATATGGGCTTAAGAATGATGACATTACATGTATAGTTGAGTCATTGGTACTCTAGAATGTTAACCGTGTCATTGAATGCCCAATTCTTAGTGAAATCTCAAATTAGGAATGCAAGAAGTGCACTCCCAAGGGAGAAAATTGCACTTCTGTGTCAAAACCGAGAAGTAATTTTTCAGTATGTTAAGAGAAGCGCACTCCCAAGGGAGAGAAGCGCGCTTCTCATCGTCAAATTCTGGTCGGTGAGGCAGTTGTGCGAATTTAAGTGGAAATTTCTTGACTTTTTCAGCAAAATTGAGTTGCTGGAGTTGAGGAAAAATAGAGGAATGAAAGGGGGGAAGAAGAATGAGGCTTTAGAAGACCAATCTAAGGTAAAATCTTGGTATTTTGAGCTAGAAATTCCACTTTTGAATCCCTCTCACCAAGCCGTTCAACATATCTGGATTTTTCTAATTTTTCAATGGTTAGAATTGATAGTTGAAAAGATGGGTTTGGTGCTGGAACCTTGAGAAATTGATGAGCTATGGATTGGTAAGTGTATAATTAATGTTTGGTATGTGATTTGGGTTTGAAATTGTGTTTGAATAATGCACTTTAATGGTGAAATCGTTCCACCCCAGCTGTTGAAACAGCTAAGGGTTTGGAGTTCCATTAATGGTGTTTTAGGTGAGCTTAATTGTGTTTTGTTGGATGATGATAATCTGGAACATTTGAAATGGTATAATTGAGACTGTTTTTGAATGGGAAATGTTGCAGAGATTGAAATTTGAACTTGCGTATTGGTGATTTGGAAAGGGAATTCAAAATGAGTTGTATGTGCTGAGATTGTACAAGTGTGTTGGTGTAAAGGGAACATTAGTGCTGGAAATGTTAAGAATGCAAGTGAAATAGTGTGAAGAACATTATGAGCAATCGTGTTGGATGTTAGAGTGTACATTGACTTAGAAATATCATTTAATCACTGTGAGTATTCTCCTTGTATTGGTTTCTTGTATGGCATTGTATATATGAAATGATTTTGAATGCGAGCATGTTTCATGAATTGAACTGTTTATAGTATTATACGATTATTCATGAAATGTTTTGAAAAAATGGGGAATGTTAGTCTTTAACATGGGTTCATTTCGTTGGAAATTAGTCCCGGGTGAGAGTTATATGTAACCTCACTGTGCAGTTGGACTGTCCTAACTAGGATTTTATATCCTTGAATGATATTGAAATTGAGTAATAAGAGGTTGTGGCTACCTTGTAAAGGCCTTATAAGGGTGAGACCCGCTCTATTACTTAGAAGGAGGGAGATGGCTATGGATTTCGATGATAAAACCTTGCATGTTTTAGAAATAAATGCATGGAAACTCAACCTATGTTGTGAGCATGCATATGATATTCGAATGCTGCATATATGATTTGGTTGAACTTTTTATATGCTTTGAAATTGCATATTTAATTAAATATTCACTGAGCTTGTTGTAGCTCACCCAATTCCCTCAAATATTTCAGGTAAAGACAAAGAGAAAGGCCAGGTGACAGAAGCGTAATGAGCACTTCAAAATATTTTGAATGTATGTATGTTTTGAGGGATTTGGAATATTGGTTTATTTTGGATTGGTATAACTATAATCTCATATTTATATATTATCACTTAGATGAGTAAAGTGATAACAGGTGTCTGATTTATGTTTATAAACTTATGATAGGAAGGACTTTGAATATGAGATGTTGGTTTATAATGTGATATAAATGTGGAAATGATAAATGGTATGGTCCCTGTTTAGGAACTTAGATGTGAGAAATTCGTATATGAAGATTATGTGAATGAATGATATGAGATTAAACAGAATGAATATATATTGTGAATGGTTGATTTTGAGAAAATCAGGTAGCGTTGGACTTGTGTTAATCAGTAATTTAAGGGAGGTTATGTTAAAATTTTTGTAAATTGTGTATTTTGTATTGGATGGCTGACAGTGTATCATATATGCCTGTGGATGACGTATGTAGTACTCTGTGCCGGTCGTGACGTCACCCTACGTAAGGGGCGTCTTGACATGTCACAACTGCATTTGTTACAAGAATAGCTGCTATAACAAACTTACTAACCAAGACAGTTTCAACTGTAATTTCTTCTAGAACATTTAGTGATAAAGTGTTTGAGAAGTCTTTTCAAATGGACACCTGGATAGCCGAGTTGGCATGAAATAGCAATTCCAACACAAACACAAGCAGTGGACTTGATTCACATCAGTTGACTTGATTCAGCTCTGCACCTGAGTTAGCTTTATTACTTTCATCCCCCCTCAAGCGAAAAAGGGAGAAAACCACTTTAAGCTTGGACTTGAGATACTAAAATTTTGGAGTTGAGAGAGCTTTCATGAAGATGTAAAAATGTTAATACGTTTTGAATGGATTTCAGTTTTCGTATTGATAGATCGATGATTTTTTATATGCTCTGAGGCAACATATATATAGAAATAACAGTGGCGCAATGGACTTGGTAATTTTGGCGCACAAAGTCATTTCAAAAACATCGAATACATTCTTTCTCGAAACATATCGATTAAGCTCTGTGCAATTTACAACAATAGCACCTGAATCTTATGATCTTTCATGAAAGAGGAATGTTCTGATAAAGTATTAGAACGTTCTGAAAAAGATTTAAAAAGTTATGAAAAGTTTTGCGGAGTTTTGAAAAAGTAATCTGAAAAAGTGTAAGTTTCAAAACAGTGACTGTGTTGAATTAGCGTCCTGATTGGTTAATTAGCGTTCAAACGCGTAATAACAACTTTGTCATTTTGTTCCTTGAGGGCGCTCATGAACCATAAGCGTCTTGCTGAACTGTGTAGTGAGGGCGCTACTTAATCATAAACGTCCTAACTTACTTTGACGATTAAAATGACTAAACTTCTTTAGGGCGCTAATCCACAATTAGCGTCCCGTCTTGTGTTAAACTATTTAAAGTCACGAGGGCGCTACTAACGAGTAAGCTTCCTGATATTTAAAAAAAATCTAAAAAAATGAAAGACATAATGTAATACCCAGAAAACTTTCTCACAAATAGCATTCAAACATAACAATGAAAAATGGTGTGTGTTGAGTGAGACATTTCATCAAACACATATCGTTCATTGGCAAATGGCCGTAAGGTATAGACATGAAATCATTATGCCAACAACATAAATCTGGTAAAAATAATTAGAGAGTTCAAACAAGATCTGGAAATAAAGAGGCAATATAACGAATCATTAATCTCTTCTTTTAGTTACAGGGTAGAATTTATAGATACAAGGATGCTGAATTTAGTTGTAGCAAAGAAGCAAGTAACAAAAAAAAAAACAAGCCAAGAAAGCAGCATAACCTTGTAGAAAGACTAAACAAATCTGGCCCTTTGCTCTTGAACGCTCTGCCATTAAATCATTGTTGTCTATGAAAAATAGTCTATAACAACTAATAAAGTTTTCGAAATAATGCAAACCCAAAAGGCACCAAATATATTTCTTTTACAGATTTTAATCAAGCAATAGCTATGAAGACTGACACCAAACGAGATCCGGAAATCTCGCCGAGATCTCGCCGACATGTCGCCGGGAATCTCGCTGAAAATCTTTCGCTCTCGCTCTTTAAACCCAATCGCCGACAGCAACGCACGACCCCTCGAAACCTTCTTCTCTTCTCTCTTCCTTCCTTGCCGCTGCAACTCCGCCACCGATCCCATCTCGCCACCGCCCTCTTTTCTCTTCTCCGCTGTGGATCTCGCCGCCGCCGCCTTCCTCTCCTCTTCTCTGCCACAGATCTCGCCTCTCTCTCTCTCTTCTCCGCCACAGATCTCGCTCTCACTTCCGATCTCTCGTCACCGATCTCTCGATCTCTAGGTCCCTCGCCCCCGATCTCTCGCCCTCACTCTCTTCTTCTTCTTCTTCTCCTTTTTCCCCATCCTCTTCCCTTTCCTTCTTTTTCTCCTTTTCCCCTGTCCGCCCTGCAACTCAAAGTAATTTCATTTTACTTATTTTTTTGTTTTTTTTTGTTTTAAGCAACCAACATGATATGTTATAAAATACATTTATATATATATATATATCATACACAATACCACATACATACTTCCCTGTACTTCCCTGTTTTTCTTCCTTCCGCCCTCCTGCAACTCATTTTATTTTATTTTACTTATTTACTTTTTCTTTTTCTTTTTCTTTTCTTTTAAACAACTAACATGTTATATAATGCGTATATATACATATATCATACATACAATATCACACATACAAGTGTATTTTATTATTTTTATTATTTTTTTTAGCAACCAAAATGTTGTATAATATATTTATATATATATCATACATACAATACATTATTATTTTTTTAAACATTTCAACTCAAGTATTATTAATTTTTAAGCAACCAAATGTTATATAATATATATATATATATATATATATCATACATACAATACGTTATTATTATTATTTTTAACCATTGCAACTCAATTATTTATTTTTTTGCAATCAAGATATTATATAATATATCTATATGTATCATACATATTTTTTTTTAACCAAGTGTTATTATTTTTTTTAAAACATTGCAACTCAAGTGTTATTATTTTTTTAGCAACCAAAAATGTTATATAATATATTTATATATATATATATATATATATATATATATATATATATATATATATATATATATATCACATATTGTATTATATCATGTTATACCATACACATCATTATATCATATTACAAGGCACTATAATATGTTATTATATATATATATATATATATACTTAGTTTAAACACCCAACCACTATATATATATCTACACTCATTATTGAGTAATTATATTAACAAACGTAATATGCGTGTACAGGTTGATTACCACGCGTGACGAGGAATTTAAGTAATTTGAAATTTAGCGATTCAGGTGGGGATGATTCTAGGCCTTCATAATATTTTATTTGATATATAGATAGGAATGTTAAATTAATTAGGTCTTTAGTATTATTAGATTACTTACGCATGCCTATTGTACATGATTATATATATACAATGTTGTGATTG
Source organism: Paratinospora sagittata (assembly GCA_035771175.1). NCBI lineage: Eukaryota > Viridiplantae > Streptophyta > Magnoliopsida > Ranunculales > Menispermaceae > Paratinospora > Paratinospora sagittata. The sequence goes on from CM069608.1 coordinate 11,152,473, forward strand.
TTTAACCATGATGATATGTGTGTTAACATGATTTTTATTCTGATTAAATGATAATTGGATGCATGAAATTCATGTGGTAGTTGAATTTATTTATAAATTATAATGCCTGATAATGAAATGTATGATTTGGAATATTGGTATAGTGAATGCGTGAATACTATTATAATTGATTTTGTGACATGATACCATGTGTAGTGGAGTTGAATATGTTTTATGAATGCACTTAATACCGTGCTTTTACCGTACGTATGGCGTGACATCACTAAAGAACACGATTAAGATAAGAATCATACATATGAGGCAGTTATTCTAAGGAATATCGCAAATGTTCCAAATTTTTTTGGGCTGTGCCACCCTGAGTTTGATTTTCTAACGGTACGTGGTTTGGAACGTGATGAAATTATCGACTCAAACAATCTAATGTTGCAACGATTAATGTGTGAAACTTGTTTGTAATGTTCTTGTGTATGTATCACAATAAAATATTGTGAATTGTTTAGATGACCCACTGGGCTTTCAAGCTCACCCCTATTTTTATATGCAGGTGCTTAGGAGAATAAAATTGCAAGTTCGTGACATTGTGCAGAGTAGTAGGGGTGGGTTAATTAATTAGTATTATGGGACTGAATATTTTCATTTAATTTTTAAATGTTTATTATTCAAACGAATTGTATTGATAATTGAAATTCAATGAATATTATTACGGTCAGTAAAGACCTTGTGATTTAATTCACGTGTGAATGCCTTGGAATAAAATTCATTAATTCTATTTGATGATTGTATTTTAATGTTGTGTCCATAATGAAGACAAGGGCGAGTATCATCGTATGAAGATAACAATTGTATGAAAAATTAAAGGTATTCGTTTATTTTAACTAGTAAGTTGGATGAAAGAATATAAACTCATAGTTTTGCAAATCTCATTATTTATAAAATGGTTATTGGTTAAGATAGACGGATACAAGTAACGTCTCGATTTTCAGTGATACTTTATATAAAAATAAAATATTCATTATCTTACAAAAAAAAAAAAAATTAGTTTTGAAAATCGGGGTGTTACACATAAGGACGCTTCTAAACGATGAACGTCTTGATATTTTAACTCATAAAGATAATAAGTGCGCTGAAGGATGATCAACGTCCTGAGAGTTAAAACATTTAAAACTTTGAAAACAAACAGTGAGCAGATTCTGAATTAGTGTCTTGAAAAATTCATAAGTTAACTTAAGTGAGGCCGTTAATGATGAATAAGTACAATTCAACCTTGAACATTATTAGCGTCCTAATGTATTATCAGCGTCCTAAATCACAAAGTCTAGGAGGGCGCTGCTAAGACATTAGTGTCCTGATGGACTTTTAAAAATAGTTTTGATTTTTTATTTAAAACTTGATAAATACGATTAATATCTCAATATTTTTGGATCAAATCAAACATAGAAAATTCAAAGCAGATGATCGAAAATCAACTCGACTAAATCATGCAGTCATGCATATTGCTGAATCATATGATAGTAAAGATTCTACAACCTAAACCCAATCTAATCATACAATTATATATATGTTCAAGTGATCATGGTCTTCAAATAGATCTTGATAATACGTTCACCATGCATCATTGATTCTTCAAAACTTTAAAGTAGAATTAGATATGCCATGTATGCAGTATTATCATAAACAAAATGTGGTTTGTAATAATAAAAATATCTTTCTCATAAGGAACATATTCTTGTAAGGGACATGATGATAATTGGTTCAACAGTTACTTGGGTCACCCCAATGTTAATGTCTTACCCTGTTTTGTAATTTGAATATTCCTATTCAGGCTACTAACAACTTTTGTCATTCTTGTCAAATAGCAAAGAGTTATAGACTTCCATTTTGTTTATCTTCACCTATTTATGTAAAACCATTTATTCTTATATATTGTAATATTTGGGGACCTTCCCATGTGTAAGCAATAATGGGTGCACGATATTTTTTGTTATTCATTGATGATTTTTTTAAACTTACATGGATCTACCTACTCAAATCTAAAGATGAAACACTCACATTTTTTCTTCAATTTGAATCAATGGTTGAAACCCAATTTGATGCAAAAATCAAGGCCTTCCAAAGTGATTGGGGTGGGGAATTTTGCCTATTTTCCACTGTTCTTGCTAACCATGGGGTTCATCATCACCTTTCTTGCCCTTTCACTCTTTCCCAAAATGGCACTGTTGAACAAAGAACTGGCATGTTGTTGAGATGGGTCTAACTTTGCTTTCCTATAGCCATTTTCTCCTATATTTATGGCCCTATGCATTCTTCACCAGTGTATATCTCATAAATTGCCTTCCATGACTTGGTACTGTTAATCGTTCTCCATATGAACTGTCATATCAGAAGTAGCCTAGTTACTCTCATCTTCTCATCTTTGGTACTTCATGTTACCCTTTTCTTCCCCCATACAATCACCACAAGTTGGAGTATCATTCGACTCAATGCGTTTTTCTCGGCTACAGTTCACATGATAAAGGATACCAAGGCCTTGATCCTTTTTCGAGCAATTGTACATTCCTCAACATGCTGTTTTCCATGAACCAGTCTTTCATTTTTCTACTCACTCAGTTGCCTCTTCGACTATTGCAGCTCATGTCTCTCATTTTCCTAGATTCCCAGCCACCACCCCAAGCCCCTCTTTTCCATCTATTCCCTCACCTACACAATCTGGTACTATTACACCATCTGTTGCATACTCTGCTAACCCTTTCCTTGCCTCTTTGCTTGTGGCCATTGCTCCTGCTATCTCTGATATGCATGTTACTGCTGCTGCGTCGTCATCTGAGCCAACAATGAGCTCTTTTTCCTCCATGCAGTTATCTTCACAACCTACACCTGCACCTGCACATCGTCTCTCTACTATACACCATTCACCTTTACCTACTAATGCCCATTCAATGCTAACCAAGTCCAAATCCGACATCTTTGTTCCTAAAATATTGACAGCTGCCATCACCACCTTCATGATCCATTTTTCATTGAAACATTGTCTGTGAAAAAAACTTTGCAATGTTATGAATGGCGTAATTCCATGAAGTCTAAATTGCAGGCGTTACTACGCAACTCTGCATGGTTTTGGGTCTCTTTTCCACTGGGCCAACATGTTATTGGTTGCAAGTGGGTCTTCAAGCTTAAACATAATCCGGATGGATCAATTCCTTGACATAAAACTCGCCAAGTGGCAAAGGGATTTCACCAAGTCTATGGATTGGATTATTTTGAGACATTTAGCCTTGTAGTAAATCCCTCTACTATTCGTATTGTTCTCACTCTTGCGATTTCTCATGGTTGGCTGATTCAGCAACCTGGTGCCCACAATGCCTTTCTCAGTGGTGGCTTTCATGAGGAGGTCTACATAGAACAGCCTCCGGGTTTTATCTCCCCTTCTTCTCCGATTCATGTGTGCAGGTCTACATAAGGAAATTTATGAGTTGAAGCAGTCCTCACGTGCTTGGTATACCAAATTGAGCACCCAATTGATCCAATGGGGCTTCATTGCCTCAAAGGTTGATGCTTTTATGTTTGTGCTTCACTCGTCCTCCACCGTGCTTATTTTCCTCGTTTATGTTGACGATACTATCATAACTGGAAGTGACTCTACTGTTGTTACTCGACTTATTGCTGCACTAAATGATGCTTTTGCATTGAAAGAATTGGGTACCTTTAGCTCTTTCTTGGTATAAAGGCTCATGCCACTTCTTCCTCCCTACACTTATCTCAATCCAAGTACATTATGGACGTTCTCAAGCGAGCTGAAATGTGGCATTCAAAACCATATGATACCCCTACGAATTTTGGCTTCACTTTGTCTCTCTATGATGGTGTTTTATTGGATGATCCGACCACTTATTGATCCATTGTAGGTGCACTTCATTATTGCACCTTGACTTGGCCTGATATTAGTTTTGCTATCAATAAGGTGTGCCAGTTTTTTCATGCTCCAACTTTAATTCATTGGTAGACGGTTCAACACGTATTGCATTATCTCCGTGTAAATTTACGTTATGGCCCAGTCTTACATGCTTTAGATGATCTCTCCCTGTATTGTTACACCAATGTTGATTGGGCTAGCTGCCCTGATGATCGTCAAAATACGAGTGGCTGTTGTCCCTTCCTTGGTCCAAACATGTTTTGTGGTCTTCTTCTAAGCAACGAGTTGTATCTTGTTCTAGTGCTGAGTTCGGGTACTGGAGTTTGGTGAATGGTGCTGCTGAGATTCAATGGCTAAAATCTATCCTTCGTGAACTTCATGTTGCACTCCCCTCTCCACCTATGTTGTTGTGCGACAACATTAATGCAAAAAATCTGGTTGTCAACTCGGGTATTCAAGAACATTGAAATCGACTACCATTTTATTCGTGAATGGGTCGTCAACAACACTTTGATAATTTGCTATACACCTTTTGAAGATTAGCTTGTTGATGCAATGTCCAAAGCACTCTTTCCTCAACGCTTTCTTAGCCTTCGAACCAAGCTCACGTTGGTGCCTTCCCCCGTGAGCTTGAGGGGAGCTGTTAAAAGATAACAGTAGTTAATTTAAATAACAGTGGTTAAGTCATGTAACCTGGGTTTGCTTATGTAGTTTAGATCTAGATCTTCCAATCTGTGTCTGACATGTGTCATGTTAGTTTTACCTTTCACCATATAAGCATGAGAATTCTTTATTATGTTAACTGAGGGTATTGTAATAACAATAAGAACAACTCGCCTTTTTCTTCTCTCTCAATCTATCTTCTTCCTTCTCTGTTCTTATTTTACTGTAATTAGTTAGAGTTTCAAAAAAGGAAATTCAAGAAGAAAAACTAGAATATTAGTACTAAAGGCCAATAAAGGAGTTAAATAATGAAAACAAATTAGTGTAGAGGAAACTCTTTTGGTAAAACTAAATTTTTAAATTGGTTTGCATGCCTAAAAGGAGAAGAAGATGTAAAGGCTAATTTGAGTTTTTACAAAGAAAGTGACAGAGTTCTAAAAGTTACTAGAAGGAAAAAGAGGAGGCAGAAGCTGCTAGTCCTAGTAAATAAGTGATAGAATGAAGTGAATGATTATTCTCTAAACTCCAATCTTTTCCTTTGATAGTGAAGAATACTTTGGATTAAAAAGTGGAGCTTAATTTAAGGGATAGTAGTAAGAGCCCATCCTTAAATAGAAAAATGGTTGAAGAAGGGTATGTGAAGAGATGAGGTTCCTTCAAAACCATGACAAAGAGCACAAGCCAAGGGGGAGCTCAAAGTCGGGTGGGTGGTCCTCAAGCTTTGGCAGGACAAGGTGAGGTGTAACCAAATCAAGGCAATTAAAAGACAAGAAGGAATATGAAAAGGAAAGAGCTGGTTAGATAAGGCCGAGGGACAAGCTAAGCCCCAAGCTTCAAATTGTTGAAATGAAGTTCCTCATAATGGATTTAATACTCTAGCAAAGTAAGATGAATTGGAAGAAATGATGAATAAGCACTAGGTGAGTTTATGTGCAATGTTGGCAACTAAAGTGAGAGAAGAAATGTTCAATTTTCTCTCAAGGGGCAAGTTCGGGAGTTGGAGTCATTTTACAAAGATGAGGGAAATCAGAAGGAGAGGATCTAAATTATATGGAAAGAAGATCTTTAGGTTTTGATCCCTCACCGTTAAAATCATATAGTTACAATAAATGTTCTTGTTAGGAGTAGTGGAAGAAGATTTTTTGTTTCTCCTATTTATATAGAAAATACAATGGACCCTAGCGAGAAGAGCGTTTTGGGAAGTCTTGAAGGCCAGACCTTGAATTCCTTAACAAACTAGTATTATAAGAAATGACTTTAATGTAGTGAGATTTTCTCATAAGAAGAGAGGTGGAGATCCCCCCATGTTCATGTTATGGAGGAGTTCAAATCCTATTTTTAAGATTTAGACCTTGCTGAGGTTTCTTCTAAAGGTTTAAAATTCAATTGGTCCAGTTGGCAGGTTGGGAATCAAGTTGACATTCTTGTTTCTAGGGATTAGTTAAGCATCTATCAAGGTATAGAGGTGAGAATGTTGCATTCCTCCATTTCTAATCATTCTAAGTAGCTAGATCATAGTTGTTGGGTGGTTCTCCTCCCACTCAAAGGTCAAACTCACTTCACCTACTTACTCTTTACACCTACATAATTTTAAAATTTCTAAATAATATTCCAATCAAATTTACTCAATTACCTAGTCCTCCAATAACCTTATTAATTCTCTCACTTCACTAACTGACCTTTTTCTCTAGGTTTTACTACTCCATTTTTTAGTATTTTTACTCATTCTAAACACTAATTCCAACTATTCATCCTTCATTCAAGTTTTTTTTTTTTTACTATTTTTGAAATCTTGAAACATAAATTTCTTTTTGTTTTTGTTAATCATGATTTATATGAAGTGGTTTGACTGACGTTGGCCGAACCATTTCATATGAGTTGACCAACATTGGTCGACCCTTTAGTTAATATATGTTCAACCCACGTTGACTAAACTTATATGAAAAGGTTCAGCCAACATTGGTCGAACTCAAATAAAATGGTTGAGTCAACATTGACCAAACCACTCCAATTGTCATATAAAACACAATTTGCGAAAACACAAAAAAAAATGTATGTTTCAAATCTTCAAAAAATAGATAAAAAAAAAACTTAAAAAGTTGCAAAAAAACATTTTCAACACTGTGAACAATCATCACAAACCATTCTTTACTCTTCCATGCGATTAATGTAATTTAATGTTTAAAAATAGGGTTTTTAGAGAGTTAAAGATCTTAGGGTTTTGGAGAAGTTTCAGAAACAATGACTTGAAGATTTGAATTTGTTATGATTAGGATATGCTAGTAATTTTCTGAAATTCTTATATAATAAAGTAATTTTAAATAAACTTATAAGAAAATAAAAAGAATAATGAACATGCGGGAGAAGTGAGTTTGACAATTGGGAGGGAGGAGAATTACCTATAGTTGTTTAGGAAAAGTTAAATTTTTGCCCCAAGCTTTCTACAAATATAGATGAGGGTAAGTAAAATAAAAACTTGAAAGTTAGAAGGTAGAATAAGAAAAAACTAACTGAAAAAAGCCTCATATGTATCAATCGTGTGCAAAATTGAAAAACAATTTAATTCAAAATTACTATTTTAGCCCCATTTTATTTTTAAAGTAAACTTTTTGATACAAGATCACAATCAGCCACCACTAATCAAGCCAAATATCATGCAGAACAGTCGAAGAAAATCAAGCAATTAAATACTATGTTGTTGGAATTAATATTGTTGATGTAACTACTCTCACCAAGTTTTGTTTTGATGATTGCAAATAACATACTGGTGTTATCTAATCTCTTTGACGTAGTTGTTTCAATGCTAACAAGATATATCTAATGGATTCAACCGCATTGTCAAAGTACTAACTGTGACTCGAAGCACTTTATCACGCACAAAATGAGCATCAATCTTAATATGTTTTGTTTTAGCATGATGAACAGGATTGGAAGCTAACGCTGACGCACTAATGTTATCGCACCATATGATAGGAGAACGCTTGAGAGGAAGCTGAATTTCAGAAAGAGACTTCGAATCCACAAGATTTCTGCAGCTGTGTTTGCAAGAGCCCTATATTCACTTTTAGTGCTTGAACGAGCTACCACAGGTTGTTTTTCGGATGACCAAGAGATCATATTCAAACCAAGGTTCACTGCATATTTGTTGGCATGTTGATCGCACACTCGTGTGTTTTGATGATTGCAAACAACATTTAATGTCGACTGATCACTTTGATCGAGTTATTTCAATGCTTATATGATCATATCAAAAAAGTCAACTGAGAAGTCAAAGTCAAAGCTCGAAGTGGATCAAAGCAATCGGATAATCAAAATCATATCTATGTAATGAAATTGCTTAGATTTCTTAGGGCTATAGAGTATCTTACAGTTTGTGCCAGCCAAATCTTATGCATGCTTCATAATTTTCAAAATCATTCTCATTTAGCAAAGTCAACTATTTTTTACCAAAAGTCAACTTGTTGCATATTTGGTCAAAATCATTTTTACACTTGTTTTTTTATCATAAAACTACTTAAATTGAATTGTTTTGAAGTTTAGATGATTGTATTAAACTTTGCTTCGAAAAGGTCAATCTTATTTCGAAAGTCAAACAATTTTTCCATTTCAATCAAATGTTTGACTTTTCATCTAAAATGTGTTTAACACTTGATTTATCTTAAGTTTGGTCAAATTTTTATGTTTTCAAGTCTATTTAAACTTGTTTGATCGAGAAAGCTTGTTTTGATTGAATTTACACAAGTTTGTAAGTTTCTGTTGCTAACAAAAACACGTTAGTGTAACGACCCTAAATTTTATCCTACGTATTGTCGATATCATTACCCAACTCCACGTTGTTGCATACGTATTAGTATACTTATTTCTCCATTTTTGGGGAAAGTGCATATATTTGTATGTATTGCATGAAATTGTGTAAATTTTTGATTTAAATGAGACCGCAGCAAATCAAGTTTTCACTGTTCAGGCACATGTTAGATCTGGGTCAGAGACTCAAACCGACCAGATTGCGAAGTATAAGAGGCTACAACCTTACTTTTGTTGGCACCATTGATGCGGAGGAGGCGCAGAAATGGCTGGATGAGTTGAAGAAGGCTCTTGATGCTATGGGAGTCGATGAGGCTAGAAAGATTCCACTTGCGTCCTATCAACTTATTGGTGGTGCAAATAAATGGTGGATAACAGTGAAGGAGGACCCAAGGGTCAACACCACAGATATGACTTGGTAGCAGTTCGAGTCATTGTTTATCGATGAGTACTCCCCAGCGCGGTGAAGAGGCAGAAGAGTCAAAAGTTCGCCAAGCTATACCAAGGCGGCATGACAATCAGAGAGTATGCTGTCAGGTTTAAAGAATTATCGGTTTACTCTATCTCCACCATCTCAACGGAGCAAGATAAGACCTAGAAATTCTACAATGGCCTTCGTCCTGACATTCGACAAGCCTTGTCGATCTTGGATCTCAAGATTTACATGGAGGTCGTTGACAATGACATGAGCTTTAAGCAAGAAAAGATTGTGTAGGAGCAGAGAATGACTAAGGGAAAATAGCCTGCAACGTTTTCCCAACAGGGCTCGTAGTAGGGCAACAAGAAGAAGCCCTTTTATAATCAAAACCCAGCCCTCTCAGCCCCTGTTCAGAAGAATGAGGCCACGGCACCTGCGGCTGAATCGTCTAACCCTGGCCATCAGGATTTTCTCAATCATGGCCGAGGAGGCCGAAATAGCAAGGGTGGTCGTCGACATGGCAATGACAGATGTGGTGGTCAACAATCAACATGGCCAACAGAACCATCAACAGTAGAGGCTGACGTGTTTCAACTGCGGCCAGCAGGGCCATGTAAGAAATACCTGCCCCTACCTTCAGCAACCTGTTCCCGATGTTCCAGTCCAACAAGCCCCACCTGCTGCTAATGCCCAACCCAGGCAGAACCAACAGAACCAGGGGCAACGAAACCAAGGCAGAGAGTTTGCTATCGCTCAACAACCCCTCCCAGACAACAATGTCATCGAAGGTACATTTTTCTTGTTCAATACAATGGTGCATGTCTTGTTTGATTCGGGTCCTACACATTCCTTTATATCTTATGCATGGGTAAGACATTTAGGGTTGCATCCTGAACCCACAGACATCACAATCCATGTCACATCATCTTTAGGATCTGGTACTGACGTGAATATGCAGTGTTCTCGATGTGAGCTTCAAATGTCAGAACAGATAATGTATGCAGATCTTTTTGTGATGGACATTGAAGACTTCGACATCATCCTCGGCATGGACTGGCTCGCACCACTGAATGCAAAGATCGATTGGATGAAGAAGCAAGTTCAGTTAACCTTGCCCACGGGGGAGTTTGTCAAGATTCAAGGACCGAATAAATGGATACACAACTCGACTGTCAGCTTCGAGCTCTATCCCTTGGTGATGACAATGAATCACAAGCACTATACCTTCTCGAAGTACACGATGTCCTGGTAATATTTGAATTCCCAACAATTTTTCTAAATAACCTTCCTGGTCTACCTTCGGTTAGAGAATTCGATTTTGAGATCAACCTCATACCTGGGACAGGGCCTATCTCAATTCTACCATATAGAATGTCCAATGTCAAACTTGTCGAATTGGACAAACAACTAAAGGAATTGGAGAGTAATGGCTTCATTAGGAAAAATTCATCACCCTGGGGGGCTCCAGTTCTGTTTGTTAGCAAAAAAGATGGTTCGTTACGACTTTACATCGACAATCCAAGTTTAATAACGTCACCATTAAGAACAGATACTCGTTGCCCAAGATCAATTACTTGTTCGACCAACTTAGAGATGCCAAGTACTTCTCTAAGATTGATTTACGATCCAGTTATCATCAACTCCGAATCAGAGAGTCGGACATTACCAAGACGACATTCAGAACACGGTATGGTCATTATGAGTTCTTGGTTATGTCGTTCGGTTTAACAAATGCATCTGTTGCGTTCATGGATTGGATGAACAACATCTTCAGGTTATATTTAGACTGATTCGTGGTGGTCTTCGTGGACGATATCTTGATATATTCCTCAACCGAGGAAGACCATAAGATACATCTTAGGATTGTTCTCTAGACCTTGAGAAGTCACCAGTTGTATGTAAAGTTGAGTAAGTGCGAATTTTGGGCGAAGCGAGTTCAATTCCTAAGCCATGTGGTTTCAGGCAATTGCATTGAGGTGGATCCTTCTAAGGTTAAAGTGGTTTTTAATTGGAAACAACCTACCACTGTTACTCAGATTAGGAGTTTTCTTGGTTTGGTTGGCTATTATAGACGCTTCATCAAGTATTTCTCCAAGATTGTTGAACCTATGACCAAGCTCACTTGGAAGGACGTGCAATTCATCTAGAATCTCGCCTGTGAAACGTCATTTCAGGAATTGAAGAAGCGCCTCACGACAACATCGACACTAATCACTCCATGAAATGGAGTTGGATTTTCACTATACACCGATGCCTCTCTCCAAGGCTTAAGTGCAGTATTAATGCAAGAAGGCCAAGTTGTTGCATATGCTTTGAGGCAACTGAAGATTCACGAGGGTAATTACCCAACGCATGACTTGGAACTTGCAGCTGTCGTGTTCGCACTGAAGTTATGGCGTCATTACCTATACGGTGAACGGTTTGAGGTCTTCTCGGATCACAAGAGTCTTAAGCACATCTACACCCAGATAGACCTAAACCTCCGCCAAAGGCGATGGTTGGAGTTCTTGAAAGATTATGACTTTCAACTCCAGTACCATCTCGGTAAGGCCAATGTTGTGCCTGATGCCCTGAGTAGAAAATCTTATGTTGCTTGCACTTTTAACTTTGAGATGGGGAAGTTCGCTACAAAGCTGGAGAATTTTAACCTACAACTGATCGAGGAGGGAGCAAGATCACGACTCTCTCAATTATCAGCCAATTTTGAGCTGGTTTCGGAAGATTTCAGCAGCTCAAGCCAACGACCCTATGTTAATGGAGAAACGAGAACTTCTACTCAACGGACAAGACCCTCCTCACTGGTCGGTATCTGAAGACGGAGCCATTTTTTACAAAAAATATCTCTGTCTACCTAATGATTCTGAGGTTCGGAATGAATTGCTCACTGAGATGCACTATTTGAGGTTCGCTATGCATCCTGGGGGTGACAAGATGTACAAGGATGTCAAGCGACAATTCTGGTTTTTTAGAATGAAGAAGGCGATTGCAGACTTCGTTACTTAATGTCTCGTTTGCCATCAAGTTAAGGCAGAACGTAGACTTCCCTCTGGACTTCTCCAACCTTTACCTATTGAAGAATGGAAGTGGGAGAACATCGCAATGGATTTTGTTACGGCCTTGTCTCGAAATAATAAAGGGTAAAATGTTATCTGGGTTATCATTGACAGACTTACAAAGTCTGCGCAATTTTTACCGATAAAGTTCACGGATAACCCCACCAAGCTTGCCGAACTGTATGAAAGAGAGATCGTGCGCCTCCATGGCATACCACTTACGATCGTCTCTGATCGAGACCCTCAATTCGCATCAAAATTTTGGCAAAGCTTTCATAGTAGAATGGGCTCCAGGATCACCATCAGCACAGCCTTTCACCCTCAGATTGATGAGCATTCAGAGCTTCTGATCCAGATCTTGGAGAATATGTTGCAGTGCTGCATTTTGGACTTTCATGATGGATGGGCAAAACACTTACATTTAACTGAGTTTACATACAAGAACAGCTACCAAACTAGTATCGGCATGACACCGTCTGAGGCTCTGTATGGTCGCCCTTGTAGATCTCTGGTATGCTATTTAGATATGGCAGATCGACTGCATTTGGGGCCTGAACTAGTTCAAGAGACTTCTGAGAAAATCACACTAGTAAAGGAGAGACTTCGTGCTGCACAAAGTCGACAAAAGAGCTATGCTGACAAACGAAGACAACCTCTAGAATTTGACAAGGGGGAGTTAGTTTTTCTAAAAGTTCAGCCTACAAGAGGTGTCAAACGTTTTGGGATCAAGGGAAAGCTCTCCCCACGGTATATCGGTCCATTTCAGATCATTTAACGTATTGGCAAACTAGCCTATCGTTTATCCCTTCCATCGTCCATGTCTAAGGTTCATGACGTTTTTCACATATCCATGCTTCGAAAGTATCGTCTTGATCCTTCGCATATCTCCCCCTAGTCGAGGTTAGGGTTAAAGAAAGAAAAACAAGTATTAGGAGAGAGCGATACAAATTTTGGATAGAAAAACTCAAGCACTAAGGCGGCGTAGCATACCACTTGTGAAAGTGCTCTGGGATCACCACGGAGTTCAGGAAGCAACATGGGAACTAGAAGCAACAATTAAACAAAAATACCCTGAATTATTTTCTAGTAATAATTGATGATGTGATACATTGTACTATTTCACTTATCAAGAAAATGATCGAACTTTGTTTACAAATATCTTAATACATCGTTTCACTTAAATAACTATGCAGATGTCTGAAAATAATACCGATGGATGTAGTGATGTACAGACGCAATGGCCTCTTTGGCAACCTGTGGCGACTACTTCAGGATCTGAGTCAAGTCACAACTACTTTGCATCACCAACTCCATCGCTCCACAGACAACGATCCTTATCGCCAGAGCGTGCATGGCTTTTTCGTAACAATTTTGCTCGAAGCGATCCTGTGCCCTCATCTTGGCAAGATCTTCTACCAAAATTGTCTTGCGGCCGGATTCGACCAATAGCACGAAAAAGCATCCCACCACTCAACCTACCTCCCCTTAAACGATGCAACCAGCAGAGCCCTACATCACCATTTGTTAAGCAAAAGTCGGAACCTTCTGAGGGCGAATCCGACTCCATTTGCTCTCCATGGTTTGATAATGTTGAGAATTCCACCGGCCACAGTGCTACTCAGGGACCTTACAGGCACTACCCTGAGCTAACAAACGATGATGACAACGGTGAATCTCACGTTGATAGCAATCATGACTACTTTGATTGATTTAGAGGGCGAAATCCTTTTAAGGGGGGTAAAGTGTAATACCCTAAGTTTGCACAAAAAAAAAAATTGAACGTTCGGGCGCCTGCCTCAACGTATGGGCAGGGTGCCCGAACTTTAGGGCACTTTTTTTCCTATTTAAGGACCCCCCCGGTCATTTCTCACACCAAATCACCTTCTCTTCTTGTCACACCCCAGTACACAGCACACCGCAGTGTCTAGTACCCTCGGGATATGATGGGTACCTCATACCGAGTGTACCCCAGCCGTTATATACCACATAATATTGTTATACCTCAATACACTGGTTCAGTGGCTACTCCAAGTGCGGATTCTAACTCCTTAAGGGGAGGTTGCGAGTTCGACTTGGGGGGAGGCCCCCTTTGTGGACAAAAAACCTCGGGGATACTAGACGCTACGTGTGGGCAGTGTATTGAGGTATAACAATATTATGTGGTATATAATGGCTGGGGTACGCTCGGTATGAGGTACCCATCACATCTCGGGGGTACTAGACACTGCGGTGTGCTGTGTACTGGGGTGTGACACTTCTGTTCGGGGGAAGGATCCAATTCTCGAGGGAGTTATTATCTGAAGGTGGGGAACGAAACATAGGTTTGCGTGTCTTATAACTTTTATTAAAGTTTACATTCATTTATCATTATGTCTACTATTCATTTACACTGCATTATTGCGTATAATGTTTATACTTGTCATACTTATGCTTCTATATTTGGAGTTCATGTATTACACTGTTCCTATGCCGAATTAGTGGTCAATCTGGCTTAACCAGACTCAGTCTTGTCCTCAGTAACTTTATGTAGTGAACGGGAGACAGTGTGCTACTCTAGATGATTGGTATTTAAGTAGACCTCGTGTCTCACCTCTCAAATTGGAGACTGATCTGGTTGGTCTTATTTGAAAGCTATCAGCTTGTACAAGTAATACTGAATGTCTTAACAGTGCACGTAGTGATTCCGACCCTGATAAGGATCACCAGACGTTGCCAAATCCTGTCTAATGTTAAGTAAAAATTGAACCTGTTCATGCATTGGCATCATACGTAAGCACCACCTAGGGACGTATGTGGTTTATGATTCATAGAATAGTTAGAAGCAATGCTCACTATTCATTATACTTCTCTAGAGAGGGACGCACAATGAGAACCCGACTACTCCTGAGGAGGGATATCTGTACGTGAACTCAGGCGACGTACAATCATGGAACCTATACGAGACTGTGTCATGCAGGATTGATTATGATGCTCTGATGTGTATTTATGATATTTGATTATGAAGTTTGTTTTATTAATTGTTATATTCACGAACTATTTTATCCACTGAGTGTGTAGCTCGCCTCGTTGTTATCCAATTTTTCACCGGAGATTAGGGTGGACTTGGTGCAGGTTTTTGGGCCCGCATTTTTATACAGTTTGTATTATTCATTGGGAATTTTGGGAGGATGTTCCCTTAACTATTTTATGTACAAATATATTCTGAAATTAATCAGACTTATACTTAATCGTGTTTTCGGCACTCGGTTATTGTTATAATGCATTCGTACCCCGTCCGCGAGTGTCCCACCTGTTTATGCGCATTCAAGCGGGGTGTAAAAAGAAATTGGGGAAAATGCTACTATTGGGTTCCAAATCACCTTAGGAACCCAAATCCATGACATTCACCTCGGTTCTTAGGCTTTCTATGGAAACCTTAATCCCATATAACATCAAAATCGAGTCCAAGAGTGTGGAAATCACTCCTTGGGCATGGCTTTAGGTCTAGGAGGCCTTAATCCACCATTAACAAGTTCATACAAGCTCGAAACCATTCTAGGTCATCCCCAAAACGTGAACCCTTCGACAATTTATACCATACAATAGCTAAAGAAAACATTAGAGAAGAGATTTACGGAAGAAAACTACATTTTCTTACCTTAAATGTAGAGATTTAAACTCAATCTCCCCTAAAGTTTCTTCTTCTTCCTCCTTCTTTCTCTTCTTCTTTTTCTTCTCTTTCTTTCTCTTTCTCTCTCTTTTTCTCTCTTAAGGACGTCCAAGATGGGGGAGAATGTATTTTAAATTTAGCAAGTCATAAGTCTTGCTCTCATGCTCTCATGGTTCATTGAATAACTAGTACCCCCTTATTCTACACCACACATTCCAATATATTTCTCATATTTATCATATATTGAAATATAACTTCTCATATTTCAAAAAAATGCATTAAATGAGGATATTTAAGGTGGTCCTTTCAACAAGCTACAAGTCAACCAATGACTTGTTCAACAAGTTATTTCATGTAGCTTCTCCAACAAGTCACCCTTAAAATAGAATTAATATGACTAATGATATTAATATAAATAGCCCACTAATAATAATAAAAACACCACCAATAATAATATGGCAAAAGATAATAATAACATCAATGATAATACTTTCTATAAGTAATAATCACATACAACTCATTAAACAATTAAAAATCATACAAAAACACTTGAACTAACACATACCAAGCATCAAACACACAATCATACACATCAAGGCAACATGCAATTGGGTCATGGGCTAGATGAAATGATTTTTGGGGCGTTACACTTTTTCTTTCATTGGTTTTCTAAAGATAGAAGATAAGCTTGAGAAAAACCAAACTTTGAAAGAAAAAATCTTTACTAATATCAAAGTATTTTTGCAACAACAAGAAAAACTTTGAAAATCGACTAACTTTCAAATAGTTTGAGCGCAGAGATGTTTCAAAAAGATATTTCAATCTCTTTGAGATTGACTATTTATAAACACGCATTGCGCCAAAGTGATATTTTTGAATTCTTGAGACCGTTGAAAAAGTAAATCAATTTGTTGAGTCCAACGACTCAAATCTTTCATGTAAATGGCAAGTTCAGTTTTGCAACAATTTTCTGATTCAATTCAGTATACACGAAAATGGAAATTGATTCAGAAATCACCTTTTTCAAGCAGCTGCAATGCCAATGTCAGATTTTCTGACATGCCTTGCATTAGTGTCCTGAAGCAGAGTGAGGGAGCTATTGCGTATATATTTGAAATAAGTAAAGTCTCGTAGTAGCATCCTAATCCAGTAGTAACATTCTGATGCATCGTCAACTTGAAAATCAACTTGTTCTTAGTTAACTTTGGGAGGGCGCTAACCTACGCTAGTGTCCTGATAGACTTAACTGCTAGGTTCCCAGAAAATCAAGGAGGGTGCTAATCAAGTATCATCATCCTACTTGAAAACATTTTTAAACGTTTCCAGAAACTAGTAGCGTCCTGATGAAGAGGTAGCATCCTGCAATGTTGGCTTGATATTAAGTGACTAGCCACTGCATTAGCATCCTGAAACTCCATCAGCGTCCTCATAGACACAAATCAATATTTTTTTGATTTTTTACTTTTGAAATCCGATCAAATCAAATCAAACTTTATACTTTTCGGATCAAATCAAATGCTTAGAAAAATGTTCAAAAAGTTTGAAATTCATTTGAAAACGCTTGAATAAATTGATCAAACTCATTTTTTCTAATAATCATAAACTTTCAAAATCACGTGAAGAAACTTATAAGTTGAATGATTTTGTTGAATTGATATTGAGTAAAGTTCTACAAATCTAGACTTAGATTGGTACTATAAACCGTTTGTAGTTCTTGATCTTGATCTTTGTTCACTTGATTTGCCATGACTTGATATAAGCTCAATTGAGTGAATTCTCCTTAAGATATTGTCACACCCCGATTTTTCAGACTTAATCACGTGCACTATAATGAAGTGCAACTCGCCTATATCACCTAACCGGGGCGTAAGTGTCCATCATCTCAAGTCAATGTCCTTATAATAAAAATATTTTAAAATTAGTGAGAATACATTTTTTTTGTTTTTAAGGACATTGCCTAACCCTAATCTTATTGTGTCTGCAAATTCAATTCATCTGAGACTAAATGTCTCTATAATTACCTTAGTCTCACCATAGACCTTAATACATTAATTTAACCAAGAAATGCCTATTGCTTTGACATTCTTAACCCTGCAGACATCAAAAGACTAGATACATTTTCAATTTTGACATATTTCATCGATAGAGACAAATTTATTAATAAACATTTAATAATTCACATGGCATTGGATTTCAAAAATACCCAAAAAAAGAGAGATGCATTTCTTTGGAAGAAGCGCGTTTCTGTGTAAATTTTCATAAATGCCCAAAAAGATAAAAGCGCATTTCTCAGAGGAGAAGCGAGTTTCTAGACATTTTAAGAAGTGCGTTTCTGAAGAGGAAGCGTGTTTCCTTGTCTTTAGAAAAAGTTATTTATTCTAGAAATACAAGAAGCGCGTTTCAGAAGAGGAAGCGCGTTTCCTTGTCTTGAGAAAAAGTTCATTATTGTAGAAATACAAGAATCGTGTTTTTGTATGTTCAGTTGTGAAACTTCTTATGGACAGCAAGAAAGTGCGTTTCTTAAGGAAGAAACTCGTTTCTGTTTACACAGAAACTTGATTTTTGATTTTTGATTTTTCAAAATTTTTGTAAGTTCACAATATGATTTTTTGAAAAACCAAGTTCAAATACACTTGAAAACATTGAATTTGATCAAATTGAAGTTAAGAGAAATAAATGATCATTTATTAGCTCGATCGGGTTCCAAAGCTCTTCAATTGATCCATTGCGGCGCCGATTATGAAGTTGTGATACTGAAAGGTCGAAACTCCAAAAGGAGCAAGAGAATCAACAAAAAAAATAAAAATAAAACAGAACAAATCAACCTCAGAACTTAAGGTTGTATTTGGTTTACCACCTAAAAATTATTTTCAATTTTTAAATAGTAAAAGAAAAAGAAAATAATAAAAAATTTGTTTGGTAGAGTAGTTTTTAAAAAATACTTTTTTAATATTTTCTCACAAAAAAGTAAAATTTGTTTCAAGTTTTTACCAAGAAAATAGAAAAATTATTTTTAATTCCCCAAAACCAGATACTGTCTAAAATTTTCATCCAACAACTTCACTTACCCTAATCGAAAGTTGCTGCGCTACATTGAGATCGAGCGAGCGGAGTTAAAGATTTTATCTTTGCCGAGAGATCGAGCGAGTAAGTTTGAGCGGCATGAAGTAATCGTGGAGAAATTTTTATTCCTAACGATTTAGATTTGCACGAGACTTGTGCACATATCTTATTTATTACGGTATTACCCTTTTCTTATTTATATATAGTGATTTCTATAGTGATTACTATATTAATATATATTAACAAAATAACAATAGCAATATTACTTGTACTCTTAATTTGAAACTTTAATTTTAAATAAAAAATAAAAAAGAAGAAAAAAAACGTACAATATGTAATTTTAATAAATCATTTCTCTATATAAAACATCTTTTTTCCAACACACACATATATATAGAGCGATTAAGAAGAGTAAAACAAGATATTAGAACATAAGTTGGAAAACAAGGCTACAGCTTCTAATTTCAGCTGGAGAGTACTTTAATGACATTCAGTTTCACAATACTGTTTATGGCCCAAATAGCTTGACCGTAGATCACAAGATCCCCATCATCTTGCACAAACATTTCATAATTCCCGATTTTTCCACCAGAATTACTACTCCAAAGTGGTTTAGGAGCATTTCCTCCGACTTCAAAGTTGCCATGACTTCCCCAACATGGACTACGTGTTCCATCGTTAGTGCCAGTAGACCAATCGGCTTCTCATCATTGTACAACACAAGGTTACAATCATACTGCATTTTGAGCTTATACGGTCCATTCTCAAGGAAGTCACCCATGTAAAGAGTTTCCCCTTCACTGATCATAGTCTTAGAAACTACGCCGTTGATGAAAACGAGCAAAAGAAGGGAAAGAGCAAAGATTGTTTGAAATGCTCGTTCCATGTCTTACAACAAGGGAGAAACACGCTCTGGAAGAAAGGAAAGCAAGTTGGATAGCTTCGAATAAGGTTCTATTTATATAGTTAGCTAGATCAAAGGAGTTTTTTGGCCTATGTGCAGGTAATTAGCACTCAAAAATACAACTATGTATATATATATATATAGTTGCACTCAAAAATACAACTATTAAAGTTAGATTAACATTTTTCTTAAAAAAATTATAAAATGTTAATAACTAATTAATTTCATGTATTGAGAATTTATATTTTTATTAATTACGGAGATCCTCATTAAAAATTCTACACCATTAATGTTTCTTAAAAACCATGAATTTTCTATATTTGACATTATTCATTATTATATTTCATAAAAGAATACAAAATTGACTTTTAATTTTCAATAATATTCGTCAAAGAGAGCGTGAAATATATTTAAAAAAAAACTAAAAAAATAGATGGATGGAAAATACTCTGGTCAAGGAGTATATCGTCCAACTTCAAAACGTGACCAAATTAATGTAGTAGGCCTTTTTAAGATAGCGTGCTGGAATACTGACAAAACAAATGTTTTAACCAAAAAACTCCCGCGAGAGACCGCGAATCGATGTTGCTTGACTGAATATGAAAAGTTGTCTAATCCTTTGAGACTCCTCGCTGAGACTGCCATGCTATGGACCTGCAAGGGTGGTGACTTGTGGTCACCAAAAACACTCTGACGCTCAAGTCAGATAACATAATAGTAGAGTAACAGTGTATAGAGAGTTCTCGGGTTTCAGAACATATCTGCTTTGGAGAAAGAGCCCCCTTTTTATAGTTGAGGGGGAAGGTTCGAACATTTAATGTGATGCTCCATCAATGTGAGTGATTTGCACCTTTCCATATCAGGAGTTGGCTCGTAGTTCTATGTCTCGAGATCGATTCTATGTAGTATTTGAGCTATGATTGATGTGTAGAAGTTTGTGGTTCGAAAATGCCTTAGTTTGGAATAGGGGATTGTCCTCTGTAGTGGCCGGGGAGGGTGCCTCTGCCATGGACGAGGTCCTTCGATCAAGGTCAAGGGCGGTTCCTCGGCCGTGGCCTAGGGGGGATCCCTCAGCCATGGTCGTGTTGCCTGGGCCAGGGCCGAGTCTTGGCCGAGGCATGTTGTTTTTTTTTACTTGGTCGAGGTGTTGTTCCTTGTCCTATCCCATCTTTGTTTATGAATCGAAGTTGGTTCAATTTTGGGTGTAACAGTAAGCCCTTGATGAGTATGTCGAAGTGAAGGTTCGGGATGCTTATCACTTGAGAGTTGATCTACTTAGTTATTCGCCAATTCTTTCATTCTCATTAGTTTTAGGTTTTCCATAGTAATCCTAGAATCTTTATGACTTCCTTAAATCGTTTAACACCAAGTTTCATGTACTTAGCCATCTCATGAAAGTTGTTTTTGTTGATGTCTTGACCTCGTGATTGAACTCCCTTACTCAAGTTGTTTCCTCATTTTTCAAGTCACTCAATGATAATAATGAAAGAAACTAGCAGTCACACCCTGATTCTCAAGAACAATCTCATACGATAGGCAACAGACCCGAATCAGGGTGTGAAACAGAAACAAACATTAACACAAATCTTTTATTCATCCTCCTTTAATAATAGAGGGAAAAAGTACAAATGTTATAATTACATAAGTACAGAGTAAGCAGTGGAAACTACAATAGCTCATAAATAATACACCTAGATCTATGTTGACATCCCACACCTTACGCGCTTCCTTCGCACATAGCTTTGGTGGCACTTAGGTTCTGATAACATAATTGTACTTATGACTCTCTAAGATCTTGTGGAAAAATATCAACGGGGTGAGCTCAATAGCTCCGTGAGGTCAAGCAGGATAAACGAAGCTTACATGCATAATAATAAATACAGAACAAAAGTCATCAGACAGTTATGCCACAATAATACAATCGAGCAATGACATGAATGAACCCTGATCACACGACATCACAGGCCAGACATCATTCTCTCACAACATGTGATCCGAGGAACTAGTAATAACCAACAACTGAGAGATCTCATGAGTTCCTGTGCTAACCAGTGACAATGCCACTCTGCCGGGGCTAGCATAAAGGCATAGCACCCGATAATATATATATATATCGTTTTGTAAAATAGTTTTCATACATTAAGTAAAGCATGGTAACATATATGATGCATGATGCTATGTAATTTATCATTAGACAAGTAAGAGACGCAAACCTAGCCTTCATTCCCCACCTTAATATGTGTAGTGGCGTCGCCTTGACAAATCTTCAGTCGAAACACCTATATTCCGGAAGCCTAAGAAAAGAGAGAGAGAGAGAGAGAGAGAGAGAGGGATAGAAAAATAAGCGTAAGAGGGAGAGAGGGAGAGAAAGAAGGAGAGGGAGAGTGGCGAGGCGGAATGAGAAGAAGGGGGGAGGGGGGCATCCCCTATAAATAGGGGTGCCCTCAAGGAGCCGGCCCCCATTGGGGCTGGCCTCCCATGGGGACAACCTTTTGCTTGGGATCGTCCCATAATGGGGGTCTATATTTTCTCCGAGGGGAATTTTTTCACTCATTAAAATTATATCTGTAGAGTTTTCAGGTGGTTAAGTTGGTTGTTATAGTTGAAAAAGTGGGGGGGGGGGGTGTTACAATCTACCCTCCTTAAAAAAATTTCACCCTCGAAATTCGATCAAAGCAGTCGTTGGTAGCAACTCCTATGTGTCCAAGTTGGCACATTCATCATTTTTATGGTATACTAGTGTTTTGCTTTTGCTCACCCCTCTTGTGAAAAAATATTCTAATTGCAACGTCTGAGTCGTTAGGGAACTCAATTCTGTTGCAATAGCATGTTTGGACCGTCACCTTCTAGTTAGTCATTGTCATCATCTCTGGTGAGGCAAGACTGACCATGTCTCGTCTAACACTGGAAGTTAAATGATCTCGAGGCTGTCGGTCCAATAGATCATAGCTAATGACTCTAATCCTCAATTAGGATTTATGTCGTAAGAGTCCGTCATGCAATTTCTTTTTGTCTATGGGTATAGTGGTAATCTGTCATTAGTACTCATGATGTCATCATGTAATAATGATTTTCTTTACCCATAGTCAAGTAAGGCTTTACGCCTAACCTTATTTTCTAAAAGTTTTATATAACGTAGAGTCCTAAGTCTCGATTCCTGTGTCATGGTGTTCTGTTTTTGTTGGTATGGGTCAAATTCCTATCTCTTCTAGGTTGAGGGGTAGGAGTTCTAGCTTTTAGGTAATTTTGGTTTCTGATTCAATTATGGTATTCCAATCCTTAAAATCAAATACGGACATTGGTTTGGATCATTTCAAGAAATAACAATTTTGGTTACTTGACTCCAAAACAAGGTTTCAATTCAAAAGTCATTTGAAAAACTTTTCTCCAATTTTGGATTGGTCCCAAGAAAATTCGAATCATTGACTAGAGTACTTTTATCTTTCACTTATTACCCTACATGATGTTTCATACGTATGCAATAAACAAGTTCTGCAAATCATCAAGATGCCTAAATTATAACCGGTATCTTTTGCATTCGTTGTGTCCCATACCACCTCGAATAGATAACATATATAACGTAGTTTCTGGATGATTCACCACACATGGTCTACAGGTCCTCCATTGATCTAGAATATTCTAGTTATCCTCTGCATTCGTTGTGTCCCATACAACCCCTAATACATCGATAAAAGGGATATCAATGGTAATGAATTTCCTGCCAAACATTCTATCCTAAAAGTTTTCACATACGTATCATCCATTCCAAAGCCCCTTTTCCTTGACACACATTCATACCCTTCCCAATGGGTCATGTGTTCTCTTAGGATGGAAAATTTGTAAGGCTTAGAGTTTAAAATGAAATATCATCAACCGTTCAATGAAAATCATCAATATTTGATAGCATAGCATAATAGTTAATAACATTCGTATTTAAATATAAATGCTCGAAACTTGCCGTCACGTAAGGTTCTGTGGCCAAGTATTATCCTGGTTTCCGGGATAAATGTCCAGGGAAAAGTCTCATAATAATCAAATGTGTTTCTTTTTAATAAGGTATAACCCCGTCCGTGCATCTCCTTTCGACTGAAACAATGAAGTTTACAACAGAGGTGCACCGCCTAGGGTTGACTCAATAAGGTGTGCATTCATGCACCACGGGCGACTCCCATGCACCCAAAAGTTAATCCATAGTCCACGAACGACTTACGTTCCTAGGTGGTTATTTTGTTTACTAACTTCCACGGATGATATCCAATCACTTTTCCTCAACAAATGATCCTTCTTCTGGACTCAACTCAAAAGTCCATCTTAAATATGAATGAGGGGATGACTATGTAAGCAGTCATTTAATTTCAATACGTTTGAATCTTCAAGTCACAAGGCACATCAATCGGTGGCTGATATTTCTCAAGCTTGGTTTCTCGAACCTTGACTATTTAGTGATGGCCCAATTATGATGGCCCTTGAGCTTCAAGGTTTTGTATCTTATCTTGTGCCCACAAGCAGCTGAAACTTGTGCAGCAAGTATCAGTTTAACACTTCGAGTTAAGGATCTTATTCCATCCCGTGACCATAATCAATTATTTGGTCAGATCTGGTACCATAGCTGTCGCATTATGGTCATCACTGACACTCAGGTGGGTTGGTCATTACTGACACTCACGTGGGTTCAACGACCATGACTTACCAAGTCATGTGGCACGTAAGTGTACCTCAGAACATGTGTTACAGTCAGCCTCTCGACTGCAACCAACCACACTGGTTGCAAGCAATGTAGTCATGTCAAAGTAAGAGTCGTTGCTTCGCCATCCTTACATTGTGAGAACCCCTGATCATGACTCTTGAATTTGCCCTTTTGTAAACTATGCTTTGAGACATATCTGTTACACCCCGTAACCTATAATCAAATCTTTAGTCAGATTTGCTTTTTAGATCTAGTCATTCCTTATTAAACGATGTACTTACTTATTCATTTGATTTCTCAATGAGTCATGTTTCCTTCAAGGCTCATTGTTCTAAGCGGACGTATCCCTGCAATTTTCCTTGAAACCTATTCTCCTTAATGTTTATTTCCCTTCAAAATATAAGGTATATTTTCATTAAGGTTTACTTTTCTTAACTGCTTATCTACCTTAATCTCGACTCATAATTATTTTAGTGAAATAATTATCAGTTCTGCACCGACTAGTAGGTAATTTCTTGACAATTGAATATTAAGCTAATTACCGTATCCATCCATTCGTAGAGACTAAGCTTTCTTTGATCACCAACTTAACTTTATGTGTCTAATAAAGATTTCTAACTATATGAATAATCCAATCTTCACGGTCACATACTAATTCAATTAGATGACATTATTTTAAACGTCATTACTTCCTTTATTCTTGGTTAATTTCCATAACCTAAGATTTTATATAATTGATCCACAATCATCGGTTTAGAATATACTAAGCTCATATTAATGTATACAATCCCCATTTTCTCACATTATAATCATTTGATCAAATTTAATTATCCAATAATCAAAATAAACATACCCAAAGTAATCATGTAATACCCAGAAAAAAAAAATTTTTACAGTAAACACTGAACACAAAATCTCAAATTTGAAATCAATTTCACCACCCAATATTTCATTACCCTCTGAACAGAAACTCAAATTAACAAAACCCATGAATCACAACTTTAACTGCCTTGGACATCGTCAAAAATTAGCCGTGCCATCTGCTAGAGATCAAGAAGCTTAAGGGACCTGATTCAAAAAAAAATTGCAACCGAGTTGTAATAACCAGAAAAAAGAAAAAAAAAAAAAAAAAAAAAAAAAGATGGCAAACAAGATCCCGAAATCCCGCAGAGATCTCGCCGACATGTCGCCGGGAATCTTGCCGAGATCTCGCCGACATGTCACCGGAACCTCGCCGAGATCTCGCCAAAATCTTTCGTTCTCACCCTTTAAACCCAATCGCCGAAAACAACGCACAAGCTTTGAAACCCTCTTCTCTTCTCTCTTCCTTTCTTCCAGCGCACACCACCGCCGCCGCTCTCCTTCTTCTCTCCCTTCCTTGCCGCTGCAACTCCACCACCGATCTCATCTCGCCGTCGTCGTCGCCGCCGCCCTCTTCTACGCCGCTGATCTTGCCGCTCTCTTTCTTCTCTTCGCCGATCTCTCGCCTTCGATCTCTCTTTTCCGATCTCTCGCTCTCTGCAACTCGCCCTCACTCCCTTCTTTTCTTCTTCCTCTTCTTCTTCTTCTTCTTCTTCTTCTCTTCTTCTATTTTCTTTCCCCTCTTTCTTTTTCCCTCTCTTCTCTGTTTCCTCCCCTGTCCGCCCAGCAACTCTAGAAATAAGGTTACTTTATTTTATTTTATTTTTCTCTTTTGTTTTAAGCAACTAACATCATATGTTATAAAATACATTTATATATATATATATATATATATATATATATCATACACAATACCACAATACACAATACCACATACATACCAAATACATTTTATTTTATTTTACTTATTACTTCTTCATTTTTCTTTTCATTTCTTTTAAACAACTAACATGTTATATAATACATATATATATACATATATCATACATACAATATCACACATACAAGTGTATTTTATTATTTTTATTATTATTTTTTTAGCAACCAAAATGTTGTATAATATATTTATATATATATATATATCATACATACAATACATTATTATTATTATTTTTTAAAAACATTGCAGTTCAAGTATTATTAATTTTTAAACAACCAACTCAAGCATATTTTAGTTTAGTTTAGTTTATTTATTTATTTTCCTTTTCTTTTAAGCAATAATACGTTTATACGTATCATACATAATTTTTACCAAGTGTTATTATTATTATTATTTTACTGCAACTCCAGTGTTATTATTTTTTTTTTTAGCAATCAAGATGTTATATAATATATTTATATGTATCATACATTTTTTTTTTAACCAAGTGTTATTATTTTTTTTAGCAACCAGAAATGTTATATAATATATTTATATATATATATATATATATATATCACATATTGTATTATATCATGTTATACCATACACATCATTATATCATTTCACAAGTCACTATAATATGTTATTATATATATATACTTAGTTTAAACATCCAACCACTATATATATGTATATATCTACACTCATAATCGAGTAATTATATTAACAAACGTAATATACGTGTACAGGTTGATGACCACGCGTGACGAGGAATCTAAGTAACTTGGAATTTAGCGATTCAGGTGGGAATGATTCTAGGCCTTCATACTATTTTATTTGATATATAGATAGGAATGTTAAATTAATTAGGTCCATAGTATTATTAGATTGCTTATGCATGCCTATTGTACATAATTGTATGTATGCAATGTTGAGATTGTTTAACCATGATGATATGTGTGTTAACATGATTTTTATTCTAATCAAATGATAATTGGATGCATGAAATTCATGTGGTATATAAATTATAATGCTTGATAATAAAATGCATGATTTGGAATATTGGAATAGTGAATGAGTGAACACTATTATAATTGATTTTGTAATATAATGCCATGTGTAGTGGAGTTGTATATGTTTTACGAATACACTTAATATCGTGTTTATATCGTACGTATGGCGTGACATCACTAAAGAACACGATTAAGATAAGAATCACACATATGGGGCAGTTATTCTAAGGAATATCGTCAATGTTCCAATTTTTATCTTTGGGTTGTGCCACCCTGAACGGTACGTGATTTGGAACGTGATGAAACTATAGACTCAAACAATCTAATGTTGCAACGATTAATGTGTGAAACTTGTTTGTAATGTTCTTGTGTATGTATCACAATAAAATATTGTGAATTGTTTAGATGACCCACTGGGCTTTCAAGCTCACCCCTATTTTTATATGCAGGTGCTTAGGAGAATAAAATTGCGAGTTCGTGACATAGTGCAGAGTAGTAGGGGTGGGTTAAGTAATTAGTATTATGGGACTGAAGGTTTTCATTTAATTTTTAAAGGTTTATTATTCAGACGAATTGTATTGAAAATTGGAATTCAATGAATATTATTATGGTCAGTAAAGAACTTGTGGTTCATTTTACGTGTGAATGCCTTAGAATAGAATTCATTAATTCTATTTGATGATTATATTTTAATGTTGTGTCCATAATGGATGGACAAGGGCTAGTACCCTCGTATGAAGATAAAGATTTTATGAGAAATTAAAGGTATTCGTTTATCTTAACTACTAAGTTGGTTGGAAGAATATAAACTCATAGTTTTACAAATTTTATTATTTATAAAATGGTTATGGGTTAAGATAGACGGATACGAGTAGCATCTCGATTTTCGGTGATATTTTATATAAAATTTAAATATTCATTGTTTTACAAAAAAAAAAAAATTTGTCTTGAAAATCGGGGTGTTACAGTTTGGTATCAGAGCTTTAGGCTTCAGATCATGGGAAATGTTACAACAAATTTTGAGAAGTTTAGTATTTCTAAAGGTCACTTTATAACGTAAGATCGAGAATGAAAGTACAGTGGGTCTGACAAACTCAAAACTTTTAGGACATCGGTTAGAGACGAGAACTTGTTTGAAAACTGTTTGGTTAGAATCTGAGATCAGGATGAATCTTTTATTCTTGGTTCTAAAGCGGTATGGGACGTGGAGGAATTTAAGGGTATTTGAGGAGTCTTGATCTTGGAGACTAGCAGGCCATGTTTGGTGAATGACTAACAACTCTGGACGAGCTTGTATCGCTACGTTCAACTGGTATGGGACAGCTTGAACATAGTGGATACCTGGGAAGCCTTAGTTGGTAGGACATTTGCGCATTGTTTGGGTGTATTGAAGTTTCTTTGTGGAAGCTTATATCACCGGGCTAGAGTGGTATGGGACACTTGAATACGGAGGGTGTAAGTGAAAGCTTGGGAATTTTCTTATTACCATTGTTGTGTTATATGTTGTTTGTTTGTTTGCTTGTCTTGTTGCCATGTATCAAAACCAAATCCTGTACCCTGTGACAATCATGGATTGTCAAAATTTTATAAAACTTAGAAACTGAATCAATAGGATCATTTTATTTTCGAGAACTTAGAATTCTGAATCTAGAGTCACCCTAACCGGAAATAATTATCTCCTGTAGTACTAAAGATGAGTTGAAATTTTATAGATGGCTCCACCTCGAAGAATGAACACCAGGTCTGTGAGTGATCTCATAAGGGACGCTGAACCTGCTGAGCAGACACAATCGACATCTGAATCTCAGCCGACGGAGCAAGAACATGCAAATCAAACAGTGAATGTTGACTCTGCTGGAACAGAGAACGTCCAACCTACAACAGTTCCAACCCCTGGAATTGTTTTGGGACCTGAGATGATGGCCGAATTTGTGAGGCAAGTCGTGGAACAGGTGACCAGACATATGCCTCAACCACAACCGAATCCAACTATTGTGGTACAGAATGAAACAGGAACTCAAAACATCAGGAGACCTGAAGAAAAAGAATGGGCAAATCAATTGAAAGACTTCAAACGTATGCATCCTTCGAAATTTGAAGGAAAACCGGATCCAAAGGAAGCCGACAAGTGGTTCCAAGAGGTTCAGGAACACTTGGAAGTTCTGGGAGTAACTGGTCCAAGAATGGTGGCAATTGCGACTCACCAATTCATAGGTGAGGCCAGACATTGGTGGTGAATGGTTAAAGAAAGTCCTACAGTGGACGTGAACACTATGACCCGGGCGACTTTTGAAGAAATATTCTATGATAAATTCTTTCCCCAAGCGAACAGAAAAGAACTCCAATCTGAATTTGTGAGACTGATACAGAGGAACATGACAGTGGCAGAATATGAGGCGAAGTTTATCGAACTTTCCAGATTTGCTCGTGAATTGGTTGCCAATGAACAGATGAAAGCTAGTAGATTTGCAGAAGGTCTCAAATTGGAGATTAGAAAGATGGTTGTTCCAATGAATCTGGAGACTTACAAAGAGGTAGTTGAACGAGCCCTGTTAGTAGAAAGAGAACTGAACCTACAAGAAACAATACGGAACAGGAACAAAAGGCCGCAAGGACAGAATTCTAATTACCAGAGCAATCACAACAAGAGGCAGAATCTGAATAATTTTGGTGGCAATGGTAATATGTGGAACAGAAACACGTTCAACAATGGGAACCAGTGGAACAGGGGACAGAATCCCAACAACGGATCCGGAGGGTCTAGGCATAATGGTGGACAACAAATGCAGCAAAACAATATTCGTCCACCCCAACAAAATAGAAATCAAGTAGTAGATACGAGACTTTGCTACAAATGCAACCGACCGGGTCATTTGGCACGAAACTGCACTGCGCAAGGAGTTCGACAAAATTTTCGTCCGGGCAACTGGCAGAGCAACAACAATGTACAAGGACGAAATCAAGCCAATCGTCCAAGTTATAATCAGAACCAAACCCAAAATCAAAATCAAGGCAGAGTCTTTGCGATGACAGAAGGAAATCCTGAGCAAGAATTTGATGCAAACGAAGTGGTGGAAGGTACATTCATTTTATTTCATGTTACAGTTAAAGTCTTGTTTGATTCTGGAGCATCAAGGTCTTTTATTTCTGAAAACTTAGCCAGGAAACTACAACTTTCTACTGTACCTTTATCTGTCGTTATGAATATTTCAACACCAGTAGGAGTAAACGTCCCAACAACTGAAAAATGTAGTTGTGACCTTAGAATTAATGATAAGCTGATTTCAGCTGAATTGATACTCTTACCCATTAATGATTATGATGTAATCTTGGGTATGGATTGGTTATCTGAATACCAAGCCCAGATTGACTGCCTTCGAAAGAAGATTACCTTGCGATTACCTTCGGGAGAGCTGTTGAAAATCTATGGGGATAGAAACAAAATCCTGAGGAATATCATGTCCGCACTTCTCGACTCTGTGAATCAAAAAGAGGAATTCAAAGCCCTAACAGAAGCCGAGTCTCTAAAGCCCTTGAGGAATTTAGAAGAGTACTTGGTAGTTAGAGATTTCCCTGAAGTGTTTCCCGAAGAATTACCAGGATTACCTCCTAAGCGGGAAGTAGAGTTCAAGATAGAACTGTACCCTGGAACAGCCCCCATAGCCATGTCACCCTACAGAATGGCCCCTGGCGAATTAATAGAACTAAGGACCCAACTTGATGATCTTAGTGCGAAGGAATTTATCCAGCCGAGCCAATCACCCTGGGGAGCACCAGTATTGTTTGCCAAAAAGAAAGATGGGTCGATGAGACTGTGTTGACTATAGAAAATTAAATCAAGTCACAGTCAAGAACAAATACCCCTTACCGAGAATAGATGATTTGTTCGATCAGCTGAAGGGAACAACTTGTTTTTCCAAGATTGACCTAAGGTCCGGTTATCACCAACTTAGAATCAAAGAGTCAGACATACCGAAGACGGCATTCAGGACTAGGTATGGACACTTTGAATTCAAAGTCATGCCATTTGGACTCACTAATGCACCAGCAGCATTTATGGATCTCATGAATAGGACGTTTAGGCCTTATCTAGACAAATTTGTAGTGGTATTTGTTGATGATATTCTGGTTTATTCGAAGACCCGTGAGGAACATCAGGAACACCTTACAGTAGTTTTGGAAACATTGAGGCGAAATGAATTGTATGCCAAATTTGAAAAATGTGAATTTTGGATGAAGTCAGTCAAATTTTTGGGCCATGTAGTGTCATCAGAAGGGATATCCGTAGATCCAACAAAAGTTGAAGCAGTAATGAACTGGGAAAAGCCAAAGTCAGTGACAGAAATTAGAAGCTTTTTGGGACTAGCTGGTTACTATAAAAGATTTATTCTAAATTTTTCGAGACTAGCTGAGCCTATGACGAAGCTAACAAGGAAGGATGTCAAATTTAGTTGGGATGAGAAATGTGAGAATTCCTTTCAGGAGTTGAAGAGACGATTAATCACAGCCCCAATATTGATCACTCCTGCAAGCGGAGTCGGTTATGTTATTTACACTGATGCTTCTAAGAATGGTCTTGGCGCTGTTCTGATGCAGGAAGGTAAAGTGGTTGCTTATGCTTCTAGGCAACTGAAGACTCATGAACAGAACTACCCGACTCATGATTTAGAATTGGCTGCTATTGTATTTTCCTTGAAGATATGGAGACACTATCTTTATGGAGAGAAATTTGATTTATACTCTGATCATAAGAGTTTGAAGTACATCTATACACAAAAAGAGTTAAATTTGAGGCAAAGGAGATGGATGGAATTGCTGAATGATTATGATTTTCAACTGCATTATCACCCAGGGAAAGCCAACGTAGTCGCAGATGCTTTAAGTCGAAAATCTTACAAGAACGATGCAGAAAAAGCTCAGATGTACCAATTGATTGAAGATTATAATTTGGGCGTACAAAAAGGTGACAATCAAATTTTCTTATATAATATGAGCTGCAAGCCAAACCTACTACATCAAATTAAGGAAGGTCAAGCTCAAGATAGAAAATTAATAAAATGGGTGGCAGATGCACGAGCCAATAATGGAAATAAAAATTTCAAGATCGATTCAGAAGGGTTATTAAGGTTCAGAGATCGAATTTGTGTACCCAGAATTGAAGAAATTAAAAAGATCTTATTTGATGAGGCACATCAGACTAAATACACTTTACATCCTGGTGGAGATAAGATGTACCAAAATTTGAAGAAAAACTACTGGTGGAAAGGTATGAAAAGAGATGTAGCCAAATATGTGTCTAAATGCCTTACATGTTAACAAGTTAAGGCCGAACATAAAAGACCGTCTGGATTGTTACAACCTTTAGAAATCCCTGAATGGAAATGGGATAACATAGCAATGGATTTCGTCGGAGCTCTTCCTAGAAATCAGAAAGGTGAGGATAAAGTTTGGGTAATTGTGGATCGACTTACTAAAGTGGCGCACTTCTTACCTATTAAATCCACAGATACGATTAGTAAACTGGGTGAGCTGTATGTTAAAGAGATTGTGAAGCTACACGGAGTACCCAAATCGATAGTGTCAGATAGAGATGCCTTATTCACATCTCAATTCTGGCAGAGCTTACAGCGGGAATTGGGAACCAAATTAACCATGAGCACCGCCTATCATCCTCAGACCGATGGTCAATCCGAAAGGGTTATTCAGATCTTAGAAGACATGTTGCGAGCTTGCGTACTAGATTTCAAGGGAAATTGGAGTAAATACTTACACCTAGCAGAGTTTGCTTATAACAATAGTTACCAGGCAAGCATACAAATGGCTCCATATGAAGCTCTATATGGACGACCATGTAGGTCACCACTGTGTTGGGCCGATTGGGAAGATAAGGTACTTACAGGACCTGATATGATAATGGAAATGAGCGAAAAAGTGAAGTTGATTCAGAAAAGGCTAGTTACTGCACAGAGTAGACAGAAGAGCTACGCAGATAAGAGGCGCCGACCTCTAGAGTTCCAAAAAGGTGATAAGGTATTTCTGAGAATAAGCCCTCAAAAAGGCATCATGAGGTTTGGTAAGAAAGGGAAATTATCGCCTCGGTTCATCGGTCCGTTCAAGATCAGTGATCGAATTGGTGAGAATGCTTACAAACTAGAATTACCAACTAGTTTATCCGCCATCCACAATGTGTTCCATGTGTCAATGTTGCGAAAATATGAACCAGATCCTTCCCACACCATCGATTGGAAAGACGTGAAAGTACAAGCTGATGCCACCTATGAAGAAGGACCCTTACAGATCCTAGATTGGAAAGTTCATAGCTTGAGGAACAAAGACATTCCATTAGTTAAAGTATTGTGGAAGCATCATGGAGTTGAAGAAGCCACTTGGGAACCTGAAAGTGAAATGAAAGCCAAATACGCCGACTTATTCCAAAGAACACTCTAGGTTTCGAGATACAACTGGTCAACAGTGGAAAGAGTTGAACATCATCACGTAAGTAAGCTTATACTTTAATTTCGGGACGAAATTTCTTTTAAGACGGGAAGATTGTAATACCCAGAAAAAAAAAAATTTTACAGTAAACACTGAACACAAAATCACAAATTTGAAATCAATTTCACCACCCAATATTTCATTACCCTCTGAACAGAAACTCAAATTAACAAAACCCATGAATCACACCTTTAACTGCCTTGGACATCGTCAAAAATTAGCCGTGCCATCTGCTAGAGATCAAGAAGCTTAAGGGACCTGATTCAAAAAAAAATTGCAACCGAGTTGTAATAACCAGAAAAAAGAAAAAAAAAAAAAAAAAAAAAAGATGGCAAACAAGATCCCGAAATCCCGCAGAGATCTCGCCGACATGTCGCCGGGAATCTTGCCGAGATCTCGCCGACATGTCACCGGAACCTCGCCGAGATCTCGCCAAAATCTTTCGTTCTCACCCTTTAAACCCAATCGCCGAAAACAACGCACAAGCTTTGAAACCCTCTTCTCTTCTCTCTTCCTTTCTTCCAGCGCACACCACCGCCGCCGCTCTCCTTCTTCTCTCCCTTCCTTGCCGCTGCAACTCCACCACCGATCTCATCTCGCCGTCGCCGTCGCCGCCGCCCTCTTCTACGCCGCTGATCTTGCCGCTCTCTTTCTTCTCTTCGCCGATCTCTCGCCTTCGATCTCTCTTTTCCGATCTCTCGCTCTCTGCAACTCGCCCTCACTCCCTTCTTTTCTTCTTCCTCTTCTTCTTCTTCTTCTTCTTCTTCTCTTCTTCTATTTTCTTTCCCCTCTTTCTTTTTCCCTCTCTTCTCTGTTTCCTCCCCTGTCCGCCCAGCAACTCTAGAAATAAGGTTACTTTATTTTTATTTTTTTTTCTCTTTTGTTTTAAGCAACTAACATCATATGTTATAAAATACATTTATATATATATATATATATATATATATATATATATATATATATATATATATATATATCATACACAATACCACAATACACAATACCACATACATACCAAATACATTTTATTTTATTTTACTTATTACTTCTTCATTTTTCTTTTCATTTCTTTTAAACAACTAACATGTTATATAATACATATATATATACATATATCATACATACAATATCACACATACAAGTGTATTTTATTATTTTTATTATTATTTTTTAGCAACCAAAATGTTGTATAATATATTTATATATATATATATATATATATATATATATATATATATATATATCATACATACAATACATTATTATTATTATTTTTTAAAAACATTGCAGTTCAAGTATTATTAATTTTTAAACAACCAACTCAAGCATATTTTAGTTTAGTTTAGTTTATTTATTTATTTTCCTTTTCTTTTAAGCAATAATACGTTTATACGTATCATACATAATTTTTACCAAGTGTTATTATTATTATTATTTTACTGCAACTCCAGTGTTATTATTATTTTTTTAAGCAATCAAGATGTTATATAATATATTTATATGTATCATACATTTTTTTTTAACCAAGTGTTATTATTTTTTTAGCAACCAGAAATGTTATATAATATATTTATATATATATATATATATATATATATATATATATATATATATATATATATATATATATATATATATATATATATATCACATATTGTATTATATCATGTTATACCATACACATCATTATATCATTTCACAAGTCACTATAATATGTTATTATATATATATACTTAGTTTAAACATCCAACCACTATATATATGTATATATCTACACTCATAATCGAGTAATTATATTAACAAACGTAATATACGTGTACAGGTTGATTACCACGCGTGACGAGGAATCTAAGTAACTTGGAATTTAGCGATTCAGGTGGGAATGATTCTAGGCCTTCATACTATTTTATTTGATATATAGATAGGAATGTTAAATTAATTAGGTCCATAGTATTATTAGATTGCTTATGCATGCCTATTGTACATAATTGTATGTATGCAATGTTGAGATTGTTTAACCATGATGATATGTGTGTTAACATGATTTTTATTCTAATCAAATGATAATTGGATGCATGAAATTCATGTGGTATATAAATTATAATGCTTGATAATAAAATGCATGATTTGGAATATTGGAATAGTGAATGAGTGAACACTATTATAATTGATTTTGTAATATAATGCCATGTGTAGTGGAGTTGTATATGTTTTACGAATACACTTAATATCGTGTTTATATCGTACGTATGGCGTGACATCACTAAAGAACACGATTAAGATAAGAATCACACATATGGGGCAGTTATTCTAAGGAATATCGCCAATGTTCCAATTTTTATCTTTGGGTTGTGCCACCCTGAACGGTACGTGATTTGGAACGTGATGAAACTATAGACTCAAACAATCTAATGTTGCAACGATTAATGTGTGAAACTTGTTTGTAATGTTCTTGTGTATGTATCACAATAAAATATTGTGAATTGTTTAGATGACCCACTGGGCTTTCAAGCTCACCCCTATTTTTATATGCAGGTGCTTAGGAGAATAAAATTGCGAGTTCGTGACATAGTGCAGAGTAGTAGGGGTGGGTTAAGTAATTAGTATTATGGGACTGAAGGTTTTCATTTAATTTTTAAAGGTTTATTATTCAGACGAATTGTATTGAAAATTGGAATTCAATGAATATTATTATGGTCAGTAAAGAACTTGTGATTCATTTTACGTGTGAATGCCTTAGAATAGAATTCATTAATTCTATTTGATGATTATATTTTAATGTTGTGTCCATAACGGATGGACAAGGGCAAGTACCCTATGATGAAGATAAGGATTGTATGAAAAATTAAATGTATTCGTTTATCTTAATCAGTGAGTTGATTGGAAGAATATAAACACATAATTTTGCAAATTTTATTATTTATAAAATGGTTATGGGTTAAGATAGGCGGATACGAGTAACGTCTCGATTTTCGGTGATATATTTTTATATAAAATCAAAATATTCATTATTTCACTTGAAAAATCAAGTTTTGAAAATCGGGGTCTTACAAATCACATCACTACTAATATCAAGTAATGCATTTTTTCGATCACCATATTAATAAGACCGGTTATGCTAATATTCATCAAGGACAATTTCTATAGTCATGATCACTCGTCATATGAAATGTTAAGATAAAATAACTCCATTCAAAATTTGTAAGATACATACTGATTCGATCACACTCAATCATCATATGAAAAAAAATCAAAATAGTTCAGTTTTATCAAATTTTGCAAGTCTATCATGATCTGATCATATGTGATAAGACTAATAGACATATTATGCAACTACCTTGACATTCATGTAGCATTAAAGAAATCTCCATAAGTCATTATTTACGGATACAATATCATGAATTTTGAAAAGTCCCAAAAAGCCTCAAGTCAAAAGTGATCGAGGCTCATGATTACAAGATTCTCGAATCTTGAGTTTCAATATGTACATCTATCTATCAAGCTAGATTACAGGGCCTTGTAATTCTCAAATAATCACTAACTCTTCAATTAATGATTAAAATGTTTAATCTTACGAACTGATCTTTCATCTTTTATAATATCTCATCGTTCTTTCAATAAACTGGTTGTTATTGTAATCACCATAAGTTCACTATATTGAAAGATATTTAATCCTAATTATCTAGCTAGATTTTTAGTTCACTGTAATCATCTAATCTCAATATCCGATTAAGGTCCCGAAAAACCTTCAAAATAAAATTTTTTCTTGTATCTATTTTCAAGTTACCATTGCACAACCTTCATACCACAAAATATCTCTTTCCTAGGTGCCACGTGGCGGAGGGTGCCACTTGTTAGAAAAAAATCGTCTTTTCTCGCGGGACCTTCCTCAAGGTACTTCTCTCATGTAACTTATTTTATTCGATATTATTTATATATATATATATATATATATTCTTTTTTTTCTAGGATATTACACAATGAGTATATTAAGGCATTCGATGCCCTAGCACGTTGGTGATTGACCTATGCACGTACCGAGGGATCGACGCGCATATCGAGGTGGAAAACAATCGATGTGCGTACCAAGGGGTCGATGAGCATATCAAAGTACCATAATAATATATTAATATAAATATATTAATATTTATAAATCCCTCATGATATTAATATTAATATAATTATTATAACATAGATATAATAATATACATTAGTAGTATATTAATTAGTGTATTAATATACAAATTAATGCGGCATGTAATAATAATATATATATTCTTATTATGATTCCTATCATTATTTATTTTCTTATTATTATTGCTATTATTTATTTATTTATTATTATTATTATTTTCTAATTTTTGTCTTGCAAAAATCCACATATGTGGGTTGCAAGATCATTACTCTGTTGGACACGTGTATCGAAAAGAGGCCGATATACGTACCATACTAACATGACCAACGAGCGTACCGATGCGACCATTGTGTGTACTGAAGGGTCGACACACGCACCAAGGCACAAAAATCGTACCAAGGTGGTTGATACGTGTATCGAAGAGGGCCGATACGTGTATCGCACTAACATAACCAATGCGCGTACTGAAGGACCGACGGGCATATGGAATTGGTCGCAAGATCATGCTCTGATACCATAACTGTCACACCCCGATTCTCAAGAACAGTCTCATACAATAGGCAGCGGACCCGAATCGGGGTGTGAAACAGAAACGAACATCAACACAAATCTTTTATTCATCCTTCTTTAATAATGGAGGGGAAAAGTACAAATGTTATAATTACATAAGTACAAAGTACGCAGGGGAAACTACAACAACTCATAAATAATACACCTGGATCTATGTTGACATTCCACACCTTACGCGCTTCATTCGCACTTAGCTTCGGTGGCTCTTAGGTTCTGATAACATAATTGTACTTTTGCGTTTCTAAGATCCTGGGAAAAAATATCAACGGGGTGAGCTCAACAGCTCCGTGAGGTCAAGCAGGATAAATGAAGCTTACGTGGATAATAATAAATACAAAACAACAGTCATCAGACAGTTATGCCACAACAATACAATCAAGCAATGATATGAATGAACCCTAATCACACGGCATCACAGGCCAGACACCATTCACTCGCAACCTGTAAATAACACCCAATATTATAACCAGCGATAGTGTCACTCTGCCAGGGCTAGCATAAAGGCATAACACCCAATAATATATATATACCATACTGTAAAATAGTTTTCATGCATGAAGTAAAACATGGTAACATATATGATGCATGATGCTATGTAATTCATCATTAGACAAGTAAGAGACGCAAACCTAGCCTTTATTCCCCACCTTAACATGTGTAGTGGCATCGCCTTGACGAATCTTCTGTCTAAACACTTACCTTCTGGAAGCCCAAGAAAAGATAGAGAAAAAGGGATAGAAAAATAAGCGTAAGAGGGAGAAAGGGAGAGCAAGAGGCGGAATGAGGAGAGAGGGGGGGAGGATTTGGGGATGGCCCCCCATGGAGACGATCTTTTCCTTGGGACCGTCCCATAATGGGGGTCAATATTTTCTCCGAGGGGCTTTTCTCACTCATTGAAATTATATCTGTAGAGCTTCCAAGTGGTTAAGTTAGTTGTTACGGCAGAAAAAATGGGGGGTGTTGCACTAGCTAACAATGCACACGAGATTTATAGTGGTTCGGCGCGCCCACATCCATTACCTAACCTCCTCAGTTAAGATTTGTCCAAACTTCACTAACGGATCTTCTTATGGGTGAAGATCAAATCGTTTACACTTTCTCAACGTCACAGGCTTGAGAACAACCTTGACAGACCGAGCAACACTTACTCTATTTCCAATGACTAACGAATCACCAATAATTGAGATACAAGATTGAGATATGATTCCCTTTACTCTATTTACTCGGAATCAAATGAATACTTACAAAGCTTTTGGATTGAACGTTTTGTTGCCACAGATTCAACAAAATATATAATAAAGTGTAGCTGAAATGAAAGGTTCGAAAAGTTTTCTTCTTCTTCAATGAATTTTGAAAAGAAATTGAATGAAGATCAACAAATCCAGAAGATTTCAAGTATATCAGAGTATTCAGAGTTTTTGCAGCAAATAGAAGTATAACTTTCAAGAGTATTTGCACAAGTGAAAACAGTTCAAAGATTTAAAGAATACGTTCTCAGTTTTCTTGTTTTTGTTCTATGTTTTTCAAATGCTTAAAGGCAACATATATATAGAGATAACAATGGTGCTTTGGACTTGAACATTTTTCAAGAGAGTTTTGGTGCACAAAGTTATTTAAAAATCAATGGATACAATCTTTCTAAAAGGATTGATTCAGTCTGTGCAAGTATGGCTACAACACCTGAATCTTCTGATCATTCATGAGAATAGAATGTTCTAATAAAGTTTTGAAACGTTTGAAAAGGTTCAAAAAGTTATGATAAAGTAAACTGAAAAAGTGTACAATTGACAGCTTTATGGCAGTGATGGATTAGCGTCCAGATTAGACAATCAACGTCCAGACGCGTAAAGCCAACTTTTCTCGTTTTGTTCCTTGAGGGTGCTAAAACATATTAGCATTGTAGCGTCCCGTATGTACGAGTCAAACTTGTACGTTGACTAATACATATTTTCAGGCATATTTGTTCGCGTATACGCATGTACATGACCTTAAAATAGAGAAAATACAAGTATTGTTGGGCTATTGGTACCGTAGGAGGCTAGTTGTATCATAAAACGCCCAACACTTAGTAAAAATTGCACTTGGAGCTTTGAGAAGCGCGGTCCCTAAGGGGAGAAACGCGCTCCTATGGCAATCCTGAGAGATGAATTTTAGGAAAGCTCAGAAAAACGCGCTCCTGGAAAAGGGAGAAGCACGCTCCTCATGGGATTTCCAGAAAAATTTGGTTTTCTAGGCTACGAGAAGTGCACTCCTTAGTGGGCCTGACAGTTTTTTTAACAAGTCGGTGAGGCGGTTCGTGCATATTTTAAACACTTGTCTCGACCTTTCTAGCACATTTTGAGCTGGCTGAACTTGGGGGAGGAAGAGGAAGAAGGGGATTGATCTTGGAGAGCCAAATCCAAGGTGTGAATCATGGTTTTTGGATTAAAAACTTACAGATTCTTGTTCCTCTCTTCAACTTGTATAACATATATGAAATTTGTGTGCTTTTCATGGCTAGATTGAAAGCTTGGAAAATAGGGTTTTGAGCTAGACTTGTAGGATTTGCTAGATGAAACCTTAGGTAATCAATTCCTTGCTCATTTCTAAGTTGATTGATGGTTAAAGTGTTGATTTTTCATGGTTGGAAATGGATTTCCAGACCTCGCTGGATGAGGGTTTGGAGGTGCATTTCAATGGTGTATTGATTTTTTTTATATATGTTTTATGATTGGAAAGTGATTACAAATCATTGGCAATGTTGAATTGTAAAGATTTGTATATGAAATTGATGAATTTAGATAATGGACAACAAGACAATTGAAGTGTTTGTGCTGTAAATTGGCTAGTAAGTGTGAAGTTGGGAAATTTGAGCTAGTGTGGCCTTAGCCAAATTTGATGTGTATGTGAGTATTTCTATTTTTGGTTTTATGTATGGTATTGTAGTATATATAAACCTTGTTTTATGAAATGTAGCATGTTTAATTGCTATGTTTGCATTATTTCTTGAATACATGAAATCTTTGATTTGAATATCGAACATACTTAGACTTACTGATGTAAGGAAAGTATGTGATCA
Organism: Paratinospora sagittata; assembly: GCA_035771175.1. Taxonomy (NCBI): domain Eukaryota; kingdom Viridiplantae; phylum Streptophyta; class Magnoliopsida; order Ranunculales; family Menispermaceae; genus Paratinospora; species Paratinospora sagittata. Next base: position 11,193,678 of record CM069608.1, read on the forward strand.
GTTCCATTAAGGGAAGTTTATAAACTAAATCTCGGAATGATCGAGAAGATGGTTTGATAAGTTGAATTATCCCTATAAATGCATAATGGGGATACAAATTTACTTACATACCTGAGGGTGAGGATTTGTTATTTATGCATTGTATGATATGTATAGAGTGGCACAAAAACAAAAAAGTATTTGAATCATGTATGGATATTTACATGTGAATTGCATATCGGATTTATAATGGTATTTAAATGCCATATTTTCTAATTGATGCATATATGATGCAATTACTAGATTACTCACTAAGCTTGTTGTAGCTCACCCCCTTCCCTTTTTATTACAGGTGCAGATTACAAAGGCAAAGGAAAGGCTCCAGAAAAATGATTTGAGCATGTTTATCGCTAATGTAAGTATGTGTGTATAGGGAGATGGTTTTTGAGTCCTTTAGTTTGGATATGTATATGTATATATAACACTACATTATGTATATACAATGGGTAGTGGATAGTATGTACATGGATTTGACATATGAGAAATTGTATGTGAGTTATGGACTTGATCATGTATATATATATATATAGTTATGGATGTGAAATAGACATGAAATCGTATTTGTGGATGTGAATGATTTACATGTATGTATTGAGATAAGTTTTGTGAATATTTTGAGACTTGAAATAAATAGAAGGCTTGTGAGTATGGTTATGATACCATGAATATTTGAGATTCATATTATAATGAATTGTGAATGTCTTGAGGACTATCAGGTGTATGTCGAACCTCGTAATTATGGGGAGGTGCTGCCAAAATTTGTAGTGAAATTTTTGAGTTATTTCTTAAAGGAAGAGGCTGACAGAGTATTATATACGTTATGGTATGGTGTATATGGTATTATGTGCCGGTCATGACGTCACCCTACGGAGGGGGTCGTGACAAGTGTCCTAATGTGTCATCAGTGTCCTGACTTACCACATACAGGATACACTACTGAGACATTAGCGTCCTTATTGATGCATCAACGTCCTGATGAACACTTAACAACAATTTTGACATTTTTCAACATTTTAGAGCTCGATAAAAACAATATTAAACACTTGGTGTTTTGAATCAAATCAAACGTTTAAAATTCATTGAGAGATCGATAAAATCAAAAAATACTTTGAGATCAAATCGACCAAACCGTGCAATCATGCACATTTGCTGAATCATATGATAACATAGATTCTACAACCTAAACGTAGTATAACATAAAGATATGCCATCGAAACGATCATGGTCTTCAGTTTGATCTTGGTAGCTTTTTCACCATGCATCATTGAGTCTTCGGGTGAATCTTCATGTGAAATTAGATGAGCAATGCATATATTATAATAATCAGAATGTGGTTTGTAATCATCAAAATATATTTTCTCATTTGGGTCATGAGGGCAATTTAGATTAACAATCTTCCCTTTTTTTATGATTTCAAACACATTGTTATTGGCTTTGAAGCAAGTTAAACAATGATATGCATGTATGGTAAAAATGTCATGCACTACTAATGTTATACAGAATAAATAGTCTCCCCCTGACTTCATGGATAGTTATGATGCTTCAACGAAATTGCTTTTAAAGAAATTGTGTTTCCCTCTTCAAAAGATATTACTTCTCCCCCTTTTGAAAACATCAAAAAGAGTAAAATATCAAGAATTACTCCTCCCTCGTAGTAAGGTAAGCATCAAAATATCATAAGTCAGAGTAGAGTCAAAGAACATCCCAAGCTCTTTTTTAATGTGAACAAACTGGTCTTTAGGTAAAGCTTTAGTGAGAATATTAGCCAATTGTTCTTTGGTGCCAATGTGAGACAATTTAACTTCTCCATTTTGCACATGATCCTGCAAAAAGTGATGTCTTATTTGAATATGTTTAGTTCGGGAGTGCAATACATGATTCTTTGATATGTTAAGAGCACTAGAATTGTCACACAAAATTTCAACACATTCTACAACAATTTGATAGTCTTGAAGTTGTTGTTTCATGTACAAGAACTGAGAACAATAACTTCCAGCTGCAACATATTCTGCTTCAGCTGTGGATAGAGCCACTGAGTGTTCCTTCTTGCAAAACCAGGAAATTAAAGAATTTTCAAGAAAGTGACAATATTCAAAGGTATTTTTTCGATCAGTTAGACTTCCAGCATAGTCGGAATCGACATAACTTTTCAGTTCAAATGAAGTACCTTTGGAATACCAAATTTCTAAGTAGGTTGTGCCATTTATTTATCTAAAGATTCGTTTGACACATTTTAGATGAGATTGTTTAGGTTCTAATTGAGATCTTGTACAAAGATATACACTGAACATGATATTAGGTTTACATGCTGTGAGGTATAAGAGACTTCCAATCATCCTTCTATAAAGTTTAGGATCAATCGGTTTCCCTTTTTCATCCTTATCCAATTTGATTCCAGAGTTACAGGGAGTATCAATTGATTTCAAATTATTCATTTGAAACTTTTTAACTATTTCCTTAGCATACTTCGATTGGCTTATGAAAGTGCTTTTTGGCCATTGCTTAATTTGCAAATTTAGAAAGTATGTAAGTTCTTCCATCATACTCATCTAAAATTCTTTTTGCATTATTTTTAAAACTCATCGCATAACTCTTTTTTTGATGCACCAAATATGATATCACCCACATATATTTGAACAATAAGCATGTCATCATTGTGGTGTTTAATAAGCAAAGTTGGATCAAGTTTTCATTTCTGAACTTAGTCTATCATACCAAGCTCTTGGAGCCTGTCTTAATCCATATAAGGCTTCGTGGAGTTTGAACACATATATCGGGTCTTGAGCATCCTGAAACCCTGGAGGTTGTTTCATATATATCTCTTCATTGATGTAGCCATTTAAAAATTCACTCTCTACATCCATTTGGTATAGGGGAAAATCTTTGTAACAAGCATAGGCAAGTAACATTCTTATTGCCTCTAATTTTGCTACTGGGGCAAAGGTTTCTTCGAAGTTTATGCCTTCTTCTTGGTTGTACCCTTGTGCAACAAATCTAGCCTTATTTTAGACTATGAAACCTTGTTCATTCTTTTTGCTCCTAAAGATCAATTAGTTCCTATGACTGATTGATGATATGGTGTAGAAACTAATTCTCATACTTTGTTTCTCACAAAGTGTCCTAGTTCTTCTTACATAGCAAGAATCCAATTCTCATCTTTCAGTGCTTCTTCTACTTTAGTTGGTTCAAATTGAGATACGAAAGCAACAAGCTCTAGATCTCTTTGAATTGAAGCTCTAGTGGATACACCATTCTGTGGATCTCCTAAAATTTGTTCTTCAGGGTGACCTTAAAGTAATCTCGAGTTTCTTGAAGTTTCTAAAGATTGTTCATTCTCAGTTTCTATGTTTTGGATTTTCTTGGTGATTTCATCATCGTCAATGGTTATTTGCCTAATCCCTTCCTCAACATATTTCTTATGTTCATTCTCATCAAAGTTTATATGAATTGATTCTTTGATAGTTTCAGAAGATTTGTTGTAAACTCTATATGTTCGACTCTGTGAGGAATATCCTAAGAATATCCCGATATCTGATTTAGGTTCAAACTTATCCAAGTTATCTTTATCACTTAAGATAAAACACTTGCATTTGAATACTCAAAAGTAACTGATGTTGGATGTTCGCCATTTCCATAATTCATATGGTGTTTTTTCAAATTATTTCTAATCAATGTTCTATTCATTACATAACATGCAGTATTTATAGCTTCTGCCCATAAATAGTTTGCAGCGTTATATTCACTTAGCATTGTTCTACACATTTCCTGCAAGGTTCTATTTTTATTCTCAACTACACCATTTTGTTGAGGTGTTCTAAGGGCTGTAGATGGTGAGTATAGCCTTGATTATTACAACATTCTTCAAGATTTTTATTGACGAATTCACCTCCTCTATCACTTCTAATTATGTTTATTTTGTAACCCTTTTCATTTTCAACTCTTTTACAAAATTTGACAAACAATTCACATACTTCCGACTTATGAGCTAAAAAGAATATTCATGTACATCTAGAGAAATCATCAACAATCACAAATAAATATGATTTACCTCCCAAGCTTTGAGTCTTGGTTGGTTCAAAAAGATCCATGTGAATCAATTCGAGAGCTCTAGTGGTAGATTGATACCCCTTGCTCTTAAATGATGATCTGATATGCTTGCCTAATTGACATGGTTCACATACCTTGTCTTTGAGTAAATTCCTTTTGGAATTCCCTTGGCAAGATTTTTCTTGACTAATCTAGATATGTTATTCATATTAACATGTCACACCCCAGTACACAGCACACCGCAGTGTCTAGTACCCCCGGGATGTGATGGGTACGCATACCCCAGCCATAGTACCACATAATATTGTCATATCGCCATGTAGCAACCCAACCGCAGCTGGTCTACATCGAAACGATTATTTGTCCCTACTATTCCCTCATGAATAGTAAAGGGCCTCCCCCAAGTTCGAACTCGCAACCTCCCTTAAGGAGTTAGAATTCGCAACTTGAGTAGCCACTGAACCATTGGTTCAGTGGCTACTCAAGTTGCGAATTCTAACTCCTTAAGGGAGGTTGCGAGTTCGAACTTGGGGGAGGCCCTTTACTATTCAACTTTCGGATGAATAGTGAATAGTGAATAGTGAATAGTGAACAGTGAACAGTGAACAGTACACAGTGATGTGAATAGTACTGTGTAAAGTGATGTGACCAGTGACGTGAACCCAATGAAACCCCGGTTTGAGATCATAGAATCGTGAAGAACTGAATTCCGGACGTTAGAACATGATATTTAGATATGCTTTGATTTTAGTAACTAAGTATATGGTGTCGTGGAAATCTATTGTCACGCTTGTGGACATATCTAGATTGACCACGGAAACGAGATAACTGCTTATGAGTCCTAAATGGATTTATTGTGATTTGAATTGAGTTGAGAAATTAAAAATGTAAATAGATATGAATACATGAAATTGAATTATGGAGTGATTGTGACAGGTTAATTAGTTGGATTTAACTTGGAGCTGGACTCGAAAGCGATGATGATTGAGTTTACATAAGGCCTTTTTGTCACACCCTGGGTTGCACAGCGTGCCCCCACACCTGTGTGGCTACTAGGAATGCGAAATTAGACTCCTTAAGGGAGGTCTCGAGTTCGATTCCTAGGGAGGCCCTGCACTATTCATGAATAGTGGCAGACAAATAATCGTTTCGATGTAGACCAGCTGCGGTTGGGTTGCTACATGGCGATATGACAATATTATGGATCCATAATGGCTAGGCGTTCGCCCCGAGGGGATGCCCCCACACCTGGGTAGGGGGCATGCTGTGCAACCCAGGGTGTGACATAACATGCATGAGCTAATCTCTTATGCCAAAGCCATGCACCATCATAAGATATAACACTTAAACATGTAACATTTTGTTTTCTCATATCATCAAATTTGTGCAGTAAACATTTTTATGCCTAGATGATATGAATCTAGTAGTATTGTTTTCATGCTTAATGATGCACCTATTTGCTTCAAATGAAATATCATAACCCTTGTCACATAATTAATTTATGCTCAAGAGATTATGCTTTAGCCCTTTTACATAAAGTACATTAGAAATAGATAAAGAATCATACCAATAGTTCTGATACCTGCAATCTCCCTTTTGTTGTCATCTCCGAAGTTGACATCCCGCCTTCTTTTCTTTCAATACACAAAAACTTTGACTTATCTCTAGTCTTGTGTCTTGAGCATCCACTGTCCAGATACCATATATTTCCATTTTGGTTCATATACACGACATAAAATACTTTTGATTTTGGTACCCATGTTGCTTTGGGTTCATGCATGTTAGTATCAACAAGAACATTCTTTTCAATTCATGCATATTTCTTCTTTCTTACATTTATGACATTACATCTCAACATGGTATGACCTTTCCTGTGACACTTATGGAATTTCGATCTCTTGGTCAGTAGAGTGTTATACTCTTTTTTTTTACTGATGTGTGTATCCTAATCCTGCTTTGTTAAAAGCACAACGCTGTGATCCAAGCATTATATCAAACAACTTTTGACCGTTTGTGAACTTGATCACTATGTTGTTAAGGTCTTCTTTTTCTCTATTAAGAGATTCATTTTCAATTTTCAATTTTTTTATCACTTTCTTAAACTTAACATTGTCTAAGGACAGTTCATCTAATTCTTCTTGCTGAGACTCCATCGCCTTAAGAGCTTCCTCTAAACCCTTTTTGAGTTTCTCACTTTTCTTGACCTCTTTACTAATTTAAGTTCAAGATCATGCACATGAGTATCAAGAATATCAATTTCATTTAGTAGTTCAGATTTTACCTCAGTATTTTCCATCAAACAAATAACAACCTTATGATCAGAATCTAAATCATCCTCGTTGGAGCTTGAGCCATCCCAAGTAACTTTGAAAACCTTCTTGTCCTTCTTTCTTGAGTCATTCATCTTAGACTTGTTTGGACACTCACTCCTAACATGACCTGATTTGTTACAGCCGTAACAAATCAACTCTATAAGTTTAGCTTCAAACTTCTTTCCTTTGTGGAATTTTGAGCTTGAACCACTCTTTCATTTTCTCCTAATTAATCTGTTGAACTTCTTACATAACATGGCGATGTCCTCCTTTGAATCTGAATCATTTTTAGATTCAATTTCAACATTGAGGGCAATAGATTTCTTCTCCTTTTCCTCAACCCTGGTTGGGCATTTCTTATCTTTCAATTTCATCTCATGAATCATTAAATGAACCATATAATTCTTCTCAATTGGCTTCTTTAATGGCTGTGGCCTTGGGTTCCCAAACTCTAGGTATACCTCTCAAAAACTTCCTAACAATTTCTTCTTCGTCATAACTTTTACCTAAGGTTTTCATCTCATTGATGTTTGTTGTAAACAGAGCAATAGACTCAACTATAGATTCAGTTTCGTCCATCCTATAGGTCTCATATTTTCAACTAGGATTTGTAGCTTTGCCTTTTTAACCTGCAAAGTTCCTTCGTGGGTTACCTCTAACCTTTCCCAGATTTCCTTAGCTATTTCAGACACACTAACTCTATTGAATTCTTCAACCGATAAACTGCAAAATAGTATGTTTACAGCTTGGTTGTTTAACAACTCCTTTTTCTTTTCTCTAGCAGTCCATACATCTAACTCTTTAGGGACAACTACAACTAATATCTTTGTAGGTGTTGGACAATCGTTTGTTACAGCATCCCACATTTCTAAGTCTTGGGCTTTAAGGTATAATCTAATCTTGGTTTTCTAATGTAAATAGTTATCTCCCTTGAATAAGGGTGGCCGGTTAGTAGAGTTTCCTTCACCTGAGAGCTAGCCATTTTTAACACTTTGTCCTGCCATACTTAATCAAAGATTATTAGATACTATGATAGATAACCTATTCCGATACCAATTGTTGACCCAGATGTGTCCGAGAGGGGGGGTGAATTGGACACTTAGCAAATTAAAACCTTTCTTTTAAAACTGTAATATTATGAAAGTAGGTTAAGCAAGATATGACAAAGATAGCTTAATGATAATAATGAAAACAACTAGCTAACAATGCACAAGAGATTTAAAGTGGTTCCGTCACACCTACATCCACTACCTAACCTCCTAAGTTAGGATTCTTCCAAACTCCACTAAGGAATCTTCTTACGGGTGAAAATTAAATTGTTTACACTTTCTCAACTTCATAGGCTAGAAAACAACCTTAACCGTTTCTCAACTTCACAGGCTTGAGAACAACTTGGACAGACCGAGCAACACTTATTCTATTTTCAATGACTAACCAGTCACAAATAACTGAGATACAAGATTGAGATATGATTCCCTTTACTCAGAATCAAAAGAATACTTACAAAGCTTTTGGATTGAACCTTCTGTTACCATAGATTTAGCAAAGTATATAATGAAGTGTAACTAAAATGAAATGTTCGAAAAGCTTTCTTCTTCTTCAATGGATTTTGAAAAGAAATTGAATGAAAATCGACAAATCCAGAAGATTTCAAGTATATCAGAGTATCAAGAGTTTTTGTAGCGAATAGAAGTATAACTTTCAAGAGTATTTGCACAAGTGAAAACTGTTCGAAGATTTGAAGAATACGTTATCAGTTTTCTTGTTTTTGTTCTATGTTTTTCAAATGCTTAAAGGCAGCATATATATAGAGATAACAATGGCGCTTTAGACTTGAACATTTTTCAAGAGAATTTTGGCGCACAAAGTTATTTAAAAAATCAACGGATACAATCTTTCTAAAAAATGATTGATTCGGTCTGTGCAATTACGACAACAACACCTGAATCTTCTGATCATTCGTAAGAATAGAATGTTCTGATAAAGTTTTGAAACGTTCTGAAAAGGTTCAAAAAGTTATGATAAAGTAAACTGAAAAAGTGTACAATTGACTGCTTTATGGCAGTGATGGATTAGCGTCCTGATTAGACAATCAAAGTCCATACGCGTAAAGCCAACTTTTCTCGTTTTGTTCCTTGAGGGTTCTCAAACAACGTGAGCATCCTACTGAACTTTGAAGTGATGGCGCTATTTGACCGTAAGCGTCCTGACTTACTTAAGACTTTTAAAACCATAAAAACGATGAGTACGCTACTAAATAATCAGCGTCCTGCTAAGTTACATAGTTGGTTCTTGTGAGGGTGCTATTGGAACGTAAGCGTCTTGATAGATAAGTGACTCCAACATATGCACTATCAGCGTCCTGAAGTTTAACAATCAACGTGCCGACTTATTTTAAAACTAAATGACATAAGGGCGCTCTTGAGCTGTAAGTGTCCTGATGTTTGAAATACTTAAGTTCAATCAGCATGCTGATATTCAATCATTGTCCAGATAAGTTCATTTAGTTGAAACAATGAGGGCGCTACTCAAGATGTAAGCGTCCTAATGGATAAGTGCATTTTCAACCTAGAACTATATCAGTGTCCTGACGGACACTTAAAAATAATTTTTACATTTTTCAACATTTTAAAGCTCGATAAAAGCAATATTAAACACTTGGTGTTTTGAATCAAATCAAATGTTGAAAATTCATTGAGTGATCGATAAAATCAAAAAATACTTTGAGATCGAATAGACTAAACCATGCAATTATGCACATTTACTGAATCATATGATAACAAAGATTCTACAACCTAAACGTAGTCTAATAACATAAACATATGTCATCGAACGATTATGGTCTTCAGTTTGATCTTGGTAGCTTTTTTACCATGCATCATCGAGTCTTCGGGTGAATCTTCATGTGAAATTAAATGTGCAACACACATATTATAATAATCATAATGTGGTTTGTAATCATCAAAATATATTTTTTCATTCGGGTCATGAAGGTAATTTAGATTAACAAAATTATCTGTTTTGGGTCTTATTACCTCACATAATTGCCCTCATGTTGGAACACGATGAATACAAGGTCCATTTGAACACCTCGCCCAAAAAGTATTTGGAAACCTACCAGCCCATGTGGTTGGCCATCGCACATCGCCCTCAAGGTTTCTCCAAAAGACGAGCATTAGCAGAATAACCATTCCCACTTTCTGGCAATGTAGAACTATCATAGTGCCCAATACACAATTGTTTCTTACGGCTAAATATGGACAAGGTTATGCAAGAATGCTTCAAAAGTTAGAAAGTTGGGCTTAATAATTGATCCTTGCGTTTTATGTTAGTGTGAAAGGGAGCCTACCTATTTCACGATTTTAATTTCTCCAATGTCATTTGGCAAGCCATGGTTTAAAAAAATGCTCCCATATAAGGAGAAGCTAATACTAAAAAAATGAAACTTCTTTAATTTGTAGGTAATTCCTCAGATAACTACTTAATAAAATTGTCTTTTGGTGCTAAGACAGAATTTGGTGGGAACATAAATTGAGAGAATTTCACATAACTATTCTAGATGCATCGAAAATATCATTATGGATATCCAACTTAATTAATTAAGTGGATGCAGAGTACGTATTAACTCAATCCATTTAGCTTAAAAGCATGAAGCAATTGGTCTTTCTTATGTAATAGTGTTCTACAAAACCTATGTAGAATGCTATAAGATTTTATGATTGATGCAATGCGATAAAAGTTAGAGTTAGTGAAAATCTCAAATCAGTGTTTTAGGATAATTTACTAATTTTAATAAATTTACTATTTTCGGTAATTTACTATTTTTAATAAATTTATTATTTTCAGTAAATTTTATTTTTAGGTTTTATTGAATTAGAAAACTAGAATTTTTCTTGAATAAGAAAATTAGTATTTGAATTTGTTTAAAAGCCTCGTTATTACTATTTTTATATTTGAGTCTCTTTAAGAGTTTTCATAAATTTTACCTATTTAAAAGTCATTGTATGTATTATTGAGATAGAGATTGAATAATATTGATTTTTTAGAATTTATGAATTTTTCACCACTTTTCTTGGTATTATGTGGAATCAACAGGTCTAGAGTAGGTGTGATATTGTCTTTCTTGTTCAGCTCCCTGCATCAATGATCTTACGTGTAAAGAAATGAGTATATATTTTAGAATAAATATGGACCATTAGATGTATTTCTCAATTTTTTTATCTCACGAACAAATGAAACCTTATACTTGTTCATAGAAGTGGCATATGATGCATGAATCCTTGAAAAAACCAGCAAGAGTCAAGATTTTATAACCAAAGAAATGAATCTACATGAAGAACCATTTAAGTACAATTGAAGAGACTAAAGATAAAAGCTGATCGAGCTAGGAAATACATTTAGATTAATGTTTCGGTTGACATGCCACAAGAAGTTTTAATTAATAAAGTAGACAAAGCATGGAGACCATGAATACCAACTGTTCTCACTTAAAATATTGATACTTCCTTCCTCTTAAAGAATAGGCCAGAAGGCCCATCTTTAGGCAACAAAGCCAACTCAACTATGCTTTCTCCACCTTCTTCAGCAGTAAATATTCCAGTATTACAAGTAATATCAGTTTTTACATAACCAGGACAAACACAATTGATGCAAAAAGAAGGGAACTTCTTAGCAATGATTCTTGTGTAGGCATTCATAGCTGCCTTTGAAACTTTGTAGGCAGGTATCTCATTAGACCATCCTTTGGATTGTAATATGCCTTTCTTGTGATCATTCAAGAACTCACTCAACACCTCATCTACTGTCTCTTCTGTCAGCTCATTAACATTGTTGAAGGCCTCCTTAACTCTTTCGTTAGAAATGTGCTAAAACATAGAACATATGATACATACATATTAAAGATTAGTTCTAACATAACTATTTTAATATGTACTTGAGTTCTAAGAAGTGTTCATATTTATTTGAGCCAAAATGATGCTTGATAAAAGGTTTTGTGCTTGTTTATTTAATTTAATTATTGAAACAATTAATATATAAAATTGGCTATAAGAACTATCATTAATCTAATATTTATGGAGTTTTGTAAACAATTAAATTAGTAAACTAATCGTGGCCAACATCAAAAGCAACATTGTCATTAATTAGAAAACCTTGAAAAGACTTGAGTGAACAAATTCAATGGTATAGCAACAAAATAAAAATTTACTACTATAATATATAGCCCTCATCATATGTTTATTTTACATCTAAATAAGTATTGGAAATAATTCCAATCTCTTAGAATATAATTTATGTATACTATTGTAATGAAAATAGTTGGAACTTTTCGCGGGGAAGCTTTTTACTTCCTAAAATACCTTTGAAATATATTTTCGATTTTATTAAAAATGTTTACATTTATTATTGATAGAGGTAAGATAGTAATTTGATATTTAACTACCTCTTACTTTCCGCTCGTGTCTCGCACAATGTAGGCTTTTTAAATTCTGATTTTTCCTATTCTAATATTTTCACTTCCAACTTTTTACTCTAATCTACCTTTATCTCTTTATAACTTTATTAATTATAAACATATCAAAAGACAAACACATACATATTTTTAATTTAAGTTTATTTTATTTTATTTTAGTTAATTTATAATAATTAAAAATCACGTGCAATGCATGAGCATTTCCAGTAGTGGTAACAATAATGATAATGACGACGATGACAATAATGATAAATCACGTGCAAATCATAATCATTACAATAAATATATAATTCTTATTTTGAAAACTCACAATCGTTTTATGTAATGAGCTTACTTTAAAGGTTTGAGGAAAGGAAGTTACATACCTGTAACAGTCCCAATGAGGACGAAACATTGACAATCCTTGCCGAATTGGAGAGTTGCAACAAGGGAAGAAGTGCTTCAGTAACCGCTTTCATACCGTAGTAGTTTGTTTTTATACATTCTTCTGCTAATTCTGAAGTCTCCTCATGTGCTTTCATTAAGATGCCCAGTAGTCTCCCTGCATCCTACATCATTGAAAAGAAGTTTATTTCAATCACTTTTATAGCTTTGTCATTGCTATTTCATTGACTTAAAGCAACCATCAAAGTAAAAGTTTGTTGGGCATCGAATGTTACTTCATGATTTCTAGGCTCGTCTGTCTTTAGTACATCATAGTTTACAATGGAACCACTGATTCCTGCATTGTTCACCTAAATCAAAATGAAGATTGTACATTACAACTTTATTTTAAGAGTAGGTCATAATTTTGCAAGAACTATATATATCAAATGACTTTAAAAGGATAAACATTAGAAGAAACTACTAAAAAATTTTAAAAGTAAAGAGCTAGAATATAAATTGTGAAAAAAGAAGGAAAGATTAGGGTTTGCATTTCCTATTCATTATTGCAAGATGTCAAATAGATAAAAAAAAAAAAAAAATCGCCTAAAGATAAATAAATAATTAATATGGTAAATAAAGCATACACTGAAACAACGAGAAATTCTATTTGCAATGGTATTAACTAAGTTAATTTAATATAGGTAATTAAAGACGAACAAACCATACAGTTAAAAAAAGTAAATGTCTCAAAGTTAAGTGAAGAAAATATAAACTTGGAATAATGTATATCTATTATATAAAAATAGCTATATACTATATACTAATGTGCGATGCTTTTTCAAGTAAATCAAGAGTATGTTGAGAATGATCCTGATGACTACAAGTCTTTTTTCTATTCATATTAGTTTGAGAGGTTACATAATCAACCACTTGATTCTCTTACTACCAATAAGCATTTTTTTTTTTCAGCTAGCAAAGATGTATTGCATTTCAAATCAATCTCTGTGACTAAAGAACATCATGCAAACAGATACAAGGACAAATACAAAAACAGTGCAGGTAGCCAGGTACAACATGCAAACATGGCACAAGGGCTCTATAACTACGAATAGACCAACAACAAAAGGACATAACCGACAAGAGGGTATAACCCTCACAACAGAGGGAATGACCCTCACTACACAATCCCCTTTATTAATTAGCATAAAAACGTTGGCCAATAGTATGACCAAGAGCTGGGTGAACTACCAAAAAAATGTAAAACATTGTTGCCTTTAGTTAGACTGCAAGTTGCGACGAAAACAAAGAAAAATGAGCGACAACAAAGAGGAAGGAGTAGCCGGTTGAGAGAGAGCAACGATGAAAAGAGAGAGTGACAAGTGAAGGGAACGACATCCTTAGCAGAGAAGAGAGGCTGGAAACAGAGAACGCAAACAACAATGGAAAAGGGAGAGTGGCCAGTGAAGGAGTGGCAGCAAGAGGAGATGGCGGTTGGCGAAGGGAGAGCGATTGGTAAAGAGAGAAGGTGGAGAAAAAGGAGGAAATGGCTCCACTGCTTAGGGTTTTCTCCACATACAATGAACGATTGTGAATGACGTACTATCAATAAGCTTAAATTGAGCTTAATTTTGAACTTTTGTATATATCTTCAAATTTTGGTTCTTGATTTTTGTTTTTCTCCTCATACAATTTCATTTTTAGTCTTCAATAATATCATGTAAGATTTTAGTATTATTTGAATTATTATATCTTACCTAAAATAAGATGGACAACGATAAATAAATAAAAACTATACTACTTGTTGTATAACTATTGATTTAGCCCTTGATGGAGTAAATTGAAGGAGAAGAGATTCACGTAGCCAACCATATAGTTGGGAAGCAATTTTATTAAGTTGAATTTGTTGAAGTAATAATGACCCCTATAATCGGTATTTTGATAATTACAAACAACCTTCCATAAGTACTAATCTTTCCAAAATAAGATGTTTTCGCTTATTATCAAGATCACATCATATGATCAAGCTAGATTAGGGGTGTGCAAACCTCGGTTCGGTTCGATTTTTGATAAAAACCAAAACCGAGCCGAACCGAACTTAGTTCGGGTTGAGTTTTCTGAAATCGGAACCGAACCGAACCGAATTTGTTCGGTTTGGTTTGGTTTGGGTTGATCAGGTTAGTTACGTTAATTTTACAGTTATAAATCTTATACTTAACACTATTTTATCTTTTCAAAACACATTCAATCCTTTGAAAAATATAATATATAGTTTCATCATTACAATTAAAACACAAAATATATTATTACATTCAATAATAGGAATACTAAAAGAGATTGACATGAAAATTTTCTACATGTTTTCTATTCAAAGCCTATTTTAAGGTAATTTTTTTATGTACCTACACGTCCAATTCCAAGTATCCAATAGTTAAACAAATAAAAATTAAAAGCAAGTTCAAGGATATTTTAATCATGTTCCTACATATTTAAAGCTTATGGCTATAGGAGAAATGACAGTATTACCCTTAAGTTCGGTTTGGTTCGGGTTAAATTTGATTTTTCAATGTCTAAACCGAAAACCAAACCGAACCGATCTATTTTTTCATTCCTTAAACCGAAAACCGAACCGAACTTCACAAAAACCGAACCAAACCGAACCGATCACATCGGTTTGGTTTGGTTTTTCGGTTTGGTCGATCTCGATGAACACCCCTAAGCTAGATGCATCCTCAATCAAAAATCAAGCATGAATATTCTAATTTATCTATCTTGTAATTTGCTTATATCTTTATTAGGTTGTAGAATCTTCCATAATATTCTCGATCAACTGCACTCTCATAGTTCATTTTTTTCAAAGTTTTCCACTAGTGTTTGAAAATCTTTCAAACTTTGATTTGAATGAGCTTTCAACCTTTGCTCAGGTATCTTACATATTTCAAATCTTTTAAAATAAGTTTAATTGTTTGATTTAAAGAAAAATGTGTTTAAGTGTTGTTTTTTAAAAGAAAAATCAAATTGAAGTGCTTTTGGTCCAACCAGCACACTGGCACAATGCTACAAAGTGCTAGTGACCTAGTTTGCTTAAGTCTTATTTCACGCTACTAAGACCAGTGCGCGACCCCAACCCAAAAAAATTTTACAGCTTATGGAAAATGGTCCAACGAGCTAGCCACAGGCACTAGCGCAACTAACCAAGGCCCAAACATAATGGTGGTCTCGATCACTGAGACCAGCACTCTAGTCCAATGCCCAAAACCCAAATTAGTTTTCTTGGTTTATTGAGACCATCGAGTTTGTCCCCTTTGTCAAAACAAAACTAACTTTTATGGGTTTTCGAAAGCAACCTTCCTAACCTAATTTCCCCTTTGATGCTTCAACATTTGGCTCAGGTTTTACAATAGAATTGTTGACCTACAATTCTATGAAAAATCAAACTGTTTGATTTGAATTTAAAATTCAAATTCTAAGGTTTTGGGGAGATTGAAACCACTGAGACCAGCTCTATAGTCCAATGCCCAAAACCCAGGTCAATTTTTTGGGTTTATTGAGACTAGCGCGCTTGTCCCCTTTGTCAAAACAAAGTTAACTTTTCTAGGTTTTCGAAAGCAACCTTCCTGACCTGATTTCCTCTTTGATGCTTCAACATTTTGCTTAGGTTTTACAATAGAATTGTTGACCTACATTTCCATGAAAAATCAAATCGTTTGATTTGAATTTGAAATTCAAATTCTAAGGTTTTGGGGAGATAGAAACCCTTGAGACCAGCGCTCTAGTCCAATGCCCAAAATCCAGGTCAATTTTCTTGGTTTATTGAGACCTGCACACTTGTCCCCTTCGTCAAAACAAAACTAGCTTTTCTAGGTTTTCGAAAGCGACCTTCCTGAGCTGATTTCCTCTTTGACACTTCAACATTTTGCTCAGGTTTTACAATAGAATTGTTGACCTACATTTCCATGGATAATCAAACCGTTTGATTTGAATTTGAAAGTCAAATTCTAAGGTTTTTGGGAGATTGAAACCCTTGAGACCAACATTCTAGTCCAATGCCCATAACCCAGGTCAGTTTTCTGGGTTTATTGAGACTAGCACGCTTGTCCCCTTTGTCAAAAAAAAAACTAACTTTTCTAGGTTTTTGAAAGCGACCTTCCTGACCTGATTTCCTTTTTGATGCTTCAATATTTTGCTCAGGTTTTACAATAGAATTGTTGACCTACATTTCCATGAAAAATCAAACCGTTTGATTTGAATTTGAAATTCAAATTCTAAGGATTTGGGGAGATTGAAACCCTAACCCTATCTGTTTTTTAGAGAACTATATAAACTATTATGTGTTTTATTTTGAGAACAACGTGTTTGAAAATCATTCAAAGCTTTCTCTAAGTTTATTCTTGAGCTTTAAAACTTCATTCAACTAGCTTTCAATCACTCTTTTGGATCTAAGCCTTTTTACTAGGGGTGCAATGGGTTGGGTTGGATCTGGGGTTTTGGAGTCAAAACCCAATCCAACCTAAACAGTTTGGGATGAGAAAAACTCAACCAAACCCCAACCAAACTAATTATTCAACTCAACCCAACCCAACCCAACCCAACCCAAACCAAACTAGGGTTGGTCATTTGGGTTGAGTTTGCTTGATTTTTTTTCAAGAAGATGGCTTGAATTTTTAAAAAATAAAATAGAAAACAAAAAACCTTATTGTTCTTTGTTGAAGCAAAAAACAAGAAGAAGAAGCAAAATGAAGAGTGGAAGAAGAAACAAAAACGAAGAATGGAAGAAGAATAAGAACAAGAACAAGAAGAACAAGAGCAAGAAGAAAAACCTAAGGTAAGAAGAAGAAGAAGAAGAAGAAGAAAAAGAAGAAGAAGAACAAGAGCAAGAAGAAGAACCTAACCCAACCCATAACCCAACTCAAACACCTAGATCAACCCAACCCAACCCATCAAGTTATGTTCGGTTCGGTCGGGTTAGTTGGTTTGGCCGGATTGACTTACGCCCCTACTTTTTACTCATCTTTTGAAAGAAATCCGAAGAAAGATACTCTCCTAAATTCAACTATGCTTCC
The DNA here is from genome assembly GCA_035771175.1 of Paratinospora sagittata. Lineage (NCBI taxonomy): Eukaryota > Viridiplantae > Streptophyta > Magnoliopsida > Ranunculales > Menispermaceae > Paratinospora > Paratinospora sagittata. The sequence goes on from CM069608.1 coordinate 11,210,972, forward strand.
AAAGTTTATTTTCTTTGGCTGAGCATTCTAGAGGAGTATTCAAAACTTTATTGCAAGTATAGTGAGGTATTCTTAGTGAGGGAATCATCTTTCTTTTAATATCTTTGTATTTAAGTGACTTGTTAGTCACCGAGAAGTTCTCTGGTTAGAGAACAATGAATGTAAAGGTTCCTTGCACTTGAAAGTTGTGTTTATAACCGGTTTGATCATCACTCTTGAAGTAGGATCTTTTAGTGGGTTTTAGAAAATCTTGAATGGAGAGTTCAAGTCATGGACATATGCATGAAGAGCCAAAAACCACATAAAAATATTGTGTGCATTGTTTCATTGATTTCATGTTCAATATATCATAGATTTGCTTCGTGTAGGCATGGAAATTTTAAAATTTCTTCTGCAACATCTCAAAGAGAGAATTGTTAAAAAATAAAAGAAACAATATAAATCTACGGAATAAATATTGATCTAAGAAAATTTTGAACAAAAGAAGATTATGAAGCATATGGAAAAAATAGAAAGAAAAAGAAAAGAGATCAGAGAAAGATGACTTAAATGAGTTTAAATAGCAAAAACATTAGTTACAAAACTTGAAAAGACATTTTAATAATTAATAGACTGCTTTGAATACTAATTAAGAGAATATATTTCAAATTGAAGTTTAACAAAAATGTCAATTATAGAACTTTATACTAATAAATAGATTTTTTTTTTAATTTTTAATTTTTTTAATTTTTTCTTTTGCTTATATCACTACCAAAGGTACGATTCCAATCCTCCAATTAATATAATTTAGATCGGAGTGTTAAACAACGCAAGAGATTTTATTTTTTTTTTGACTCTTTCAAAATAGGGTCTTCTAATTGAACTACCCTGTCTTTTCTCTCTTCGAAAAAAAAAATCGTATGCAAACTCAACTTATATGGGTTCCAGACTTCCAGTTAATTAGCTACCAATAAAATGCCCGCGGAACTAACAAATTAAGAAAGGACAAATGCAAAGCGTACATTTGAACAGATATATAGTTAATTAAGGAATGCATCTCACCAAAATATCAAGCTTCGCAAATTGGGTTTTGATGAAATCAGCCAAGGAAGCAATGCTAGCAGAGTTCGTCACATCAAGTTGATGGAAAACCACATCAGTGTGTCCAAATCCTCTTAGTTTTTCTAGAGCTTCAACACCCTTCTTCTCGTCTCTGGCTGTTAACACCACCAAAATTCCATTACAAGCAAGCTGACGACATATCTCGAATCCAATCCCTTTGTTGCCTCCTGTAACAACTGCACACCTGAATGGAAGAAGAAACATAGAAATCTTATAAATCAAGGGAAATTTTCTCCTTCTTTTTCTTTTATAAGTCGTTGCGTGCAAGAAGTAGATAGCTACGTGAGTACCTCTTAGCAGCAGCAGGACTACCATTGGAGATTAGGGTTTCTGCCATGTGTTCGCAACTGGAAATAATTTTCTTCTTTTGCTAGTCTTTTTATTTTTGAAAGGTTCTTCTGCTAGTTAAGGACGTAAGATTCCCGTTTCAGACTCGACAGCAATGAAAACAAAAATAAAAAACTGACGGTGACCCGAAGAAAAAGAAATGTTGATAAGGTTCCCGTTTCAGACTCGACAGCAATGAAAACAAAAATAAAAAACTGATGGAGACGTCAAGAAAAAGAAATGTTGATAAGGTATACCTGCCATTTAATATTTTACAACTACTGTTTCTAGATGTGTGGTAACTGATCAGACAGGTAGAGGTAGGGCCTGATAAATGGACCATCGGTGACCAGGAGAACGGATATGCCCAAGAACCAACACTTCGTAAAACTTTCATTTTAATTGGGGAGACAAACACTATAACTAAGAGATAAAAAAAATATTAAGTATGTTCTTTTGTAATTCTATATTTTTTATTTGGTTATAACTTTCAAGTAATAATGGTAGGAAAATGTTTAAGATTTGTAGACCGAGTCTTATATATACACACTCACACACAAATACATATATCCCAAAGAACCTAACATAATAATTTTTCAAAATATCTAAAAGAGGAGCTTACTGGAGATAAGTAAGCACCTTAAACGCCTTTTGATTGCCTTAATAAATGATGTATCTAAGCTGATGTCAGTGGCGGATCTAGACATTGAATCTTGGAGAGAAAGCAAAAATATATAAAATATTTATAATTGAAAAAATATTTACCAACAACTTTTATATATAAAAGATAGACAATTTTTTATATGCATAAATAATTTAATAATTACAAATATGAACTAACTAGACAAAATTTAGTTTAAATTAAAGTGTTAAAACTAACTCAGGTCTTTAGACCAACCCAATACACCCACCTAGGCACATAAAAACTAAGTAAAAAATCCTAGTAATACAAGTAAAATAAAACTATAATCATCTATGTGACTATGATCTATCAAGATTAGAGCACCCAAAAAACTTTTATGCTCAAATATAACTTTTTGATTTTTTTTAATTCTTTCAAACTATTAAATTTTTCTCAGCTATCAAACAAGAAGATTAAGAATTTGAAAATATAAAATCTCATAGTACCAAACAAAGAAATACAATAGTTATTAGTTAAAGAAAAAGAGAGTATTGAATATTGATCAAACCTTAAATTGGGTATGAAATTAGAAAAATATCAATGCGATGCGAGTCATGTGACTATGAGAGGAGGAAGACTTTCAATGGCGCAAATTCAAGGATGAAGCTTCAAGAACATGTATATGAAATTGAGAAGGAGTTGAGGAGCAGGGAGCTTTAATTTTTATTTTTATTTTTTTTGTCAATTCACATATGACAAAAAAAAAACTTAACCCACAAGTTTGAATCAATAGATTCAAGAGAGAAAGAAAAATAAAAACTAAGAAAATTAAATTTTAATATAAAAAAATGATAATTGATGATAAGATGAAGTAAACTTGTAATTGAAGCTTTTTATATAGATAAATTCAAGGAAATAACTTAGAAACTTCCTAAAACACTTAAAAATAAGTTTTCTAAGTTATTTATAATATAATAGCAACTTTCTAATACTATTACAACTCTACTTAGACACTTTTGGACACTTTCTAGTCCCATTAAATAACAAAAACAAATTTAAAAATCTCTAAATTAAAACAAATACTAAAATACCAAAATAGAAATTTCTCAAAGAATATAAACTTAACTAAAAATAAAAAGAAACAACAAACTAAATATTAAAATCTTCTAAAACATTATTTCATGTCCTACAAAAAAAAATTAATTAACTCAATGAAAATTTTAATTTAATTTTTTAATGAAGATAATAATGTTGAGGGGGGCTGTGTAAGAACTTGTAAAAAATTACTGGGGGGTGGTTGCCCCTGCCCCCCAGGGATCTGTCATTGGCTGATGCAATCTGATGGCCTTGTTTGAGATAGCTTTTCCAAAGTACTTTTAGAGGTGTTTGGCAATCCTGTTTCTAGCTAAACTACAGTGGGAGAAAAAGAGTTTTTTCTATTTTTAGAAGAAACTGGGAGAAACTATCCCAAACGAGACCAATACCAACTAGGGTTTGTCATCTAGACTTTAGCTAGCTAGAATCAAATAAATCCAAATATAAAATTAATCTATATTACTTTTGGACTTTCAATGAACATATTATATATGAGTAATATGTATATATATATAATCGAAAGTGATTATCAAAAGCACTTTCATCAAAGATTTTTTTATTTTTATTTGTTCTTTTATTGGTGGATGTACGAGATGGTGAGACTAATAAATATGAAAACCAAGTTTTATGGTTAATGTGACACTTTGAGGCCTCTACAACAATAAGTCTCAATTCTTAAAGATCTCACGTGTAGATGTCTATTTCCAAGAAGTGTTCCTTGAAAAAACGTTTTTCAAAAAACTATCCCAAACAGAGACCAATAACAGCTAGGGTGTTTTGGTTGCATTGAGATAAGCTTAGTATCTACTCAACTCTTTGTCATCTAGACTTTAGCTAGCTAGAATCAAATAAATCCAAATATAAAATTAATCTGTATAACATTTGGACTGTCAATGAACATATTATATATGAGTAATATGTAACCTAAAGTGATTATCAAAAGCACTTCCAAGAATTTTTTTTCTTTCTTTCTTCAGAAAATGCATTGGTACCTTTCAAAAAATAACAAGAAAATGCATTGGTGGATATGTAAGAAGGTGAGACTAATAAATATGAGAAGCTAGCAAGTTTTATGGTTAATGTGACACTTTACGGCATCTACAACAATAAGCGTCAATTCTTAAAGAGCCCACATGTAGATGTCTAATCCCGTAGACATGGCTAACTGTTTCATTTATTTATTTTTATTGCTTCGAATAGCATGCCCAACCTCTCCACCTAACTCTCAAACCAACAAAAGACTAATAAAAAAATTAGAGAAAAGTAGCCTATATCCAGGTTGTCCTTGAAGACTCGTTGATACCTAATTAATTAAATTCTAAAATATAAAGTATGTAAAAATTATTTCAAGAGCATACCCTTTCGTTGAAGGGTCCCCTTATCATACCCAATAGTTTCGACCACGTTTATGACAGACATAAATGCAACAGCTATAATTGACGTGGCACATTTAATGACGGCAAACTTTGATTTCGGAAGTCATTGATTATGCGTTTGATCAACTATTAGCATTAGTTGAGCGTTATATAGTATTCATGAAGGAAACAAGGCCTAGCTCTCAACGAAGCTAAAAGTGTTGAGAATCCGTGATTTCCTTAATCTCTTGTAATTACCTTTGTTATCCTTTCCATTCTTATATTCTTTCCATTTCCCAAAGATCACTGTATAATAGTTGTTATATGTGCACTAATTACTATGTGTACCCTTGACAAACACAGCCTTGTATTTCTATTTATATGGTATTCTTTCATTGAAACACCATGATAAAAATTATCTTTTTTTCTCTTTCCGTGCATGTAGGTCATAGAGTCGAATCACGTTATATCTATATGTTTTCTTTGGTTGTGTGTTTTTCTACATGGTATCAGAGCTTCGTTCTAGAAATTGGGATTAAATGGTAGGAGCATATTTTGTTTGAATGATTATTCAACCGAAGTATTTTTCATTGCGGTAAAAATTTGTTCGAGCATCAAAGAGGTGGTTATTGGCATCATTTAAAAAAAAGAGGAGGAAAGGAAAAAAAAAAAAGGAGGGAAGAAAGAAAAAAAAATAGGGAAGAAAAAAAATGATGAGCAAAAAAATTATTGAATCGTTTAGTACCAAATCTATTCTTGTTATTGTTCAATCCGAACGTGTTTTCAATGTTGGAATCATTCTTGCTGAATCAAATTATGGTGTTTGGTCTCATCTAATGAAAATGCATATAGTGGAAAGGGATAAACTCTCCTTTATTCGGGGCAAAACAAAGCCACCTGCGGAATCTAAAGATGGGTATGAAAAGTGGTATGCTGAAAATCAAAAAGTTAAGTGGTGGCTTTTGATGTCTATGCCTCCAAGAATTATGAAGCATTATTTGTGCTTGTCCACTTCCCATTAAATTAGGAGTGCCCTTTCAAAGGCGATGAACTATAGGTTTTCACTGCCAAACAAAATGGAAAATCACTCTCTGTATATTATAGAGAGTTAACTGGAATTTTTCGAGAGTTGGACCACTGTGATAAAGTGGTCATGAATGTTGATGCATACCGCAAGTCTATTGAACGACTAAGGGTACACATATTCCTTGCCAGATTGGATGGTGATTTTGAACAAATACGCAGAAAGATTCTACGCAAAGAACCTATTCCGTACATGGAGGAATGTTATTCTTTGGTTCAACAAGAGAGGCAGTACTTCGTACAACCTTGAACAGGGAATCTGAAAATTAACTTTGATGCCTCAACATTGGTAGCTCAAAATTGATCTAATTGGAACCAACAAGACCGAATATAATTCAATCATCCTAAGACCACTGACAGAACTCACAAGTCCACTTACAAATGCACACATTACAATCAAAGTGGTCATACCAAAAGTCGATGTTTTGAACTTGTTGGGTATCTAGAGTGGTGGGACCATAGTCGTGATTCAAGGAAGAGGGATAAAAGACATCTACTGGTGTTGTCATGGTGGGAAATGTTGTTGAACAAACTTTAGCAATAGTAGCAACTATAGATAATGGTTGTAAGGTTTTAAATATGTCTACACTTGTTTCTAATAGTGCATGGATAATTGATTTTGGTGCTACAGATCATATGAAATTTGATTCTAGGCAAGTCTCAACCCTTAAACCTTCCTCACAAAAAATTGTTTCTACCGCCAATGGTTCTACAACCTCGATTATTGAGGAAGGTTCTTTACTCCTCACTGATAATTTGAATTTAGATTTTGTTTTAATTGTTATTGTCTCAATGAACCTCATGATGAATATTTTGATGATTACAAACCATCTTTTGTCAAACTAACCTTTATTCTAAGTGTTTCAGTCAAAGAACAAGAAAGTTAATATATTCAAGTTGATCAACTCAAGTTCAAGATGAAGAATGAGGTTTTGATCAAGATATAGGAAAATCAAGTAAATTGACATACAAATTCTACAATGAGTATTGTGTAGACTATATTTCTAGGCTTGTAAAACCTTTCTCTCAATTACTCTGCTTAATTTGATCTCACCTTTCAAAATGATCCAAACTGTTTTCAAAGCTTTCTCAAGATTTCAAATATTTTTTATCTTCATCAAAATCGTGTTTAATCGTTCAATCTTCAATTCTCAAATGATTTTTTAAGTGTTTGAATGATTTTTACACGTTACTGATTTGATCTTAAGTGTTTCACTTCAATGGATTTTTTGAAAGAAATGGATTTTAAATGTTGTTAGTCGAGTAGGACGCTCAGCGTTCTTCAGGACACTCAGCGTTCTTCAAGACCCTCAAGCTTGTGGCCATTTCACTTGAGTTTATCAGGCCAAGCACGACAGGACACTCCTACAAGAGTAGGCTGCTCAAACAAGGCAAGAAATTTCTTAGAATTTTCTAGGCAGCTTATGCAAGACGCTCAAGCTTGAGTAGTGCCCTCACCAAATTGGTTGATGTAACTTTAATCTTTCGGTCTATAGCCAACATGACACTAATGTTGTAGCTGGATGCTCACATACATTCTTACCACTTTAAGAATGAGTTGCAGTTGCGCCCTCACCTTCGAGTAGGACGCTCAACAATCTATGTCAGTCATCTGACATCCTTTTCTAAAAACCTAAAAAAACTAATTTTCTAATCCAATTCTTTTTTTTGTGAAATTCCTTTTTTATTAGAATATTCTCACAGAACGTTTACTACCATTTTTATGAAAGATTCTAGTCGTTTGCTTTGAATTACTGATCCCATCTCATAACGGCTCTAAGGTTCAAATGTTTCAATCTCGCGTTGTGTTTCAATATAAAATCAACTTTGATCTTGTGATTCAAGCAGAGAAGACACAATACAGAATTTTTTGAAATTGAGTTTTTCACTCTTTGAAAGTTAATATGTGTTCTTTCAAAATCAAATATTTTTCTTGTAACGACCCACACTCACCTATGATGACATGGTGACATAGAATGCCCAACTCTAGATGCCTGTGTATGTATTTAACGTGTATTATACTCATATTTTGTGTGTATTTTCATGTTTATTATGTTATTAATGTGTTTGGGTATATGAAAATACACATAAGTATTAAAATTTTTGTTTATGGGTTGCAAAGGTGCGCTCCTTAAAGGGAGAAGCGTGCTCCTTGCGTAAAAATGAGAACAAGAAGCTTTTAGTCTTTGGAGAAGTGCACTCCTTGAAAAGAAAAGTGCGCTCCTTGTGTGAAACTAAAATCTGGAATTTTTGAAAAATGGAGAAGCGCGCTTCTTAAGGGAGAAACACACTCCTCTGAGTCAGACCGAGAGCAGTTTCTCAATTAATCAATCCACTTCCTTTCTTGCTCATTTTCGTTACTTTTAGCTAGAGGAAAAGGAGAAAAGAGAAGAGAGGACAAAATTGGGGGAACTTGTGGATTTTGGAGCTAGGGTTGGAGAAATTGCCCCTAAGGTAAAGTTTCTAACCCATTTTCTTTTATAGTTTTGCTTCTTGTAGTGATTTCTAGCTTTCGAATGGTATTTCAATAACATGCATGTGTCTTATTATGGTGTAAAGTTAGGGTTTCGAGATTTGTAAACCCTAACCTTGCAATCTTAAGCTTGAATTCCATTAATAAGAGTGTTTATACATGCTTTAATGATGGCTTTCCATGGAATTGATAAGCTTGGATTGTGTAATTGATTTGATCATGCATGTGGGTTTTAATGGAAATTCTTCTGGTTGTAATTGTGTATTTAGTATTTCTAATCTAATTATGGGTGGATTAGATGTGATTAGAGTTGAATTGGTGTTGGGAGCATGATTGTAGGAAATTAGAAATTTTATGAAATTTGTGCAATTGGGCTTTTATGCCTTGAAATTGATCAATGTATGTGAATTTCATTCATTTCAGGTCATTGTGGTTTGATTGGCCAATTTGAGGGTATTTGGCTTGGTTAATTAACTTGTGGTTGGTTGTGAGTATTTCTCACTTTATTTCTTCATTGGTAGCATTGTATTTATATGAAATTGGTTGTTGAATGATATGCATTTTATTATAAATGTGTATTGTGTTTATGATCATGAACATGGATTTTTATGCAATAGATTGCCTTAGGTATTTTGGATTAAATACCTTGGCATTGATTTTCTTTCCACTTACTTGTTTTTTGGGGAATTGCGTTCTCAAAGTCACTTGGATAAGTGCTTAGTGGAAAAAGCTTTTCGTTACGAGGAATGTAAGGGTGAAGGATTTGTGATGGACAATGCACTGATCTAAACCCATAGCGCAATGGGGGAAGTGTAAGCATGTCTTATTCTGACGTGACCTCCTGTTGAGGGTTTTTCTGCATATTTTTATGAAAATGATGCACAATTCTTATGATTAGTTTGGAAGCATGTATACTATACTTTATTGATGCATTGGTTCTTATAAATATTATTTCAATGGCATACATATTTTATAAATACATTTGTGGAGATTATGGTGAGAACTATTCATTGAGCTAGTTGAGCTCACCCCTTTTTCCCTATTTTCTCAGGTTCAGATCTAAAAGGAAAGGGCAAAGCTTGATCAATTATGAGGGTCTTCTGCTTCTTTTGGATGTAGGTTTTGTGTTTGGGGGCTCGGGTTATATAGTTTTGGTTTATTTTGATTATTTTGTTCTTTTGGAAACTTGTATGTTTGAGTACAGGTGAATATATTAAATGTTGAACCATGTTGTATATAAGATGAATATGATCTTGTCATATTTATGGATGATGGATTTAAACTTTGGTTCAATTATTTTTTTGTCATATACAGGTTGTATATTGTGTATAATCAAGTATTTGTTAGGCATTTTCCGCAAGAGGCTTAACAGTGCCTCAAGTTTTATCCTAGAGTGACATTATCTGGGGTACTGTGCCAATCGTGACGTCACCCGGTGAGGAGTCACGACATTTCCGATAGAGATTTGTATTATTACTATCATTTTTTGAAAGTTTTTATCATTGGAAATTTGTGCTTAAACTTATATTTCTTTGAAATCCTCCAAATAAAAGGAACTTCAACTTTACTCATTTCAGTTGTTTTTAAACTTGAATCATTCTGTTGAGTATTGACTTTGAGTAAAGGTTCATATCTGTGATGTAATTTCTCAGAGATTGTCTTTGAAAAAAAAATCTCAAATTTTCAAGTATTTTTGTAAAAGGTCACTTGGGAAATCATTGTATCCTAGTGAAATAATATAGTGTAGGTTAATTCCCACATACAAGAGGAATAGTTAGGTTGACTCACACCCGAAAGTTGAGTAGGTTAGGTAAGCTCACACCCGCAAGTTGAGCAAGGTAAGTTGTATCACACCTGGAAGCTGAGTAGTGTAAAGGTTGTCTTACACCTGTAAAGTTGAGAATCCCATATGCCGCTGACTTATTGGAGATAAGCACTTACCTCTGCAGCATATTTAATCAATTGGGTACCCTCCAGTTCTATTGACTTTTAGATACCTTTCCAAGCTCTTAGTGAAGCAGTCGTTGCTCCAAGTACCGTCCCCAATTTACAGCCTCATGTCTTTGGTTGTGTAGCTTTTGTACACCTCCATAAGCATTGATGGAGCAAGTTGACTTCTCAAGCCGTGCGATGTGTTTTTTTCTAGGGTATGCTGGTGATCAAAAGGGGTATCAATGCTATCATTCTACGACTTGGCGAATGTTTATCACAATGGATGTTGTCTTTCATGAAGGCTTAATGTATTTTTCTTCTGAGTTTGAACTTCAGGGGGCATACCATGAGGAAATTCAAACTCTAGACTATGATTTTCTTGGATCTGGCAGCCAGGATTCAGACAACATGGACATGTGAAGTATAAACTTTGATTCTAGTAGTGATGGCTCACAAACTAGACCAATTAATTAGAAAGTGGGTGAATTGGATTTAAATGATTTGATTTTGAATCAAAGTGGTGATAGATTTATAGAAATTGAAGATGTGGCTTTCTCACCTTCTGCCTTCATTCGAATTCGATTCCCTCATACCACAAGCAACGATTATATCAAACCACTCACCTGCTGAGGATATTCCTAATTTAGTGCCTGAGCCATTGAGAAAATAGTTATCACAGCGTTACACCAAAGGTATTCCTAAACCCAAATATGAACTTTAACTTTTTAGTAAAGTCAAATATTCCATGAGTCATTATGTGTCTAACCATCGTTCGTCAAAATCAAACAAGTCATTTGTTAATCAATTATCTTTTGTATCTATTCCTAACAGTGTGTAGGAAGCCTTAGTTGGCCCAAGATGGAAGGTTGCTATCTTGATGTATTGTTGACTTGGTTAAGTCAACTGCGATTATACCTCATTCGTATCGCACGTAACCACGGCCGTAAGTTGGTTGCAAGTTGTGGCTTACTAGCCAAGCCCTTGTGTAGGCTACATTGTGGCTTTCTAACCAAGTCCTTGTGTAGGTTAGTGTTGTAGTGGTTTTCTAACCTGGCCCTAGTGTTGGTTGGTGTAAACGGCTTATAATCCGCCTGTAAGTGATTAGCCAATAGTGGATTGGAAAATCTTGATCGGTGTGATTGGGTAATGGACGTAGGTTCAAGGGAAACCGAACCACTCTAAATCATTTGTGTTCATTTATTTTGCCGCATCTGTTTATTTGGATTGTTACCTACTGCACACTTTGATTGTTTAATTAAAATATCTGAAAGGTAACGCGAAAATCTGCCAAGTCCAATTCACCACCCCCCTCTTGGATTGTAATACTGGGCCAACAGTATGAGCCTCACAAATTGCATATGGAAACTGCTTTTAGGGTGTTTTAATATCTTAAAATGTTCCAGGGCCAAGCTTGTTGTTTTCGATCAACAACAATTTGGTTTTAAGAGCTTATTGTGACTTAGACTACGCATGTTGTCTACTGGCTCTATGTTAAACTACAAGTTATTATGTATTTCTTAAGAATTCATTGATTTCGTGGAAAACAAAAATGCAGTAGATCGTTTCTCTTTCTTGAGTAGAAGCAGAATACAAGGCCATGACAGGAGCATGTTGTGAGCTCATCACATGGTTGAGAAGCTTGTTGGATGATTTACTAGTGCCACATTCAGGGCCTTCTATACTACACTGTGATAACAAGGCTGCTCAACCCATAGTTGCCAATCTGGTATTCCATTAGAGGACATGTCACATTGAGACTCACTATCATTTCATTAGAGATAAAATACAGGAAGGTGCAGTGTTTTCGGAGCCACTGGGCAAGGATTCATTTTTGGAGTTTGCGCGCAAGTTGGGAGTTCTCGATATTTACTTTCTAACTTGAAGGGGAGTGTTAAAAAATGTATAGTATCCACTGCTTTAGGAAACAATTCTCTCTGATTACTTGTAAATATTTTATATCGCTTTCCATTTGTATTTTAGATTATACCCCTTTCTTTTTGTATTTTAGATTCCTGAATTAGGTAATGTAATTATAAAAAATTATTTTGCATAAGAGAATGTGATCTCATCAATGAAAATCATTCGACACAATCTTTTTGCATACCAATTTTATAGATATGACAGATTTTTGTGATGTCGATTAGGCTTTGGCTCTTGTGATAGAAGATAAACCATTGGTTTCGGAATTTTTCTTTGGTCCTAATCTAATTTCCTAGGCATCTTAGAAGCAACCAACTGTTTCCAGAAGTAGTCTTGAAGCTACATATCACAATTTAGCACATACAAGTGCCAAGGTTTCATGGATTCAATCCCTGCTAATGGAACTACATTTTCCTCAAACTCAAATTCCTTTCTTATTGTGTGACAACATTCGTACTATTCTTATGACTGAAAATCCCTACCTTTCACTCAAGAACGAAACACATTGAAATCGGTCTTCATTTTGTTCGAGAAAAGCTTCTTACTAAATAAATTGTTGTTCAACATATTTCATCTCATGACTAAACTGCAGATTGGTTTTACCAAAGCTATATCTGGTTCTCATTTTTTGCTTATGAGGGTGAGAGTAGAGTAGAAACTTGATCTCCTCTAAGTTTGAGGGGATTGTTAGGATATATACAAGTTATGTTAACAGTTAATGTATTGTAACAATTTAGTTTGCGGTCATATTAGTTATAAAATTGTCCATGTGCTATGCTTGTTGTAAAAGATGAATTTACCATGGTCACAGGCTACTTCCACCACAGGCAATTGCTCGTGCTCAATATTGAGGATTTTCCAACACCCTCTAATTAATGACAAGCAATACCCGTGGTGGAAAGTCATCTTTTTTGTAGCGTTTATTTTTACGCCACCTTATTCGTTGTTGGTGCTCTTAAGAGGGGGGTGAATTGGGTGTGATAGTCAATTTAAAAGTTTTTCAATGACTTAGTGATATACATTGGTACATTAGAATTAAATGCACATACTAACCATAAAGTAAAATGCATAACGTAAAGCACACTAGAATTTATAGTGGTTCGACCAAGCCTACGTCCGCTAGCTAATACCCCGATTAAGATTTTCTCAATCCACTAACTGATTCTCTTACAGGTGAGAATCAGACCGTTATTTTACTGGTTCAAGGCAAACCTATCCTTTTGCGGGCTAAGGATGAACCTCATTTCCTTTTCTAGGATGAGGAAAAACCCATGTTCCTTTTACGGGATAAGAAAGAAATGTTTTCCTTTTACGGGATAAGGAAGAACCGTTTCTCTTTTACAAGTTCAGAAATAACCTATCCTTTTACAAGTTAAAGACAAACCTATCCTTTTACGGGATAAGGATGAACCGAATTTCCTACTTGCAAGTGAGGATGAACCTTAACATGATTTCAACCATGAAATCATTAAGTGAATTACATTCACTTGACCTGGTGGTTTCAATCTAGAAACACACCAGCATTACAATACAAAATAATAATGTTGGTTCTAACTGAGTAGAACATTTTATAATTAAGCTCATATGCATAGCATTACAAAGATGTATAAACTTGAACATGTAATGCTAAGAGACATATACTTACAGTCCTTTACCTTTCAATGTTTGGTATTGCTCAAGTGCAGTTTCGAAAAACGTGAATGATATGTAAATCAATTAAGTGCTTCTTCGAAAACGTTATGATACCATTAAAACATTAAAGTTAAAAATGCAGGACCAGTGTAAATATACAGACACGGACGATTTTCAAAATAGATAAAATATATATAGCGTGAAAACTTCTGGTTCTTTATTCAGTAGTTAACACAACTACTGATATAGTTCGATACAATACTTAAGATATGAAATCAAGTACAACTGTATATCTCATGAACTATTTCTCAAATTCTTTCATCAGCATGATTGATGTTAAGCATAAATCCAAGCTGAGAATTTGAGTAGATACCAGTTCAAATAGATTTTCAAAGATAGAATATAATTGAAGCTCAGTATGAAATTTTTCTGACTAGGTAAAGTATCATTGAAGAATACTTTGAAAACTTAGAACATTTGAAAACTTTTGAAAGACTGAACAATGACTAACATTCAAAAAGTTTTTGGCACAATAAAAATTATCGGTAAATTGTTTGATTCAAAGTGTTGGTATTTATAGACTTTAGTAGATAATAGTCGTTAAATATTTGAAATTCAAATACAGTGTGTGAATGTTTACACACAACAACTAGAATGTTATATAAAAATAACAACTACAGTTTTCACTAACATTCTGGCTTTTTTCAGATTACATGAATAAGAAAAGTTTTAGAAAAACTTGATTCATACATCAGAAAAGATCTTTGATAGATCTGAAAAAGATTATGTAAAAAGATCCGTTCTGAAAAAGTAGACTGGTATAGCGTATTTGTCAAAACAGTGATGGTTGTTGAATTAGCATCCTGATTCCATAATCAGCGTCCTAACGCATAATATCAACTTTGTTGTTTTGTTCCTTAAGGACGCTCATTATGTATAAGTGTCCCGCTAAATAGTGAAGTGAGGTCGCTACTAATTCGTGAGTGTCCTGACTTGCTTTGCGACAGAAACGACTAAACCTTGAGGGCGCTAATGCATAGTTAACGTCCTGCTTTGTTTTAAAACAATTAAGTACATGAGGGCGCTACTTTTTCGAGTAAGCATCCTACATTTTAAAACATAAAACACAAGGGCGCTACAACAAAACATCCTATCATTTCGAGTAAGCATCCTATCATTTCAAAATATTTGAAAACAAAACCAAGTGCGGTGAAGGACACGTTCTGAAAGTTATTAAGTTGGTTCCTAAAGATGAGGGCGCTCCTATCTAGGTAGCGTCCTGATAGTTTATCTAACTTTTAACTATCAGCGTCCTCAAAGATAAATTCTTTGAAGAACTTAAAAATCTTTTAGTAAGTTGATGTTAGTAAGTTGATGTTGAGTCAGTGTCCTGACAACTTCAGAGGTTGACTAAAGGTAGGCAACTATTTACAAGTAAGCGTCCTGATGAATCAGTTCAATTCAATTTTGAATGTTATCAGCGTCCTAATGAATCATCAGTGCCTTGACTTATCAAGTTCAAGAGAGCGCTGCTAAATCATTAGCGTCCTGAAAGACTCTTGAAAAATAGTTTTGACTCGCAATTTAAAAATATGATAAATGAGAATAAAAACTAGGTAAATTTTAAATTAAACATAGAAAATTAATTCATTTGAATACCGTAAAGCATATGATCAAAACATGCAAAAATATGCAAGTGATTTGTGCATGGTTTTGAAAAGCGTTTGAGCAATATCGATTAGAGAAAGATATACCTTAAATATTGTGTATTTCTCATGATCTTTAAATCCCACTGTTCATTATGAGATCTTCAATTATAACTCTGCGTTAGAGTTGAATGTCTTGAATGTTGATCGAAATATGTAGTCTTTAAGCTTGATCGAATCGTTCGTATGATGTGATCTTGAAATCATGATATGATCTTTGAGGTCTTTTGATTGAAACGGTCTTAAACGTCTATTATGACTTTGAGGTCCTTGATCGAATCATTTTTTGACTCTTTGCTTTCCTGAAGTGCTGAGATAGGTTTTTAAATAAAGCTCGTAAGCACCGAAAGAGGTTTTGTTTGTGATTATCAAAATATACTTCATCAAGTATACTTAGGAGACGTGCTAAGCGATGAACCGCTTAGGTCAACAGTTGACACAATGTGGACGTCACCTCTTTTTTCTTCTTTTCTTTTTCCTTTTTAAATTTAATGTTTTTAACACTTCACCTACAAAGTAGAAATTCTTAAAATAATAAAAAAAACAATTGCAATATTTTTCAAAATTTATATTTTAAATTTACAATTTATATTCTTAATTTAATTATTTTAATTAAAGATGAAACTAAATTAAATTTAATCATAATAAAATTTTCAAAAATATTGATTTTATTTTTTAAATTATATTTACATAAAATATTCATGCATCGCGTGGATTACAAACTTGTACATAGATCTTATGGACCATCTACTACTAGTCATAAATCTAAAACATTTAACTAGTGAAAAATAACAAAAAAACAATACTTCTCTGCAGTCATTTATTTATCGAAACTTTACGACACTAAATTGGATTTGACAAGGTTTGACTGGAACAAACTTACAAAGTTTATATAAGAGGAATGACCCAAAATATATACACAAATCTATACTAAAGTTTATGTGACAATACACTACATCATCACAACATCATAAAGAAAAAAAAAAAAACTCTCCAATCGTAATACAATACATTAACATAAATATAGTTTTAGGTATAACTTTTGGGTTATAAAAACATTTCTCTTTATATAACAAGAAAGAAGAGATCGACTGCACATATACATATATAACTAAGAATGCGTCGAATTACACTATGTAATTATTCTATAAGTAAAGCCTCTGCGTCTGACTACTTCCTATCAAAATGGTGAAACTTCCTTGCGTCTAAAGAAGAGGCCTGAAGGACCATCATTTGGAAGTAAAGCCAAACTCACTATGCTTTCGGCTCCTTCTTCAACACTTAAGATTCCAGTATCGTAATTTATATCTGTTTTTACATAACCAGGGCATATGGAATTGATGCGAAATGAAGGAAACTTGTTAGCTAGAAGCCTTGTGTAGGTGTTCACGGCTGCTTTGGACACCTGGTAAGCAGACATTGTCACGGGCCATCCTTTGGGTTCTAATAAACCCTCCTTGTAGTCGTTAAGGTACTCATGCAACAACTCGTTTACTTTCTCTTCTGTGAATTCATCAATGTTGCTTAGTATTTCTTTGGTTCTTTCATTAGAGATGTGCTGTAAAAATAAAATAAAAGCAAAAAAAAAAGACTTTAGAATTAAGTTTTAACTAAATTAATTTTCTATGAAATTAGCAAACTACCTTTAATTCGATTTGAAACAATTTATTTATAAACTCAAGTTGGGTTAAATTAATTTTGTATAAATAATTTGTGGACTATAAATAATTAACATCGAATTAAGAAACGTATTGCAACCAATTAGTACTAGTAAAACTAAGAAATATAATGATTTGATTTTTATTAAAATAAATAAATATTTGAAAAATTGAATGATATGAATTCATATCTTAAAAGTTACGTCAATCTGTATAGGGCTCAAAATGTGATATTAGAAGTAGGGTATTCATCTTTCTGACCAACCCGAATTTTTTGGGTTGGGTTGGGTTAGGTTTATATGTCAAATTGAGTTGGACTGAGTCTAAAAATTTATAATCCGATCTTGATCGAATTGGATCAAGATTTGACAATTAACCCTAACTAACCCGACCAATTCAAACTAATAAAAAATAATAGTTATTACTCTATTGATAGTTTTGTCATAAACACTTATTATGATTGAATTAGTCAAAATTTTATAATGCAAGTTATAACATGAAAGAAATTATTTTAATAACTATCATAATACTCTCATTTGACTTAAAAATAATTTTATAAAATGTTATTTAAAATTCATAGATATACTAGGTGGATTATGCAATTTTAATAAATATATTAGGTAGATTATATAATTTTATAATAAATATATTAGTAGACTAACCCAACTAACCTAACATAAATCAACCTCAAAGTTATTGGGTCGGAATGAGTTAAATATTTTTAACACGAACTTAATCGAATTAGATTAGTATTTAATCAAAATCTAACCAATACAACATGTGAACCCCCTAACTAACTTTAGAAGGTTAGTGTCGAACCTTTAGTAGTCCACCCGTGGATGAAACGTTAACAATGATGGGCGAGTTGGAGAGTTGAAGCAGCGGAAGAAGTGCTTCTGTGACTCGTTTTGTGCCATAGTAGTTTGTTTCCAAACATTCGTCTGACAATTCATAAGTCTCTCTCACAAATCTCATCAGACTGAGTATCCTCTCTTCAGTCTACATCGTAGAAATTCATTTTATTTCAATCTTTCTTTCTTTCTTTTTTGGCATTTTCACTTTATTAAATCCACACACAGATATATACTTGCCTGATCTGGAAGCTTTTGTGTCCTCAATGCATCATGATCATCTGCAGTGAAGCTACTAATTCCCGCATTGTTCACCTACATTAAATTAATATAATTAGGTTAATATGTGTTCGCAACATATAGTAATAGAAAAGTACTTGCCAATGAGAAATTAAAACGATTTAGATCATCCATAATTTGTAGCGGCAATGCTACAAGGACCCAATTTTTAGCACACCCCTATTTAAATATACTAAAAAAATATAAAATATTAATTTATTTAAAAATCGATATGAGAAATACGAAAAAGTATTTTATTGTATATAACTAATGTTTATTTACTAATTTTAATTTAAAGAAATAAATAACTAATTTAAAGAAAAGAAAAGAAAAAAAAATGGATTTTTGTTTAAGAGTGGAAAAGGTGAAATAATTAAATTACAACTTAAAAAAGTAAAATAGAGAAATTATATATTAAATAAGCTTAAAAAATAGAAGACATGGCAATGATTCGAAGTTTGGATAAACTTCAAAAATAAACTTTATATATTAAATAATCACTCATATAACTATTTTAAAATTAATAACATTTATATGTTTAATGGGTTAACTTTGAAACTTTGCAGAAACTGTCATCCATTGACCTCTTCAAGTATATGCACTACTATTAAGTAGTATATCTATATATATTAAACTAATTATTTTAAAAGAAATTTTAGAATTACATAATAACAAAATCAGTTTTGAAACAATCTAAAAAATTAGTTGCTATTTTGGAAGACTATATAATTGATGAGATCTAATAATTTGAGGTCACCAGTTCAAGAACTATATATACCAAGAAATTAAATGGCATCTACCAATATCCTTTCCACAAGAAATTAAAAAAGAAAAAGAAAAAGAAAATTAAACCAAACAGATAATTAATCAATTAGCTAGAGTAGTTTAATCTTAATTACCAAGATATCAAGTTTTCCAAAATGGGTTTTGATGAAATCTGCTAAGAAAGCAACACTAGCTGAGTCCCTCACATCAAGCTGATGAAAAATAACATCATCTGCAGATAGCAGAGAAGCTTTGAGATTTTCAAGAGCTTCAAAACCCTTCTTATTATCTCTAGCCGTTAACACCACCAGCACTCCCTTAGAAGCTAATTGACGGCATATCTCTAATCCAATCCCTTTATTAGCTCCAGTAACAACCGCACATCTGAATTTATGTAATTATATACATAAACATAC
Source organism: Paratinospora sagittata (assembly GCA_035771175.1). Taxonomy (NCBI): domain Eukaryota; kingdom Viridiplantae; phylum Streptophyta; class Magnoliopsida; order Ranunculales; family Menispermaceae; genus Paratinospora; species Paratinospora sagittata. The sequence continues at coordinate 11,230,187 of CM069608.1, forward strand.
AATAATAAGCACTGAGAAATTACATATATATAAAGGTGCGGAGTAAAAACAGAAGAGACCAGAGCTATACCTCTTAGTTGCAGGACTATTAGTAGTACTGTGTACTGTTTCGGCCATAACTTTTTCTTTAAGTGCAAGGAATTTATTAAGATGTGTTCTTCCTTCCTGCGGTATTTTCTGCTTCTGTACTCTTCGATATTGCTATATATATATATATAAAAATTAGATGGAAAGTAAATGCAGCCAATGAGAATGAAAAGAAAGAAAAGTAAAAGGTTGATTTCAATGACTCAAGAAGAAAATGATTAATGAGTTTTATAGTAGCATTCTTTGGTCATCAATGACGTCAAAGTCGTGTATATTGAGAATATATTATTTTTCAATAAAACAAATATAAGACAGTAGCAATCGTTTCGCAAACATACACGACTTTGACGTCATTGATGACCAAACATGCTACTATAAAACTCATTAATATAATCATTGACGGTATACAGGTTGAGCGTGTGGCTTACTATGGAGCAACTATAATTGTTCAACAAACTCAAGTGGCATCTGAGGACGAAGCGGCTACTCCGGCACAAAATCTGACAAAATATGTGACGATGGAGCTTGTGCACGAACAACCAGGGCTAACAACGAGCTGCAAACGATTATGCTTCACCTTGTTCCTGTAAACCCTAACATCAGGTTATCACTTTATCTTTCATTTTTATTTTATTACTTGTTCCCCTTTTCTGCCTCTTGTGGGATCGTCGTTTCCCGGCGAAGTGGTGGTTTGTCTTCTGGGGGTTTTAGGGATTTGTCTAAAATGGAAAGTTGAACCAACAAAGAAGAACGACACAGCTCAGTACTTGCTCGACAATCAGATCGGATTCGGCTTCGATGATGCCTAAGAGCCTCGCAGATCTGGTAATGGGGGGGCTTTTGATCGCGTGATAGGGAATTTGAAATAGGGGGGATTTTGGTGCAGTGATGGTGGGCATTTTGGATTCTCGGTGAGGAATATATATAATGGTCGGATTTAGAGCGGGGGTTTTGGATTGCATGGGCGAAGAATGCGCGAACTGCGTAGCGGAGTACGTCGAGGCAGTGCTCCGGTCGTAGATCAGCCGCGGAAACCGCGGGGTCGAGGCGGAAGGAGGAAATCGGAGCCCTTGGTCGGAAACTACATCAGAACTAGAGCTGCAGTCGCGAAGGAAGCGGCGAGAAACCAGGTGGCGGTTGCTGCCGGCGGCGGTGGTAGTGGTGGTGCAGAGGAGGAGGCGGCGGCGGCGGCAGCGGTGAGGCCGAGGACGAGATTGGATGCGGCGAGGAATCGTGCGAAGGCGGCTGCGGTGATCGTGATTTCGGACAAGAACGGTGAATCGGGAGGTGGTTCCGATCAGTTGAGAGAGATTCAGGGAGAGATTCCTCGGAAAGATATGATGGGAGATGACAGTGGTGGTTTGAGTGCTAACAAGGCTGGAGGCCAGGAAGAAGAAGGCAACACTGCTCCTTTTCCTGAAAGGGAAACTGATTTGCTTGAACGAAGTAACAAAAAAGTTCAGATGAATGTGGATGGAGTGGAAGCGGATTTGTCGCCGATGGCGGACGTAAGTATGGTGGAGGAGACTCAGGCATGCAAGGAGAATGCTGAGGGGAATGGGATGTTCGCCCCCTTGCCAACATTTAGAGACAAACTTTTGGGCTATACGGGACGGATGGATGATGGTGAGACGTCCGATGAGGATTGGACCTCAGATGATGAAGGAGAGATGAGGGCTGAGGAGTCCGAGTCCGAGTGTCCAGTCATTCACATATCCAAGGAGGAGAAGAGGCGCTTACGTCGCCCATGGAGACAGACACTTATTATCAAATTGTTGGGCAGAACAATTGGATTTACATTCCTGTTACGTAAGATTAAGGACTTATGGCGTCCGAAGGCTCCTATTGAATTAGTTGCTATTGATCAAGACTATTTTCTTGTCAAGTTTGCCTCCAAGGAGGATTATGAGTATGCAAGATTTGAGGGCCCATGGATGATCTTTGATCATTATCTGACAGTGCGGCAATGGCATCCTAATTTTGACCCGGGGCAGGAGAACATGGATAGATTGTTGGTGTGGGTGCGAATCCCTTGTCTCCCAATTGAATACTATGACTATGACTTCCTCATGAAAGTAGGGGCGCGTATTGGTCGTCCGGTGAAGATTGATGATGCAACAAGCACCGTCTCTAGGGGGAAGTTCCCGCGTATATGTGTGGAGGTAGATATAACCAAGCCACTTCTATCTAAATTCACTTTGCGACGTCGGGTCCGACGGATTGAATACGAGGGGATCCATTTAATTTGCTTTGATTGTGGATGTTATGGGCATCGGAAAGATGCGTGTCCAAAGAATGAGGGCCAAGAGACGCCTCATCACGGTGGACCGGCGGAAGTGCTGGCCGAAGATGTTAGAGATGTGGTCGGAGTTCAAGCTAGGCCGGCTGAGCCTCCGGTGAATCAGGAAATAACCGAAAGTTATGGGCCATGGATGTTGGCTTCTAGAAGATCTCGTAGAGGTATGACCAAAACTGAAAATGGAAAGAGTGGGAGAGCTGGACGTGATCCTCGGGATATGCCACTGATTGGTGCTAAACAAAATGCTAGTTTTCAGCAACATATTTCTCGGTATGCGGCATTAGCGGTTGAGGATATTCCTGAGGAAAATATTGATAGTGATCAACGAGATGGGCCGCATCTTGATAAGGATATTGGCGTGCACATGGGCTCAGGGGTATCACTTAATGAATATGTCAAGAGTAAAGGGAGAAGGCCCAATATGCAAATAAATACTAAGGAAGTGGAAAATGGCCCAAGCACTCAAGTGGCTGTAGAGACCAGCAATGCGGTTCGAATAAAGAAGAATTTACTGACTCGTGACATCACTTCTATCTCTTCTCAGTCCAAGCAAGCTGCCGCTGCGGAGGAACATATTGTGGTGCGTGGGTCCAATAGAGGTCAGCTGATTTCTCGATCGGTGGTCTCTCATCCCCAGCATCAGGTTGAGAACATAGAGGGTATTCATCCTAAAATTAATTTGATACCAGAACATCATCAAGATCCTCCTATTGTGGTGGAATCTGGGCATGTTCCTGCTATTGGTAGGCGGGAACTTGGTGGAACAAAAGCTAATCTGGTGGGGGTGCATAACGAAGCTCCTAGTGACAAGGATGAATCGCTTGGGAGGATGGATATTGTTGATGGAGGGTTCTCCTCTTAAAGCCGTGCTTGTCAATTTTTTGGTCTTCGGTAGGGGTGGGTAACCTATTTTATCTTGTTTTTATGGATTTTATGATCTGGAATTGTCAAGGGGCGGCTTCGAAGGAGTTCCACCGTTCCCTGAAAGACCTGCTTAAGATGCATAAACCAGGCATATTGGGGTTGTTAGAGCCCAAAGTGAGTGGATCTCAGGCAGATTTTCTCTGTAAAAAGCTGGGTTTTGATGAATGGGTCCGGGTAGAATCATTGGGTTTCAGTGGTGGTATTTGGGTGTTCTGGCATAGTTCTTGTCAAATAAATATTATTGCTACTCATCCCCAGTTTATCCATATGAGGGTTCGGGATAGTAGTATGCATCAGTGGTTGTTATCTGTTGTTTATGGTAGTCCTACAGCCAGCTTGAAGAAGCTGTTATGGAGGGATCTTAATAAGAATGTTTTTGATATGAGTGAGCCTTGGATTATTGCGGGTGATTTTAATGCGGTGGTATGTTCCGAAGAAGTTAGTAGTGGGAATGCTGTGGCTCATCATGGCAGCTCTGGTTTTGGGGATTGGATTTTTGATCATGATTTGCTGGACATGGAATTTTTCGGACAAGCCTATACTTGGAGTAGGGGTATAGGGGATCAGTTTAAGGGAGCTCGCCTGGATAGAGTTTTATGTAATTTAGCTTGGAGGCATATGTTTGAAGACGCTAGAGTGATTCACCTTCCTAAACATCACTCCGACCATGTTCCTATCTTGGTTCGTTTAAAGGGTTCAAGTGCCACTGTGAGGCCAACGCAGTTTAAATTTCAGGCAGCTTGGCTGACTCATCCGGGATTTTACAATGTCATTAAGGAGAATTGGAGTCGTGACCGTTCTTTGGATACAAATAATCGGCATATAGCCTCGGTTCTTACTTCATGGAATAGTACCGAGTTTGGGAGTATTTCTAGGAGGAAGAAGAGGCTCTGGGCGAGACTTGCAGGCATTCAACGTGTCTTATCTAAACACCCTACACACCGTATTCATCTTTTGGAGTCTAAGCTTAAGAAGGAGCTGGACCTTGTTCTGTATCAAGAAGAACTTTCGTGGTTTCAGAAATCTAGAGCCGACTGGATCCTTTCGGGTGACCGCAATACCAAGTTCTATCACGCTACTACAGTCATTCGTCGGAGTAGGAATGTCATTGAGAGTTTAAAAGGTGCAGATGGAAATTGGGTTTCAGATTCAGCTCAGTTGAAGCATCTAATTCAAGATTTTTATACAAGGTTATTTTCAAAAGAACCTTGCGGGGATATGTCTGATTTTCCTAAAGGGGGTTTTCCAATTCTAGATGGTGCTGTCATGGCAAGGATTCATCAGCCCTTTGAGATTGAAGAGATTCGTCAGGCTTTATTTGATATGGCTCCCTTCAAAGCGCCAGGCCCGGATGGTATTCATGCAGGTTTTTATCAACGCCTCTGGCCTACAGTGGGGCCTTCTGTCTACAAGCTTGTTCAAGACTTTTGGGTGTCTGGAAAGCTTCCAGATGGGATCAATGATACTCTGTTGGTATTAGTACCGAAGGTTCAGCATCTTGAATTATTGACCCAGCTTAGACCTATAAGTCTCTGCAACGTGGGCTATAAACTGATTACAAAAGCTATGACAAATAGGCTAAAGATGATCCTCCCAAGTCTTGTTTCTCCCAACCAAAGCAGCTTTGTTCCTGGTCGCCAAATTACAGATAATGTCATTGTGTATCAAGAAGTCCTTCATTCAATGAGAACTAAGAAGAGTGGTGTATCTCATATGGCAATTAAGATTGATCTTGAAAAGGCCTATGATCGATTATCTTGGGATTTTATTGAAGACTCGTTGAAGGAGATTGGTCTTGGTGATGGGTGGATCCGAAATGTGATGCATTGTGTCTCTTCCTCTAGGATGTCGATTGTCTTGAATGGGGATCTTTTGGATTGTTTCTCTCCTGAGCGCGGAGTTCGGCAAGGGGATGCAATTTCGCCTTATCTTTTTGTTCTGTGTATTGAAAGATTGGGTCATTTGATTAATGGGGCAGTGGAGCGAAAGGAATGGAAACCCATACAGCTTTCTCGTAATGGTCCTTCTATCTCCCACCTTTTCTTTGCAGATGATATGGTTTTGTTTGCGGAAGCATCTACAGAGCAGATAAAGGTTATTATGAAGTGCCTGGATTTATTTTGTGCGTGCTCGGGCCAAAGAGTTAACTACCAGAAATCTCATATATTTGTATCTCACAATGCGGAGCTTGCGGTGGCTCAAGACATATCTACTATCTCGGGTATTCCCCTTACGGACAACTTGGGTCGGTATCTTGGTGCTCCCTCCATTCATGGGAGGGTCCGACCTGCTGACTTTCAGTACATCATTGAGAGAGTGACTACTCGATTGGAGGGGTGGAAGACAAAATTCTTGTCCTTTGCGGGTAGATTGGTTCTAGTTAAATCGGTGCTTAACTCTATTCCCATGTACATCATGCAGACTATGGTGTTACCAATAGGGGTGTGTAATACCATTGATAAATTAGTTCGACGTTTTCTATGGGGAGGGTCTAATGAGAAGCAGGGCGTCAACCTCATTAAGTGGGAAATCATCATCAAACCTATGGAGGACGGTGGTCTTGGCATTAAGAGTATGGCTTATATGAACTTGGCTCTTTTGGCCAAATTGGGATGGAGACTAATTACAGATAAGAATAGCTTTTGGGCCAGAGTTGTTTCCATGAAGTATCTGCATCGGGAAGCTACTATTGATAGGTTGCAGCCTAAGAATGGGGCTTCCAATGCGTGGCGGGGCATTGTTAAAGCCTCGCCAATTTTACGTAGCGGAGTGCGGGCTCTAGTTCGTAATGGTAAGGACACTCTTTTTTGGCTTGATACATGGGTAGGTGAGGTGGCCTTAATCAATATGAAAATGCGGGATTTGAGTTTGGTGGAGATGTATAGGCCTGTCTCAAGCTATTGGGTGAAGGGCTCAGGGTGGGACTGGAATGCTCTATCAGGTTTACTCCCTTTTGAGGTTGAAAATAAACTTGCTGCTGTGCTCTTATGGGATGAGGAGGAGGTTGCAGATGGCATATGTTGGGGAGCTTCTAAGAGTGGCATATTAACGGTGACCTCTGCTTATACTATTTCTACTGGCACTCTTATGGGAGATCCTAATTCCCTTTGGAGGACGATTTGGAAGCTTAAAGTTCCTCAAAGATGCAAGACCTTTTTGTGGATGGTTGCGCATCGAAAGATCATGTGCAATGCTGAGCGGATGAAAAGGGGTTTCACCATGGCATCTGACTGTATTGAATGTGTGGGATGTATCGAGGATGTTGATCATATTTTTCGAAATTGCTCTAGAGCCGTGCAATTATGGAAGCGTCTATTGCAGCCAGTTGAGTATCATCTTCAGAGCAATTTGGATTTCCAAAGCTGGCTTGCTCATAATCTTGCTGGCGTTAATGATTGTAATGTTGACTATGACTGGGCTTCCTACTTTACAGTTGCCGTGTGGGCTCTTTGGAAATGGAGGAATGATTTAGCATTTCGTAATCTTCGTTTTCACTTCGAGTATAGCATGGCTTGGCTTAAAGGGAAAGTGGCTGAAATCATTCATGCTTTTCGAGCCAAAGTGGCGGTCCATGATGATGGACTGATAGAGAGGGTGAAAATGGCAGGCTGGTGTGCTCCCAACCATGGTTGGACTAAGCTTAATACTGATGGATGTCTTAAGAATGCTTCATCGCGAGCAGGGGGTGGCGGTCTTCTCCGTGACTATCGTGGTATGTGGTTGAGGGGGTTTGTGGCTAATATTGGTTCTTGTACTGCAACTGAAGCTGAATTATGGGCTGCTGTTCATGGCTTACGTCTTGCTTGGGAGGAGGGCCATCGTTCTATAGTTTTCGAAACAGATTCGGCTATGGTGGCTGGTTGGTTAAAAGGCAACAGTATGCCGCAGCTTAGCCTTTCCAACTTGGTAAATGAGTGTAGAAGACTCCTTCAGAGAGATTGGATAGTTCAAGTTGAGCACATTTACAGAGAAGGTAATAGAGCAGCAGACTATTTGGCTACTGAGGCTTTGAAGTTCAATCGGGGAGTGTGTATCCTGTTTTCCCCTCCCCGTGGGTTATTCAATATTTTGAGGGAAGATGCAACTGGGGTTACTTGGCCTAGGAGAGTTCGAGATGTAGTGTGCTAGTTGTTCTTGCTGGGTATTCCCCCTCTTTTCCTTTCCAAAAAAATTAATATAATCATTGACTCTTAACTCTTGAGTCATTGGCTGCATTTACAAATCAAACGAGGCTTCAATATCCTCTTAAGTCTTAATGACAAAGTTGATATTTGAATGATATTCAACAACAAAACTCCAGTGAAATTTTTTTTTTTTTTTTTGAGATCAGAGTACAACTATCTCTTTAGCTGTTCAAAAACCAAAGCCCATTTACTATGATGTTAACTACTAAGAAGCAAGACAGACCTTGGACAACAAAGCATAAAGACTTGATCCCTTGACCCCAAGATAGACCTTGGACAACACACAGGCGCGTATGCAAGAATGAAAGGACAAATAGAAGAACTTAAGGCGCACAACACTTTGTACTTTACACTTTATATGTGCACATCGTCGCGATCGGACAAATCGGATGCGTCTGTGGAGGTGACATCTGGAGCGTTCATTGGAGGTATCCAGATACGATGAACAGTTGGTGTGTTTAAGTTCACTGAACGTAGTCGATTATAATACTCTAAAATTTTCATAACATTATAATATTTATAACCAATAAATAATTAAGTAAATGTTAATATTATCACCACCATTATTATCTATGTTAAGAATATGATATGTATGTTACAAAATGAGAAGATTAGTATAATATAAATTTATTTTGAGCCTATGTCCATGATCAAGTCTAAAGGCCAAGCCCAACATCAATTCTAAGAAGTATAGTATAAACTTGTCCATGATCAAGCCTAAGTCCAAGCCCAATACCTAAAAGATTATAAAGCCTAAGTCCAAGCCTGATATTTAAAAAATTCTAAAGCCCAAGTCAAAGCCCAATACTATGTATAAATTATTGATGAAAAAGTGGTCAAAACGTAGGTTATATAGGTAAGGACATGATTTTTTGTGAATTTTTAATTATGTGATGTAGATTGAATGAATTATAGTATAAATACTCTCTCAAATGAGAAGTTTTAGGCATCAAAGTAGCAAGTTCTCTCTTGAGAATCCTAGTATGTTCCGTGGATGTAGTTTTGACTGATCTTCCACATCAAAAAAGATTTTCTTGAGTGTTTTCCTTTTCAGTATCAAGTTCTCTTTTGAAAATCCTAATATGCTCTGTGATTGCGATTTTGACTGATCTTCCACAACAGAAAAAAAGTTTTAGGGTGTTCTCATCTTCAGTGTCTATTTCGCCTTTTCTTTAAACATTTATCTATACCCATTTCCCCTCTTGCTCCTAACACACTAACAATTAAGTGAAGGTCAAGGGATTGGAGTATCAAAGGTTGAGAACGTCCCAAATTAACTTTAGAATTTAGTAATTTAGGTGGGGAAGAATTCATACTCTTCATTTTATGTTCCTTGGATACTTGCGTAGGATCATAGTTAATATCATGCATGATTAGTTATAAGTTGCTTATATGATTTATGTTGATGCTTGTACACGATATGTTGTATGATATGATGATAATGTTGCGATGTTTGTTGATTTTGCAAAATTATGATGATAATATATGGTATTAATACTATTTGGATGATATGGTTATTAAGAGAAACTAGTAAGCGGCACCTGCGTTGCTCGTGGACAACAATCAACCCATTAATTAGAAAAAAACTTTAAAGCAAAAAAACAACCCATAATTAGAAAAAAACTTTAAAGCAAAAAAACAACCCATAATTAGAAAAAAACTAATTATTCATATAATAGTGAACGACATGTGTGTTGCACAGATTTCTTTGCAAGCTTAAAATCATAATTGATGAAAGTTCGGACAAAAAAAAAAAACTATATATGAAAGAAAAAAAAAGTTAAAAAAAAATTATAATACCCTACCTTATATTATTCATTTTATTAATTGATTTAAAGATAAGTTTGGGACATAAAAACAAATAACAATATCCAGAACAACTTGATCATTTAAAGCAACCCAAAAAAATAGAATACTTATAGAGAGCAGTTAAATAAACCTGACTTATGGACTATCTACACCTAATTACTATGACAACCCCACCTAAAACATATATACCATACCTATCCCAGTCAAAAATTTAAAAATTCCTAAACTACCCTTCTCTTTACCCTAACATACCCCGGCCGGTTTCTTCCATTCTCCACCAATTTTTCTCTTCCAAAACTCTTTCAGAACCCTAGCTCTTAACTTGAAAGCCTACTATTTTGATATTTTTATTTTAGTGTGAAGAATATTGGTTGTAGAAGAGTATCATTTTGACCTCATTTGGAACAAATCACCACTCTTCGTTTTCGTGCGTTTTTTGACAAATGATCCTTTGAATCAGTAAGAAATGCATGGTTTAATAGTTATTTTTGTTTCTATTCACTTTTATTCATAAAATACAATATGTATGGGTGTTTTTTGATATATTTTGTACAAGTCGATCTATAGAAGCCAACCCTGCCTGGATTTTTTTTTTAAGAAAATAAATAGTGATGCCGAGAACACGCAACACTACTTCTGGTGAGCAAAGTGGGTCACGCACTAAACCTACAACATCAGAGAGGAGACGCAAACGTATGGAAACCAATTTGACGGCCATTGCAGATGTTGCACACGAAGAAGAGGAAATAGATGAGACAAGCATGCAACACACTGGCCAAGAGAGCGAGTACACTGAAGAAGATAATAGTGCCCCCGTCTCATTTTCGGGAGGCCCTACCGATCCCTCTGTCCTTACTAGTTTCAAGAATCATATTGTTGCAGCTATATGAGTTAGTGAAGTAAGTCTTCATCCCTAGTGTATACTAAATATGTTGTTGACGGTTATATCTTGTTAATATTGACCATTCATATTTGTTTTGGTTTTCTTTTTTGTTTACAGGATCGACCCCTACTTAGGTGCATAAATCATGGAGCACAGGTGGCTGAGTGGGATTTGGAATGCCACCCCGAGCAAGAAAGACTTAAAGAAATCATAGATGGATCTGGGTTGAGTCAATTGATCGGTTGCTCGTACACGCACGACAACAAGACACTGATTGTTGCGCTTGTAGAGAGATGACAACCAAAAACGAACACATTTCACCTTCCTTTTGGTGAAATGACAATTACCCTCGATGATGTTGCGATACTTCTCAACATTCTTGTCACGGGTAGATCTGTCTCAGCCATACCAATGGACAACAACGATGCAGCCGAATTATTGGTGCAAGGGCTGAGAGTTTCATTCGGTGATGCGAAGGAGGAGGTCAAGAATGGAAAAGGAAAATCTGTGGCTAAGCACTGGTTGAAAGCCTGATTTGGTACCCCCAAGCAAGCAGGCGTCCCCTACCCCTCAGTGGAGTGCACAGCGAGGGCATTTCTATTATTCTTGTTAGGGTGCACACTGTTCTGAGACAAGACATCAACACGGGTCCCCGTCGCTTATCTTCAATTGCTCATGCAAGTGCACATGATTCATATGTACTCATGGGGTGCCGCATGTCCTGTGTATTTGTATCGTCAGCTTGGATGTGCGACGAGGGCCTCAGTTTGTCAAATTGCAGGGTATCTCACCGTGCCTGAGGTATATATGTATCATTTCACACTTAATGTCTGTTCTATATCAAAGATGTTTCAATAATGATTTTAATTCAAAATGTGTATGATAAGGTTGACTGTATGACCATTTTCCTTTAATTCGTCTTCGTGTCAACCCTTCATATCAATATAATCTGCCACAGACGCAAATGTGGGCTCCAGAAAAAAGATGAGATTAGCTGAGGATCACGTAATAACACTGTGTAGGGCATCGATATGTTACGCCCTCACGAGGTCAGTGACAAAGTTTAGGAATTCAATACAGTTTTATTTATTGACTTTGAGTAACATTGTGTTGTTGGTTTAATTATTTATATTGAATTTGTTCAGGTTTATTGGGACCCATATTTTGATTTGAGTTTGCTTTTTTTTTTTATTGTTGTATAAAGTGCTTGGACGTTGTGGAACCCTATCATCTTGATAGGGTTCTTCGCCAGTTAGGCCATTGCACAGACAATTCCTCCATGGGCTCTTCGTCAATTAAAAGCAAGTTGGGGTTCCTCAGTCGGTCAATACCAAGTGAAGTATTACTATGATCAGATATGAGAGAGATGGGATAGTGGTGTACTTTCTGCTCAAGCACGGGGTGAGAGTCTACGCAATACATGGGATGCGGCTCCGGACTACCTCGAGTGGTTTACATCTATATCTCACCCGATCATTGAGAACCTAACACGTCAAGATCCTGCCAACCCTCAACAGAGATATATGTTTGATGATGATAACACCCAAGTAATAAAGTTTGCATTCCTTTATTTTTTTTTTATAACGAATTGGATTTATATGTTATTCACATGTAATTGTTGATTTGCATTAGGATATGTACAACAACAAAATAGACGAGCCCTGGACATCGCATTACAATGGATGTCCATCCCTGAATCAAAAGTAACAGTTCATAGTGCAAGAATGGCCATGGAGTCAATTATTGGTGTTTTGTCTGGGGTGAACATCCGTGATGAAGCTAGGCCTTCCTCTACAATGGAAGAAGAGCAGGGGCAGAGGCAGAGCCAGGGGCTGTTGAGCCAGGTGCCATCAATTCCAAGGCACGATGAAACTGGTCCCTTAGGGGTTAGAGCATATTCACGCAAGCGGAGAGGACAATAACTTCATTTGTGATTGTTTATTGTTTTGTTTTGGAGGGTGTGAGTACATGTAATGAATTTGTTTATTGTCTATCGTACGATTTGCAAAATTTGGTGAATGAAATTTCCTTTATGTTGATACTACTGTGTGTATATTAGTTGTTATTTTCACCTTGGGACATTGTCCTTATGTCTATGAACATGTCAACTGTCGGTGCCATACCCTAACTGTACCCCACCTGTATCCCACATTAGAGTTAATGGTGGGGAACGGTATCCCGCCACCCAAACTTAAGCGGAATGGTTAAAAACATGTCAAAAACATGATGAGATTCAACCCAATACATGATGGAAGGGGGAAATGAGAAAAAACCCAGGAAATACTAGGGTCGGCCTCAATGTACTGACCATGATGAAGGACGGTCGGTCTTAGAGGTTTGACTCGAACTTCTCTATTCGGTTGCTCAATACTGATCCTACTGTATCATGGTCGATACATTACGGTCGACCCTCACATTTCCCGGTTTTTTTTTTCATTTCCTCGTGCCATCATGTATTGGGATGGATCCCATCATGTTTTTAACCATTCCGGGTAAGTTTGGACGGTGGGGTACCAATCCCCACCCTTAACTCTAATGTGGGGTACGGGTGGGAAACGGTACCCCGCCGCCCAAACTTACTTGGAATAGTTAAAAACATGTCCAAAACATGATGAGATTCATCCCAATACATGATAGAAGGGGGGAAATGTGAAAAAACCTGGGAAATACTAGGGTCGGCCTTAATGTACCTACCCCGATGAAAGACGGTCGGTCTTAGAGGTTTGACTCGAACTTCTCTATTCCATTGCTCAGTACTGATCCTACTGTATCATGGTCGATACATTACGGCTGACCCTCACATTTCTCGGGTTTTTTCGCATTTCTTATTCTATCATGTATTGGGATGGATCTCATCATGTTTTTGACGTGTTTTTAACCATTCCGATAAGTTTGGACGGTCGTTAAGGGTGGGAATCGGTACCCTACCGTCCAAACTTACCCGGAATGGTTAAAAACATGTCAAAAACATGATGGGATCCATCCCAATACATGATGGATTAAATTACCGACCTTGATACAGTAGGGTCGAGATTGAGCAACCGAACAGAGAAGTTTGGGTCGGACCTCTAAGACCGACAGTTCTTTATTAGGGTTGGTACATTGAGGCCGACCCTAGTATTTTCTGGGTTTTTTCACATTTCCCACTTCTATCATGTATTGGGATGGATCTCATCATGTTTTTAACCATTCCGGGTAAGTTTAGGCGGCAGGGTGCCATTCCCTACCCGTACCCCACATTAGAGTTAAGGGTGGGGATCGGTACCCCACCGTCCAAACTTACCCGGAATGGTTAAAAACATGTCAAAAACATGATGGGATCCATCCCAATACATGATGGAAGGAGAAAATGCGAAAAAACCCAGAAAATGTGAGGGTCGACCGTAATGTACCGACCTTGATACAATAGGGTCAGTATTGAGCAATCGAACAGAGAAGTTCGGGTCGAACCTCTAAGACCGACTTCATCAGGGTCGGTACATTGAGGCCAACCCTAGTATTTCTAGAGTTTTTTCATATTTCCCCCTTCTATCATGTATTGGGATGAATCTCATCATGTTTTTGACATGTTTTTAACCATTCCGCTTAAGTTTGGGCGGTGGGGTATCGTTCCCCACTTGTAAGGTGAACTTTGACGTAACATACATATATACAAAAAGAGAACAATAATACAAACATCCAAAATAACATAGTACAATTCGAAGACAACAAATCTTTCTATATCAACAACATCGAAGTCAATTACATCTTTAGTATCCACGTTTCAAAAAAAGAAAGTCTATACATATCCACATCTCCCTATTTGTCAACATTTCCAAAATGAAAAAAAATATGACTAAACATGTCAACATTTTCAAAAAGGCATGTTGACATCCCCTTACATATCAACATATCCACATCCCTCTACATATCAACATTTTCAAAATAAAACAAGTCTAAACATGTCAACATTTCCAAAAAAAAACATGTTGACATCCCCCTACATATTAACATTTTTAAAATAACTAGTCATCGTCTAAGTCAATTACTATAGCTTGTCTATCACCCGCATTGCTTTTCACTTTGCTACCATCAACATTGAAAACAAAATAAGGGGTTTTCCATCTATGTGCCTGTCGGAGTCGGAATCTATGCCAATTTGGCAATATGGGAGGTATCGGTGATGCAGGGACAAACATAACCTGTGGAAAGTACGCAATTACAAATTTTCATTATTCTATAATTTACATTGAAACAAAATACAAAAAGAAAACAGTTTTTACCTGCACAAAGTGGTTATCAATCACGTAACCAATGCCAATCACTCGCCTCAATGGGATTGGTGGAGGTTCGGTTCTGAGGGGCAAAAATGTAACACATTGGTGCATAGATAAAAACACCAACACGACATTGTATGCTTAGGCTATCAACAACCCCATATTTAGAAAAGTCATCCACTTCTCTTCGGGTGCCACAGGGTCACTACATTGTAGAGAACTCATAATCTCTTAAACCTTCTCAACACTACAGAAAAACGTTGTGTAGTGTGCCTCAAACCTTTGTACTTCTATCACTTCTGACTTCGCTCCAACAGTTTGTTTCCATACCCATGGACTCAGTGATGACTCGGTACCCACAATGTCCATCAGCTAGGGGTGGCAATATAGGTTATGACACGATAACACGACTCGAAACCGACACGATAACACGACTCGAAACCGACACGAAATAAACGGGTTCGGGTTTTTCATAAACAGGTGCGGGTCAAAATAGGTTAAACTCGATTAGACACGGTTAAATTTCAGTTCAAAAGCAGGTCGACCTCCTAAACCCGAAATTGACTCGTTTAATACAATTATATTTTGTGTTGAGACTTATGTTATGTGTGAAGACTTTTTAATATTTTATATCATGTGTTGAGACTCTAACTTTATAATATTTTATTTGGTCTTTGCTATATAGTTGTATAATTATGATTTTGAATATTTGATTTATATGTTAATTTAGAATTTATATATGATAAATATGTTAGAATGAACTTGTTTAAGCTTTAAGGGTTATAAACAAGTTAACTTGTTTTACACGTTTATTAAACGTGTCAGGTTTGGGTTTATATATAATGACACATTATTTAAACGTGTCGTGTTTGGGTTTACACTATGTTTCATTATACACGATTACGACACGAATGATTATGACACGGCAACACGAATTGCCACCCCTACCATTGGCCATAACATCTCTGACATGGGCTATGTACTGATGCCAGCCAGGAGGGAGTTGATCTAGATATCTATGAGATCCATGAAACATTTGCAAGCGTGTCTTGTGGACCTTCCTTGGTTCATCATTCTTCGATATGGTCTTTTGCAATGATGAGATTGATGAATGAGTGGAGTACGCAAACACATGCTCAAAAAACAAAGGATCTCGTTTTGTAAACCAATCACTCTTCTTAGTCGGCCGCCCTTTTGTTTTCTTCTTGTCTACGGGCACAGTGAGAGAAGAGGTCGATGGAGGAACTATCTCTCTGATTTTCTGTAAAATTATAGCTCGTCCAGAGGCATCAGAACTATTAAATTTATCCTCAAGTAGACCCAACTCAGCCCTAATCTCGTTGTCCTCTACTTTCACAGGAGTAAGATCTAGCTTTTTCCAATGGGGATCCACATCAGCTATAGGTATGGGCATGCTAGATTGCTTACAAAAAGCAAGCCCGTGTGCACATGGCAATCCATGCGTTCTGTGTACCACACATCTACATAAATTTTGGTATAACCCAACACTCTCAACACGAGCTAACTCCTCACATATCTTGTCTAGTGCAGCTCTAGAAATGAACCCACGCAAATGCATAAATGTAAAATTTTGGAAGTGATACTGAACAATATTCAAACTTTTTTCAAATGATAACTTGATCTTTGTGTGTTGCAAAGCCAACATTGTATTGATTGCTGTCCATGATGTCTCGAAGTTGCCTTGTGTAGACCTTAAAGCTCTCTTCAGCTTGGAATGTGCACTTTCTTACCTATTGGTTGTAGTATTGCCAAGGTGCATAAATTGATCCGTCCACGCCTTCACAAATCTTTCCTTGCAGGGTACCAACCACGTCGTATCGATGTACGTAAGAACCTCAGGGTACCCAGCATACTCTTCAAATAATAAATCTTTCAGATGATTGTATTCCTCCACTGTATCAGAAAAAACCAATTCATTCCACTTCTTCATGTAAGCTTCAAAGTCCTCATTATTTGCAAACTTGCTCTTTGAGTTAGCCAACATGTTCTTGTTTATGTGCCATGTACATAACATATTCATTGTATCAGGGAACACACATGAAACAACATTCATTAAGGCCAAGTCCCTGTCTGTCATAATAATCTTGGGAAGAGACCACCCATCCAACAACTCCCTCAATTTTCTAGTGCCCACATGTAATTATCTTTATTTTCAGATGCCATATAGACAAATGCCACTGAAAATGTCATATTCATCGATGTTACACCAACAATCTCCAATAATGAAAATCTGTACTTGTTCGTCTTGTATGTACAGTCCATCAGAAGCACATATGGGAAACACCTCAAAAGATCCACTGAAACAGGAAAACATAAATAAACTAGAAAACTTCATTAATAATAATCAAAACAATGAAACTATGGCATAACCTTGAGTTTGGATCTATCTATTTGGGATTTAGATCATAACTTCAAACATAAACATAAAATAATGGTATGAACATCAATCTAAACAATGGAAACAAACTAGAATGATAGAGAGAGTGTTGAAGAATCTCTTCTTTGCTTCGAACTCGATCTTCTCCTTTGCTTCGCACCAGTCGTCAACCCTTGTTCTTCACTCTCTTCTCCTCTAAAAACCCTAAACAATAAAGTATATATATGCACAAGCCAATAGGATGTCGAATTAAAAACCTTGAAGTCGTATGACAAAAACCCACAAAAGTTTCTATTTTCTCGCAACACCCAGCACTGCGATGCTCAGAATTGGGTGCCTTGGTAATTAGTCTTTGGACTTTTGCACTATTTTATTTTGTGGACTTAGCCATTTTTTTTTACCTCCTTTGACTTGCATACTTCATGTACTTACATTCCAACTTCTTATAACTTGTTTCCATCATCCAAATTCACTTTCAACACATCCAAATACCTACAAAACAAAGCAACACTAATGAGTAACACATTTATATAATCAAAATAACCAACTTAAAAAATTAAAAACCAAAACAAATCATGATATACTAAAAATGACTAAACTAACAAATAGACCAAAACTAAGACAAACCAACCTAACTAATGATTAAATTATCCTAAAACTCATCTAAAACATACTCAAAAACATATCTAAATATTCAACTTATCGAATACCCCCAAACTTAGGACTTTGATCATCCTGAGCAAAGGAAAAACAAAACTAAAATACAACTAACAACCCCAACAGCACAATCTAACATCATATTCTTAAACAAACTAAAACTTGATTTGGAAAACAATATGGATATCATCATCATGATTATCATGGCCTCCAAGATCACATTAAAAAGATCAGAAAATTTTAAGAGTGTTAGAGATGTCTAGAATTTCGATCCAACCTCTTACCTAGCCTACTCTTCCATTCTCAAACACACACCAATACATAGTCAATCTCATAAAACCACTCATAAATTTCATAGACAAGTACAAGCAAGTGTAAAACACATATGATTTCAAAGTATATATATTATTATTAGATGAATTTTATAGGCAAGTCTTTCACACCACTCTCCACTAATGTAGATCACATACCATTCGGAATCAATAGGTCTTTCATAGGTTGTAATGTCAAGCCAAAGTTCAAAGGTAGGAAAAAATAGGAAAATTTAGTCTCAAAACACTCCAAACATCTTGATCATTTTCAAATCATCCAAACATTACTAGTAGAACCAAACAAAACCAATTAAAAACATATACCCAACTTCAAATATTCAACTTCTTTCACTCAATGCCCATTCTTTTATTGTTTGCTTTCATTCACATTTCCCAAGAACAACTACACCCCCAAACTTGTTTCTTTTTAACACGTAGGCATAACATTCTTTTCTTTATTTTTCTCATTTGTTCTTTTCATTTTTTTTTTCAAAATAAGCAAACTTCCAAACCCAATAATACTCCTCTTTATCTCTTTCTTTTCATCCTTTCATTCCCACATTCAACCCTCAAAAATATAAACACTCAAACATAATCAAAGTGTAAAGATGCATAGGGTGAAAAACAAGAAATTAGACATTTAGGCTTAAGCTAATCATTTCATAGGTAACAAAGAAAAGATTAAAAGGCTCAAACTTGTTAACTATGTATAATTCAAATATAGGAAGGACTTTGTCGCTCAAACTATCCAAATATGGCCTAAATCATCTTCTTCATGGCATGTTCTTTAGGATTTCGCCTCAAGTTGCTATCAAACATGTTCTAGAATTCATAGAGATCTAAAAATATACTTTACTTGCAAAAGTTTAATCCAAACAAGCCATGATTCCACAATCAAAATGATGTTAGACACGTAGAGATTTTCAAACAAAACCAAGCTAAAAGTTGAATCAATCACACTGACTTAGAAATTACTCTCTACATTCCCCTAGAGTCGTGTTCAAATAAATGTTTTCTTATCATTGGCCATACATAACAAAATAGAATCAAATCAAAATTTGTGAAAGAATATGACATCCTAACATAACTTAAAACTAACACATCCTTACCATGACAAGAACAAAAATAAAAAAATTTCTGTAACTCTCTTCCCAAACTTAAAACAAGTATCGTCCTCAATGCTTCACAAGAAACATAAAATAAATGAATAGATAGAAATAAAGTCATAGAAGTTGCAAAACCCCTTTAACCCCATGGGTCGAAGTCTCTACACAAGCACTTGATCCTCCTCTCCATGTAGCTTGAAAGAGGACCCCCAACCTGGGAAGGAAATAAAAGAAATAAATCAATCAATGGTAGGGAAACAAAATACCTCAAAAATAAATAAATAAATATCCTAAAACCGATAGGTTGCCTCCCAACAAGCGCTTAGTTTAAAGTCCTCAACCCAAATATCTTCTTCATTGTTCAACTAGGATCATCAAGGTATACACTTTCCTTATGCTTGTCCTCTCTCCCATAATAGTGCTTCACCCTTTGGAAATTGACTCAAAAAATAGAGCCCTTCTTGTTGTGTAACTCCACGACTCCATATGGAAGCACCTTTTCAATAACATAAGGACCCGACCACCTTGACTTCAACTTGCTCGTAAACAATGTCAACTGTGAATTATATAAGAGTCCTTGTTGTCCCGGTTGGAACTCACACTGCAATGTCAGCTTGTCATGCCATTTTTTTGTTCTTTCTTTGTAGATCTTGACATTCTCATACACATCTTGGTGGAATTCATCTAACTCATTTAGTTGAAGAAGTCGTTAGACACCAGATGCCTTCAAATCAAAATTCAGCTTCTTTGTTGCCCAAAATGCACGGTGTTCCAACTCAATCGGTAGGTGGCATGCTTTCCCAAATACCAAACGATACGGAGACATCCCAATTAGTGTCTTAAAAGCAGTCTAGTAAGCCCACAAAACGTCATCTAGCTTTAAAGCCCAATCTTTCCTTTTGATGTTGACAGTTTTCTCCAAGATTTGCTTTACTTCCTAGTTTCTAATTTCGGTTTGGCCATTGCTTTGAGGATGGTAGGCAAGGGCAACCTCATGCTTCACCTCATATTGAAAAGAAGAACATTGAATAGCTTATTACAAAAGTGGCATCCTCCATCACTAATGATAGCTCGAGGAGTGCCAAAGTGAGTAAATATGTTCTTCTGAAGGAACTTCAACACAACCTGTGCATCATTAGTAGGTGTTGCAATTGCTTCCACCCACTTTGAAACAAAATCGACCGCCACTAGAATATATGTCTTGCGACACGATAGGGAAACAGTCCTATGAAGTCTATGCCCCAAACATCAAATAACTCCACCTCCAACATGTTAGTTAATGGTAGCTCACGTCTCCTTGAAATAGTACCCAGGCGTTGGCATCGGTCACAAGCCATCACAAAAGCATAACTCAAAATAGTGTAGCCAATAAAACCCACTCTGAAAAACTTTTCTCGTTGTC
Source organism: Paratinospora sagittata (assembly GCA_035771175.1). NCBI lineage: Eukaryota > Viridiplantae > Streptophyta > Magnoliopsida > Ranunculales > Menispermaceae > Paratinospora > Paratinospora sagittata. The sequence goes on from CM069608.1 coordinate 11,250,503, forward strand.
CTTGTAGCCCCAGAATGGCCACCATATGGAGAAAAATGACAATCATGGAGAATGGCTTGCACATCTTCTTTTGATATACACCTCTTAATGATTTGATCGTTACACTTCTTGAATAGCAAAGGATCATCCCAAAGATAAAATCGCACATCATGTAAGAATTTCTTCTTTTTTTGCGCATATAAGATAGATCAAGAGGTAAGATACAACTAGCCAAATAATTCGCAAAATCGGTAGCCCGTATAATTGCTCATCCGAGAAAGTTTCTAATATCAACGCTCCACCTTCATTCTCATCAAGTTGCAAATGAGATAAATGGTCCGCAACTACATTCTCACCTCTTTTCTTGTCCCGAATTTTCAAATCAAACTCTTGAAGCAAGAGTACCCATCGAATCAACCGAGGCTTTGCATCCTTCTTGTTGAACAAATAACAAATGGCGGCATGATCGGTGTAAACTATCAACTTAGACCCATGGTGCACTCCATGGGTCAGGCCGGGGGTGATTTTTTGGTTCAGGCATGGGTGGAGCGTGCTCCATGAACAAAACCCAGAAAATTTTTTCCACCAGAATTTGGTGGAGCGCGCTCCATGCTGGGTAAAAATAGTTTTTTTGTAACATTTTAAGCGGGCCCAAACTCGTCTATATAAGCAACCAACACCTCATGTTTGGCTCATTTGCTCATTTTTCACTTAGGAAAGAGGGAAAAGAGGTGTAGAAGAGAAAAGGAAGAGGAACCTAGGGTTTTGGGTATTCTTGCTCAAGAATCCTTTAAGGTAAGCATGCTTTGCCATTTTTCTTCCTTAAATCTCTTTAGCTTATGCATTCAAGCTTTCTTTTGACCAATTTTATGGTATGAACCACGGTTTGGTGGTGTTCCAGCCCTAGGTTTTAGTTGCATGTGTTCTTTTAAGCTTGTTAATGGTAGTAATGGCCTTCTTTGACCTAAACCTACACCTAAGAAGTGTTTTCAACACTTGAATCCCAGATTTGAAGGGGGTGGTAGAAGAACACATGTTGGAGTTAGGCCTTTCATGTTATATATGTGTGATTAGAGGATGTTGGGAACCCATTAATGGTGAAACCCCCAATTTCTAGCAAGAAATTGGTAGGGTTGTGTGTATTTGACCTAAACTTGGGTTATGGACTTAGGGTTTTCCATTCAAGTTGCATGTCATATATGTTGATCAAATGGGTAAATGTGGATGATTGATGGTTCAATTTGCTGATTTTGAATGTTGAAAAACCTAGGTGTAGTGAAAATTTGGCCTAGGCCATGTATTTAGAGATTTGCCTAAATTTGGGAATTTTGACCTAGACTAAGTCAATTGATTAAATTGACACATGGATTAGTCTAATTGACCATAATTATGATTGAATGCGTTGTATTAATGGAGGTTGGATTATGAAATCAACCTTAGACATTCTATGGGTTGTTTATGACCTACTTAGACGTTTTATGGCTTGAATGAGCTATGATGGTTAGCTCATTAGTATAGCCTAGTTTGAATCTAAGTTGGCTAGTGAATCTGGACTTTAAATCATGGTTATTTGGCATGTAATTGGGTTATTTTTTATGATGAATAAACCTATGTATATGTAGGGTTTGTGATTGATCCAAGTGTCCCAATTAAACCATTTGAAGGTTGAGGTGCATAGGAGTGTATTGGTGGCATCCTAGTGCCTCGTATTGGTTGGATTTGGATTGGCTAGTCTAGCCAATCGATTTGTGAGTCTTTTTTTACATTTGGATTCTATATATGTGGCATTATATTATATAAAGTGTTTGAATTGATATATGTGTTGTGCATGTTTTAATAATTCATGAAATAAATTTGAGCATAGTCTAATAGGGTTAGCAATTGGGTTTGGGTCTCCTAGTTGTGATTTTGTTTTGGAAATCTCGTAAGTCTAGAGGTGATCCCCAGTTGTGGACCTGGCAGAGGGTTTTATGGCTTGTGTATAGATAGGATCGCCTAGGCATGGTACTTGTATTGGTGGGCTAATCCTATGGGCTGCACAACCCTAGAAATCCTATTAGAATACGAGTATTGTTTGGTTGGATCAGGCGCTGAGTGTCATGAACCTAGGCCTTTGATCGCCTTTACTCAGGAGGTGTTAGGATTGCATTGGCATGTTTGGAAAAATGATATGCATTGTCTTGGGTAATGACATAATGCATTAGAATGTATGTAATCTTGTATATCATCATGCTATTTAAATTGTTTTGATGATCTTCTCTTGTTTTCTCTAAATGCATGTATATTGCCACTTGTAAAAAAACATTTACTAAGCTTGTTGTAGCTCACTCCTCATTCTTATCATTTCAAGTTCAGATAGTAAGAGGAAGGGGCAAGGCTTGACTGCAGAGCATTTCTTGTATTTTTGGTGATGTAGGTGTTTTTGTACATTTTTGTATTTCAGTAAATTTGTACTTAATAACACCTATGTATTTGTAATTAACACTTAAATGGGTTGTACCTATGGATAGTTTTGGTTTTGTATATTTTGGACTTATGGACTTTTATGGTTGTCATTTTTGCAAGATGTATTTATCTTGATGAATTGATTATGTCAATATAGTTTGATGTTTGTATGAGTTATGTGTTTATTAGGTTGTTTATATTAGGCTGACGGGACGCCGGGTGTATCGAGGGAGGATATACCCGGGGGTTCCGTGGTGGTCATGACGTCACTAGTCATGGGTCGTGACAACTTTGGCATCAGAGCGAGTGTTTAGGTTTTAAAACCTTAAAAATAATAAAAGACTTATATGATGTTATATTTGCTTTTATGGTTTATGATTATGGGTAGTTATCTTAGGGATAACAACTCTCATGGATTGTGATTCTAATCGAGTTTTCCCTATTTTGTGAATTTCAGATATTTACAAGAGAGGGAAGAACATGATCAGCCATGGACCCATAAGAACGCCTTCGACGTATAAAGGCAGTCTTAAAGGCCACTCAGCAGCAGCAGGCCCAGATCTTTGAATTTCTAGGCCATATGCAAGGTGCTAGGCTACCACCGCAGGGTGATGTAGCAGCAACTGCAGAACACAGTAGTGTAGTAGCAGCAGTAGGGGATCAGGAAGATCAGGCAGGACCAGCTGGGGTCCAGTATGCTGTAGAGGGGGAGATTGAGGGTGAGAGGGCATATAATGACAGATATGAGAAGGCCATGAAAGCCTTCAAGAATTGGAATTCGATTGAGTTTTCGGAGGGTCTGGACTTAGAGCTAGCTGAGGGATGGTTGACTCGGATGGAAACCATTTTCAGTGACATGCCGGTTCTTGAGCACGATAAGGTCAAGCTTGCCAGGTTCAAGCTTATTGATAAGGCAAACAAATGGCGGGAGAAATTGGAGCGTACCGAGGGTGAGATTTGGACTAGGGCTAGATTTAAGGAATTCTTCTTTGAAGAGTTTAATCCACGAGCCGAGAGGGATCAGCGTCAGATCCAATTTTTACATATGACCCAAGGTAGCATGTCTGTTAAAGAGTATGAGCAAGTGTTCAACAAATTGGCAATCTTCGCTTCAGATATGGTGTCTACAGATTAACTGAGGATGCAGAAGATACAAAATGGTTTTCGAGATCGTATTTATCAAGGTTTGGCACTGGCTGGCATGTAGACGTATGCTAAGGTGATGAGGCAGGCCGTAGTGGCTAATTCTCAGATGAGGTTACCTACCACAGTCCAGGCACCTGTAGCTCCTTCAGTTCAGACACAGTCGACAGGGTCAAGAGTGCAGTATTTTGATAGTAAGAGGGGCCGACGTAACAAGAGGCAGAAATTCAGTAGTAGTGGATATGAGGCGTCTGTAGCCTCTGCTCGAGTGACAGTGCCACCATCAACTGCGGGCCAGAGTGTTCAGATTTTGGGCCGACCCTAGCAGTAGACTTTAGTGAGAAATGGTGGTCAGCAGACAATCGAGGCAAAGTCGCAGGCTGTATCTTTAGCTCCTAGAGCACCGAGACTGATAATTTGTTTTGGTTGCGGAGCTCAGGGGCCTAATATGAATCAATGTCCTTCGAGGGCATCTGTTGGTTAGTATAGTCCTATGCAAGTTGCTACCAGGGAGCAAGCCAGAGCTGTTACACAGGCAGATCCGGAGGTAAGCGAACAGTTAATTGAAGGTACGATCAACTTCTATGATTCTATGATGTATGTCTTGATTGATGCTGGCTCTACTCTGTCATTTATTTTTGGTAGTGTGGTAAATAGATTAAGATTATCTCCTGTTAGGACTAGAACTCCGTTGATTTTGAGTACGACGGGCGGTGAGAGGATTTACCTTAACATGGTATGTGTGGCTTGCATAGTTAGATTAGAGAACCATGAGTTGACTGTTGACCTTAAAGTCTTAGAATTCCTCGAATTTTGATGCCATTTTGGGTATGGATTGTCTGGCAGCATATCATGCTCATATTGATTGTTTCAGCAAGAGAGTTGTCTTTCAGATACCCAGACAACCAGTCTTTGTTTATCGAGGCAGGACTGCATCTAGACCACCTACCTAAGGTAGATTAGCCACTGATGTTGAGGTTGCTACAATGGCCAGTTTGAGGCCAATGGATGATGTGGGACAGGGCGTTCAACTAGCAGACATCTCTGTGGTCTGTGAGTACCCAGAGGTTTTTCCTGGTGAGTTACCAGGCTTACCACCTAAGCGAGAGGTAGACTTTATCATTGAGCTAATGCCCGGGACAAACCCATTTCCATTTCCATTCCACCTTATCGTATGACACCAAAATAGTTGAATGAATTTAGAGCCTAGCTTGATGAGCTGATGGGCAAGGGATTCATTTCCCCTAGTATGTCACCTTGGGGAGCACCTGTGTTGTTAGTTAGGAAGAAAGACGGAAGTCTTAGATTTTGTATAGACTACCGTCAACTGAACAAGGTGACTGTAAAGAACAAGTATCCTCTTCCATGTATTGATGACTTGTTTGAGCAACTGATTGGATTGGGGCCTAGTTCTTTTCGAAGATAGACTTGAGGTTTGGGTACCATCAGTTGAGGATTAGGGATGACGATGCACCGAAGACTGCTTTTTGGACGAGTTATGGACATTACGAGTTCTTGGTGATGCCCTTTGGGTTGACTAATGCACCAGCTATGTTCATGGATCTGATGCAGAGGGTATTCAGACCGTATCTTGACCAATTCATTATAGTCTTCATTGATGATATCCTAGTCTACTCTAAGACTAGAGAGGATCATGAGCGTCATCTCAGAGTTACATTGTAGACATTATTGGAGCATAGGCTGTATGCCAAGCTTAGCAAGTGGGATTTCTGGATGACTGAGGTGGAATTTTTGGGTCATGTGGTTAGTGCAGAAGGTATCTCGGTTGATTCTGTTGAGGTTGAGACAATCATTGGTTGGCCAAGACCTACCACAGTGACAGAGATTCGTAATTTTCTAGGTTTGGCTGGCTATTACAGGAAGTTTGTGAAAGACTTTTCCACCATAACTGCACCATTGACCAAGCTGACTCAAAAGAATGTGGTCTTCACTTGGACAAATGCCTGTGAGAAAGCTTTCAGTGAGTTAAAACAAAAGCTGACTACAGCTCCAGTATTGATTCTTCCAGAGCTTGGGAAAGAGTTGGTGATTTTTACTGATGCGTCACTCTTGGGTCTAGGATGTGTGTTGATTCAGGAGGGTAGAGTGGTGGCATATGCATCTAGGCAACTTAAGATGCATGAACACAATTACCCTGTGCATGAATGGAGCTGGCAGCTATAGTGTTTGCATTGAAGCTATGGAGGCACTACCTTTATGGTGAGAGGTTTACTTTGTATTCTGATCATAAGAGTTTGAGGTATCTCTTTGATCAGAGGAACTGAATATGCGGCATAGGAGATGGCTTGAGTTACTTAAGGATTATGATTTCTCTTTGGAGTATCATCCTGGCAAAGTCAATGTTGTGGCTAATGCATTGAGCCAGAAGCGAGCAGAGACTAGAGTGGTTGCTTTCCAGATGGCCCAGCAGTGGCATTTACTTGAGAGAGTGACGATGATGAGCATACTCTTGGAGGCACCATGTAGTGAGATATGTGCTCAGATGCACATGAAGCTTGATGCCCATATTCAGAGGGTTAATGATCTACAAGATCATAGTCCGAATTTTGATATGTACTGTAAGTATGCAGACAGTGCTGACCAGGCCGATTGGCAGAGAGGGTCAGATGATGTCTTGCGTTAAAGAGGAAGACTATGGATCCCATATGATGCTGAGTTATGGACCGAGTTACTTCAGGAGGAGCATAGGTCTCAGTACACTATTTATCTATGGGCTACCAAGATGTATCACGACATTAAGAGGTCTGTGTGGTGGCATGGGATGAAGAAGAGTATAGTTGAATATGTAAAGAGATGTGAGGTGTGCCAGCAGGTTAAGGCTGAACACCGGAAGCCTAGAGGTCAGATGCAACCATTACCCATACTTGAGTGGAAATGGGAGCACATTATGATGGATTTCATCATGAGATTGCCGAAGTCTCAGGGTAGATATGATGCCATTTGGGTTATGGTCCATAGATTGACCAAGAGTGCACACTTCCTTCCTATGAGCGCTAGAAACTTTGTGGATAAACAAAGCAGATTATATGTGAGAGGGATCGTGAGATTGCATTGGACACCCGTGTTGATCGTATCTGATAGAGAACCACGGTTTACATCGAGGTTTTGGCAGGCTTTGAGGACTCAATTTGGGACCCGTCTCTGACTCAATACAGCGTTTCACCCTCAGACGGATGGTCAGACCGAGAGAGTGATACAAATGTTGGAGGATATGCTCAGGTCTTGCATTTTACAATTTGGTGGGGGTTGCGGTGAACGCTTGCCTTTATGTGAGATTGCGTACAATAACAATTATCAGGTGAACATTGGTACGACACCATATGAGGCTTTGTATGGAAGACCCTGTAGATCATCAGCTTGTTGGTATGAGGTGGGTGATACTCAGCTATGGGGCCCTGATACAGTTGTTGAGTAGGCAGAGAAAGTCAAGCTGATTCGGCAGAGGTTGAAGTCGGCTCAGGACAGGAAAAAAAGTTATTATGATAACCGGCATAGGCCGTTAGAGTTTGCCAAGGAAGACCTAGTTTTGCTTAAGGTCTCACCATGGAAAGGTCAGACAAGGTTCGACGTCAGAGAGAAACTTGCCCGTAGGTTTATTGGACCATTCCGGATTGTTGAGAAGATTGGATCAGTAGCTTACAGGTTGGCTCTACCTTCTCAGCTCGAGGGTGCTCATGATGTATTCCATGTATCGATGCTGAGGAAGTATAATTTTGACCCGTTAAAGAAGTCTTATCCCGATCCAACTCATGTGCTTGATGTGAGTCATCTGCAAGTTGGGGAGGATACGACTTATGGAGAGTTGCCGATCTATTTGTGGTTCGTCGGGTTCAGAAATTGAGGAATAAGGAGGTCCCGCTTGTGTGAGTCAAATGGCAATTCCACGATTATGAAGAACAAACCTAGGAGTGTGAGGACCAAATGAGGGAGCAGTTCCCCAATCTCTTTACCGACTGAGGTTAGTTCTCTTGATTTCATTTTTGAGGATAAATAATGCTCTTAAGTTGGGGAGAATTGTAGCGCCCGTACCTTAGGATGATGTCATCAAGACCTGTAGAGTACCCATATACGTATTTGGTACTTGATGTGTGTTAGTTCTGGTGTTTCCCCATGCTTTTATGTTGTTTGATGCGCATAAAAAGTTTCGGAACCATCGAAAACCGTTCTGCGTCAAAACATAAAAAAATGGAGTTCTGGAACCATGAAACTCGCTCTTTGCACTTATTCGGGAAAGATTTTGTCTCAGTGCATGGAGGAGCGCGCTACATGGGTTAGGCCGGGGGGATTTTTGGTTCAGGCATGGGTGGAGCGTGCTCCATGAATAAAACCAAGAAAATTTTTTCCACCAAAATTTGGTGGAGCACGCTCCATGCTGGGTAAAAACAATTTTTTTGTAACTTTTTATGTGGGCCCAAACTCGTCAATATAAGCAATCAACACCTCATTTTCGGCTCATTTGCTCATTTTTCACTTAGAAAAGAGGTGGAGAAGAGAAAGGGAAGAGGAACCTAGGGTTTTGGGTATTCTTGTTCAAGAATCCTCTAACGTAAGCATGTTTTGCCATTTTTCTTCTTTAAATCTCTTTAGCTTATGCATTCAAGATTTCTTTTGACCCATGTTATGGTATGAACCACGGTTTGGTGGTGTTCCATCCCTAGGTTTTAGTTGCATGTGTTCCTTTAAGCTTGTAAATGGTAGTAATGGCTTTCCTTGACTTAAACCTACACCTAAGAAGTGTTTTCTACACTTGAATCCCGGATTTGAAGGGGGTGGTGGAAGAACACATGTTGGAGTTAGTTCTTTCATGTTATATATGTGTGATTAGAGGATGTTGGGAACCCATTAATGGTGAAACCCCAAATTTCTAGCAAAAAATTTGGTAGGGTTGTGTGTATTTGATCTAAACCTAGGTTATGGACTTAGGGTTTTCCATTCAAGTTGCATGTCATCTATGTTGATCAAATGGGTAAATGTGAATGATTGATGGTTCAATTTACTGATTTTGAATGTTGGAAAACCTAGGTGTAGTGCAAATTTGGCCTAGGCCATGTATTTGGAGATTTGCCTAAATTTGGGAATTTTGACCAGGACTAAGTCAATTGATTAAATTGACAAAGGGATTAGTCTAATTGACCATAATTATAATTGAATGCATTGTATGAATGGAGGTTGGATTATAAAATCAACCTTAGACATTTTATGGGTTGTTTATGACCTACTTAGATGTTTTATGGCTTGAATGAGCTATGATGGTTAGCTCATTAGTATAGCCTAGTTTGAATCTAAGTTGGCTAGTGAATTAGGACTTTAATTCATGGTTATTTGACATGTAATTGGGTTATTTTTTTATGATGAATGAACCTATGTATATGCATTGTTTGTGATTGATCCAAGTGTCCCAATTAAACCATTTGAAGGTTGAGGTGCATAGGAGTGTATTGGTGGCATCCTAGTGCCTAGTATTGGTTGGATTCAGATTGGCTAGTCTAGCCAATCGATTTGTGAGTGTTTCTTTACATTTGAATTCTATATATGTGGCATTATATTATATAAAGTGTTTGAATTGATATATATATATATATATATGTGTGTGTGTGTGTGTGTGTGTGTGTGTGTGTGTGTTATGCATGTTTTAATAATTCATGAAATGAATTTGAGCATAGTCTAATAGGGTTAGCAATTGGGTTTGGGTCACTTAGTTGTGATTTTCTTTGGGAAATCTCATAAATCTAGAGGTGATCCCCAAGTGATCCCCAGTTGTAGACCTGACAGAGGGTTTTATGGCTTGTGTATAGATAGGATAACTTAAACATAGTACTTGTATTGGTGGGCTGATCCTATGGGCTGCACAACCCCAAAAATCATGTTAGAATACGAGTATTGTTTTGTCAGGTCGGGTGCTGAGTGTTGTGAACCTAGGCCTTTGATCGCCCTTACTCAGGAAGTGTTAAGATTGCATTGGCATGTTTGGAAAAATGATATGCATTGTCTTGGGTAATGACATGATGCATTATATTTGGCATGTATGTAATCTTATATATCACCATGTTATTTAAATTGTTTCGATGATCTTCTCCTGTTTTATATAAATGCATGTATATTGCCACTTGCAAAAAATATTCACTGAGCTTGTTGTAGCTCACTCCTCATTCTTATCATTTCAGGTTCAGATAGAAAGGGGAAGGGGAAGGCTTGACTGCAGACCATTTTTCGTATTTTTGGTGATGTAGGTGTTTTTGTACATTTTTGTATTTCGGTAAATATGTACTTAATAACACCTATGTATTTATAATTAACACATAGATGGGTTGTACCTATGGTTAGTTTTGGTTTTGTATATTTTGGACTTACAGACTTTATGGTTGTCATTTTTGGAATATGTATTTATCTTGATGAATTGATTATGTCCATATAGTTTGATGTTTGTATGAGTTATGTGTTTATTAGGTTGTTTATATTAGGCTGACGGGACCCCGGGGGTATCAAGGGAGGATATACTCGAGGGTTCCTTGCTGGTCTTGACGTCACTGGTCGTGGGTCGTGACAAATCTACTATATTGGGTTGTGAAGAGGCTTCAATTTCCTCCACTTTGGCATTGACACTTTCATTACAATTTGACTCAAGAGCTAAGGCATAATGTTGGACATCTTCATGCACTGTCGCATCTCGAGATATAGAACTCACAAGACACTTCTCTAAAGGGTCTTCCATTGTAGACTCCTCATGCACCTCGGTTACACAGTCATCAAACACATCCACTACATCAATATAGTGGCAAGTGCTCCTTTCCGATGGAAACTTGAGGGTGTTGTATATGTTGAACAAGAATTCTTCGTCATTCACTCTCAAGGTAAGCTCGCCCATTGCACATCTATTAACGTTCTTCCAATAGCTAAGAAAGGCCTTCCAAGTATCAAAGGAATATCTCCATCTTCCTTCATATCCAATACAATGAAGTCAACCGGGAAGATGAACTTATCCACTTTCACTAGCATATCCACAATGATACCCCGAGGATAAGTAAGAGACCAATCCGCCAGTTGTAAGGAGATAGTAGTAGGCTTCACCTCGCCAAGCCCCAATTTCCTGAAAACAGAGAATGACATTAAATTAATATTTGCACCTAAATCACATAAAACTTTATTAAAATTTAAAGTACCAATAGTGCAAGGAGTAGTAAAACTCTTTGAATCCTTTAGCTTTTGCGGTAACTTCTTTTTTAGTATGACAATACACTCCTCCGTCAACTTTACCGTTTCATAGTCCTCTAACTTCCTTTTCTTTGACATAACATCCTTCATAAACATTACATAGTTCGACATTTGTTCCAATGCATCTGCAAAAGGAATGTTAATATGAATTTTCTTGAAAATTTCAAGAAACTTGGCAAATTACTCATCAAGCTTCTTATTTTGAAAAGGTTGTGAAAAAGGAATAGGAGTTTTAAAAATAGGGGGCTTATCCGAAAATGTTATAGAACATGGCCTATAAGGCCTTTCTTTTGGTTTCTCCCTTTCAGACGACTCATTCTTATTTTCATTTAACTTAGCTTCTTTGCTAAGCTTTTTTTTCTCATCACTAGATGGTGGTGGAAATGCAATGTGTTGGTTATTAGAATCTGCCCCTTGACCTTGTTTCTACTTCTTAACGTGATGGATTTACATTGCTCATTCGAATTCACTTTGGTGTTGCTAGGAATTGTACAACGTTGTTGTGCATTCACTATCGATGCAAGTTGCCCCACTTGAACTTCTAAATTCTTGATTGAAGCTTTTGTTTCCATCATGAATGAACTCAATAGATCTTCTAAGGATGACTTCTTCTCTTGAGCTTCGTTGTAGAAACCCAGTGGAGGTTGCAACATATTTCTATTATTCGCATAGGAGAAGTTCTCATGATTCTTTATACCTGGGTGATAATGATTTGGTAGAGGTTGGTTACCTCTATAATTGTATCCCCGAGTATCCCATATTCATAACTGCCGCCTTTTCAATTGAAGGTTGGCCACTCTGAGTAGATAATGTAGTGAGTTGATGGGCAAGGTGTTGGGCCAGATGTGTCCGAGAGAGGGGGTGAATTAGACACTTAGCAGATTTTTAACCTTTCTTTAAAACGTTTAAAGTAATGAAAACAAATTAAACTAAGTATGGTAAATCAAACACAGTAACAGTAATGAAGACAAGACACAGAAGATTTAGAGTGGTTTGGCCTTGCCTACATCCATTACCTAACCTCCTCAGTTATGATTTGTTCAAACTCTACTAAGGATCTTCTTACCGGTGAAGATCAAACCGTTACACCTTCTCAATTTATGGGTTGAAAGTAACCTTTCTCAACTTCCGAGTGTGAGAAAAGTCGTTACAAATCGAGCAACGCTTGCTCTAAACTAGTGACTAACCAGTCACCAATACCAAGGTACAAGATGAGATATGATTCCTTTTACTTAGAATCAAAGTGATACTTACAAAGCTTTGGATTAAACTTCTGTTACCATAGATTCAACAAAATATGTATGATGAAGTGCAACTGAAAATAGGTTCAAAAAGCTTTCTTCTTCTTTAATGGATTTTTGAAAAGATATAAATGAAGATCAACTAATCCAGAAGACTTAGCGTATCTCAAAACTGATCGAGAATTTAAAGCAGCGAATAGAAGTATAACTTTCAAGAGTATTTGCACAAGCGAAAACTATTTAAAGATTTGAAAATAGGTTATCAATTTTCTCATTTATCGTATGTTCAATCTGCACTAAGGCAACATATATATAGAGATAGCAATGGCCTAATGGACTTGAACTTTTCAAGTATGATTTTGGCGCACAAAATTATTTCAAAACAACAGATACATTCTTTCTCGAAAAGGATTGATTCAGTCTGTGCAATTACGACGACAACACCTGAATTTTTTGATCAAACATGAGAATAGAATGTTCTGATAAAGTTTAGAACGTTCTGAAAAGATTCAAAAAGTTCTGAAAAAGGTTTTGAACAATTCTAAAAAGTGTATCAGAAAAAGTGCAAATAGCAGTTTTATGACAATGTTGGATTTGCACCTTGATTTGTCAATCAACGTCCTGACGCATAAAGCCAAATTTGTCGTTTTGTTCCTTGATGGCGCTTATAGACTATAAGCGTCCTGTTGAACTGCGAAGTGACTGAAATGTAAGCGTCCTAACTTACTTAACGTTTAAAATCAAACAAAGCTATGAGGGCGCTATTTGAAGATAAGCGTCCTAACTAGTTTTTGAAACACTTTAAAATCACAAGGGTGCTACTAATGATATAAGCATCCTAATATTCAAAGCACGAAAACATAAGGGCGCTACTAAAGATGTTAGAGTCCTGATGTTTAACACGATCAGCGAGCTGATGTTCAATCAACATCCTGATAAGTTCCTTAGTTGATTCAATGAGGGCACTACTGATAAAGTAAACGTCCTGGTAGATATGAACTTTTCAACCTTGAACATTATCTGCATCCTAATGTATCATTAGCGTATTGACTTACCAAGTCCAGAAGGGTAGTGCTGAGACATTAGCGTCCCGATAAACACATCAGCGTCCTGATGGACACTATAAAATAGTTTTGATATTTTTCAACTTTTAAAGCTCGATAAAATAGGATTAAAATCTTGGTATGTTTGAATCAAATCTATTATAGAAAGTTTATTGTAAGTGATCGAAAAATACTTTGAAATCAAATCGACTAAAACATGCAATCATACATATTGTTGAATCATATGATAAAAGATGTTCTACAACCTAAACACAATCTAATAACACACAGATATGTCTTCAAATTGATCTTGATAACTCTTTCACCATGCATTATCGATTCTTCGAGTGAACTTTCACGAGAGATTAGATGTGCAATGCATATAGTATTATCATAATCAGAATGTGATTTGTAATTATCAAAATATCTTTCTTATAAGGGACATATTCTCGTAAAGGACATGAGGATAATTGATTTAACAATCTCCCTTTTTTTATGATTTCAAACACATTACTATAGGCTTTGAAGCAAGCTAAATATTGATATGAATGTATGGTAAGAATGTTATGCAATGCAATGATAATGGTATGCATTACTAATACTAACGCTCTTTATTTTCATATGACACGAATTTAGCACCAAGGAACGATAATGTTTAAGTTAATCTTCCCTTAACTCTATGGATAGTTATGATGCTTCAAAGATATTGCTTCTCCCCCTTTTGAAAACATCAAAAAGAGTAAAGTAGCCATGAGGCACTTCTCCCCCTTAATGAGGTAGGCATCAAAATATCATAATTTAGATGCAGAGAACATTCCAAGCTCACGTCGAATGTGAACAAACTAGTCCTTAGGTAAGGCTTTAGTGAAAATATCAGCCAGTTGTTCTTTTGTGCCAATGTGAGACAATGTAACTTCTCCATTTTGCACATAATCCCATAAAAAGTGATATCTGATTTGAATATGTTTAGTTCAGGAGTGGAATACATGATTCTTTGATATGTTAATAGCACTAGTATTGTCACAAAATTTCAGCACATTCTACAAACAATTGATAGTCCTGAAGTTGTTGTTTCATGTATATTCTGCTTCAGTTGTGGATAGTGCCACTGAGTGTTGCTTCTTGCAAAACCAGGAAATTAAAATTTTTTCAAGAAAATGATAAAATCTGGAGGTACTTTTCTGATCAGTTAGAGTGCCAGCATAGTCGGAGTCTACATAACTTTTTAGTTCAAATGAAGTACCTTTGCAATACCAAATTTTGAAGTTAGTTGTGTCATTTATGTATCTGAATATTCGTTTGACACATTTTAAATGAGAGTCTTTAGGTTCTTATTGAAATCTTGTACAAAGACAGACACTAAACATAATGTTAGGTCTACTAGCTTGTTGTGAGGTACAAAAAATTTCCAATCATACTTTTATAAAGTTTCGGATCAATTGGTTTCCCTTTTTCATCTTTATATAGTTTGATCGCTGAGTTGCATGAAATATCAATTGATTTTAAATTATTCATTTGAAACATTTTAACCATTTCCTTAGCATACTTTGATTGGTTTATGAAAGTGTCTTTTGGCAATTATTGAATCTACAAGCTGAGAAAGTATGTAAGTTCTCCCATCATACTCATTTCAAATTTTTTTTGCATTAATTGTGAAAACTCATTACACAACATTTTGTTTGATGCATCAAAAATGATATCATCCACATATATTTGAACAATAAACATGTTATCATTATGGTGTTTGATAAACAATGTTGGATCAAGTTTTTCCTTTTGAAATTTATGATCTAAAAGAAATGAACCTAGTCTATCATATCAAGCTCTTGGAGCTTGTCTTAATCCATATAAGTAACAAGTTATTTTATGATTTTTATGCTTAATATATATATGAAATATATGGATCAGTTACATATAGTTTATATATTAAATGTTCATTTTTGTTTTAAATTAGAGTTTTGTAAATCTTATTTTGCTTCTTCTTCTAGTGATGATTCTTTAGTTTCTATCCGTTGTATTCCAATCTTATATACTTTTATTTTTTGAATAACTTCTAATAAAAATTGAAGTCAACATTGATTTATTTTTCTTATGTATTTGAAATGTAAAAGGTACTAAAGATTTTTTGAGTTTTACAAATTTTTTTGATATTTTACCTAATGTCGATGGAATTTTTGTAATAATTCGATTACATGTAATGTCTAATTCAATGATTAAAAAACCGATAAAAATTCAATTAAAATGTAGAGAATTATGTTGATTTTTCATTCCATGCTTATAATTAATCATTTTTGGTAAGTCCATAAATTAGGTAGCTGTAGGTGAATATATTTTTAGCGCTATACAAACTTTAAGTGGAATTGACTCCTAGTTTTTGTTTCATTCCATATTAATTTCCATAAAAGCAAATCTTGTATAAACCACTTTTATCTTGACTACATGTAGCTACACAAACTCCAAACAATGGACGGAATTCACCGCGTACTTACTATAACCAAATATTTATAATTTTCTAATTTTTATTTTATTTTATTTTAAATACCCCTATCCAAACCCTAAAAGTCTCTTTCTTTTTCTTCGTTTCTATCATCTTCGTTATCTCCAAACTACTAATTTTCCTTCCTTTCCATACCAAGTGGACCACCAAAAAACGAGGGGTATCACTAGTAGCTATTTATAATTTTCTAAATATTTTAATGAGTTTTCTAAAATACTCCTTGTCATGGCACACCTATCCAAGCCTTAAAAGTCCGTTTCTTTATCTACATTTCCATCATCTTCATTATCTTCAAACTGTTGTACGATGAAGGAGAAAACTACAAATAAATAAATAAAGGAGACGGAGCTTGAGAGAAATAAATGAAGAAATCGTGGAGAAATTTCAATTCCAAATGATTTAGATTTGTGTGAGACTTGTGCACATATCCTATGTATTAGACTTGTACCTTATAGGGCTCTTTTGGAAGGAATAAGATACGATAATTTTAACGAGATTGAATTGAATAAGATAAGATTAAACAATTAAAAAATATAAAAATTAATTTCCCCTTTTGGTCTTCACGAATTTATCTCATCACAATAAAAAGAAAATGAGGATGAGATCATTTTTTATCTCATCTTGGTCGATAGCTAAACATGAGCTTTGGACTAAAAAAAAGTTTATCTCATTCAATTTCGCACACCAAATGAGCCCAGACTATAATAAGGAAATTAAATTACATTTATAACATATACATAAATTCTTCTGTGACTTAAATAAATTGACATCATGACCGGTTCAAAATTTCAAATATGTCATATATAGACGTACTTAAAACCCTAACAAGCCTAACACTAATTATACCAACATCGTATATTTTATATTTATCCATCTCAAATACCTTTATAGCAATTACAATATACCACAATATAATCAACACAAAACATTGATTCAACCATAAAGTTCATGGTCATACACACCAACATAAAACAACCAATATCTGTGCTAGTTTAACCATGGAGATATTTCCAACTATTAATTACATTGGTTGTGATATTTACATATATTACAAAAGATAAAGAGTTTATAGGCCAAAGAACCAAACATAAATCAACGTTCAACTAATTTTCTGTGGCTGCATCCTTGCCTTTCTTGTTTAGTTATTTAAGAAAAAAAGGAAAAGTAATAAGCTTTGCAAGCGCATTGAATATATCTTACAACAAAAAATGCAAAATGCTAAATAGATTGAAATTGGGAACAAATCTGACGTGAATGCTTCCGCAACAATTTTGTAACTATCCTTAAAATGATGGTGTTCTACTCTAGTTTGAAAACCCATAACCCATTGCAGACTCCCATTTTTTATTGGGCAACGACCACGTGTTGAATTTCGGATTTCTATCACAAGAAACAAAAGCAAAACCCTTTGGGCAACAATAATGGATGCGGGTTCAACAATAATGCCTAACTAGTCTTCAGAAGAAGTAATATTAAAAAAACTCTTCAGAAATAAATAAATAAATGTTCAGCCCAACAATATCAACATTCTTTATATCCTTTCTTCTTTTATTCTCTTTTATTTCTTCCCTTTTCCTTTCATAATAGAAAAATCTTATAGAAGTTTTGCTAGATAATTAACAACACCTCTACCTATATATTTAATTCTACATTTGAAAGAATTTTGATTTATATCATTGTAAAATGAGAAAAGATAAAAGAGAATAGAGGTTTTTTTTTTCCCGCAAAATGAAGGAATATGAGTGGCAGAAAAGATATATTGTCTTTGACTAGAAGGAGAAAGAATGGAGATCTCCTAAAAAATAAAAATAAATAGAATCTCTATTTGTGAGAGCAAAGAAAAAATAAAGAAAAAGAAAAGCAAGTGAAAGAAAAGGAGAAAATTATCAAAATAACACTTTACAAGAATAACACTTACTTCCTAAAATTGCGTCTATAGCATGTTTGAGCTTGTAAAAAGTCAAAAATGCCCTTTGTCTTTCCACTGAAACACAAAATTCCTTCTAGCAGGAAATAAGTCGTGATTTCAAACACTCCGTCGACCCCGACTCCTTCTCTTTGGTCTCTTTAAGGCATTAGCCTCTCGTTACTCACCGATGTTAACATTGTTGTTGCCTTCATCATTGTCATCACATTTCCCTATCTCTTTTTCTTTTTCTTCAACTTCTTTGTGCTTGCGTGTGTTTCTTCTCACAAAACCTTCGTGGTTAGCTTTGATGCCACTAAAATACTCATAAAAAATTCATGGTTGCAAGATTATTTTACGTTTTAAAAGTAGAGAAATATGATTGTGGCCATTAATGTGTTGCTTCAGTGAACCCCATGATGAATATTTTAATGATTATAAGCCATCTTTTGTCAAACTAATATTTATTCTGAGTTTTTCAGTCAAAGGATAGGAAAGTTAATACAGTCAAGATGAATCACTCAAGTTCAAGATGAAGAATGAGGCTTTGATCAAGTCAAAGGACAATCAAGCAAATTGAGATGTAAGTTCTACAATGAGTATTGTTTAGATTATGTCTTTAGGCTTGGTGAATCTTTCTCTCAATTATGTAGCTTAATTTGATCTTGTTTTTCAAAATGATCAAATCTGTTTTTCAAAGTTTTCCTAAGATTTCAAATATTTTTTATCTTCACCAAAATTACGTTTAATCATTTAATCTTTACGTCATGAACGACACGGAACCCCGAGTATATCTTCCCTCGATACCCCCGGCGTCTTGTTCAGCCTCAACATAAACAACCTGTTAAACATATCCAATCCTCAAGCAACAATAATCCAGATCATAAACATCATCAAAAATTAAAACTTCCAAAATAAATTACAACCCATCTAAGTGTTAAATAATTACATTAGGTGTTATCATGTACATAGTCTCAAAAATACAATACGACATGAACAACTAACACCTACATCACAAAAAGACCACAGGAAGTGCTCCGCAGTTAAGCCTTCCCCTTCCCTTTCCTATCTGAACCTGAAATAATAAGGAGGAGGTGTGAGCTACAACAAGCTCAGTGAATGTTTTCTACAAGTAGCAATATATATGCATTTATACAAATAAGGCATGAGTTCATCAAAACAATTCAAATAACATGATAAGATACAAATATCATATACATGCTGAAATATAATGCATCCATGACAATAATCTATCAATGCATGTCCATTTTCAAACATGCAATATGGTATCCTAATCCACCTCCTGAGTAAGAAGTGGTCAAGGGCCTACGTTTACAACACTCAGTGCCCGATCCAACATCATATACTCGCATTCTATTAAGATTCCTGGGGTTGTGTAGCTAATAGGATCAGCCCACCGAATATGTATACAAGAATTACTAAAATATTTGTTGTTAACTAAAGATTACATTATATACTTTGGTATATCATTACTAAATGTTTTTCTTTATTATCAATATTTAATAACCTTGTAGCCTCATACGTATGAGATATTAATTAAAAAACTCAATGGAATGAGTTATACATAATACATTAAACATCTTCTACTTTTGTAGTCATTGTAGAGGCACAAATCTTTAAAGTCATTGTAGAGGCACAAATCAAATTAAAGAGTATATATATGTAAGACACTCATCCTTTTACTTAGTTAATATGCATGTTTTAAAGGTCTTTTTGGTCTAGATTTGGTTAGAAGTTGGCAATTTTCATTATCCATATGATTTTTTAATTTAAAATAAAAGTTTTAAGCGTTACTATTACATTTATAGTCGCCATAGTTAGAAGTTGGTTTTTTTAGTCTACCTAGGCTACCTAGCTAGATAATGAGTTTTAAACTATGTATTTTACTTTGAAAATTAATTTTTGAATTATCATCTATATACTTTGTTTAATTATAATATGGTTTTATTGTTTTCAAAATTGATCTCATTTTTTAATTAGTCAATTTAATAAATTTGCCAATTCACATGTACATGTCATTCTTCTATTGGATAAAATAATTATAAACTATACCCAAGTTGAAGTGAATCTTTCATTTGTATATACACACACACACACACACACACACACATATATATAAAATATTGTAAAGGTTTGATGGATTAATGTTATTCATTGGTTTTTAATGATCTCTTATAAAATATCATTGAAAACAATAAGCAAACATAGATGATGAATTGAAAGAGAAAAAATTTTTGGAACTAAAGGAAAGAGCCCTCTTTTTAGTCCCACATTGCTTGTAAAAAGTGTGAGAAAGCTCTCAACCTCTCTATATAAACCCAACAACCTTGTCAAACAACTCATTCTCAAGTCCTTAAAAGGTTAAGGGTTCCTGAATTAGAGGGTACCTAGAAAGGTTTTTTACTTATTAAAGAACTCCATGATATAAAAATTTTATGATTTATTTATAGTATGTAGTTGTAATTAAAAAATATAATATACATATAGGTATGTGGCATCGGGTGGGTTGGGTTTTGTCGGGTGCTGAAACTTTGCAACCCGACCTTTTAGGTTTGCAAAATCTGGACCCGACCTACTTGCTAGAAGGTTTGAAACTTGATTTGGGTTGGATTGGGTCCAGCGGGTGGTCAGGGTTTTTGCTCACCCGTACTCTTTGCAACCCCTCTTTCTTTTCGCAACTCCCTTTTTTGCCCCCATCTCTCTCTCTCTCTCTCTCTCTCTATGCCCAACCTGACTGACCCAACCCAACAACTGGTTAGTCGGGTTAGGCCTTCTCATAACTTAAGGTCAGGTGGCATCGAGTCCATTCCAATGCCACCCGACCATAGCGAGTCAGGTGGGTGTACGAGCCAAAAACCGACCCTACCTGATTCGATTACACCCTTATGTTGGCCCATTGTTGAACCCAATTAATAACAAATGGTTTATCTATGGCAGAGTTGGTAAATCTATTCATGTTTTATATTAAAGAAATGGAGAGTGCAATACTTGATCAATTTACATGAACAAATGGGAGCCTCCTTAGAACTTTTGGTTCAAAAAGTAGACATATTGTCACAAGGGCCAAAATTCTCAAAGGAAGCTTGATTGAAACCCTGACAATATATAAAAACATCAATTTGGTTAAAGAAATTATGGGAATTTTCTCCCATGACCACCCTCACTCTTTTTATCTATAGTACTTGTTACATTGGATCAATTACAAGTCATTCTAAATCAATGCATCAAAGACAAGGGTGGTCCCAATTATTAATATGTGGAATATATAAATGCCTACATCAAAGCTTAATATGCCCACATCAAACCCTCAATAAGGGCAAACAACTTCTCACCTCATATGAATATGAGGAATTTGAACCCCCCCACCTCATACCAAGGGGATAGATGTCTAACCTGGAGAGCTAGTAGTCATTGAACCCTCACTCTTGTTAGTAAGGGAGTCAATCTCTGAGGTTGAATGCTAACCATCAAACCAAATGGTCATTGTAATACCCCTAAATTAAACACAAAAAATAAAAATAAAAATAAAATGAAATTTTGGCATCTGCCCGGACATCCGGGCAGGGTGCCCGAACGTTCAAGCATTCTTTTTTCTATAAAATGAACCCCCCCTCATTTCCACATTTCACTTTCTCTTTTCTCTTGCTCCTTCTCGGTTCATCACTCCCTTTGTGAGTTTCTCCTCTTTCTGAGACTCTCCTCGCGGTACAAGACGGTTCTGCTTGGGAAGAAGTGCCAATTCTGGAAAGAGATTTTATCTGAAGGTGGGGAATGAAACATAGGTTTGCATGTCTTACAACTTTTATTAAAGCTTTCATTCATTTATCATTATGTCTATTATCCATTTACACTGCATTATTGCGTATAATGTTCATACAGGTCATACTTATGCTTGTATATTTGGAGTTTATGTATTACGCTATTACTACGTCGGATTAGTGTCAATTTGCCTCAACCAGACTTAGTTTGTCCTCAGTAACTTTAAATAGTGAGCGGGAGGCAGCTTGCTGCTCTAGAAGATTGGTATTTAAGCGGACCCCGTGTCCCACATCTCGACTGGAGACTGGTTCTGTTGGTCTTATTTGAAAGCTATTTGTTTGTACAAGTGATACTGGACATCTGAACAACGCACGTGGTGATGCTGACCCTGATAAGGATCACCAAACGTTGCCAAATCCAGTCTAATGTAGTAAAGACCGGACCTGTTCATGCATAGTCATCATACATAACCACCTAGGGACGTAAGTGGTTTGTGGTCCACAAAATAGTTATTGCAGCAATGCTCATTATTCTGATTTATGGAATAGTTATTGGAGCAATGCTCACTATTCTTGATGTTCCCCCTGGAGAGGGACGTATAATGTGAATCCGGGTTCACCTGGAGATGGACATCAGTACGTGAATCTAGGGCTATGTACGATCAAGGAACTATTACGAGACGGTGTCATGCATTCAGACATGTTGTACTGTTTATGATGCTATGTTTTGCATATGTGATGTTTGATTATGAAGTCTTCTTTATTAATTGTCGTATTCACGAACTATTTTACCCACTGGGCAATAGCTCGCCCCTTTGTTAACTATTTTTACAAGAAATTAGGGTGAATTGGGTGGAGGATTTTGGGCTCACATTTTGTACCCCTTGTTATTTATAAGGAGACTTTGGGAGGATGTTCCCTCAATTATATTTTGTACCAAACACACATTCTAAAATTAATGAAATCAGATTTGTACTGTCACGACCCACTATTTGTGACGTCATGACCGGCATGGAACCCCGAGTATATCCTCCCTCGATATCCCCGACATCCCGTCAGCCTTCTAATAACACACCATAATCTTAATAATCAACATCAAAACACATGGACAATAATAGATCATTAATGTAAAAGCATACCCAAATGACAACCATAATTTTTTTTTTCTAAGTCCATAATGTTCAAAATATACAAAATCCTACTTAACCATAAATTACAACCCATCTATGTGTTAAGTATAAGCATTAGGTGTTACATAGTACAATTTATCAAAATAAATGTGGAAAAGTACTAAACACCTATGTCACAAAAGTATAGGAAAAATGCCTGCAGCTAAGCTTTTCTCTTCCCTTTCCTATCCGAACCTGAAAGGATAAGAGTGAGGAGTGAGCTACAACAAGCTCAATGAATGTTTTTTACAAGTGGCAACATATATGTGCATTTATGTAAAACATTGCAAGATCATTAAAACCATTTAAATATCATGGATAAAAATAAGATTACATACATGCTCAATATAATGCATCATGTCATATACAAGACAATGCATATCATTTAAACATGTTCATGCAATCCTAACACCTCCTGAGTAAGAATCAATACAAGGGCCTGAGTGCGCCACACCCATCGCCCGATGGACCTCATACCCGTATTCTATTAGAATTTCTAGGATTGTATGAACCATAGGATCCGCTCACCAAGACAAGTATCATGCCTAGGCGAATCCTAACATACACAGCCCATATAAATCCTATGCCAGGTCCACAATTAGGGTTCACCACTAGACTTAAGAGATTCCCCGAAGAAAATTCCAACTAGGAGACTCTACCCAATTGATAACCCTATTATACTATGCTCAAATACATTTCATGAGATATTAAATCATGCATACTACAATAGATAAGCATTTAAAACTTATTTCTATACTACAATGCCACATATAGAAACCAACAAGTAAAGAAACACTCACAACTTGATTGGCTAGACTTAGCCAATCTAATCCAATCCTCAAGAGAGCACTAGAATGGCCATAATCACCCCAAGCACCTTAATCCCCAATTGGCCTATTTGGGTTACTTAAATTAACCAAAATCCCTTCATGAAACATGGTTTATGCATTACTAAAAGTCAGTTCACTAGTGTGCCAAACAACCATGATCAAACCCAATTTCATAGCCAATTAAGATTCTAAAATGATTATACACATGAGCCAATCCCATATTGCTCAATTCAACTATTTAAAATCAAATTAAACCATACATAACCCAATTGAATGCAACAGGTTGATCCTCATGATCCAACCACTATAATATAAGGCATTCAATCATAATTAGGGTCAATTAGACTATTTATCAAGTCAATTTTATCAATTGACTACGTCTAAGTCAAAATTCCCAAATTTGGGCAAGTCCCCAAATTCATTGAAATTTCCCAAATTACATGGCCTAGGCCAAAATTACATTACACTAGGGTTATCCACTAATTAAAATTAGTAAATTAGACTACTATACAGCCACATTTACCCATGTATTCAACATAAATCACATGCAAATTAAATAGGAAACCCTAAGTCCAAAATCCTAGTTTAAGTCAAATACCTATAACCCTACAAATTTCTTGTTAGAAATTGGGGGTTTTACCATTTATGGAATCCCAACATCCTCTAGATTAATATATCTCAATGTAAGACCTAATTCCAAAATGTATTTTCCACCACCCTCTTTAAATTTTGGGATTCATGAGTGAAAAACACCCATTAGGTCAAAAGCAAGCTTGCATGCATGAATAAAAGTGATAGAAGGAAGAAAAATGAGAAAGAATGAGGAATAAATGATTACCTTGGGTATTCTTGAGCAAGAATGCACCCAAAACCCTAACTTTTCCCTTTCTTTTCTCCTCTCCCCTTCCTTTCCTTTTCTCCAAGCTCCTTAGCCTCTTTTGGAAGTGAAAAATGAGAGAAATCACGTCTCAATGACTTATATAGAGGTTAAGATATATTTTGGGCCCACACTTAAAAAAGCACACTTTATAAAAGAAACAGTTTTCCTGCTGTAATTATTTGCACTTAGATAATCAATTTATTGCAAACGACTAATGAATTTAACATCTTAACCGTTCAAAACTTTTATGAGTCAATTACCAACCTTCTGGTAAAGTTTCAGCTCAATACAACAGTGGGATTGTGAGTTCCAACAGTTTGATCAAAACTACGCAAGAAAATCCTAAAATCTAAAAAATAGTGTTTGGAGTCTTATACCTCACAGTAGACAACTCCGATCAAGATTTTCACCGTTCATAATGAAGATCTATCAGAGAAGAATAATCTGGCAAAATTCAGCTCAATCAGAACACAGATCAAGGAGATCAAGCCATTGATGTAATCAGTGACAAAAATTTCTTCCTCCATAGAGCGAGCTCCACTGATCCAAAACATCATTTTTGGCATGTTTCGACGTCGAACGGGTTTCCGATCATTCCAAAACTTCACGCACACTCTAAATGACGTAAAATCATGCAAAAACACTAGAACCAACACCTGTCGAGCATCATATATGTATACGTTCACGTATACGGGTACTTTACGGGTTAAAATGACGTCATCCTAAGGTACGAGCGTTACATGTACTCAATTGTGTGCCTGCGCACTCGGTCACTGTTATAATACATTCGCTCCCCGCCTGTGAGTGTTCCGTCGATTTAGGCTCGTCCGAGCGGGGTGTGACATTTAATGGAATCAGAGACAGCCTCTAGAATTTGACAAGGGGGACTTGGTTTTTTTAAAAGTTCAACCTATAAGAGGTGTCAAACGCTTCGGGATCAATGGAAAGCTCTCTCTGTGATATATCGACCTATTTTAGATTGTCGAACGTATTGGCAAACTAGCTTATTGCCTATCCATTTCCTCATCCATGTCTAAGGTTCATGACCTTTTCCATGTACCCATGCTTTGAAAGTATCCTCCTGATCCTTCACATATCATCCCTCTGGTAGAAGTCCGGGTTAAAGAAGGAAACAAATATTAGGAGAGAGTGACATAGATTCTTGATAGGAAAACTCAAGAACTGAGGCGACGTAGCATTCCACTTGTAAAAGTACTATGGAATCACCACAGAGCAGAGGAAGCAACTTGGGAACTAGAAGACACAATTAAACTAAAATACCCTGAATTGTTTTAAGTAATAGTTGATGATGTGATGCTTTGTATTATTTTACTCAACAATGAAATTATGGAACTTCCTTTACAATATCTTAATATATTGTTTCATTTAATTAACCCATGCAGATGTTTGAAAACAGCAGAGACGAGAGTAATGAATCATACACTCCATGGCTTGCTTGGCAACCAATAGAGACTCCTTCAAGTTCTGAGACAACCCATAACTTTTTTGCATCACCAACTCCCTCGCCTTAGTGGCAGTGATTTTTATCGCTAGAGCGCGTATGGTTATATCGTAACAATATTGCCCGAAACAATTCAATGCCCTCATCTTGGAAAGATCTCCTACCAAAGTTGCCAAGCGGCCGAATTCGGGCAACTATAAGAAAAAACATTCCGTCGCTCAACCTACCTCCCCTAAAACGTTGCAACTTACAGTGCCCTATACCACCATCTGTTAGGCAAATGTCGAAACCTTCTGAGGACAAATCTGATTCCATTTGCTCTTCATTGTTTGATGATGTTGAGGATTCCACCGGCCACAGTATTATTTAGGGACCTTGCCAGTTTTTCCCTGACCTTGTGAATGATGACGAAGGCGGTGAATCTCGCGATGATAACAATCATCACTACATGGACTGAAATTTCGAGGCTGAAATTTTGTTAAGGGGGGTAGAGTGTAATACCCCTAAATTATGCAAAAAAAAAAAGTCGGGCATCTGCTCTGACGTCCGTGCAACCTGCCCGAAGGTTCGGGCATTCCTTTTTCTAAAAAAGGAACCTCCCCCCCTCATTTTCACACTTCTTTCTCTTCTCTCTTGCTCATTGTTGGTTCATCACTCTCTTTGTGATTTTGTCCTCTTTTTGAGACTCTCCTCGCGGTGCAAGGAGGTTCTGCTCGGGAAAAAGCGCCAATTTTAGAAAGAGGTTTTATTTGAAGGTGGGGAATAAAACATAGGTTTGCGTGTCTTACGAATTTTATTAAAGCTTTCATTCATTTATGATTATGTCCATTGTCCATTTACACTGCATTATTGCGTATAATGTTCATACAGGTCATACTTACTCTTTTGAGTTCATGTATTACGCTGTTACTACGCCGGATTAGTGGTCAATTTGACTAAACCAGACTTAGTTTTGTCCTCAGTAACTTTGAATAGTGAACGGGAGGCAGCTTGCTGCTCTAGAAGATTGGTATTTAAGCGGACCTCGTGTCCCACCTCTCGACTGGAGACTGGTTCCGTTGGTCTTATTTGAAAGCTATTTGCTTGTACAAGTGATACTGGACATCCTAACAACTCACGTGATGATGCTGACCCTGATAAGGATCACCAGATGTTGTCAAATCCTGTCTAATATAGTACAGACCGGACCTGTTCATGCATAGTCATCATACATAACCATCTAGGGACGTAAGTGGTTTGTGATCCACAAAATAGTTATTAGAACAATGCTTACTATTTTGATATATGAAATAGTTATTGGAGTAAAGCTCACTATTCTTGATGTTCCCCCTGGAGAGGGACGTAGAATGTGAATTTGGGTTTACCTAGATATGGACATCAGTATGTGAATCCAAGGCTATGTACGATCACAAAACCATTACGAGACAATGTCATGTATTCATACATATTGTACTGCTTATGATGCTATGTTGTGCATATGTGATGTTTGATTATGAAGTCTTATTTATTAATTGTCGTATTCACGAACTATTTTACCCATTGGGAAATAGCTCACTCCGTTGTTAACCCTTTTTACAGGAGACTAGGGTGAATTGGGTGGAGGTTTTTGGGCCCACATTTTGTACCCCTTGTTATTTATAGGGAGATTTTGGGAGGATGTTCCCTCAATTATATTTTGTACAAAAAACACATTCTAAAATTAATAAAATCAGATTTGTACTCAATTGTGTGCCTGCGCACTTGGTCACTGTTATAATGCATTCGCGCCCCGCCTGTGAGTGTTCCGCCAGTTTAGGCGCGTCCAGGCGGGGTGTGACAATCATTATCAACAATGATGTAGAGCTAAACTTTTTAGGATCCCAAATGATTGTGATACTTATAAGCCTTAAGGAGGTGTAATGTGGAAGTTCAAAAAATTGCTTAATATGCGTTAGAGTTTTGTAGAAATAGTGTTTGGTTAGGATTTTAAAACCTCTAAAGGAAATAGATGTTTAGCTAAATTATAAGTTAAACCTCTATTTAAAAAAGTGAAAACTTTTGCCTTTTGTTTTAGAGGCTAAACCTTTATTGCTCCTTCATCATGGCCTTGGCTTTTCTCTTGCATGAAGATAGTCTGATCATCATTCTTCTTTCCCCAACATTCATATTGATAATGCCCAAACTTGTTGCAATTGTAGCATTGAACCTTCTTTTGATTATGACCCATTCCTCTGTTGCTTGCGCACCCTCGTTCTCTACCTCCTCTAGATGTCGTATATGAAGTGTCATATTTTTGTTGCTCATGTTGGCTTTGTTGGCTTCCTTGACTCCTTCATCGTCTACGGTTGTTGTGACCTCCCCTTTTTCCTCTAGAACCTCCTCTGAAAGATGCTTGTGTTTGGAATGCTTGCTCTAAAGGAGTAGAGTCGAATTGTTTGAACTGAAGTTCATGAGATTGTAATGATCCCATCAAGCATTCCAAAGACATTGTAGAAAGGTCTTTAGATTCTTCTATTGCAACAACAATGTCCTTGAACTTTCGAGACATGCTTCGAAGAATTTTTTCAACAACTCTTTGATCTTCAATATTTTCACCATTTTGCCTCATCTGGTTCACTATGGCAATGACCCGATTGAAGTAATCTTCAACAGTTTATGAGTCCTTCATGCGTATGGTGTCAAATTCACTACGTAGAGATTGTAATCTCACCATTTTCACCTTATCTTCTCTCTTGTATGTATTGTAGAGAGTATCCCATGTTTTCTTTGCTGAAGTGGTTGTGGAAATCCTCTCGAACACCACTTCGTCTACTGCTCGAAAAATGAAGTAAAGTGCCTTGTTGTCCTTCTTTCGATTCGCCTTCAACTCGTTGCCTTGTTGTTGGGTGAGACCAACTTGATTTTCTGGTTCAACATAGCCATTCTCGACTATGTCCCACAAGTCTTGTGACTTGTAAAAAACCTTCATCTGAATACTTCATTGAGTATAGTGCTTCCCATTGAACTTGGGAAGTTGGGGCTGCAACATGTTATTTTTGGAAGCCATTGAGACCAACCTTGCTCTGATACCACTTTGTTGGAAACGTAGTAAGCACACAAACATGTTGTTGTTGGAAGCCATTGAGACCAACCTTGCTCTGATACCACTTTGTTGGAAACGTAGTAAGCACACAAACTCTAAACAAGAAAAATATTGAAGAATGAGAAGGACTTGAACTTGCACTTGAACTTGTGCACTTTGCTTGATTTGAAAATGAAAAATACATGAGGTATTTATAGGACCCTACTAGGCAAATACAATAAATTCATACATGAATCTTCACATACATGAACCACTAATTTCATGGATCACACTATCCTAGGTACATACATGTATTCATTAACTTCTAAATACGTTCATGAACCTATTAAATATGTTCACATCAAGATACATTCACTATAAAGTTCCCAAATGAATCATGTTTACTATAAATATATATTAATTTCTAACAGTAATTCATTGTGGCTGGGGATTTTATCTTGGTCAAGTTCAATTAAGAGAAGCATCTAATTGCTCATATTCAAAAAATGAAAGGCAATCCTTAGAAGTAGTTGACATGTTATATACCTTCCAATTCCTTTAGAAGAAGTTGTCATACCATCAAGGCCAAGTAATTTATGAGGATACATCTCCATTAAAACAACTTGAATTTCTTTTAGGGTTGGCTTCCTCTCCTTTGGGACGCATCCTCCATTGTAAGCTTTTTTGGGATTTCCCCAAACAATCCAGATTCTCTAGCATCAGATTACTAGAGAAAATCTTATAGAAATGCTCAACCACAATCAATTGCATGGACACAGGATCCTCACACCACTTGTTTTTCTCATTTAACCAGCCATAAATCTGGTTAGCTCTTCTTCTTCTTATTGTTGTCTAGATGGTAACAGGCTTCACAGAAAATAACTTTCGAAATAATCAACCGGACTAGTCCTCAGGCTAAGTGGTGGAGTCACAATGGTCTTGCCTAAAAGCCACTCGTCTAGAGGAGCAAGCTGCCTCCTGTTCACTATTTAAAGGTACTAAGTGTCACACCCTGATTTTTCAGACCTAATCACGTGCACTATAATAGAGTGCAGCTCGCCTAGATCACCTAACTGGGACGTAAGTGTCCATCTTGTCAGGTCAATGTCTTTATAATAAAAATATATTTTAAAATTAGTGAGATCAATAAAGACAAATTTATTAATAAACATTTAATAATTCACATGGCATTGGATTAATTAAAATTATACATTTGTCCATCATGTTCTGACATAAATAACATAGAAACTAGTTGGCATACCCTTAACATAATACTTGACATACTAAAATCAAACTAAAATACAATATTGTTCCTAATGGAATTATTATTCTTACTAGTAAGTACAAATGAACACTACACACAGCCAAATCTAAGCCACCAATAGTATTAGCTACTATTGCTCTTCAAACCCTGCATTGCTCATGTTGCATTATTCATTCCTGAAAAAGAAAGGGGGTGAGCTAATGCCCAGTGGATCACCTTAAACAATATTCTTGAACTCTTATTTATTAATAGTGTAATATATCAAATCCAGTTAGATATTCAAACAAGTGCATACATTACGTTGCAACACTAATTTGTTTTAAGTGTCGTCACTAACCATCCATTTGGGTCATAGACCACCCAAGCGGAATCACCTTTCCCTCGAAACTCCTCTCGAATGGAGTTTGAAATTTACTGGCCATCGTGGCACAAAACCTTGGCCTTGCAGAACACCTTTCAATGTATTGTTATATTTTTAGTGTCTTTAGTGAAACAAATTATATGACTAACATACCAACATTATTAATGTAATGTATTAACATATCATGCCATTATAAAACTATTACTGAACAACATCTAATAACTCATATCATGTCATAATTTAACAATAATCATTTCATATATGTGAATAGTACAGTATCACAAGGCTACTCCAAAAGAATAGATCTCAATAAAATCTACCAAACTAGTCTCCAGGTTGAGTGGTGGAGCCACAATGGTCTCGCTTAAATACTACTCTTCTAGAGCATCAAGTTGCCTCCCGTTCACTATTCAAAGGTACTTGGGACAAGACTGTGTCTGGCTAATTAAATCAATTACTAATTTAGTAGAGTAATGGTATGATGCATGGATTTCTTATACCAAGGTACAAACATAAATGGCATAGTGTAAGTGAATATCAAACATAATGAAAAATGCATGATAAATTTATGAAAAGACATAATACATGTATTATAATAATGACTAACATGTAAAAAATATAAGAAGGTAATTTACACACACCGATATAACTAGATAGGATATAACATACTAGAAATAAATAAGAATAAAGGAAAAAGTCAAGGACCACACCCACGTGTATGTGAGTAATTCGTGTTCCTCAGTACGTGTTGATCTCAACCTAACCGTACACCAAGCTCTTGACCTTCATCAAGTTGTTTGTATGCTAGAATTGAAAGGAGGATGAGTGTAGTTAAGATAATGAGATTTATATAAGTGATGGAGTTGTTGTTGGAAGAAGGGAGGAGAACACTCAAGAAAATCTTTTTTGTTGTGGAAGATCAATAAATACCGCAACCACAAAGCATAATAGGAATTTCAAGAGAGCTAAGGAGAGGAGAATACTCAAGAGCACTCAAGAGAGAACTTGCTACTTGATGCTCAAACCTCTCATTTCAGGGGGTATTTATAGTTGGTTCATGCTAGGTTTATTCAATCTTCACCACTCAATTAAAAACTCTCAAAAAAATCATGGACTTACACTTGTAACACTTTTGACCACTTGCTCACCAATAATTCCCATAATATTGGACTTGGGCTTTGGGCTTTATAACATTTTAGGTGTTGGGCTTAGACTTGGGCTTGATCTTAATATTAATTTTGACTTTATGTTGGGTTTGGCCTTTAGACTTGACCATGGACATGCACTCAAAATAAATTTATACTATATTAATTTTCTTATTTTGTGACTTGTAGATAGTAATGGTGATGAAAATATTGATTTTTACTTATTTATTTATTGGTTATCTATTTTATAAGTTTATGAAAATTTTGGAGTATTACACTAAGGATAAGACTTTGTCTAGCTAAACTAAATCAATCACTATTTTAGCAGAATAAAGGTGTAACAACAGTAGATCGAGTCTGGAGTTTAACTCTGTCTTTAAGACAATTTTGTCCCGCACTGGTGCTCACGATGTATGACAATTGTCTCCCAGGATACAACGATCTTCTTCTTGTGATAGCAACACTCCAAATCATTAGAATCATCGAACCAGTAAAGGGTATAATCTCTCACAAAACAATACTAAAATAAAGAAGAAAGAAAGAAGAGAAAATATTGAAAAATTAGGTATTTTGGGATGAATTTTTTGAGTTATGGAGGGCCCTATTTATAGACATTTCATGGATGTACATGGTGCCTTTTTGTGCATCGTCGGATCGAGTTTGATCTCATCCAATCGCAATCTGACGATCGTGATCGTCGCACCTGATCGTACACTGTCGGATTGCACTCGATCAGTGTAGGCATGATCTAACGGGTCCAATAGGCGCAATCGATCCCTCATCGTTGGATCACGGTCGATCCAAGTGATCGTGATCTGACGGCCCTGATCAGCGCATCTGATCCCGCACCATCGAACCGTGCTTGTGCAATCCAGTGGCTTCCATCGCTCAACTTGGTTCATCAAACCTGGACTTACCAACTGCTTAACGTATTTGGACACCTTCCACAAACACATCTGATCCTTCCCCTCTGCCTTGATTTTCAAAAATAAAAATCTCCCCAGTTCCTCACGACGATGCGAAGTGTTGTGCGCCCTGAGTCCCCCTTTTTCCCTCACACACGCACACACACGTGCCACGAGCGCTCGCCCGTGGCGCATGATCATTCATAGGGTGATGCAAAAGCATCACCCTTAAGCCTTTCTTTTGTGTGTGTGGTTACCTCAAGTTCAAGTGAAGAGTTCTAGCTACACTTATAAGTAAACACATAGTTTTCTAACTTTCTCATATAGGACTAAACTTTGTTCACCAAATTTTATCACTTTACTCTTATCAAATAGGCTACTTTAGACTCAATTTCTCATTTATATGAAAATGAGCATAGCTAAATAATTATATATTCCTAATTTTCACATATTAGAGATTAATATTCAACTTGGTCCCACCCAAAATCACATGTGGGTCCTACTTAAATATTTAGCTCAAAATGAACAAAAATCATGTTTGTCACCCATTTTTCCAACACTTGCTACCACCTTAGCATGGATATACTTAGTATTTCTATCTCCTAATTGAAGCCACTCTACTCAAGTTTTTGTCAACTAGTATTTTGTGAACCTCCACCAACTATTTTTATGGATCTTTGATCATTTTAGGATCGGGGTCTTAGCATCTTTAAAGTTGTTTTAGAGTCTCTTCCACCTTTTCCATCAATATCTTATAGTTTTCTAGCAAGGTGGTTCTTGGTGGGGAGGGAAATTTAAGGCCTACTTGAGCATGATATTGGGTTTTAAGAATTAGGGAAGTTAGGATATAGGGAGGTTAGGGGATACATAGTTGACAACCACCACATAGAGTTAATTAAGTGTATTAGTAGTTGAGGGTGCATTTGCATTGTTGAAATTGGATATGCGAGAGAAACCCTAAATAGAAAAGAGAAAAAGAGAGCGACAGAGAATAAGGCAAAGGAAAATGCTTTAGAAACACACTTTGTTGACATTGGCCTTGAGAGTTGTTGGATCGCCTCGTAAGGGTGATTTGTTTTTTCTAAGGTTTTCCTTGTAAGGGTTTTCTTCAACGACAAAGTTCGGTGTAGTATCTCTCTTATAATGTACTGGAGTTTATCAACTAGAAGTCTTGACAGAACTGAAACATAGATCTAATCTAACTTGCATGATTTGTTCAAGTCTTGTTTTCGATGTACCATTTTTGTAGTTCACCCCACTCTTGTAAATAATAGAGGTTAGGATCCTTTATGCAAATAAAAGAGTTTTTGTTGTGAGGGTTATGTCTTCTTGTTGTATGAAGACTTTAAGCTCAGCTACTGGCCTATGGGACTAGGTTGTATGTTGTGCTTGCACTGTACTTAAGAATGTACTTTTATGTTGGCACGAAGTACTTCAGAAATGGAGATAAATAAGGAACTAAAAATGTAAGTTTGAAAAAAAAATTGTATTTTTATCACGACCCACTATACGTGACGACGTGACCGGCACAGAAACCTCCGGGTATACCCTCCGTCTGTACGCTCGGCGTCCCATTAGCCTAAAACAAATATACGAATCCCCAAAAAAAAATAAAAGTACATCCTTAACAACCAACTAACATGATCATAATGAAATAAAATATTACCTCTCCAAATTTTTACAAATATAAAATTCTAGAGCCTTCAAAATGATACAAAACCCAACACATCCCAACTATGTGTTAAATATACAATTACTATGTGTTATCATGTACATAATTATCAAAATACAAAACTAAATGTACAACACCTACATGAAACAAAAACAAGGGACACTCCGCAGTCAAGCCTTCCCTTTTCCTTTTCTATCAGATCCACCTGGGTTGCACACAGCCCCCTACCCAAGGTGATGAGTACCCCCGCAGGGCATACTCTAGCCATTATGGACCCATAATATTGTCTCATCCCAGTACACAGCCCACTCAACAGTGTCTAGTACCCTCGGGATCATTTGTCCATACTATTCATCATAAATAGTGCAGGGCCTCCCTCGGATTCGAACTCACAACCTCCTTATAAGGTTTGATTTCGCAATTTGAGTAGCCGGTGAGAGAATTTACCCAAATATGGTATGTGTGGGATGCATTGTGAGATTCGAGGACCATGAGATGTCTGTTGACCTTAGAGTCTTAGAGTTTGATGCCATTTTGGGTATGGATTGGCTGGCAGCGTATCAAGCTCACATTGATTGCTTCGGCAAGAGGGTTATCTTTCAGATACCCGGAGAGCCATCCTTCGTCTTTAGAGGCAAGACTGGATCGAGACCACCTACCTAGGGTAGATTAGCTACTGATGATGAGGTTGCTACGATGGCGAGTTTGACGCTAGCGGATGATGTGAGTCGGAGTATTCAGCTAGCAGACATTCCTGTAGTCTGCGAGTACCCAGAGGTTTTTCCTGATGAGTTACCTGACTTGCCGCCTAGGCGAGAGGTAGACTTTATCATTGAGCTGATGCCCGACACTAAACCCATTTCCACTCCACCGTATCGTATGACACTGAAAGAGCTGAATGAACTCAGAGCCCAACTTGATGAGCTGATGGACAAGGGATTTATTTCCCCTAGCATGTCACCTTGGGGAGCACCTGTGTTGTTCGTCAAGAAGAAGGACGGGAGTCTTCGTTTGTGTATAGACTACCGTCAGCTGAATAAGGTGACTGTCAAGAACAAGTATCCACTTCCTCATATTGATGACTTGTTTGATCAATTAATTGGGGCCAAGTTCTTTTCGAAGATTGACTTGAGGTCTGGGTACCATCAGTTGAGGATAAGAGATGAGGATGTGCTGAAAATTGCTTTTCGGACGAGGTATGGACATTATGAGTTTCTGGTGATGCCCTTCGGGTTGACTAATGCACCAGCTATGTTCATGGATCTGATGCAGAGAGTGTTCAGGCCGTACCTTGACCAGTTCATTATAGTCTTCATCGATGATATCCTAGTCTATTCTAAGACAAGAGAGGATCATGAGTGTCATCTTAGAGTTACCTTGCAGACATTGTTGGAGCATAGGCTGTATGCCAAGCTGAGCAAGTGTGATTTCTGGATGACTGAGGTAAAATTCTTGGGTCATGTGGTTAGTGCAGAGGGTATTTCTGTTGATTCTGCTAAGGTTGAGGCAATCGTTGATTGGCCAAGACCTACCACAGTGACCGAGATTCGTAGCTTTCTGGGTTTGGCTGGCTATTATAGGAAGTTTGTGAAGGACTTTTCCACGATATCCGCGCCAATGACTAAGAACGTGGCCTTCACGTGGTCGGATGCCTGTGAGAGAGCTTTCAGTGAGTTGAAAAAGAGGTTAACTACAACTCCAATGTTGATTCTTCCAGAGCCTGGGAAAGAGTTGGTGATTTATACTAATGCATCACTCTTAGGTCTGGGATGTGTACTGATGCAGGAGGGTCGAGTGGTTGCATATGCATCTAGACAGCTTAAGGTGCATGAGCACAACTACCCTGTGCATGATTTGGAGTTGGTCGCTATTGTATTTGCACTGAAGCTATGGAGGCACTACCTTTATGGTGAGAGATTCACTTTGTTTTCTGATCACAAGAGTTTGAAGTACCTCTTTGATCAGAAAAAGCTGAATATGCGGCATAGGAGATGGTTCGAGTTACTAAAGGATTATGATTTCTCTTTGGAATATCATCCTGGCAAAGCCAATGTTGTGACTGATGCTTTGAGCCGTAGGCGAGCAGGGACTCAGGTGGCTGCTTTTTAGATGGCCCAGCAGTGGCATTTACTTGAGAGAGTGACTATGATGAGTATACTCTTGAACGCAGCACTTACTGAGATATGTGCTCAGATGCACGTGCAGCTTGCGGATGCCCATATTCCGCGGGTTAGATATTTACAGGAACATTGTCCAGATTATGACATGTACCGTGTATACGCAGACAGTGTTCACCAGGCCGATTGGCAGATTGGTCCAAATGATGTCTTGAGGTATAGAGGGAGACTATGGATCCCATATGATGTTGAGTTGCGTGCTGAGACACTTCGAGAGGCTCACAGGTCTCAGTATACTGTTCATCTAGGGGCTACCAAGATGTACCATGATATGAAGAGATCTGTATGGTGGCACGGGATGAAGAAGAATATTGTTGAGTATGTGCAAAGATGTGAGGTGTGTCAGCAGGTTAAGGCTGAACACCGGAAGCCTGGAGTCAGATGCAACCATTGCCCATACCCGAGTGGAAATGGGAACACATCACGATGGATTTCATCATGGGATTGCCGAGGTCTCAGGGCAGATTTGATGCCATTTGGGTTGTGGTCGATAGATTGACCAAGAGTGCACACTTCCTTCCTATGAGCGCCAGGGACTCTGTGGATAGACTGAGCAGATTGTATGTGAGAGAGATTGTGAGATTGCATGGAGTGCTCTTGTCTATCATGTCGGATCGAGATCCACGATTTACATCGAGGTTTTGGCAGGCCTTGTAGACTCGATTTGGGACCCGCCTCCGACTCAGTACAACATTTCATCCTCAGACATACGGTCAGTTCGAGAGAGTGATTCAGATGCTGGAGGATATGCTCAGGTCTTGCATTTTAGAGTTCGGTGGTGGTTGGGCGAGCATTTTCCCTTGTGTGAATTTGCTTACAACAACAGTTATCAGGCTAGCATCAGTATGACACCATATGAGCCTTTGTACGGAAGACCCTGTAGATCTCCAGCTTGTTGGTACGAGGTGGGTGATACGCAGTTATGGGGCCCTGATGCAGTTGTTGAGCAGACTGAGAAAGTTA
Source organism: Paratinospora sagittata (assembly GCA_035771175.1). Taxonomy (NCBI): domain Eukaryota; kingdom Viridiplantae; phylum Streptophyta; class Magnoliopsida; order Ranunculales; family Menispermaceae; genus Paratinospora; species Paratinospora sagittata. The sequence continues at coordinate 11,287,637 of CM069608.1, forward strand.
AGCTGATTCAGCAGAGGCTGAAGTCAGCTCAGGACAGGCAAAAAAGTTATTATGATAACCGGCATCGGCCGTTAGAGTTTGCAGTGGGAGATCTAGTTTTGCTTAAGGTCTCGCCACTCAAAGGTCAGATGAGGTTCGGTGTCTGTGGGAAACTTGCCCCTAGGTTTATTGGGCCATTCTGGATTGTTGAGAGGATTGGACCAGTAGCGTACAAGTTGACTCTACCTTCTCAGCTCGAGGGTATTCATGATGTATTCCACGTATCGATGCCGAGAAAGTTTAATGAGGATCCATTGAAGGAGTCTTATCCCGATCCAGCTCATGTGCTTGATGTGAGTCATCTGCAAGTTAGGGAGGATACGACTTATGAGGAGTTGCCTATTCAGATTGTGGCTTGTAGGGTTCAGAAATTGAGAAATAAGGAAATCTCGCTTGTGCGAGTCAGATGGCAATTCCATGATAATGAAGAGCAAACCTGGGAGCGCGAGGACCAGATAAGGGAGCAGTTCCCCGACCTCTTTACCGATTAAGGTTAGTTCTCTTGCTTTTATTTTTTTGAGGACAAAAATATTCCTAAGTTGGGGAGAGTTGTAGCACTCGTGCCTTTAGGAGACGTCATTTTGACCCATAGTGTACTCGTAGAGTACCCTATACGTATTCGTATACGTATGCATATATGTATTTTGATGCTCGAAGCACGTAAGTTCGAGTGTCTTTGCATGATTTTAGGTCATAAAGAGTGTGCATGAAGTTTCAGAACTATCAGAGACCTGTTCGACGTCAAAACACGTCGAGAACGGTGTTTTGGATCTAGTGAAGTTCGCTCCATGGATGAAGAAATTTCTGTCACAAATTACATCAATGGTTTGATCTCCTAGATCCGTGGTCCGATTGAGTTGAAAGTTTTTCAGCTCATTCTTATATAATAGATCTTCATTATGAACGGTGAAGATCTTGATCGGAGTTACCTACTACGAGTTATAAGACTCTAAACACTGTTTCACGAATTTTCGGATTTTCTTACGTAGTTTTGATAAAATAGTTTGATATCGCAATCGCACCGTTGGATTGCGTTGCAAGTTTACCAGAATGTTGGTAACTGACGCATGCAACTTTGGAATGGTTAAGATGTTAAATCGATGGGTATTTGGCAAGAAATTGACTATCTAAGTGCAAGTATTGTAACAGGAAAACTGATTTTTTGATAATTTTTGACAAGTTTTAGTTGTGGGCCCAAGCTTGTCTATTTAAGCAACCAAAACGTAATTTTAGGCTCATTTGCTCATTTCTTAGCCAGAAAAGAGAGAAAGGAGCTGGAGAAGAGAAAAAGAGAGGAAAATTATGGTTTGGTGGTTTCTTGCTCAAGAACACCTAAGGTTTGCATTTTTCCTCCATTTCTTCCTTAAATCTCTCTATTAGTTGCATGATAGCTTTATTTTGAGCATGAGGGTTTTATTTTGATGCATGCATTGTGATGAACCTTGGATGGGTGGAAGACCAAAGTTGGAGTTGAGTCTTGCATGTCACATATGTGTGATTAGAGAGTGTTAGGAGTACACTAATGGTGAAACCCCCAATTTCTAGCAAGAAATTAGAAGGGTTAGTTCAAATGACCTATACTTAGTTTATGGCCTTAGACTTTTTCAAAATCTTTGCATGTCAACTATGTTGACCTAGTGGCCATTGTGGATGATTCCATGTTGCAAGATCAGTAAAATTCATGGCTGAACATGGTGGCCTAGTGTAAAATTTGCAATATGGCCTATGTATGAAAATTTCCAGATTTGGGGCTTTTGATGCTCTTGATATAAAATTTGGAAAATTATGCAATGTAGGTCTAATAGGACATGATTAGGGTTGTTTGACGATTGAATTCAGTGGGTTCTCATAATGGACACCCTAAGGTTGACTAATTTTGATCCAGGCTAAGTATTTTGCATTTTTCATGTACTTTGACAATTTTGCATGTAATTTGGAGATTTTGCCAAAATTGGGACTTTTCACCCAAAGCAAGTCAATTTATGAAATTGACTTGGGGATTGTTTAATTGGACCCAAATTGAGTAGAATCATGGGTTTAAAATGTTAGAACCTATGTTAAATTGATATGACTTAGTTCATTTTGACCTTATGTTTTATATTGGCTTAATTGGGAGTTTTGACCAAGACTTAATCAATTGATGAAATTGACTTGATGTATAGTCTAATTGACTCTAATTATAATTGAATTTCATGTATATTAGTGGTTGGATCATGGGACCACCCTATTACATTCAATTTAGGTCAATCTTAGTTTAATTCAGTTTAAATGATCAAGTTGGGCAATATGGAAATTGGCTCAAGGGGGTAATCAATTTAGAATCTAATTGACTTTAGATTGGGTTTGAACATGGGGTTTTGACACACTTTATAACTGATTTTCAGTTGTGTGAACCATGTTATTTCCAGGTCTTGTGATTGATCTTGAACCAGTATAGTCAATTGGAGAGTTTTGGTGATTAGATTGGCTAGACTTAGCCAATCAAGAGTGAGTGTTCTTTTAGTTTTGGATTATTTATATGTGGCATTGTAGTATAGAAATGTTTTAAATTCTTATGTATGATGGTAAGCATGTTTTAATATTCCATGAAATACATTTGAGCATAATTCATTGGGATGACAATTTAGGTTGAGGCTCCTAGTTGGAATTTCCTCTTTTTGAGAATTCTCATAAGTCTAGCGGCGATCCCAGTTGTGTACCTGGCAGAGGGTTTTATGGCTTGCGTATGGGTAGGTTAGTTTAGGCTAATCTTACGTGCTGCACAACCCCAGAAATCCTATTAGGATACGAGTATTGTGTGTGTGTTCAGGCACTGTGTGTAGCGCACCAGCCTTGAACCCCCGTACTCCGGAGGTGTTAGGATTGCATGAGCATGACTACAAATGTTATGCATCGTCTTATGTATGACTTGATCCATTATGTTAGCATGTATGTAATCTATTTCATCATCATGATATTTCAACTGTTTTATGATCTTACCATGTTTTATAAATGCACGTATATGCCATTTGTAAATAACATTCACTGAGCTGGTTGTAGCTCACACCTCACCATCTTCTTTCAGGATCTGATAGAAAAGTAAAAGGGAAGGCTGGCAACCTGACTGGCCGCGGTCTCACAAACGGTCGTTTGAACAGTGACTTTTATCGCCTCAATAAATCTGGCGAAGAAGGTATTTATGCTTGAAGGCATGGCAAAGGGTGCGGGTGGGGGTGGTATTGCCTGCCCAGATGTAGTGGCAGTATCGGGTGTGGCTTATGCTGTTGTCGGAGGTGGCAGTTCCTGAATCTCAGGAGGTGCCTCCATTGTTGGACGAACAGTACGTGGCCTTCCTCTCTTCCTGGTTTGCATTGTCTCACTGGCAAAGAGAAAAAAGAAAACTAAGATTTAGGAACTGTAGCCAAGTATAATGTTATAGTATGCTCAACAACAATTTCGCGAGTACTGCAATATTAAAATCACCTATTTTTCTAAGTATAGTGTAAGGTTTTTGTCGAGGAATCAAAGAATCTTATATAACTCGTATGTTTGGCCATGGTGTAAAAACAATGTTAGAATGTTTATATAATAAGTACAAAACTTTGCAAGTATTTCAAATGATTTGGTTCTGGTCTTTGTGAACATACTTATATATTTCATTGAAAATCCATACAAGTCATAAGAATTCTAAGATTGACCTCGGTAAATATCCTGATCTAACGTTCTATCGCAATCTTATGCATTCAAACTCTTACTCTTGGTCTTTTCGATTATTATCCAAGTTCGTGTGTCCCATACCACATGACTTTGGTAATAAGGGTATTAACCAAGTTAAGTTGTATGAACACGGTTTCTAAAAACATTGGTTGAATAGAAGTTCACTAATAGTATCGTCCAAATTTACTCGTCCCATACCGTATAAACTTAGTGATAATATTAGTAATGCAACCTTCTCCAAATGTTTCTTTTCACACAAGGTCATCGGTTTTCTTACTTCCACATTTTATTTAGTATCCTCCAATTTTGTTATGTCACATACCATTCCAAAGTTAGTGATACAAAAGAAAGAATGGTTGTAAGTCGGCCCACCAAAGATAGTCTTTAAATAAAACATTTCATTCATATATAAAAAAAAGTTTACAATGCCAGTAATCAGTTTTGATTTTCCTGCCTACTACCGCTCCTTCTAGATCTCCTACTAGGTACAAAACTATTACTAACAGAAGGTTGAGAGTTTGCTCGCTCTGCTTCGGAGTTTTGCAGATGTGTTAATATATTATTGTGAGTCTCTCTCATTTTCGCCATATTGGATGCCATTTCATTTAACCGTTCAAAAAGGTTAGTTGATTGGCCCATTGGTGGTTGATGGCTCGATTGTCCCATAGGTGGAGGGTAGGCCATACGCATTGGGGGAAGGTATTGGTTGTACGGGTGATTCATAGGTTAAAGGTAATTGTTTTGAAACAGTGGGCTCATTGGGATGTTCTGCCCTCCAAAATTTGGTGCCGCCCAATTTTGTTGTTGTTGTGTTACAGGAACTTACGGGAATGGTTGACATGGTACCTCAGGTGTTGGAAACCTTTGGTACGACGTGTTGCCCTGAGTTGGCATGTTCCAAGCAGGTAGATTTGGTTGAGTACTTTGTCTATTTTGAGGTTGATTTAGGTTGTTGAATAAATCTTCCTCAGTGAATTGTTGAGCGGTTAGATCATTATTTGGGGCTGGGTTTGACGTGGGGTTTTGATTTGGCTCTTGATTTGGTACTTCTCTGACGGGAATCTTGCGTCGACTTTTTCGAAGGCAACGTCCATGCTTGTCCCTCATTCTCTCGACATTTCCTATCGTCGTGCCGAATACTTCCTCGTCAGTTACTCCTCCCCTTGAAACATATATCTTGAAGATAGAAGATGTTGTAACTGGCTTAACGAGTTGTCTCTAAGTCCCATCAAAAGTGTCGATGTTTACTTCGTATAGCATCCTCATGATCAAGACTCCGTAACCGAGGAATTCCTTTCTTAAAGGGTTTTGAATCACCCTCAACATTTGTTGGATGATGATGTGTGGTAGGGAGACCTTTATTTCCTTTTCTATGCAATATAACACGAGAAGTTGGGCTTTTGACATAGTGCCATTAGGCCTTCTTTCTGTCAAGATGTTGTCGAGCACGATCTTTCCAAGGCTGGCAAGAGATGGCTTAAGATAATTGTTTGGGAGGTTGGTGAACGTCGATTGAGTGTATGGCTCCTTGGTGAAGGAATTGAATAATTGTCCATTAGACTCTGCGATCTCTGTAATTGTCTGCGGTTCATGTGGATTAATAATTCTTTCTTCAATCGAAATCTCCATAAGTCGAGCGATGATTTCGACGTTGATAGGAATTTTTATCCCCATAACTTTTGTCTCCAATACACACAGTTGGGATGTTTTGGGTTTTGTATCATTTTGAAGACTCTGAAATTTTATATTTGTAAAAATTTGGAGAAGTAATATTTTATTTCATTTATGATCATGTTAGACGGATGTTTTTAGGATTGTACTGTATTTGATTTTGGGGATTCGTATATGTATTCGAGAGCTGATGGGACGTCGGGTGTACCGACGGATGGTATACTCGAAGGTTCCTGTGCCGGTCATGACGTCACGTAGAGTGGGTGTGTTAAATATACAATTACTAGGTGTTATCATGTACATAATTATCAAAATACAAAACTAAATGTACAACACCTACATGAAACAAAAACAAGGGACGCTCCGCAGTCAAGCCTTCCCTTTTCCTTTTCTAACAGATCCTGAAAGAAGATGGTGAGGTGTTGGGTTTTGTATCATTTTGAAGACTTTGGAATTTTATATTTGTAAAAATTTTGAGAAGTAATATTTCATTTCACTATGATCATGTTAGTTGGTTGTTAAGGATGTATTTTTATTTCTTTTTGGGGATTCGTATATGTGTTTTAGGCTGACGGGACGCCGGGCGTACCGACGGAGGGTATACCCAGAGGTTTTCGTGCCGGTCATGATGTCACGTATAGTGGGTCGTGACAATTTTTGTAGTTGAGATTTAGCATGGAAAAGTCCTCAATATTGGTGAAAAGTGTCAACATCTTTATTTGTCTACTTTAAAATAGGGATTTTTAGAGTTTGGGTCCTAAAAGTTTGGGTTTTATAGCAGAGGTCTCAAGTTTTTGAAATTTAGATTTTGGGTCCTCTGCAACTCATTGGTCATCTTTCTATTAAATAGTTGTGACTCAGTTGGCATGCCTGACTGTTTTGCTCCTCTCCCTAATAGCAAGTCACGTGACCCCCTCGGTAAGCAGAGAGACCCCATCGGTAAAAAGAGAAACCAAACAAATACACTAACTGCTACCACTAATCGATCACCGATAAGTAACCTACCGGTTAGCGATCGGTTTCGTCAGAACAGTCACCGATCGGTGATCTATCGGTTAGTTATTGAGCATTCTACCCAAATTCCTATTTTCTAATGATCGTGTGATACCAATCGGTTACCAATAACTAACCGGCATATCACCTATCAGTTAATAACAATTGAGGAATCAATGGTGAAGGCTTATTAACCGATTGGTAAAAACATATACTGATCGGTTAATTTTAAATCGATCGGTATGAACCTTAACCTATAGGTGAGTTTCAAAGATCATTCTTTTTTTTGTTTTTTTAATAATTATCTTCCATTTCATAATTCTTTTAGCGATTTAATGGGGACCACTAATTAACCGATTAGTATGATTGTTAACCGATCGGTAAGAACCTATACCGATCGGTTCATTTTTAACACATGGATCGTTGACCGATCAGTTAAGAAATTTAGTGGAGATCGTTAATTAACTGATTAGTAATCGATTGGTAACTAACATTCTAGCCGAACGATCACTGATCGACGATCTATCATTTAGTTATCAGACATTCTACCCAAATTCCTATTTCCTAATGATCATGCAATACCCCGACCGGTTACCAATAGTTCACCGATAACTAACCGACATATCACCGATCGGTAACTATCATTTTGGTCGAATGGTTACCGATCAGTGGTTTATCATTTACCAAAGAGCTATCGGTGATCGAACGGTTATGCAACGTTGTGAACTTATAAATCTATATATCGGCCACATCGGTAAAAAGAGAAACCAAAGAAACCAACCAAGCATTCCACCCAAATTGTTATTTCCTAACGATCGTGCGATACCCCTGCCCGGTTACTAATCGATTAGACATCAAACGAATGGTTATCGATCGGTTACCAATAATCGAAGGAACGAAGAAGTAAATCAGTCACCGCATGGTAAACGATTGTGTAATTATCAGTAATCATTTCAGTCGGTTATGAAATTTTCAATCTATGATCAGGCGGATACCGCTACCTTACCGTTCTTTAAGTTATCTCCCCGGTAAGTTAAGTGCACCGTACCATTTGACAAAAACTCGTCACCTCAATGTCATGTCGAACTGGGGAAGTATATTCATTGACAACAAAGAGCCTCTTCATTTACAAAGAGCTTTCGAGCAATCCAGGTGTTGCATATCGTTAATATCATTCTAGATCCAAGCGTTGCATATTGTTAGAGGTTTCGACCGATCGTTGCATATCGTTGTACTTTTCAAAAATAAGTTCACTGCTTGTGAAAATTAAAGGAAGATGGTATTACCTATTATGCGACTTTTACCATACCTACGCACTCTTTACGAACTACTCTTTGCGCACTGCTCACCCATGCACAGATTTGAACTGATAGTTTGAAAAGTCATCCATCATGTCCAATCCTTACCGTAATATGCATTACCGATTTGTTATTTTTTTATTTGTTATTTACCGATTGGTACAGATTGGTAATTTGTGTAATCTTTACTTACTGAGCGTTAGTTCCTTTGATCATTAATTACTGATCGATTATTTATCTTCTCTATTTACCGATCGGTAATTTGTTTGAACATTATTCACCGATTGGTTAGTTTTGTAATCGTTACTTATTGAGGGTTAGTGATTATTAATTACCAATCAATTATTTATCTATCTCTATTTACCGATCGATTATTTTTGTAATCGTTACTTACCTAGCGTTAGTTCCTTTGATCATTAATTACCGATCGATTATTTATCTATCTCTATTTACTGATCGGTAATTTGTTTGATATTTATTTACCGATCGGTTATTTTTATAATCATTATTTACCAATCGATTATTTTTATGATTGTTATTTATCGATCAGTTGTTCGTATAATCGTTATTTACCGATCGGTTATTTTTATGATCGTTATTTACCGATCGGTAAATAATTATGATCGTTGTTTGTATAATTTGTTTGATATTTATTTACCGATCGGTTATTTTTATAATCGTTATTTACCATAGTGACAAATAACTATTATTTGTATAATAGTTATTTACCGATCAATTCAACAAGTTGCTGATAGTTAGTTATGTTTCAACTCCAGGGATATTCTGTGCCTGTGTTATGTCACTATGGTGGTTCGCGTGCAGTAGGAAAATCATTTGCAACAACCTACCATGGTGGAACATGTAACGTCATTACCGTAAATTATCCCGTGATGTTTGTGGACTTCAAGAGGCAAGTGTTGGAAGCTTTTGGACTTCAGCACAACATCCATCCTTACAAATTGATCTACTCTCTAGACGAATACAAGAAATAGATATTTACACACGATTTATCTGGGCAAGATGATTTATTGACCATGTTTGATTTATTTGAATGTTATGATTGTAAAAATGTGATCATATACATCGAGAAAAATTATACAAGTACTAATCTGAGGATTCCCGACCTCAATGTACCATTCACGGCCTCAGAAGATGAATGCAGTGAAAATTACAATATAAAATATCGGCACGGTGATCTTGACAACCCTATAGTTGATGATGAATTTATGCTATTGGATGATCAACATGATAGTTAAGACTGTTGTACTTCTCAATATTCAATGGATGCTAAAAATAACAATCACGGGCACGTTGATGACAATAACACTATAGTTGATGATGATTTTGTGCCATTGCATGATCCAATTGGCACACAGGAAGGTGGTTCTTCTCAATGCTCTACGGTTTCAAAGGTACATGATTACGTACCCATAGGATGTGCAATGGATGGTTATTTATCGGAAGAGGATGGTTTCACATGAAAAAAAGATTTTATCGTCGGCCGGACATTTAAAAACAAGTAAGCATTTGTAAAAGCATTGAGAGAGAATGTCACGTATAAGAACTACGAGTATGTGGCTACCAAGATGAAGTCAGGTGTTGTATCTGGAAGATGCATTGATGGAAATTGTCAATGGAGGATACATGCATCCGTTGTCAGGGATCGTTTCATGATCAAACGATATGAGCCTAAGCAAACTTGCTCTTTCCCGTTTCGTTGTCGTGGACATCGTAATGCCAAATGTTCTTATATTGCTCTATGGATTAGGGACCATCTTGCCAGTCATCCTACGTACACGCCTGCTGAGATAAAAACTGATTTTAGCAAAGAGTTTGGAGTGACATTGAGTTATTTTAAGGCATGGTATTTAAAAGAAATGGCAACAGATCAAGTATTGGGTAAGTGGGAAGAGTCTTTTCGGGACTTACCTTGTTACTTCTTGGAGTTCCAACATGTGGATCCTCATGTTGTTTTAGTGCTTGACATTAACAGTGATAACACATTTAACAGGATGTTTTGGGCTTTTGGAGTGACATTGAGCTATTTGGGTACTATGTGCAAGATTCTATTGGTTGATGGGACATACCTAAGAGGGAAATATCTTGGGCATCAGTTGATAGCTACTGCGTATGATGGTGACAAATGCCTACTTCCTATTGCGTTTGCTATGGTCGAGTCAGAATGAGCTAAAAGTTGGAAGTGGTTCCTAGAGATCATCACAAATAGAATAACTGGTCGTGATGCCAAATTTGTGTTGATATCTGATAGGAATCAAGGTTTGCTACGAACCGTGCCAATAATCTTGCCCAATGTCCCTCATGGATACTGCGTTCGACATTTAGCCCAAAATCTTTACAGTGCCTTGAAAGATGACACTGCTCGAAAATTGTTTTGGGTTTTGGCTAGAGCATATACACCTATGAAATGGGACAATGTCCTTGGTGAAATACAAGAACAATGTGGTTCAGGTGTGGTTAAGTGGATTATGGACTCAAAACCAAATCATTGGGCACATTCCATGTTCCCAGGTCGAAGATATGATTTATTAACTACAAACCTTGCCGAGAGCTACAACAATGTGTTAAAGCTCGCAAGATCTCTACCACAGGTGAAGATGATCGAAACAATTCGACGTCATTGTAAAGCAGAAGAGATGAATGGTGTGGTTACTACGAGGGGGCATGAGCACTTACATTCTGTTACTAAATGGTCTCGGCGCAAGTCTGTGATTGCGTATGGGAACATGGAATATGGCATTGATACCGAGTTCAAAACAAATCACGTGAATTTGCGATTAGGATCGTGCACATGCAATCGATGGTACATTGATGGTTTACCTTGTTCACATGCAATGGCCGCCAGAACCTATCATAATCATAATGTGTATTCGTTTTGCGAGAATTACTTCATCACTGCGACATACAAGAAGACATATTCAGAATTTTTTCATCCCACGCTAGAAAAGAGGTAGTGGCCACAATCATCTGACTGTCTTCTTGTACTTCCTCCTAAGGGTTGAGTGCCTCCTAAGCGTCCGCGCAAGCATCGTATACTATCTAAAGGTGAAATACGTCATGTAAAGTGTGGTAGATGCGGTGACTATGGCCATAACCGCATGACATGCAAAAAATCAATGTAACCGAAGCACTGGCAGGTTAGTTATATAATTACCATTTATCAATTGATAGGTTTGATTTGTAACCGATCGGGAAGAACCTTAGTAGGAATATTAATCGATTGGTGGATGTTTTAACCGATGCGTTATTTTTAACCGATCGGTCAATTGTTCATTGTAATTACTGATCAAGGGAGTTTGTTGCAGAAAATCATTTTCTTTTTATTTTTAATATTTCTTGTCCATTTCGTAGTTGTTTACATTATTTTAATGAAATAATAAACAGAAAATCTGTCGATAACTATTAATCGGTCGGTTAAATTTTCTCCCGATCGGTACAATGTTCTTACCTATCAGTATAGATAATTATTATCGATTGTGTACCAATCGGTAAAAACCTTATACGATCGTTTACCGATCGGTGGATGTTTTAACCGATAGTCGGTTCTACTAATTTCTCATTTGTATCGGTAAATATTCTGCAACTTATTTTCACGGTCCACTTTCTTCACCGATCGGTAATCAATAATTGACCTATAGTTTATCGGTAAGAACATTGGAACAAAACCACATGCAAAAAACCGCGGGATATGCAAAAAATCAATGTAATAGAAGCACTGGCAGGTCAGTTTTATAATTACCGTTTATCAACCGATCTGTTTGATTTGTAACCAATCGGTAAGAACCTTATCCGAGCGGTTGGATCATTAACCGACCGGTCAATTGTTCATTGTAATTACCAATCAAGGGAGTTCGTAGTTGTTTAGATTATTTTAATGAAAATTTAGATAATGCTTAATAATAAAATTATAAACAGAACAATATAATTATTACCGATCGGGTACCTACAAGGCAGATAAGTGCAGAAATGCATTTTTATTTTTTATTTTTAATATTTCTTGTCCATTTCATAGTTGTTTAAATGATTTTAATAAAAAAATTAAATAATACTTAATAATAAAATAATAATCAGAAAATCCGCTGATAACTATTAACCGATCAGTTAAATTTCCTCCAGATCGGTAAATTAGTGGATATCTTATTCGTTAGGATACCGATTGGTTAATAGTTTAACCGATCAGTACAATGTTCTTACCGATCGATATAGATAATTACTACCGTTTGTATACCGATCGGTTGATGTCTAATCGATCGGTAAAAACCTTATACGATCGTTTATCTATCGGTGGATGTTTTAACCGACTGTTTTCTCATTTGTATCAGTAAATATTCTGCCACTTATTTTCACGGTCCACTTTCTTCACTGATCGGCAACCGATAGTTTATCACTCGGTAACCGATAATTTTTAAGAAGTCGTTCCGACTTCTCGCCTATAAATAGGGTTCTATTTGTTGTACTGACCCATAACGCTACTATTGGAAAAAAAAACTCTTCGTTTCTTCAAACATTTGCTACCACCTGCACACTAATGGATAGAACTGTGCAAAACCTCTCATCATGCAAGGCAATTCGAAGCTTTTATGGGAGTTTATCTTATGCGAAGAAGAAGTTATTGGACGATGAGGTCTTCAGTCCGTTATGGAAGGTGCCAGATCTTCAAATGACTGGTACCTTAATCCATTGTTTTGTAGCGGGGTATAAGGGCAACGGTGTTTTCCATCTTGGGGAAAACAAACTTTCTTTAAAACTGGTCGATGTTGAGAATGTTCTTGGGTTGAAGGACCGCGAATCAACCTTCACGGATGCGCCTCAAGATTCAATTTCTGATTCTATAAAGAAATTGCTCCCTTGTGACGACAAATCTTCGAGTCACAAGGTTAAGGCCAAACATATTTTGTTTGCTCTTCAAACCACCGACTTATCGGACGTCGACTTCAAAAAGCTTGCTAGCCTGTACATGTTGGCCTCGTTTTTTATTCTTGATACTCACCACTCCTTTTCAATGAAATATATTGCATTGATTGATGACGTCCAAAGGTGTAGGGTCTCGTTGTGTATGGTTATTTAATAGACAATTTGACATCGGAAAAATCGCAGTGCGAGAAGAAAAGATACAATATATATGGATTTGTTCACGCATTGTAAGCCTGGATGTATGAAAGGTTTCCATCATTGGCACCCTCGACGACTTCGACAAACTTTCCAAGGATACTAAACGACACTCAAAAGCACACAAAGAGAACTGAATTTTTTTTTGCTCCTAAATATAATTTACCGGTCGATGACCGATCGATAATTTATATAGCCGATCGGTCATTTTTTATAACCGATTTGGCACCGATCGGTATATTTATTAAACTGATTTGTCACCGGTCGGTTAACTTTATCCTCGCCCGCACGGTTAATTTAGTTTTCGAATTTAGAATTTTGAATGCTTTTTAATCAATTACTATGGGTATCTTATTCAATTGCTCTATGATTTTTATTACCGATTAGACACCAATCGGTGACCATTCTTCCCGCACGGTTAATTGTATATTAGAATTTTGATTTTCCCACGCTTTTGTGGGTCGTAACTTTCGGTTGATTTTATTTCCCAATCAGTTAATTTTGTTCACCGATCGATTTTCAATTGGTTTTAATTTTTTTACGAATCTGTATTTTATTTATTTACCGTTCGGTGATTTCATTACCTGAACCGTTATGTTTCTTAATGAGTCTTTGTTTTTCACCGATCGGTTTTAATTTTTTGACCGATAGATATTTTAATTATTTACCGTTATGTGATTTCATTACCTGAATCGTTATGTTTCTTAATGAGTCTTTGTTTTTCACCGATCGATTTTAATTTTTTTACCGATCGGTATTTTATTTATTTACTGTTCGGTGATTTCATTACCTGAACTGTTGTGTTTCTTAATGAGTCTTTGTTTTTTGTAGATGTACAAGGGCTCTTTGTTCAATGATGGTGATCGACAACAAGAGTCATCAAGGAACTAGACATTGAAAATGAAGATGAAGCTAGAGATGAAGAAGAGGACGAGCAGGAGGAACATGGAGAGGGGGCAGATTCTAATATTGCCCTGAAAAATATTGCGAAAAAGCAACAGGATGTTGCTTCGGAAGAAGAACCGCCCCAGGCAAGTAGGGAGCCTAGAGTGTCAACTGCAACTGTTCATCCTAAGACTTTCGATGAACTAGCCAATGTGGTTAAAGTTATGAGTCGTGCCATCCTTGTTATGGTGGACGACTTAAAGGATGTGAAAAATTTGTTGCAACATTTGGTCCAAATTTTTTCCAACAAACGTCCTTATACAGGGGAGCATTCGTAGTACTGCATTTTATCAACCCCTCAAGCAACTCATGGAGCCACTACGGCGGTATAATTTTTTCTAGTCTTGGTTAATTCTCAATTATCGATCTTGGTCTTTTTACCGTTAGTAAACTGATCGATTAACAAGTTTTTTGTCAATAAATATTCTAACCCATCGGTTAACAAAAATTTACCGATCAGGGTCTTTTTACCCTCAGTAAACCGATCGGTTAACCAATTTTTTATCGATAAATATTCTTACTGATCGGTAAACAAAATTTATCGATTGGTTAAATATTTATTATTTCGTATTTTCATTATTGATATCCATACTTTTCCAATACTTTAGAAACCAATGGACGCAGATGCTAACCAATTTAGTGAAAATCTAATTTTTGAGGTAGCGCGAGGACAGGTGTGTTAGATAGGGTTCCACATTGGTAACATGTGTCTATTATTAATGATACCCATTTTATGCATATGTACCACTGTTGATTTTTTAGAAGTTAAACTAGCGTCATTTGTTATATGAGTGAAATCTGTAGTATATTATCTCAGGTAGAGGACGAGGCCACTAGACTAACTAAGGAAGGAGATCAGAGTCTGATTGCATTGAAGGACTTGTATTGATATTAGGCTGACTTTACAAGATGATTAATTTTGCCAATTTTTAGGATGACTTTGAACTAAGATTGATAATTATATTAACCACTAGATTTATTTTTATTTTTATTGTTAAGCAGGAAAACATGGACAATGTCCTCTCAATGCTTGCCGATGTTGGCACAATGGCTCATCCTCCACCTCCTCCCCCACAGGTAAAATAATTTAATTATAATCAATAACTCAACTTTACCGATCGATTTTCACACCCTGCCCAAAAGCACCTAAACCAACGGAACACTCACGGACGGGGCGCGAATGCATTATAATAATAACCGAGTGCGCAGGAACACAATTATGTACAAGTCTAATTCCATTAATTTCAGAATATATTTTTTGTCCATGAAATGATAAAGGGAACATCCTCCCAAAATTCTAAATAAATAAACAAAGGGTTACAAAATGTGAGCCCAAAAACCTTCACCCAGTCCGCCCTAATCTCCTGAGAAAAATTTCATAACAACGGGGTGACCTACTCGCCCAGTGGGTAAAATAGTTCGTGAATATAACAATTAATAAAGGAAACTTCATAATCAAATCTCACATAAACACATCATAGCATCATAATCAAGACAACATGTCTGTATGCATGATTGTACATCACATGATTGTACGTCGCATGAGTTCACGTACAGATGTCCATCCCTAGGTGTAGCCAGGTTCTCATTGTACGTCCCTCCTCAGGAACGACGCCCTGGATTCACGTATAGATGTTCATCCCCAGGTAAACCCGTGTTCTCATTGTACGTCCCTCTCCAAAGAAATATCAATAATAGTGAGCTTTGCTTCTAACTATTTTGTGGATCATAAACCACTTACGTACCTAGGTGGAGTTTATGTATGATGCCAATGCATGAGCAGGTTCGGTCTTTACTAACATTAGACAGGATTTTGGCAACGTCTGGTGATTCTTATCAGAGTCAGCATCATCACGTGCATTGTTAGGATGTCAAGTATCACTTGTACAAGCAGATAGCTTTCAAATAAGACCAACCGATCCAGTCTCCAGTCAAGAGGTGGGACACGAGGTCCGCTTAAATACCAATTTTTTAGAGCAGCAAGCTGCCTCCCGTTCACTATTAAAAGTTACTGAGGATAAGACAATGTCAAATTGACTACTAATCCGACATAGGAACAGTGTAATACATGAACTCCAAATATACAGGCATAAATATGACAGGTATGAACATGATACGCAATAATGCAGTGTAAATGAATAGTGAACATAATGACAAATGAATGTAAACTTTAATAAAAGTTATAAGACATGCAAACCTATGTTTCGTTCCCCACCTTCAAATAACAACTCCTTCTAGAACCGGCGCCTTCCCTAGAGCAGAACCGCGTTGCACCGCGAAGAGAGTCTCAAAGAGAGAAGAGAAAAACTCAAGGAGAGTGAGAGAGAGAGAAAAAAAAATCAACAAGTGATTTGGTGTGAGAAATGAGGGGGGAGGTGGGGGGAGCGTTTCTTTTATAAAAAAAAAGTGCTCGCAGTTCAACATTTTTTTTTTTGGGTGCATTCCTAGGGTATTACACTCTATATCCCCTTAAAGGATTTTATCCTCAAAATTCAGTCTGTGTAGTGATGATTGTTGTCTGCGTGGGATTCACCGTCGTCGTCAATACTCGAAAGATCGAGGTAGTGCCTAGAAGGCCCTTGAATAGCACTGTGGCTAGTGGGATCCTCTATATCATCAAACACTGGAGAGCAAATGAAGTCGGATTCGTCCTCAGAAGGTTTCGACATTTTCCTCACATATGGTGGCGTAGGGCTATGCAAGTTGCAGCGTTTCAAGGGAGGTAGGTTGAGCGGTGGAATATTTTTTCTTGTTGTTGCCCGAATCTGGCCGCTTGGCCATTTTGGTAGAAGATCTTGCCAGGGCGAGAACACAAGATTGTTTCGACAAAGTCATGCATGCTCTGGCGATAAGAATCGCTGTCTGTGGGGTGATGGAGTTGGTGATGCAAAGTAGTTGTGGCTGACTTAGATCCTGAAGGAGTCGCCAGAGGGTTGCCAAAGAAGTCATTGCGTGTGTGCATCATTACCTCCATCAGCATTATTTTTAGACATCTGCATAGTTATTTAAATGAAAGAATATATGAAGATATTGTAAACAAGGTTCCACAATTTTATTGATAAGTGAAAAGTACAATGTGTCACATCATCAAGTATTACTAGAAGACAATTCAGGGTATTTATGTTTAATTGTTGCCTCTAGTTCCCATGTTGCTTCCTCTACTCCATGGTGATCCCAGAGCACTTTGACAAGTGGTATGCTACGTCGCCTTAATTCTTGACTTTTTCTATCCAGAATCTATATCGCTATCTCCTGAGACTTGTTTCCTTCCTCAACCAACCTCGATCAAATAGATGATATGAGAAGGATCAGGACGATACTTTCGAAGCATGGATACGTGAAAAACGTCATGAACTTTAGACATGGACGATGGAAGGGTTAGACGATAGGTTGGTTTGCCAA
Source organism: Paratinospora sagittata (assembly GCA_035771175.1). NCBI lineage: Eukaryota > Viridiplantae > Streptophyta > Magnoliopsida > Ranunculales > Menispermaceae > Paratinospora > Paratinospora sagittata. Next base: position 11,304,808 of record CM069608.1, read on the forward strand.
TACGTTCAATGATCTGAAATGGACCGATACACCATGGGGAGAGCTATCCTTTGATCCCAAAGCGTTTGACACCTCTTATAGGCTGAACTTTTAGAAAAACCAAGTCCTCCTTGTCAAATTCTAGAGGTTATCTTCGTTTGTCAGCATAACTCTACTGGCGACTTTGTGAAACACAAAGTTGCTCCTTACTAGTGTGATCTTTTCAAAAGTCTCTTGAGCTAGTTTAGGCCCCAATTGCGGTCGATCTGCCATATCTAACCAACATACCGAAGATCTGCAAGGCCGCCCATAGAGAGCCTCGTATGGTGCCATGCTGATATTGGTTTGGTAGTTGTTGTTGTATGCAAACTCAGCCAAATGTAAGTGTTTTGCCCATCCGTCATGAAAATCTAAAATGCAACAACGTAACATGTTGTCTCCCCCAGGATGCATTGCAAACCTCGAACAGTGCATTTCAGTGAGCACTTCTTTCCAAACCTCAGGATCAATCGGTAGACAGAGACATTTTTTGTAAAAAATGGCCTTGTCTTCAGGGACCGACCAGTGAGGAAGGTCATGTCCGCTGAGTAGAAGTTCTCATTTCTCCATTAACATAGGGTCGTTGGTCTGAGCTACTGAAATCTTTTGAACCAGCTCAGAGTTGGCTGATAATTGAGAGAGTCGTGATCTTCCTCCATCCTCAATCAGTTGTAGGCTAAAATTCCCCGTCTTTGTACCAACTTCCCCGTCTCGAAATTAAGAGTGCAAGCAACATAAGATTTTCTACTCAGGGCATCTGCGACAACATTGGCCTTACCGAGATGACATTGAAGTTGAAAGTCATAATCTTTCAAGAATTCCAACCATCACCTTTGGCGAAGGTTTAGGTCTCTCTGAGTGTAGATCTACTTAAGACTCTTGTGATCCGAGAAGTCCTCAAACCGTTCACCGTATAGGTAATGACGCCATAACTTCAGTACAAATACGATAGCTGCAAGTTCCAAGTCATGCGTTGAGTAATTAACCTCATGAATTTTTAGTTGCCTCGAAGCATATGTAATAACTTGGCTTTCTTGCATTAGTACTGCACCTAAGCCTTGGAGAGAGGAGTCGATGTATAGTAAAAATCCAACTCCATTTCTTGGAGTGATTAGTACTGGTGTTGTCCTGAGACGCTTCTTTAATTCCTGAAATGACGATTCATAGGCAGGATTCCAGATGAATCGTAGTGATCTTAGTCATAGGTTCAGAAATCTATGAGAAATCCATGATGAAACGTCTGTAGTAGCCAGCCAAACCAAGAAAACTCTGAATTTGAGTAACAGTGGTAGGCTGCTCCTAGTTTAAAACTGCTTCAACCTTTGGAGATCCACCTCAATGCCATTGCCTGAAACCACGTGACCTAGGAATTGAACTCACTTCGCCCAAAATTCGTACTTGCTCAACCTTGCATACAATTGGTGGCCTCTCAAGGTCTGGAGGACAATCCTCAGATGTATCTTGTGGTCTTCCTCGGTTGAGAAATATATCAAGATATCATCCACAAAGACCACCACAAATCGGCCTAAGTATAACTTAAAGATGCGGTTCATCAAATCTATGAACGATGCAGGTGCATTTGTTAGACCGAATGGCATGACCAAGAACTCGTAATAACCGTACCGAGTTCTGTCTTGGTAATGTCTGATTCTCTGATTCGTAGTTGATGATAACTGGATCGTAAATCAATCTTAGAAAAGTATTTGACATCTCTAAGTAGGTCGAACAAGTCATCGATCCTGGGTAGTGGATATCTGCTCTTGATGGTGACGTTATTCAACTTGCGATAGTCGATGCAAAATTGTAACAAACCATCCTTTTTACGATCAAACAGAACTGGAGTGCCCCAGGGTGATGAACTTTTCCTGATGAAGCCATTACTCTTCAGTTCCTTCAGTTGCTTGTCCAACTCAACCAGCTCGACGTTGGACGTTCTGTATGGTGGAATTGAGATCGACCCGGTCCCAGGTATGAATTTGATCTCAAAATCGAATTCCTTAATCGGAGGTAGACCAGGAAGGTCATTTAGAATAATCGTTGCAAATTCAGATATTATCGAGACATTATGTACTTCAAGAGGGTACAGTGCTGGTGATTTATTGTCATCACCAAAGGATAGAGCTCGAAGTGCAATAGTCGAGTTGTGTATCCATTTCCTCATTCTTTGAATCTTGACAAACTCCCCAGTAGGCAAGGATAACTGAAATCAATTTTTGGATTCAGAGGTGCGAGCTAGTCCATGCTGAGGATGATGTCAAAGTCTTCAATATCCATAACAAAGAGATCTGCATATGTTATTTGTTTTGACATTCGAAGCTCATATCGGGAACACTGCAAATTCATGTAAGTACCAGATCCTAATGGTGATGTGACATGGATTGTGATGTCTGTGGGTTCAGGAAGCAACCCTAAATGCCTTACAATGCAGAAGATATAAAAGAGTGCATAGGACCCAAATCGAACAAGAGATGCGCCATTGTATTGAACAAGGGAAATGTACCTTCGACTACATTATTTTCTAGGAGGGGGTTGAGCGATGGAAAATACTTTGTCCTAGTTCCGTTGCCCTTTGTTCTGCTAGTTCTGCTTGGGATTGGCGTTAGATGCAGGTAGGGCTTGTTGGACTGGAACAACAGGAACAGGTTGTCGCCGTTGTCGAGGGTCGGGGCAGTTATAACAAGTCAGCCTCTGCTGCTGAGGCGCCTATTGTTGGTTTTGATGGCCATGTTGATTGTGGTGCTAACCATCACCCCTGCCATTGTCATTGCGACGACCACCCCATCTATTACGACCTCCTCGGCCTTGATTGCGGAAACCCTGATGGCCAGGGTTAGACGATTTAGCCAGAGATGTCGTGGCCTCATTCTTCTAAACAGGGGCTGGGAAGGCTGGGTTTTGATTATAGTAGGGCTTCTTCTTATTGCCCTACTGCCAACCCTGTTGGGAAAACGTTGTAGGTTGTTTTCCCCTATTCATTCTCTGCTCCTGCTCAAAGCTCATGGCCTTGTGAACGACCTCCCTGTAAATCTTGGGATCCAAGATCGACAGGTCTTGTCGGATGTCAGAATGAAGGCCGTTGTAAAATTTCTCGGTCTTATCTTGCTCCGTTGAGATGGTGGAGAGAGAGTAGACAGATAATTTTTTGAACCTGATAGCATACTCTCTGACTGTCATGCTGCCCTAGTATAGCCTGGCGAACTCTTGACGCTTCTGCCTTTTCACGGCGCCAGGGAAGTACTCATCGATGAACAATGACTCAAACTGCTGCCAAGTCATGTCTGCGGTATTGACCCTTGGGTCTTCCTTCACCGTTATCCACCATGCATTTGCTCTACCAACAAGTTGGTACCATGCAAGTGGAATCTTTCGACCCTTATCAACTTTCATTGCCTCGAGATCCCTCTTTGACTCATCAAGCCATTTCTACACCTCCTCTGCATCAATGGTGCCAGCAAAAGTAAGAGGTTGTAGCCTCTTGTACTTCTTGATCTGGTCGGTTTTGCTCTCCGACCCAGATCGTACAGGTGCTTATACAGTAACTACTTGGTTAGCCGCAGTCTCACGAATGGCTATTTGAACAAACCTTCATCGCCTCTATAAATCCGACAAAAAAGGTTTCCACGCTCGAAGGCATAGCGAAGGATGTGGGCTGAGGTGGCACTGCCTGCCTAGACGTAGTGGCAGTGTCATGTGTAGCCTGCTCTGTCCTCGGAGGTGGCAGTTCCTGATTTTGAACTACAGGAGGTGCCTCTTTTGCTGGATAGACTGTGCGTGGCCTTCCTCTCTTCCCGGTTTGCATTTTCTCACTGGCAAGGAGAAAACAAAACCATGGTTTAGGAACTGTAGCCAAGTACAATGTTATGATACTCTCAGCAATAAGTTCAAGAGTACTGCAATATAAAATCACCTATTTTTCTAAGTATGGTGTAAGGTTTTGTTGAGGAATCAAAGAATCTTATGTGCCTCGTATGTTTGGCCATGCTGTAAAACAAGGTTAGAGTGTTCATATAATAAGTATAAAACTTTGCAAGTATTTCAAATGTTTTGGTTCTGGTTTTTGTGAACATACATATATATTTCTTTGAAAATTCTTACGAGTCATAAGGTTCTAAGATTTGCCTCGGTAAATCATAATCTAACGTTTTATCGCAATCTTATGTATTCAAACTCTTTCGCTTAGTCTTTTCGACTATTATATCCAAATTCGTGTGTCCCATACCACATGAATTTGGTAATAAGGGTTTCAACCAAGTTAAGTTGTAAGAACATTATTTTTACAATACATTGACGGGAGAGGAGTTCACTAATAGTATCGCCAAGTTTACTCATCCCATATCGTGTAAACTTGGTGATAATGTTAGTAATTCAGCTTTTCCCAGATGTTTTTTTTCACACAAGGTCGTGGGTTTTCTTACTTCCATATTTTATTTAGTATCTTCCAATTTTGTTTTGTCCCATACCACTCCAAAGTTAGTGATACAAAAGAAAGAATGGTTGTAAGTCGGCTTACCAACCATAGTCTCAAACAAACATTTCATTTATATATATATATATATATAATAATTACAATGCCAGTAATCATTCCTAATTTTCCCGCTTACTACTGCTTCTTCTAGAACTTTTGTTAGTTACAGAACGACTACCAGAAGAACGTTGAGAAGATGTTCGCTCCTCTACCATGCCTTTCACACATGTTATCAAAGCATTCTGGGTCTCCTACATCCGAGCAAAACTAGACACAATCACATTTAACTGGTCAAATGGATTTGTCGGTTGTCCTATTGATGGCTGGTAGGTTGACTGTCTCATAGGTGGATGATAAACTATAGGCATTGGTGGAAAATGTTGGCCGTATGGTTGACTCATAAGTGGAGGGTAATTAGTTTGATTATATGAAGACTCCCTAATTGGGACTTCTTCGACGATTAGATATGCTTGAGTCGGAACATTTTGAAATAGTGGATTCATCAGGATATCCTATCTTCCAAAGTTTGGTGTCATCCAATTTTGTTGCGGTTGGTTCACAGGAACTTGTGAAACTGGATGACATGGTACCTCAGGAGTTAGAAACCTTTGGTACATCGTATTGTCTTGGGTTGGGAGGTTCCAGGAAGGTGGATTCGCCGGAACTCACTGTCCATTTTGATTTGGTTGTGGTTGACCCAGGTTTCCAAAGTGTTCATCCTCGGAGAATAGATGATCGGTTTGATCATTTTTCCGGGCTGGGTCTGTTGTTGTGTTCTGGTTTGGTTCATTGACTAGTGTTTTCCTAATTGGAATCTTGCGCCGATTTTTTCGTTGACAATGTCTATTGTTATCTCTAGCTCTTCCGCTATTTCCCCCGGAAGTCGCGCCAAAAATTTCTTCATCAATCACCACCCCTTGAGACAAAAGTCTTTAAGATAAAGGATATTGCCTCCCATAGCATTCTCATTATCAAGACTTCGTAGCCGAGGAGTTCCTTCTTTGTAGAATTTTGAATCACCCGCAACATTTGCTGGATGATAATGTGAGGTAAGGAGACAAAGATTCCTTTTTTTAAGCAGTATAGCACAATTGAGCTCTTGTCGTGGATCATCTAGTCACCAATTCCGGCAAGATGTTGCCGAATACAATCTTCCCAAGGCCGGCAAGAGGTGATTTAAGGAGATTATTTGGGAGGTGGGCGTACGTCATTTGAGTGTACGGCTTGTCGGCAAGGAAATTGAACAATTGTTCCTTCGATTTCGCGATCTCTGCAATCGTCTGGGGTTCGTGTGGATCAATGATCTTTTCTTCTGTTGGGATTTCCATAAGTCGTGAAATAGCTTCGACCCTAATGGAAATCTTTACTCCCTTGATCATTGTCTCCAAGACAGGAGTGATCCCATCTTCTTGAAGTCCCACGCAATTCATGAATTTGTAAAAAGACTTCATCAAGTTGAAATAGACATAACCCTCAACTTTTATTATATTCAACCACCCCAGCTTTGAGAGTTTGTCGTGAAGGATAGGATGGAGGCGGAGATTTCTATTGTCAATACTCCTCATAGTTATAATCTTCCGTTTAGAAAGTTTCGTAAGTCTTGTGGAAATCGGTCCCCAACTACCGGAAGTCGTTCCTTCACTTTAGGCCATTATCTTGCTGGAAGGTAGATAAAACTTCTGAAATGCACAAAATATATTCCTAACATCTTTAAGATTTATGCCTTGTTCTTTGGACAATATTTTCTAGTTTTCCTCTTGATGTTTATGCCACCATGAATCTAAATTTTTTCATTAGCAACAAGTTATATATATATCTCATATATACGTAGATATATATATATATATATATATATATATATATATATATTATATAGTTTTCATAAATCATAACTATATATATACAAATTTTAACTATATAACAAAACTATATAGTTATTTAGACATATATATTTAATATAAATCTTAACTATATATAATTCATATCTATAGTTCTAAATATAGATATATATCTAATATCAAGTTTTCTCCTACTTGGTGGACTTGGGCAGGGCCGTGGACCTTTCTCTCTAATACCATTAAATGTCAAACCTCACCCAGACGGGCCTAAATCGACGGAACACTCACGGACAGGGCGCGAATGCATTATAACAATAATCGAGTGTGCAAGAACACAATTATGTACAAGTCTGATTTCATTATTTTCAGAATATATTTTTTGTACATGGAATGGTAAAGGGAATATCCTCCCAAAATCCCTAATAAATAAACAAAGGGTTACAAGATGTGAGCCCAAAAACCTTCACCCAGGTCACCCTAAACTCTTGAGGAAAATTTGATAACAACGGGGTGAGCTACTCTCTCAGTGGGTAAAATAGTTCGTAAATATAACAATTAATAAAGGAAACTTCATAATCAAATATCACATAAACACATCATAGCATCATAATCAATACAACATGTATGTATGCACGATACCGTCTCGTAATGGTTCCAAGATTGTACGTCGCCTAAGTTCACGTACAGATGTCCATCCCCATGTGTGGCTAGGTTCTCATTGAACGTCCCTCCTCAGGAACGATGCCCTGGACTCACGTACAAATGTCCATCCCCAGGTAAACCCGGGTTCTCATTGTACGTCCTTCTCCAGAGAAATATCAATAACAGTGAGCATTGCTTCTAACTATTTTGTGGATCATAAACCACTTATGTACTTAGGTGGTGTTTCTGTATGATGCCAATGCATGAGCAGGTCTGATTTTTACTAACATTAGGCAGAATTTTGGCAACTTCTAGTGATTCTTATCAGGTCAGTATCACCATGTGTAAATTTCGAATGTTCAGTATCACTTGTACAAGCTGATAGCTTTCAAATAAGACCAACTAGATCAGTCTCCAGTTTGAGAGGCGAGACACGAGGTCTACTTAAGTAGCAATCGTCTAGAGTAGCACCCTGCCTCCCGTTCACTATTTAAAGTTATTGAGGACAAGATAATGTCTGGTTGAGTGAAATTGACCACTAATCTGGCATAGTAACAGTGTAATACATGAACTCCAAATATACAGGCATAAGTATGACAAGTATGAACATTATACGCAATAATGTAGTGTGAATAAATAGTAGACATAATGATAAATGAATGTAAACTTTACTAAAAGTTATAAGACACGCAAACTTATGTTTCGTTCCCCACCTTCAGATAACAACTCCTTTTAGAATCGACGCCTTCCCCCGAGCAGAACCGGGTTGCACCGCGAAGAGAGTCTCAAAAAAAGAGTCTCAAAGAGATAAGAGAAAAACTCAAGGAGAGTGAGAGAGAGAAAAATCAGCCAGTGATTTGGTGTGAAAAATGAGGAGGGAGAGTTTCTTTTATAGAAAAAAAGTGTCTGAACCTTCGGGCAGTGCCCTAAGTTCACCATTTTTATTTTTTTTGGTGCAATCCTAGGGTATTACATCGGTAAATCGACTTTATCTATCTATCGGTAAGGACGTACCAATCAGTAAATATATTTAACCGATCGAAATACAATATTATCAATCGGTATATATATTTACCGATCGGTATCTTATTCTTTCACAATCGCTGATTTTAATTTTTTGGCAATTTTCTCTAATTGTCACTTTTTTGTGTGCAACCAACCTCCGAGAATGCTCCCTCCGCCTCTCCACCTCCTCCCCCCAGGTAAAATAATTTTATTTCGATCGTAACACTTAGAAATTTTTCTTTTAAAATTGATTATCGATCAGTAAAACTATTAACCGATCGGTTAACCTATTTTACCGATCGGGGTCTATTTCTTGCACCAGCGATGATATTATTTTGGATTAATTTCTCTAAATCTTCTTCTTTTGCTTGCAATCAACCACCAAGAGGAGGACTGATGAGGCTCCCTCCTCCCTCCTAGTTAAATAAAAAAAAATTGTCACAACACTTGGAAATTTTCTTGAAAAATTGATAACCGATCGGTAAATATATATACCGATCGGTTAACCTATATTTACTGATTGGTGTGTATTTCCTGCATCAGCGGTGATTTTCTTTTTAAAATAATTTTTCTAAATCTTCTTCTTCTGCTTGCAGCCAACCACTTTGAAGAGTACTGAAGAAGCTCCCTCCGCCCCTTCACCTCCTCCCTCCAAGGTAAAATAATTTTATTTTTTTATCACAGCACTAGAAAATCGAGAATCGATAGATAAAAATATTAATCGATAGGTAAACATATATACCGATCGGTTAAACTATTTTATCGATCAGTGTCAATTTCGTGCATCAGCGGTGAGCTTCTTTTTGGATTAATTTCTCTAAATCTTCTTCTTCTTCTGCTTGCAGCCAACCACCGAGAGGATTGATGAAGCTCCCTCCTCTCCCCCATGTAAAACAATTTATTTTTGTATCGCAATACTTGGGAAATTTTCCTGAAAAATCGATTACCGATTAATAAAAATATTAACCGATCGGTAAACATATATACCGATCAGTTAACCTATTTTACCGATCAGTGTCTATTTCTTGCACCAGCGGTGATTTTATTTTTGATTAATTTCTCCAAATCTTCTTCTTCTGCTTGCAGCCAACCATCATGAGGATGATTGACGAGACTCCCTCCGCCCGTCCACCTCCTCCCTTCCAGGTAAAATATATTATTTTTTTATTGCAACACTTGGGAATTTTTTCAGAAAAATCGATAACCGATCAGTAAAAATATTAACCGATCGGTAAACATATATACTGATCGGTTAACCTATTTTACCGATTGGTACCGTTTGGTATATATTTCTTGCACCACCGGTGATTTTCTTTTTTAATTAATTTCTCTAAATCTTCTTCTTCTTCTGCTTGCAGCCAAAAACCGAGAGGAGGACTAACGAGGCTCCCTCCGCCCCTCCACCTCCTCTTTCCAAGGTAAAATAAAATAAAATTATCGCAATACTTGGGAATTTTTCCTGAAAACTCGATAATCGATTGATAAACTTATTAACCGATCGATAAACATATATACCAAAAGATTACCCTATTTTACCGATCGATGTCTATTTCTTGCACCAGCGGTGTTTTTTTTTTTTTGATAAATATCTCTAAATCTTCTTCTTTTGCTTGTAGCCAACTGCCGAGAGGAGGAATGATGAGGCTCCCTCCACCCCTCCACCTCCTCCCTTCAAGGTAAAATAATTTTTTTTTATCGCAATACTAGGGAATTTTTCCTAAAAACTCGATAATCGATCGGTAAACATATATACCGATCGGTGTTTATTTCTTGCACCAGCGATGATTTTGTTCTGGTTAATTTCTCTAATTTTTCTTCTTCTGGGTGCGCAGCCACCCTCACAGCTTGCAAGGAGTGATGATGTTCCTTCCTCCACACCAGTTCCTCCCCCTCAAGTAAACTAATTTTATTTCCTTCATAACTTATAGTTTATAGGGAATATTCTCGGTTAATATTATTTACCGATCGGTAATCTTATTTACCGATTTCTGGACATGTTTACCGATCAGTTTAGTGTTTTCTTCTCAAACATCAAAAGGTTAACAAGAAAAAAGGCTCAAATAGGGAAAAAGACAAAAGCTTCAACTTGCCCAAAGCTCAAATGTGTTCAGATTGTTGCCATCCTATTATTGGAAATTTGGATCTTTTTCAAAAGCCAAAAGAAGAGAAAGAAAGAAGAAAAAATACCCATTTCTTATTATCTATTTTCATTTTCATTTCTTTGTTTATTTTGTTTATACTTGTACTGGGTTTCAACCTTTTCCAGTGGGATATACCAGAAAAAACAAGATTAAAAAAAAACTAAAACTATGAAAGTATCTTATGTTGTAGAATACAAAATAAAAATGTTTGAATATATTTCTCTCTTTAATGAAAGAAAGTGATGATGAACAAAATGGAGTCCTTATTTATTTGTGCATAATTTCTTACAAAAAGAAAAAATTGCGAAGAACATTAATTTAATACTTACATTTTAATAGAAATTATCTTCTTCTTTTTTTCATTATGATGGATTAGGAAAAATTAAAAAATAAAAATACAGGAGATATCATGTTTTAGTAAAAAAAAATTGAGAATTTCTAAAAATTTGGGATGACATTAATGTTTTGAAATTTTTTAATTTTTTATTAAACCATTTTTCTATGAATAATCTTAGAACCAACAAAATGTTTTTCTTTTTTCTTTTTTTGCCTATTTTTTATATATAAATATCCTTTTCTTCTTTTTTTTTTAACAATTGATGCCAAAGTAGGCTTTTTTTTAAATTTAAGTTTAACTTTTTTCATATCTTTTTCTTTATTGTTGTTGAATTTAGAAGAAGAAAAAAATGTCTTTTTTTTGCAATATCACAATTTCTTTTGTTCAACAAATTGTTTTTATTATTTTTTGTTTCAAGACAAGTTATTGATAATCAAACAATGGTGGAAGAATTAGAATTTAGAAATGTAAGTAATTTTGAAAAAAAAATACTAAAGGATGCAATGGTGGTGAATCATGCGAAGAAATGAATTAGAGAATGAAAAAGATGACTATATAATACCCAAAGTAGGAATGAAATTTAAATTTTCAGATGAAGTTCAAGATTCCTATAATAATTGTGCTCAATGGATAGGTTTTGGCACAAAAATTAGGAGCACATGGAAGAAACATGGCGTTACAAATAGATGTTTTATCATGTGTTAAGGACGGTCGGTAAGCCAGAAAGAGAAAAGAAATGAGAAAAATCAATAAGTTTTTTTGCTCGATGTGATTGCAATGCTAGAGTTGTTGCGAGGTTATTTGATAATGGTTTTTGGATATTAACTAAAGTGGTTCTTGAGCATAATCACCTAGTAAGCCCAACAAAATCAGGGTTTTTTTGGAATAATAAGATCATGAGCAGCCATGTGAAACAATAGCTAAAGTTGAATGATCAAGTGGGAATTCCACTTTTTAAATCATACCTTACTTTTGTTAAACGTGTTGGTGGGTTTGACAATTTACCTTTTGGAGAAAAAGATGTGAGAAATCATGTAGAAAATGCTATAAAACTCAAGCTTGGTGAAGGAGATGTTGAAGCTATTTATCTGTATTTTATGCATAAACAAAAATAAAATTCTATTTTTTTTTTCTATTTGATGGATATTGATGATGAAGGTCGTCTAAGACATGTTTTTTGGCCTGATGTACATTCTAGAGCAACATATGAATATTTTGGTGATATGATATCTAGACACAACATACTTGACCAACAAGTATGATATGCCTTTTGTTCCATTCGTTGGTGTCAACTACCATGGTCAGTCAATTTTGTTAGGGTGTGGACTTTTATCAAATGAAACAATTTTAAGTTATGAATAACTTTTAACCTCTTGGTTAACATCTATGAATGAAAAACCACCAAATTTTATCGTTACATATCAATGACCCTCTATTCAAGCAACCATTTCCAAGGTATTCCCACAAAGTAAATATCGTTTATGCTTATGGCATATTATGAAAAAAAAAGTACTCAAGAAGCTATCTAGGTGCTTTGAATGAGCGAGAAGAAATTGTTTCCTTGATGAAAAATGCTATTTATGATACTTTGTGAGTTGAAGATTTTGAGTCATCTTGGTGTGAAATGACCCAAAAGTCCTCTTTACAAGGCAAGTGCATGGTTGAAATTTCTTTATGAAATTAGAGATAATAGGTGCCATTTTTTTGTAAAAGATACCTTTTTGGGTTGAAATGTCGACAACACAACGAAGCGAAGGCATGAATTCATTCTTCGATAGCTATGTCAATTCGAAAGTAACACTGAAGAAATTCATTGATCAGTATGATTTGGCTCTCAATCGAAAGTATGAAAGTGAAGCTCTTGCTGAGTTCCATAGTCATTTCACAAAGAGGTGAACTTACTTTCAACTATGCCATACAAAGTTGAACTATGTGTAGTTTATATAAGAATATTTTCATAAAATGCCAAAATGAAATAAGAAATGTGTTGAATTTTCATGCAAAGGTAGTAGAAGAACATGAGACATTTTCAACGTTTGAAGTTAAAGAGAGGATGGTCCATGATGGGATGTTTGTGCTAAAAGTAAAAAATTATGAAGTATGGTTCAATTCAGAAGGGACTCAGGTCCACTGTATATGTCGCATGTTCGAGTTCCAAGGTATTTTGTGTGAGCATGTAATATTTTTCCTTGATTACAACAATGTGGTAAAATTTTCACCTCAATACATGAAGGAACGATGGAGGAAAGACTTCAAATGCCTGCATGCCTAAAAAAAGTGACTCTATTTTCTTATGTGTGTCAATAGTTCGATACAATGTTGTTTATAAACAATGTCATAAATTATCGAAAATTGGGTCGTGGTCTCATTCAAGCTATAAAAAAAGTTTTTATTGGCTTAGCTGAGTTCGAAGAAATACTTGTTTGTGTTGAAAGAAATACTTGTTTGTGTTGGAAGAAATTAAGAGAATGGACTACATATAAAAAATGAGTTAGAATCAATGGAAATAAATTGTACTGTTGATCCCGAGCATGTGAAACATAAAGGTTGTCCAAGTGGAAAGCGACTCAAGTCAATTGTAGAGAAAATAGTTCCTAGAAAAAAGAAAAAGGTGCATTTTGTTAACTTATTCTAGTATACCATATTTCTTGTCTTATGTATCGCAATCATTACTGTTATAATTTTTTGCAGACATCAAATAGGCAACAAAATAGATTGAATAAAGTGCAGAGAATTAACACGCAAAATGATCAACCTGTAATCTTGCCTCAAGTCACAAATGTATATCACTAAGAATTATTTCTTATTTGTATTTGATATGTGCAATATGTCTAAACAAAGATTTTTTTTTTGCAGAATCGATATGAATAGTGGGCTACAATTGAGCTCTTTGCATTACTAGCATTCTATTCCTTCACCAGCCCCTTTTACATTTGAAATAAGTGTTGTTACACCCAAAATTGAATGAACTCCAAGTCATAAATAATGTTGTCCCAGAACTGGGAGGAACGCCTTGGTGAAAACCCAGTCAGACCTTGCCTCAACCAAGGTTGAGGAACAACATGCCTTGGCCATGGCTGAGAAACACCTTGCCTCAGCCAAGGTCAATGTAAAACATGCCTCTGCCGTCGGCAGAGGCAACACATGCCTTGGTCGACGGTCTAGGCAACGCGTGCCTTGGCCGACGGTCTAGGCAACGCGTGCCTTGGCTGGTAACCTAGGTGACATTTGCCTAGGGAAAGTCTCGTGGTCGAGGGCAAAAGATTCTCGGCCACAGCAGAGGGAAAAAGACCCTTAGCCACAGCCGAGGGTACAACAACCTCGACCAAGGCCAAGGGCACAAGACTCTTGGCCGCGACCAAGGGAAACACGTCCTCGGCTGTGACCGAGGGCAACACGTCCTCGACCGTGACCGAGGGAAACAACCCCCTCGGCCGAGGCTAAGGCCGAGACACAAACATCCAAGACTGAGAACTTAGACCCTCGGCCATGGCCAATGACGTACAACCATCTCAATTTCTATCTAGATGACATACGCATCCTTGGGAACATCCATCGATGCAGATCAAGCATAAAACATCTACATCGTAACACTCACACATCGAGATTGCCAATTGATTCCTGATAAGGAAAGGAATAAATCACTAACACTGATGAAGAAAGACATTAAATGTAGAAACCACCCCCCTCAACTAAAAAAAGGGGCTAATTCCACAGAAACAGGTATGCTAAAAAGCTCCAACTCTTTACATTTATCATTTTCTCTCTCAAAGACTAACTTAAGCATCGAAGTGTCTCTGGTGGCACCCCCCGGTGCCACTGTTGTGTTGCGGGTCGCTTGCACGCCTTGAGCAAAAGGATGTGACCATGTGACGAAGATGAAATCAAGGAAGTTCTTATTATAAGCAGAGATTAAACAGAAAGCGACCGTCTGGGCCCTCTGACAAAGATGTCCATCTCGTCGCAAGTGAAGACCACGTCAAAGTTGCTCGCGTTGACCCTTTGTTTACCAAACGCCTTACTAGTGAAGAGTCTCTTTGTTGTCAGTCAGCCGACTTCGTCACCCACCTATTTGAGGTGATATTTTTGGTTGAAACAAGTGTCACTACAATAAATAAAAAAATTAGCTATAAATTCTTGTACTTACTAGTAGCTAAATTTTTGTAGTTAATGTTCACATGTAGTGATATATATTCACTCATATATAGCTAAAAGTTTGTACACAATTCCTTTCTAAAACATAGCCTTTCAAGAATGGATGCAGGGGTCTTAAAATGGACTTGGTATAGGTCACAATAGTTTTACATATACAAAGTTATAGGCCTTGCTCCCTTGGTAGACTTTCAAAGATCTCGTTCAAAATGAGGGAGATCGCATCCATAAGAATGATGTCCTTCTTATGGGGTAGAATAATTGGTCGTTGTTTTCCAATTATTCCAAGTTTCTTGGGTTTTGGAATATACGATCTATACATAGTAGAAAAGTGAAAGGAAGATCCTATTAATGCTCTCTGAATCTGTTGATAATTAGATTCCAGTATATCATGGATTGGTTCCTCCTTAAATAATGCATCTATTTTCAGAATTCACCTTTCCATCAAAAGCACTACCTTAGTATGTTTGATGTTTGTCATGTTTGTCTTCTTTCTGTTAGTTCAATTCTGTTAGGTTCTTCCCTTGCTGCCTTTTTGCCTTCCCTCTTAGCTGCCAAGCTTGGTTGTCAGGTATCACTTCTTCCCCTTAAGACAAGACAGATCTTCAGTTGGGACTCCTCGGGTGAGGGGGCCAAGCTGAAGCGGGTGAAGGTAGTACTAAAGAAGGGTAACCTACTAAAGTAAGCAGCAAGCTGTTAGCTTCAGGTCTGGTGTGAGTCTGAAGCTGCTAAGTTGCTTGATTGCAGGTTGTCAGGTAAGACCCTCCTCTTTCAAGCAGTAAATCTAGGTCATTAGGTAAACCCTCCTCCCCTTCTTTGAACACCAAATAGAGCGGAAGCGAAGTACTCCCTGGTAAGGAGTACGAGCTGGAATTTTTCCCCGATGTTTTAATCGAATCATTGATTTTTCTAGTGTGGTGTAGTCAAGCAAAATGAATAAACAAGCTTTTCTTTCGAAAATGCCTCTTTTGATCGTAGAACTTTTACTCGAATATATATAAAAAATGAATAAACGATCTTTTCTTTCAATAAGGCCTATGTTGATCTTGGAACTTTCATGCGAATATATATGAAATTTGAATCATCTTGTTTTATGTTCTCTTGCTTTCAGTGATGCCTTTCCCCTGATGTTTTGTTCCTGTTTACTCTATTATTTCCTGGCTGTAGATTGCTGCTAATGAGTGATCGGAATAAGGCCACTACCTCTCTATTATGGAGGCGCTTAATGCTTCAATTACCAATTGCACAAAATCAAAGACTAGGCGTGCAGGATTTCCCTAACTATATCATAGGTTTTGTGAGTGATCGATGGGATGGACACCATGTCCTCTCTTCATAAGGAATAGGCTTGATAATATACGTCAGCAATGAGAATAACAAAACATTCATAGTCGAATCTTCTTTGAAAGAGGTTCCTAACCGGGGGGTGGGGTCAGATAAAGATTGACTCGATCGCTTCCATTTGATTAGATTTTGTGTAGTCAGGCTACACGCATCTGGAAAGCTACGAAGGAAGGTGAGTCACCGGGATGGAAGGATTCAATCCAATCGAAGGGGGGAACCTTCGGCTACCTTGATCCAATTTACTTAACTTATCGAGTCGCCCATTTCAGGAATGATTGTCCCGGAAAAGGAGCAGGGAAACATGCCCCAGCTTTAGCTTAGGCTCTTAGACGAGCGTCCGCCACAGGTTACGGCCCCTTACATACACCCATACACCAATGTTCCCGCCACAGGTTGCAGCCCCTTACATACACCCATACACCAATGTTCCCACCCAGGTTGATAGGCCTTGCTCCCTTAATTATTATCCCCAAGTCGGCTAACCCACGCCAACATCCAACCTACTACGAGGATCCCGTATCCCTCGGGATATTGAGAATGTGGTATTGCTTCACGCGGTCTCAGTCTCAATAGGTTGCTTGCTTCCTTGCTCCGATATGAGTTGAGAAGTATTTGGGGAAGTCCTTTATAATATAAAGCGAGTCTCGTTCCACTCTTCCCCCAATGTCAGTGCTTGAAGATCGGATACAACGAGATTACTTTTCAGCTTGTTAGTCTGCCATGCATGAAAGCGAGGAGATAAGCTCTCTTTCATCCTCGGGAATCCGGTATGTGAGAAATTTTTATACAAGGTCTCACATGTAAAGATGTCGTACCCATAGAGGAAGGAGTTGGTAGCATACAAGTCATTCAGCAATGAAACTTCCATGGCGTAGATTGACCTTTTACGAATTTGTCTTGAAGAGTTAGATCGTTATTGCATAGATAAGGTGCCTATGTCCACACAGTACTCCCACAATGAGATCGGAAAAGCAAAGAAGGAGCTTTCGCTTCGCACCTTGGTATGGTCCACTCGATGAGCATCTCTGGAGTTTACATTAAAAATTGTAAACATAAGATGTTACTTCCTACCGTTGAATGCATGTGGTCAATTGTGTAATCGAGGAAGCCAGTGCATGAGTATAACAATTAATAAAGCATACTTCAATATCAAATATCTTAAATACACATGAGAGCATCATAATCAATCAATATGAATGTATGCATGACACCGTCTCGTAATGGTTTGATGAACGAACATCGCCTGAATTCACGTACAGGAACGATGCTCTGGATTCACGTACTGATGTCCCTCCCCGGGTTTAGCCGGGTTCTCATGTACGTCCCTCTCCAGAGAAATGTAATGAATAGCGAGCAATACTCCTAACTATTCTATGAGTCATAAACCATATACGTCCCTAGGTGGTGATATGTATGATGCCAATGCATGAATTGGTCTACTCTTTTCTTGTCATTTAGACTGACTTTGGCAACGTCTGGTGATCCTTATCAGGGTCGGTATCACGACGTGTAAGATTAGGACATTCAGTATTACTGTATAAGCTGATAGCTTTCAATAAGACCAACTAGATCAGTCCCCAGTTGAGAGGTGAGACACAAGGTCTGCTTAAATACCAATCGCCTAGAGCAGCCCGCTGCCTCCCGTTCACTATTTAAAACTGAGGACAAGACCGAGTCTAGTTGAGTCAGATTGACCACAAATCCGGCATTATAACAGTGCAATACATGAATTCCAAATATACAGGCATAAGTGCGACAGTATAAACAGTATATGACATAATGCAGTGTAAATGAATAGTAGACATAATAATAATTGAATGTAAACTTTAATAAAAGTTATGAAACACGCAAACCTATGTTTCGTTCCCCACCTTCAGATAAAAACTTCTTCTTTCAGATCTGGCGCTTTCCTCCGGATAGAACTTCGTTGCACCGCTTTCAGATCTGGCGCTTTCCTCTGGACAGAACTTTGTTGCACCGCACCGAGAGTCTCGGACAGAGAGTCTCAAAAACTTAGAATGCGTGGAAAGGAGAAGAAATTCACAAGAGAAGGTGATTTGGTGTGAGGAATGAGAAATGACGAGGTTTCTTATATAGAGATTTTTGCGCCTGCACGTTTGGGCATGCGCCTGAACGTTCTGGCATGCGCCTGAACGTTTGGGCATGCATTGCGCCTGAACGTTCTGTCATGCGCCTAAACGTTCTGTCATGCGCCTGAACGTTCGGGCGTTGCCCAAATTGTTTTTTTTTTGTGAAATACAGGGTATTACATATACAAAAACATGAGGCAACGACACCTGTAGCTGAAACTTCTAACCTTGGCCAGCAGGGTTTTCATAAACATAAAAGAAGAGGCCGCAATGGTAGGGGTGGCCAACACAATGGCAATGACAAAGGTGGTGGTCCGCAACACCACAATCAGCACGGCCAACAGAACCAACAACAGGCGCCTCAACAGCAGAGGCTGACTTGTTTTAACTGCGGCTGGCAGGGCCATATAAGAAATGTCTGTCCCTACCCTCCACAACCCCGATAGCTTGTTCCTGCGATCCCAGTCCAACAAGTCCCACCTGTTGTTAACACTCAGCCCAAATAGAACCAGCAGAATCAGGGACAAAGGCAACGGGGCAGAGCGTTTGCCATCGCTCAACAACCCCTCCTAGATATCAATGTAGTCGAAGGTACATTTCCTTTGCTCAATACAATGGTGCATGTCTTATTTGATTTGGGTGTTACGCATTCCTTTATATCTTCTACATTAGTAAGGCATTTAGGGTCGCAACCTAAACCCATAGACATCACAATCTTTGCCTCAACACCATTAGGATCTGGTACTAACGTAAAATTCAAGTGTTCTCGATGTGAACTACGAATGTCAGAACAAATAATTTATACAGATCTTTTAGTGATGGACAGTGAAGACTTTAAAATCATCTTCAGCATGGATTGGCTCACACCACTGAATGCAAATATTGATTGTTTGGAAAAACGAGTTCAGTTAACCTTGCCCACTTGAGAGTTTGTCAAAATTTCGGGAACGAGGAAATAAATACATAACTCGGCTATTACACTCCTCAAGGCACAGGTCCGAGCCCTATCCCTTGGTGATGACAATGAATCATTATCATTGTATCCTCTCGAAGTACATGATATCCTGGTTATATATGAATTCCCAACGATTTTTCTAAATGACCTTCCTGGTCTACCTCCAGTTCGGGAGTTCAATTTTGAGATCAAACTCATACTAGGGACGGGACCCATCTCAATTCCACCATACAGAATGTCCAATGTCGAGCTGGTTGAGTTGGACAAACAACTGAAGGAATTGGAGAGTTAGAGCTTCATCAAAGAAAGTTCATCACCCTGGGGCGCTCCAGTTCTGTTTGTTAGCAAAAAGGATTGTTTGTTACGACTTTGCATCGACTACTGCAAATTGAATAACGCCACAATCAAGAACAGATACCCATTACCCAAGATCGATGACTTGTTCGACCAACTTAGAAATGCCAAATACTTTTCTAAGATTGATTTACGATCCGACTATCATCAACTCTGGATCAGAGAGTCAGACATAAATAAAATGGCTTTCAAAATAAAATGGAAGTAGCCTACCACAGTTACTCAAATCCAGAGTTTTCTTGGTTTGGCTGGCTACTACAGACGCTTCATCAAGGACTTCTCTAAGATTGTTGAACCTATGACCAAGCTCACTCGGAAAGACGTACGATTCATCTGGAATCCCATCGGTGAATCGTCATTTCAGGAATTGAAGAAGTGCCTCATGACAACACCAGTACTAATCACTCCAAGAAATGGAGTTGGGTTTTCACTATACATCGACGCCTCTCTCCAATCCTTAGGTGCAGTACTAATGCAAGAAGGCCAGGTTGTTAGATAAGGTTTTAGGAAACTAAAGATTCATGAGGGTAATTACCCAATGCATGACCTAGACCTTGCAGCTGTCGTATTCGCACTGAAGTTATGGCGTCACTACCTATATGATGAACGGTTTGAGGTCTTCTCGGATCACAAGAGTCTGAAGTACATCTACACTCAGAGAGACCTAAACCTCTGCCAAAGACAATGGTTGGAATTTTTGAAAGATTATGACTTTCAACTCCAATACCATCCCGGGAAAGCCAATATTGTGGCTAATGCCTTGAGTAGAAAATCTTACGTTGTTGCTTGTACTCTTAACTTTGAAATAGAGAAGTTGGCTACCGAGATGGAGAATTTTAACTTTCAGCTCATTGAGAAGAGAGGAAGATCACGACTTTCTCAATTATCAACCAATTCTGAGCTCATTCAAAAAACTTTTGCAGCTCAAGCCAACGACCCCATGTTAATGGAGAAAAGAGAGCTTCTACTCAGTGGGCAGGACCTTCCTCACTGGTCGGTCTCTAATGACGGGGCAGTCTTCTACAAAAAACGTCTCTGCCTACCGAACGATTCTGAAGTTCAGAAAGAAGTGCTCACTGAAATGCATTGCTCAAGATTTGCTATGCATCCTGGGGGAGACAAGATGTACAAGGATGTCAAGCGACAATTCTGGTTCTATGGTATAAAGAAGGCTATTGCAGACTTTGTTGCTCGATGTCTCATTTGCCAACAAGTTAAGGCAGAATGCAGACTTTCTTCTGGACTTCTCCAGTCATTACCTATTGGAGAATGAAAGTGGGAGAACATTGCAAAGGATTTTGTTATGTCCTTGCCTCGAAATAGTAAAGGGCAAGATGCAATATGGGTTATCATTGACAGACTTACAAAATCTGCACACTTTTTTCAATAAAGTTCACAGATAACCCCGCCAAGCTAGCCAAATTGTATGAAAGAGATATCGTACACCTCCATGGCATACCACTCACGATTGTCTCTGATTGAGATCATCGATTCACATCAGAATTTTGGCAAAGCTTGAAGAGTAGAATGGACTCCAGGATCCCCATAAGCACAGCTTTTCACCCTTAGACTGAAGGGTAATCAGAGCGCTTAATCCAAATCTTGGAGGATATGTTACGATGTTGCATTTTGGACTTTCATGACGAATGGAGAAAGCACTTACATTTGGCTGAGTTTACATACAACAATAGCTACCAAACCATGGCATGGCACCATACGAGGCTCTCTATGGTTACTCTTGCAGATCTCCGGTATGTTGGTTAGATATGGCAGATCGAGTGCAATTGGGACCAGAACTAGTTCAGAAGACTTCTGAGAAGATCACACTAGTTAAGGAATGACTTCGTGTAGCACAAAGTCAACAAAAGAACTATGCCGACAAGCGAAGACAGCCTCTAGAATTTGATAAGGGGGACTTTGTTTTTCTGAAAGTTCAGCCTACAAGAGGTGTCAAAAGTTTCGGGATCAAAAGAAAGCTTTCTCCACGATATATCGGCTCATTTCTGATCGTCAAACGTATTGGCAAACTAACATATTGTCTATCCCTTCCCTCATCCATGTCAAAGGTTCATGACGTTTTTCATGTATCTATGCTTCGAAAGTATCGTCCTGATCCTTCACATATCATCCCTCTGGTTGAAGTCTGGGTTAAAGAAGGAAACAAATATCAGGAAAGAGCGATATAGATTCTTGATAGGAAAACTCAGAAACTGAGGCGGCGTAGCATTCCACTTATAAAGGTCCTCTGGGATCACCACGGAGTGGAGGAAGTAACTTGGGAACTAGAAGAAACAGTTAAATAGAAATACCCCGAATTATTTTCTAGTAATAGTTGATGATGTGATGCATTGTACATTTTCTCTTGTCAATGAAATTGTGGAACTTCTTTTACAATATCTTAATATATTGTTTCATTTAATTAACCATGCAGATGTCTGAAAACAACACAGATAGGAGTAATGAGTCATACATTCCATGGCTTACTTGGCAACTAGTGGAGACTCCTTCAGATTCTGAAGTAAACAACAATTACTTTGCGTCACCAACTCCCTCGCCTCAGCACAACGATCCTTATTGCCAAAGCGAGTATGGCTTTATCGTAACAATATTTCCCGAAACAATCCAGTGCTCTCAACCTAGAAAGATTTCTTACCAAAATTGCTAGGCGGCCGAATTCGGACAACTGCACGAAAAAACATTCTGTCGCTCAACCTAACTCCCCTGAAAAGCTACAACTTGCAGTGCCCTACACCACCATCTGTTAGGCAAATGTCAGAACCTTCTGAGGACGAATCCGATTCCATTTGCTCTCTACTATTTGATGATGTTGAGGATTCCACCGACCACAGTATAATTCAGGGACCTTACCAGCATTTCCCTGATCTTGAGATTGATAATGAAGGCGGTGAATCTCACGAAGGCAGCAATCATCACTACATGGACTAAAATTTTGAGAGCGAAATTCTTTTAAGGGGAGAAGAGTGTAATACCCCTAAATTACACCAAACCTTTGGGCATTCCTTTTTCAATAAAAGGAGCCCCCCCAAATCATTTTCACACAACTCACTTTCTCTTTTCTCTTGCTTCTTGTTGGTTCATTACTTTCATTGTGATTTTCTCTCTACTCTGTTTTAGAGACTCTCTTTGCGGTGCAAGGCAGTTCTGCTCGGGAAGAAGCGCCAGTTCTAGAAGGAAGTTTATTCTGAAGGTGGAAAACGAAACATAGGTTTGCGTGTCTTATGACTTTTATTAAAGTTTTCATTCATTTATCATTATGTCTATTATTCATACACTGTATTATTACATATAATATTCATACCTGTTGCCTATATATTTTGAGTTCATGTATTACATTGTTACTATGTCGGATTAGTGGTCAATCTGACTTAACCAAACTTAAGTCTTGTCCTCAGTAACTTTGAATAGTGAACAAGAGACAACTTGCTGCTCTAGAAGATTGGTATTTAAGCGGACCTCGTGTCCCACCTCTCAACTAGAGACTGGTCTGCTTGGTCTTATCTGAAAGCTATATGCTTGTACAAATAATACCGGACATCCTAACAACACACGTCGTGATGTGGAGCCTGATAAGAATCACCAGACGTTGTCAAATCATGTCTAATATTAGTAAAGATCGGACCCGCACATGCATGATCATCATATATAAGCACCACCTAGGGACGTAAGTGGTTTGTGAGATACAGAATAGTTATTGAAGCAATGCTCATTATTCCTGATACTTCTTTAAGAGGGACGTACAATATGAACCCAGGATCACTTGGGGAGGGGTATCTGTATGTGAACCCAGGACGTCCCTGGGGAGGGATGTACAATGTGAACCTAGGTTTACTTGGGGATGAACATTTGTACTTGAACTCAAGGCGACGTACGATCACAAAACCATTACGAGACAGTGTCATGCATACATACATGTTATACTGTTTATGATGATGTGTTGTGTATATGTGATATTTGATTTTGAAGTCTTCTTTAGTAATTGTCATATTCACGAATTATTTTACCCACTGGACAATAGCTCACCCCGTTGTTATCTATTTTTACAAGAGTTTAAGGTGGACTTGGTGGAGGTTTTTGGGCCCACATTTTGTACACCTTGTTTACTTATAAGGAGATTTTGGGAGGATGTTTCCCCCAATTATATTTTGTACAAAACTACATTCTGAAATTAATAAAATCAGATATGTACTGAATTGTGTACCTGCGCACTCAGTTATTATTATAATGCATTCGCACCCCACCTGTGAGTGTTTCGCCGATTTTGGCGCGTTCGGGCGGAGTGTGACAAATACATTATGTTTGACACCAAAAACAAACTCTCCTTTGGCATGGATATCTTCACAACACTTATAGTTTAGGGAGATCTTGTATAGGTGGTGAAAGACATTCATTAATGAGCTGTGAATGACACTACACTTCCACAACTAATCCAATAATATCATGATTGTACCTACCAATTGCCTCATCCTATTCCAAAAGAAAAAAAAAAAACCAAACACCTATCAACAAACACAAAATTGAGAAAATGAATCCAAATTACACACACAAGCAAAAAAAGATTGCACAAGCAAACCACTTGAGAAAAGTAAAAAAATAAAAAAGTAATAAAGAAAAACTACTTCACGCAACCAATCTAATAATATCATGACCTCACGTATGAGTACATAAAAATGTGTATTTTTACTCTTAAAAATAGCATTTTGGTTAGAAAAATTACAAAAAGGTTAGAAATAATTAATAAAAATAATAAATAGGAGAAAATAAAATTTTATAAGTTTTAGGCAATTTTAGGTATTTTAAGTTAAGTTCTTAGTGAATAAGGATTAGAACTTATAGGAAAGTTGTATTAATAAAATAAAGTGTCCAAATAGGTTAGTGAAAATTTGAAGTTAGGTTTAAAAATAAGTTTAAATAAACAAAACTAGATTAGGCATGTTAGGTTAAGTCGGAAATTTATTATAACGTCAATTTAGATAGGGAGTTGTTTAAGCTAAGTTGCATCCTAGTGTATTTTAGGTTGAATCTTACGTTCAGGTTTTATATAAGGGTGGCAATTCAGGCCATTTGGCCCGGACCTGTCAGGCCTAGGAATAATCAGGTTGGGACTTATAAAATTTCGGGTCGAGCCAACATTAAAAAGCCTCGGCCCAAACCCAACCCAAAAAATATATGGACTATTATTAAGATATAGAGTAGGTACGTGGATTATTTGTTTTATTTCTTAACACTCTTAATTGTAATAATACACTTGATTATGACTTTTATCATTATACATACATACATACATACATACATATATAGGGCTTTTGACATGATTACCTTTCAAAAATAAAAAAATTTCACAAATGCCATCAAAACACAAATATTGACCCCTTTGCCCAACTTTACTATTCAGCACCCAGTCAGCGCGCCACGTGAGCGGTGGAGATGGAGTTCTTAGGAAGGCGTCTTTTGAAAAGACGCCTTCCTAAGAACTCTTTTTTTTAAGGCAAGGGAACCCTTTTAATTTTTTTTTTAAGTAAAGAGAAGGCGTCTTTTGAAAAGACGCCTTCCCTTTAAAGAAATTTTTTTGCGCAAGAAGGAATAGCGTTTTTTTTTAAGGCAAGAGAAGGCGTCTTTTAGAAAAACGTCTTTTAGAAATACACCTTCCCTTTAAAGAATTTTTTTTTATTTTAATGGAATGCGTCTTTCTAAAAGACGCCTTCCATACTGATTTTTTTTTTCAATTTTTTTTCTACTTGTGTCAATCAAGTACCACTTTTAGCGTGTCCCACTATCCTCCCCCGATCCCCCGGAGGCGATGGAGTCCCATTCCCATGCCCGGTTGAATTTTTTGACCCCCATCCCAAATTCAAGTTTAAATAAAAAATCAAGGTTATTAATAAACTGTTCGGCCTCACCGAAGCCAAACCACGTGGTTTTTTTAACCCGACCACTTTCAGCACCTCCCACTATCCTCCCCCGATCCCCCGGAGGCGACGGAATCCCATTCCCATGTCCGGTTGAATTTTTTGACCCCCATCTCGAATTCAAGTTTAAATGAAAAATCAAGGTTATTACTAAACTGTTTGGCCTCACCGAAGCCAAACCACGTGGTTTTTTTAACCCGACCGCTTTCAGCACGTCCCACTATCCTCCCCCGATCCCTTGGAGGCGACGGAATCCCATTCCCATGTCCGGTTGAATTTTTTGACCCCCATCCCGAATTCAAGTTTAAATGAAAAATCAAGGTTATTACTAAACTGTTCGGCCTCACCGAAGCCAAACCACATGGTTTTTTTTAACCCGACCACTTTCAGCACGTCCCACTATCCTCCTCCGATCCCCCGGAGGCAACGGAATCCCATTCCCATGTCCGGTTTAATTTTTTGACCCCCATCCCGAATTCAAGTTTAAATGAAAAATCAAGGTTATTACTAAATTGTTTGGCCTCACCAAAGCCAAACCACGTGGTTTTTTTTAACCCGACCACTCTCAACACGTCCCATTATCCTCCCCCGATCCCCCGGAGGCGACGGAATCCCATTCCCATGTCCGGTTGAATTTTTTGACCCCCATCCCGAATTCAAGTTTAAATGAAAAATCAAGGTTATTACTAAATTGTTTGGCCTCACCGAAGCCAAACCACGTGATTTTTTTAACCCGACCACTTTCAGCACGTCCCACTATCCTCCCCCGATCCCCCGGAGGCGACAGAATCCCATTCCCATGTCCGATTGAATTTTTTGACCCCCATCCCGAATTCAAGTTTAAATAAAAAATCAAGGCTATCAAAACATATACAAGGTAATTTTTTTAAAAAAATTTATTGAATTGAAGTAGCAAGTATACATACATGTTGAGTACAACATTATCAAAACATATACAAGTTTAAATGAAAAACAAGTTGTCAATCTGTGCCACATATTGGCCATTTACGTCGTTTATTGTGCCGTAAGTGATCTCTTGTATACTGCTGCAAAGGCACCTGAACAACTTGCTCGACAGATGGTGTTGGGTCATCGTCAACGGGCATAGCTGATATGTACTCATCCTCACGATCATCATGCGCCTCAATAGTCGTATCTGTTATAAATGCACGTCCTCGCCTTGGCATTCTTTGTCGTCTACCTATCCAATTTCCTTCTTCACCCAATGTTGGATTGTCCTCGAATGAAGTAGTTGTCGGGTCCATATCAACATCTGGTATTGCATCGCCAAAGGGTGAAGGATCGTGTTGCAATGGTGACGTGTGGACATTCGTGAATGAATCAGCACGACCGGAAGGAGTGATTGGACTCTGATGATATGTTGACGATTGTCCCTCTGTTGTGTCCCTCCTAATCATGTAATCAGCATGCACTGTTTGTAGCGTAGTCATTGATATCCTCTTAATGTCCGTCGCAACAGTCATATCATTAACCTCACTGCGCAAATGAATTTGAGCCACGTTGCGAACCTAAATAAATTAAAAGTGTCATACGTTAGCAAAAATAACTACAACTTAGCTTAGTAATAAGTGAAAACGTGAATTGCATAATGTACTATCTTACCAAGAAATCGATTGTTGCACCACTTTCAGTCATATACCTTCGGGTTATTTGTCGAAACCAAACCATGTATGGGTCATTGTACTCCATATGTGACGAATAATTATTTTCACCAACTGCCAAGTTATCAACACGACGCTCCCATTCATCAACATAATATATGTGCTTTTGGATCCAATCACTGTCACATTGGCTCCTCATATCACACTTGTGAAGCTCAATACTTGTGTCGCATGGCTTCAGAATCGTTTGTCTCATGCCAAATTGACGTAACACTCGATCTAGCCGATGTAACTCAACTATGGCGAAACAAATGAGTGGAGAAACAGTGTGCCAAATGTGTCGCCCATGCTTCCAATAATCTGGCAAGGCATCAATCAAATCATCGGTGTATGGAGTCCAACTGACCTGAACATGGACCCCTAATGTCAAAATTGAAAAACAATGCAAAAAATTAAGGAATACGTGTATGTAAATTGTTTGGAATATTGTACCTCTTCAAAACCTTTAGTTTCCAAAGTCTCTCTATATTTATTCAATACATGCGTTAGGACTTCTTTCTTTATCAAGGCGTGTCTCCACCTGCAAATAGTAAGGACAAATTAATAAATGTTAACAGTAAATGTTGAAAAGGAAGATCGGTGTGGACTTAAGTAAAAAATTACTCATTTACCTATATGCCAATGGTGGTGGTGGCAACAGATGTGCATTTGGACCGGCATGATCCTCGTGTTGAATGTTGCATCTCCGTGGAGCCAAAAATGGAAATCTATACCATGCCCATAGTTGCACTAGGACAAGTGCTCCTGAAACACCTCGTTTGTCATAATCAACCGCAGGACACATTTGACGATAAAACCATGCTAGCACTGCACTGCCCCACGCGTATGTACCGACCACATCGAAGTCCGCAAGAAGAGGCATAACACATAGGTGTACAAGGTTGTTTGACTGGTCTGACAATAACCCACCTCCAATCAGCTGCAAAGTATATGCTCATGCATACTGTTGTATTTAAATTTATGTTGCTTCTTCGGGTAAGTTTGAGACTCTTTCTCTTAGGGTGACTAGACTCAATCGCCCCCCGCGTCTTTCTTTTCCAACTGGCATGAACCCGAGCAACTCAACGCATAAATCCCCGTATAGAAGGTTCGTCGATCCCGTCACTGGTAGACCATCGACCCGCAACCCCAATTGCACCTCGACATCTTGGAGTGTAATAGTCGCCTATCCGTATGTAAGGTGGAAGGTATGGGTCTCTTGACGCCAACGCTCAATCAAGGTCGTAATTAAGTGTCAATCCAACTGAATGAATCCAACACGTGCTACCCCATGAAAACCAGCTCGCTGCAAGTATGGAATAATACGTGGGCCAAGCGGAAGTGTGCGATGGACCACGACTTCCCTGCGTCGGCAATGCAACTCTTGCACTGGCTGCAAAAAAAAATTATTATATTGTCAATCAAAGATTTAATTCAAAAGGGATTAAATATCAAAATAATACGTAAGTACCTCTCCATCCCAGATGGAACCAGATCGATGACGGGCCTCCAACGATAATACTGATGGATCTAAAGGTCCTGAATCCATCTACATAGATGAACTAACATTACATTTAATTAGCACATATTAGGATCAAACGTAGATAAAGAAATATTATAAAAAGATAAAAATGAGAGAATAAAACAATATATAATCGGAAGGTACAGAACACTGCAACTGCATGCGATAATCATTATCAGACAATAGCTCGTACATGACAAAGTCTATCCCGAAGTGTCATATTACATTGCAAAAGATACAGGAGATTGAAAAAGTAGAAAACATGAAATATATGTGGGCAAACAATAGATTATGCAGCCTCATCACGGAGGGTTGGATACTTCCGCCTGTTGTGGGCTTCTTGTCCACAATGTCCACATCTAATCTTAGACGAGGGTTCCCTTATATCCATCTCATTTCTTAAGCGCGACGACCTCGGTCGACCAGATTTGTGAACATGACTAGAATCAGGTATCACCGTATACGGAATAGTACATTGTGGCCAATAAGATTCGTGCGGAATGGGATGAAACTGAGCTTCATAACACTTAGAGTAATGCTGGAAGAGGTACCAATGATCACTGTATTGGTCACAATTGATCGAAGCATAACGACACACTGCTTGGACGTGTGAACAAAGAATCCCGTAACATTGCCATTTGTCGCAGCTGCAGAAACGATCTTTTAGTCGAATGACCTGCTTGTTTCCCCCTTTGTTCATGCGGACATCTTGTATACCGGTAACAACCTCAAATGTCTCAAGCTGTCGATTGATCATTGTAACAGTGTGGTTCCCTACTTTAAACCCCCAATTTCTCATTTCCTCAACCGCATACTTTGTGAAAACTTCTCCATTACTAATTGCTTCATCTATTTCTTGTCGTCTAACGATGAACCACACAACACATCTATAAAACGTCAACTGAACCAATGTTGTGACTGGATAAAATTGAGCCCCCTTCAATACTCCATTGAAACACTCTAAAGAAAAAAATAGGAAACAAATCAGACGGTAATTGCACAAAATATTAGTAAAGTAGACAATAAAAAAAATAGCTCAGAGACTTCAAATAAGTAAATGCATAGACTAACCAGCGACATTCATAATCATCCAACCATACCGCACCCCACCATCGTAAGCCATTGTCCACCTCTCTCTAGGAAGGGTAATAGGATTAAACCATCTTGTGCAACCCACTTTCTGGTGCTCTGGTTCTTTCATTAGTGCCTCAAACTTACGTGGTTGGTGTTGTGACCCTGCTGCCTTGGCCAAATCTCTCAACTTCTCATTATGGTACTTATCATTGAAATTACTACCCACATGCCTCAAACAGAACCTATGATATGCCTCCTGCTCGGCCCAACCATTCTCTACTCTTTTAACAACATTCAATATGCCAGGGTAACGATCACTGACAAGGCAAATGCCTTCTCTGTTAGTCACGCTATAACGAAGCTTCCTTAGAAACCATGCCCAGTTGTCAGTATTTTCTTGATGAACAATAGCAAATGCGAGAGGGAATATATGACTGGCAGCATCGATTGTCGTGATGATGAGCAACTTACTGCGGTATTTTCCATATAAGTGTGTACCATCTATTTGTATGATAGGCCTACAATCCTTAAAACCCTCAATTGAGGGACCAAAAGCCCAAAAAGAACGATGAAACTTGGTTGCCCCATTGTTGTCAGGTTCGTAGTGATTTACAAATGCGTGCAAACCTGGATTACTAGCATTCAATGCATCCATCCATTTTGGGAGTAGGTTATACGATCCCTCCCAATCACCAAGTATCTTTTCCATCACCTTTTTTCTTGCACGCCACACTTTTCTGTAATGCACATCATATTTGTAATTATTTTTAATTACTTGATGTAGCGCCGACACAGAAGTTGAAGGATCTCGCTTTACAATATCAAAACTTTCACGATATATTAGCTTTAAATCCAATTGTCAATGATCTTGCGACATTTGGGCATAAATACATGTGTGTGGAAATGGGCATTTTGTGATCTCAAACAATCCTGATTTCTTGTGTTTCGAAGCTCGTAGCCTCCACTGACAACCATCTTTCCATTTCTTACACCTAATTGACCAAAATTTGGGTTCTGAATCGACCACGACATATTCTTGTTGCTTGGCTATACAACATCGTTTTACTCTATGTTGCAAGTCTTCCTTTGAAAGAAATATGAGTCCTTCGCAAAGATCTTGTGACTCGTTCCACCCCATCGATATGTTATCATGATTGTCTGATAATGGGGTCATAGCTTCATGATTAAGTTCCATGAAATTCGGTGATGGAGCCTCAAAACTTGCTATGGTAGGTTGTGGTGTATCACCCATACTATGCAACTCAGTGTCTTGTAACTCTATTTCTTCAATGCTTACGCCATTGCCATCTTTTCGTAGTGGCGATGCATACATAGACCCATCATTTTCAATTACTCTCAACAAAGTACCACGCATATCAACAAAATTATCCATCTCATGTCCATCATCCTCATCATTGTCTTCGTCGAGGTGGGCATTGTCGTCGTCTTCAAAATTGAATTCATCATCAGACAAATGTACATTTGAAGGGCTAGCATCTTCAGAATCATTGGTCATGTGATCGATTGTAGCATCAATAGGTGAAGCTGTACTCAGACCAATGTGCTCCATTGATCTCCGTGCACTATGACAGCCAAAATTCATGTGGCTTCGGCGATGACCCGTTTGACGACCTTGGGTTGGATTTCCACCAACAACTTCTACATACACCTCCATATTAGTAGGAGGTGGGACCTCTTGCAACATGGAAAAAATATCCCTTAGTGCTTGTTCAGTGCTAATCGGAAGCACCGTATAATTGAAATCATTTTTGCCAAAAAAAAAAGGATATCTATAGGTGATATTGATCGTTGCACACGTTGAAATCCGTAGTGCACCTTGAATAACACCTTCAAATTCTTCAAGACCAATGCCTAATCGGACTCTTACAAGCCCGACTGGCGGTCTATCGTATGATGCACCTCGCGAACCATGTACTACAGAACCACCACTGTAGCATATTATAGAAACAAACCTATCTGTCATCTGTACATAATAAGCAAAATACAATCGTCATTCTTTCAAACAAAATATAAAATTAAAGCCTATGACCTCAACAAAGTAAAAATTAAAAGGAAATGTAATAAGGCTAATATGTTGATTATGATGCACATTTGTTTTAATTGAACTCATCAAATTTTGTTTTAATTAAGTCCATTTGGGGTATATAAATCAATTGTTTTTACTAATTCAAGCATAAAATTAATATAATCATAGAAAAGTCATACCTTTGATTGGCAACTGGGCAAAAATCTGCCCCAAGTTTCAACACCATAACCATTACATTCTTGATGTGAAAGTGATTTAATTTTAATCATAAGTAAGTTCAATGATTCATTATATAAGGAAGAAAAGAACAATCACTTTTTTCTCTTCTAGTAAATGGAGCAGTTTCATGTAATCTGTAGGCTTTCAAAAAAAAAAAATGATAGAGTCTCCTTTGTATTTTCAGCAAAAAGGATTTTGAAAATCTATAAAATATATGCCTAATGAACATCCAACCTATAAGATATATCCTCATATCCAAATCAAGCCTTCTTGACAATTCTATTATCAATGATAAAAAGAATGTTTCTATGTTATTGAATTCTAGTAAAAGAATGAAGTTGCTTCAAGACCCAAAATTTGAAAATAAGGACATGAAATTAATTAATTTATTCAGGGTATTACTTGGTTAATTCCACGAAAAATATCAAGCACTTAATGATATCAATATTTGAAAACAAGTGCTTAATTAAAATTTTCAGATTTTTGTAGCTATCTAGACAAAATTCACAATTTCAATTCAAATATATATGAAATGATAACACTATAAATCGTGTTCTACTTTGATGTATATGAATTAGAAGTCATTAATTGAGGCTAAGGTATTAAAAACTAGGAATAACAATGTACAGAGATTAAGCAAATGAGACAATTGGGTGGGTTTCAACTAATTCTCTTTTCTCCTAATCAAATTTGGTTGCATGCACTGAACTTGTTAATTTAAAGAAGATTATTCAATCTCCAGGAGATTTGGACCAGATATCACGTTCTTATCAGAACAATGGAAAAAATGTGAAGATCTAATACAATAAAACCTTAAACCCTATATGTTTTTAGGACTGATTTCTATTGTTATTTCAATCAAAGAAACTAACACTTCTTCAAAAGCAAACAAAATAAAAATAAAAATGGAAATGTTATTTAAACGCCACTTGCAATCTTAATCGTTTTCCCCATTAAAAGTATTTTTTTCTCCCTTCCCATATCGATACCAACAACACCTCCACCAGCTTTAGCCGAACGCTACAAGTCAAGAGTCCAAAATACACAAGTCAACATAATGAGATCGTCCCTAGAGTACTGCAAAAGGCGCACTTTGCAGTACTCAATAGAGTAAGAAAAAATGCATTTAGCTAACTACATGCACAAACATACATAAAGCATTTATGATACAAGAAACATGTTCTACTTATACTTGAAAAAAAAATTCTTTCAGTATAAATAGCTAGCACTTGAGTTTGAGATTGTCCAACTGGCTTTGGAAATTACCTTTTGTACTGAATCAGTGGTAATTCCAGTTGAGATAAGCTAGGCAAAGTGTTTAATAGCTCAAGAAATATATTTTTCTACACTAATAAATATTTATTAACTCTTCTGAAGGATTTATTGAAATTCAGCAAATTTTAGTGGCCATGGCTCTCTCTGTTGGGGCTTGGAAGGAAACCAAAAGAACTTCCTCCTAGACAATTGTTACATGTGAAAATGCAAAGAGTACAAGAAAGCCTCATTAGTATTAACCCTGAAATCTCCTTCTGTACTGAATCAGTGAATCAATGATTAATTCCAGTACTAAAGAAAATTTCCAAAACCATTTGAACTGTCCACTTGCATCCCCACTTTCTACTGTTGAGGGCCAAAAGAAAGCCTTCTTACATCTTGTACACACTTTGAAGACAAAGGGAGACAAGTATCATCTCCATCCTCACAATGAATGAATGTCATTTAGAAAGATAACAGTAACAAGCCTCGTAAATCTAGATTAAATTGCTCCAAACTCCAACTAACTCCGACATAAAAGAAAGTAAATATCATGCCAATCACCCTTTGAACCATGGCTCAGTGGTTACTAGGAATGCAAAATCTAACTCCTTAAGGGAGGTCTTGAGTTCGATTCCTAGGGAGGCCCTGCACTATTCATGAATAGTGGCAGACAAATAATCGTTTCGATGTAGACCAGCTGCGGTTGGGTTGCTATATGGCGATATGACAATATTATGTGGTACTATGGCTAGGCGTTCGCCCCGAGGGGGTACGCCCACACCTGGGTAGGGGGCACACTGTGCAACCCAGGGTGTGACAGCGACAGTCCGAAGAGTTTCAGAGAGAGGAGTGGGGTGAAGAGTGTGGGGTAGGGTGTGTGGGAGTAGTGGGGTCGCGGCTCGCGGGTGGGGTATATGTAGGTTTAAGGGAAGGCGTCTTTCTAAAAGACGTCTTTCCTTCTTGCGCAAAAAAATTTCTTTAAATGGAAGGCGCCTTCCCTTTACTTTAAAAAAAAAATTTGAAGGGAAGACGTCTTTTGAAAAAATGCCTTCCCTGTAAAAAATGACTGAGGAAGGCGCTTTTTCAAAAGACGCCTTCCTAAGAACTCCACCTCCACCGCCCATGTGGCGCTTGTGTGGCGCGCTGACTGGGCGCTTAATAGTAAAGTACGACAAAGGGGTCAATATTTGTGTTTTGATGGCATTTGTGAAATTTTTTTATTTTTGAAGGGTAATCATGTCAAAAGCCCTACATATATATATATATATATATATATAAATATAATTTTTTGACGTAATATATTATGTATGTGGTACGTACGTATTATATTTATATATACTATATATATTTTAATTATATAGCACAATTTTAATTATGTTTTATTTTTTTATTTTATACTCTTAATTACATGCACATACATATTTTGTATTTATTATAAAATATATATATATGCGTATGTGTAACTTTGTATTAAGAGTATATTATAATTTACACATACATATATATATATATATATATATATATATGTGTGTGTGTGTGTGTGTGTGTGTGTGTGTGTGTGTGTGTGTGTGTGTGTGTATAATTAGGCTCAATCTTCGAGCCTTTGGGTCAGGCCTTCTGGCCTAGCCTTTGAACTGGGTTAACAGGCCGGGCCAGGTCTAGATATGTGATCCCAAATCCATCAAATAAATTTTGAGATCGGGCCGGCCCATGTAATAGTCGGGCCAGGATTTGGATCAAGCCATTTATACTCGGCTGGGTCAGGCCCACAGGCCTCAGACCAAACTGCCACTCCTAGTTTTATATATGTTTGTTGGATCTTTGAATTTATTTTAGGTTTCGTTTGGTATGAGGTAATCTATGGGATGAGAATGTGAATCTTGAGGATTTTCATGTTTTCACTATTTGCACTTTTTTAAGAGTGAAAAAGTAATGAATCCATGGAAATAGGTGGTATTCGCTTTCTTGGAAAAGTGATTACTGTAGGAAAATTTTTATTTCTTTTTAAAAAAAGACAGAAAGAAAAAAAAATCAAAACAATCCAAAAAAATAAAATCGCCTCTCTTATTTCACCTATGTTAATATTTTTAAATAATATGATAATTTTTTATTAAAAATAATATTTTAATAAAATACATTGATTTTATTAACTTAATATTAGTAATAATAATTTTTATATTTTAAGGAAATATTAATTTAATTATTTTTAATAAAAACAAATTTCACTAATTTTTAAGTAAAATAAAGTTTACTATTTTAATAAAAATACTTTATTATTTGAAAATTATTTTTAGTTCTAACTTTATATTTATAATAATAATTTTTATATTTTTATGAAATGTTCATTTTATTATTTTTTTAAATTAATTTTATTATAACTTTCTATTAATACTAATTTTATATTTTTAATAAAATTAGCTTTATTATTTTTAATAAAATTAATATTTTATAATAAAGATTATTTCATTATTTAAGATTCTAATATGCTACGAAACACAATAATATGATATTCCAAGAAAAGTTGTATAAGATTCTCATACGTAATTCCCATCTTCAAATTCTCATCAATTATTTTTCCAAAAATCTGATTCTCATTCCCATCTAATGATTACCGCGTACCAAACGCAACCTTAATAGGTTATACACCTTCATTCAGGTCATAAATTGGTGACTAAGGTCTCAAACTTGTTTTGATGGTTCTAATAGTTATTTTCCAGTGTTTTGAATCTTATTTTCAGGTTTCCAAAGGTTACAGATGTCTGAGTTGCTTGATTGAACTGAGATTAGACAAATTTGCTCCGACCGAGATATGTTGGATCATAGTTGCTACAAAAAGGTTTTTCTCAGAGTCTTCAATAGTCATGGAATATATCAATAGAAAGAGCTGGAAGAAACCTTTCTATCTTGTATAAGATCACTTCATTTCGAGATTGTTTGGCCCAGTTTCGGATTGTTCCAGTATTTGCCCAATTATCCAATGAGTGACAAAGCTTTAGCCCAAAATGTTTTGAATGACTTTTCAGCATTTTAGAAGCCCAATACGAAGCCCAGAGATGAGGACACGTGTTAGAGGATTAAAAAAACCCAAAGGAGTGAAGAATGGATAAACTTGAAAAGTTAGAAGATGGAATCAAATTCTTAAAAGCCAAATCCCCTTTTTAGAGTTATCACTACTAGAAGTTGACTTAAATTTATTTTTTGTGGCTAAAAAGCCTATAAATAAACCCTAGGCACCTTTAATATCCCTCTTCTTTTTTCTTTTCTTTGGTGTTTAAGTTACTTTATATTTGTATTTTATTACTTTGAAGATCAAGGAGAAATAGTGACAATCTCCAATCTTTTGTGCTTTTACGTTATAAATTCTATTTTTATTTTTATTTTTTAAAAAAAGTTCTTTATTATTTCTTTAGTTTTTTTTCTTTCAATTCTTGTTCTCTATTTTATTTATATGCTTTCCATTTATTTGCTTTATTTGCGTATCTTGTCCTGAATTCCATTGTTGTTGTCAGGACCTCTTCCCAAACTCCCAGAGCATCCTGATCGACACAAAAATCTAACCATCCTATCACCAATAAGACAATTCAATCTCTGTTAAGCCTCAACCGAGACTCTAACAAAGTCTTCCCTGTAACCAAGACCTCTCACACAAATCCAATTCACTTGATAATCCATCCTCACACAAATATTTATATATCATCCACATCCAACAAAATATATCATCATTCAGTCTATTAAAGTTCAACCCTGTTAACATCCAACAATGTCTATCTATCTAATACATCCATCTATTAATTACAACCATCTACTTAGTTATACATGTGGGGTATTATATACATATATTTATAACTCAAAAGATCAAAATACAAGTATACTATTACCAAACCTACATCAAAAACACTCTTTTGGAATGACACCCCTATTTCACTGATAAATTATTCCTTTGCCCTTATCTGCAACTGATGGACCTGAAAAATTTAAGAATAGAATGAGTCAGCGGTGCCCAGTGAATAGAATTCAATAATACTATCATTCATTCATCTAAACATCCATGTATGCATGCTCAATGACATGTGAGAAACAAATGCAACTTCATATATATACATCATAGTCTTACACATATAATAAAGGCATTTCAAGATCTATGCCCCTTATCCATCTTCATTTTTCACAATGTGACAAGTGTCCCAAGGTTATAATACTCATATAACCAATAGTAAAACACTTTCAATTTGATTTCTCAACTTGATGTCACATATGCTTTACTATTTTAACTTGAATACTCTTGTCAGTGGTTGTAAATATTAGAGTCCATTTAATGGTCCAACGTAAGTTATCCATGACTTTGTTAAAAGTCAAGCTCGATTTCTCCCAAGGCATTGACTCAATACTAATCATAAAAAACCACGTAGTGAAATAATAAATGATGACTTAAAATTCAACCAACAGACGATATGCAAAACTCCTCCTTTAATTCTTGATTCGTAAGTTTACAGAGATAAGTGATCCGATTATTTCCTTGTAGAGGGTATTCCCAATCTACACGGGAATGTCCAAAGATTCACTCTTCCAAGGTAAATCAAACTAACAAGAATAAAAGTTATTCTTCATATGCACACCATGCAATTCTTAAATAAAACATTTATGAGTAAAAACAGTCCAATATATGTATGATGATATAAATGAATAATAAAATTAAAATTATACTCACAACCAATGCCAAAATCATTTCCACACTACCAGTTCACTCCACACTCCTATTCAAACCTGCACATATCATTTCATTTCATATTAACATCTTTTCTATTATTTCTTATTTCATTTAATCACTAACTCATTATAATTTGAACTCTAACTAATTCATTCAACTAAGTTCTGGCAATTAACTCATTATAATTCATGCAATAAACTTTTATATCAATTTCTATCGTCCCAATTTATTCCTATAATTATATTCGAGTCTCCCAGACACGTGATGGTCAGTCTAAATAATTTCTACCACCTTCTAAAATATTTTTAAAGTGAAAGACACTAGAAATAAGCTTTTAAACCTTATTTCTACAAGTCTCCATGTCACACCCCGCCCGGACGCTCCTAAATCGGCGGGACACTCATGGACGGGGCGCGAATACATTATAACAATAACTGAGTGCGCGAAAACACGATTAAGTACAAGTCTAATTTCATTAATTTCATAATATATTTGCACATGAAATAATTAAGGAAACATTCTCCCAAAATTCTCAATGAATAATACAAAAGGTACAAAATGTGGGCCCAAAAACTTGTACCCAGTCCACCCTAATCTCCTGTGAAAAATTGGATAACGGGGTGAGCTACACGCTCAGTGGGTAAAATAGTTCGTGAATATAACAATTAATAAAGCAAACTTCATAATCAAATTTCTTAAATGCACATCCGAGCATCATAATCAACCCAACATGTATGTATGCATGACACCGTCTCGTATTGGTTTGATGATTGTACATCGCCTGAGTTCACGTACAGATGTCCCTCCCCAAGAGTAGTCGAGTTCTCATTGTACGTCCCTCCTCAGAAACGATGCTCTGGATTCACGTACAGATGTCCCTCCCAAGGAGTAGTCAGTTTCTCATTGTACGTCCCTCTCCAGAGAAATATAATGAATAGCGAGCATTGCTTCTAACTATTCTATGAATCATAAACCACATACGTCCCTAGGTGGTGCTATGTATGATGCCAATGCATGAACTAGTCTGGTCTTTACTTAACATTTAAATAGGATTTGGCAACGTCTGGTGATCCTTATCAAGGTCGGTATCACGACGTGTAAGGTTAGGACATTCAGTATTACTTGTACAAGATGATAGCTTTCAAATAAGACCAACCAGATCAGTCTCAAGTTGAGAGGTGAGACATGAGGTATACTTAAATACCAATCGTCTAGAGCAGCACGCTGCATCCCGTTCACTATTTAAAGTTACTAAGGACAAGACTAAGTTTGGTTGAGCCACATTGACCACCAATCTTGCATAACAACAGTGTAATACATGAACTCCAAATATAAAGACATAAGTATGACAAGTATAAGCATTATACGCAATAATGCAGTGTAAATGAATAGTAAACATAATGATAAATGAATGTAAACTTTAATAAAAGTTATAAGACACGCAAACCTATGTTTCGTTCTCCACCTTCAGATAAAAACTCCTTTGAAAACTGACTCCTTCCCCTGCGCAAAACTGCGTTGCACCTCACAGAGAGTCTCAAAAGAGAAGACAAAAACTCAAAATGGGTGAAAGAGAGAAGGAAAATCACAAGGAGTGATTTTGGTGTGAGAAATAAGGAGGGAGAAGGGTTTCTTAAATAGAAAAAATTGCGCCAGAACATTCGGGCAGGTGCCAAAAAAATATTATTTATTTATTTTTTATTTTTGTACAAACCTAAGGTATTACACTCTACCCCCCTTAAAAGGATTTTGCCCTCGAAATCAGTTCAAGTAGTCATGATAGCTATCTGCATGAGATTTACTGCCATCGTCATTGTTTGCTAGCTCAGGGTAGTGCCTGTATGGTCCTTGAATAGCATTGTGGCCGGTGGAATCCTCAACATCATGAAACCATGAAGAGCAAATGGAGTCGGATTCGTCCTCAAAAGATTACAACCTTTGCTTAACAGATGGTGTTGTAGGGCGTTGGTTGCATCGTTTAAGGAAAGGTAGGTTGAGCAGTGGGATGTTTTTTAGTGTCGTTGCTCAAATTCGGCCGCCTGACAATTTTGGTAGAAAGTCTTGCCAAGATGAGGTCACGGAATTATTTTGGGCAAAATTGTTACGAAAAAGCCATGCACGCTTTGGCGATAAGGATCGTTGTCTTTGTGGCGATGAAGTTGGTGATGTAAAATAGTTGTGACTTGACTCTGATCCTGAAGGAGTCGTCACAGGTTGCCAAGGAGGCCATTGCGTGTGTGCATCATTATATCCATCGATATTATTTTCAGACATCTGCATAATTATTCAAGTGAAACGATGTATTAAAATATTTGTAACCAAAATTTCATCATTTTATTGATAAGTGAAATAGTATAATATATCGCATCATCAATTATTACTAGAAAATAATTAAGGGTATTTCTGTGTAATTGTTGCTTCTAATTCTTATATTTCTTCCTCTATTCCGTGGTGATCCCAGAGCACCTTCACATAAATCTATTATTCCATAAATTTATTATCCCATAAATTTAAATCAAACATACATTGAAGATGAAAACTAACGAAGACAAAAAATTATTAAATAAATAAATAACCCAAAAAATTGAACTGCACAAATTTTAAAGAAATGAAATTGAGCAAAAGAGTAACCGTTCAGTATTCATATTCACAAAATATTTAAATAAATTTAAGACATCTATTAACCACATCCTGTTAAAAAAAAGCATCTATTAACCCATAAATTTAAATCTAACATACATTGAAGATGAAAACTAACAAATAAAAAAAATAAAAAAAAAAGTAACCCAAAAAATTGAATTGCAGAAATTGTAAAGAAATGAAATTGAGCAAAAGGTTAATTCTTTAGTATTCATATTCACAAAATATTGAAATAAAACTAACGAAAAAAAAATTTACCCAAAAAATTGAACTGCACGTGTTGCACTGATGTTGACACTAAGAACAAAATGAAGAAACTTACATAGGCATTTAAAGAAGATTTTAAAGAAGTTTGAATGAATCATATAAGAATTTATACCTGAATGTTGGAGATTTTGATGTGTATTAAACAATAAATACTGTAAGTAGATGAAGAACCCGTAAATTAAAGGTTGAAGAAAAAGATTTGAAACAAGTGAATTTCATTTCCTCAAACATTGCTCTTTCTTTATTAAACTAATATAAAACAACGAATTTCAGGACAGGAGATTTTGATATGACCTGTTACTAAGATGGAAGCCACTCCACTTTGTTAGTAGATCTTTCTGAAGCCAAAGTTGGAGTGCTTTGGGTACTCAAAAGCTGCACTCCTCAACTGGTATTTTGCTCAAGAAAAGCAATGAATCTGTGGACAATTTACTAAAAATTCTCCACAACCTGAAATGAAATGAAGATCGTGGAGATTATTTACCTCAATTCAAGGTGTTCTTTCAGTTACATATACATCAATTCTATAAAATGAAGATTGAAGATGTTCAAATGAAGATCGTGGAGATTGAAGAATGTAGATTTAATCAATTTTGTATTTTCCGTTACTCTCCTCGATTTTGTAAAATGAAGATTTAAGAATGGAATGAAATTGAATTTGAAATAGGGAAGTGTAGATGCAACCGGAGATTGACGAGGAGAAGTTACAGAATGAAGTAGTCACATATTCTCTGCTGCATTTGTGGGAAATGGAAATTTATGGTTAAAAGTCTTTTGTCAATTTAGTCCTTCAACTATTTAGTTATAGAAGCACGCTTTTAAAAAATTGAAAAGGTCGGAGGTCCAAAGGGAAAAACTGAAACATGTCAGCCCATAATATTGAAATTTTTAACTTCTAAAATTGCCCCTACTGTTCATGTATAACTGTCACACCCCGCTCAGAGGCGCCTAAACTGGCGGTACACTCTCGGACGGGGCGCGCATTTGAAACAATTACAATGATAACAACAGAGTTCGCAGCGGAAATACGGTACACACAGTACAAATCTGATTTCATATAATTCAAAATACTTTTGTACATAAAATGGTCAAGGGAACATACTCCCAAAATCCCCAATGAATCATATAAAGGGTACAAAATGTGGGTCCCATAACCTGCACCCAGTCCACCCTAATTTCCTGTGAAAGATTAGATAATAATGGAGTGAGCTTAACGCGCTCAGTGGGTAAATAGTGCATGAGTATAACAATTAATAAAGCATACTTCAATATCAAATATCTTAAATACACATGTGAGCATCATAATCAATCAATATGTATGTATGCATGACATCGTCTCGTAATGGTTTGATGAACATACATCGCCTGAATTCACGTACAGGAACGATGCTCTAGATTTACGTACTGATGTCCCTCCCCGGGTGTAGCCGGGTTTTCATGTACGTCATTCTCCAGAGAAATATAATGAATAGCGAGCAATGCTCCTAACTATTCTATGAGTCATAAACCATATACGTCCCTAGGCGGTGATATGTATGATGCCAATGCATGAACTGGTCTAGTCTACTGGTTTGGTCTTTTCTTTGACATTTAGACTGACTTTGGCAACGTCTAGTGATCCTTATCAAGGTCGGTATCACGACGTGCAAGGTTAGGACATTCAGTATTACTGTATAAGCTGATAGCTTTCAATAAGACCAACTAGATCAGTCCCCAGTTGAGATATGAGACACTAGGTCTGCTTAAATACCAATCGCCTAGAGCAGCCCGCTGCCTCCCGTTCACTATTTAAAGTTACTGAGGACAAGACCGAGTCTAGTTGAGTCAGATTGACCACAAATCCGACATTATAACAGTGCAATACATGAATTCCAAATATACAGGCATAAGTGCGACAGTATAAACAGTATATGACATAATGCAGTGTAAATGAATAGTAGACATAATAATAATTGAATGTAAACTTTAATAAAAGTTATGAAACACGCAAACCTATGTTTCGTTCCCCACTTTCAGATAAAACTTCTTCTTTCAGATCTGGCGCTTTCCTCCGGATAGAACTTCGTTGCACCGCTTTCAGATCTGGCGCTTTCCTCCGGACAGAACTTTGTTGCACCGTACCGAGAGTCTCGGACAGAGAGTCTCAAAAACTTAGAATGCGTGGAAAGGAGAAGAAATTCACAAGAGAAGGTGATTTGGTGTGAGGAATGAGAAATGAGGAGGTTTCTTATATAGAGATTTTTGCGCCTGAACGTGCACCTGTACGTTCTGGCATGCGCCTGTACGTTCTGGGAAGCGCCTGAACGTTCTGGCATGCCTTTCGCCTGAACGTTCTGGCATGCGCCTGAACGTTCTGTCATGCGCCTGAACGTTCGGGCGTTGCCGAAATAGTAAATTTTTTTTTTTTGTGAAATACAGGGTATTACACTCTACCCCCCTTAAAGGGATTTCGCCCTCGAAATCAAGTCAAGTAGTGATGAGGGTTATCGGCTTGAGAAGTAGCCA
The DNA here is from genome assembly GCA_035771175.1 of Paratinospora sagittata. Classification (NCBI taxonomy): domain Eukaryota; kingdom Viridiplantae; phylum Streptophyta; class Magnoliopsida; order Ranunculales; family Menispermaceae; genus Paratinospora; species Paratinospora sagittata. The sequence goes on from CM069608.1 coordinate 11,347,976, forward strand.
CAGGTGGATAAGGAGGCCACTGCATCTGTGCATCACTATATCCATTGATATTATTTTTAGACATCTGCGTAGTTATTGAAGTGAAACAATGGATCAAGATAGGTGTAAACAATGTTTCATCTTGTGATTGATAAGTGAAAATAATACAATGTATCACATCATCAGTTGGTACTAGAAAACAATTCAGGGTATTTTTGTTTAATTGTTGCTTCTAGTTCCCATGTTGCTTCCTCTACGCCGTGGTGATCCCAGAGCACTTTCACAAGTGGTATGCTACGTCGTCGTAGTTCTTGAGTTTTTCTATCTAAAATCTGGATTGCTTTCTCCTGATACGTATTTCCTTCCTCAACCCGAACCTCGACTAAAGGGATGATATGCGAAGGATCAGGACGATACTTGCAAAGCATAGATACGTGAAAAACGTCATGAACCTTAGGCATGGACGATGAAAGGGACAGACGATAAGCAAGTTTGCCAATACGTTCAATGATCTGAAATGGACTGATATATCGCGGGGAGAGTTTTCCTTTGATGCCAAAGCGTTTGACACCTCTTGTGGGCTGGACTTTCAGAAAAACAAAGTCCCCCTTATCAAATTCTAGAGGTTGTCTCCGCTTGTCAGCATAGCTCTTCTGTCGACTTTGTGCAACGCGAAGTCGTTCCTTTACTATTGTGATCTTCTCAGAAGTCTCTTGAACTAGTTCAGGGCCTAACTGCGGTCGATCTGCCATATCTAACCAGCATACCGGAGATCTGCAAGGCCGACCATAGAGAGCCTCGTATGGTGCCATGCCGATACTAGTTTGGTAGCTATTGTTGTATGCAAACTCAGCTAGATGCAAATACTTTGCCCATCCGTCATTAAAGTCCAAAATGCAGCAGCGTAACATGTCTTCTAAGATTTGGATAAGTCGCTCTGACTGCCCATCAGTCTGAGGGTGGACGGTTGTGCTCGTAGTGATCTTAGAACCCATTCTATTCTGGATGCTTTTCCAAAAGTTGGATGTGAATCGAGGGTCTCGATCAGAGACGATCGTGAGTGGTATGCCATGAAGGCGTACGATCTCTCTTTCATAGAGTTCTGCAAGTTTGGCGGGATTATCCGAAAACTTTATTGGCAAGAAGTGTGCAGACTTTGCAAGTCTGTCAATGATTACCCAGATAGCATCTTGCCCTTTATTGTTTCGAGGTAAGGCTGTGAAAAAATCCATTGCGATGTTCTCTCATTTCCATTCTCCAATAGGTAACAGCTGGAGAAGTCCAGAGGGAAGTCTTCGTTCTGCCTTGACTTGCTGGCAAACAGGACATCGAGCAACGAAGTCTGCAATTTTCTTCTTCATTCCAGAAAACCAGAATTGTCGCTTGACATCCTTGTACATCTTGTCACCCCCAGGATGCATAGCGTACCTCGAACAGTGCATCTCAGTAAGCACTTCTTTACGAACCTCAGGATCGTTCGGTAGGCAGAGACGTTTTTTATAGCAAACGGTGTCGTCTCCAGAGACCGACCAATGAGGAAGGTCCTGGCCACTGAGTAGAAGGTCTCGTTTCTCCATTAACATAGGGTCATTGGCTTGAGCGGCTGAAATCTTTCGAACGAGCTCAGAGTTGACTGATAATTGAGAGAGTCGTGGTCTTGGTCCTTCGATGTTCAGCTGTAGGTTAAAGTTCTCCAACTCTGTAGCCAACTTCCCCATTTTGTAGTTAAGAGTGCAAGCAACATAAGATTTTCTACTCAGGGCATCGGCCACAACATTAGCCTTTCCGGGATGGTACTGGAGTTGAAAGTCATAATCTTTCAAGAATTCCAACCATCGTCTTTGGCGGAGGTTAAGGTCTCTCTGAGTGTATACGTACTTAAGACTCTTGTGATCCGAGAAGACCTCAAACCGTTCGCCGTATAGGTAATGACGCCATAACTTCAGTGCAAATACGACAGCTGCAAGTTCCAAGTCATGCGTTGGATAATTACCCTCACGAATCTTCAGTTGTCTGGATGCATATGCAACCACTTGGCCTTCTTGCATTAGCACGGCACCTAAGCCTTGGAAAGAGGCGTCGGTGTATAATGAAAATCCAATTGCATTTCTTTGAGTGATAAGTACAGGTGTTGTCGTGAGGTGTTTCTTCAATTCCTAAAATGATGCTTCACAGGCGGCTACAACCTCTTACTTTCGATAGCACCATTGATCCTGATGAGGTGCAAAAGTGGCTGGATGAGTCAAAGAAGGCTCTTGATGCCATGGGAGTCGATGAGACTCGCAAAATTCCACTAGCGACCTACCAACTTGTTGGTGGAGCAAACAAATGGTGGATCACAGTGAAAGAAGACCCACGGGTCAACATAGCCGATATGACTTGGCAACAGTTCGACTCAATGTTTATTGATGAATATTTTCCCAGTGCGGTGACGAAGCAGAAGCGACAGGATTTCGCTAAGTTATACCAAGGCACCATAACCGTCAGAGAATATGCGGGAAATTCAAAGAATTATCCGTCTACTCTCTCTCCACCATCTCAACGGAGCGAGATAAGACTGAGAAATTTTATAATGGCCTTCGCCATGACATTCGGCAAGCCTTATCATTCTTGGATCTCAAGATTTACAAAGAGGTTGTTGACAAGGCCATGAGCTTTGAACAAGAGAAGCTCTTACAGGAACAACGACTGAATAAGGGCAAATGACCTGCAACGTTTTCCCACCAAGGCATGCAACAGGGCAACAAGAAAAAGCACTACTACAATCAAAGCCCAGCCCTCCCAGCCTCGGTTTCGAAGAATGAGGCCACAACACCTACGGCTGACCCTTCTAACCCTAACCATCAGGGTTTCCGAAATCATGGCCGCAGAGGTCATTATGGAAGAGGTGGCCGTCGAAACGGCAATGGCCGAGGTGGTGGTTGACACCACATTCAGCATAGCCAGCAGAACAATCAGCATCGCCAACAGAACCATCCGCAGTATCCTCCGACATGTTTCAACTGCGGCCAGAAAGGCCATGTAAAACATCTTTGACCGCACCTTCAGCCACCTATTCCGGCTATTCCAGTCCAACAAGCACCACCTGCTGCTAATGCCCAACCCAGGCAGAACCAGCAGAACCAGGGTCAACGGAATCAGGGCCGAGCATTCGCCATCGCTCAACATCCCCTACCAGACAACAATGTCGTCGAAGGTACCTTTCCTTTGTTCAATACAATGGTGCATGTTTTATTTGATTCAGGTGCTACGCATTCTTTTATATCATCAGCATTGGTAAGACATTTAGGCCTGCATCCTGAACTCACAAACATCACACTCCATGTCACATCACCGTTCGGATCTGGTGCTGACGTCAACTTGCAGTGTTCTCGATGTGAGCTTCGAATGTCAGAACATATAAAATATGTCGATCTGTTTGTGATGGATTTTGAAGACTTCGACATCATCCTTGGCATGGACTGGTTAACACCACTGGATGCAAAGATCGAATGTATGAAGAAGCAAGTTCAGTTAACCTTACCTAAAGGAGAGTTGGTCAAGCTTCAGGGAACGAGGCAATGGATACACAAATCAACCGTTTTACCTTCTCAAGGCACAACTCCGAGCTCTATCCTTTGGCAATGAAACCAACTCACCAGCACTATACCCTCTCGAAGTACATGATGTTCCAGTCATATCTGAATTCCCAACAGTTTTTCTTAATGACCTTCCTGGTCTACCTCCAGTTAGGGAATTCGATTTTGAGATCAACCTCATACTTGGGACAGGACCTATCTCCATTCCACCATACAGAATGTCAAATGTCGAACTTGTTGAATTAGACAAACAACTTAAGGAATTAGAGAGTAATGGCTTCATCCGAAAGAGTTCATCACCCTGGGGCGCTCCAGTTCTGTTTGTTCGCAAAAAGGATGGTTCGTTACGACTTTACATCGATTATCGCAAGTTGAATAACGTCACCATCAAGAACATATATCCGTTGCCGAGGATCGATGACTTGTTCGACCAACTTAGATATGCCAAATATTTCTCTAAGATTGATTTACGATCCGGTTATCACCAACTCCGGATCCGAGAGTCGGACATCACCAAGACGGCGTTCAGAACTCGGTACGGTCATTACGAGTTCTTAGTTATGTCATTCGGTCTAACAAATGCAAGTATTTCAAAAGATTTGGTTTTGGTCTTTGTGAACATACATATATTTCATTGAAAATCCATACGAGTCATAAGAATTCTAAGATTTGCCTCGGTAAATAGCCTGAGCTAACGTTCTATCGCAATCTTATGCATTCAGACGCTTACTCTTAGTCTTTTCGATTATTATCCAAGTTCATGTGTCCCATACCACATGAATTTAGTAATAAGGGTGTCAACCAAGTTAAGTTGTATGAACACGGTCTCTAAAAACATTGGCTGAATAGAAGTTCACTAAGAGTATCGTCCAAATTTACTCGTCTCATACAGTGTAAACTTAGTGATAATATTAGTAATGCAACTTTCTCCAAATGTTTATTTTCACACAAGGTCATGGGTTTTCTTACTTCCACATTTTATTTAGTATCCTCCAATTTTGTTGTGTCCCATACCACTCCAAAGTTAGTGATACAAAAGAAAAAATGGTTGTAAGTCGGCCCACCAAAGATAGTCTTTAAACAAAACAATTTCATTCATATATATCAAAGAAAAGTTTACAATGCCAGTAATTAATTGTGACTTTCGTGTCTACTACCGCTCCTTCGAGATCTACTGCTACGTAGACAACGGCTACTAACAGAAGGCTGAGAGTTTGCACGCTCTGCGTCGGAGTTGTGCAAATGAGTTAATATATGAGTGTGGCTCTCTTTCAGTGCAGCAATATTGAATGTCATTTCATCTAACCGTTCAAGTAGGTTAGTCGGTTGTCCCATTGGTGGTTGATGGGTCATTTGTCCCATAAAAGAAGGATAGGCCATAGACATTGGGGGAAAGTATGGGTTCATAGGTGGAAGGTAGTTGTTTTGATTGTGCGGGGATCCCCTAATTGGAACCCCATGGATATTTGGATTTGTTTGTGGTGAAAAAGTTTGAAACAATGGGCTTATCGGGATGTTTTGTCCTCCAAGATTTGGTGACTCCCAATATTGTTGTTGTTGGTTCACAGCAACTTGTGGAACTGGCTGATACTGTACCGTAGGAGTTGGAAATCTTTGGTACGAAGTGGTGCCTGGAGTGGGCACGTTCCACGTTGGTGGATTTGCTTGCGTACCTTGTCTATCATGACTTTGTGTAGGTTGATTTAGTGTGGCATATAATTCTTCGTCAGTGAATGGTCGATCGGTTGGATCACTATTCGGGGCTGGGTCTGATGTAGGATTTGGATGTGAATCATTATTTGGCCGTTCTTGGACGGGCATCTTGCGTCGACTTTTGCGAAGGCAACGCCCATGCTGGTCTCTCATTCTTTCGGCATTTCTTATTGTCGTGCCGAATACCTCTTCGTCAGTTACCCCTCCACTTGTGCCATATGTCTTGAAGATAGATGATGTTGTAACTGGTTCAGTGATGAGCTTTCACGTTCCATCGAAAGTGGCGACGTTTGCCTCGTATAGTATCCTCATAATCAAGACTCCATAGCCGAGAAATTCTTTTCTCAAAGGGTATTGTATCACCCTCAACATTTGTTGGATGATGATGTGTGGTAGGGAGACCTTTATTTTCTGCTCTATGCAATACAACACAAGGAGTTGAGCCCTTGACATAGTGCCTCTAGTCCCCCTTTCTGGCAAGATGTTGCCGTATACAATCTTTCCGAGGCCGGCAAGAGATGGCTTAAGATGATTGGTTGAGAGGTTGGTGTATGTTGATTGAGTGTATGGCTCTTTGACGACGGAATTAAACAATTGTTCATTAGATTCTGCGATCTCTGCAACTGTCTGGGGTTCATGTGGATCAATAATCCTCTCCTCAATCGGAATCTCCAAAAGTCGAGCAATAAGTTTGACGTTGATAAAAAATTTTATCCCCATAACTGTTGTCTCCAATACAGGGTTGTTTCCCTCTTCTGGAAGTCCTACGTAATTCATGGCTTCGTAGAAGGATCTGACCAAGTTGTAAGAGACTTGTCCCTCGACTTTGGTTATATTTAACCAATCCAATGTTGCGAGTTTGTCGTGAAGGATTGGGCGGAGGCGGAGATCGCTATTGTCGATGCTCCTCATAGTCATAACCTCTCTTTTGGACAATTCCTTAAGTCTAGTAGGAATTGATTCCCTTCTAGTAGAAGTTGGTCCTTCCCTTGAGGCCATTCTTTTGCTAAAAGAAAAATAAATTTGTGTGAAAGACACAAAATATATTCCTAACATTTTTAAGTTTTATGCCTTGTTTGCTAGACATTATTTTCGAATTTTCTTTTGATGGTTATGCCATCATAAAATTTTCTTTATTAGTGATTTGATGTATATATGTCGTATTCACATATGAATGTATAGACATATTTAATGATAACTATAGTTCCCACAAATCAACTATATATATATATATTTAAAATTATACTATATAAAAATCATATATAGTTGTTTTTAATTCAAATCTTAACTATATATATAATTCATATATATATATATATAGTTTTAGATATATCAAATAATTTTTTTTTTCAAAATTTTTTTTTTTTAAATAAATTGTTTTCGAAAAATAAAAAAAATTTTCGATTTTTTTTTTCGAATAAATATTTTTCGAAAAATAAAATTTTTTTGAAATTTTTTTTTTTTCGAATAAATAAATTTTTTCGTTTTACGAAAAATAAATAAAATTTTTTCGAATTTTTTTTTTTATTTATATATATACCTCATGTACACTAAGGTATATAAATATATATATATTCAATCATAACTACACATATAGTTTCTAATAAATCATGACTATATGTCTATTAAAATCAAACTATATAAAAATCATATAGTTTTCTAAATATATATTTAACACAAATCTCAACTATATATAATTGACATATGTATATATAGTTCTAGAAATATATATATCTAATAAAAATTTTTCTTCCCCTAATTTGGTGGACTTGGGCCGGCCGTGGACCGTACGCTCTAATACCATTAAATGTCACACCCCACCCGGACGCGCCTAAACTGGCGGTACACTCTCGAACAGGGCGCGCATTTGGAACAATTACAATGGTAACAACAGAGTGCACAACGAAAATACGGTACACACAGTACAAATCTGATTTCATATAATTCAGAATACTTTTGTACATAAAATGGTCAAGGAAACATACTCCCAAAATCCCCAATGAATCATACAAAGGGTACAAAATGTGGGCCCTATAACCTGCACCGAGTCCACCCTAATTTCCTGTGAAAGATTGGATAATAATGGAGTGAGCTTAACGCGCTCAGTGGGTAAATAGTTCATGAGTATAACAATTAATAAAGCATACTTCAATATCAAATATCTTAAATACACATGTGAGCATCATAATCAATCAATATGTATGTATGCATGACACCGTCTCGTAATGGTTTGATGAACATACATCGTCTGAATTCACGTACAGAAACGATGCTCTGGATTTACGTACTGATGTCCCTCCCCGGGTGTAGCCGGGTTTTCATGTACGTCATTCTCCAGAGAAATATAATGAATAGCGAGCAATGCTCCTAACTATTCTATGAGTCATAAACCATATACGTCCCTAGGCGGTGATATGTATGATGCCAATGCATGAACTGGTCTAGTCTACTGGTTTGGTCTTTTCTTTGACATTTAGACTGACTTTGGCAACGTCTAGTGATCCTTATCAAGGTCGGTATCACGACGTGCAAGGTTAGGACATTCAGTATTACTGTATAAGCTGATAGCTTTCAATAAGACCAACTAGATCAGTCCCCAGTTGAGAGATGAGACACTAGGTCTGCTTAAATACCAATCGCCTAGAGCAGCCCGCTGCCTCCCGTTCACTATTTAAAGTTACTGAGGACAAGACCGAGTCTAGTTGAGTCAGATTGACCACAAATCCGACATTATAATAGTGTAATACATGAATTCCAAATATACAGGCATAAGTGCGACAGTATAAACAGTATATGACATAATGCAGTGTAAATGAATAGTAGACATAATAATAATTGAATGTAAACTTTAATAAAAGTTATGAAACACGCAAACCTATGTTTCGTTCCCCACTTTCAGATAAAACTTCTTCTTTCAGATTTGGCGCTTTCCTCCGGACAGAACTTCGTTGCACCGCTTTCAGATCTGGCGCTTTCCTCCGGACAGAACTTTGTTGCACCGTACCGAGAGTCTCGGACAGAGAGTTTCAAAAACTTAGAATGCGTGGAAAGGAGAAGAAATTCACAAGAGAAGGTGATTTGGTGTGAGGAATGAGAAATGAGGAGGTTTCTTATATAGAGATTTTTGCGTCTGAACGTTCGGGCATGCGCCTGAACGTTCTGTCATGCGCCTGAACGTTCGGGCGTTGCTCAAATAGTAATTTTTTTTTTTTTGTGAAATACAGGGTATTACAATAACTGCAAGGAAAAATAATTTTTACAATAGTTTTAAAAGGACTCTTTTGAAAAAAGGTCAAAAATGGGGACGTAGTGAGAGCTCTCAAAAAAGATCTATTGTCACACCCCGCCCGCACGAGCCTAACCTGCGGTACACTCTCGGACGGGGCACGCATTTGGAACAATAATAATGGTAGCAACAGAGTGCACAGCGAAAATACAGTACACAGTACATTACAAATCTGATTTCATATAATTCAGAATACTTTTTGTACATAAAATGGTCAAGGGAACATACTCCCAAAATCCCCAAATGAATCATACAAAGGGTACAAAATGTGGACCCCATAACCTGCACCCAGTCCACCCTAATTTCTTGTGAAAGATTGGATAATAATGGAGTGAGCTTGACGCGCTTAATGGGTAAATAGTGCATGAGTATAACAATTAATAAAGCATACTTCAATATCAAATATCTTAAATACACATGTGAGCATCATAATCAATCAATATGTATGTATGCATGACACCGTCTCGTAATGGTTTGATGAACGTACATCGCCTGAATTCACGTATAGGAACGATGCTCTGGATTCACGTACTGATGTCCCTCCCCGGGCGTAGCCGGGTTCTCATGTACGTCCCTATCCAGAGAAATGTAATGAATAGTGAGCAATGCTCCTAACTATTCTATGAGTTATAAACCATATACGTCAATAGGTGGTGATATGTATGATGCCAATGCATGAACTGGTCTAGTCTACTGGTCTAGTCTTTTCTTGACATTTAGACTGACTTTGGCAACGTCTGGTGATCCTTATCAGGGTCGGTATCACGACGTGCAAGATTAGGACATTCAGTATTACTGTATAAGCTGATAGCTTTCAATAAGACCAACTAGATCAGTCCCTAGTTGAGAGGTGAGACACAAGGTCTGCTTAAATACCAATCGCCTAGAGCAGCCCGCTGCCTCCCGTTCACTATTTAAAGTTACTGAGGACAAGATCGAGGCTAGTTGAGTCAGATTGACCAAAAATCCGATATTATAACAGTGTGATACATGAATTCCAAATATACAGGCATAAGTACAGTAGTATAAATAGTATATGACATAATGCTGTGTAAATGAACAGTAGACATAATAATAATTAAATGTAAACTTTAATAAAAGTTATGAAACACGCAAACCTATGTTTCGTTCCCCACCTTCAGATAAAAACTTCTTCTTTCAGATCTGACGCTTTCCTCCGGACAAAACTTCGATGCACCGCTTTCAGATATGGTGCTTTCCTCCGGACAGAACTTTGTTGCACCGCACCGAGAGTCTCGGACAGATAGTCTCAAAACTAAAAACTCAGAATGAGTGAAAAGGAGAAGAAATTCACAAGAGAAGGTGATTTGGTGTGAGGAATAAGAAATGAGGAGGGTTCTTTATATAGAGATTTTTGCGCCTGAACGTTCTGGCATGCGCCTGAACGTTTTGTCATGCGCCTGAACGTTCAAGCATTGCCCAAATAGTATTTTTTTTTGTGAAATACAGGATATTACATCTATTATAATAGTATAAATATATTATACTACTTATGAAGAGGACAAATCAATTCTTAGGACATAGTCCAACCTTATATCTCATGACTTGAAGAAGTCCACTTTGGTGATGTTTAAAAACCTAATTCTAGGCCTAGCCAGATGTTTGTGCATAAAAAAGAGTTTATAATTTTCTTTTCAGGATAAGTCATATGACTCAGACTCATTTTTTAAAACATTTCATAGATAGGCCAATTATTAATTTTCACCATTGTGCCTTGAATGAAAAAGTTTCACACTTAAATAAACAAGCTTGTAATTATGAACAAAATTTTTTTTTTTTTAAACAACTAAGAAAAATTCCTAAAAATTTCAAAATTTCATTCTACCAAGAAAAAGAATCCTAGTTCTTAACCTACAAATTGATTTTTTTTTTTCTAAATTCCTAAACTACATCCTCCTCCACTAAAACCAAACATTGTCCTCAATGTTAAAAATATAAGGAGGGCAAATTAACCTATGAGCAAGTTCAATCAGGTGGCCACCCTGGCCATCCAATTAATTCATAGTCCTTTAATCCACTTCTACAAAGTATACAACTCACAAGAACTATTAGTAAAGTACCAAATATACTATCGCATTTGGGGTAAAACTTTTTGGGCTTGGAATATTGAAATAAACCTGAAATGATAACAATTTGCCCATTAGTTTTTTGGAATAGGTTGAAAGTCAATAATAATGAAACCGATATGATCATAGGTGTAACGACCCACACTCACATATGATGTCATGATGACGTAGAATGCCCAACTCTAAATACTTGTGTATGTATTTGATGTATATTATACTCATATTTTATTCGTATATGGTGTATTTATGTGTATTTTCATATTTATTATGTTATTAATGTGTACGAGTAAATAGAAATGCATCTAAATATTTTTTTTTTTTGTTTCTAGGTTGGAGAAGTGCACTCTTTAAAGGGAGAAGCGCCCTCATCTGAGACAAACCGAGTGCAATATTCTCAGGAAATGGCTGAGAAGCGCGCTCATCACGTCTGAGCATTTTTTTTAAGACTTGCAAGAGGTGGGCCCAGCGTGTGTATTTAAACAATCCACTTCATTTCTTCTTCATTCTTGCCATTTTCAGCTGGGAGAAGATGAGAGAAGTAAGGAGAGGAGAAATTTGGGGGTTTTGGCTAGGGTTTGATGCATTTTGACTCAAAGGTAAGATTTTTACCATATTTTTCCATTGTTTTAGCTTCTCTTAATTTTTTCTAGCTTGAAGATGTAATTTGGATGGCATGCATGTGTTTAAATTTGGTGTAGAGTTAGGGTTTCGATATTGTAATCCATAACCTTGTGACATTAAGCTTGGTTTCCATTATTTAGGGTGTTTTTACATTTAATGGTGGTTTTCATGAAAATTGGTAAGCTTGGGTTGTGATCTCGATTTTGAACATGCATGTGAGTTTGATGGATACCCTTGGGATGTTTATGTGTAATTGCTATTTCTAATCCAATTATGGGTGCTTTAGATGTGATTAGAGTTCAATTGTGAGAATTTCGAATTGAGGAATTGAATTTATGCAATTGGGATTTGTATGGAATTTATGCAATTGGATTTGTATGGTCTTGATTTTGATCAATGTGTGTGAATTGTATTCATTTCAGGACTTCGAGGTGGATTGGCCAATTTGAGAGTATTTGGCTTGGTTAATTGGCATGTGATATGGTTGTGAGTATTTCTCACTTTATTTCTCCATTTATGGCATTGTAGGTATATGAAATTAGCTTGTTGAATGATATGCATTTTATGATATATGTGTGTAGTATTTATGATCATGAAAATGAATTTTTATGCATTGGATTGCCTTGAGTATTTTGGATTAAATACCTTGGCATTGGTTATCTTTCTACTTGTTCTTTGGAAAAATGTGCCACCGAAGTCACTTGGATTAGTGCTAAGTGGAAAGGACTTTCCGTTACTGAAGAATGTAAGGGTTGAAGGATTTGGATGGGATAATATATTGATTTGAACCCATAATGCAATGGGGAAAGTGTAGGCAATATTATCCTGTTGTAACCTCCTTGGTGAGGCGTTTGCATATATTTATGAAAATAATGCATAAATCATATGATTAGTTTGAATCATGTATATTATACTTCATTGATGCATTTGTGTTTATAAATATTATTTCAATGGCATACATGTTTTATAAATGCATCTGTGAAGATTATTGTAAAAATTATTCATTGAGCTAGTTCAGCTCACCCCTTTTTCCCTCTTTTTTCAGGTTCAGATCCGAAAGGAAAGGGCAAGGCTTGATCATTGCGAATGGCCTTCTTTTTCTTTTGGATGTAGGTCTTGTTGGAGACCAAGGTAGTTTAGTTTTGTTTATTTTGTTCTTTTTGGACTTGTATATAACTATCACAGTATATATGTATATATATATATCACATAGATGTGTTGGGTTGTAAATGGACTGTATATGACATGTTGGGAGTTTGATACTTGTTGATTACAGGTAGATATATATATATATATAGATGTTGAACCATGTGGATGTTGATGCAAGTTTGTGATTCAATTATAATTGTCATATACAGGTTGTATGTTGTTATTATTCAGGTATTTGTATAGGTATTTTCATGGAGTGGCATTATAACCTTATGTAGTGCATTATGTCATGGAGTGTCAGTATGTGAAAAACCTTAGGAACCTATACCCTTAGTTTCTTGGGTTAAAGAGGTCTTCGATCAGGTTGACGAGTCCTGTTGTCGCAACCCCTCTCCGAGTGACGTCACGACCGACACTGTAACAACCCACTTTCGCATATGATGTCGTGATGACGTAAAATGCTCGACTCTAGGTCTTGTGTATGTATTTGATATGTATAATACTTGTATTTTGCGTATTTTGCTTGTTTTGCGTGTTTTGTGTATGTATTTGACGTTTATGCATGATAATTAATTATTGGTGCATTAAATGGACCTAGGGATATCAAAAATGAGTCTGGAACGCGTCTTTACATAGAAATCGACTGGCTATACTTGAAATTCCGATGTGTATTGAGCGCGTAGTAACGAAATGAAAAATGAGTGTTTTGAGCAAAGGATTAGCGTGCTCATGCGCTAGAGGAGGACGTTAAATCACACTTTTTGGCCCTTTTTTTTAGTGAAAAAAGGCAAAAATCAGTATTTTAAAAGGGAAAAAATTGCTACCGTCCCCATTTGAGTTGGGAATAAATTGGAGAAGAAGGGAGGAAAACTAGGGTTTCAAAGAGGAAGTTTTCACCATCTACACCCCCAACGAAAGTGTTTTTCTCCATTTCTTTCCATGAAATCACCATTGAATGTGAGAGTAAGCTTTCTAATGGTGTAATTTTCTCCATGGGTCACGATTTTGGGTATTCCTAACCTAGGGTTGGTTGGTATTTTGCTCTTTCGAGCTTGTTTATGGTAGGAACAACCTTCCTTAACTTAGATCTACACCCAATGTGCATTTTGTAAGCACTTTACCACGTTTTTGGTGGTGCAAGAAAAATAGGTTTTGTTAGAAGCCCTTAAGGACGAATTGTATGCTAGGGATTTGGGTTCCTAAGGTAATTTGGAACCCAATGGTACCATTTTTCTCATTTTTTAGCAAGAAATTGGTGGAGCTAAGTGCAATGGCCTTAAACCTAGAAAATAAACTTAGGGTTTTCCATTCAAGTTGCATGTCAACTATGTTGAATAAATGACTGATTTTAAGTGATTGATGATCCAATTCACTGTTTTGAATGGTGGAAAGCCTAGGTGTAGTGTAAAAATTGGCTAAGGGCTTGATTTTAAAATTTTGCCCAAATTAGGGCTTTTGACCTAAATCAAGTCAATTGATTAAATTGACTTGAGACTTGTCTAATTGAACCCAAATTGAGTGAAATTGTGGGTTTATAATGAATAGACTAGTGTTGAAATTGCATGAATTATTTCAATTTGACTTTATGCCCTATTGTAGAAATTTATCTAAATTTGGGGCTTTTGAGACATTTAAATTGGAATTGGTCAATTGAATGGTGTTAGGTGTTTCTAATCCAAATTGGTGTGGATTAGATGTGATTTGGGTTAATAATTATGTATTTAGACATAATTGACTTGAGATTGATTATTTGGTATATGTATATGATTTATTTCAGGTTTATGTAAGTTGATTGGCCAATTGGGATGTAATTGGTTTATTCAATTGACTATTGGACTGTTTGTAAGTATTTCTCACCTTAATTCTCCATTTATGACATTGTAGTTATATGAAATTTAATTGTTGAATGATATGCATCCATTATATATGTGCATCGTCTTTATGATCATGAGCACGAATTTCATGCATTGGAATGGCCTTAGGTATTTAGGATTAAATACCTTGGCATTTGATTTTTTTTCCATTTGCTTGTCCTTTGGGGAAAAGACCTTTCCTGACTAAATAATGCAAGGGTGAAAGAATTATCACGGATAATGTGCTAGTCTGAACCCATAGCGCAATGGGAGAAGTGTAGGCATGTGTTATCCTGACGCGACCTCCTGTTGAGGCTTTTCTGCATATCTTTTATGAAAAAGATGCATAACTATATATTTAGTTTGGAAGAATGTATCATATACTTCATTTATGCATTTAAGTTTAGCAATATTATTTCAAGTATCATACATGTTTTATCTAAATGCGTATATGGAGATTATTGTGAAAAATATTCACTGAGCTAGTTGAGTTCACCCCATTTTTCTCTACTTTTTTAGGTTCAGATCATAAAGGAAAGGGCAAGGCTTAAAGTTTGTGCAGCCTTCCTCTTTTTCTTTTGAACGTAGGTTTTGGTTTGTATATTTTTGGGGAACTTGGGACTAGTTTTAACTATTTGGTTTTTTTGTAAACTGTATATAACTATCACAGGTATTTATGTATATAAAATATAGATAGTTGTGGTTTGTTTGGTTTTGAGAAGACTTGAGATGTGGATTAGTCATGAGAGAAAGCAAAAATGAATGGGTTTGACATGAACGATGTTGATTATTTGATTATATGTCTTTGTGTGATTGAATGTGATTATCAAGAAATTTTGTGAAACCTCAGATTTATGAGGAGGTTCTGCCGAAACTTTTAGTGATTTTTGTGGTATTGTTTTAAAGGACGAGGTTGACAAAGTATCGTATACTTCTAGGTATGACGTATATGGTATTCTGTGTCGGTCGTAACGTCACCCGAAAAGGGGTTGCGGCAGGCACAATACCCCATATAATGTCACTCCATGACAAAACCTAAGGCATTGATAATACCTATACAAATACCTGAATAATGTCACTCCAGACTATGGAGTACCGCCTCGCATGTTAGCTCAATTTTCAAACTTGAGATAGGTTCTTAATAATCCTCTAGACTAGGTTCAGGTTGACTAAAGTATGGCCTCTTCTCCTATTCAAAGTTTTCAATTATTTGACCCAATTCTACTGTCAACTCTTCTGTTTCAGTTTGAATTTAAAACTGAAGGGCATTCTCCATAAGTAAATACAGAGCATCTTCCAAAGGTGACTCTTTGTGTTGTTGGGGCAATGACTCAGGTGGGTTGTGATAACAAGGAGACGGTTGTGTTGTTGGATCATTGTATAAGCCTCCAAAATGGAAACATTCAAGCCAATAAGAGTCTTGGTAGCTAGCATAATTTTGATGATGGGACTATGAGTATAAGCTATAGGTAGGGTTCCCATGTGCATTATGTACATTAATTTGCCCCCAATATGCTTGATCCCAATGATACACAAGATAAGAAGAACTATATAGGCAAAGGACACTATGATGGGCAGGGTTTGAACATATTGAACAAACCTCATTATAGAGGTTTTATGATGGATCTTAAGCCATTAACAGGGTATCTACCTGAACTAACCTAGACCTACCCTAGACAGATGAGAAAAGACCCTAAATTGGGACAATTGAGACCCATGCTAAACAATGACTAAACCTAATATGGACCAGAACTTAAGGACATCAACAACAAGGATCGAAAATTCGATTTCGACTTGACTTCGGTCACTTGAAAATTTGAATTAATTCGGAAAAGTTTGCACATATGCTTATATATCTAGATTTATTGTAGTATAAACTAAAAACTAATATAAATAGACACTTTTAATATATAAAAATATCAATAAGTGACCTAACAAAAGTGATCTTGTTAAGTAGATTGATGAATTTGAAATGATGGCTTTTGATCTTAATTCTTTTTCTTTGTTTTGATATTTAATTTTGTGGTAGCTTGCTTCTAGGCCATATAGTTTCCTAGTTTGGATTCCACCATGCTTAACTTATTAGTTTATTATTTAAATGTATTATTTTTTAATCTTATTTTATAAGAGTTAACTAAAAGAAAATGCCTTTGAGAACTCTTTTAATTTATTTTTAAGTTTTTATCTTATTTCAACTTTAATTATTTATTTGTTTATTTATTTGCTTCTTTTCTTTTCTTTTTGATAAAGCATATCCCATAAACTATATAATTTGTTAGCTTGTTAAATTTTTTTTAAAAAATTATATTGCTATGTTGGTTGATGAAGTTGAAAATAATACATAATTATTGGTATTTCTTTGTTTTCTTTTGATGAAATAGCATATTTTTACTTCTCTGTCGAATTTCATCAAATTTTATTAATTTTTTACACTTTTTACTTGAAAAATAGAAATTTTATTGAAGTTTTGCGAATTTTGTCAATTTTTTAAAATTTTATCGAATTATTTAGGTGAATTTTTGTATTTTTTTATTTTACATTCACTTCGCACTTCGGTGGTTAGAAAAAGGGAAAAAATTCGTGAAAGTTCGCTAAATTTCGAAGAATTTTTTAACTATGATCAACAAAACAAACTATACTAGCACACAACTCCAAAAATCAATCAAATCAATGGGTATGACTAACACCTAAAAATATCTAGACAGCTCCTATGGAAAACGCCATAAGCCTCCAACTCGATGTTTCAAACCAATTGACAAGGTGAGCCTCCAGGTGGTGGGGTGGGGTCACAAAGGTCCCGCTTAAGTACCCGACTCCTAGCGTAGCAAAGCTACCTCCCTTTCACAATTCAATGTTACTGAGGACAAGGCTTTTCTAAGGCCGGTTTGATACTTGATTTTAATAAACCTAATCTATTAGCTTGGGTGCACGTGTAGGTGGTGGTTAACCTAATTCAGGGCCAGACGTGGTGATGAAATTCACCCCTGATCTTAAATAGGGACGTGCCCTTTTACTAGTATTTTATGAAATTCACTCCCTCTCAACCTTATCCAACAACATAAATAAGACATTTTCTCAGAAGTTGCCTTTTGTGTAAATATGTTTTTGCCTAAGAAAATGTTTTTTATGCGTACGAAAGAAAAATATAAAAAAAATATATCAACTAGATACATGGCGAATTGAAATGTCAAACTTCGATAGTTGTAACATTATTTTAAAAACTTGGGTATTTGATGCAATGCACCGGGTGTTAGAATATTATGAGAAAATTGAATATGCTATGAAAGGGTACTTGGGGGTGGAGGGTGACGACCCTCAATTTCATAAAATGAGACCCCAAAAAGTTTAAGGTGATTAGTGAATATGGTGAGATTGGTCTTCCGTAACCTAAAATACTTCATTGTGGTTATTTGGGGGTTATATTCCAATTGCCGTGGTTGCATAGATGAGTAATCTAAATTGATGGGTTGAATTAGCTGGAAAATGGTGGAATTAGTGTTCTAATGCCTAAATCATGCTAAGTAGATGAATTGCTAAGGTTTACACTTCAATTTGATGGTTACAAAGATGAGTAATCTAATTGGAAGTGTAGAACTAGCTGGAATAGTATGAGATTTGGGATGGAAACATGTGAAAATTTGATTAGATGATGATTTCTATTATTTATAACATGATGTGACTTAAAATTAAGTTTAGATGTGAAATTGGGGAATTTTCCATGGTAGAAATGGTGGAACATTGGGAAATTTTTATTTGTAAATGTAATAACTCGATTATGAGAATAAAGGGGGATGATGAGTAATTGTATTAATGTGAAAGTGATGATGTGTGCAGGTTTGAATAGAGGTGTAAAGTGAATTGATAATGTGGGGACGGTTATTCTGGCAATTTGGTTGAAAGTAGAAATTCAATCTGATTATTCATTTCTATCATCCTATGTATATTGTATGCTTGTTCATGAATGTTGTATTTGAGAATTGCATGGTGTGCATATGAAGAAAAATTTTGATGTCTTGTTAGTTTGATTTACCTTGGGAAAGTGAATCTTTGGACATCCCCATGTAGATTGAGAATACCCCCTACAAGGACATAATCAGACCACTTATCCCTGTGAACTTACGAATCAAGGACTAGAGGAGGGTTTTTAGCATATCGTCTGTTGGTTGAATTTGAGTCATCATTTATTGTTCTATTACGGAGTCTTTCTATGATCAATATTGAGTTGATGCCTTGGGGGAGATCGGGCTAGACTTTTAACAAAGTCATAGATAACTTACGTTGGACCATTAAATGAACTTTACATTCATTGCCATTGATGGAGCATCAAGTTGAGTTAGTAAAACACATGTGACCTCAAGTTGAGTAATCAATTTGAAAGTGTCTTACCATTGGTTGTATCAGCATTTTGACCTTGGGACACCGGTTATGACATGTGAAGTAAAGGTGGATAAGAGGCATAGATTTTGACATGCATTAATTATATATTGTTGAATTATGATGTCTACATATGATATTGCATCTGCTTCTTACATGTCATTGAGCATGTATACATGGATGTTTAGATGAATGAATGATGATATTATTGAATTCTATTCACTGGACATCGTTGGCCCACCCCACTCCCATCTTTCAAGTCCTTCAACTGCTGATAAGGGCAAGGGAATAGAGTTTCAGTGAGAGTATTGTCTTTGCCAGAAGTCAAATTTTGACGTAGGTTGATGAACATGGATGTATATACATATTTTGATGTTTTGGTTATGTAAATATATGTATATAATACCCCACACATGAAACTAAATACGTAGATGTATGAAATAGGAAGTTTGTAATAAATGGATATGGTTAGATGCGTTGATGTGAATTTAATGGATGTGGATATATAGATATAAATGTTTTGGATATATTATCAGGTGAATTGGAAATGTGTTAGATGGTTTATGTACAGAGGAGACTCTGCTGAAGTCTAGTTGAGGCTTAACAGGGGTCTAACGGTCCTATGAGAGATAGGATGGTTAGATTCTTGTGCAGGTCAAGATGCCCTGGAGGTTTGTGAGGGGTCCTCACATGGAGTTCAAGGTCAAGCATGGGATTTTAGCGAAACGACACTTGTTCTTGATGGAAAATGGTGTGACAATCAATACATACGGCCATTGTCGTGGCTAACATGATTTTTAAGGCAAATTCCATTGTTTACGCCTTCAAATTAGCGTTATTACTATTTTAAGAAAGTTTTGCTTTAAGTATAACACGAGGTAGGAGAGTCCGATTGTAATTTCGTTTATTGCTACATGATATGCATTGCGATATCTTTCTTTTTAGATTGTTTTTAATGCTCCCTATTAATAGCAAAAAATACTATTTTTAGTATTTGAGTTTGTTTAGAAGTCTAGTTAATGTTATTTCCATATTTGAGTCTATTTAGGAATTGTGCGTGTTTTGTCTTTAAAAAAGGGTCCTTGTATGAGTTATTGGCAGATTGAATAATATTGAGTTTTAGACTTTTTGACTTCTTTTCTTCACCTCTTTTCTCGGTATTCAGGTGAATCAACGAGTGTAGAAATGACTAGTTGGTTTTTCTATTCATGCCCTGCATCAGTATTTGTGTCATGTTTTTGCCAAACTTGAGCAATCGTGTCAAAAGCCCTCAGAGTTTTGATAAATTGAGCACACCATGAGCTCCTCCAATCTTTTGCATTATAAGTAGTGTAGATAATTAGTACTTAAAGATGCACATGTACTGGACATCAAGTGAACAAATTTGACAAGTTGGATGAAATTTGACTTTTGATGTAACAACCCTCATTTTCATGAAACCGGATACCCAAATCGATGTAAGACATTGACCTTAGTGTGAGTCATGGCATGGTGTTTTGTATGTGTGGATAAGTGTCTTAGATGTATATTAAGTTTTTGTGTATGCATGTACGACTATAAGTAACTATAACGTACTTTTACGCGTATAAAAGTTGACAGGTGGGTTAACTCAAAATTGGCACGTTAAAAATGTTTAATTATGCCACAAATGACTAGAAATTAGTTGGAAGTGTTAATTAACACTCCCTAAGTTGTAGAAACATTAAATCTAAGATTCCTATGTGTTGGATCATAGTTTTGGTGCCGGTATGGTTGTCGGAAGCCAAATTTGACACTAGCGACATTTGAGACCGTAAAATAGTAAAGGAATCAATTCCGGACGTTTCGATATCAAAATCATGATTGGTGGATATCAATTACTATTTTTAGTAATTGGTTGAATGGTTCTGGTGAACACATTAGAATTTGAAATTAGTGAAATAATAGAGGAAAGGTTTTAAATTGTTATCTTTCATTGTAAAATAATATTCGAAATGTTTTGAAGGAGTATTTGGAGATTTTCACATGTGAATGAGACCAAATAGAGTTAGTTAAGTATTTTTGGGCTTGTACATGTACATGGTGTGCTATATGGAATATAACTTAATGAATTATATATGGAATATAACTTAATGAATTATGAATAAATGAATTATGCAGGTGATATTAGAAGGTTGCATTACACCTGGTTGAGAGTGTGGAGTTTAGCTTCTGGTGGTTGTTGTTGTGAGTAGAATTTTGGTTATACTATTATTTATGCCATCCTATTATATTGAATGTTTGTTCATGTATGCTTGTGAAAATGGCATGGCATGATTTAAAAGGAAACAAAGCCCCTTAATTCATGTGAGTTAATACTAAACATGAATTAAACGAGGTGTTTTATAAATCTTAAGTTAGTCATATGGAGGGGCTATTATTTGCTATTTAACAGAGTCACATAATCAATATTGGGTTTATTCTCTGAAAGGTGCGGAGGTAGACTTTTAACAATGTCATGGAAACTCACGTTGGGGTATTAGGTGAACTCCATATTTATGACCACTGATGGTAGTTATTCTAGTTAATAAATTAAAATGTGACACAAGGTTGAGTTTGAGGTTGAAAGGTGTTCCCATGGGTTATATGTTTAATGTAAACTTTGGTACACTCCTCACATCATTGGAATAAAGGCGAATAAGGTGTTGTTTTAAGTTGCATTGCTTATATGATAACTTGAATTTGCTATATATATATTAATATGCATTGTTTATTTCATATCAAGGAGCATGCATGCATACATGGGATGTTGGGTGTATAAATGATGATATAATTAAATTCTATTCACTAGGCATCATGTTTTACATTTTTAGGTCCTTCAGGAGTGGACAAAGGCTAGGGTGTGGCCTATCAGTAAGAACTGAAGCCTTGCCAGAAGATTCCATTTGGATGTAGGTGACTGATACAGAATGTATATATTTATTTTGTTACTTTGTATTATACAAATATATATATATATCAACCCACACTTATAATATAAATAGATATATGTTCTTGGTATGTAGTTCGTGTAAGGTAGAGGTATTACCTGACATGGATGGCTATGACAGGTGTTTATTACTTTGTGGTATAAATGGAATTATGATAGAGTATGGATGATGTTGATTTTGAATTGAAATATTGGTGGATAATGATATTGTTTATCAGGTTGAGGACGTGATAGATGGTCTATTTACAGGAATACTCTTAACAGGGATCTAATGGTCTTATGGTAGATAGGATAGTTAGATTCATGTGCCAGTCAAGACACTCCTAGTGGGGTAAAGGAAGGGGGTCCAGACATTTAAGTCCAACTTAAAGATGATGGCTTGGACCGGCTGATTTGGGCCATTGCATTAGATTGCAACTTGCAAGATTAACGCCACAATGGTAAATGCTTCCTTTCTTTCAAGTAAAACTCATAATCATACCTCACACTTTCAGTCGAGCATAATCATACATTCATAGTTGAATCAGTGTGAGGTTCATTATTTGCTCTGTAAGTATTTTTTTTATTCTTGGTAAGAGAATCAAGCTCTCAAACTTCTGTTTGATTTATACTAGTGATTGTGTATGTCACTAAGGTTGGGCTCGTGTTGCTCAAGTGGTTAAAGGTTGTTCTCAAGCCCCTGAAATTGAGAAAAGGTGTAACGACTTGATCCTCACTCATAAGAGGATTCGATAGTGGAGTTTGAACAAAATCCTAATCGGGAAGATTAGGTAGTGGAGGTAGGCAGGAGCTGAACCACTCTAAATTTGTGTGCACTTTACTATTTTACTGCTCTTTACTGTCTCTGCCTATTAACTGCCATTACTTTGTTTGAACTGTAAATTTGATTTTATTAAAACTTAAAACCTTCATCGTTGTCCAATTCACCCCCCCCCTCCTCTTGGACATTCCTGGGCCAACACCGAGTCCCATCCATGGAGGTACCCAAAGCTTTGCCCTCAACATACGTGTTGTGGAGGTATTCTCTGGTTGTGAGTGGTGACACGAGGGGAATATGCTTATGATAAGTTGGTTTTTGATTGTTTAATTGCATACTATTAATGGTAAAATTTGTACGTATTTAGATGGTTCTATGAGTCATTTACTTGGTGCCTTATTTTGTAGAGTTGAAAAAAAGAGTGAAGTTTTAAAGTAGTGAAGAAATTCGAGTGAGAAGCAATGATTGGAGGGTGCAACCTAGAGAAATGGAGGTTGGGGCGTTGGTGCATGAAGAGAGTAAGTGGTTGGGCATCGCAGCCCTAGGAATGGAAGCCAGTGGCGCTAGGGAAGTCGTGGTATAAATGGACACTTTCCAATTTGGGACAAAATTCGTTCTTTCTTTCGGTTCATCTATAAATAGGACTTGTGGGGGTCTAGATGAGGATATATATATATAGAGAGAGGAAGCAATTAAACGAGACGAAGGAGAAAGTGTTGAAGAGTTGCGAAGAAGACGAATTAGAGATTGGGTGGATTCGTTGCTCGTTTTTATTCTCATCTCTTTCTACTCTTATATTTGATTTCTTTTCTCTCAATGATGTTGAACTTTATGGAGTTGGAGTTTTTATTGTTAGTTATGGGCTAAATTTATTTTCTAAGATTCTAATTGGAACACAACATGTAATTTGGATCTCATATATCCATTTTTAATTTTTATTAGTTAATATTGAATTGTATGTTCTAATTTGTGTTTAATGTTTCTTATTGACTAACCATTAATTATATTGATTTGGTAAACCCTAATGAATTGGAAAAGGAATTTTGTGTTTAGCAATGATTAGAGTGACGCGTGATCAATGTGCGGATGCTGTGAGATCGTGTAAAATAGGATTATACTTGCATGACATATGTAGCCCTTAAGAGAGCATGAACTTAATGAATTTGTCATAATCTTATTCTCATATGAATATAGTGAATTAGTTCATGAGAAGGATATTTCTATTTGACCATCGAGAGAGGGTTATAAATAATTTAGGATTCTTGGTTAACAATTCAATTTAATTAATTATTTGGAAAAAGGGTAAATAAATTCAAGTGAAGTGTTGAGGAAAAATTGTAATCCTAGATCTTGTTTGATTAATTTTTTGATTTAACAATGTGTTTGATTTTATTTTAAGGTTTAGTTTATTTTATATTCTTTTTAGCACTATTTCTAGTATTTGTTTAGATAAAATCAAATTGAGATAATTATAATATTTAGCAAAATCAGTAACAAATCTCTATGGGAACAACATTCTACTTTTCACTTTATTACCTAGTATTGTGCACTTGCAATATGTCCACAACAGCTTGCCTAAGTATGGGCTCAACCTATCTTCATACCCATTTGTATAACCGCAAAAAAAAAGGAGAAAACTATGTAAAGAAAAAGTTAGGAAAAATTACCAACACACTTCAATGTGTTAGCAATTTACTGATATTAGTTATGACTCAAGTGGAATACTAGGAGTCTTAGAGGATTATGTCTATTTGATAGTGAGTCATTGTTTCACCTAGCTAGATAGCTATCCAATAGAACTTGCGTTGAAAAAATGGGTACCAAACATGATTTTTCATCATTTGAGCCAAAAATTTAAATGAGCCCCACATGTAATTTTGGGTGGGACCAAGTTAAATATTAATATCTAATATGTGGAGATTAAAAATAAATAATTATTTAGCTATATCCATTTTTATATAAATGAGAAATTGAGTCTAAAGTAGCCTACTTGATAAGTGTAAAGTGGTAAAAATTGATAAACAAAGTTTAGTCCCACACAAGAAAGTTAGAAAACTAAGTGTTTACTTATAAGTGTAGCTAAAAGCCTTCACTTGAATGCGAGGGCGATTGGGCGCACAACACTTTCGCGAGGAGATGGGAAGCTCTTCATTTTCGATAATTGTGGAAGATCGGAGGGGTGAGATGCGCCCTTGGGAGATTGCCAGATGCGATGATCGTGGTTGATCTGAGGGAACCGTCCAAGTTCAATGTACGCAAACCAAAGCCTTAGGATTGTAACTGCGCCGATCATGCGCGATCCACGTCTTGGGATCAGTTGCGTCGATCGCGCCTACATGTATAGGGGTCAATCCATTAGTGTGCGATCGCAACCGTCAGATCACATCTAATTGTGATTGGCTTGATCCGACGATGCACAAAAAGACACCAGGTACAACCACGAAAAGTCTATAAATAGGGCCCTCCAGAACTCAGAAAAATCATCCAAAAATTTCTAAAATATCAAAATTTTCTCCTCTTTCTTTCTTCTCTATTTTAGCATTATTTTGTGAGAGATTACAAGCATTATTGGTTTAGAATATTCTTGTGATTCGAAGTGCTACTATCATAAGAAGGAGATCGTTGTATCCTGAGAGACAATTGTCATACACTGTGAGCACCAGTGCGAGACAAAATTGTCTTAAGGACATAGAGTTATACTCTAGACTTGATATACTGTTGTTATACCATTACTCTACTGAAATAGTGATTGATCTAGTTTAGCTAGACAAAATCCTGTCCCAAGAACCTTTGAATAGTGAACTGGAGACAGTTTGTTGCTCTAGAAAAGAGGTTTTTAAGTGAGACCATTGCGACTCCACTACTCAGCCTGGGGACTAGTCTAGTTGATTACATCGAAAGCTATTTACTCTATGAAGCCTGCTACCATCTAGACAACAATTTTTCAATGGAGATAGATTCTACACCTACTCCAACTACTGCTTGAGACCTAAGAAGTCAGAGAAGTTCAATGGCAATGACTTCAAAAGGTGGCAACAGAAGATGATGTTTTACCTGACCGCCCTCAACTTGGTCAAGGTACTGAATGAAGAAGAACCTGAACTAAGAGACGATGAGACTAACAAACATGTGATTGCTACAATTCAAGCTTGAAGACATTCAAACAAAAATTACACTATGAATGGACTTGATAATACAATATATAATGTTTATATTACAGTTCGTACTGCCAAAGAGTTGTGGAATTCCTTGGACAAAAAGTAAAAGACTGAACATGCTGGCCATAAGAAATTTGTGGCTAGTAGGTTTCTTAATTACAAGATGGTGGACTACAAGACCGTGTTGGATCAAGTTCAAAAGTTGCAGATCATTCTCCATGAAATTCATGCAGAGAGAATGTCTTTGAGTGAATCTTTTTAAGTGGCTGCAATTATTGAGAAGTTGTCACCTTCTTGGAAAGATTTCAAGAACTATCTCAAACACAAGCGTAAGGAGATAGGTCTTGAAGACCTTATTGTCAGACTGTGAATTGAAGACGACAATAATAATCATGACAAGATGACTGGAGGCCAATCCACAGAGCCTAAACTAATCTTGTGGAGGGAAAGCCACACATGAGCAACAAGAAGCACAAGCACACTGGTGATGGTCCGACCCAACAAAAAGGCAAATAACATATATGCGGACAAAAATTATCATCCCTCGTAAGAAACAGAAGAGTTGATCATACATGATATGTAAATGTGGATCTTTTTCCATAGTGAATCACCTAGGCCCTTAAGTGTTTAGTGGAATAATATCCATACTAGTTTATGAATCCTTTTCCATAGTAGATGACCTAGGCCCTTAAGTGTTTAGTGGGATAAGATTAATACTAGTTTATGAAATCCACCAACATTGATGTCCAAGTGGAATTATTTGCAACTACACAAAGCAACCAACCAAAGTCATCTAATTTGCCCTTATCATTATTACAAGATCATAACTAGTCTCTAGTTATAGTATAAAGATCTGAGGTTTCCTGCCCACGTATGTAAGAAGCATTTGCTTCTACAGAAATGTAAATCTAGACTCGGGGCATTTAATTATATCAGAAATGATGAAAAGTAAAAATGAATGCCTAAGGGTTTTTAGAACGAGTCAAGCATAAAGTTAACATCTTTTGTGTATCTGTGATGGACAAAGGAGTACCAACAAAAGTGAAAGAAAGAGGAGCAATGAGTAAGGAAAATATTAAAGAGAAAAGGTGCAAATGATATGATAACTACTATATGATTTCCCACATGAAAGAAACATATCAATTAATTTATAAAATCTTCAAATATTCCCTTAATCAATAGGACCTCCATGCACGTGGACTTCATCATATATAATCCATTTGAAAAGTAAGACTATAGTTTTTGCTATAGTTGAGATCTTCTAAAGAATCTACTTTCAATCTGTAAAAGCCCTCATACCTTTGGTGCTTCTCACAACATTCCATATGACAAATCATCTTCTTTTGTACCTTTATGTCTATCAACATCATCTACATATGTACCTTTAATTTCTAGAAAAAAATAAAATCATCTGTACCTGGTTGTTGTGATTGCAAGTGGCACCACCTTTTCATCATGAAGTGTTGATCAAGTTAATCATCATACCTCATCTATCTCTTCCTAATGTATACGACATTTTCCCACTTAAATTTAACCTAAATTATCACACATCGAGATGCAGACATGGTGTTCATGTTGGTAGTCAATTTGTTGTCTTTCCTACTAGTGTCCATTAGGTTGTTTGATGTGTTCTTCAATATCCCAAGTTACTACACGTTTGAGTCTTCTAGCTATTTGCATTCACCTTTGAGAACAACTCACTAATGTAATCAGTTGTAATTGTATGCACGTGATGTTTGTTAGATAGACAAATCTAGGAGCTTCTAGAAGCTTAAGTTAATTACAAACTTTGTTACAGTTAGTTAATTTTCTTGATGTAATAACAGAGTATAGAGTTGTTCGGAGAAGATATAAATACAAGAGTTCAGACTCAAGTTCTCTTGAGCTGAGATTCATTTTCTCATACCACCTCATTTTTGGTGCTTCTTACATACTCTAATGCTACATAGGCTAGTACCTTATAAATTACAAGTCCACAAGGGGTTTTAAGCATTTTCCTAAGTGAGTCACTTACTTCCTAAAAAAGCAAGAAGCAAACTATTGATTTCAAGTCTTCTACAGAAACTGATGAGTATATTGTGCAAGGCATCTACCATTAAAAGATAGCATGGTTGTGTTATCTATCGTTAGAAAGCTAAGCACATTGAGATAGTTTTTCATCACTCAACATCATCTCTAGACTATGACTATTGATTGGTCATTTGTGACCTTGCAAGTGATAGACTTCTTAACAAATTCACACCTTATTTACATCTTTATATTTTTTAGTTCACCAACTATATCTCGATGCTTTTTGCAATTGCAACATGAGTTTAAGGAGTATATATTATTGTGTTAGCTCTTAGGAAGGGCTAATCTAAATTTTTTGTTGTATGATATATAAGCTTTCATTATTTTTTTGTTTTTATTCTTTAATTACATAGAAAATCAAACTACAGTACTCTTCTTATTTCTCTCTCCTCTATTATTGCATTATTCACATCATCAATCTTCCGTAAATTATATTTCTGTGCATGATTCAAGAAAGATCAATGGTGTTTCAAATTATGTCATGTTAGGATTACTCTAACAAGGAAACAAATGAAGTGATAGAAAAATGTATAAGAACTCAAAAACATATATTTAGATACACATTGCATCAAAGGGAAACGTACAGAATAACAATTAAAGAAAAAAGGATACTAAAAAGCTAAGGTTAATATTTGAAAAAGTAATTTACAAAAACCAAAGAGCAAATAAGTTACCACGAAATAAGGCTTTAAAAACCCATTAATTGGGTATGATTTTATAGTGTCTAAAACGAGGTTTCTAGCAAACAAATTAAAGTTAATCAGCTAAGTTTTAGAATAGATCAAGATTACTGGTATATATCATATATGTGCCATGAGCAAATCTACAGATTGGGTATAATTCAGTGGATTTATTCCAATGTATGACACAACCTGTAGTAAGTGTCTCGCCCGGTTATATATTTATTCACATACCTTCAGATATATACCATTTATGGCTAAATATCAATTGATAGTTTTAGCAAGGGATGCTTTGAATTTCTTTTGATTTGGAAGGAGTACCCATTGCTATACCACCAATCAACCTTGCAAAGGGGATTCATAGTGGCCTCCTAATTCTGGTCTCCCAATGACCAAATCTGTATTTACTTCTGAATTTCTAATGGCTTTATATGATGCAATTGCTCTCTGTTGTTCAGTTGATTGTTGAACTGCACACTGAAATGAAACATACACAAGTATCTAGTATTAAGCAATATTGTTGATTCATGCTATGCGGTTTTGAATTCATTCATAAGTCTGTGTCAATGGCTACTATATATATCTAACTATTGAAAGTATATATTTGAACGATAGATGATTCTCGATCATGGGTGTATTCATATGGAGAAAAATGAACCAGATAAGATGATTGGGACCATTTAACCAAATCGATCAACTCAAGTTTCAAGTTTAGAAGCTATCTTGGTTGCAAATCAATGGAGTAGTTTAGAACTATGAGAAGAAGAATTAAACATGAACTTTCAAGCCACTCTAATTAAGAAAGGAAACTCAAATAAAATAAAATAAAATAATAATGGAAAAAGGCTCAAAGCGATTTTTACCTTGCCAGTCAACATTTGTTGCTCTTCCCTTAGGATTCTCTCCTGAATTTTGTAGAAAAGCAGTTAGCATTCTAAGATGCTAATGCAATAGTTATGTGCATCTTAGGAATTGTATAATTCAAAGTTCTACGCAATAGATTATTACATTTTTCTTCAGGTCCTCAATCTGCTCCATGACTAGTTCATTCTGACATCAAAAGTATAGTAAATTGTCACTTACAAGGACAAGTATGGTACAAATATATACTGACTAAAATGTCACGATTTCTACCATTAATTCATGATTACCTTTCTTTGCCCTATACTGATTAAGCTTTGTCCTAGCTGCTTCTCAAGCTGTTGTAATTCTTCTATGGAACAAGAACTCAATCCTCGTCCTAAGAGCCTCCTGAGAGCATGTTCAAAGTATATGGAACCACCCAAATAAGGATTGAGTAATCAATAAGATTTGGAAAAAAGGTTAATTTAAGCACCGCTTGGTGACGTCAAGAATTTCTGTCTCCTTTTCAAGCTTCTTTGTCTCCTGTTTCAAGATCTGCAACATGTAAAAAAATTATAATGATAATTACGAAAGAAATATTTTATTTAACTGGGGCTATGTTCTAGAGTAGAACTTATTATTAGTTACATGTCTCAAGGAAAACTAATTATAAAAATGTCAAATTTCAGTCTAACATATGACGAATCAATTTGGAACACACGTACATAGGCAATTGATGAAATAAAAAAAAAAATACAATAAAGTAAAATCATATAACTCTGCTTGATAGAAACTTACACATTACTCTAAGAGAAACCTTATCGTAATTTCCTCTTCTAGAAGGACCTGAAGACATACATGTATTTCAATAACCTTTTAAGAATTTTTTCTTCTATTCTTTTTTTTTTTTTTTTTTTTTTCAACTACTATAGGTGATAGGAGACTTCTTGTAAGCCTCACTCTTTTAAGATTCAAATGTTTTAATGATGTTCGAAGACAAACTCAATTAAAGGTCAAAAGAACTATTGAAATTAATTATCAGTATCCACTTCTTTTGTTGCTTCAGAAACTAATAATTTTCCCCCAGCTAAGATTGATTGATCTATATTGGCTCACATTACTCCTAAAACTTCAATGTTTGTCTTAAGTTTGGAGAGGCATGTGCATAAACCAAATTGTTGACCTTGTTTTTCCACTTAGAATTCTCTAAAGTATTTTGATATTAACAAACAATATAAGTATTTGTGTTAAAATTGAGTATGTGTCAGCACCAAAAATCAAGGTTAAGGCCAATACGAGATTCAAGTAAGTTCAAGTCAGATCAAGCGGATCAAATAAAGACTAAATCAAAGCTTGGATGTGTCAAATAAA
Organism: Paratinospora sagittata; assembly: GCA_035771175.1. Lineage (NCBI taxonomy): Eukaryota > Viridiplantae > Streptophyta > Magnoliopsida > Ranunculales > Menispermaceae > Paratinospora > Paratinospora sagittata. The sequence continues at coordinate 11,378,442 of CM069608.1, forward strand.
GACCATGTTGCTTCATGGTCTCAGACTTAGGTTCTAAGCCCATTTGCACAAATATTGCTCAAGTTTTCTTTAAAATTCATGCATACATTAAATTTTCTTTTGAAATGATTTTCAAGCATTCAAACATGTTTTGTATATGTTTTTAAACTATTTCAAACTTGTTCGAATCATTTATGCATTAGTTTTGTCAAAATCACTCGTCTACTTGTTATTTTAAAAACTCATTTTCTTAAGCTTTTGAAATTCAAATTGTTTTCCAACCTAGACTTCAAATCCTAGTTTGCAATGTTTCCAAATGGTTTTAATCATCAAAATCAATGTATTTTTAGCATATTTTGATGCCCAAATAAGTCTATAAAGTTAGAATTTTGAGACATCAGGGTTTATACAAAAACTGTCAGACTGGCTCAAACTAGTTGACTAATCGAGTCAACTGGCTTATTCACCTGGATTGAGACCAATCGACTGGATTGCATCCAATCAATAGTATGACATCCAGTCGATTGGATTGAGCTGGAACACGTTCCTTTTTTCAGGAACGCACTCCCAACTTTTTGTGTCTAACGGCTAGAACTTGTCTCTAACCCATAAATACACCTTATCTAGCCATTTTTTTTTTTAGAAAAAACAAAAATGTATTGTATTAATTGTTAGAAAGCACGGAGCAAAAGCTTTACAAAACATCGAAAACAAACATAGCCCCTACGAATGCACAAATTTACCCCAACCTCTGAGCCAATCGCTCAGAGCAAAGCCCTTAGACAACTTGCAATTACCAACCCAAAAAGAAGCTAGCAAGAACGATTTTTCCCACACTTCTGCAGGCTGGAGATCAATTTCCTTAAACACCCTAGCATTCCTTTCCTTCCACAACGACCACAACACTGCTAAACAAACCACCTGCCAATGGTCTTTCCACTCCACGTGGATGGTGTTAATGAACGGGAACAAAGAAAAATGATCAACCTCAACCTCGTCCAATCGCATGACGGGGAAATGGATACACCACCTACGCCAAACCTCTCTGGAATATGAGGACTTTCAAAAAAGATGATCAATGGACTCCGCACTACTCTTGCAAAGAATACACCAGCAAGGAAAGAGGCACATGTTGGGGAATCTTCTCCGTAGCATATCATTGGTATTCACCTTACCATGGGCCACCACCCACCCAAAAAATTTAACTTTAGATGGTACTTGTGCTTCCATAGAGAAATATGATGAGAAAAAGAAGGAATAGAGCTATCGTCAAGGAGAGCTGAGAAGAAAGATTTGGTGGAAAAATTACCCGAAGGGTCCCAAGGCTAGTCGATTTTGTCCCCGTCCCTGTTGAGAACACAACCCTCAAGTAAACCAACAAGAGACTCAACATCTCACTCCCCTCTAGGATGGAAATTGCTTCCAAACTGAATTCCCTCCCTAAGGTTATAGTCGCTCCTAAAATCTGAAATAGGTCTGTTGTGGAACAAGGAGCGAAGGTAGAGGCTTGGAAAAAGATTTTGAAATGTGTCGGTCCCACACCAAAGATCCTCCCAAAAACGAATGGAAGCACTATTCCCAATCTTAAATCTGGTGTAAGGAAGATAATCGGGGTACAAAGAAGCTATGAATTTCCACGGGCATTTGAGTGTTGCCCTCAAAGCGAGACCCGTGTCCCTACAGCTTTTCGAAAGGCCATGCCTACTGCGAATCACCCGGCTCCACAATTGCTCCTGCTCACGAGGGAACTTCCACAACCACTTGCCCACCAAAGCTTTATTTCTTCTCCCTATATTACCTACCCTCAAACCACCAAGCTCCACCTTCCTCTGTACAATATGCCAAGCAACAAGATAAGAGCCATGACCCTTGATGTCATTTCCCCACATAAAATCCCTCATAAGCTTCTCAATAATGTTCGCCACCTTTTGTGGGACTTTGAACACTGACATATAGTATGTAGGAAGAGCATCCAACACAGATTTAATGAGAGTCAACCTACCTCCCTTTGATGGGAAACTCCTCTTCCAGCCATCTAATTTTCTCAACACCTATGAAATCATCGGATACCATAAATCAAGCCTAGATGGATTACATGTTAACCTATGCGGTTCATCACTTAGCTCGTCCCTAAATATACTGTGATAAAGTATATTTTGATGATTACAAACAAAGTACTTTTCGGTGCTAAGCATGCGTGTATCAAGATTTCATCAAAGCACCTAAGGAAAGCAAAAAGTCAAGGAACGACTCGAACAAGGAACTCAAAGATCACATCCAATGGTCAAGTTTGTCTCAACCAAAGGACTTCAACGGTCACATCATGATTTCAAGATTACTTCACTCGAACGATTCGATCAAGTTTCATGTCTACATCTCTCGATCAACGTTCAAGTCATTCAACTCCGCAAAGCTCTTATTGAAGATCTCATAATGAAGAGTTGGATTTAACGGTATGTCTTTCCCAAATCGTTATTGCTCAAAATATTTTTCAAAACCATGCATAAATCATCTACATATGTTTTGCTAATCTGCATGTTTTGATTTCATGTTTTTACGGTATTTCAAAAGATATAATACTATATATTTATCTTGAAATCTACCGTGTTTATTCGCATTTTATCGTATATTTTATCGCGAGTCAAAACTGTTTTCAAAGAGTCTTTCAGGATGCTAATGAAATAGCAACGCTCTCCTGAACTTGATAAGTCAGGACGCTGATAACGTTCAAGGTTGAATTGAACTGATTTATCAGGACGCTTACTTGTATAGTAGCGACCTCCTTTATTAGTCAACCTCTGAAGTTGTCAGGAAGCTGACTCAACATCAGCTCACTGAAAGATGTCTTAAGTTCTTCAAAGAATGTATCTTTGAGGACGCTGATAGTTATAAGTTGAACAATCTATCATGACGCTATCTGGATAGAAGCGCCCTCACCTTTAGGAATCATCTTAGTAACTTTCAGGACGCTGATTGTCTTTCAGCGTGCTTGTGTCTTTATTTAAAATGTTTTTAACTGGTAGGACGCTTACATAGTTGTAGCGCCCTCATGTTTTGTTTTTATGTTTTAAACCGGCAGGACGCTTACTTGAATAGTAGCGACCTCATGTAATTAACTGTTTTATAACATAGCAGGACGCTAACTGTGCATTAACGCCCTCAAGTTTAAGTCGTCTAAGTGACAAAGTAAGTCAGGACGCTTACGAGTTAATAGCGCCCTCACTTAAGTGTTCAGAATGACGCTTATACGTAATAAGCGCCCACAAGGAACAAAACAACATTGTTGATATTATGCGTTAGGACACTGATTACGAAATTCGGACGCTAATTCAACAACTGTCACGGTTCGAATAAGTACACTACCTCAGTTTACTTTTTCAGAATAGACCTTTGCACAGAGTCCTTTTCAGACCCATCAGAGATCATCTTTGATACATGAAATAAGTTTTTCTAAAACTTTTTTTTTTCATGAAATCTGAAAAGAACCAGAATGTTAGTAAAAATTGCAGTTGCCATTTTCATATAACATTTTAGCTGTTGTGTTTAAACGTTCATATTATTTGAACTTCAAATGTCTAACGGCTATGTCCCACTAAGTTTATAAATACCAACACTTGGGACCAAACAACTTGCCAATCATTTTGTATTGTGCCAATACTTTTTAAAAATTAGTCTGTGTCAAAATGTTTTTCATTATCTAAACTTTTAAAGTATTTTTCACTGATACCTTATGCATTCAAATGATTTTTATACTGAGCTTATTTTCATTCTATCTTTGAAAATCTATTTGATTTGGTACCAACTCAAATTCTCAGCACTGATTCATATCTGGTATCATTCTTGCTGGACATAGAATTTGAGAAATAGTTCAAGATATACAATTGTACTTGATTTCATATCTTAAGTATTGTATTGAACTATATCAGTAGTTGCGTTAACTACTGATCATTGAACAAGAAGTTTTCATACTTATATTCTATATCTATTTTGAAAATTGTCTGTCTTTGATTTACACCAGTCCTTCGTGTTTTAAGTCGATCTTTATTCGGTATTTATTACTTTCGAAGAAGCACTGATTTTCATATCACATCATTCATGCTTTTCGAAACTGCACTTGAGCAATACCGAACATTGAAAGGTAAAGGACTAAAGGTGTATTTCAACTTAGTATTACGTATTCATATTTCATATCTTTGCAATGCTATGTACTGAGCTTAATTGTATAGTGTTCTATTTTGTTAGAACCAACATTATTTGAATTGTAATTTGCTGGTGTGTTTTGGTGTGAAACAACCAGAACAAGTGGACGTGGTTCACTTAAGTGATTTCAGATTGGAAATCACAACAGTGTTTCCTGATCTCGTAAAAGAAACATGGGTTCTTCCTCAGCCCGAAAAAAGGAAACCGGTTCTTCCTGATCCCGTAAAAAAAACATGGATTCTTCCTCAGCCCAGAAAAAGGAAACCGGTTCTTCCTCATCCCGTAAAAGGATAGGTTATCTCTTAGCCTTTAAAAGAGAATCGGTTCTTCCTTATCCCGTAAAAAGAACATGGGTTTCTCCTTAGCCCGTAAAAGGATAAGTTTGTCTTCAACCTATAAAGGGCAGTTGTAACGGTTTGGTTCTCACCCGTAAGAGAATCAGTTAGTGGATTGAGAAAATCTTAATCGGGAGATTAGGTAGTGGACTTAGGCTTAGCCGAACTATTATAAATCTGTGTGTCACACGTTTGCAATTTAGTTTGTGTTCTATTTTGCATCCAATTCCAATACACTCGAGTAAATCACTAAGTTATTGGAAGATAATTTTAAAATTGACCATCGCACCCAATTCACCCCCCTCTAGGGTGGACCAACATTACCGCCTAGAGGCATGCCCAAATACGTCATAGGCCAACTCCCCGCAGAACATCCAACTAAATTGGCCATATTCCTCAACCATTCCTGCTGAACAGAAACACCTGCCAACTAGCTCATGGACATATTAATCACCGTGCCAGACACCCAACAAAAACACTTCACATCCTTGGATGCATTACTAATGCACTCCTTGTCTCCCTTCAAGAAAATCAGTGTGTCATCAGCAAACTGGAGGTGAGTAACTTCCTCATCATCCCGCCCTACCACAAAACCCCTTAACAAACTGGCATCCTTTGCTTTGTCCAACATTCTTCCTAGCACATCAACCACAAAAGTAAAAAAGAACGAGGATAAAGGATCACCCTGCCTTAATCCCCTTTCACTAACTATTTTCCCCCTTGGGCTGCCATTAACAAAAATAGAATAAGAGACTGATCTCAGACACCCATGCATCCATTTCCTCCATTTCTCCCAAACCCCTTCTTCATCAAAACAAAATCAAGAAATTGCCAATTCACCATATCATATGCCTTGGCAAAATCAAGCTTAAGCACAACCCCTTCTTTTCATCTAGCTCGATGGTCTTCAACCAGTTCATTTGCAATCACAACCGCATCAATTATTTGCTGCCCTTGAACAAAAGCCTTCTGATTTTCTGAAATTGTGGTGTGCAAAACTCCCTTCAACCTATTTGCCAACACCTTCACAAGGATCTTATACAGACATGAAACCAAACTGATGGGCCTAAAGTCCGCAACTTTACGGGATATAGTCTTTTTAGGTATCAGACATAAATATGCCTCGTTAGTACATCCATTGACAATCCCTATTTGATGGAACTCCAAGAGCACTTTCATTAGATTGGCTTTAACCACCTCCCAACAACTTTGAAAAAAAGACATTGTCATGCCATCAGGGCCAGGGGCCTTGGATCCTTCACAATCGAACACAGCTTGCTTAACCTCATCTTCAACAAATGCCACTTCCAGCTCTGCACTATCCACATCCCTAATGGTACTCCAATCCAATCCGTCCACACCCCAAACACAATGTTCACTGCTAGCATAAACTTTGCTGAAATAATCAGTAATCTCCTTAACAATCCCTTCCTCGTCGACCACCTTGGACCCATCCTCTAACTCCAAACTATAAAAAGAATTTGTGGATCTTCTACCACTCATAAGCCTGTGGAAAAATTTCGAGTTGGCATCTCCCTCCTTAAACCACTGAACTCTAGATTTAATGATGGCTTCCCTGTCTTCAATCATACACAACTTCAACAATTCATCTTTGGCTATCCTTCTCTGACACCCCAAATCTTCATTCCACTCAGCCCCTCCTTCCATTTTGTCGAGCCAAAGGACTTTAGCCTCCAATTCCTTCCTCCTCACCACTTCCCAACCCCTAATTTCCTTTTCCTAGACATGAATCTTATTTTTAACAGTCTTGATCGTCTGCATGAACCTATAACCCTCCCAAGCATAAGGAATACCTTCCTTCCACCATCCCTTAATACGGCTCTTGAACTCCCCAAGAGAGATTAGACGACTATTAAACCTAGGGGGGGAGGTCCCCACAAAGGCTTTGAAGTGTCCAAAATGACCGGCCAGTGATCTGAAACGAACCTCCCTCCAACCTCTTGTCTAAAAAAAGATAACATCTCTGCCCACTCTGCACCAAGCAAGAATCTATCACGTCTGCAACAAACTGGAGAGGCTCGGAAATTAGACCACGTAAAGAGACCATTGAGTAATGGAGGGTCAATAAGTTCCAACTCCCTAATTAATTCATCAAACTCTCTCATGCTCCTTGTTACCCCACCGTTGTTCACCTTCTCGAAAAGACCACGCACGACATTAAAGTCTTCTCCAACGCACCACTTTCCCCCGCAAATCCAACTAAGCCACGCTAGCTCATCCCATAAATGTCGCCAAGCTTGTCTGTCATTGGGCCCGTACACACCAGACAGCCACCAATAATCCCCATCCCCATGATCACCTTCACAGAGACAGTAAATTCCCCCAAAAGTTCGTCAACCACTTTAAACCCCCTAGAATCCCATAAAACTACCAAACCTCCAGCAGAGCCACTAGCTGGAAGATAAACCCAGCCCTTAAACCGTGACTGCCAAAGTGCCCCTATCAAGTCTATGTCAATATTTTGTCCTTTAACTTTCTGCAAAATCACAAAATCTAGTCAACTCCTCCTGATGTACCGTTTGATCATCCGCCTCTTCTCCTTAGAACCGCACCCTCGAATGTTCCATGAAAGAATCTTCATTGAGAACATCGTAACCAACCAAGAAGCACTACACAACCAAACGAATCACTCCACACCGATAGCAGCCGGTCCACCACTTTCCAGCTCGACCAGAAACAAGGACATTTTTCTCAAGAACTCAACCACCTCCTTTTTCGAGAATTTATCTTCATTACGTCGAGGCAGACCTGCTTCCTGCTGAAACAACTCCCTCCGACTCCCAACCCTGACAATCAACCTCTGGACAAACTCAGGGACGCTAGGACATGTTTGTGTTCTTATGGTTTTGCTGGTGCGAAGGTAAAGGTTGGTCGGCTTGAAGGATAGTTTCAAGAACGAAAGAAAGATTGGCGACGTGTGAATGGGAAGAGGAAGGAAGATGGGAAGCACAACTATCATGTAAATAAATTTCATGGGTGCATACCTGGGCCATGGGCGTGCATACTCCACAAGTATCACCGCGTCATGTGTCTTCCCCCAATGTCTCACCCCCATCAGCAACATCATCGGACTTGCCTCCATCGTCAGACGAGTTACTCTCGTACTGCGACGACTCCACCGCTAAAGAATCCAACACCCTCTCATCTTCAGACCCTGCATCACTAGACCTGTCGATGAGCACCGATGGACCCCTCCTCCGAACCCCGTTACCATCCGCACCCTTGATTGTGTCATCCTCCACTGCTAACGCTCGCTGAAAGAAGCTTACGGAATTTGCGTTCCTTCGCTTGTAAACCCTACCACCCAAGGCATTAGCTGACCTAAGTCCCCCGTACTTCACTCCGCCATTAATATCGTTTTGGCCACTTGAAGGAGATTTCATCTTAAAGAGATAAGCACGATCACATGCCTCATCACCTGATCTCGTGGGGATAGTTGCTAGCTGGGCCGGCTGAGCCAACCGTTCAGGTTTATAAAGACGCACGGTCCACCGAATTTGAGACGTTGTGACCTGTGAGAGCTTGGGCCCAACTCATAAAAAAATGCATCTGGGCCCGCTAAAACCCCATGAGAATTTCGGCCCACACACTGTAGCATCGCTGAATTTGGTTCGTCTTCTGCTACAGCAGCACCCTGCCGCATGTGTGAACTACCACCACTCACCTGGACCGTACAATTCCTTACAGAACGTATGCCAACCCCCTGCGGAACATCGCCACGTGTCTATTCCCCCTGGAGCCAGCTTCTGGCAATTGCAGCAATGCGTATCTTCTCTGCAACTGCCAAATAACCGCCATCAGCCTTCGGAATATCCGTCAGCAGAGACGACGACTCCATTTTTTCCAGTGACTCCACTTGGTTAAAGCAATTATGAGCATCGTCGCTATCAACGGGAGCCACTTCATTCATTCCTAGCTCAAACAATCTAACCGAAAACGATAACTGGCCTTTTCAAGATAGACAAAAATGAGAATTGATTAAGTGACTTAAAAAGTTTTCTACTCCTTTTTCTCCATTTCTAAAGTTTCAAATATCAAAATGAGTTGAATCAAAGAAGTTTTCAATGCTTTCAATGTATGCATTTCTAAAACTTAATCAAACTACTCGTGAACAATCATTGATGTAAGTGAGGTAAAATTTGTCGTAAGGTCTTTTTATCCATGAGCTTTTCATATTTTGTATTTGAGTTTATTTGTGACTTTGAGCTTCATTGTTCTAGTTCTAAGTGTTTAGAACAAAATTATCATTTCTATTTTTACTTTCCTTGATTTGTTTCTAATTAAAACAAATTAAGTCAAGTAATTGTGATTCACTTGTGATTCCAAGGTTGGAATCAAAGTCTTAGTTTAACGCTTAATCTTGAAAAGAGTTTGTAATTCAACCTTAGCCTGAAAAAAGATAAATTTGCCTCGAACCTGTAAAAAGTCATTTGTAACAGTTTGATTCACGCCCTAGAAGTGAATCCGGGTTGTAGAATCCTAGAGAATGTTAAGCGTAGATGCAGGAAAAGGTTTTCAAAACCATAAGATAGTTTTAAAATTGATTTAATTGGCCGAAACTCCCAATTCACCCGACCTCTTGGGTGTCCAACACAAACTACCTTTGTTTATGAAATCATTGGTTATACAAGACCAATCACCTTTCAATTATCTTTTAGAAAAAAACAATGTTGTCTTACTCACGCGACATTGATGCAATTGTTATTACTCATTTTAGTAAAGCACCCAAAAGGAGGGTGAATTGGGTGTGTGATGCAGGGCGTGAACAGGGAAGACAATAAACACCCCTTCTCTAACTCGTTGATTCACAAGAATACCAAGGAAAGGGAAAAAATAAGACTAAACCCTCAAATTATAATAATCTGAATTCCAATAATTGATACAATGGCCTTAAATAGGCAAAACTCACGATAATACTTCTAAACCGACACAAATAGAAAAATTTGCCAAAAATGGAAAGTACATTAAAACCTATCTAGAAAGAAAGATCTCGCGATGCATATCGTGTAGAAACAAAAACGAAAACACAATCAGGCTCTCCAACGTCGAGTTATACTCGAAGCAAAACTTTCTTAAAATAGTGAAAACGCTAATTTGAAGGTCTAAACTATGAAATTTACCCAAAAAAAAAAGCATGTTAGTCACAACAATAACAGTGAGTATTGATCGTCACTCCGTTTTACTTCGAGAATAAGTGTCGTTTCCTCAAAATTCCATGCGTGATCTTTTAGTAAAATTTCATGCACGTCCTTTTTCCACTACACCTTCTCCTTTTTGGCATGTTCAAATTTATGCCAATACTTTAATTATTTTTAGATTGCATCAGTGTCTAAAAAGTTTAACAAATTTAAAGTTCTTTGGTGGAATCCTCAAATTGGTTAAAGTTAATGCTCAAATAGATGATGTGCATAAATAAAGTGCGGAATTTAAATGAAAGGAACACAAGGATTTTTATATGGCTCGAAAATCCCTTTTCTACATCCAAACCTAGGAAAAACCTATCTAAGATTCCACCTGTTAGATTTTAATTCAACATATGGGCTTATACGGTAATAATTGTGTATTAAAGGCAGTGTTATTAAGGCGCCCCCGGGCGCGTGCCTTGGGCGAGGCCAACCCCCCTGTGCTTGTAAATTGTCCAGGCGCAGGCCATTCAAAGAGGCACGCACCTTATTGTGCCTGGGTGCGCCTCTCGCCCTGGCTCAAGGCGCGCGCCTTTTTGACATCTATTTTTCAATTTTTTTATTGTTTGATTAAATGTTTTTTTTAGTGAATAATGACATTATAAAAACTAACAAAATATGATTTAATATTATTATTACATCTTAAAATACAAAACACAATTGCTTGCTTTCCCTAAACTAAAAACAAAAGCACAGGAAGGAGCCTTCTTCATTTTTTTGTTCCAACGGCAACAAATAGGGAAGCAACCAAGCAACGGCAAGGGCACCCTTCTTCTTCTTCTTTCTTTCTTTTTTTCTTTCTTCACGTCCTGCAACCCTTTTTTTTTAAATGCTTTGCAACTTCTTCTTCTTCTTCTTCTTTTTTCTTATTTCTTCTTTCTTATTTCTTCTTCTTCTTTCTTATTTCTTCTTCTTCCTACCCTACTGGTTTTTTTTTTCTCTATCTCTTTCTTTCTTTCTTCTTCCTCCTCCCCTACTGCTCCTGCTTTTTTTTTCACTCTGTTTTTTTTTTTTTTGGAGCGTCTGCTGCTGTTATTGCTACAAAGAGGACAAGAGAGGCGGGCAGGATGATAGGGAGTGGAGGAGAAGCAGCAGGAGCAAGTGTTGTTGTTGATTCTTCCCCCACCCCCGTCCTCCTCCCCTCCTCTAGCAACAACAACAATCATAGAGTTACATAATTTATATTATATGATGCTACGCGACTTATATGCTTTGATATGACATAAATTTGTTTTATTTAATGTCTAGCTTGTTTATCTTTTGAATTTATAGTTCATTTATTAATAATAGATTTATAAAAATTGTCTTTGCATTTTTGCACATTGCGTCGCTCAGGCGCGCGCCTCACCTTGCACCTGAGGCGCCAGAGGGGTCCCTCGCCTCGAGCCCTTAATAACATTGATTAAAGGCTATCGTATACAGTTAAGCCCATTTAACGTGATCCAATAAGGTTTAAGTATTTTGGGCTTTATTGCATCAATTAAGTGTGGGCCTTTTATGTGTAGAGATCAAATTATATTTCTATACTTATGATGGGCCAAAATAGAAATAATGAGAGTTAACTGGCGGTTGAGTTATATATACGGTTATGGACCCCAAATCACATGTACGTTTTTCATTCAATCTGATATCCCATCATCAGAGAGAAACCCTAACCTTAAAGACTACTTGTTGATTTGGAAGACCAACCGCAACGCTTGTAATTCATTTTTTATCATGACTAATTTAGGTACGTGTTGATCTGGTTATGGTGTTGTTAAATTTGAGAACAAATTTGGGTGTTCTTAAAGTTGTCTTCCATGATTACAGATTCAAAACCGTTTCTCATGTTTTGATTTTAATGAATCCGGATAAAAACAAAAATTTTACAAAAGATTTCAAGAAAATATGGATTAGAATTCATGAATATATATATATATATATTAGGTTATGTGGTTTGAATTTATTCATGAAATTAGGGCTTGTTTTGGGTAAGTCATGAATTTACATAAATTTTTCATAAATTTGGCTTAATTTGATATGAAATTGATGCGGACTCATGATGTTATGGTGTTAGATTCATGTTTTCTTATGAATGTTTAAGGATTAAAGGCATACGAAATGAGATTTAGGGTTTAAAAAAAAAATGGCCATGAATGGGCGCTGCAGCGCCACATAGGCTGAAGCGATAAATTTTTTTTTCTTTTAAGCTCTGCATCAACGCACATGGTAGAACACCAGCGCTGTAGCGCAAGGTATATATGTTGCAACGCTGGCGTCACATAAAAAAAAATTAGGCGCTGCATCAGCACGCCTGGCAGAACATTACCACTGGCGTCACAAAAATAAAAAATAAAAAAAGGAATTTTTTTTATTTTATTCAAAACTTGGTGATTTTGATTTCAAATTTTGATATAATTGTCTCTTTTTAGACATATAATATTCAAAAGTGAGTTAGTTAATGCAACATATTGCCAAAGCAACCTCTCTTGTGGAAATTAATTCAACCTAGAATATTAAAAGGTATTTGCGTGTATGTAATTCATGCGGATATTTGACCGGCCCAAAGGAATGTCAATAGTTGGCCCGAATTGTATACGCACCTGTGTTGATAAACACGTGCCAATTATTTGGTCTACCATGTGAGCAATAAATCGGTCTAAAGAAAGGTTTATTGTTTGACATGTCTTATTGTCAGTGTTTGATTATCACACCAAGAGTACCACCTACAAGTTAACATTTATGTCCAAAGACTAAATAAAAATGTTGTGCTCGGTATCTTGTGATGGGCCTTACCATTATTTGAAATCATTATTTGCATAATATGGTACTTATGTGACTTATGTTTTTTGTTTGTTTTGTTCTCCATTCAGTTACTGGTTCTGCTACAAATATGTCTGCTAGCATATATTCTATTCTTATGCTTAATGGCACCAACTTCAAAGCATGGAAAGAGAACGTCTCGATTGTTCTCAGAGTCATGGACCAAGACCTTGCATTAAGAGTCGATCAACCTGTTGGTCTCACTGATAAGAGTACCTCTGATGATAAGAGGGAGATAGAAAAGTTGGAACAATCGAACCATATAAGTCTGATGGTCATGAAGCGTGCTATTCCAGAAGCTTTCCGGGGAACTGTGTCCGATAAGGCTAATAAGGCTAAGGGTTTCCTTGAGGATCTTGAGAAGAGGTTGGCCAAGAATGGAAAGGCTGAAACTAGTACACTTTTGGCAAACCTTGTCTCAATGAGGTACAAAGGGAACGGAAACATCAAGGAGTACATTATGGAGTTGTCTCACCTTGCTTCAAAACATAAGGCACTCAAGTTGGAGTTATCCGACAACTTGTTGGTGCACTTAGTTTTGATATCTCTTTCGGCATAGTTCAGTTAATTTAAGGTGAGCTATAACTGTCAAAAGGACTCCTAGTGCCTTAATGAGCTCATCTCACATTGTGTCCAAGAAGAGGAAAGGTTGAAACATGAGAAGGCAAAAAGTGCTCACTTAGCCAGTACCTCCAAGGACAAGATGAATAAGAAGAGAAAGAAGGGTAAGGATGTTGTGGGTGCGGCACCACAAAAGAAACAACATAAGGAACAAAAAGAAGATAGTTGTTTCTTTTGTGGAGTTGCAGGGCATAAAAAGAAGCAATGTACCAACTATCCGTCAATTTTCAAGATGGTAAATGCCCAGTTCTTTGAGGCTGTTGAGTTTGCGGGGAAAGAAAGGGTTAAGGATCTTGTCTTTGAAGAGGAATATGTTGATATTCTTCCAATTACTATTGACAATGATCAGGATCAGACTTCTATTCCTGACATTTTTCAAGAAGCAACTACGGATGAAGACAATGTCATTGAACCTCCCGTTCAAGTTCAAGAACTTGTTCCAGAAGAACAAACTCTACAACCTCAAGAACCAATGCCATTAAGTAGATCCACTAGAGAGAGGAGAAGAGCGCTTTCAGACGATTACATCGGATTTCTCCAAGAAAATGAGGTTGACATTGGAGTGGTGGAAGATGATCCAATCAACTTTTGTCAAGCCAAGGAAAGTTCTAACTACAAAAGTGGATTGATGTCATGAATGGCAAGATCAAGTCCATGAAGGACAACGACGTATGGGATCTTGTCCCATTGCCTAAAGGTGCGAAACCCATTGGTTGCAAATGGACATTTAAGACCAAGAGGGATTCAAAGGGCGATTTGGAGAGGTACACGGCACGTCTTGTCGCTAAGGGTTTCACACAAAAAAAAGGCATCGATCATAAAGAGACTTTCTCTCTGGTTTCATCAAAAGACTCTTCCAGAATCATAACGGCTTTGGTGGCGCATTTTAATCGTGAGTTACATCAGATGGGTGTTAAGACTGCGTTTCTCAATGGTCACATTGATGAGACAATTTACATGGTGCAACCAGAAAACTTTGTATCAGGCGATGGAAAGCAAATGGTTTGCAAATTAAAGAAAATCCATCTATAGACTTAAGCAGGTGTCTCGTCAATGATATTACAAATTTTACCAAGTTATCATCTCGTTCAATTTTGAGATGAACGCGGTGGATGATTGTATATACCACAAGTTCAATGGGATTAAGCACATTTTTTTGGTTTTATATGTCGATGACATACTGCTTGCCAGCAATGATATAGGCTTATTGCACAAAACCAAGAAATTTCTATCAAAGAAATTTGAGATGAAAGATCTTGGTGATGCCTCTTTTGTATTAGGGATACAGATACACTGGGATCGCTCTCGGGGTATTCTTGGATTATCACAAAAAAGCTAAATTGAAAAGATTCTTAAGAGATTTGGCATGCAGGATTGCAAACCAGGTGACACCCCTATGGCTAAGGGAAATAAGTTCAGTTTAAGTCAATGCCCCAAGAATGACTTTGATATTAAAGAAATGCAGAAGATCCCTTATGCTTCAGCTGTAGGGAGCTTAATGTATGCTCAAGTTTGTACGCGCAGGATATTGCGTACATTGTTGGGATGCTAGGGAGGTATTTAAGAAACCCAGGAATGGATCCTTGGAAAGCAACCAAACGGGTCATGCAGAATTTAAAGAGAACAAAAGATTACATGTTCACATATCGGAGATCGAATCAGTTAGAGATCGTCGGTTATTCTGATTCCAATTTCGCTGAATGCCAAGATAGTAGGAGATCCACATCAAGTTATGTTGAAATACCCGATCCCTTATTTTCAAGGATACAGCTGCAGCAATCAGTTTCCTTTATTAGTTGTCTACATTAATTTAGGAATAAAGAGATTCTGGAAATTCCTGATATCTCTATTAGTTTGTTTCCTATTTTATAGTTTCTTATTTTACTAGTTTCCTGATTTTTAGTAATTAGTATCTTGTTACCAAATATAGTGAAAGGAACGTTTCTTCCTTCCATTATATATTCAGACTGTACAATGATCAATAATAAGATATATGAGAATTATTTTCTTCTCTAAATTCAACGAGTTATATCCACCTGCTTCCAAGAGGAGCTATTTTCTAGAAGAGTGCGAAGCAAACACTCATAACTTCTTCCACTATGGCAGAGGAGTTTATAGCATGTTATGAGACATCCAACCACGGAATATGGCTACAGAACTTTGTCACTAGGTTGCGCATTGTCGATGACATAAAAAGACCACTTAAGTTATTTTGTGATAATAAGTCAGCAATTTTGTATTCCAACAACAACAGGAGCTCGACGAAGTCGAAGCATATAGCCATCAAGTTCCTAGTTGTTAAAGAAAGAGTTCAAAGTGGACAGATGTCTACAGAGCACATCGGGACAAACTCCATGGTTGCAGATCCGCTCACTAAGGGATTACCACCCAAGGTCTTTCATGAGCACACCGATATGCGTGTTGTATCTCTTGAGGATATGTGGTTTTAGTGGGAGTTTGTATTTTAGTTGCTTTTTAGACATAGACACATGTATGGTTATTTTCGGATATGGTTTATGGATAATTTGGTTATTTTCAGTTATACAGTATTTGGTTATTTTGTCTCTAAACATTTTTAAGATTGATCTCACTAAGGTATACGGTTGGACATATACATGCTAAGATCACGTTGCATGTGATTTCCATGCTACAAATCCATACTTGATCCATGTCATTCAGTTATATCGATATACGTGACAATTGATAGGTTTAGTTACGTTATATGTAACGAAGGCCGCTTTGATCCTATGTTGACATGGTTGATGGACTAGATTGTTTTCAGATGCATTTGGTAATGATAGCAAAATTTTGAGTACTCAAAAGGTTATTTTTTAAAAAGCACAATTATAAGGGACACATATAGCCCAAGTGGGAGATTGTTAGATTTTAATTCAACATATAGGCTTATATATTAATAATTGTGATTAAAGGCTATCGTATAAGGTTAAGCCCATTTAAAGTGATCCAATAAGGTTTAAGTATTTTGAGCTTTAATGCATCAATTAAGTGTCAGCCTTTTATGTGTAGAAACCAAATTATATTTCTATATTTATGATGGACCAAAATAAAAATAATGAGAGTTAACGGTCACTTGACTTATATATACGGTTATTGTCCTCAAATCACATGTACGTTTTCCATTCTATCTAGCATCCCATCATCAGAGAGAAACCCTAACCCTAATGACTATGTGTTGATTTGGAAAACCAACCGCAAGGCTTGGGATTCATTTTTTATCATGACTAATTCAAGTACGCTTCCGCTTAATATCATAGATACTTAGTGATCCAACATGAATGATCCTGGCTTTGGTAATGGTTTACACCATTAAAGCAACATTCAACACCACCAACTCTAGTTCACTTCAAGAGTGTGAGCCAAATTGTTACAATGTCAGTTTACAAATTTAAGGCAAACCTATCCTTTTACAGGCTAATTAAGGACAAACCTACAATCATGGTTCGAAAATTCCCCGAAATTCAGCGAAATTCCATGAATTTTTTTTCTTTTTTTAACTACCAAAGTGCGAAGTACATGTAAAATAAAAATTGCAAAAATTCTCCGAAATAATTCGATAAAATTTTAATTTTTCAATTCAAAAATGCAAAAATTCGACAAAAAAAACGACAAAAATTGATAAAATTCAAAAAAAAATCGATGAAATTCGACAAAGAAGCAAAAAAAAATATTATTTCATCAATAAAAAACAAAAAAAAAACTAATAATTATGTATTATTTTCAACTTCATCAACCAACATAGCAATATAAATTTTAAAAATAATTTAAAAAGCAAACAAATTATGTAGTTTATAGGATATGCTTTACCAAAAAGAGAAGAAAAGAAACAAAAAAATAAATAAATAAAGTTGAAATAAGATAAAAACTTAAAAATAAATTACAAGAGTTCCCAAAGCCATTTTCACTTAGGTAACTCTTATTAAAAAAAATACATTTAAATAATAAACTAATAAATCAAGTATGATGGAATTCAAACTAACAAAATATATGGTCGAGAAGCAAGCCACCACAAAATTAAATATCAAAAAAAAAAAAAGAATTAAGACCAAAAGCCATCATTTCAAATTCATCAACCCACTTAACAAGATCGATTTTGTTAGGTCACTTATTGGTATTTTTAGGTATTAAAAGTGTCTATTTATATTAGTTTTTAGCTTATAATACAATAAATCTAGATATTTAAGCATATATGAAAAATTCTCTAAACTTCTCTAATTTAGCGAATTTTTACAAAAATTCTCCATGTCTAATTAAACTTCTCTGAATTAATATCAATTTTCAAGTGAACGAAGTCAAGTCAAAATCGACTTTTCGATCCTTGGCGGGTGGAGTTTCAAAATTTGGATTTTGGAATCCTGTTTGGACAGTATGAAGCTCATTTCTCTCTACAGGAATGGGTTTCTCAAAAGCAAGGTACGAAACTTCGATTTCGCCCTAAACTTCGACCTTCAAAAATCAGAATTAATTCGGAGAAGTTTAATTCGACATGGAGAATTTTTGTAAAAATTTGCTAAATTAGAGAAGTTTAGAGAATTTTTGCATATATGCTTAAATATCTAAATTTATTGTAGTATAAGCTAAAAACTAATAAAAATAGACACTTTTAATACATAAAAATATCAATAAGCGACCTAACAAAATCAATCTTGTTAAATGAGTTGATGAATTTGAATGACGGCTTTTGGTCTTAATTTGTTTTCTTTATTTTGATATTTAATTTTGTGGTGGCTTGCTTCTCGACCATATACTTTACTAGTTTGAATTCTATCATGCTTAATTTATTAGTTTATTAATCTTGTTTCATAAGAGTTAACTAAAAAAAGATGACTTTAGAAAATCTTTTAATTTATTTTTAAATTTTTATCTTATTTCGACTTTAACTATTTATTTATTTTGCTTCTTTTTTTTTTTTTGTTAAAGCATATCCCATAAACTACATAATTTGTTAACTTGTTAAATTATTTTTTAAAATTTATATTGCTATGTTGGTTGATGAAGTTGAAAATAATACATAATTATTAGTGTTTTTTTATTTTTTATTGATGAAGTAACATCTTTTTTACTTCTCTGTCTAATTTCATCGAATTTTGTCGAATTTTAACGAATTTTTGCTCGAATTTTTGCATTTTTTTATTGAAAAACCAAGGACTAAAAATTCGCCGAAATTCGGCGAATTTTTTCGGTTTTTTTATCATCGAAGTGCAAAGTGGGATGTAAAATAAAAAATGCAAAAATTCGCTAAATAATTCGATAAACTTCGACAACTTCGACGAAATTCGATAAACTTCGACAAAAGTTTAGTTTTTCACAAGGTACGAAACTTCGATTTTGCCCTAAACTTCGACCTTCAAAAATCAGAATTAATTCGGAGAAGTTTAATTCGACATGGAGAATTTTTGTAAAAATTTGCTAAATTAGAGAAGTTTAGAGAATTTTTGCATATATGCTTAAATATCTAAATTTATTGTAGTATAAGTTAAAAACTAATATAAATAGACACTTTTAATACATAAAAATATCAATAAGCGACCTAACAAAATCAATCTTGTTAAGTGAGTTGATGAAGTTGAAAATAATACATAATTATTAGTGTTTTTTTATTTTTCATTGATGAAGTAACATCTTTTTTACTTCTCTGTCTAATTTCATCGAATTTTGTCGAATTTTAACGAATTTTTGCTCGAATATTTGCATTTTTTTATTGAAAAACCAAGGACTAAAAATTCGCCGAAATTCGGCGAATTTTTTCGATTTTTTTATCATCGAAGTGCAAAGTGGGATGTAAAATAAAAAATGCAAAAATTCGCTAAATAATTCGATAAACTTCGACAACTTCGACGAAATTCGATAAACTTCGACAAAAGTTTAGTTTTTCAATAAAAAAAATGCAAAAATTTGAATAAAAATTCATTAATATTCGACAAAATTCGATGAAATTACACAGAGAAGTAAAAAAGATGTTACTTCATCAATAAAAAACAAAAAAACACTAATAATTATGTATTATTTTCAACTTCATCAACCAACATAGCAATATAAATTTTAAAAAATAATTTAACAAGTTAACAAATTATGTAGTTTATGGGATATGCTTTACCAAAAAAAAAAAAAAAAGAAGCAAAATAAATAAATAGTTAAAGTCGAAATAAGATAAAAACTTAAAAATAAATTAAAAGATTTCCTAAAGTCATCTTTTTTTAGTTAACTCTTATGAAACAAGATTAATAAACAACACATTCAAATAATAAACTAATAAATTAAGCATGATAGAATTCAAACTAGTAAAGTATATGGTCGAGAAGCAAGCCACCACAAAATTAAATATCAAAATAAAGAAAACAAATTAAGACCAAAAGCCGTCATTCAAATTCATCAACTCACTTAACAAGATTGATTTTGTTAGGTCGCTTATTGATATTTTTATGTATTAAAAGTGTCTATTTATATTAGTTTTTAACTTATACTACAATAAATTTAGATATTTAAGCATATATGCAAAAATTCTCTAAACTTCTCTAATTTAGCAAATTTTTACAAAAATTCTCCATGTCGAATTAAACTTCTCCGAATTAATTCTGATTTTTGAAGGTCGAAGTTTAGGGCAAAATCGAAGTTTCGTACCTTGTGAAAAACTAAACTTTTGTCGAAGTTTATCGAATTTCGTCGAAGTTGTCGAAGTTTATCGAATTATTTAGCGAATTTTTGCATTTTTTATTTTACATCCCACTTTGCACTTCGATGGTAAAAAAACCGAAAAAATTAGCCGAATTTCAACGAAATTCGGCAAATTTTTAGTCCTTGCTCAAAAGAACACCATAAAGCTCAAAACCCATATGACAAACAAAAACACGCTTTTCTAAATCTAGAGTACGTTTCAGCAAACCCTTCGATTAGATTACCATTCAGTAGACTAGTTCGTATCAACCAGCTTTGGGGAACAATATATATGTTCATCATATAAAAGTTCAATGAACAAGAAGACAATAATCATGGAGACTACATCTTGCTATACATTCATGGAAAAAAGAAAAGATGATTGCTACACAAATTCTTATTACATTCTTTATTTGAACTTTCTCAGGTTATAAACTTACTAGTCGTGTATATATATCTCTACAATTCTAATATTATCACAAATAGCAATATGTACATTCAAATCTATAAAGATATATACCCACAAATCAGTTATCTATTTCACTTAACATCCAACTACAATGCAAAAAGATAAGTCAACAAAAAGAGAGCAATGGTGAGAGAATGTGACAAAATTAAACTTTTTCAATGAAATTTTAAAAACTTAAATTTCGTAAATGTCACGTACATTTCCATCATCTTAACTACTAACAAGTACAAATTCTCATCTTGTTTGAGTTAATACAACTATTACATAATAATAAATCACTACAAAAGATGATAACCACCAACTATTACATAATAATAAATCACTACAAAAGATGATAACCACCAAAGAGTAACATGTAATTATTTGACACATGATTTCTAATAATAGGTCAATTCAAACATACGTGAATAAAGAAAGAGAAAGTGACACATAGATACCAACCTGTAGATTTTTTTCACCCGTCTCACTGTAGATTGGAAAATATTTCACTTGTCTTTGATACCGGTCTACTATATTTTGCATGCTGAGAAATCCGAGAAGAAAAACATAAGTGAATCATATTTTAAAGAACACAACATTAAATAACTTTATCAATAGTCTACAATAACTAAGGGGAAAATTACAAATATTAAAGAATAATATTAGACAATCAAGATCATTACATCAAACATAGATCTTCACTTTTTTGGTTCTCATATATGGTGAATTTCTGTATGTGAGATCTTTGCACATTTAAATTAGCAATGGTGTGTCCTAGAAATATTAGGGGAAGATTACTTTTGTAATATATGTTTTTATTAATGTTTGAGGTACAAAACATGTAGTACACTCATTAATTAGAGTGAGTTTGGATGTTTTAAATTACCTTTCTTGTGAATCTATGTATGTATTAATTGATATATGACCTTTTATCCTTAAAAAGAGAACCTTCTCCAAATTTTGTTTAAATTTTAATAAACAAGTGAAGAACAATCTATTTACAAATTATAATTAAAATTCTTGATAAATCAAAAATATATCCAAAATCGAAGGCCCAAACTTGAATATGTAATTGCAACCTAAAACATTACATTCAAGATCACGTCTCTAATGGTGCAACTCCCAAAACGCTAAGACTCAAATATCGATAGTAGTGTTAATCATAAGAATGTCCAACAAAAAATATCATAACAAAATATTATTGAACAATGGAGTAAGATTCCAATTAGCGTTTTACAACTAATGTATAAGAAGTTTCTTTTTTTCTTTTCTTTTTTTCCTTTTTTTTTTTATTATCAGGATTTCGACGCCCAGGTGATGTCCTCCTCCCGCTTCGCGGCGAGACTAATCCACCTAGACTCGAGGTAACTGTCAAGCGTCAAAACGGAGACCTCTCCCAACGGAATTTTCTGCATCCACGAGGATTCGAAACCGAGACCTCTTGCTTAAACGACCAGGGTCCCTTCCACCCAAGTCAACCCTCAGTTGGTTGTATAAGAAGTTATACTAGTAACGAAATCACCATAAAACAACAATGGAGGAGGAAATAAAATAATAATGATATTTTAAATAAAAATATATATAATAATTAAACAGTTTAAAGACGAAAATCATGTTAAGTCATTGCATAACAATGAACCATAACTTGGTTTGTCACATAAGGACCCAAAAATGTCAAATATAGACTTGGATTAGACAAAGGACAATGAGATGAACAGCCCCAAAAAGCAAATAAATTTAAGAAATTTAAAACAATTCCAAATAAAGTTGTAAAAACGATATAATCATAATACAAATGTAACTGTTTAGTAATGTACGAATATCCCCTATTCAAAATGTAGTGAGGCCATACAAAAACTCTGAATAAAGAATAGATCAAAAGACAAAAAATTTACTGGTACAATATGCCTGATAACAACTGATAGTTATATATGTTATTTATAAGAATCAAAATCACTTTTAATTGTCGTTCAACAATCAATCTAAGAAACCAACGAAAGACATTGTTAAGTTGTTTATGTAGAATTCATTTTCATTCCAAAATGACACTAAGGATCCGCAGCAAAACCATAAACACAAGTGAGGCAATTTCAGAGTGGTATAACATGGAACAAAAATTTGACAAAACTACTTCTCTGAATTCCCGTCGAAATTTATTGATTTATCAATCAACTTACAAATTAAATATAATCAAATTACTTTGAGTTTTTTATTAAAGTAGGATAAAATATTGAAATATTTGGAAAACTCAAATATTTTTTAATATTTGTTTCCTCTTTGTATACAAAGGATTAAAAAAAATTAATGCTAACTTCAACTTTTCTTCGGAGATCTCTTAAAGCATAAGAGTATATATATAAGATTGAACCACAATTTCTTATGTGATAGAAATCAAAGAATCACTAAAGGAATATGAAACATAAGATATATCAAACTACGTAAATTAAAAATGAGCATGTACTTCATACGTTATATGTAATTAACTTACATATCTCCTATATATGTCAAACATAAAAGTCATGAATAGCTTGTTACTTGGACAATAAGCATCAAGAAATACAAAGATTATAAATTTTACTTAAACAATTATATTTCATAATTAATGAGTTTAAGTAAATAATTATGTTCATTTTAGCCAACCTAAAAAGAAAATAGATCATTAGAATATTTAAATAGAATTCTTTTAAATTCCCTAGTCAACTAATACCTAAGTCGAAAAGTCAGTATGAGATTTATTAGAATTGAATCTGGACCCATTGGATGAAGAATCTAAGTCAATCACAACCCTTAGGAGTAGTGCACCTATTGGTAATGAAGTAGGTTTGACTAAGGAATTAACAAAGAGATTGAGGAGCCCTTCATCTTTAAAGACTCCTATGATTATTGTGTTTCTTCTAAGCGATGTATAAAGTTAGGGAATACAAGTTATAGAAATATGATGCCCCTAATTCCATTCTTAATAGTTCAATCATTTGATGTGTCGGGCATAGACTTCATGGCTCCATTTACAAATTCTTTTTGAACCTTGAGATTTTAGTTTTAAATTATTCCTTGAAATGGATACAAGCCATTGCTGGCAAATTTAACAACGAAAAAAATGTAGTTTGACAGATAATATATTTGCTCACCTTGGAACCCTATAAGAACCATAGTTAGTGATGAAGGTAAAATTTTTTTGTATGATTTTTGAACAATTAATAAGAAAAA
Source organism: Paratinospora sagittata (assembly GCA_035771175.1). Classification (NCBI taxonomy): domain Eukaryota; kingdom Viridiplantae; phylum Streptophyta; class Magnoliopsida; order Ranunculales; family Menispermaceae; genus Paratinospora; species Paratinospora sagittata. The sequence goes on from CM069608.1 coordinate 11,401,910, forward strand.
GGTCCAACTAAATTCACTCACATTTTCCTCTCTGTCCACTCACTTACTCTCTTCACCCACCAAAAATTTTAAAACCAAATAATCCCTCTCTCTTCACCCACCCGAATCCCCATTTTGCCCCTCTCAGTTTCATCCTCCCCAAACCCCAACACTCCCCTCCTTACTTGTTTCTTCTCCTTTCTTCTTCATTGATTCATCATTTCTTCAAGTTTTTCAATCATTCGAAGGGTTAAAACAACATTAGGAAGGTTTGTGAACAACAACCTAGCAAAATCTTGCAAAAAAATCGAGTTATTTCGAGTTTTGGAAGCATCTAACTCAAACCGGTTCAAGTCAAATCTTAACTCACAAATCGGTAAGTAAAATATGATTTTTACATGTTCCAAGTGAATTTCAATATGTTGTTGCTGGATTTGCATTTTTTTCGCAAAAAAAATGGGTGAATGAGGGAATGAGGCAGCGGAAATGGGTTTTGGCAACCCATTTCGGCGAGTCGAATTTGGAGACGCCTGACCCATCAGGGTCGGACAGTTTCCTTTATGTCCGACCACGATAGGTCGGACATAAAGAGGTGCGTCCAACCCTGTTCGATCGAACAATGCATTTTTAGAATTTTTTTTTTAATTTTTCTTTTTTAGTCCAACCTTGATGGGCAAAACAGAGGAGAGTTGGGGACACCCAATCCTGGGGCGGGTTTTCTGGCTTTCGAAACCCATATTCGCCCCCTTTTCTCTTCGATTTTGGGTATGTTTTTGCAAAAAAAAAAAAACTTCAAAAGGGTGAAAATGGTTGAAATGTATGCTTTTGATTCGAAAAATATAAGTAAATAACAAAATTGAAGATTGAGATGAGTTGGAGGGTTGAAGGGTTGAAGGGTTGAATGGTAGAGAATAGGTGGGTGAAGAGAGAGGGGGAGGGTTTAAGGGAGGTTTCAATAAGTCCTTTTTGATAATTTCACATGAGGGCTTTTTTGCCTTTTCAATTTTTTGATTAGGTGGGTAGAAAAAGAGAAAAGGGTGGGTGGATTTAGTCGGACCCATAAGAAAATATTCTCTGACCTCGTAAATTGATACCCCATACCATCCACAGACTAGTAGTTAAGTTGAGACCAAGAATAGTGAAATCAAACATATTTTGGAGAGAATGGTTAAACTTAATAGGCAAGATTGGTATTCAAGCTAAAATGATCCACTATTACCATATAACTTTTAACACTCTATAGAAATGCCTCATTACCATTTAGTCTATTATCTCCCAATAGAATAAGAGCATCAGGCATATTGGCTATCAAAAAGCTCAATTTTGATTTTGATAAGGTAGAGTTTCAAAGGAACTCCAACTAAATGATTTGGAGAAAAATAAAGAAAGATGGGTACGAGTGTGCCAAAAAGTATGAGGATGGCATGAGAATTGTGCATGATAAGCTCATTTTGTGAAAACTTTTCACCCATGGACAAAGGTCCTTCTTTATGTTCCATGGCTGCAACTTTTCCAGTTCAGCTGCATTTTCAATGGACTAGAACTTTCACTGTCCATACCATCTCCCCTCATGGTGGTATTGAGATTGTTAATAATAAAGGTGATCCAGTAAGGTTAATAGGACAAGGTTGAAACCATTTTTAGAGCTAATGAACCTAGATGTGAAGAAAATTTTCCATCAAGTCCACGTTTCTAAGGTATGCAATTCTTTGTTTCCCCTTATATCAGTGCGCAGAAACCATTATTTATATATATTTAATGATTTCTTTTGTTTTACTTCATATAAAACTCAATTTTTTGGATTATTTTTGGCTATTCCAACTTCCCAAAACCTACAGCCGACAAAAGAGAGCGGATTTAAGATCTAAGGTAAGAGTTTTTGTTTCTTTTTCTCTTTTTCATGGTTTGGGAGCGATTTGGGTGTAGATGTAAGTTTGGATCCATGAAAGTAAGGGTTTTCATGATCCCTTTACTTGTATCTAAACCTAGATTTAACTTATTTACAAATTTCATGATGGAATAAACTAGTCTACCTAGTTATGTGATATTAATGGAATCTAACTAAGAATTTCATGGTGGAAACCCATGGTGATTTAAAAAGTGTCCAAATTTGAGAACTTTGGGTTAATGGATGCTTCTCATGATTGAAAACCCACAGGATGTAAAATAAAATAATAAATAAAAACAAATAAATAAATATGTCTAGATTTGGGGAATTTTGGGTTTAATGAATGTTTTGGATTGGGGAAAGATTCGAAAACATAATATTTAGGTTCAGGAAACGAGAAAAGGTTAGAAACAACTTCGAGAAATTCCGAAGAAGGCGTGAGAACGCGGTTAAGATTTGGAGGTGAGTACGGTTACATCTTCCCGCCATATATATATTATCATAAATATGTAAAACCTGTTTTGCATGTTCTATTCTTGTTTTATAAAATGTCATATGGTTGTATGCATGTATGCATTGATTTCTGCAATGTTTTGGTTTATGAAAATTCATATTTAATTTAAAATCATGGTTTATGAATTGATTGCATGAATTTAACAAAAGTGCATTTTCTTGTGAGTCGGCTTCAAGGATCTTGTAAACATGGTTGATATGGAATTTAATTCCTAAGTTATGGCCAAGTCCTAGATGGGCCTCCCATCATGCTTCTATGGAACAAACATTAAATTGCCTTGTTTAGTGGTTACTAGCGCAGTATCGGGAATTGAGCTACGTGAAAGTAAGTAGTAAACCTTTTAGGCATAGTACTGGATTTGGTGCTCACGAAAAATCTAGATAGGGACCTCCATGAACATGACCCAGATATATATAAATTTATTTTCGGCTATGAAACTCTATTTTTATATTGCATTGTTATATACACTTGTCACATGACATAATATTGTTGATTTGGAATTTTTCAACTTATTGATGAATAAGTGATGGTAGATATGTGATATCATCTCACGAGGATTTTAGCTCATCCCAAACAACTAAATTTTTTTCAAGATCTTCTAGTGCCCTAGACAAGGATAAAGGAGTCGCGTTGTGATCAAAAAGCTCACTTGGTTTAGAAGTGATTATAGACGATGCGGCGGTAGTGTATGATTTAGTTAGGTGTCAATATTTCCCATTTTAGTACTCTATATTTTACTTGGACATTTAAGTTATGTATGGATTGGTTGGGGTTGATTAAACTCATTTATTTGGCTTTTATAAATACCCTATTGTGAGTTTTAATGATTCCACTTTTCGAAAGCATACAAGCCGTTAAGGAAGATTGGAAAAAAAAACCCTAGTGAGGTTCTGAGAGGGTTCGAACGTGTATTCGGAAGATTAATGGAAGTTCTACTGCATTGATCCGAGCATCCTAAAGTGAGATTCTTAAATCTACAACTCTTTAATTCTCTCAAAAAGTTCCAAAACGAGATTCAAACCTAGGGCTTGTTCTACATGTATTCAAATCGAATGCAGTTTCCATGATTAAACTAGACCTGAATTAAGCCCAAATCAAGTGTTCATGGTTGGCAAACACAAAACCTCTATTTTGATAAAATCTAGGAATGGCCTAGGTTTGGGAAAAAGGGGGACTACGTAGTAGCAAGGATTTCTAGATGTTTTATTTTTTTTTTATTTAAGACATTTATCAAACATATTCATGTACCTAACAATGGATAACATACAGAGTTGTTGTAGCACATAGTCGAAATGTGTTCCAACGTATAGCCATGTAAGACTAAAATAGGGTTTGAACTCCATCATTTGGGTCAAAATATGGATTGCATGGTTGAATGATATTGAGACCCATGTTTTGTGAATCTAGGTCAGTGAAGTATCTTAAAAATAGTGTTGAGGGTTTTTAAGTGATTGTGAGCATTGTACGGTATAAAGGTAAGTAGGGTCCACCCTTCCATCGCATGTGTATCATCATAGATATGCATGTGTATCATCATGGAGTCATGGACTATGGCACAGTAGCCATCAATAAATCCGTCGATTTGTTCACTTCTCTTTCAACTTACAATGGGATACATCAATCATATAATACTCTAGAAATATTCTTCAATTTCACCCATTTTGCTTTAACTATATAATTTAAATTCTCACTTATTTCTTGATGAATAATGAATCTCAAATACCTAAAAAAATTTCAATCCTTGGTATCTAGGCTTTCAATCTTCACCATTGTTTCATCTATATATTTTATTTCCACTAAAATGTTCAACTATAATTCAACCAAAAAAATATCTTTGTATTAATTCGATCAATGAATGAAAGGAATTCACTTGTCTCTATGTCACACAACGTACATACATTGTGCAGCTACTTGTAATATTAGTCGACGTCTAAGAGACCACATTATATAATATGGAAAATGTTAATCTAACGGCAGTAGTTGCAATTGCATATGCACCTGCACATGTTTATCCATCATTTATTATACACTTTGAGATGTGTAAATCACTAATATCCATTATAATATAGATGGAATTGAATCTTAAGGTTCTTAGATAAATTAATTCATTATTCTTCACTAGTATGTGTGCACATGTGCACGTATTTTTGTTTTTTTATTTTTTAGATTTTAGTTTTGTATGGTTAATTAAATTTTAAAGAAAATGTATAAATAATATTGTCATAGATATTTTGCTAATATATATTAATATTATTTATGTTATATTGATAAAAATATATATATTTTTATAAACAGAAAGACGGTAAAAATAGTCAAATGTTAGGATTGAAAAGGTTGAAAGAAAAATTGAATGTAAAATGGCCTAAAAATAGAAGTGAAAGGAAGTGAGGATTTTTTAAATTACCTCATTAGCCGTGCAATTAGTTTTTAAAATAAATAAAAAATTATAAGTAGTATAGATACATGATTTGACCTGTTCTTCCTTCTTTATATCTTTACTTATGTTCAACTTTCATAAAGATGCTATTATCCATTTTTTGACCCCATTATAAATAGTTTCACTTTACATATTTTACATTTCAATTAAAACTTAGACATGATCTGGAAATGTGTATATTAAGATGTAATTTTATATAATCTTGTTTCCCCTTCTCCTTTTGTTAATACATATTGACTTCTTTCTAATAATAAATAAATACATAAATCCTTACGCCTGAAAAGTAATATAAATCTAATAACAATTGCTTTATTTTATTATTTACAATTTTTTTACCTAAAAGCAGAGTTCATATCATTTGTATTGCCACACAAAATACAAATGATCGACCTCCTTGTCTTAACTCCTTTAGTGCTTTTGACAAACCTTGTCAGGTAGCTTTTTACAAAGACAAAATTCAACATGATTTTCTATATTGCAGGTATAATGATAAGTGCTTCACTTCGCACAAATTGGAGGTATCTAGTATTGGACTTACCCTATGTAAAAGTTTGCTATTCATTGAAAAGTTAAGCAATTTCTCTACATTATAAAATAATAAGATTTTGCACATATCTCAAGCTATACTCACATAAAAACAATAGGCTTCTCTAAGCATCCCATGCGATGCCATATAAGCTACAAGAGAAGGAACGCAGTTTAATTAAGGCTAAAAATTAAATCTAGAGCACACGCATTAACTCTACTCGAATTCAATGCATATATTGTTACCCAGAAATAGTTCATCTTTTGGAAAGAATATGCTCAAAACTCCATCTTACTGTATTTAACCTCTTTCGACCATAGTCTACCTTCTTTCATCATTGAAAGCCCATTGCATAAAGAGGGCTGGTGGTGATTTCCCTAATGACACATCTTGCTTCTTTCCTAATTGAAAGCCATTCTTCATCTCTTGGTTTTTGAAGCTAGATTGCAATAAATGTACCTAGTTCCTTAAAGTTCATTGACTTCATGTTTCATCGATTAATGAAGCATGTGTATATTAGATTATAGCATTACATGATTGAAGGTTGTGGTTGTACTCATAAATACTAATGATAGCCGTGAATAGGGAAGACAATAAACACATATTCTCTAACTCGTTGATTCACAAAAATACCGAAAAAAAAAGAAAAATAATACTAAAATCTCATATTCTTTTAAAATTGTCTTCCAATAACTCATACAATGGCCATAAAATAGGCAAACCTATGACAATATTTCTAAACCGACTCAAATACTAAAATAACAAAATTAGCCAAAAATAAAAATATATACTAAATCATATCTAGAAAGAAAGATATCGCGATGTATATCACGTACCAACAAATAGAATCAAAATCGGTTCTTCTATATCGAGCTATACTTGAAACAAAACTTTCCTAAAATAGAAAATTTACCGGAAATAGTAAATTTACTAAAAATAGTAAATTACCAAAAATAGTAAATTTACTAAAATTAATAAAATATCCTAAAATAAGAAAAACACTAATTTGAGATTCTACAAACTCCAACTCTTATTACATTGCATCAAACACCTAGTTTTCTTCATTTTTATCCCTCAAAAATTTATAAAAAGCCCAAGTTCTCCAATCTTTTTTTAAGTTCATAATTTGACCCAAGCTAGAGTATCTTCATGTTCAATCCTCAACAAGGGTGGCTTAAGAACCAAGAATTTTCAAGCCTGATCCATTTTAACATGTAATATCTTATTTATGTAAATAAAGGTTTATGGGAAACTAGCTATTTCAGTCCCTATCATTAAAATCAAGAGTCATAAGAATGAATGATATAAAGATTTAATTTACTTCTTCAATCTTAATAAATTTCTATTCAATTAAGGATGTGAGTTATATAAAATTTGGAATAAATTTCAAGAATTTCTTCACAGTTCAGATTAAACTCCACTTTCATTTCTACGCTTGTTTATTTTTCAAATGTATCAACCATCAGAACCCAAATGCCAAAATGCCCTAAGCATGCCAAAGTGATCTCCAAAAGACCAAGACAACATAAAAACAGCAATCTAATTTCATTTCATAAAACCCTCCCACCCATAACCAAAACAAGAACAACCTACTTCAGAAATGCTTATTTTTTTTATTTTTTTTATTTTTTTTTTAAAAGGAAACCACATCTCTTCATTGAAGATGTGGTCAGGAGTTAAAACTGAAACTCCCATCCCCATCTCCATCCTTTCTAAGTATGAGAGAGAGGTAGTAAAGAGTCGATTATCTAACAAAATCTTAAACTTTCAGACTTAAGGAGCTTTTATCTAAGTAAAGAAGTAACTAGCATATATAGGAAGAGAGGAAAAAAGCAAGGGAAATATATTTCAAAGCAAAAAAACATATAAAGAAGAACTACAGAATTTAATTAATTTCCAGGATTATGCTTATGAACAATTTGAACACAAGCTACAATATATGTATCATGCACAAACCTAAACAAGCAAATTAGCTAGTTATTTGGAATTTAAGCATCCCACAAGATGAAGATTTTGATAATTGCTGATTAGCTAAATCAATGAAGTGAATTTTCAGTCAGTATATACTTCATAGATTCCACGACCCAGAATTCTTCAAGAACAATACATGGTCATTAATAAGCATATGGAAATGAATGATACACTTAAAATACACAGCCTATATACGCAATGTTATCAGGAACTGTTTGTGCCCTATGTGAAAGTGTAGACCAGGGCGTGATCAATGGAAACCAACGATTGTTCATGATTAGTACGTTGAGGACTCAAAAGTTGGAATATCTATAGGAAAAAAAAATAAAAGGGGGAGAGAGCGAAAAAACAGTTAAAACTTTCTACGGTATTTAAAGCAAGATTTCAACATTACAATTCTTATTGACTTTTCAAAAATGAGAAACAAATCAGACTGACGCCAAGTCAAGTCAAGGGCGTTGAAGATGAAAAAAGCATCTCCAGCAGAATAGCTCACCTAAACCATCTACTACTCGTTCAAAATAGGTTAGCTTGAGCAAATTCCAGGAAAGATATTTAGGAGAAATAATGGTGGAAACGGCTGGAAACCTCAAAATATATATAAACACAGAAGAAGTCTTGTTAAGAATCACATATATACCAAGAAGTTGTAGTTGATTGACGGAAAGCCCGGATAATTGAAGTGCACCAACTGAGTAAGGGGGAAAATGGAGGGCGGATTAAGAAATGATGATCAATAAGGAAGAGCCCAAAAAATGATATATGTATGATCAAGAAACGTTGGAACCCATTCTGACAAGCTGGTTAATTGATGTTAAAAAATGGGTAATTAAACATGATTTTTCTCCATTTTCAGCTAAATATTAAAGTGAAACCCACAAGTGATTTTAAGTGAGTTCAAGTTGATTATTAATCTTTGATATGTGAAAATTAAGAATATATAAGTATTTAGCTATACCCATTTATATATGAATGAAAAATTAAGTCTAAAGTAACCTACTTGATATGTGTAAAGTGGTAAAATTTAAAAACAATCTTTAGTCTCACATGGAATAGGTAGAATTCTAATTATTTACTTATAAGTGTAGCTAGAATACTACACTTGAATTTCAGCTAACACACACACACAAAGAAAGCTCAAGGGTGATGCAAAGCATCATCCCGCGCTCGCCCGCGCTTGTGCGAGGGCGAAAGGGCGCATTGGGCTCACAGCACTTTAGACTTCCGCACGTAAGCACCGTCCCGAAGAGCTGGAGAGCTTTTCAGAGGTCGAAGCAGATCGGACGGATGAGATGCGTCCGTGGAAGGTCGGATCTAGAACGTCCAGATACGATGAATGTAGTTATCTGTCTAGGTGCAATGTACGAAGATCAGACGGTGTAGGATTGGATGCGCTGATCGAAATCGACAGATAGCGACCAATTGGATCGATCGCGATCCAATGGTGCGAGATCAGGTACGACGAGCGGAGCCGTTAAATTGTGCCTAAATCGATATGATACAATCCAATTGTGTACGATTGGGTGCGTCAATCAAATCCGTCAGATCGCGTCTAAAGGCAATCAGACTCGATCCAACGGTGCAGAAACAAGCACCATATACAGCTACAATTTGCCTATAAATAGAGCATTTCATAACTCAAAAAGTCATCATAGAAAATTTTAAAATATCTAAATTTTCTTCTCTTCTCTCTTCTCTGCTTTTAACATTCTTTTGTGAGTGAGTACAATCAATTTTGGTTTGATTATTCTTGTGAATTTAAGTATTGCTATCACAATATGGAGATTGTTGTATCCTGAAAGCCAAGTATCATACAGTGTGAGCACCTAAGCAGGATATAATTGTCTTAAGGAAAGTTATATTTTAGCCTCAATATACGTCGTTACTATGCTGAAATAATAATTGATCTAGTTTAACTAGACATAGTCTTCTTCCTACTACCTTTAAATAGTGAACAGAGGCAGTTTGTTGCTCAAAAAAAAATAATATTTAAGTGAGATCATTGTAACTCTATCACTCATACGGGAGACTAATCTAATTAATTATTTTGAAAGCAATTTTTTAGTAAATATTGCCACACCATATAATCAACAATTGATACTACTTATGTATACGTATGTGTGTGTGTGTGGGTACGTATAGAGAGAGAGAGAGAGATCGTGCCTGGTGCTTGAGAATTCATAGAGCTTATCAGTTGGAGAGAAGACAATGACGCCAACTTCAGCCTCACAGAGAACAGAAAAGTCTAATGCCTTCTTCAGCAACCCTTTTCGCCGCTTTGACAAGGTGACTTGCCTACTCGTTTGGTTCTCTATTCTCTTCATCTCAGTTTTCCCTCTCCCCATCCTTACACGCACCTATATATATCGAAAAAAATCGTATCGAATCAGCATATGAAATGTTACTCCAACAACAACAACAACAAATGTGCCGAACGATTCTAGCTAGCTAGCAACAAAAAATCGATGATGTTCAACAAACCTTATACTTCCTGATCACCAACCCCAGCTTACTTATCTTCTTTTCTCTTCTCTACTCCACCCTTCTACTTTTTTCTTCCTTCTTAATTCTCATTCTCATTCTCATCCAGAAAATAGATATTCCAGTAACCCTACCATTCCTTCCCATGTTTTTCCCTCTTCTCATAATTAGCTATAGAGAGATTTAACCCTAGCTAACTCTTCTCCAAAAGCGCCTGATCTCATCCCATCCCATTTCGTTTCTCTGCTTAAGGGTCTCTCAAGTGCATCGTCTCTGTGATCACTTTCACATCATTACGCCTATTTTCACTTACGCATGTCTCTACTAAAATTAGGATAAAAACGAAGGTTAGCTAGCTAGCTTCTACAAGTGTTAAATTCCTACTCGTGGGGCAGTGTGTATTAATTGGATTCTTCTTGTTTGAGCTTCGCGGTACGTCGTCACGTGACCTTTTTGTCCTATCCCATTTACTTTTTCCATTTTAATTTGTGTTATTTAGGAACAAAAATGCGTGGGGCGTAAGGAAAGGAAAGGAAAGGGCACAAATTGTAAAGGGACATTCTCGTCTGTTGTTATATAATTATTGCCGTCAACCTCTTCCTATATATCAACACTTTTTTTTTATTATCTTTTTTAAAAACTTTTCTCTCTATCTTGTTCTTATCCGCTATCTTCGATTAGTGGAGACAAATTGAGATTCTGACATCATGATCTTACGTAATTCGAAACTAAAGCTTTCCAGTAATATTGGATGATTGAGAAATTAGCCATTTTCGACATGTGCAGACTAGTAACTTCTAAGTATCCGTCAATTAATTAAGATGCCTTTCAATGATCTCCCGCGTACACCAGCTAAGCTTCCTTTTTTTTTTAAATTTATGTCGGCCACCTGTAACAGTTGAATGACGTCATATTCTATAATCGTGTCGTGCTTTCAGAGGGCGTGGACGAATTCCCCAGGATCGAGCTCTTTTTTTAAAAAAAATAAAAAAATGGACATGTCTTTCTTTTCTTTTTTCTACTTATTCATTTATGAAGAAATTTATTCAACCACTAGAAAAACTTTGTAGCACGTATTTATTAGGGAGACCGCTTTCGTCACGTCCGTTTTAAATTGGGTACGCACAAAATTCTTTTAAAAACGGAACCGATAAAAAATGTTTATTTATTTTGTAATTTTATTATTTGTACTTGCAACTCAATTCGTTACTAAATTTATTTTATGTTATTCATATGTAAAAAAACATTAAAGTCCACCAAAGGCGCCCACTCTTCCTGCAATTTAAAAAAAAAAACTATTCATGAAATTTGTATTTTTACTTATGAGGCATTGTAACTAAAAGTTGACTTTTGACAATGATTATTATTTATATGAGTAAAAAGTAGTTTTACTTACAAAAATAAAGTCGCTAGTAAAAGTCTTATGATCAAATGCATAATTTATTGTAGTGTGCACATTAATATAAAAATAATGTTTACAAAAAAGTAACGTGAAGAACATAACTCAAAACAAATATGAGGCTTGAGATGCCTTTTATAGAGTTTCAAGATTGATCTTGTACATCTGTAAGTTGTACACATGGCAAACATACGTTGGTTAGTTTATAACAACTTGAGATAACTAACATGAGCTAACATGTGCTCTAATTATGTACAGATAGTTAACCGCTACAGAATTGTTGATTAGTAACTCTTTAGTTTTTTCTTTCAAAAAAAAAAAAAACTCTCTGATTTTCATCCACTGTAAACTCTTCACTATCATCCCCCCTCAAGCAAAAGGGGGTGTTGCACACCTTGAAATTAGACTTGAGATAACAAAAAAGAGGAATAGATAAGGCTTTTGTTAGAATGTTAGCAAGTTGTTATGTAGACGGAACAAAACAAACATGGAGCTTTTTACAATGAATTTTATCTTGCACAAAATGAACATCGATTTCAATGTATTTAGTTATAGCATGTTGAATGGGATTGGATGCTAAGGCAGCGACACTCACATTATCACACCAAATGAGAGGAGTGTGAGACAAGGACCTTGAAGTTCTTTTAGTAGACATTGCAACTATGACAGTTTAGCAGATGTGTTGGCCAAGGACTGATATTCACTTTCGATGCTCGATCGAACAACAACTTGTTGTTGCTTAGAAGACCATGAAATCAATTACACCTAAGGTAGATAACAAAGCCACTAGTAGACCGCCAATCATCCACGCAACTTGGCCAATCGGCGTCTGAGAATGCTTCCAAGATAAAAAGAGAACCCGGTTTTAAAAAAAAACTAGTCATTTAGTTAAAGTACCTTCAAGATAACAAAGTAATCTCTTACAAGCTTGCCAATGCACCGTAGAAGGAGCTCGTACAAACTGACTGAGTTTGTTAAAGATAAACGCAATGTCAGGCCTAGTAATGGACAAGTATTGCAAAGTTCCAATAGTGCTACGATACAAATAAGGATCATGAAATGGTTAACCACTAGACAAGCAGAGCTTAGTAGCAACACACGCAAGGGAAGGACTCAATTTTGCAGTACCATCCATTTTTGTTTTTATCAACAAATTTGTTATGCACTAGGACTACGACATATACAAACCAGAAGCATCACGCCAAATCTCAATCCCCAAGAAATAGTGAACAACTCCTAAATCTTTCATCGCAAAAATAAAGAGCAGATCTCGTACTAAACGATCAATCAACTTAGCATCACTTCCTGTGATGAGAATATCATAAACATAAACTAGGAGAAAGAATATATGACCAACAAACTGCAAGATGAAGGGAGACTAATCAAACTTGGAATGAAGAAATCCCCAAGAAACCAATGTGATACGAAGTTTTTCGAACCATGCACGGGGCGCTTGTTTGAAACCATGCAAGGCCTTTTATGACAACAAACATGATTAGGATGCATAGAATCAATAAGTCCCTCCGGTTGAACCATGAAGACCACTTCAAACAAGGAGCCATTAAGGAAAACATTATTTACATCAAGTTGTCAGCATTCCAACCACGAGTGACAACAATAGCTAAAACAATTCGAATAGTAGTAGGCTTTACAATAGGACTAAAAGTCTAAAAATAATCAACACTAGGATTTTGATGAAATTCTTTCGCTATCAATCGACTTGTAACGTTGAACCTCACTAACAACACTTAATTTTTGTTTAAACACCCACATGTTACCAACTAGCACTACAAGAAAAGTCATTTTCAACAACATAAAAAACAAGTCGTTATAAGTCTTTAACGGCATGCATACATATGTCGTAAATCCCCAAGTTGTTATAAAGTATTGCTTTCTAACGACATGTTTTGTGAGCCGTTATAATAGATTTTTACAAATGAGTACAATATTATCAACGACTTATAATAACATGCCCTTAAAATGTTTTCATAGCATATTAATCCAAGCCATTAAAACAATATTTTATGACTTATTTTGGATGTCATTAAAACATCTTTCAACAACATACATCAGATGTCATCTTTAATAACCAATACAATTTTTTTTCTTTTATGATCTCGTATACATATATTATTTACATATATACTTTTCATATTCAACATCAACTCAAATTAAATTAATCTCATTTCATCAATAACATCAATGTCTACAAAATATAAATTATTACATCCATGAACAAATTATATTGACTACTAATTTTAATAAAAAGATAAATTCAATTGCATGTTTATATGAGTATTTGTCTCTAAGTGCAAAAAACAAAACCAATAAACTATGAATGTTCAGTAATCATCTTCGTTGCCAACAAGTTAAGTATTTTTACTCATCATTTGCACCATGAAACCTACATGAAAGTGAAAAATACATTAGTCAATAGAAAAACATAATAAATAAAAAATACATGAAAAAATCTCAAGTATAATAAAATTGAGAAAAAAAAATTACAATACATTTTACATTAAAATATTAACACATTTTTTGAGTCAACACTGAAAAAAAATTTGGCAGAGTCTCTTTTCTTTTTTTGACTTATAATTTTTTTTTCACATGTATAACTCCTGTCGCATTCACTTCAAAATATTTCAAACATATTATTTCCTTACATCCAAAACTATATTTAATTTATAAATACAATTTCACATCCACATAAGAAAAAGATTATAAATATCAACTCCACGTCATAAAAAAAACAATTCACATCCACATAAAAAAAAAATGCATGCTATTTTGGCTAAATTAACTTAATACCTAATTCATTTATTCGTCTGTCATACATACATCACAAACCTTAAATAAGACACAATCATTATCCAATCACACCCACTTAAACAAAAAATATGTATTTGTCATATCCATAAAATTAATACAATTAATGCATAAAAAAAACTAACATTCTCACCTCCATAAATATTTTGCCTTTCCATGTTGGTTGTAAATATTTTATAATTCAAATCACAAGTGCACGATTATCAAATAATAATATAATCCGATGGTGAATTAGGTTATTGTCTACAGAGATAGCAATTTTACTATTTAAAATGTCCAAAACTACTAAGGTCTTGATTTTATCTAAGTGATCAAAACGGGATGATTAATATGCTGGAATTTAAAGTAACTAAACTTAAAACTAATTTATGCAATTAAACTGAGAATTAGAGAAAACCAATAAATAGAGATGATAGAAAGATGACTTCACTATGTCGTTTTATATGGATTTCAAAAGATAATGCTATTGAGTTAATTCTTAGGTTTATAAATTATGAATCCTAATTTGTTCAAACCCTTCTCTCCAATGCAAATTAACAATTAAAGCATGCATTAAGATCTATGATTCAATTCAAATGATTTTAAAGGGGTTGTAGGTCTATCGACTAGATATAAACTCCTTAGGTTACAATTCACTTGTTTAGATTTGAAAACACCTATCTCGAGTGTAAGAATTCGAATCCAAAATCATTCAATAAGTGGCCAACAAGTTGAAAACATTAAGCATGAAAAATTGCAAATTAACTAATTAAATTACCCAACAACACACAAACAATGAAAATCAATCCATATAATCCATCATGGATCAATCAACCTCTCTAATAGAAATTTAGCTCATATTTAAATTCGTAGTTATAAAAGTAAGAGATAAAGAAGAATTCATCATTACAAATTGAAATAGAAAATGAAATTAGAAAACTCCCTTTAACAAGTTGATCTCCTTCTTCAAGTCTCTTCTTTAATCTGCAACTCTTCTTCTACCTCTTTCTTGCCTCCTTCTCTCAATCTTAACCCTAATTAGTTGCTATCTAATTTTCTAGAATGAGAGATAATATCAAAATAAAACCCTAAAATAAGTTTTATACACAAGTGGGTTGAATTACAAAAATGGGCCAAGAGCTTTCGTCAAAAACTAGAAAAATCCCGCAAGTATTTTTGTAATGGCACAACGGCGCCCAGAACACAACATTTCTTTATTTCTTCTTTTTGTAACGGCGTTGCGGTGCTCGGAGTGCATTTTGCACACTTTGCCTTTTGTACTAAGCCGAATTTCTTCACTTCTTTGCACACTTCTTATACATGTTCATGATTCCTTTTTAGCCTCATTTACACCACTTTAAAACTTTTATTCTCCTACAAAACAAAACACAAAAACACAAGTAAGTGATATATATTAATTAAGTGATAAAAATCTAAATGCAAGTA
The DNA here is from genome assembly GCA_035771175.1 of Paratinospora sagittata. NCBI lineage: Eukaryota > Viridiplantae > Streptophyta > Magnoliopsida > Ranunculales > Menispermaceae > Paratinospora > Paratinospora sagittata. The sequence continues at coordinate 11,417,356 of CM069608.1, forward strand.
TGTATTATCATGTAAAATATGAGATTATTAATGCAACTAATGATTTAAGAAAAAATTCCTAAAAATCAATATTATTTTCCTAAACTACTCTAATGCATGTAACTCATGAAAACACCTAAAACTAACCTCTAAAACTCATCAAAACACCTAAACGAACCTAAAACAACTATATGAACCTAAAAACTAACTAAATGAACCTAAAAACCTAACAAAACATCATGTAAAACACTAAGCAAAACTCAATTTATCAAATTCTCCCAAACTTAAACTTTGAACGTCCCGAGCAAAGAGAAAAATGAAAGTTGAACAACAAACTTTTCACATATTCTAAGATGAACAGGGATTTGACTAACTAGAATGGATTGTAATGATCTCAAAGACAATACAAATTTCATCCAACATAAAATAGGGAAAACTTTGACAGTTTAGCCTTGTTGTCTAAAATTTCAACCTACAAGCCATGCCTTTTTTTCTATCCTTATTAACAAGCAAGCATACAAATCAAACACATGACCACTCATAAATCATATAAATCATGTAAGCAAGAAAGAAATATGATCTCAATGAAATAAAACATGACTTCATCTGCTTGTTTTTCACCCTTCTCTCTACTAATGTAGGTTTCATACCAATCAAGATCAATAGGTCTTTACATAGCTTGTAATGCAAGGCTAGGGCTAAGGGTATGTCAAAGTGGATACATTGAAGCTTAATGCACCCAAACATCTTTGTTACATCAACCATTTTACACACATCCCATACCTTACACATGAACCAAAACCAAACATTACCCAACCAAGATTTTTCACATTTTTCATTCTCGTTACCCCAAATACACCCCCAAACTTATTCATTTAACAGATTGATGAAGAAAATTTATTTTCTTTTTTCCTTCCTTTTCATTCTTTTTATTTTTTTCATTCTTCTTATTTTTCTCATTCTTCATTTTTTTTTCACTCTTCAATCATGAAATTCTTGTTTTGAACCTTCTTTTATCAACTTCATAAACATTCTCATCACATAGCCAATTTCACTACATTCCCATGCAAAATAACCCAATCCCCATTACAACACATTTCTCAAAGTGTTAAGGGTGCAAAGGTGAAAACAAAGGAAGAAAAAAAAATTAATGGTCTTGGCTAATGTTTTTAGGTGACAACAAACAAGATAAAGGCTCAAAAACAGGGTTACTAGGGGCAATACATAATTGGGTAAGCTTTATGGCTCAATCGATCCAAAAATGGCCTAAATCATGTCTCCAGTGGTGCGATTCCTAGGATTTCGCCTCAAGAAGTGATCAAATAAGTTCTAGAGTCAAGTTTTGAAAAAAATTGAGATCTAAGGATGCTTACTTACAAAATCTCAATTTAACATTCAAGTAGCACTCATGATCATGATTCCATACTCAAAAGCCAACAAAGATATCCAATAAACATAGCAAGTAGATCAAACACACATATTTAAGAGTATTATCTAATTTTCCAAGGTTTATGCTCAGAAACGAGTGCTAATCCTATCATAGATCATCTATTCAAGATCAAATCAATTCAAAGCTCCTAAAGAAATATGGATTTATTCATGACCTAGCATTTATTCAAACAGAAAACAAAAACAAAAAATTTCAAAAGTTACACTAAAACATGCAATTTAAACATGCAAACTTCTCCCAAACTTAAATCTAGCATTGTCATCAATGATAAATAAAGTCAAATGCAAATGACACAAATATATTAAGGGAAAGGTTCAAGAGACGCCCTTAGACTTCATTAGTCATCCTCCTCCTCTTCTTCTTGATAATCCTGGAGTTGTCGTGGTTGTGGAAATTGGACAGCACCAGAGCCAGCATTAAGGTCGCACGCACTAAACATCTGCACCAATGATGAATTAAACTCGAATGAGTAATTCATAAATTGCTCCATGTGGTGCCTTTGATTTCGGACCTCGTGCTCCAGATGGTTAATTCTTTCAGACATTGATGAAGGATGTGCACGAGGGCGCCTAGATGAAGTGGCACCTGTACTTGGTTCCCATCCAGGAAGTATCTCGACGTCCTCTTCCGGTTTCAATTACAGCTCGAGGGTACAGTAACTCGTCATCTTGGCTCCATGTAACTCCTGCCTTATGACATAAGGCACATATTAATGAAGGATGAGTAAGCCCCCTACTTGTTGGAGGCTTAATGTTGTAGATGATGGAATCTTGAATTACTTTTCCAACATCTATTGATATCCTAGACATTATAGCAAACAGAAGAGCTACCCGATATTTGGTTATATCATTCTTGTGATCTCTCGGAATCATCTTAGCACTAAAAAAATTCAACCATGCCTTGCTTATGCTAGACAACCCTTTCTTTGACATTATGGTTGGAACCCCTTTGTAATATTTCCATTCAGCCCCTCGTGGACAAAGAGTGTTGATTATGTTTTCAGTGTCAATCCCCTCAACAATATATTTAGAGTACTCGTCATCCTCTATGTTTGGCAGCCCATACAATGCATTGATAGTGGTTTTATCAAATGAAACCATTTTCCTTCGCACAAACACTTTGGTATCATTGCGCTTATGGACATTGGCATATAATTCTCGCACGACAGGAATAATTGCGGGCTAGGTTGTCGTGCAAAGGTCTGCCAACCTCTCACAGCAATCATTCTAGCGAGCTCAGAGTTCTATGTAGGAGGGACACACACACCCCTTTCTTTAATTAGGTTTCTCTTTGCCACATATTCATAAAATTGTTTAGAGGTTTCATAACTAGTAAAACGTGCATGATCATACAATTGGGAAGATGAACCTCTAGCCCATTTTGGTACCATATCAATGGTATTGATATCAGCAACTCTTCAACAAAAAATCAACCCAACAAAGCCAAGATGGAACACAAATGCAATCAACAACACTCAAAGGGTAAACTCCAACATGACCACCAAACTTGGATGCAATTTCCACACTAATCAACTAAATTTAGCCAAACTCACATTCATTCTATTTTTACCATTCCAAATCCATGAGAAATACATTCACCAAACCCAAAATTGGATGAAATCCTCTCTATTATCATCAATCTTCAATGCAAATCTCAACTATCACCAAAGTTTCTCAAAATGAACCACAAAAATAAAAGAGAAACTTACAAAGTGTAGTAGATGCAAGAAATCTGAAATAGTGCTTCACCTGTTATTGAGTTTTGATCTTGAGAAGTAAACATTTTCGAGTACTCTTTCAATCATCTCTAAACAAAATAAAATACCAAAGTCAATAGCCATTTGTAACAAATTGATGAACAATGATCACATAGTTTTAAAAGTAAAATGTCATTACCAATGACTCGCCAATTGCTTCGTTATTAGGTTTTTCATCCTTTTTTATATGTGCTTGAGTTCATACTTGAGCTCATACTTGAGCTCTATTAACTGATGGATCCTCCTTTTTTCTATCATAAAAATGAAAATAATGTATAGAACTATATGGAAATAAGATCGAAAGGAATTAAAAAGAAAACGTATATCATTTCATCCTCCATTCGTGCATAGCCTTTACGATTCATAGTGTGTGGAGTAGTCTGTTTTACTCTCATCTTTTGAAACCTCCACTCTTTGCCAATTTATTTACAAAGATCAAAAAAATTATATATACTATAAGAATAAAATGAAGGAAACTTTATTCTATATGAGAATCTACTTACTTTGAATTGAGGTGACAATATGATAACAAATTCAACTCAAATATGGGACATAACATTTGCAGGCATGATGCAGGAAAGACGAGAATGAAAATTTGGCTTCTTAGCTACCTCTCTTACTTTTCTTGAGAGCCTAGACTTAACGTCTCTTCATAACTTATTCATCACCCTTAGAATAAATTCCTTGTAGTATTCATCAATGACAAATTGTTGTTGTATTCACATAATTAGACGTTTCAAACTATGAATTGTTACGAAAGAATGTAAAAATTATAAGCATAACATTGAAATAAATATTACCTTTGCCAAAACCCATAACTTATCTTTAACAAAGTAATCCATAAGATCCCAAGTTTCAATGTTTATAGGTGTTACTTCTCGTACTAAAACCCCAAGGAAAGAACTAATTTTTTTTTTTACTCTTCTCCTATTGCCCGGTCTCTTTCATTGAATTGAATATTCTTTTGTTCTCCATGTCTAGTTGTAATCATAAACATCCTTGTAGGACCCCTAGTTTTTTTTTCATATCCTTGTGGCTAGAAGCATCGAGGGTATCTTGTACTTGGGGTGAGTTAGTAGATGCAATAGAGATCCTTTAATTATTTTTCCTAATTGGGCCAGTTGTAGCAGTTTCAACTTGTCTTCTTCTTCTTCTTCTTTTTATTTCCCTTTTAAGGGGATTCAACTTAACAATAGACAATAAATAAATTAATAGTTACTTTTGTAATCAAACAATATTCGCAACATCATCCATAAAATGCAATGATATAAAATGATATCATAACATACCTCTAATTGATCTTTTGCGGCCATTGCAACTAAGAATCTTATACCTGTACTAGCATATAATTTTAGATGCAATATAAAAAATGCAATAAAAAATTTGCAAAAGATAGTAAATTTTCTTTAAACAAAAAGAACCGTAAAAAATTACACAATTACACAATAGTAACCTCACAATCTCTCCTCACATAAGACTCTTCTCAATCCCTATCTATAATATTTGTATCAAGTCTAGATACATCAAGTGGTGTAAGCACATTCATCATACATCCCTAACTCATGATATCCTCTTGGTGGAGCTTTAAGTACGACATACCAATTTAATATATCATTTTTCCTAAAGTAAAAAACTTGTTTTGCTTGCGATGCAAGGATGAAAGGTTTCCTTGATTTTTTCCTTGATGGAGATTCACTAATGTGAATCCATGTGGCAACCCCCAACCCCAGACCACCATCCCCCACGGGACAACATGCGAAATTTTAGGGCAGGACGCCTGACATAAGCATCTCCAACCATCCTACATCATACATTAAGATGGCTGAGACCCTAGAAGCCTCATCACCACACCTAGGCATTCCTGTCATAGAAACAACTTGTAGGTTTTTGTAACAGTTCTACTATCCACAACTATGCAACCTAAATTGATAGGATCTTCAAATACAAAAACAAGGTACCATCTCATTCCATTATAATTTAATTCAAGTCCAAAGTCTAGGGTCCCATGACCCAATCAGCAAGTGTATCAAAATAAATACAATTCTCCCAAAAATGACGACCCATAAGCCCACCTACATCCACATATGACCCTTCCACAAGAACATACTACTCAAACTCACCATCTAAGTATCATGTGTTATATATATAGTTACAAAAGTACAAAAGATACATGATAAATTCATCCATATACAAAAATCACAAAAGTCTTTCTAGCACTCACACCATGCCTAACTCCAAGTGGCTAGGTCCTTAACTAATCACAATCCCTTTCCCTTTGAGAAGGACCTGAAAAAGGAACAAGGGTGAGCCAACGGTGCCCAGTGAATAAAATTTTATTATGCCATCAAATACTCATCAATAAAGTCATGTATGCATGAATGTGTCATGAGATGATAAAACCATATATTACATATGCATATCAAGCATTCCATCATATAAAAAATGCAAATGAAATCCATTTCCATATTCTGGCCCAGACTCCGTCGTGAGATATTGTGTAACACCCCGTACTATATGGGTATCTACAGTGTATAGTACACTGTGCCGGTCATGACGTCAGCCAACGTCAGGGGCGTCGTGACATATTGTGATCTAGGACTCGCAGTCCAGATGTTAGTCGTGAGACATAGCACCGCAGTACTAGACCCGAGACAGAGAATATTGAACGGAGTCTTTAGCAGATGTCTCGAAGGAGCATGGCTTTCTACTCACGTTCTTTCCACATCCAAAAACCTCCTATGGTATGATAATGCCTCCTAATGGCACATTAAGCCTAGCTAAGTCTTACATGGAAGGGTTCTTTGCAGAGCATTCCCCAACCACGGGACCAACATCCATGACCTCGCTTGAACCAATTAGGCCATACATAACAATACCACAAGGTTTTACATACAATGCAACAATAATAAAGCACATTTCATGTGGTGACCCCACACCCCGGACCACCAACCCCGCAGGGAATGGCGTGCGGAATGCCAGGGCAGGACGCCCCGCGTAGGCATTTCCTGCCACACCCTGGGTTGCACAGTGTGCCCCCTACCCAGGTGTGGGCGCACCCCCTCGGGGCGAACGCCTAGCCATAGTACCACATAATATTGTCACATCTAGCCGAATTCGCAATACCCAACAGGGCCCTAGTAACAGAGTAGATCATTTACCCCCACTATTCATGAATAATGTAGGGCCTCCCCCCAAGTCGAACTCGCAACCTCCCCCTTAAGAGGTTAGATTTCGCACTTGGAGTAGCCACTAAATGTCCAATCCATTTAATACACCAAATTTTCATTCTCATTTATCCTTTTATTCAATCAATCCTAACCCATATCAATTCATGGTTTAATGGTCCCATGCATAAATAAGTTAACATATGCATTATACTTTAATTTAACATGACCCATATACAATTTATAATACACATATTTATATACATTATCAAGCATCAACTATACAAACATTAAACAACCATCAAACAAACACCAACCATATCAAGGCAACACATAGAGTTTGGGCAAAATGCAATTGGGTTATGGGCTAGATGAAATAATTTTTTGGGGCGTCACATTTCATGCCTCAACGCATACAACATATAGTAATATGATGACATAAGAGATTGAACATAATCGAAGTTCTACTCACAACCAAGCCAACTAGAGGCGATGCTAAACCACACACAAAGAATCCAATCCAACTCAATTACCAACCAATATCAAGATCTTGTAATACATATCAATTCACATACACATATCAAATTTATGATCAATATCTCATACTCAAATATACCACTATGTCCAATCCCCAACATAGTTAATTTAGGTCCATATAATCCACATAACTCTAATTCAACCACAATTACCAATTCTCAACACATAGGCACCATTTATGCCCAATACACATGACTTAAGTCAACACTTAAGTCTAGGTCACTACACCATTTATCAAGGAAAATTCCATCATTTTGCATCTCAATTAACATGAAATTAGCACAATTCATCACATAAGTTCACAATCCCCAAATTCACATTAAAACACAACTTATGCCCACAATTAGGGTAGGTCCTACAATTGCCAACTTGGGCCAATTCCAACCCTAATCATTCCAATTCATGTGAAATCAATCACAATTTGCCCAAATCCTCAATTCATATCTATTTACAACTGTAATGACCCACATTCTCATATGATGTCATGATAATGTGGAATGCCCGAATCTAGATGTTTGTGTATGTGTTCGTATACGGTGTAATTTTATGTTGATTTGGTTATAACTTTATGAGAGGTGTCTCAAATGGATTCGGGGATAAAAATGGGTCTGGAACGCATTTTTACATAGAAATCGACCTATTACACACAAAATTCTAATGTGTATTGAGCGCGTAATGGAAAAGTTTAGATTTAGTGTTCTAGGTAGGAGAGAAGCGCGCTCCTGCTAGGAGAAGCTCGCTCCTTGCGCAACAGAGAGCAAAATCTGTCTCAAAACAAATAGAAGCGCGTTCCTCACTAATTTGGGTTGTTTTTAAGTGATTTTAGAGCATGGGCTACGTACAATAAAAGGGGAAAAAAACTTATTTCTTCCCATTTTGAGTTGAGAACAAGTTGAGCAAGGGAGAAAGGGGGAGAGTTAGGCCTCCAAGGGGATTCTTCACCAAATCCACCCAAGGTACGTGTTTCTCCTCTAATTTTCTTCTTGAAATCACTAATGGAGTTGAATGAGAGCTTTCTCTCGGTCTAGATCTCTCTATGAGCCACGGATTTGGGTAAACCCAAGTTAGGGTTTCATGTGCATGTGCCCAAAATGGCTAGGAAATAGCATGAATGAGTGTTTTTGACCCTTAGCTATGCCTAATGTGTATTTTCCAAGCTTTTCACCACATTTTGGGTGAGCTTGAGGATAGGGTTTCAAAGGAAACCCTAAAATTCGAGAATGCATGTGTCTTTATTGGGTTTCTATGATATCTTTGAGCAAGTTAGAGGCATTCGCTATGGTTTTCACTAAGGTTTGCTTGTTAGACCATGTATTTGACCTAAACCCTAAAACATGGACTTAGGGCTTTCTAAATGGCATGCGTGTGAACTATGTCATGCATTTGGACGAATGTTGATGATCCATAGTGTTAATTGATGATTTTTCATGATATGAAAGGGTGATTAGTACAATTTCCCTATGTCTTATTGTTGGGATTTTGCCCAATTTGGGGCTTTTGGTCCAATTGACTTAAATGTGTTTAATTGAGATGAAAATTAGTTATTTGGGCCCAAATTGAGTTAGATTATGCTAAATTGAGCATGGGATGGAATGAAATTGACTTATGTTGGGCTAGGCCTAGTCATTGTATGAGCATGAAATTAGGCATGATGGGTGCCTATGGGTTAAATCATGAATTGTGGGGTTGTGTAGTATTCCTACATAAACTATGATGGTGATAGATGAATTAGCCTAAGTTGGATATGTGGGGACTTAGGCTAGGAATTTGTGAATATTGGGAATTTAGTAGGATTTATGCAATTGATCATGTTTAGTCTTGGTTATGAATGTGAATTTTATCCATTTAAGGACATTGTGATTAAATTAGCCAAGTTGAGGATAATTTGCTTGGTAAATTCGCTTGTGATGGGTTGTGAGTATTTCTATCTTGGTCTTATGTGTGGCATTGTATTAAATAAATCTTGTTTTTATGAACTGTTTGTTGGCCCAGTATTATAGTCCAAGAGGGGGGTTTAATTGGACTTGGCGGATTTTCGCGTTACCTTGCAGATATTTTAATTAAAAAAGTAATGTGCGCAGTAGGTAACAATCCAAATAACAAATGCAAAAAAGATAAATGAACACAGAGGATTTAGAGTGGTTCAGTTCCCCTTGAACCTACGCCCATTACCCAATTACCACGATCAGGATTTTCCAATACATTATTGGCTAATCACTTACGGGTGTGATTAGAAGTCGTTTACACTCTAACCGACACAAGAGCTTGGTTAGAAAAGCCACAACCACTAACCCACACCAAGGCTTGGTTAAAAACCCACAAACTAGCCTACACCAGGGCTTGGCTAGAAAGCCACACTTGTAATCCACTTACGGGAGTCGTTACATGCCGTACAAAATAAGGTAATGTCCCGGTTGACTTAATCAAGTCAACAATACATCAAGATTACAAAAGATATAGAGAAGTGTGCAACAACACTCTTAACAATATAAACTTACAATCTTGAATAAGTCAACAATAATATTCTAACCACTATGATTTTAAATGATGCAAAGTATTGAAATAGGTTTTTCTCAAATGCAATTGATTCAAATATATGTTATGTAAAATAGTGAATCGAATATGCACAACTATTAAGATATTGATTCTAAACAATAATAAGTTTAAAGCTAGAGAATCAATATATCATGATGATCAAAACTTGATGATTCTAAATAAATATGTGATTAAGATCAAGAATTAAAAAAATCAAGTATGATCAAAAACTTCGATTCAATATAATATAATGTTAACATATGAATCGATTTCTCAAACTATTTATGAAACCACTAAGCGAGGTATTTTGTTATGGAGATCAAGATAGGGTTTCAGCATCACAACTCAATACAAAATCAGTTTTAAATATGATAATTTAAGCACAAAACTTATTTGCATAAACGAATATCACAAGAATCTAGATATAGAAATGTATACCCCACTAGGTAAGGTTGAAGCTCCAAGATTCTTCTTGTGTGAAGTTGGATGTGAGAAATCACGATTAAGACTCAAATAGAAGATGTAGAAAGCACTTGAATCATCTTGAACACTTGCACAAGAGAAACTCCCAAGTTTCTCAAGTTTGAAAGATGTGGAGAAATCACTCAAGAACTTGTTGTTGGCTTGTATAAAGACTAATACGAAAAATGCACAAGTTCTCTAAGTTTTTCAAAAGTTGCTCTTCAAATGAGCAAGTGTGATATTTATAGATAAACACCACACCGAGGCACAAGAACTTGTTCCCTGGCACAGGAACGCGTTCCCTACCACAGGAGCGCGTTTCTGGTTTGAAATCTGAAAAATCTCAGATTTCCCTCCAATTAAGAAGCGTGTTCCTCAATATGTCTGTTGGGCATAGGAATGGGTTCCTTCAACAAAAACCACTAACTCTTAAAGTTTTTCCTATTTTGCCCTTGGCAACAAGAGCGCGTTCCTTCTTAAAAAAGTGTGTTCCTTTTCTCTAATAAAAAAAAATTTGAGTCTTGAAAAAAGCCACAGGAGGGCGTTCCTCTTACAAGGAGCGCGTTCTTTAAACCCTGATAAAAAATCACTTAGTTTCGGGAAAAAGCTCAGGAGCGCGTTCCTTCACTAAGAAGAGAAATAAACTCAATCTTTTTTTTATCATAATAGGTTTAAGACATTGTCAAAAACATAGACTAACATTTTAAAACATTTTTGACAAGATTGAGGTACAGTTAACACAGCTAAACATGAGTGATTCGATCGATTAAACCAATGATCAAAACAATAAGTACAAAATACGTGAAACGATAAAACCATGCAAAGTTGACAAGATGAATGCATATTGAACACTGATCAATATATGTATGATAAACAATTATAAATACGTGATAGCATAATTATCAAACTAAAATGTGTGCATGCATGATTAATCATATAATAATGTATATGCATGAGAATGATAAACTATATGAATGATTTTTGAAAAGATTAAAATCATGTATGGTTGGAACATGTAAATGTTATTCTACAGCACTAAGATTCTAATAAAGAAATACAACCATGAAGCTCTTGAATCTTCGTAAGGTGTTGTTACTTCCACATGCTTTGACAATGCAGTTGAATCCATTTGATATATCTAATTAGCACTGAAACAACTACGTCAAAGAGATTAGTTATCATAAGTATGTTGTTTGCAATCATCAAAACAAAACTGGGTGAGAGTAGTTACATCAACAATCTCCCCCTTTTTGATGATTTCAAACAAATTTACTATTGGCCTGATTGAAGCAAGAAACACGATTTCTCAAGTGAATGAATGAGTTAAGTGAATAATTTTATCATGCCACTTTTAAGAATATACCACTTAATAAACGATTTAACATTCAATAATAATCAATCAGACACCAATAAAAGCATACTAAAAAATATGATAAATAAACACAAAATGTACATGTGATCATCATAGATGCGTACATAAAAAAATAAAGCTCAAATAACACAAGTACAACAAAAGTACAAAAGTAAAAACAAAAAATACAAAACATCTCCAAAATGTATATCCAAACTCCAAGCACTCCCCCTGAGTATGTGCACAGAATGATCTAGTCAATCAGATCAATCATACTAATCTCTTATCCTTTTGAAACATCAAAAAGAGGGTATGCCTAGGACGGAGGTGACGATCGAGGATCAAGAGATCCTAGCCCAGTGAACATATCTGGTGAGGTTGGGGCATCGTCTTCCATGGGGGTGGTACTAGCATCCGCATTAGGTATGACAGCGGTGGCAGTAGATGAGGTAGAAAATAAGGAACCCCTCTCATCTCATCATGGTGAAGTGGGTGAAAAGAGGCATATGTATCCTCGTGAAGTCGTCAATTTCCCAAAAGCTTAGGGAGAGTGCTAATCAGGCATTAGCGTCTTAATGGGCTTAACGATTAGTTTCCCAGAATGACAAGAAGGGCGCTAACGGGCTCAATGTCCTACTTGAAAATATGTCCACACATTTCCAGAAACTAGTAGCGTCCTGATGGAAAGGTAACGTCCTGTAGTGTTGGCTTGACATTAAATCACTAGCCATTGCACTGGACCTCTATCAGCGTCCTCATAAACACTTAACATGATTTTTTTGATTTTTCACTTTTGAAATCCGATCAAATCATATCAAACTTTGTACTCTTTGGATCAAATCAAACACTTTGAAAAACATTCAAATAGTTTGAAATTTATTTCAAAACAACTTGAATTGATTAAACACATTTTTACTAAGAATCAAAATATTCTCTAAATCACGTGAAAAGCTTATGAGTTGATGATTTTGCTGAATCATGTGATGAGTAAGATTCTACAAGCCAAAGCATTATATATCATCTAAAAGTAATATTAGCAGCTTCAATCAATACAGTCTTCAACACGATCACGATCCTTCTTTTTTTGAGCTTCTTCGATAAGCTTCTTCATGCTTTATCATATGAAGTATATTTCAAAATGTGATTTGTAATCATCAAAATATCTCTCATGGGTCATGCGGGTTATTGTGATAATGATCTCCCCCTTTTTTATGATTTCAAACACATTACTGCAGGCCATAAAGCAAGCTAGATAATATGAATGCATGCAGATACAAGATGTGAAGAATAATGTCATGCAATTTACTATATAATTATGATATCATCGTGTGAGCACACATACATACAAAAATGTAATTCAATGTTTCCCCTGACTCTCCCCCTTATTTATAGATATTTCATTTTCATGCAAGGTCAAAGGAAGATAGAGTTTCTTGCTTTAATGGTGTTTGTTTCTCCCCCTTTTGAAAACATCAAAAAGAGTGAAATGTGTGTACTCCTGCCTCGTTTGTGTCAAAATATCTCTGTATTATGCTAAGTATTTAGATTTGATTCTGAAAACATGCCTAATTCTCTTATGATATAAACAAACTGATCTTTTGGTGTTTTAGTAAAAATATCAGTAAGCAAATCTTTAGTTTCAACGTGAGTAAGCTTTACATCCCCTTTTAGCACATTATCTCTCAAGAAATGATGTCTTATCTGAAAGTGTTTCATTCTTCAGTGCAAAACAAGATGTTTGGAAATGTTGATAGCACTTGTATTGTCACATAAAATGTCAGTGCAATCAACATGAATTTGGTAGTCTTGAAGTTGTTGTTTCGTCTATTAAACTTGAGAACAATAGCTATAAGTTGCAACATAGTTTGTTTCAGCTGTGGACAATGCCACAGAATGTTGTTTTATGTTGAACTAGAAAATTAAAGAATTTCCTAAGAAATGACAGAATCCAGAGGTATTTTTCCTATTAGTTAGACTGCTAGCATAATCTGAGTCTACATAACTTTTAAGTTCAAATGGAGTACCTTTGGAATACCAAATTCCAAGATCATTTGTGTCATTTATATATCTAAAGATTCTTTTGACACATTTCAGATGTGATTCTTTGGGATTGAATTGAAATCCTGCACACAAACAAACGCTGAACATGATATCAAGTCTACTTGCTGTGAGATAAAGTAAGCTTCCAATCATACTTCTATATAGTTTGAGATCTATAGGCTTTCCTTTTTCATCTTTGTCTAACTTGATTACAGAGTTACATGGACTATCAATGATTTTTAGATTGTTCATGTTGAACTTTTTTATCATTTCCTTAGCATACTTTGATTGGCTTATAAATGTGTCATCAGGCATTTGCTTAATTTGCAAACCAAGAAAGTATGTAAGTTCTCTTATCATACTCATTTCAAACTCATCTTGCATAATAAGCTTAGAAAACTCACTACAAAGATTATTGTTTGATGCACCAAGTATGATATCATCCACACATATTTGAATAATCAACATATCAATATTTTGGTGTTTGATAAACAAAGTATGATCAAGTTTTCCTTTTTGAAATTTGTGATCTAAAAGAAATGAACTGAGTCTATCATACCAAGCTCTAGGGTTTGTCTAAGTCCATATAAAGTTTTGTGGAGTTTGAGCACATATTTCGGGTTATGGGCATCCTCAAAACCAGGAGGTTGTTCTACATATACCTCTACATTGATGTAGCCATTTAGAAATGCACTTTTTACATCCATTTGGTATAAGAAAAAATTTTGGTAACAAACATTGGCAAATAACATTCTGATTTCCTCTATTCTTGCTACTGGGGCAAAGGCTTCCTCGAAGTCGATGTCTTCTTCTTGATTGTAACTTTGTACAACCAATCGAGCTTTATTTCAGACTATGATACCTTGTTCATCCTTTTTGTTTCTAAAAACTCATTTTGTTCTGATAATAGATTGATGAGATGGTATAGGAACTAATTCTCATACGTTGTTTCTAACAAAGTGTCCTGGCTCTTCTTGCATAACACGAATCCAATTCTCATCCTTTAGTTGTCAGGACCCCTTTCACAATCCCCCAGGGCATCCTGACCGGCACATAAATCTAACCATCCTATCACCCATAAAACCATTAGAGTCATGCTAAGCCTCAATCGAGACTCAGACAAAGTCTCCCCTGTAAACTGGACATCTCACAATCTCAACAACCGGATAAACATCTCATATAAATCATCATCAACACATATATGCATCACATCAAACCAAATATATATGTATCATCATCCCCATCAAAAATATTTCATCCCATACCTAAGGATCATCATATCCGTTATTAAATTCTATACTTTGTTAACATCTAACAGTCACTAACTAAACAATGCATTGCTCACAAATCATGTTAGGGTAGATTCTTTCCCCTGTTGCCGTACTCAACATTAGCCATGTACTAGCTCTAACAAGAGTAAGTTTTAATCTATCTACTACATGTCCAGAAATAAAAGATAATGTAGAACCAACATCAATAAGCACATACATAGGTATTTCACAGATAATGATCATACCTTTCACTAATGTCTTTGATGCTTCTAGATCAGGTTCAGTCACTGCTTTAGCTTTTTCTCTACTAATAGGCTGAGGAGTGCTTCCTTGAGATACTACTGGTGGATTCGGACACTCAAACCTCCGATGTCCAGGCTGTCCACACTGATAGCAAATATATGGTGTTCTAGGTGTAGTAGATCCCACCTGTGAAGCTGTGTTAGGTACTCTAAAAGTCTGACTCTCACGCCCTCTGCCTCTACCTCTGCCTCTACCTCTGGCATATGTATGTTCAACTGGTGGTTTAGTCGTAGTACTTTGAGTCTGTATAGCAATCAGTATGGATGGAGTAGTCTCAGACTGAATCACAACTTCTCCTGGTATAATATGGAACTCACTCTGTGCACCCTTACTGAATTTTTGTCTTTCCCCCCACTTCTTTTTACCCCATGAAGATTGTGGCTTACTACCAGAAGTTGCATGTATCTGTGGTGCCCCACTCTGAGTCGCCTCCACCATACTAATGCTCCGCCAACTAAAATTTCAAAGCCCTATTAACAACTTGTTTTGTACTGATCTATCCCAGTCACAGACAATGCCTGATGAATCACTAGTCTCAATCCCCCACAAAAGTATGAAATCCTTTCTTCCTCATCCTTAACTAACTTAGGTGCATAAGCTGACAAACTCATACTCACGTATTGTCATGTCACCTTGCTTGAAATTCAAAAACTCAAGCTTTTTCCTTTCTCTTTCAGTAGCAGGAACATACATTTCAAGGAAAAGTTCCTTAAATCTAGCCCAGGTGTTTACTTGACCTTCAATAGTCAACCCTGATAGCCACCACTGCCCTGCATTACTTTCTAGCATGTGGGTAACAAACAAAACCTGAGTCTTATCATCAAGTTTTAAGGATCTGACATTCTTCTCCATATTGAAGATCTAATCCTCTGCCTGCTTGAGATTTACACCACCATAAAACTTATGAGGTTTCATTCTCATAAACCTCTGCATCAAATAAGACTGATGCACCATCACTTCTATTGCTGATGATGTGGGTGTAAAGGTCGGTTGTGCTACAGTTGCAGCAGGCTCTGCTGCAATCTCTGTCCTATTAGTCTCTACCTCAACCCTACTAGGTCCAGCTTCTTGAGGCACTGCGTGAGTTCGTTGGGGCATTCCAACCTCTATCCTTGCCATCCACTCTTGCATCCGTGTATTCTGGGCCACCAATAATTGACCATGAGCCTCAACTAGCTCTTCCAACCTCTTAATTTTATCCTGATCTGTATGCTCCATACTTGAAATCTTTCTCGGTCTACCTCTCGTTCTCATACAACTAAGAAAACAAATGTGGCAACCATCACATACAGAGAAGCAACAAATCATCTAATATCATATCTACCATACTATATTACTACACACAGAAAATAATATAGTAAGGCTTATGCATTATCTTGAAGCTTTTAAATTCCTAAGTCTTTTACAAACCTAGGCTCTGATACCAACATTGTCAGGACCCCTTTTGTCGGTGACATTACTCTTGTTGAAAAACAATATAAACAAGAGTATTTTACAATGAAGTGTTGTTCTCTAAACAGACGAGATCTCCACAAACATTTTTTCAAAATGATTCTTCGGTATCATCTCCTCGATGGAATCAACAAACCAGATCTCAAATATACCTTCATTGCTTCTCTACCAGAAGAAGTTCACCCAAAACTTAATCGCCTCATTCTTGCTACTGGTAGACCGATTGATCAAATTTCCCTTGTAGAGATTTTCCAGTTTCTACTTACGGCTATTGAAAAGCTTTGTGAAATCCACAAGTCCATCAAAGAAATGGCTAGTCCTGATCACAATTTCAAACAAGCTTGCCGAAAGAAATATCTCGAAAAGAAGCTTAACTGCCATTGCAACGGGAAAAAGAAGAAGCCTAACGATTCTTTTGGGAATCATAAGAAATATAAAAAGAAACGATTCTTTTCTTCCAAGAAACGTTTTCCATGGAAAAAGAAAAGGAAACTTCGCTATTTCAAACGACGGAATTCTTCCCCAAAAGATGCTCGTTGTTATATCTGCAAGAAACCAGGACATTATGCAAAACAATGCTCTGACAAAAAGAAGAGCCAACATTTGATAAACCAGATTCAACAATCTTATTCTATGCAGCCTGATCAAGATATTGAATCTGAATTCTTTGAACAAGATTCTCCTGATGAAAATACAATTTTTGCCTACCAGGATTATTCATCGGATATATCTTCTACGGCCTCTTCTACAGATGATGATAATTTTATGGGAATGGTTTCTCAACCATCTTCTCCTTCTTTTCCAACAATAACTCCTAATCATATGATGCCCTATGCGCAAATCTCTCTGTTTCAATCAAAATATGATCAACTCGTCAAGGTAATTGCTTATTTTGACACAGGTGCATATAAGAGTATGATGAACCCTCGTATTTTTCCTCCGGATTGTTGGAAGCCCCATAAAAAACTATTCAAAGCCGCCAACAATGAAGTCTTTCAGACAAACCTTATTACTGCCAAAAAGATTGGTCTGAAGTTCTTCCCAGATTTAATTATCTGGACTCATATTATTGGTTGTGATCTTCCTGATAAGGATATCTTGTTTGGAATGGACATTTATTCCAAAACACCACTCATAATTCTACCTAATGGTATTCTGTATAAACAACAGTTTCTTCCATATACCAGTGTGCCAAAGCTTTATGTTATCCAGGATACAAATGATCTACAAGCTAAACTCAAACGATCATTTACCGAGTCACACAAGGATTTTACCAATCCTTCTCCTCTGTGGAAGAATGACCAGTTTTATGTCCATCTGCCTTTCAAACTGAATGAAGATATCAACCCAACCAAGGCAATCCACCCAGGAATGCCTCCTAATGAGTTAGCTCTTGCCCGACAAGAATGTACTGAATTATTTGCCCAGGGTCTTATAGAACCAACCAATTCTGATTGGGCATGCCAAGCATTTTATGTGAACAAATGAGCTGAACAACGACGAGGTAAGAAAAGACTTGTAATCAACTATAAGCCTTTGAACACCTTCTTACGGGATGATAAATTTCCCCTACCAAAAATACCGTCACAGCTCTCTCTCCTTGCCGGATCCACTATTTATAGCAAGTTTGATCTCAAAGCAGGATTTTGGCAACTTGGTATTCATCCTGATGATCGTCCCAAAACAACATTTTGCATTCCCAATGCCCATTACCAATGGACGGTTATGCCTTTTGGTCTGAAGGTTGCTCCATCATTATTTCAGAAAGCTATGACAAAGATCTATGCTCCCTTGTTACATACAACATTGATCTACATTGATGATATTATTTTATTCTCTAAAAGTAATACTGATGATCAACAGCTTCTCCATCAATTTCTTGACATTACTGAAGTTGCAGGAATTATGCTCTCTGAAAAGAAAAACATTCTCAATACCACTGAAATTGATTTTCTTGGTATGAAATTTTATAATGGAGTTTATCAACCTGGTTCTCATATTGCTATAGAGCTGTTGCAGTTTCCTGATTCTCATCTCACCAGACAACAGTTACAGCAGTTCCTAGGTATAGTCAATTACCTTCGAACATTCTTGCCACGTGTTTCTCAATACACATATGTTCTATCTGCTCTCTTAAAAAATAATCCTCTGACTTGGCAAGATAAACATACCACTGCAATACAACATCTGAAGGCTGCCTGTCAGAACCTTCTTCCTCTGGTTCTTCCTATTACAGGTTCTCTCATTCTTCAGACTGATGCCTCTGATAACTATTGGGGTGCTGTTCTCCTTGAAAAACAGGGTACTCATGACAATATTTGTGGCTATCAAAGTGGTAAATTCTCAGACACTGAACTTCATTACCATATTTATATAAAAGAAATCCTTGCTGTTAAAAATGGTATTCAGAAGTTTGCCTTCTTCCTCAGACCAACACAATTTGAAATACAAATGGATGATTCATCTTTTCCAAAGATGCTGGAATTCAAGAACAAAATGGTGTCGTCTGCTCAACTCTTACGCCTCCAAGAATGGTTTACTCAGTATAACTTTACTGTCAAACATATTCCAGGCCAGAAGAATGTTCTCACAGACTTTTTAACCCGTCCAATCCAAAAGACTAAGGTTCAAGCCTCTTTATTCACTGGCTATTATAACCTTCCTTTATTGTTTCAACCCAGACTTGTAACAAGGCCCAACCAATTCAATTCTATAACCAATTTGGGTCCATTCTTCTCATTTGTACAATCACTGTACCACCAGACAGTTCTCAGCCCACAACGGCCCATGAGTTAAATGAATTGGCCCGGTCCAAATTATTTTATTATGCCCATCGGCATATAATGGATTTTCCCGAACAAATGGAAAATGGTAATCCATTTCATCAAACCCGGCCATATCTGTTTCTTATTCACCTACGTACCATACTTACTGAAAATCTGTATTGGTATATTTGGTGTGTATCTTGTCTCTACAAGATTGCTGTAGCATTTCTGCCATTGCAGCTGCTCAAACAAATTCAAAAACCTCAACCTTCTCGGATAAAAGACTGTTTACAGTTGTTTGCTCCGTTGTCTACCAGGACTACCCATATCAATGAAATCAGAGAACTACAGCCTCGTCGCCATACTGCTATATATATATATATATCTGCCACCAACCATATGTTGATTCAGAACATGGTCTCGTCGTAGAACATTATCTTTAGCAGTTCCAATCATACTCATGCCATCTCTCTGACTCTGTTATATCTGGTCTCTGCAAATTTTTGAATGACATCAACAATCAACCAGATACGACACCACAAGTGATCCAAGGCCCTTGTGAATTTATTCCAGACGAACATCTCATGTCTCTCATCCAGTTACTCTCCCATCCAGAATCTTCGTCATCATCTCAGCCTCCACCACAGCGAGACAACACTCCTCTGACGTATGAACAAATTCTTGCTGAACAAGAAGCACATGATGCCGCCTTAACAGAACTTGAAGGTCCTCCAGTATATGATTATTACAATGACAGTCAACCGTACTGGGATGATCTTGATGAAGAAGCCACAAAGAATTTATTCCCCTCACATTCATGCTCCCATACACTGCCACTTACACCGTCAACATCTCCATAATCGTCTCCGACGATATTCGTATCCTCGCCTACGTCTCAGTGCCGTGTATTATGATTTGTACATTCATCATCACCTCCGGTCATCTTCTCTGACAGTTCATACCTCCTTTCTAGCAGTTCGTCCATGTCTTCATCGACGCCTCTATCATGCCTCGTTTTCTTCAGGTATGTCTTTTTCTCCTTTGCAGGTTTCGACTGCCATTCTTTCTCCAACAATGCATGCTTCCACAGTTGATGCCACGTCATCTTTAGCATCTACCATCATTGGATTAACTTCTCCTTCATCTGTCACCATCGCCAGCTTAGAAGATTCGGTCTTATCTTCAGCTCAGCCTTCTGACTCCACCATATGACGATTGGCCCCACCAACACATCTTTTGTCTGCCCCACCACATGTCTTCGTCCACTTTGTATAAAGTAATGGAATCTTTCCCGACACACCACTACTCATCTACAATTCTAGACAAAAGTGGTACTATACACTTTTGACAAAGCATCCACAGTTCTCCGCACTCAGCCTACACCACATCTGTTCCTCAGCACGCCTCACATGCTGACAATCGTCCAGTCCTCATCCAGCTGCTCCTTTCCAGCTGTATGCCTTTCCAGCTATCCGGGATTCAAAGCATTTGAAGTATGTGGATTCCATCAGCGTTCAAGTCTGCCATGTCCGCCAGCCTCTATTAATAAGCTCATTTGCTTCAAAGCCAGGCATCGAGTCATGGATAGTTTTATGAAGTGTTCTAGTTAAGTCCTACGCTTTCTTTAAGTCGTCATGAGTTTAATGTATTTCCTCCAATTTGTTTTCACTGTTTTGTAGGTCTTTCCTATGTATTTGCATATTGAGTTTATCGAGTCTCTTATGTATTATCTTCTAGGTGTTTAAAGTCCTAGAATCCTACTTGTGTGATAGTAGAACCCTTAATGGTATCAGAGCCGTCTTCTTGATGTATGCTCAGTGTGTACTATCCTATGTCTAGTCATATATCCCTCCTTAGGTTATGTGCTATTTTAATAATAGTCTTGTGTTCATGTGTGTTTTTACACTTGTTTACCAAGCTTTTGGAACTTTTGCATAATTTTGTGTTCTCATCATGACATCCTCACTTCTCAGTCATCTTCCTATCTGGTTACTCGTGGTTTTAATTATTATTTTTATACTTCTGGTCTGTGTCTTTCGTCTATGTTTTGTTATTGTTATCTGTGATTCTGAGACTGAGTAATTGTAGACTGTTTTCTTGTTTGGGTTTAGTTTTATCTACTGATTTTGAGGTTTCTGTTTTTACCATCTTTCAGTCCATTGGATATAAAAGGACATGTCCAGCCAGGCCACCGGAGCCGTACGCGTAAGTGACCACAATCATATCTTATCCATGGATGTTTTTGGTGACAGTCAACCTTCATCCTCTGTAGCTTCTCCTACGCCCATTCTTAAGTCTTCGTCTTTTAATTTCTCTAGTCTCCCCGAATCTTGTCTCAAGTCCAAAACTTCAAAGATAGACCAGTTGATCGAGGTAGCCCATATACCTGAAGATAGTAAAGTTAATGAGACAGTTCCTCCTTTGTTGAATCCTTACAATCTTTTTACAAAGAAACGTCAATCTTTTACTACATCTGTTCGTACTTTGATTTCACGGAAAATTCCTCCGATCAAGGAATATGTGCAAAGTATTGCTTTAACAAACTGCCAACTTGAATCCACTCACCAAGAGCTGTATGTTACATTGGAATTTGAGCCTGAATTCATCCGCCACCGGATAGCTAATGGCTATACTCATCTCCATCTTGGCGCTATTCGGCTTGTATTATCATATCACGGCAGAAGTGATGTCCCTCTATTCGCCAGAGTTGCTTTGTTGGATACCAACCTTCTGGATTATGAACATGCCTGTATAGGTACTGTAATCACTACTTGTTTTAGTGATCCTACTTTACCAACACTATTCAAAGTTCAAGTTCAGTTCTCCGGTGTACGACATCGGGTTGATAGTGTTATTTCTACCTTGCATCATCAAATGGCCTTTCGACTTCAGGATCATGCAATTCATTTACGCACTCAGAAGCCTCATGGCACAGTCATGGCTTTTGTTAATGATAATGAAGTTTCCACTATAGTCCAGATCCCGAAGCAGATCCCTCGTAAAGATCTAAATCAAATGATGCCGACTACCTGGTTCACCAATTATGAACATTTTCTCAAACGTTTTGAATCAATTACAACTACAACCTGTCCTCTAATGAAGAACCAGTCTGATGGTTCGGTGAAGATCAGTTTTGATCTCCCTCAGACATTCCAAGAAGTTCTTCTTGTCCATCATTCTATGATGATCCAACCTGTTTATAAATATCACAAGGACAACCCTCCTGTGCATTCTTTTCAAGTCTCCGGCAATCCAGTTTATCA
Organism: Paratinospora sagittata; assembly: GCA_035771175.1. Taxonomy (NCBI): domain Eukaryota; kingdom Viridiplantae; phylum Streptophyta; class Magnoliopsida; order Ranunculales; family Menispermaceae; genus Paratinospora; species Paratinospora sagittata. The sequence continues at coordinate 11,439,684 of CM069608.1, forward strand.
TTCTCATATCAATGGTCATTTTATTTGGGATTGCAATCCAGATATGTGTGCCCCTGATTGCACTTGTCACGTTGAAGACGAGTTAGAAGATTAGTTGGATAGCTCATGTCAATATGATGCTGACAATTATAAGAAAAGGAAGTAGAAATTGAAATCGTCCTGCAGATCTGAAACCCGACGATATTATGATCATCCTCATGCTCCTCCAGCAGCTTCTATGGTTCAAACTTGTTATCCGATTGGTCCATATGATCAGGATTTTCCACCATTTACAAGAGTAGCAAATCCTCAACATCAAACAACAGCCAAACCATTTTCAGTTCCTACTGAAATACGTGCTGATGGCTCTCCTAAGCCTCTTTCTCAGCCAGAAGAGGTTCTTAACTGGCAAACCAAAAATGCTTTTGTACAAAATCAGTATCTACAAAAAATTGATACTCAGTTGACCAATTTGTCTTCTGTCACTACCAGTCTTACTCACAAGACTGATGCTCAAGCCTATCTAGCAGAGAGAGTTGTTGGACGCACTTGCCATTGTCGTTCCTCAAGTAATCGATCACTCCGGTTCTCTTTCGACGACTCTTCGATTCCAAGTAAGTTTTTTATTTGGACTGCTTGGTTTTTTGTTTTTGAAATCGAATGCTTTGAAATGATGTCAATGGTTCTGTGCACGTTTCTCAAATGTTTCCTTTAAAAATATTCAGCTTGTATAGCCTATGTGCAACGTTTCCATGGGATTTGAGGGTCTGATAAGTTTTTTGAATCAAATGAAGCATACATAAGGAGAACGATAGTATCCAATTCAGTTATTTGCTCCCTAATTTATCAGTTACGTTCTTAGTTCTTGGGTTATTTGGTACTCATGCTTTCCAAAATCTTGCTTGTTACATCTGTTTTACTATGGTAAAATACTATAAGTAAGGCAAATAGCTTTGAGACATTTCTTGTTTGGAGATTTGAGTGAGTTGGCCAAGAAGATCCCATATGCCACTGCTTCTCAATTAGGAGCTTGTTGCCACCACCAAACAAAATTGTTCTGCTTCCTACTCTACAAAGAAACCATCATTTTTTAGATGAGATAGGAATTGTGTGTTAGGAAGCACAAATTCATAATTTGAGCTGCTGGGGATGGAAATGATTCTTTCCATGATGAATTTTTGTGCTTGCTCATGAAAATGTCTCATATGTATATATATCTATTTTTGGCTAACTGGAAAAGTTTGGTTAGTGTGTGGAACGTGCTTGAGACAATACTTAGACCGTTGAGCAGTAATATAATGTTGCTCTAATTAAATTTTATCAATACATTTTATTCCCAAAAAGAAGAAAAAAACATCAATTTTTAAAAAGCTGGTCTTTGACATCATAATTACTTGACAAATCTGAACATTGTTGCAGTGGGTCATATGTGAAAGACGGGGCTGCAGTTGCACACGCCACACAACATGATTTGTAACAGAAACTATGTTAATTTGTGAGAGCCATTTGCCTTTACCCCTAACTTGGAATTGTTTATCTCCTATCTTTGACTATTGAATGAATACATCATTTTTTAAAGGATTCTTATTATTTTATAAATATGTGAAATTTATTAGATGCATGTCATTGCAAACGTTGTGTAGACTTTACTATATTAAAACACGTTCCTGTCTAGAGGACATGTGTTGTTAAGTTTCTCTATGTTTGTACTCAGTCGTTTTCATCATATTGTTGAGAATATGCTCAAATACTTTTTCTTTTTCTTTTGTTCTGTTTTCTATGTTTTGGTTTGGAGTTTGGATGAGGAATATGGATTGATTATATCAATGTTTTGTGGAGTTGTGATCCCTTAAATTTTTTTTTTTTTTGGTCATTTAATCCGTTAAAGTGGGATGATAGAATATAGCATCTATTATTAGTTGCAAAATATACTCAAGTTCATTATTAGAAGCAAAATATACTTAAGTTTATACTCAAATTTAGCAAATATTTTTTTTATGCTTTTTGACATTTTCTTTTCATCTAGTGAGAATTCATTATTAATCAATGATTACTTCATTTATCCATTTCCCATAGTAATTTTGAAGTATATCTTTGATCATTATTATAAGTTCTTATCAAGTTCTTCCTTGAATAAGAGCACTAGATGGTATTCTGAGTACACAACTATTAATTAATTAGCCTTGGGATGTGAATGCATTTGATTTTTCTGTATTGTTGAAGCAGCTTCTTTGTATGTGTGTTTCGAAGCTATAACAGTATTTTGTTATTTTACTATTACTACAAAGGAAGGAAAAGAAAAGGGACTCTTTTTTAATTTTTATTTTACTTGATCAGAAATAATAGTGTCATTTTCAAAACCACCTCATATGAAAATGGGACGAAATTCAACTTTCCACATCTTCAAGGATATTTGTTGTTTATTTCCATTGTACAAGAGGTGTTTAATTGGTATCGTGTCAAAAACCAAGGTTTATTTTTTTTTCATGCGTTAGATTAGTTGATGAATCTCCATTTCCATAACCTTAATTTGTAAAAACTGTTTAATTTTGCTTATTTCCTCTATTTCTTTTGTTGATTTGGGTTTTGAGAAATTAGTTATAAACTTATATGCATATATAACTTATAAATCAGGAGATTGTATTAGATCTTTCAAAAAGTATATATATATATATAGTGTTGGAATTTAAGGCTTACTCACTTATAGTGGCAAGTTAACTCTTCTAATTAGACTATTTTGCAGTAATGTATAAATTTTATAGTTGAGAAAAACTCCAGTTTTAGTTTGGAAACATAAATTTGGGAGCATCATCATGGTGTTCACCTATGTTATCCGGACTCGGTTACGGATGTCGGATATGGGTACTTGTCTAGAAGTCGGACTTGGCCATTCTCCAGTTTAGAGGATACAAGGACTCGGCTGAACTTGTCCAAAAATTTGGACACGGGTACTTGGACACGGCAGATAAAAATTGTAAATTTATAACTTTATTGTACTTAGATAAATAAAATTGTAAGCATACAATATTAACTAATATAAATATTAAGTACCTTATAACAACATATAGAACAAATATAATGCAAGTGTATCAAGTATCAAGTATCAAGTGCCAATAAACCATGAAGTTGACAAATAAAAATAAATATTAAAGCATATTACAATTCACAACTAAATTAACTAATTCAGAAGTAAATTAATCACAAGATTCACCAGTCAAAACTTAAAAGATACCAATAAATGTATAAAACATACCTGATAAAGTGATAAATTGATGAGTAATGGAGATTGGAGAGTCTTGCCTCTGAACTCTGAGTTACTGAAGTAATATAGTTCTTATTTTCTTATGAAAATCAATAATATATTCAATATTAGGCTTTAAACAACAATTTTATAAGAAAAACTGAAAAAGGCATTAGACCTTCAATCTTAAGAGTAAAGAGAATTACTTGATGATCTATAAATTACTTTTATAAATAAAACTAAGAAAGTAACTTCAAGTTCCTGTTTCAAGTCTCAAGTCTCAACTACAAGCATATAAAACTGCATGTAATAGTCAAATTAAACTATAAGCCTATAAAAGTGCATGTAATATGGAACAAAAATATATCACTTTGAATGCATATATTGTAAACTTGCAATACAAAAAATTTAGTAACACATCACACATGAAAACAAAATGTTGTCCTTGATGTCCAAAAGTTATCAAACAAAAAATCCAGACTCTTCATGCTTCAACTACTCATCAAGTCATTCAAATTGCCATGACCATCCTCATTCCCTAAAGTTGATTCATCATGGAACGTAACAACTTCTAACTCTGGTTCATTAATTGATAGTTCAGCAAGCTCAATAAAAGTAGATTCATCAATGTCAAACTTATCTCCACCTACAACACATGAGAAAAATATTAAATTTTATTTTCAAAATCAATACTAGTTCAACTTAAAGTCTTCAAAATAACATATATAAGAGAAAAAAATTGTTCAACTTACACAAGTCCCAATACTTAGATGGCCCTTCTTTGTACTCTTTCTTCATTCTTGATAATAACCGAATATTACAATGAACAAAGACCAAATCTTCGGCTCTACTTGTTGTCAAACGATTTCTTTTAATGCTTTGTATTAGAGAGTACGTGCTCCAATTCCTTTCACAACAAGATAATGATGTTGGTTGTGAAAGTAATTTAAATGCCAAAGCTTGTAACAATGGTGTTGAAGCACCATGATTAGCCCACCAAGAAATTGGTTCTTCATAACTCCTTGCTTCAGCAGCATTGGGTTGATTAAAATAGCCTGATCCACTTGAAAATGCTCCATATTCAATGTAAGCCTTTCGAAGATCAACCAAATTTCTAAAGAACCTTTCCAAACACTTTGCTCTATTTAAAGAAACTTCATGATCCTCATGTGGTGCCAATCTTTGTGTTCCAGTACTTCCACCTCTAAGCCAATCATCACTGTAATACTTTGGAACCAAAGAGTGTGTCATACAATGCAAACGGGTATTACTTTTGTTCCATCGAGTCTCCAAGATATGATGAATGGCATTAAAGAAATCTGATTCATCAACCAACACATCTTTTCCCTCATGCTCAAATATTATTAATTTAACTCTTTCAATCATTGTATCCAACATGTCACACATTAAATGAAGCACAAGAGCATCAATGTCAGCTAATCTTAACATGTCAATAATCGGCTCTGTAAAACTTAAAAGATAATCAACATTAGCCCACCACCCATCATTCACAATGCACTGTTTTACTTCATGAGCCTTGACCTCAATTGGTGATCTTTCATCTCCTTTGAATGTTTTCCAACTTGCATCCATAACTATCTTCTCAAGTGAATGTTTAACTTCTTTCAAGCGTTTGGTCATTATGATGCTTGAAGCAAATCTTGTTTCTGTTATCCTCAACAAACTCAATTCTGAATAATTTTTGAAGATAGACAAAACCATGCCATGATTAACAATAAAATTGCGCATATTTTGCACATCACCAACTATTTTAAGAATCCACTTGCATTGAGAATATTGAGGTGATTTTTCTGAAGGATCCCACATACTCTTTAATGTCAAATTTAGACTGCGCACTACACATGGTGTCCAAAAAATGTGTGGATATCTACTTTCAATAATTGAACCAACTACTTTGAAATTACTTTCATTGTATGTTAGGATTTGAACGACATTCTCTGATCCAACTTCTTCAATGGCTGAAACAAATACCCTGGCTACGTATTCCCTGTCCTTTATGTTCCCACTTTCATCAATTGCTTTTAAAAACATGGCTCCACCCACTAAAGCAACCATCACATTTATCAATGGTCTTCGTTGCCTATCTGACCATCCATCAGAGCATATGGATGCTCCTTTTTTTTTTTTTCCATGAATCTCTTATAGGCTGCAACTTTCTATTTATGTGTGATTTTTCTTGTGCGAGCAATGTTGTTCGCAATCTATCAAATGTTGGAGGTGTGTAGCCCGCTAAGTTGTTGTTTGCTAGTGTTTGAGAATACTGTCGAAAATAGGACATCTTGTGATATTGAAAGACATGCCTGAGGCATAAATCATTCGAGCTGCCCTCTTATCAGCAATGTCCCTTTGTGCAACATTGAAAGCGTTCTCTAAAGGTCCAACTCCCTTATGTTTTTTGTTCTGCAATAAATTAGAGCCTTCAGGTAACGAGATATACCCATTCTTTTTTCTCGCATTTAATTGAAGTTGGCCTTTCCTACATTCAGCTTCGCCAAGTTCTTTTTTGAGTGCTTCAAAAATATAGTCTTTTAATGACTTGCAAATTTCAACACCTTGGCTTGGAATCCTTAAAAGATGAACCTTAACCTTTGAGTAAGAATCGGGAGACCTTCTTATTTCAATAGTTACAAGACCATGTTCTATTTCCACCTCCAGCAGCTGGCATAGTAGTGACCTTTACATGATTCCATAGAGGCTTATCATCAAACTCATTGAATTGTGGTTTTGAAGGTTGAAGAACTTTCTTCCCCTTGTCCATTTGTATGGAGTAAGTGCTGCACATAAAATACATTGTTAATTTAAAAAATGTAGCAAAGAAGATATAATTAAAGTTGCACTTGTAGTTGTGTTACTAACATTATCAATTTAATTAACATGGATACTAACATTGTTTCCTCTCCAAAAAGTAGTTGTATGCTTGTATTGTAGGTTGTAAACTTGTAGCAAACCCAATAGTATTCAGAATAATGAAAAAAAAAAAAAAAAAAAAACTGAATATGTTCACAAGGTATAAAGAAATAAATAAGAATGAAATAATAAATGTTACAGGTTTGCAAAAGATATGAACATGGTATTAATGATCAAAGGTGAGTAATAAAGTCACAAACCAATAGTTTATATGGAGATTTGCAGCAGGTATGTGAAGTAACTGTTAGTCTAGCACTTGCAGTATTAATGATCAAACGCGAGTAATAAAGTCACAAACCAATAGTTTATAAAGTGGAGATTTGCGGTAGGTATGTGAAGTAACTATTAGTCTAGCACTTGCAGCCTTGTAGATGCTCAAGAAACCAATGGAAAGAGGATGAATGCGAGAAGAAATGGAACGAACAAAAGGAAGAGAAACAGAGCAGGAAAGATGAAAGCTGGAGGGAAGTTATAGCAGCAGATAAAATGGCTCTCTCATTTGTTTATGTTACTTTTTTGTCTATTTTTTCTTTAAGTCGTTCTCCAATGGTGAAGAAGCAATAAGCATGTATAATATTTATTTTTAATGCATTAAATGAAGTAACTTTTTTCTCTCCCCACATTAAATGTATCATCATTATTTCATACATAATTTTTTTTAAAATAATGTGTGATTAGATTGGCGGTATGGTGAAAAGAATGTTTTTGTACTTTAAATACTTTGAAAAAAATATTGAGCTTGATTTTATTCTTTTCACATTAAATGTGATGGAACAAGTATTTTAAACTTTGGCAAAAAAAAAACTAGAATTTAAAAAAATAAAATAAAATATGGAGTTTAATTATACATTAGTAATATTATAAATATTATTATATTGTTAATTCTATTGTTGTAGTAGTAGTATTAGTATTAGTATTAATTTGTATTATCATAATTATTATAGTATTAGTATTGGCATTATTATTACTATTATTATTATTAGTAGTAGCAGTGGAACCAACTAATAGTATAGTATTTGTGAATTAAGTTTCAATGATTAGTATAAGCTTGCATTGGTACCAATTTTACATTGGTATATCATAATCATCATAGTATTAGTATTGATATTATCTTTATTAATATTAGTAGTAGTAGTTGTAAAACCAACAAATAGTATAGTATTTGTGAATTAAGTTTCAATGGTTAGTATAAGCTTGCATTGGTACACATTAATGGTATAAGTTTCAATGGCCAGTATAAGCTTTCATTGAAACTAACTATTAGTGTAATATTTGTGTATTAAGTTTCAATTGTTAGTATAAGCTTGCTTGGATCTAATATGACTTAATGGAAACACATTTATTAAGTGTTCATCTAAAAAAAAAAAATAAACCATGAAATTCAAGAGAATAATTTTAAAACTTAGACAAATTTAGGTTTGTTCCAAAAAGCAAACATATTCTTTTCAATATCGATTATATTTTATATTGATAAATGAATGTAAACTTTAATAAAAGTTATAAGATACGCAAACCTATGTTTCGTTTCCCACCTTCAAATAAAAAGTCCTTTTTCGAACCGGCTCCTTCCCTCGAGCAGAACCGTGTTGCACCGTGAAGAAAATCTCAAAAGAGAAGGCAAAAACTCAAGATGAGTGAGGAAGAGAAGAAAAATACAAGGAGAAGTGATTTTGGTGTGAGAAATGAGGAATGGGGGGGTTCCTTAAATAGGAAAAAACCCGAACGTTCGGGCACTTTGCCCGAAGTTCAATTTTTTTTTTGTGCAAACCTAGGGTATTACACTCTATCCCCCTTAAAAGGATTTCGCCCTCGAAATCAGTCCAAGTAGGCATGATTGCTATCAGCGTGAGATTCACCGTCGTCGGCATCATTTGCTAGCTCAGGATAGTGCCTGTAAGGTCCCTGAATAGCACTGTGGCCGGTGGAATCCTCAACATCATGAAACCATGGGGAGTAAATCGTCCTCAGAAGGTTTCGACCTCTGCCTAACAGATGGTGGTGTAGGGTTCTGCTGGTTGCATTGTTTAAGGGGAGGTAGGTTGAGCGATGGGATGTTTTTCCGTGTTGTTGCTCGAATTCGTCCGCCTGACAATTTTGGTAAAAGATCCTGCCAAGATGAGGGCACGGGATTGTGCCGGGAAAAATTGTTACGAGAAAGCCATGCAAGCTTTGGCGATAAGGATCGCTGTCTGTGGGGCGATGGAGTTGGTGATGGAAAGTAGTTGTGACTTGACTTAGATCCTGAAGGAGTCGCCACAGGTTGCCAAAGAGGCCATTGCGTGTGTGCAGCACTACATCCATCGGTATTATTTTCAGACATTTGCATAGTTATTTAAGTGAAACGATGTATTAAGATTTTTGTAAACAAAGTTTCATCATTTTATTGATAGTGAAATAGTACAATGTATCACATCATCAATTATTACTACAAAACAATTTAGGATATTTTTGTTTAATTGTTGCTTCTAGTTCCCATGTTGTTTTATCAACTCCGTGGTGATCCCAGAGCACTTTCACAAGTGGTATGCTACGTCGCCTTAGTTCTTGAGTTTTTCTATCCAGAATCTGTATCGCTCTCTCTTGATATTTGCTTCCTTCTTCAACCCGAACCTCGACTAATGTACGAAGGATCAGGACGATACTTGTGAAGCATGGATACGTGAAAACTGTCATGAACCTTAGACACAGAAGATGGAAGGGATAGACGATAGGCTAGTTTGCCAATACGTTCAATGATCTGAAATGGACCGATATACTGTGGGGAGAGCTTTCCCTTGATCCCAAAGCGTTTGACACCTCTTGTAGGCTGAACTTTTAGAAAAACTAAGTCCCCCTTATCAAATTCTAGAGGCTGTCTTCGCTTGTTAGCATAACTACTCTGTCGACTTTGTGCAACACGAAGCCTCTCCTTTACTAGTGTGATCTTCTCAGAGGTCTTTTGAACTAGTTCAGGCCCCAACTGCAATCGATTTTTCATATTTAACCACCATACCAGAGATCTGCAAGGGCGATCATAGAGAGCCTCATACGGTGCCATCCCGATACTAGTTTGGTAGCTGTTGTTGTATGCAAACTTAGCTAAATGTAAGTGTTTTGCCCATCCGTCATGAAAGTCCAAAATCTGGATCAAGCGCTCTGACGCCCATCAGTCTGAGGGTGAAAGGTCGTGCTCATGGTGATCCTAAAACCCATTATACTCTGGAAGCTTTACCAAAACTTTAATGTGAATCGAGGGTCTCGATCAGAAACGATCATAAGTGGTATGCCATGGAGGCGCACGATCTCTCTTTCATACAGTTCGGCAAGCTTGGCGGGGTTATCGGTGAACTTTATCAATAAAAAGTGTGCAGACTATGTAAGTCTGTCTACCTTAACTTGCTGGTAAACGAGACATCGATCAACGAAGTCTGCAATCACCTTCTTCATTCTAGAAAATCAGAATTGTCGCTTGACATCCTTATACATCTTGTCACACCTAGAATGCATAGCGAACCTCGAACAATGCATCTTAGTGAGCACTTCTTTTTGAACCTCAAGATCATTTGGTAGACAAATACATTTTTTATAGAAAACGACCCCGTCTTCAGAGACCGACCAGTGAGGAAGGTCCTGTCTATTGAGTAAAAATTCTCGTTTCTCCATTAACATAGGGTCGTTGACTTGAGCTGCTGAAATCTTTCGAACCAGGTCAGAGTTAGCTGATAATTGAGAGAGTCGTGATCTTGCTCCCTCATTGATCAGTTGTAGGTTAAAATTCTCCATCTCTGTAACCAACTTCCTCATCTCGAAGTTAAGAGTGCAAGCAACATAAGATTTTCTACTCAGGGCATCAGCCACAACATTGACCTTACCAGAATGGTACTAGAGTTGAAAGTCATAATCTTTCAAGAACTCCGACCATCGTCTTTGGTGGAGGTTTAGGTGTCTTTGGGTGTAGATGTACTTAAGACTTTTGTAATCCGAGAAGACCTCAAACCGTTCACCAGATATAGGTAATGACGCCATAACTTCAGTGCGAATACAACAGCTGCAAGTTCCAAGTCATGGGTTGGGTAATTACCCTCATGAATCTTCAGTTGCCTCGAAGCATATGCAACAACTGGCCTTCTTGCATTAGTATTGCACCTAAGCCGCAGAGAGAGGCGTCGAGGTACTGTGAAAATCCAACTCCATTTCATGGAGTGATTAGTACCGATGATGTCGTGAGGCGCTTCTTCAATTCCTGAAATGACGTTTCACAGGCATGATTCCAGATGAATTGCACGTCCTTCCAAGTAAGCTTGGTCATAGGTTTAGCAATCTTTGAGAAATCCTTGATGAAACATCTGTAATAGCCAGCCAAACCAAGAAAACTCCTAATCTGAGTAACAGTGGTAGGCTGCTTCCAGTTTAAAACCGTTTGAACCTTAAAAGGATTCACCTCAATGTCATTGCCTGACCTAGGAATTGAACTCGCTTCGCCCAAAATTCGCACTTATTCAACTTTGCATACAATTGGTGACTTCTCAAGGTGTGGAGAACAATCCTAAGATGTATCTTATGGTTTTCCTCGGTTGAGGAATATATCAAGATATCATTTACGAAGACCACCACGAATCGGTCTAAATATAGCCTGAAAATGTTGTTCATCAAATCCATGAACGTAGCAGGTGCTTTGGTTAGACCGAACAACATGACTAAGAACTTGTAATGACCGTACCGAGTTCTGAATGTCGTCTTAGTAATGTCCAACTCTCTGATCCGGAGTTGATGATATTTGGATCGTAAATCAATCTTAGAGATGTACTTGGCATCTCTAAGTCGGTCGAACAAGTCATCGATCCTGGGCAACGGGTATCTGTTCTTAATGGTGACGTTATTCAACTTTCGATAGTCGATACACAGTCGTAACGAACCATTCTTTTTGCGAACAAACTAAACTCGAGCGCCCTAGGGTGATGAACTTTTTCTGATGAAGCCATTACTCTCCAATTCTTCAGTTGTTTGTCCAATTCGACCAATTCGACATTGGACATTCTGTATGGTGAAATTGAGATAGGCTATGTCCTAGGTATGAGGTTGATCTCAAAATTGAATTCCCTAACCGGAGGTAGACCAGGAAGGTCATTTAGAAAAACTGTTGGGAATTCAGATATTACCGAGACATTGTGTACTTCGAGAGGGTACTGTGCTGGTGATTCATGGTCATCACCAAGGGATAGAGCTCGAAGCTGCGCCTTGAGAAGTGCAATAGTCGAGTTGTGTATCCACTTCCTCGTTCCCTGAATCTTGATAAACTCCCCAATAGGCAAGGTTAACTGAACTTGCTTTTTCGTACAATCGATCTTTGCATTCAGTGGTGCGAGCCAATCCATGCCGAGGATGATGTCGAAGTCTTCAATGTCCATCACAAAAAGATGTGCATATATTATCTGTTCTGACATTCGAAGCTCACATCGAGAACACTGCATATTCACGTCAGTTTCAGATCCTAAAGGTGATGTGACATGTATTGTGATGTATGTGGGTTTAGGATGCAACCCTAAATGCCTTACCAATGCGGAAGATATAAAGGAATGCATAGCACCCGAATCGAACAAGACATGCACTATTGTATTGAACAAGAAAAATGTACCTTCAACTACATTATTGTTTGGGATGGGTTGTTGAGCGATGGCAAACACTCTGCCTTGGTTCCGTTGCCCCTGGTTCTGTCTGGATTGGGCATCAGTAGCAGGTGGGACTTGTTGGACTGGAACTGCAGGAACAGGTTGCTGAAGGTGGGGGCAGAGATTTCTTACATGGCCCTGCTAGCCGCAGTTGAAACACATCAGCCTTTGCTGCTGATGGTTCTGTTGGCCAGTAAAATTGACACACCCCACCTGGACGAGCCTAAACCGGCTGGACACTCACGGACGGGGCACAAATGCATTATAACAATAACTGAGTGCGCGGAAACACGATTAAGTACAAGTCTGATTTCATTAATTTCAGAATATATTTGTACATGAAATAGTTAAGGGAACATTATCCCAAAATCCCCAATGAATAATACAAAGGGTACAAAATGTGGGCCCAAAAACCTGCACCCAGTCCACCCTAATCTCCTGTGAAATATTGGATAACAATGGGGTGAGCTACACTCTCAGTGGGTAAAATAGTTCGGGAATATAACAATTAATAAAGCAAACTTCATAATCAAATATCTTCAATACACATCAGAGCATCATAATCAATCCAATATGTATGTATGCATGACACCGTCTTGTATTGGTTTGATGACTATACATCGCCTGAGTTCACGTACAGATGTCCCTCCCCAGGAGTAGCCAGGTTCTCATTGTACGTCCCTCCTCAGGAACGACGCTCTGGATTCATGTACAGATGTCCCTCCCCAGGAGTAGTCAGGTTCTCATTGTACGTCCCTCTCCAGAGAAATATAATGAATAGCGAGCATCGCTTCTAACTATTCTATGAATCACAAACCACATACGTCCCTAGGTGGTGCTATGTATGATGCCAATGCATGAACTGGTCCGGTCTTTACTTAACATTTAGACAGGATTTGGCAACGTCTGGTGATCCTTATCAGGGTCGGTATCACTACGTGCAAGATTAGGACATTCAATATTACTTGTATAAGCTGATAGCTTTCAAATAAGACCAACCAGATCAGTCTCCAGTTGAGAGGTGAGACACGAGGTCTACTTAAATACCAATGGTCTAGAGCAGCACGCTGCCTCCTGTTCACTATTTAAAGTTACTGAGGACAAGAGTGAGTCTGGTTGAGCCAGATTGACCACTAATCCGGCATAACAACAACGTAATACATGAACTCCAAATATACAGGCATAAGTATGACAAGTATAAACATTATACGCAATAATGCAGTGTAAATGAATAGTATACATAATGATAAATGAATGTAAACTTTAATAAAAGTTATAAGACACGCAAACCTATTTTTCGTTCCCACATTCAGATAAAAACTCCTTTGAAAACTGGAGTCTTCCCCTGGGCAGAACCGCATTGCACCGCACAGAGAGTCTCGGAAAGAGAGTCTCAAAATAGAAGACAAAAACTCAAAATGAGTGAAAGAGAGAAGAAAAATCACAAGGAGTGATTTTGGTGTGAAAAGTGAGGAGGGGGAGGGGTTCTTAAATAGGGAAAATGGCGCCTGAACATTCGGGCATGTCTGCCCGAACAATTTTTTTTTTTTTTTGTGCAAACCTAGGGTATTACAGAAATAGAACTCGATATGTCATCCAATACTCATCAAATATAAACATGTATGCATACCAATAAGATGGAATGATGAAAAACATATATCATATACAAATTCACATGTATCATATATCATATGCAAGTAAAATCCACACCTTATCCACCATCTTTCCATTTCCACTTTCTAGTCTAGGCTTGCACCGTGAGACCAAGCATATCATGCTAAGGTTCGGGACTTTTATTCCGTTGGGAGTATAAGCACATGTCTTTTGGGCACGGTCTTCATTTTCCCTTGTATTTGTTCAAAAGCCTCATATGGCTTGATTCTCTTTCTCATTGATCTTGCCAAGTCTTGTTATGCCTCTTATCATGGACATACTCCAAGACATGGCTTCATTGGCACTCATCATTAGTTGAAATTCATGGTAAAATCTAATCAATTCATCTAATTCACATTCTCTAGTCCAAGGGAGTACACGCACATGGCTTTCCTTTCACTTGCACTCTTCTTTCTAACCAAGGAAGTACACACACACTCCCCATAAGGATGTGGCTTTCCTTTTCCACTTGTATCCTTTCCAAAAACCTCCTATGGCTTAGTTCTATTTCCCATAAATCAAGCCATGGGATCAAATTACCACCATAGGATTTTATATACCATGCATCTTTCAATTAAAACACATTTCATGTATTCAACATATCACATATAATTCATATGATGACATAAGGAAATAAAATAAGGAATTTTACTCACAACCAAGCCAAGCAAGAGTTTCATATTCACGCATGACAATCCAACCAATCAAACTAGGATCTTGCAATTAACATAATTATCAAATCAAGAACAACCACCGTACATAACACATATCACGCATGTTGTTCTCAACATGTTTCATATCATATTCCAACACTACTCATAATCCTCAATTCTACATCCCAACAATCCCAATTTGATCACAATTGCCAATGCCTACAACATGAGTGTCATGCAATTCCAAAACACATAATTTGGGCCATCATGTATCTAAGATCAATTCTACTATTCATAGCCATTTTCCCATATAAAGGTACTAGGCCCATACAATATCACATTTCAACATAAACTTTAATTGTCATACCTAGGCCTCAATGTCTAATTTCCAACCATAACATATTCAATCAATTATAATTAGATACATTCAATCACAATTATCATTGTACAACTATTAGACACCACTATGCCCACCGATGATACCAATTTATAATCTAGGCCTAGATCATGGCATGGGCAAATGATATGCCAATTATAATGCAATTAAACTCAATTCATATCAAGTTGATCATAACCCATATAATTCACTATAATTACTAACATTTAAATCATGACATCAATTATGCCGAGTTATGAGATCAAGCTAAGAAATAGGCCTAATCCATAACATAGCCAATATGGGTAAATTTAGGACATGGATCAATCTAACTTATGCTCAATTATATACAAAACAACTCAATTTCATGTTCCAAGGTCAAGAGCATTAAAAGCCCCAAATTTTGGGAATTTCCATACTAGGCCATATCATCAATTAAGTACAATTTAACTCAAATTAGGTCCAATTAGCTAATTCTCATTTCAATTAGACATATTTAAATCAATTGGGCCAAAAGCCCCAAATTTGGGTAAAGTCTCAAAATTGAGACATAGGGCAATTTCTACTAATCATTGGGTTTTACCATGTGCAAGTGTAATTCAACGTCATTACTCACCCACATTTACCCATTTAATTAATTTAGTTGACATGCAACTTGATTAGAGAACCCTAGGTTCATGTTCAAAGTCTAGGTCAAAAGTATGGAATCCCACCAATTTTACAGTAATACCCCTGATCTACACACACACAAAATAAAAATAAAAAATAAAATATGGGCATTGCCTGAACGTTCAGGCACGGATTTTCTATAAAAGGGGTCCCTCCCCCCCTCTCATTTCTCACACCACAACTCTCTCCCTCTCTCTCTCTTTGGGTTGATTTCTTTCATTCTTTTTGTGATTTTCTCTATCATTTTTTGAGACACTCTCTCTTAGAGACTCTCTTTGCAGTACGAAGCAGTTCTCCTTGGGTGGAAGTGCCAGTTTTGGAAAGAAGTACTATTTGAAGGTGGGAACGAAACATAGGTTTGTGTGTCCTATGACCTTTCATAAAGTTTTTATTCATTTAAGATTATGTCTATCATTCACTTACGCTGCATTATTGTGTATAATATTCATACATGTCATACTCATGCCTTAATATTTGGAGTCCACGTATTACATTGTTACTACGTCGGATTAGCAGACAATTTGACTAAACCAGACTTAGTTTTGTCCTCAATAACTTTGAATAGTGAAAAGGAGGCAGCTTGCTGCTCTAGAAGACTTGGTATTTAAGCAGGACCTTGTGTTCCCACCTCTCGACCTGGGGACTGGTCTTGTTGGTCCCATTGAAAGTTGTCTGCTTGTATAGGTAATATTGGACATCCAAACAATGCACATGGTGATGCTAACCTTGATAAACATTACTGGACGTTGCCAAATCTTGTCTAATATAAGTAAAGACTAGATCCGCACATGCATAGTCATCATACATAAAATAAGAACCACCTAGGGACGTAAATGGTCTGTGATCTATAAATTATTTACTGGTGCAATTGTGCCCACTATTATTGGTGTTTCCTGTAACACCCTGCAATTTTAATTACGTATATATACGTTAAATTACACGTATATCAAGATGTATAATACACATATTTTATACGTATGAGCTACATATACACGTGATCATATGATACGTATGAGCTAAATATGCGCGTGTATGATTAGTAGTAAATAAATAAACTTATACAATGTAGATGATACATATGAATTAAATTGATTAATTATGAGGTTGGTTAATGAAATATGTGGATTGGAGTATGATTTAAGGACTTAATGCATAGTATGATGTAATGCATGTGTGTAAATGAATACATGTGAAATAAGTGAATTATTAAATGGTGTAGATTGAAATTGAATTATTAAATGACTTATATGAATGAGATGAGTTGAATTGAATGGAATTTGATGGAGGAGTTGGTTATTAAGGGGAGCCTAGGTGTATTGGATCATTTTTATATAAAATATCTTTTCTCTCTTTTCTAAGCTCTCTCCACGTGTAAAAGAGGAAGGATAAAAAAATAAAAAAAATAAAAATAAAATAGAAATCAAAAGAAGAAGGAAAGGAAGTTGCAGAACGAGAAGAAGAAGAACCGAAATGAGAGAAAGGAAGAACCGAAATGAGAGAAAGGAAGAACGGAAGGGAGAAACGCGGGATTCGCGTCAAATTCGGCCTTGCGATAAGTGATTTTCACTATCTTTCTTCGTGAAATTACTATCTAAGCTATTCTAGCAGAGAAATTTTGACTGTGGGAGCCGTTTTACGGCGTTTTGACAAATTGGGGTTTTGACCCAACGCGAATGTAAAATCCGCTATGAAGGTAGAAAAACACTCCCTGGACTGTTGGGACCCCGAATATGTGGTTAGATTTCATTTCATGATTTTTGGAGACCGTTTAACAATTTTAATACAATTTACATCTTTCGGATGAATAGTAAAGAATGAATAGTGAATAGTAAATAGTACTGTGAATAGTGAATAGTAAATAGTACTGTGAACAGTGATGTGAACAATGATTTGAAATCATAGATTCGTAGAGAACTGAATTCCGGACGTTTCGATACTAAGATCGTGATTTTTGGAAATGATTTGATATTTTTAGTAGCTAACGATATGATAAATGATGCGTCTCATGATAATCTATGGTAATTTCAGTGTTTAAATTGAGAGCTTAAGGGCATGGATAAACGTTCTTGAGGAAGCAATATTGTTGCTCGATTTTAGAGGTTGGCTTAGAAAACCCGTGTAATCACTGTGAGTATAGTTTCCTTGATTTGGTTCTTGTATGGCATTGTACGCATATAAAATGTTTGATTGTATGCATGTTATATTGATATATAATGCATTGAGTTTTATGGATCATGCAAACTGATTTTAGCACTTGGAGTTTGTAATGATGAGGTTTTGAGAATCCTCATTGTCATTTCGTTAGGAATTAGATCCGGATGAGGTTTTGCGAGTCCTCATTGTCAGTAGGTCTGTCCTAACAAGGGTTGCGATCATTGAAATGACTGTGAATTGGGTGATGAGAGGCTGTGTCTACCTTGTACGGCCATACAAGGGTTAGACCCGCTCTCTTGCCTTGCCGAGGAGGGAGATTGTGCATTGTGTTATTGAAAACTCATGCAAGTTATGTTGTTGACATGTATGATATATTTGTTGAATGATGCATGTGTTGAATAAGTGTTTGAAATGATTTTAAATGTCATATTTCTCTAAATGTATATAATTGTCATCTCAAGAACTATATTCACTGAGCTGTTGTTTGCTCACCCTATTTCCTCCAATATTTCAGGTATTGACTCGAAGGGAAAAGAAACTTGTCTGGTATGTGTATGTATGCTTGGAGGAAATAGATTATATTTTTGTTATTACTTATCACACATTATATATATGTGTATTATCATCTAGATGGGATGTGTGGGCATAGATAGCTTAATATATTGGATGATGAAATGAAAATGTGATGTGTGAATGAATGAACTATATTAGATTTGATTTGTGGTATAGAAAAAAAAATTCTGTAAGTTTGGGATGGATTGTGAGAGTACGTGAAGGCTGGCAGTGTATTATATATTGTATATGGGTATGTACAGTGTATAGTACGTTGTGCCGGTCATGACGTCAGCCTACGTTAGGGGCGTCGTGACATTTCCCCTAGAGGTGGACGTACAATATGAATCCAGGATTACCTAGAGATGGACATTTGTACGTGAACCTAGGGCGATATACGGTCATAGAGCCATTACGAGATGATATTATGTATAATTACCTCTTATGCTATGTTGCATTGTTTATGATGCTATGTTGTGTATATTTGATGTATGATTATGATGTCTTTTTTATTAATTGTCATATTCACGAGCTATTTTACCCACTAGGCAAAAGCTCATCCTGTTGCTAACCATTTTACAAGAGTCGAGGGTAGATTGGGCGGAGGTGTTTTGGGCCCTTATTTTGTACCCCCTTACTTATTTGTTCAATTAGTTGGGGAGATTTTTGGGAGGATGTTCCTTCATTATTGGCGGTTCTAGACCGCCTACATTTTGTACAAAATACATTCTGAAATTAATGAAAACAGACTTATACTTGAATTGTGTACATGCGTACTCGATAACTGTTATAATGCATTCGCGTCCCGCCTGTGAATGTCCCACCGGTTTAAGCGCGTTCGGGTAGGATGTGACATTTACACTAAAAATTGGGGGTTCCACCACCATTTCATTCCTATAAATACTAAGGATCATATATGTAACATGCAAACCCAAAACTATTCTAGGTTTCACCCAACACATAAACATTCAACCAAAATTATGTCATTCAAAAGCATAGAAATACAACAAAGAAGAGGCTTATGATGAGAATTTGCATTTTTACTTACCTTTATGTAGAGATTTGATGAAATCTCACCCTAGGCATCAAATCCCCCAAAACCCCTTTTCTTTTCCCCCTTTTTCCATCTCTTCTTCTTCTTTTTTCCCCATTCTCTTGGTTTAAAGCTTTTTTTTTATTTTAATGATTTCATAGTCCAAAGGCCATGTAACTAACCAACTCCCCTTTATTATTTTTTTTTCCACAACGAAATTACACGTTTTATATATCAATTTTTATGTAATAATATGTTCCGAACTCATTTTTAACATCCTAAAGTCCATTTGACATATGTACACTTGACTTCCATGTACTTATACGTGTATTATACAATCAGTATACGTATAAGTCAACAAAATACATTGACTAAAAGTACGGGGTGTTACAATATGACTTCTAGTCATGCCCGTAAGTTGACTAGTGTGTGCGGCTTCTAGTCATACCCGTAAGTTGACTAGTCAATAGTGGATTGAAAAATCTTGATCGGGGGTGGTCAGGTAGTGGAATGGGTTCAAGAAGAACTTAACCATTATAAATCGCCGTGTCCATTTATTTTTCCTGTTCTTGATTATTTGGCTTGTTATCTATTGCGCGTATATTTTGTTTAAATTAATTAACCGAAAGATAAAGCAAAAATTCGCCAAGTCCAATTCACCCCCCCTCTTGGACTATAATACTGGGCCAACACATGTATCTATAATGTTCATTCTTTCAATTTGAATTTGTTCGTTCTCCTCTTTAAGATCTCTCATTTTATATACAATTAAGGCTACTCCTACTATTTCTCGAATATTTTTATTTATAATTCTATCAATAAATGTTTTATCATATCCATATTAACACACACATTTCCATCACACTTAGTTTGTTTACATTTGTTTCTTTATTGCTAAACATTCTATTTCATATACCATATGTGGCTTATTAGCGGTTTTATAAAAAATAAATAAAAATTCAACTTCAATAATATACATCAATTATATAATACTCAATAAGTACTTATCCATTTGACTCATCCTACTTTGGCTTTATGATTCACATCCATATAGATTTTACCTTCTTGATGAGTAATGGATTTCACTTACCTAAAGATTTTAGCTACTCCTTTCTATGATTTAAATATATATTTATATATATATAACTTAGGTTATCATATGTGGCATAAAATACGTATATATTTGAGCAAAACTATAGGTTACACACGATTTTTTTTTTCTAACACCCTAAAAAAATCTAATTGAGTTTTGTTTTTATTAGTCATTTGAATATGAATAGGGAAAAGGGGGATAGGGAGTTTGGGAGGTTGCCTTCTTTCCCTGGTCCCCATTCTCCTACCGTCGTTTTCTTCTCTTTTTCCTTTCCTTATCTTATCTTCTTTCTTTACAAATAGTGGATACGATTTGTTGTGAAGACATACAAACTGCAAGAAAGTTTGTTACTTACAAATAGAATAAGGAATAATTGATTGAGGCTAGAGTTTTGGATTTTATGTCCTTAAGAGAATCTCATCCCGCACTGGTGCTCACGGTCTATTGACTATTGTCTCACACGATATAATGATCACATCTTGTAGCAGTAGCACTCCAAATTACAAGAACAAAAAACAAACACTACAACAGAATTACCCTACGATGACGTTTTTGCGAAGTGATTTTAGGACATTTTGCAAACGTCCTTGAATTTGATGTCCTAATTGCTCCTTTTTTTAGGACGTTTGTTGTGACGTTTGTAAAACGTCCTCATATACGTATTAAGGATGTTTTACAAACGTCTTCATTGTGAGATATTATAAAATTCTTCTCTTCTTAGGACATTTATAACATGTCTTAATAATGTATGAGGACGTTACAAACGTCCACAATAAATATTAGGACCTTTTCAAAACGTCCTAGTTACATGTACGTATTTAAGACGTTTTCAAAACATCCTCGGTACATGTATTCAGGACGTTTTTTAAATGTCATTAATAAATGTATTAGGACATTTTGAGAATGTTTTGCAAAAGTCCTAATACATCTATAATTTCATTAACTCCAACAATAAGAACGTTTTCATAAACGTCATGTTATACAATTATTAATGACGTTTGTACAAATTATCATTAAAATCACCTTTTAAAGACAATTGTAAAACGTTGTAAAAATAATTTTTTATTGAAACCTATAATTTGAAAAAAAAAAAAAATTGCCACGATATTTTCTTCTAATATGATATAATGCAATTAACAACAAAAACAACACACCAAACAAAATTAAACAAATAAATATTAAAAGCAAAATTCATACTATTAATATGGAAAGAAATTGAATTACAACAAATATGAACAAAAAACATAGTAATGGTTTTTCAATGTATCTATGCTTCAAAAATGTAGTTTTTGATACAAAATTTATTGATTTCCCAATGCCCATGAAAGCCAGATAAAATGCAAGTAAAATCTTCAGCTGCACAAGTTTCAATGGAGATTTGTTAAGAGAATCAATAGAACACAATTAATGGATAATATATAAATAATAAGAACAATTATAATTCATAACGATAATCATTTTTAAGAATGAAAATTCATAAATATAATCAAGTTAAAAACTTATAACTAGAATTTTATAAATTTGGACATCTCTTTTGTATTTGTTACAACTAAAAATCATAGAAACATGTTAAAAGATGTCATACCACTAATCTATAAAATATATTACTTCACACAATGTTAATGCGATTGACGTAAAATAATTAAATAATTAGCAGTCTTCAAAGTGCATCAAATAGTTTTTAAAATTCTTATATCTTAATCCAAAAGAGGGACAAAACCTCAAATTTAAATACAAAAGAGCGAATGGAGAAATTGCCAAAGAGAGGCCTAGTCTTCAAAGTGCTTTAAGTAACTTGCAAATATTCGTGATAGAACTTGTTTCAACTACATAGATCAATATCAATCCTACAGAAAAATAGAGTGCCAACACCATAAATTAACAATAAAGTAATAACAATACTACGAAATGTTAAAACTTCAAACATTTTCATATAGTAAAAAGCACGCGTGTGCACTTGAAACAGTTAAAAATTTACAAGGGAAGCTATTTTAACATGGTATCGACCAAGACACGTAGTCAACTATAAATTAATTCATTATAGCTTCAACTTGGCAATAAACCTAAGAAAAGGTTCAAAATTTTTAGAGAAACTATTTTTACATCTTATCAACTAAGGCACAAAATCAACTCTAAAGTACAAGAAGCTAGTATAGTTAATTAATTCAATTTGACAAGTGTAAAAACTCAAATAAGAACAAAAGATATGCAACCAAATGAAACTTGAAAAAAAAAATACAAGATAATATAGATTTAGAATGGTAATATAAAAGAGAATTCAACAAATAGCCATGCCAAAAATATGAAATATAAAATAATCTTATCTGAAACGTGCAAGGAAACACAACAAGGGGTGCAAAAATATATCATGGCTAAACTCAAATAAACACATGGTAATTATTCCAATCATTTATTTTTTTAATTTTGTAAACTAGTCCTAATTGAGAGAACATTTCACAATAAGGATTGGACAAGAAATGAGCATTGGACATTATACCTCTGTCTAAAACGCCATTTTATCTATTGAAAAAAAAAAAAAAAAGAAGAAAGAAAATGAAAGAAACTTAAAGAAATGTTGGGCAAGAAAGAGCTATTCCAAAATTACATTTTAGAATTTTTGAAACTACTAAGAGTACATAAGTAATGATATTCAAGAAAAAACTTTCCAAGGGTAGATTACAGAGATCAATTCCATTCAAGAAAAAAACTTTCCAAGAGTAGATTACAGAATTAGCAACAACATCACATACATCCACAACAATTAGTAGCACATAAAAAAAGGAAGAAAAAAAAAAGATAAAAAAAAAAACAAAAGAGAAACACCAAAACCATGCCCACTTTGCTCTTTAAAATTCTGTGGCATCAATGGGCGACTTCCCCCACCATTAACAGTCGTCTCCTTCGACAATCATTCCAAGAACGTCACCTCATAAAATAAAAGTAAGGGTCTCAAAACTTTACCCGTCACACAAGCCCCGTGAAACATGTTGAACCGCAACAAGAATTGCTCCCTGCGGTTCCTTCTGGGCACACCACCAAAAGTGAATCTGAACACTTTGGCTACAAGTTTTTGAAAACATTTGAGAAGAAAGATCCAAACCAAAAAAAGAAAAAAAAGAAAAAGAAAACTAGTAAGAAGGATAAAATCTAATGAATTGGTCACCTCGCAGCGAACACCCTTCTTCACCCCACACAACGAACGCCCTTTTCCTTCTTCACGCTCTTTTTCTCCTTGCAGCGAATGCCCCTCGTCTTCCTCGCTATGAATGCCCTTTGCAATGAACACCCTTTTCCTTCTTCACGCCCTTTTTCTCCTAGCAGGGAATGCCCTTCGCCTCCCTAGTTATTTTGCGCCCTAGCTATTTCCTCCATGTCCTAGCTATTCCACCCGTGTGGCTTCTCTATGCACTGAACCTTCGTCTTGCAACCCCTCATTTACTATACTTGAAAGCCCTTCATCTCCCATTATCCCCTTGCTTCACCATCTCTTTTTTCTTCAAAACAGAGAATATGGAAAATGGAGAATGGAGAATGGCTTCTCTATGCAATTATGTTTTGGTTTTAACTCTCAAACCCTTTCTCGACCATCTCTTTTTTCTTGAATCGAAGAATGGAGAAAGAAAACCTCTGTGCTGCCTTTCTTCTCCAACGCCAAAAAACAAGCGCGCCTAGAAAAGGAGGGAAAGGGAAAAGGGTTATTGGTGAGGAAGAGGAGGGAAAAAGGTTTGGAGAATATGAAGAATACAAAAGGGTTTTGGAGTTTATTGGCAAAAGGAGAATGAAGAACTCAAATGAGCGCCAATTTTTGGACATATGTATAACATTTTATTTTAATTAATTCTTAAAACTCTATTATATACATATGCTACTATATATTTATTAAAACTCTAAACATCTCAATCAATTTATTAGAATATTTTTCTAGAATACAAAAGCAATAATTTTTTTTATCAAGAATACTAAATTATTTCTTTAAGATTAATAAAAGGTTTTATTAAAAATAATAAGTTTATTTATATGTTTCGCAGGGCGCATATGATGTGTTGTTGCCAGTTAGGTAGCATGAAACTGGAGATTAGGTTAATTTTTTGTTAGATGTCGAGGTAATTCGTTTGACAACTCTTTTGTCGTGATGTTTTCAAACTCCAGCTTTTCGATTCATCGACAAAGCGATGTTGGGATACATCACCTTTTTGCCACCAATTAATGTATAGAGTCGTCATATCCCCTAATAGCAGATGAAATACAAGTCCATAAACACCCAAGAGGGGGGTGAATTGGGTGTAATGGTCGGTTTTGAAATTTTCTAAGTTCCTTAGTGGAATCTTTAAAATGATACAAGTAAATGCTCTAAAAATCAATGTCTATGAATGTAAAGTGCAGAAATAAAGAGGACACAATGATTTTTACGTGGTTCGAAAAAATCATTTTTCTATCTCCACGCCTAGAGAAACTGTCTCTAGGATTCTACTATACCGGATTCACTTCAAGGGTGTGAACCAAATCGTTACAATGTTTTTTTCAAGATTCAAGACAAACCTATCCTTTTCACGGGCTAAGGACGAACCTACAAATCCTTTTCGCGAAGAACCACTTGTTCCTTTTTCAAGGGCAAAAGAAAAGTTGATTCCTTTTCAGGGGCTAAGGAAGAACCGGTTGACCCTTTTCAAGACAAAGGGTGAAACTGGACTTGATTCCAATCTTGGAATCACTAGTGATATCACAATCACTTACCAAATACAGAGATTACAAAGTTTGTTCTAAGTGATTAGAATAGTTACATATGAAGCTCATAAATACAAGTACTTAATATACCATATATGAAATCTTAAGCTCAATGAGAGTGAGATCTTACAATCACGTTTACCTTCCTTGCAGTTATATTTGCTTAATGAAATGCTTTTGATAATGTTTAAAATGATGCACAAAATCAAGACACAAAATCCAAGCTTTGGTTCAAAATATTTGACTCACTGGTTTTGAAAATATGAGAAAAAGTTTGATTTTGAATAACACTCTTTGATTGTTGTTTGTTCAAATGGTATCACGTTTTTTGCTCTTTGGAAATACACTTTGAGAAACTCACAATAACTTGCAAAAACCGTGGTTACATATCAATTGAATGCACACACTCTCTCTATTTAAGAAAGATCAAGTTTGGTGTTTTTTTTATAAAAAAAGTGACTATGGGTTGATTTGATTTAAAATATTGTTTAATGTAAGATGTGTAAACGCATGCTAGACAATAAGAATAATCCAGGTGTTAGTTGAGAATATTTCAGTTATGATAGCCTGACAAAACTATGCAAAGAATAGAAAAATCGAGCAAATGAAAGTGCCCACGTTTTTCTCGTCAGAAAAGTCAGATTTCTGTCTCCGACAATGATAGCGCGCTATCGGCTTGTTCGTTATGCACGATATTGGCTTATAGCAGGCTATTGAAGCTCGATATACTGAAAACAGAGAGTTCCTGATTTTCTGAACTCATTGATAGCGCGCTATCATAGATGATAGTGTGTTATTGCCTTTTGTACAGAAAAATAAAATTTTGGCAATAGCTTAATAGAGGGTTATCATCAATGATAGAGCGCTATTGCCCATTTTCTAGAAAGTTAGAATTTTGGCAATCGACTTGATAGCGTGTTATCAACAATGATAGTGCACTATTGCCTTCTAGAAACTTTGGCAATTGGCTGGATAGCAGGCTATCAGGAATGATAGCGAGCTATAGGTTCCTGATTTTGAAAAAATCAATTTTTTAACATTCAAGAACCATTACATTGAATCAAAACACTTTGATATAAGATTAAACACTTTTAAATCATTCAAAACTTATTTAAAACATGATTGAAACCTTTTGAAAACCATTTTGACAAAATCAAATGAAGGATCAAGTTGGTTTTAAAAACGTTTGGGAAAATGTGATTTTGATGAGAACTCATACAAATATGACTCAAACAAGTTTGAAACATAGACCAAACATGTTTGAATAAATTAAAAATCATTTTTTAGAGAAAAATAATGCATGTATGAATGATTGAGCAATATAGAACAGGGAGGTTTACAGCCTATATCAAAACTCTATGACCTTTAGCTCTTATTCTTCTCTTCTCATCTTGACATGTCCAAGCTTTTATTTAAACTTCTTTTTATCTGCTTAATTTGACTTGAACGAGCTTAAATCTTGTATTAGTTTCTTTGTTGCTTTTGGTACAAAAATATACTAAATTAAAACATTAGCATCATTTATTATATTGTCTGTTAGCATCAAAACACTTGGGAGAATGCTAAGTGGGAAACCACTTGGGCCAATTGTCCAATCCATAGAATATTGAAGGCGAGCGACAAAAAAATGGTTTGGGTATGCCAATATCTATTGAGCAATATTCAATTTTGCCAGTAACAAAAGGCTTGTTGAAATCGTTAATCAGTATTGTTTACATCTTTGTTGGCTCACTTAATTGATTCTTACTAAAAGTAATAAAATGATTTTTATTAAAATAATAAAACTACTTTCATAAAATTAATAATAAAAAAATCATTAAATTAATTAAACTAATTCTATTAAACTTTGTTAATTATTTTTACTAAAATTAACAATAAAATTATTTTTTATTAAAAATAATAAATTATTTTTTAGATAATAAGTTTTAATAAAATTGATTTTTACTAAAAATAATAAAATATTTTTTATTAAAATAATCAAACTACCCTCATTAAAATTCTAAAATTCTAAAATTATTTTTATTATTACAAGATGAAATTATTTTTATTAAAATAATTCTATTAGAAATAATAAATTATTTTTAATAAAAATAATTATTAGGACATATTTCATAAACATTGTAGTGTGTTTAATTGAAGTAAAATAAGATGCGACGTTTAAGAAACATCGTTGAAGGGTGAAAACGAGGACGTTTTCAATAAATCGTTGTATTATAAATTCAGTAAGAACAATCAGGACATATTTTATAAACATCGCAGAAAAAGAAAAAAGTACAACATTTTTAAAACGTCGTCATATACTTACACGAGGACATTTTGAGCAAAACGTTGTAGTAGTACATCATTTGGAATAATTAGGACATTTTCGAAAAATGTTGTAGTAAAAGAGGAGTGTGCAACATTTGTCAAATGCCATAATATACACATACGATGACGTTTTTTTATAAAACGTTGTATTAGTGTTTTCTTCATTGTTAAATAGTAAAAAATGACATTTTTGTCAAAACGTCATTTTCAAACTGTTGTAATAGGCCTATTTTCTTGTAGTGCAACATATGTGTTGTACTCTCTCTCTCTCGCACACACTATGACTAAAATGAAGAATGCATATTTTAAATTGAATGGATGAATGAATGACTCTAGTATGAAATATTTGTACTTGTTGAAATGGTGCAATACAAAGAGACACCATTGGAAAGAGTCATTTTCCTACGGACATGTCTATACATGATAATAGACACCATTTAAAAGGTCACATCTCTTTAATTGAATAGGTGTTATGTGAATGACCACACCCATTTAATACACCTTTCCATCTTCCTAATTTTTCATTCATCTTAAAAATGGGAATTTAATATCCATTTTCTCCAACAATCCCCCAATGAATGAAAATTGTACTCTTTAGTCTATCCCCCACATAAATGAATTTTTAATGTAAACACTTGAGAGAGTATCGGTGAAATGAAATTGCATCAGGATAGGCAGTTTGTGGCTTTGAACCTTCCCTAGTGAGATATTATCGGATTTACCAGCTAATCAGTGAACGCGATGTCTTGAACTATTTAGCCGTTGATGTAAACCAAGACAATAATATTCACACAATTCCTTTCCAAACATTATTGGTTCTCACAATTGTGTTCATCTTGGCCCTGAACAACTCCCAAATTGATGAGTGCTTTTAGAGAATTCAAGCCTTAAAATCGTTATAGAATTGACCCAGTTCACACTCACATAAGTGATTTCCTATTAAAAATATCTTGTTATACCTCACATGATTGCAATGTCATAGGAATCATTAAAAGCATTCCTTATCCTTACTCATATTGCAGGCAACAATATTATACCATAGGAATGGGTAGAAATTTAGTTTACTTAGTGCTACACCATATTTCATAATTTAGTTGTTGTCCTTTCTTAACTTAGTTATTGGGATCTCGTCATCTAAGTTGAGTTTCTACTAAGAAATATATTTTTAGATAGACTTTGACCTCATCTCCTTCGATGAACAGTTTACTTAATCTCTTGACAAGCCTTTAGTTAGTGGATCTGCAAGGTTATCCTTTGATTTAAAATATTCTATGAAAATTATTCCATTTTTAAGTAATTGTTTAATGGTATTATTGTCTTCGATGTATATGTCTAGACTTACCATTATATATTTTAGTTTGTACTCTAGCTATAGTTGACTACAAATCACAATGGAAATCCTCAGACAAATTTTGACCAACATGGAAATCCTCTAAATTATGAAGCCATTTTTCCTTCTTCACTTGCTTTATCTAAAGTTATAAGGTCATATTCTATTATGGATCTAGCTATACAGGTTTAGTTTAAGGATTTCCAATATGCTGTACCTCCTCCTCCTCCAACTGTGAGCACATATTCACTTGTGGATTTAGTGTCATTTGCATTACCATATCTTACAAGTACTATTGGATATCTTGTATAACGTTATCCAAAAACTTTGGATATACTTTAGATATCAAAGTACCCTAATTAATGCTTTCTATTAATTTTTTCCATATTCGATCAATAGATCCATGAGCCTTTAATTTTTCTTTAAAAATCTATTTACACTTCGTAGAAAAAAGTAAATGGTTTTAGGCCCACTTTCACCAGATATTGCTACCCGAATTTGCTATACCCCCGCATTTTCAAATCTTTATAGCAAGGTTTCTTAATTATCTGTCTATAATTCATAAGGAATAATATCCTTTTTTTCAAAGGGGTCTTAATTTATAGAACTCAAAAAAAAAAAAAACAATTGGCTTGATTATAAAGCATCACACATAATAATAATAAAGGTCACATAAATAAATAATTTAATTGACAGGACAATCAATTAAATGTTCTAGAAGGCCTAAAAAAAATTAATGTATGCTATAACTAATGAAATCATAGTTCACCAATTGAGACCAATTAAATGAGGTTATGGACTATGGTGATTCAATTTCTCCACATGAATCATAAACATGTAAACATATCATCTATCAATAATCATTATTAAGATTATATTATATGAGGCACTAACAAATAAGCATCAACACATTAATAAATATAAACAATTAATAATCATATGAATCATTTTATCCAAGATTTCCTAATTTTGAATCACACGGTCAAAATGAAGAGTTGTTCACTAAAAGAGGGCACTGTCACATGTTTATTATTCAATATTGCAAACTGCTCCTTCCTTCTTAGTTATTAACCCATAAATATCATGACAAACCGCCCTCTTTAATCTTAACGAAAGAAGATGATGTTCATTGCATCCGAACCAGCATCTTCTTCCTCTTCATCTTTAATCACTTCTTTCCTGGACTCTCGGAGAAGCCACCGACTCCAACATCATCACCGACTCTCTCCGTCTCACCGGCGCAAGAATCCGTGGTGTCTGGCAAGATTCGATGTCGGTCGACACCTAACCGCCACCTTCTACGATTTGCGCAGACCTCGCCAACAGGTGTTTTCGACCGACTTTGTTGAACATGTTCCATGTAATCACTGCACTTCCAAAAAGTGCTTATGCCATCGGCACCTCATCGGCGTCATTCGCCAGAAATTGACATTTAAACATGGTCAAGCAAGTATGGCTGCTATTGTACGTGAAAACAACACCCATTACGTTTATGAGTTTTAGAGACCTTATAATCAGGTCCTTTACAGAAAGCTTACAAAAGTTAACTCTTTTGAATTTTTTAAGTCAATGATCTAGCACGTGCCAAAACAGAGGGCAAAAGTTTGGCATGCACGACGGGGCGTCGTGTACTTCGTTCATTATCCGTCCCATAGAGAGAATACCGATCGACACATAATCTAATTGACTTGTATATCGAAAACCATGAACAAAGTGCTTTATTCCCACGTGCCAGTTCATGAATTATTAGAATCCGGGCAAAAAAAATGTTTGAACAGACACATCAAAATACAAATTAAATTCTCATAACCCAGATTAACAACAATCACTAAAATTATCCAATTTTAATCCAACTATAGACACTATCCAATAATTAGCATCATAAGAGCATCTCATGCTCTCCTGGATTGCAAAAAAAAAAAAGTGTCATATAAGATAAATAGACATTGGGTAAAAATAGACTTCTCTAATACAATTATTACTATTTACTGTCAAGCTTAGGTTGCAAAAAAAAAAAGTAGAAGCTGTTAGCTATTCAATTTATGCCACGTAGGAAATAAATATCTTAATATTGTGTATTTTAAAAGGAAGCATTAGAAAATATTTTTTAACTTTATTGTTTATTAAGTAATATTTTATGCCACGTATGAAGCAAATCCCTTGATATTGATGATGTGACATTTTTTTTAAATACAATCCATATTAGTATTGGAGATGCTCTAAGAAATTAAAAGAATTGAACATTTATGAAATGTGCCACACATCACAATCCATAACATGCAAAGACGATCTTACCCAATAACACCTAGGTAGAACAAAGAACAAGAAATTGTACACACAAACAGTCATCCAAATCACATGGCGATTATGGAGATTGTCTTAAGATTGTACAAAAGTTCGTCACTTACAAAATAAAATATGGAGTAATTGATCGAGGCTAGAGTTTGACTCTATGTCCTTACGATAATCTCGTATTGCACTGGTGCTCACGTCTATTGACAATTGTCTCCAAATATACAATGATCACATCTTGTAACAATAGCACTTCAAATTACAAGAACAACGAATCAGTATATGTGTAATACTCTCAAATACACACACTATAACTAAAATGAAGAATGCATATTCTAAATTAAATGGATGAATGAATGACTCTAGTAGGGAATATTTATACTTGTTGAAAAGGTACAATACAAAGAGACATTATTGGGAAGAGTCATTTTCCTATGGACATATTTATACATGATAATAAGCACTATTTAAAATGTCACATATCTTTAAATGAATAAGTGTTATGTGAATTACCACATCTATTTATGTTGTGAGTGCATGCCAAATTCACTTAGTTTTTGCTATTTTTGAAATATGGCCTTTGTATAGACAGCTTTTGACTTGATTATCTTAATTAATTAAAATTATGACACTAATATCAAAAATTTAAAAGTAACAACTCATACACTCAATTTTTAATAGTGATTTGTCCATGTGGGCCCTGATGCAAATTTTTTATTTTATTTTTTGGGACGTTGAAAGCGTCTTCTAAGAAGACACCTTCAGTTCAAATATGATTTGAACATTATTTTTAAAAGATGCCTTAAGTACATTAATTTTAAAAAAAAAGCAAGAAATTCTTATACCACAGCCAATCCACGATATTTTCTCTCTGCTCGCCACTTGGACCGAGTCCCAATATCCTCCTAGGGACTTTCGAAACCGACGGAACACAAATCTCATGCCCCGGCAAATTTTTGACCTCTAACCGGAAGTTTTAGTTCAAATGAACTAAAAATACTTAGAAAACACATTTGAGTCAACTGCGACCAATCCATCGGGTTTTTTTCTCGACCAACACTTGGAGTGAGTCCCAATATCTTCCAAGGGACCCCTGGAACTGATGGAACACAAATCCCATGCCCTGGTAAATTTTTCATCCCCCAACTGAAAATTTTAGTTAAAATGAACTAAATCGACTTAGAAAACACTTTCAAGGCAACCGCGACCAATCCACTGGGTTTTTTTCTCGACCAACAATTGGAGCGAGTCCCACTATCCACCCAAGGACTCCCAGAACCAACAAAACCCTGCTCCCATGCCCCGATGAATTTTTCACCCACCAACCGAAAGTTTTAGTAAAAATGAACTAAATCGACTTAGAAAACACTTTCAAGGCAACCACGACCAATTCATCAGATTCTTTTTCCGACCAACACTTGGAGCGAGTCTCAATATCCTCCCAGGAACCCCCGGAACCGACGGAACACAAATTCCATGCCCCGGTAAATTTTTCATCCCCCAACCGGGAGTTTTTAGTTCAAATGAACTAAAAACACTTAGAAAAAACGTTTGAGGAAACCATGGCCATTCTATCGGGTTTTTTTCCCGACCAACACTTGGAGCGAGTCCCAAAATCCTCCTAGGAACCCCCAGAACCAGTGGAACCCCACTCCAATGCTCCGATAAATTTTTCAGCCTCAAACCAAAAGTTTTTGTTTAAATAAACTAAAAACACTTTTGAGGGCCCTTGCTCCATCTAAATTCAACAGATTAAATATAATGGACTAAATGAAATACCAAAAATTATGATCGTATGCATTAAGAGAAATTTTAAATTCAAACAACACAAAAAATTATATAATTAAATGCGAAATGAAATGCATTTGAAATAATATAAGATGCACATTTCCATATGCACACACTGTCATATAAATCAAGAAGTACATAAGTTTGATTTCAAAACAAAAGTATCAAGAAGTGTCATATTACAATAACAAATTTACATCATTATCAAAATCTAAAAAACATGAAGATTATGCCGCTAGTAAATTTTAGGTGGCCTTTCCACGGCGAGTTGGACAACGACGCTGATTGTGACCCTCAAGTCCACAATGCCCACAGCGAATCCTGGAGGATAATTCTCTTATATCCATCTCATTTGTTATGAGTGATGTTCTCGACCGATCGGATTTATGAACAAAATCAGAATTAGGGATCACTTTAAACTTAATCGTACACGGTGGCCAATATGATTCATGTGGAATTGGATGAAACTGTGGCTCATAACACTTGAGGTACCTATCGAGGCGATACCAATCTTCAATGTACGCATCACAATCGACGACACCATAACGACACACTGCCCGTACTTTGGAACATGAGATTCCATAGCATTGCCATTTTTCACAACTACAAAAATGGTCATGTAGATTGACAACCTGTTTGTTTCCTCCTTTGTTGAAACGTGCACTTTGTAACCCAGTAACATCCTCGAACTTCTCAGCCTATCGATTAATCAATGTAACTGTGTGGCCTCCTGCCTTAGCTGTCAATTTGGTCATCTTCTCAAAAACGTAGGTGGTGTAACATTGCCCTTGACGAATTGCATCTTCTATTTTTTCCTGTCTAATAATTAGACCATATAATTGTTCTGGAGAACGTCAACTGCACTAGTGTTGTGATCGGGTACATTCGGGCCCCTTTTAAAAACCCATTAAAGCTTTCTAAAAAAAAGAAAAAAAAATAAGAAAACGCATAACAAACATAAAAGATCAACACACACACATATATATAAAATCATGCATATTGAAATAGTCATAAACGATGAAATGAAAAAAATAAAATAAGACACACTAACCAGCTACATTGGAAGTCATCCAACCATACCGTACTCCACCATCGTATGCCATTGTCCACAACTATTTGTTAATGACATTGAGCCACTTTGTGCAACCTTCTTGTTTATGTTCAAGTTTTTCCATTGCTGCCTCAAATTTTCGTGGTTGGTGTTTTGAACCCGCTTTCTTAGCAAAATCTCTAAACTCGTAGTTGTGGACTTTATCATTGAAATTACTGCCTACATGTCGCAAACAATATCTATGATATGCATTGGGCTCTGTCCAACCATTCTTGGGGTCTCTAACGGCTGCCAAAATGTTAACCTATGCGGTTCATCACTTAGCTCGTCCCTAAATATACTGTGATAAAATATATTTTGATGATCACAAACAAAATACTTTTCGGTGCTAAACGTGCGTGTCTCAAGATTTTATCAAAGCACCTAAGGAAAGCAAAAAGTCAAGGAACGACTTGACCAAGGAACTCAAAGATCACATCCAACGGTCAAGTTCGTCTTAACCAAAGAACTTCAACGAGCACATCATGATTTCAAGATCACTTCACTCGAACGATAAGATCAAGCTTCATGTCTACATCTCTCGATCAACGTTCAAGACATTCAACTCAGCAATTCTCTTATTGAAAATCTCATAATGAAGAGATGGATTTATCGGTTATGAGAATTGAGAAATACACAAAGTATTTAAGGTATATCTTTATCTAATCGTTATTGCTCAAAATGTTTTTCAAAACCATGCATAAATCATCTACATATGTTTTTCTAATCTGCATGTTTTGCTTTCATGTTTTTACGGTATTTCAAATGATCTAATACTATATATTTAATTTGAAATCTACCGAGTTTTTATTCGCATTTATCGTATATTTTATAGCAAGTCAAAACTATTTTTAAAGAGTCTTTCAGGACGCTAATGAAATAACAACGCTTTCATGAACTTGATAAGTCAAGACGCTGATAACGTTCATTAGGACGCTGATAACGTTCAAGGTTGAATAAAACTAATTTATCAAGACGCTTACTTGTATAGTAGCGACCTCCTTTATTAGTCAACCTCTGAAGTTGTCAAGAAGCTGACTCAGCATCAGCTCACTAAAAGATGTCTTAAGTTCTTCAAAGAATGTATCTTTGAGGACGCTGATAGTTATAGTTGAACAATCTATCAGGACGCAATCTGGATAGAAGCGCCCTCACCTTTAGGAATCAACTTAATAACTTCAGAACTCTGATTGTCCTTCAGCGTGCTTGTGTCTTTATTTAAAATATTTTTAACTGGTAGGACGCTTACGTAATGTAACTCCCTCATGTTTTGTTTTATGTCTTAAAGGCAGGATGCTTACTCGGATAGTGGCGCCCTCATGCACTTAATTGTTCTAAAATATAGCAGGACGCTAATTGTGCATTAGCACCCTCAAGTTTAAGTTGTCTAAGTGACAAAGTAAATCAGGATGCTTACGAGTTAGTAGCGCCCTCACTTAAGTGTTCAGCAATACGCTTATACGTAATAAGCGTCCTTAAGGAACAAAACGACATTGTTAATATTATGCGTTAGGACACTGATTTCGGAATCAAGACGGTAATTCAACAACCGTCACTGTTCAAACAAGTACACTACGTAAGTTTACTTTTTCAGAACAGACCTTTGCACAGAGTCCTTTTCAGACCTATCAGAGATCGTCTCTGATACATGAAATAAGTTTTTCTAAAACTTTCTTTTTTCATGAAATCTGAAAAGAACTAGAATGTTAGTGAAAATTACAGTTGCTATTTTCATATAACATTCTAGCCATTGTGTGTTAATGTTCATATTATTTGAACTTCAAATGTCTTAACGGCTATGTCCCATTAAGTCTATAAATACCAGCACTTAGGATCAAACAACTTGTCAATCACTTTGTGTTGTGCCAATGCTTTTTGAAAGTTAGTATATGTCAAAATGTTTTTCATTATCTAAACTTTCAAAATATTTTTCACTAATACCTTTACGTCTTCAAAAGATTTTCATACTGAGCTTATTTTTATTTTATCTTTGAAAATCTATTTTATTGGTATCTACTCAAATTCTCTGCACTGATTCATATTTGATATCATTCTTGCTAAAGATAGAATTTGAGAAATAGTTTAAGATATACAATTGTACTTGATTTCATATCTTAAGTACTGTATTTAACTATATCAGTAGTTACATTAACTATTGATCACAGAACCAGAAGTTTTCATACTTATATTTTGTATTTATTTTGAAAACTATTTGTGTCTATGATTTACACTAGTTCTTTGTTTTTCTAAATCAATGTTTATTTGGAATCATATTATTTTCGAAGAAGCACTAATTTTCATATCATATTATTCATGTTTTTCGAAACTCCACTTGAGCAATACCGAACGTTGGAAGGTAAATGACTGTAAGTGTTCTACTCTGTTAGAACCAACATTATTGTATTGTAATGTTGGTGTGTTTCTGGACTGAAACAACCAGGACAAGTGAATGAAGTTCACTTAATGATTTCAGGATTGAAATCATGAAAGGTTATCTCTAAACCTGTAAAAGAGAACCGGTTCGTCCTCATCCCGCAAAAGGATAAGTATGTCATTAGCCTTAAAAATGATAGGTTATCTCTCAGCCTTTAAAAATGAACCGGTTCATCCTCTGTAATACCCTAGGATTGCACAAAAAAAAAAATTTGGGTATCTGCCCGAACGTTCAGGTGCAATGCCCGAAATCAACCTCAAGATAGACAAAATACTCAAGCAAATCCACCAACCTGGAACGTGCCAACTCAAGGCAACACTTCGTATCAAAGGTTTCTAACTCCTGAGGTACCGTATAGGCCAGTTCCACAAGTTGCTGTGAACTAACAACAACAATATTGGGCGGCACCAAATTTTGGAGGGCAAAACATCCTAATGAGCCCATTGTTTCAAAACTTTTCACCTCAAACAAATCCAAATATCTAAGGGGTTCCAGTTAGGGGATCCCCGTACAATCAAAACAATTACCCTTCACCTATGAGTCACCCGTACAACCAATACTTTCCCCCAATGCCTATGGCCTACCCTCCACCTATGGGACAATCGACCCATCAACCACCAATGGGACAATTGAGTAACCCATTTGAACGGTTAAATGAAATGACATCCAATATTGCTGAAATGAGAGAGACTCAAAATGATATATTAACACGTATGCAAAACTTCGAAGCAGAGCGAGCAAATTCTCAACCTTTTGGTAGTAGTCGTTATGTACCTAGCAGGAGGTCTAGAAGGAGTGGTAGCATGCAGGAAAATCAAGATTGATTACTAGCATTGTAAACTTTTCTTTTATATATGAGTGAGAATGTTTTGTTTAAGACTATCTTTGGTGGGCCGACTTACAACCATTCTTTCTTTTGTATCACTAACTTTGGAGTGGTATGGGACACAACAAAATTGGAAGATACTAAATAAAATGTGGAAGTAAGAAAACCCATGACCTTGTGTGAAAAGAAACATTTGGAGAAAGTTGCATTACTAACATTATCACTAAGTTTACATGGTATGGGATGAGTAAACTTGGAAGATACTATTGGTAAACTACTATTCAACCGATGTTTTTAGAGACTGTGTTCATACAACTTAACTTGGTTAACACCCTTATTATCAAATTCATGTGGTATGGGACACACGAATTTGGATAATAATCGAAAAGACTAAGAGTAAGAGTTTGAATGCATAAGATTGCGATAGAACGTTAGATCAGGATATTTACCGAGACAAATCTTAGAATTCTTATGACTCGTATGGATTTTCAATGAAATATATATATGTATGTTTACAAAGACCAGAACCAAATCATTTGAAATACTTGCAAAGTTTTGTACTTATTATATAAACATTCTAACCTTGTTTTTACACCATAGCCAAACATACGAGGCACATAAAATTCTTTGATTCCTCAACAAAAACCTTACACTATATTTAGAAAAATAAGTGATTTTAACATTGCAGTACTCTCGAAATTGTTGCTGAGCATACTATAACAATATACTTGGCTACAGTTCCTAAATCATGGTTTTATTTTCTCATTGCCAGTGAGAAAATGCAAACCAAGAAGAGAGGAAGGTCACGTACTGTCCGTCCAGTAGTAGAGGCACCTCCTGAGATTCAAGAACCACCGCCTCTGATGACAGCACGAGTCACACCCGACACTGCCATTACATCTGGGCAGGCAATACCACCCCCACCCGCACCCTTTGCCATGCCTTTGAGCATGGAAACCTTCTTCGCTGAATTTATTGAGGCGATGAAAGGTACTGTTCAAACAGTCGTTCGTGAGACCGCGGCCAGTTAGGTTGCCACTGTTTAGGCACCTGTGAGATTTGGGTCGGAATCTCAAACCGATCAGATTACCAAGTACAAGAGGCTACAACCTCTTACTTTTGCTGGCACCATTGATGCTGATGAGGTGCAAAAGTGGCTAGATGAGTCAAAGAAGACTCTAGATGCAATGAGAGTCGACGAGACTCGAAAAATTCTACTAGCGACTTACCAACTTGTTGGTGGGGGCAAACACATGGTGGATAATAGTAAAAGAGGATCCAAGGGGCAACATAGCAGATATGACTTGGCAACAGCTTGAATCAATGTTTATTGATGAGTATTTTCCTGGGGCTGTGAAGAGGCAGAAGCGCCAGGAATTCGCTAAGTTATACCAGGGCAGCATGACCGTCAGGGAATATGCTGGCAAGTTCAAAGAATTATCAGTCTACTATCTCTCCACCATCTCAATCGAGCAAGATAAGACTGAGAAATTTTATAATGGCTTTTGCCATGATATTCCACAAGCCTTGTCGATCTTGGATCTTAAGATTTACAAGGAGGTTGTTGACAAGGCCATGAGCTTTGAACAAGAGAAGATCATACAGGAGCAGAGAATGTATAAGGAAAAACGGCCTGCAACGTTTCCCCAACAGGGCTCGCAACAACTCAATAAGAAGAAGCCCTACTACAATAAAAACCCAGCCCCTGTTTCGAAGAATGAGGCCACAACACCTGCGGCTGAACCTTCTAACCCTAACCATCAGGGTTTTTGTAATCATGGCCGCGGAGGTCGTTATGGAAGGGGTGGCCGTAGAAACGGCAATGGCAGAGGTGGTGATCAACACCACAATCAGCATGGCCAGTAGAACAATCAGCATGGCCAACAGAACCATCCGCAGGATCAGCCGACGTGTTTCAACTGCGGCCAGAAGGGCCATGTAAAATATCTTTGTCCGCACCTTCAGCAACCTATTCCCGTTGTTCCAGTCCAACACGTACCACCTGCTGCTAATGCCCAATCCAAGCAGAACCAGCAGAACTAGGGTCAACGGAATCAGGGCAGAGCATTTGCCATCACTTAGCAACCCCTCCCAGACAACAATATAGTCGAAGGTACCTTTCTTTTGTTCAATACAATGGTGCATGTTTTGTTTGATTAAGGTGCTACGCATTCTTTTATATCGTCGGCATTGGTAAGACATTTAGGCCTGCAGCATGAACCCACAGACATCACACTCTATGTCACCTCACCGTTCGGATCTGGTACTGACATGAATTTGCAGTGTTCTCGATGTGAGCTTTGAATGTCAGAACAGATAATATATGCAGATCTCTTTGTGATAGACATTGAAGACCTCGACATCATCCTCAACATGGACTGGCTAGCACCACTGATTGCAAAGATCGAAGTATGAAGAAGCAATTTCAGTTAACCTTGCCTACAAGAGAGTTTGTCAAGATTTAAGGAACAAGAAAATGGTTACACAAATCAACAGTTGCACTTCTCAAGGCACAACTTCGAGCTCTATCCCTTGGCGATGAAAATGAATCACCAGCACTATACCCTCTCGAAGTACATGATGTTCCAGTCATATCTGAATTCCCAACAGTTTTTTTAAATGACCTTCCTGGTCTACCTCCAGTTAGGGAATTCGATTTTGAAATCAACCTCATACCTGGGACAGGGCCTATCTCAATTCCACCATACAGAATGTCAAATATCGAGCTGGTCGAATTAGACAAACAACTAAAGCAATTAGAGAGTAATGGCTTCATCAGAAAGAGTTCATCACCTTGGGGCGCTCCAGTTCTGTTTGTTCGCAAAAAAGATGGTTCGTTACGACTCTGCATCGATTATCGCTAGTTGAATAACGTCACCATCAAGAACAAATATCCTTTGCCTAGGATCGATGACTTGTTCGACCAACTTAGAGATGCCAAATACTTCTCTAAGATTGATTTACGGTCCGGTTATCACCAACTCCGAATCCGAGAGTCGGACATTACCAAGACGACATTCAGAACTCAGTACGGTCACTATGAGTTCTTGGTCATGCCGTTCGGTCTAACAAATCCACCTGCTGAATTCATGGATTTGATAAATCGCATCTTTAGGTTATACTTACACCGATTTGTGGTGCTTTTTGTGGACGACATCTTGATATACTCCTCAACCGAGGAAGACCATAAAATACATTTGAAGATAATCCTCCAGACCTTGAGAAGCCACCAGTTGTATCCAAAGTTGAGTAAGTGTGAATTTTGGGTGAAGCGAGTTCAATTCCTTGGCCATGTCGTTTCAGGCAATGGCATTGAGGTAGATCCTTCTAAGGTTGAAGCAGTTTTAAACTGGAAGCAGCCTACCACTGTTACTCAGATTATGAGTTTTCTTGGTTTGGCTGGCTATTACAAACGCTTCATCAAGGACTTCTCAAAGATTGCTGAACCTATGACAAAGCTCACTCGGAAGGACGTGCGATTCATCTGGAATCCCGCCTGTGAAGCATCATTTTAGGAATTGAAGAAGCGCCTCACGACGGCACCAATACTAATCACTGCAAGAAATACACTTGGATTTTCACTATACTTCGACTCCTCTCTCCAAGGCTTAGGTGTCGTACTAATTCAAGAAGGCCAAGTGGTTGCATATGCATCCAGACAACTGGAGATTCATGAGGGTAATTACCCAACACATGACTTGGAACTTGCAGCTGTCGTGTTTGAACTGAAGTTATGGCGACATTACCTATACGGTGAATGGTTTGAGGTCTTCTTGGATCACAAGAGTCTTAAGTACATCTACACCCATAGAAACCTAAACCTCCGCCAAAGAAGATGGTTGGAATTCTTGAAAAATTATGACTTTCAACTCCAGTACCATTCTGGTAAGG
The DNA here is from genome assembly GCA_035771175.1 of Paratinospora sagittata. Lineage (NCBI taxonomy): Eukaryota > Viridiplantae > Streptophyta > Magnoliopsida > Ranunculales > Menispermaceae > Paratinospora > Paratinospora sagittata. Next base: position 11,480,346 of record CM069608.1, read on the forward strand.
CCAATGTTGTGGCCGATGCCTTGAGTAGAAAATCTTATGTTGCTTGCACTCTTAACTACGAAATGGGGAAGTTGGCTACAGAGATGGAGAACTTTAACCTACAGCTGAACGAAGAGGGACCAAGACCACGACTCTCTCAATTATCAGCCAACTCTGAGCTCGTTCGAAAGATTTCAGCAGCTCAAGCCAATGACCCTATGTTAATGGAGAAACAAGAACTTCTACTTAGCGGACAAGACCTTCCTCACTGGTTGGTCGCTGAAGACGAGGCCATTTTTTATAAAAAAACGTCTTTGTCTACCGAACGATCCTGAGGTTCGGAAAGAAGTGCTTACTAAGATGCACTGTTCGAGGTACGCTATGCATCCTGGGGGTGACAAGATGTACAAGGATGTCAAGCAACAAATCTTGTTTTTTGGGATGAAGAAGGCGATTGCAGACTTCGTTGCTCGATGTCTTGTTTGCCAGCAAGTTAAGGCAGAATGAAGACTTCTCCAATCATTACCTATTGGAGAATAAAAGTGGGAGAACATCGCAATGGATTTTGTTACGGCCTTGCCTCGAAATAATAAAGGGCAAGATGCCATCTGGGTTATCATTGACAGACTTACAAAGTCTGTACACTTCTTGCCAATAAAGTTCACTGATAACCCCGCCAAACTTGCCGAACTATATGAAAGAGAAATCGTATGCCTCCATGGCATACCACTCATGATCGTCTCTGATAGAGACCCTCGATTCACATCAAAGTTTTGGCACAGTTTTCAGAGTAGAATGGGTTCGAAGATCACCATGAGCACAACCTTTCACCCTCAGATTGATGGGCTGTTAGAGCGTCTTATCCAAATCTTAGAAGACATGTTACGGTGTTGCATTTTGGACTTTAATGACGGATGGCCAAAATATTTACATCTAGCTGAGTTTGCATACAACAACAGCTACCAAACTAGTATCGGCATGGTAACGTACGAGGCTCTCTATGTCGCCCTTGTAGATCTCCGATATGCTGGTTAGATATGGCAGATCGACAGCAATTAGGCCCTGAACTAATTCAAGAGACTTCTGAGAAGATCACACTAGTAAAGGAGCGCCTTCGTATTGCACAAAATCGACAGAAGAACTATGCTGATAAGCGGAGGCAACCTCTAGAGTTTGATAAGGGGGACTTTGTTTTTCTAAAAGTTCAGCCCACAAGAGGTGTCAAATGCTTAGGGATCAAAGGAAATCTCTCCCCGCGGTATATCGGTCCATTTCAGATCATTGAACGTATTGGCAAACTTTCTTATCGTTTGTCCCTTCCATCGTCCATGCCTAAGGTTCATGACGTTTTTCACGTATCTATGCTTCGAAAGTATCGTCCTGATCCTTCGTGTCACGACGCCCCTGACGTAGGCTTACGTCATGACCAACACAATGTATTATACACTGTATATACCCATATACAATATACAATACACTGTCAGCCTTCAAATAATCTCACAATCCTTTCCAAAATTTTCAGAAATTTCGATTGCACCTCCCCATAAAATGGACAATTCACAATTTTTTCCTAATATACCACAAATCAAATCAAAGAGATATATATATAACTAATCATTCCACCATTCATTCCACAAATTAAATTCTCACCTGATAAATATCTATGATCATCTCATTCCATCATCTCAAGCATTATATAATATTACCACACAACCAATCTAGGTGATATTATATATATAGTATGTGATAATTATACATATCAAAATAACAAAAATATAACCTATTTCCTCCAAGAATAAATACACATACCAGACAAAGGCTCACGTGATTATCACTCACGGATTTTTCTTTTTCCCTTCGACTCAATACCTGAAATATTGGAGGAAATGGAGTGAGCAATCAACAGCTAAGTGAATATATTTCTTGAGATGACAATTATATACATTTAGAGAAATATGACATTTAAATCATTTCAAACAAGTATTAAATACATGCATCATTCAACGAATATATTATACATGACAACAACATAAATTTCATGGGTTTTCAAGAAAACAATGCATTCTTTTTTTTTTCCACAAAATCCACAATCTCCCTCGTTCAAGGCAAGAGAGCTGGTCTAATCCTTGTAAGGCCGTTACAAGGTAGCCATAACCTCTCATTACCCAATTCATAGTCATTTCAAAGATCTTCAATCCTTGTTAGGACAGGCCTACTGACAATGAGGTTACGCATAACACTCATCCGGGTCTAATTCCTAACGAAATGACATCAACTTGCCTTTGCAAGTCTCACATGCTCCAATGCTAAAAAGAAAGCATTTATGAATGCAAATTAAAACACAATGCACCAATATATGCATAACATATTTACATTCAAACATTTCATATATTTAAAATGTCATACAAAAACCAAAATCAAGAAAATATACTCACGGTACAACCCGTTCCAACTTAAACCCAATCATCGTCGCTTTCGAGTCCAGCTCCAATTTAAATCCAACTAATTCAACCTAACACAACCACTTCATAATTCAATTTCATTGATTCATATCTATTTATATATTTAATTTCTCAACTCACTTCAAATAAAAATCAACCTTAAAAATATTATATCTGTGAATTTAGATTCCAACTCCATTTAGGACTCATAAGCAGTTTAAGAAACTACTATCTCGTTTCTTTGGTTAATCTAGATATTTCCAAAAGAAAGAACAGTGAAAATAGAGTTCCAATTCATATTTTCACTAATTCTCAGTTTATTTTTCTACTGGAACATATCTCAATTTTATTAAAAATTTAGAACATTCCTAAAATTATTCTGTCTACAACGACACCTGTAAAATCAGTCATTCTATCATTCTACTACCTTCAACAGGTATTTTATTGAGGTTTTACACGTTCGCGAAGGTCACGACAGCGAATTTTACTCACCAAAACCATATATTTAGTTACTAAAAATATCAAATCATATCCAAAAATCATGATCTTAACATCGAAACGTCCGGAATTCAATTCTCTACGATTCTATGATCTGAAACCGGAGTTTCATGGGATTCTAATTCCATTTTATTCACTAGATATGATCATAGTACTATTTACGTCACTATTCACGTCAATTTTTACTAAAATTGTCAAACGGTCTCCAAAAATCATGAACTTAGCATCGATGGACTCGCAACAGTGCATTCTACCATTCTATAGCCTTCAACTAGAGTTTCATCGGGTTTTAAATGATTCAAATGGTCTCCAATCGAAACTCTAAATTCCAACAAACTTCTAACGGCTATAAAAATTTCAAATGAACACATAAATTAAATCTAAGCATATATTTAAGGTTCCTACAGCCAAGGAAGGGTTTTCCAACCTTCCTAGCGGATTTTCATTAACGTTGGGTCAAAACCCCAATTTTTGAAAACGCCGTAAAACGACTCCCACAGCAAAAATTACTCCGGAAGAAATGTTACATCTAACTTAGATATCAAGTTCAGGAAGAAATAGAGTGAAAATCACTTACCGCAGGTCCAAATTTGACGCGAATCCTGCGTTTCCCTTTTTCTTCTTTCCTTTCTCTCGTTCTCTCGTTCGTTCTTTTCTCTCTCTTCTTCTTCTTCTTTCTTTTTTGTTTTCGTTCCAGCAACTCGTTTTCATTTTTTTTGTTTTTTTTTATTTTCTCTTGTTGGACGTTAGATTATATGAAAAAGGAGAGAGATGATAATTATATATAACAAGTGATCCAATGCACCTCATGCTCAATAGTTAACCAACTCACCCCATCAAATTTCATTAAATTCAACTCATCTCATTTCTATAATTTATTTAATAATCATACTCCAATCCACATATTTAAATACCCAACACCATAAATTACTCAATTTAATTCAACTCCATTTTTTTAATTGTAAGCACCCATATTAGATGATCTCATACGTATCATTTTCATTTCCTAATTTTATTTATTTACTAATCACACACGCGTATATTTGGCTCATACGTATAAAATATATATATTATACATCTCGATATACGCGTAATTCAACGTTTGTATTTAATTAAATCTACGGGTTGTTACAATCTCCCCAACTTAAGGAATTTCGTCCTCGAAATTTAGGATCAAGGAATATTCCTCAAGTGATACTTAATCCCAGAGAACTGCTCCCGCATTTTAAATTTCCGCTCTCATGTTTGCTCTTCTTGATACGTGGTATCCTCCCCAACTTAGAGTTGAGTTATATTCATAACATATATGGAATCCGAATGACATTTCCTCAACATCAATATATAGAAACTATTGCGGACACTTATCAACTGTGACAGTAGAGCAAATCGGTAAGCCAATTGACCTATCCTATCAAGGATCTCTAATGGTTCAACAAATCGCGGTGCGAGCTTTCTTTTCATTCCAAATCTCATTTGGCCTTTCTGTGGTAAGGCCCTTAGCAAAACTGAGTCAGCCACACTAAATTTCAAGGCCTATATACCAACCCTGTGTAGTTAATAATATCCTTTGGCACCAACAACAATAACTCCATACTTTCAAATCAACAAGTTGGAGATCTATAAGGCTTACTAACAAACCTTTAGAGTGCCATCATTATGCTATTATAATAGCTATTTATACACATACGTTTACACACATATAATATTCCTTCCAATTTCCACCAAAATTCAAGTATGCCAGACCTGAGCATGCTCTCAAGCATCAAAGTCACTCTCTCAGTCTGTCAGCCAGTCTGAGAATACAATATCACACTGAGAAGGAGATGAGTACCAAATCGAGTCTGCATCATATATCTGGTTTTGACACAATCTTCGGATCTTAGTCCGACATGACAAATATCTGAGTACTCCCATAAAATCTCCCTATCTCACACATATACAATCTGCTCAGTCTATCAATAGAATTCTGGTGTTCATTAGAAGAATACATAGACTTATTAGTCCACTAATGGTTATCCAAATGGTATCATTTCTACCCATAACCCATAAGATACCATTTGAATCCCATCTTCATTTAACACAATCCATATTACCAATTCCATAATCTTTCATACTAATATCATATTCGTCTCATCATAAATCTTACTCTCTGAATATGAGTATCAATTAGCTGAACATGCATCCGAGCACAAATATCAACACATGGAGTAATAGAGAGTACACTCATAACTGTAACTCTCACTCACAAACAATCTCCATTTATGGCTAACTGATCGTTACTACTCCAGTTTCAGCCTGTTTCCTGCTCAATGTCTCAGCAACATATTGGCCTTTCCCAGGATAATAATTCGATATAAAATCAAATCCTTCGGGAATTCTTGCCACATTTATTACCTCATATTCAGTTTCTTTCCGTTCAAATAATTACTTCAGACTCTTAAAATCTAAAGATAATGTGACATTTTTATTATAGAGGCAATGCTCTCATTATTTCAAAATAACTACCAACAAATTTCTATTCACTCTCAGGATAGTTATTCTCGTGCACTACCAAATATCTGGAGACACAAGTAATTAATCTATCCTTTTGTATCAATGCACAACCTAGATTTTAACGTGATATTCATCAATCACAATTACTTCCAGGTTCTGGAAATAGTAATAACATTTAATACTGTGAGAGCTTTCCCATGCACAACGGTCCACACATTATATAACATTCATCTGGTTTAGTTTCGTGAGTGGAACAGATAGCTTCAAGGATCTTTCCACGCACTTTCTATAACATACAACTAATACCAGAGAACTTTTGATTTCCATTATTAAAATCAATTTTAATAGTTCTATGATCACTTTGACCTGCCCAGCACCCTTAAAGATACTATTTAAACTAGTCACGTGATCCAAAAATTCTAGTCTTAATTATATTCAAAACTCATATTCACCGAGCTTGGCACTCAATTGGTGCTCTCTCAGTGACTACAAGATAATTCCGAGGTGTTATTCATGCTCCTCTCATTTCTTGGGACAATTGCATATCTCATCATCGAAGACTATGTAATAATCAAGATATGGTTCATATACCCACTGCATCAATCCTATAAACGTGATTGACAATCAAGGTTACCAAAATTTCATAATATCCATATCTTGTCTTAAAATAGTTTGTATTACATCCTTTTCTCGAATTCTTAACTGATGGTGCCTAGATCTCAAAATGATGTTAAAGAAAAGTTGGCTCCATTTAATTAATCGAATTTAACCATCTATCCATAGTAAAGGATATTTATTCTTATTTATTATTACCCTGCTCAGTTAACAGTAATTCATACTTAAACATATTTCACTATACCTTCTTTCCATATTATCGCAAATGCTCTCCAAGGTGGCATATCAAGGATAATAAATCTTTGCTCATTAACACATTTACCTACACCTTAAATCCTCACAATTTCTCAGGTACTCTTTATATGAAGGAATGAAGATACATGTTATGCTGGCATCAGTTTTATATGCTATCAATCTTCTGTCCAGGTGGCAATTTTAATAATTCATCAGAGAATATTCCAATATACCAGCTCACCACAGGAATTTTAATCAACTGCATGCTTTATTACATTACTCTAAATGGCTTTGTACTAGCCATATTCTCCATTTCCTCGTCAATAACTATCTTATCTTAGATAGAAGATATTGAGAGTATAAAATTCTCGATATTCAAAATGAGGATTTTCCACTTATTAAGAATATTACTTCTTTTTGGAGAGACGCTCCACCTGGCATGAGAGGTGACCAGCCAATCATACCCAACAAAGCATCCAATTCCAAAAATTTCATATTCTGAAATCTATCCTTACTTGATGACCCTCATATTTATTCCACATATTATTTGCTAAACATATCATGGTAGATTCTTTCTCCTGTAGGCATACTCACAATCAATGATGCATTATTATAACAGAAGATAATACAATCTGCCTACCATATCACTAGAGATAAAGGACCAGGTAGATCCAACAACACATCAGAATATATACAATAACAAAATATTGATCATACATGTTTTTCAACGTCTTACTAACCTTTGGATCTGATCTTGTATTTACTTTAATTTATTTTCTAAAATCTGGTGGAGTCACATTGATAAAAATTACTGGGACATTCCATATCGACTAACTGGAGATTAACACATCCCGTGTCTTTTTTTTCATATTGATAATAGACAATTTCAGGTCGAGATACAATTTACTTAGTCTGTGACTCATGCTTAAGAAATGAAAACCACTTCTGATTTTCATAATTCGTTAACATCACTTCCCTTTTTCCCATTATTATTGGGTCCGGTACTAACAAAATTAGAATCACGAATACTGCCAAAATCTCAACCTTACTCAATGTTTCGCTTGTCTTAAATTTCATATTATTTCCCCCAACATTTTCTTACGTTACTTATTTCTCCTTTTCCCTAGAACTGGTGTTGATGACTCTGCTTCTAACGGCAGTGCAAGCTATCTCACTATTGCTGGGGTTAACAATTTCACTGCAGCTTTGGCTGACCCGAAATTTATAGTCTGCCTAACAACCTACGCATATATTTATAACCCAACAATTATCAAACCTGCCTTATAGGATCCCAAAATTCATTCTAGATCCTTATGATTCTCAGAGTATCCATAATGACCATTCCAAAAATAAACTATACCAGTCTCTTTACTTCATGTTTGTATCTATGGTTAGGCATGTCACTACATTGTAACAAGATAAACTTTTTCATGCCTTAAATCAATTTCAGCATGATTATAGAAGCTCTCATAAAATAGCTTCTTTAATTAATCTCATGCTTTACTCATCTCAGAGTCCTTAACCCAATTTTCTATTATCTCTTATCATCAGTTAGCTTAAACTTAGCTAACTTGCTTTATCATTTGCAGAGACTTAATCATTCTCTCAGATGGTCTCCAAGCAGAGTAGCAAATTCTTTACTACGTTTAATATCAGACTGTCAGTTAAGATAGGGGAGTCTCTTCTCTTGAAAGTTTCCATAACTTTCACATCTTTTCATTTCATCTGGTTTATCATTGAAACCTTCTATTTATGTTATTTTTACTTCAGTCTTAATTATATATGTTTTTACAGAAGTACTCACACCATTAGCACCCACATCTGGAGCTATCAATGGTTCAAGCCTCTATCTTTCTCACATTACAACTTTGTCACAAGCTCATAAGCTGTGCATTTCGTTGTTGTTGGGTAGTTACTAGTCATATATAAGCTATATAATTTATTATCACTGGATTACATCCAGTTCTTTTTCTTTCAGCCTTCTGATCCTTTCTTGATCAGCTATTTCCATTGTTAACCTTGACTGATACTTCCCAAATCTAGAATTCATCATCGCAGATGATTCTCAGTCAAGATAACATATTGGATTAGGCTCAACATAATAGGACTACCCATATAATCAATCATAATATCATAAAGCTTTTATCTTTTTAAGACTTTTAAACCTAATTCTCTGATACCAATATTGTCACGACGCCCCTGATGTAGGCTGACGTCATGACGGACACAATATATTATACACTGTATATACCCATATATAGTATACAATACACTGTCAGCCTTCAAATAATCTCACAATCCTTTCCAAAATTTTCAGAAATTTCGACAGCACCTCCCCATAAAATGGACAATTCACAATTTTTTCCTAATATACCACAAATCAAATCAAAGAGATATATATAAATAATCATTCCACCATTCATTCCACAAATTAAATTCTCACCTGATAAATATCTATGATCATCTCATTCCATCATCCCAAGCATTATATAATATTACCACACAACCAATCTAGGTGATATTATATATATAGTACGTGATAATTATACATATCAAAATAACAAAAATATAACCTATTTCCTCCAAGAATAAATACACATACCAGACAAAGGCTCACGTGATTATCACTCACGGATTTTTCCTTTTTCCTTCGACTCAATACCTGAAATATTGGAGGAAATGGAGTGAGCAATCAACAGCTAAGTGAATATATTTCTTGAGATGACAATTATATACATTTAGAGAAATATGACATTTAAATCATTTCAAACAAGTATTAAATACATGCATCATTCAACGAATATATTATACATGACAACAACATAAATTTCATGGGTTTTCAAGAAAACAATGCATTCTTCTTCTTTTTTCACAAAATCCACAATCTCCCTCCTTCAAGGCAAGAGAGCGAGTCTAACCCTTGTATGACCGTTACAAGGTAGCCACAGCCTCTCATTACCCAATTCACAGTCATTTCAAGGATCTTCAATCCTTGTTAGGACAGGCCTACTGACAATGAGGTTACGCATAACACTCATCCGGGTCTAATTCCTAACGAAATGACATCAACTTGCCTTTGCAAGTCTCACATGCTCCAATGCTAAAAAGAAAGCATTTATGAATGCAAATTAAAACACAATGCAACAATATATGCATAACATATTTACATTCAAACATTTCATATATTTAAAATGTCATACAAGAACCAAAATCAAGAAAATATACTCACGGTACAACTCGTTCCAACTTAAACCAATCATCGTCGCTTTCGAGTCCAGCTCTAATTTAAATCCAACTAATTCAACCTAACACAACCACTCCATAATTCAATTTCATTGATTCATATCTATTTATATATTTAATTTCTCAACTCACTTCAAATAAAGATCAACCTTAAAAATATTATATCTGTGAATTTAGATTCCAACTCCATTTAGGACTCATAAGCAGTTAAAGAAACTACAATCTTGTTTCTGTGGTCAATCTAGATATTTCCATAAGAAAGAACAGTGAAAATAGAGTTCCAATTCATATTTTCACTAATTCTCAGTTTATTTTTCTACTGGAACATATATCAATTTTATTAAAAGTTTAGAACATTCCTAAAATTATTCTGTCCACATCGACAAGTGTAAAATCAGTCATTCTATCATTCTACTACCTTCAACATGTATTTTATTGAGGTTTTACACGTTCGCGAAGGTCACGACAGCGAATTTTACTCACCAAAACCATATATTTAGTTACTAAAAATATCAAATCATATCGAAAAATCATGATCTTAACATCGAAACGTCCGGAATTCAATTCTCTACGATTCTATGATCTCAAACCGGAGTTTCATGGGATTCTAATTCCATTTTATTCACTGGATATGATCATAGTACTATTCACATCCCTATTCACTTTGTCACTATTAATTGGAAACATGTAAATTTTTACTAAAATTGTCAAACGGTCTCCAAAAATCATGAACTTAGCATCAATGGACTCGCAACAGTGCATTCTACCATTCTATAGCCTTCAACTGGAGTTTCATTGGGTTTTAAATGACTCAAATGGTCTCCAATCGAAACTCTAAATTCCAACAAACTTCCAACGACTATGAAAATTTCAAATGAACACATAAATTCAATCTAACCATATATTTAAGGTTCCTACAGCCTAGGAAGTGTTTTCCAACCTTCTTAGCGGATTTTCATTAACGTTGGGTCAAAACCCCAATTTTTGAAAACGCCGTAAAACGACTCCCACAGCAAAAATTACTCTGAAAGAAAGGTTACATCTAGCTTAGATATCAAGTTCACGAAGAAATATAGTGAAAATCACTTACTGCGGGTCCGAATTTGACGCGAATCCCGCGTTTCCCTTTTTCTTCTTTCCTTTCTCTCGTTCTCTCGTTCGTTCTTTTCTCTCTCTTCTTCTTCTTTCTTTTTTGCTTTCGTTCCAGCAACTCGTTTTCCTTTTTTTTGTTTTTTTTTTATTTTCTCTTGTTGGACGTTAGATTATATGAAAAAGGAGAGAGATGATAATTATATATAATAAGTGATCCAATGCACCTCATGCTCAATAGTTAACCAACTCACCCCATCAAATTTCATTAAATTCAACTCATCTCATTTCTATAACTCATTTAATAATCATACTCTAATCCACATATTTAAATAACCAACACCATAAATTACTCAATTTAATTCAACTCCATTTTTTTAATTGTAAGCACCCATATTAGATGATCTCATATGTATCATCTTCATTTCCTAATTTTATTTATTTACTAATCATATACACGTATATTTGGCTCGTACGTATAAAATACGTGTATTATTCATCTCAATATACGCGTAATTCAATGTTTGTATTTAATTAAATCTACGGGTTGTTACAATCTCCCCAACTTAAGGAATTTCGTCCTCGAAATTTAGGATCAAGGAATATTCCTCAAGTGATACTAATCCCAGAGAACTGCTCCCGCATTTTATATTTCCGCTCTCATGTTTGCTCTTCTTGATATGTGGTATTCTCCCCAACTTAGAGTTGAGTTATATTCATAACATATATGGAATCCGAATGACATTTCCTCAACATCAATATATAGAAACTATTGCGGACACTTATCAACTGTGACAGTAGAGCAAATCGGTAAGCCAATGGACCTATCCTATCAAGGATCTCTAATGGTTCAACAAATTGCGGTGCGAGCTTTCTTTTCATTCCAAATCTCATTTGGCCTTTCTGTGGTAAGACCCTTAGCAAAACTGAGTCAACCACACTAAATTTCAAGGCCTATATACCAACCCTGAGTAGTTAATAATATCCTTTGGCACCAATAACAATAACTCCATACTTTCAAATCAACAAGTTGGAGATCTATAAGGCTTACTAACAAACCTTTAGAGTGCCATCATTATGCTATTATAATAGCTATTTATACACATACGTTTACACACATATAATATTCCTTCCAATTTCCACCAAAATTCAAGTATGCCAGACCTGAGCATGCTCGCAAGCATCAAAGTCACTCTCTCAGTCTGTCAGCCAGTCTGAGAATACAATATCACACTGAGAATGAGATGAGTACCCGATTCACCCCCCTCTTGGGTGGACCAACACAAAATACCTGCATGGTGATCACTGATTAGGAAAATGCCAATTCTATTTGTCCCTTTAAGGACTTTGAGTAACCACGCCCAATTATCTGTATTTTCTTCCTCAACGATGGCAAATGCGAGAGGAAATATATGATTGGCTGCATCAATACCCGTGGCAATGAGCATCTTACCGTGGTATTTTCCATATAAGTACGTACCATATATTTGTATTATGGGCCTACAATGCTTGAAGCCTTCGATTGAAGCACCAGAAGCCCAAAAACAACGTTAAAAAACTACTGCATCAGGACATTTTGGATCTTTCGGGTAGTGCATAACTCCTACAATAGTGTCGGGATTGGTTGCATTAAATGGATCTATCCACTTAGGAAACATGTTGTATGATTCTTCCCAATCACCAAAAACCTTCTCTATCACCTTTCTGTTTGTACGCCACACTTTCCTATAATGGACGTCGTATTGTATTTGTCTTTAATCATTTCGTGGAGTGCCCCCACTGAAGTTGAAGGATCTCACCTTACAATTTTATAAACCTCACCAAAAATTAGTGAGAAATCCAATTGTTTGTGGCCCTGTGACATTCGAAGAAACACACATGTGTGGGTTCCCTTGGACTTTGTGATCTCAAACAACCCTGTCCTTTTATGTTTTGCTGCCCTCAACCTCCACTGACAACTGTTCTTCCACTTCTTGCACCTAACTGACCATACATTGCGTTTTGAATCGACAACAACATATTCACGTTGTTGTGCTATGCAACATTGATTCACAGTATGTTGTAAGCCTTATTTGCTGGGAAATGTGAGTCCTTTGCAAAAATCATGCGACTCATTTCAACCCAGAGATATGTTTTCATGATCATCTGACATTGGTGTCATGGCTTGATTATTAAGTTCCATGAAACTCGGTGATGGAGCCTCAAAGCCTGTCGTGGTAGGTTGAGGTGTACCCCCTACACCATGCAACTGAGTTTCATGTGTCTCATTATCCTCCATGCTCAATTCATTGTCTTCCTCTTGTAATGGAATTGAATACAAAGAACCATCATTCAGTATTACTGTCAAGAGTACATTACTCAAATCAACAAGATTAGAGGTCTCTTGCCCTCCATTACTGTCATTGTCTTCATCGTTATCTTCATTGATTTGTTCACGGTCATCATCAGATAAACGTCCAACAGATGGACAAGTATCATCAAATTCAAGTCTCGTGCCCACATTTACAGCTTCAATGGGTGACATTATACTGGGACCAATGTTCTCTAATGATCTTCGTGCACTAGGGCCATCTACATCTGCATAGCTTGGGGAACTTCTCATCTGAGCTTGAGTTGGAATTCCATTGACAACATCAACATATAACTCCATATTATTAGGAGATAGAATTTCTTGAACCATGACAAATATGTCTCTTAACTCTTGTTCATTTCTAATCGAAACAGTCGCATAATTTAAATTCTCAACTCCAAAAAAAAAAAATGGACATCTATAGGTTATACTTATTCTTGAACCACTGGTAATCTGCAGTACATTTGGAATAACCCTTCAAATTCTTCAAAACTGATGACGAATCGAACTCTTGCAATGCCAATCGGCGGACTACCATACGATGCACCTTGAGGGTCGGATAATATTTGTCCATTTGTATAACATATTACTAAAATGAATTTACCTGCCATCTACATTCACATATACAATCAAAACAAGCTCATTAACAGGAATATCAATATTATAGCAAATATTACTTCAAATGCACCTAAACAAAATTTTAAACTAAACACATAAAAAATGGAAAATAAGGTCGTAGAGGAAACCAATGCACCTAAAGATAAAATAAATAACTATAACAATAAATTTTAATCTTCCAAATTAGAAAACCTTAAAAGAGAAGCGAAGAAAAATCTCCCTAAAATTATTAAGGAAAAAGATTAAACATTTAATTTGGACGTTTCTAAGATCTTTAAGTAAAAATACAAAAATAAAACTAACTGAATAAACGAATCAGTACACCGAATCTAACAATTGCATTTTTCTTAATTTTTTGCAAGATAGAATCTAATAAATCTTTCTAGAATGAAGAACATTGAATCTAACAAACAACAAAAGTAAGTCTAAGTGTTGTAAAACAAATAATTTAAAATAACCCTACCCAAATAGAAGATCGTTTTCGAAGGGTTCAAGCAACCGAAAAAGCTAACACAAGAGCAGCCCGCCGAAAAACGGGAAGAGATTCGTCGGAGTCCGCCGGAGAATGGGAAAAAGACTTCGGTAAGAAAATGAAAACCGCTTGTAAGGAAGAGAAAATCACCAGAGGGAGAAAAGAGAGACTTTAAAGACGAAGAGCGAAGGAGAGATGAAAAAGAGAGAGAACGAAAAACGAGAAAGCAAGATCTCGTCTGAGAACTGGAAATGCCGAAGATGCCGGGGAGAGGTGTCGACTGATGCGAGAACGTGGTTTTTTTTTTGTTTACTGAGTTAGGTTTTAGGTTATTTTTTTTACGTAACTTAAAAAACTACTTGCGTAAAAATGGAATTGTTTTTTAACTTGCGTTCAAATGCAAGTTTTTATTTTTTATTTTTTTATTTTATTGATGAAGGTGTCTTTGCCTAGTTTTTCTATTGAAGAAGTCTTTACAAAAGAGGCCTTCATAGAAAATAAAAAAATTACCCACGTTAAAAACCCCAACGGTAAAAAATTTACCTGGGTTTTTTTTTTTCATTCGACGTGCGTGCCCAACCCGTGTTTTCTCCGATATCTCTCTCTGTTTTCTCTCTGTTCCCAGTGACATTTTTCGGTGATAGATCCAGTGTTCCGACGACATTTCTGGCGGGATCTCTTCGACCGTGGTTATCATCTCTCATTCTTTCTCTTTCCAAAAAGCTTTCTCTCTCTCCAACGTCTCTTCCTCTTCAACGTGCACACGTGTTGGGTAAAAAATCTATTTTTTCTCTTTCTTTACTTTCTTTCACTTTTCTTTATGGATTGATTTATCTTTATGTTCAAATTTGGAGCATGTTTTTTTTTTGTTTTGTAAATTTTCTAGTGACCTTTTTTTAGTAATATCTGAGTTGAAGTTAGAACCCTAGAACACCTACTCCGATCTCTCTCTATTTCCAGCGATAGATTCATTAACAAATACTACGAACGCATCCTCAAATCTTTCATCACAATCACTAAATCCACCCCTTTCATTTTCAATTTAATAAAGTCGACCAAATCTATCAATTCATGATATATCCGCCCTAAAAACTTGCATTCCACATGGAACCATCAATGGCCAAATGTTACCCAGGGCTTTTTTGTTTTTTTATACTCATTTTGTAAATGTGATAAATACATAATTCAAATTTCAAAAGTTGATGTCTCAGCCAAATAGTTTAAATGTTTAATACAATGTTTTACATTGGTAATACAAAAGGTTTTGAGTTTGTTTTTGTGCACTTAATTAGTTGAATATTTCAATCAAGATTTAGTTTGAAAATAATGATGATAGTCTTGAAAATATTAGTGGCACTGCCACTACTTTTCTCTTCTCCTTTTCTCTTTTTTCTTCTCGTAGTTTCTATTATATTGTATAGTCTTGGATGATTCATCGTGAGAGGGACATTTGGGGCTGCCTTCCCACAAGAAAAATATAAGTCCAAATAATATGATATGTTATTAATCATTTAAAAAATGAAAATATTTTTAAAGTGATCAGACTACATATTCATGTTGATAGACATTTTTTTAACAATATTCCATTAGATTATATTTATAATGCAAATCAACTCAACCAACAATGGGTTGGTTCAGTGGTCCTGAGGTAGAGAGTTCGAATTCTGATACCCGCTGATCTCAATAAAATAAAATAAAATAAACATAAACATAATGCAAATCAACTCAACTATGCCTTTTTTTCGATCTACTTTTTCCATTATTTGCGGGTAAGTCGACATGTAATTTACAATGATCAGTTATATTTTTCTTAATTATTTTTATCTATGTTTATTTTAGATTTTTCTCTACTTATATCGTTACCATGAATTGTTAAAAGATCACTATTCTTAAATGAAACATCTAAAGGGTTTTGTTGTATGTCTAAATCGTTTTTAATCATTTTTCTCTCATTTCGTTTTCAATTAGGCTTCACCTATACTCCTACTATTTCTTGTATATTTTCATTTCAATACAATGTTTTAAATTAAAGAAAACATCTTTCTTTTATCTTGTAAGCGTGCACTTGAATGAATTAGTAGTTGTGATGAATAAAAAAAAATGAAAATGTTTCAATGAATAAAAAAAATGATACTTATGCATGTTTTTTTATTTTTTATTTATTTTGTAAGCACCATAGTGATTGATAATGGTTGTTGTTTTTAATAGGGCTTGATTCTTGAGCAGACAAGAAATACCCAACTTATTCATATTTCACTCAAGTCTCCCAACACATAAACAGTTGAACCTCGGTAAGTTCTATTATTATATTTATTTTTCAAGTGTTTTTACATTTGGTAGTTGTTTTTTTCTTTTTTTAAAGAAAAAGGAATAATTTAAGTTAAAGTTGGAGAGATTCTTATAGAGGATGTAGGGATTAGAGGCGTAAGGTTGAGTTTTTGTTCGATTGATTATTATTCGTAGTTTGTTTGATGCAAAAGTGTGTGAAATGTCGTTAGGCAATGATCGAAGATTTTTGTGTTTCTTTTGTAAGTCATTTTGGATCATATGAGTTTCTATGTTTTGCCTTAATAAATTTAGGGAGATTTTTCTTCGATTCTACAACATACTATTTAGATAAATCATATGATTCCACTATATCTCATTAACTCATATATTTCTTTATTGTGTATGATTTAGATGGACCCGGGGACCAAAGATCCATCGCTATTAACACTTCAGCGCCGCCATCGATCCAGTCCCATTTGGGATGGACAGGTAATTAATGTAAATTTAGATACGTAATTCCATTCTATAATTTTTATTTTAATAAATGCCGACTTCTTTTGTGTTTTTACAAGAGGTCCAAGAGCTACACTGTCATTGCAGCCAAGTTATCAACCGCACGTATCTGCTGGATCATCGAATTATTCCATACCTTCAGAGAGCGGACGGAGTGGCACGTGTTGGGTTTATACAATTGGATTGGCACCTGGTCACAACTTTACTTTGAGCAATGGTGACAAGAGACCCATACATTTCACTTGGCAGTGGATGAGGCGACTATCACTCTGCAAGACGTGGAGATTCAGTTCGGTCTGCCAGTTGATGGTCTTCTCATAAGTGGATCGACCGACATAGTCTATGATGAAGTCTGTCTTGAGTTGCTTGGATTTACCCCACAGGGGAACGATCGACGTGGGGGTAGACTTAAGTTATCAACACTTAGAAATAAAGTGCCACCATTGCCTGAGCATGCCACAAAGATTCAGATTGAAAGGTATGCACGAGCGTTCATCATGCAACTAATTGGGGGATGCTTATTCTCAGACCAATCCAACAACATGGTACATCTGTGCTTCCTACCTTTGCTTGCCGATTTTGACGTGGATGGCACTTACACATGGGGGACTGCGAACCTGGCTTGGTTATATCGTCGAATGTGTCGTGCGGTTGATTTCAAGAAACAATGTGTCTCAGGGGCACTTATTCTATTGCAATTGTGGGCATGGGACCGATTTCCATTTTTAGCTCCACAAAGGTTTGACAGTACTCATGTTGATCCAGCTAGGCCGCGTGCACATCTATTGTTGCCACATCCATTAGGATATAGGTGAATTAAAAGTATCATTTATTTTTTGAGTTATAAATATAACATTATATATTTATATCATTGAATTGATTTCACCATTTGTTTTGAAGATGGAGAAACACTCTCCTTATTACACAGGTCCCAATACATGTCTTGCATAAATATAGGGAGATTTTGGACATGCAAACTCATCAACAACTAAATTTCATTGAAGAATTGATGATCATTGTTAACTTATTATAATTTTGCTGCATATCACCACTGACACTAGTATACAGTTATTCAGATTATAAGGACGCCATACTTAGATTCATTAATCAATGAATTACCTGAGTACTTTCATCGTGGAAGACGTATATGACGAACTATGTCACCCTTGATTTGTTTTTCCATAGTCGAGTTACACAGGCCCGATTGAGTGTTGCGATAATTTGGAATGAGACAAAATAATTCCTGAGCCATGCAACATAAGACTCGATCTTCATGATTACGACATGAGAGGACGGGATTATGCTAATTGGCTGGTGGTCCAAAAAGATTATGTTGCTCAATAGGGGGAACGAGAAGAAAACTTGGCAGAGGGTGAAGCCTATTAGGGTCATGCATCTATAAATACCAGGACTTAGGATCAAACAACTTGTCAATCACTTTGTGTTGTGCCAATACTTTTTGAAAGTTAGTATGTGTCAAAATATTTTTCATTATCTAAACTTTCAAAGTATTTGTCACTAATACCTTTTCGTCTTCAAAAATTTTTCATACTAAGCATATTTTTATTTTATTTTTGAAAATCAATTTTATTGGTACCTACTCAAATTCTTAGCACTGATTCATATTTGGAATCATTCTTGCTAAAGATAGAATTTGAGAAATAGTTTAAGATATACAGTTGTACTTGATTTCATATCTTAAGTACTGTATTTAACTATCTCAATAGTTACATTAACTACTGATCATGAAACCATAAGTTTTCATACGTATATTTTATATTTATTTTGAAAACTGTATGTGTCTATGATTTACACTAGTCCTTCGTTTTTCTAAATCAATGTTTATTTGGAATCATATTATTTTCGAAGAAGCACTGATTTTCATATCATATTATTCATGCTTTTCGGAACTCAACTCGAGCAATACCGAACATTGAAAGGTAAAGGACTGTAAGTGTATCTTCTCTTAGCATTACCTGTTTCATATTTCATATCTTTGTAATGCTATGTACTGAACGTAATTGTAAAGTGTTCTATTCTGTTAGAACCAACATTATTGTATTGTAATGTTGGTGTGTTTCTGGACTAAAACAACCAGGACAAGTGAATGAAGTTCACTTAATGATTTCAGGATTGAAATCATGAAAGGTTATCTCTGAACTTGTAAAAGAGAACCGATTCATTCTCATCCCGCAAAAGGATAAGTGTGTCATTAACCTTAAAAAGGATAGGTTATCTCTCAGCCTTTAAAAGAGAACCGGTTTATCCTCATCCCGTAAAAGGATAAACTATCTCTTGCCTGTAAAAGAGAAACGGTTCATCCTTAGCCTGTAAAAGGACAGGTTTGTCTTTAACCTATAAAAGGGCAACTATAACGGTTTGGTTTTCACCCGTAAGAGAATCCTTTACTGATAAGGTTAATATCCTAACTGAGGAGGTTATATAGTGGACGTAAGCGCGGTCGAACCACTATAAATCATGTGTCTCACTTTTGCATTTTAGTCTCCTTCATTTAGTTCATCTATCAAATTCCAATACACTCATGTAAATCACTAAGTTATTAGAAGATAATTTTAAATTGACTATCGCATCAAATTCACCTCCCTCTTGGGTGGACCAACACAAAAGACCTGCATGGTGATCACTAATTAGGCAAATGCCAACTCTATTTGTCACTTGATATCGAAGGACTTCGAGGAACCACTCCCAATTATCTGTATTTTCTTCCTCAACGATGGAAAATGTGAGAGGAAATATATGACTGGTTGCATCAATACTCGTGGCAATGAGCATCTTACCGTGGTATTTTCCATAAAAGTGCGTACCATAAATTTGTATTATGGACCTACAATGCTTGAAGCCCTCGATTGAAGTACCAAAGGCCCAAAAACAACCTTGAAAAACTACTGCATTAGGATATTTTGGATCTTCTGGGTAGTACATAACTCCTGCAATAGTGCTAGGATTGGTTGCATTAAATGAAGCTATCCACTTATGAAACATGTCGTATGATTCTTCCCAATCACCAAAAATCTTCTCCATCACCTTCCTTTTTGCATGCCACACTTTCCTATAATGGACGTTGTATTTGTATTTGTCTTTAATCATTTTGTGAAGCGCTCCCACTAAAGTTGAAAGATCTCGTCTTACAATTTTAAAAACCTCACAAAAAATTAGTGATAAATCCAATTGTCTGTGGTCTTGTGACATTCGAGGAAACACATCGTGAATTGGCTATGGTATAAGAATTTTTTGCTTAAAAAAAAAGAATAATGTACTAAAGACGTCTTTAAGCACTTTCAACGTGGAAAAAAAAAATTGTACAGCTTTCACGTGGAAAAATCACTGTTGAAAGTTGGGGATATGGGTCATTACTTTTAAAAATTCGGTATTAGTGTCATAATTTTAATTAATCAAGATAATCAAGTCAGAAACCCTAAAGTATTGGAAGGAAGGAAGGTGGTGATCGTCGAAAGGCACCAATTGGTTACCCTAACATAGCGATAGGTGAATAAAGCAACCTCTTATTTTAAATAGTTTATAATAGCTCATAATTTTAATTTAATAAGTAAACAAATTGAGTTTCATGTTTAATTTTATTTGGTCAATCGTCTACTTTGATAATTAATTGAATTATTATATTAATAATGCTATAAACTACAAATTATTTTTTCACTCATACATATTTTCAATATTTTATAATTATTGTTTATCTTCAATTAGTTTACGTGTAACGCACGCACGTGCACATAGACAAATGTAATTAAAGAAAAAAAAAAGGCAATGAATTAGCATCCAGCATCCGTTTTCGAACCGACCCTAAATACATAAATTGCAAAGAGACCAACAAGATTGGTGGTCTCCCAAGTTCCACAGCGGGACATACAAGTACTACAGTTTTACTGACCACCCATCACTACTGTCGACTGTTATCGAGATCATAAACAAATCTTAACATCTACGAACATCTAACATCTCAAGCACGCCGATGTAACCAACACCTCTTACTTCAAAATATTCTGATAATTATGATGATAGAATATACAGTTGGGAAATTAGGAAAGCAATGGCCCCCCCGTATAAAGCATCCTCAAAACAATAAATGAAATTTAAGTCACCGACGAGAAAACCCCACTGTTTCTTAATAAACACGAAAGAGCAAAATTGTGGTAGAGACGCGTTATACAAGGACAACGAACACGTGATGGAAGTCCCTCCCAGCTAATTTTTAAGAAGGAACAGTAAACGATGAAAAGAGGGTTTAGTTGTCAGAATCGGATTGGCCCCAGTTAGTACGTAATCGTACGAAAGTTGCTGACCGATGGATAACCGAGGTAATTTTTAAGAAGGAAGATGAAAAGAGGGTTTAGTTGTCATAATCTGATTGCCCCCAGTTAGTACGTAATCGTACGAAAGTTGCTGACCGATGGATAACCGTACGATAATCGATGGATAAGAAATTTTATCGATTGGTAAAAAGTTTAAATAATTATAATTTTTAAATTTTAATTCTAATTTTACCGATTCAGAATCCGTTATAAAGATATTTTTTTTTATTTTTAAATATGAATCACTCAAATATAAACTAAAACAAAAAAGTTATATTTATTTAAAATTTATATACTCATATTAATTGATCAAATGACTATAATTTCTTAGTTTTAACTCTAATTTAATTTATTCGAAACGAGAAGAAATATCTTTTCAACGAATTTTAATCTCTAAAATTGAAGTTAAAATAAAAAAGTTATGAATATTAAAATTTTTTTACTAATAGGTAAACTTTCTTATTCATAAGAAATTTTAAATAGTTATAACTTTTTTATTTTAATTCCGATTTACGTGATTCAAGATGCATTAGAAAGAAAATATTTTTTCAACGCATCTTTAATTATTCAAATTGAAGTTTAAATAAAAAAATTATGACTACTTAAAATTTTTTATCGATTGATAATTTTTTTTACCAATTGATAAATTTTTGCAATTACTAAAAGGTCACCTGAATTGTTATGAGAGATAGGGGCAAAATAGTCACCAATATAAGAATTTGATTAAAAAATGACTAATGAGTGAGTGAGGGACCTTAACTCAAAAAATCCCTTTTATTATTTTGGGCAAAAAAAGGGTCAAATAAAGAAAGTTGCGGTTGGTTTCGCGTGGTTATTGGTCTACTGTCTGGTCAGATTAGGGCAAAAAAAAAAAAACAAAACAGATGTGGAGAGCGGGATATTTGTGGTTCGGATGTGTCATCAGTACTATTATTTCTTGATTGCTTTGTTCCTTGTTATTTCTATAATTGCTAGCTTGCTTGCTTGAAATTTTCTATTTTCTGCATAGGATCTAGCTAGCTAGTTATATCCGTCAGTGAGGCTGAGATCTTGAGAAGTTGTAATAACAGTGGGTGTGCAGAGATGGTGAGGGGGAAAACCCAAATGAAGCGAATAGAGAATGCTACGAGTAGACAAGTCACCTTCTCAAAGCGACGAAATGGATTGCTTAAGAAGGCTTTTGAGCTTTCTGTTCTCTGCGATATTCAACTTGGTGTTGTTGTCTTCTCTCCCAGAGGGAAGCTTTATGAGTTCTCAAGCTCCAGGTATGGCTTCTTAATTTCCATCTCTTTCTTTCTTTCTTTTCTATATATGGGTTCTGTTAAAATCTGCTGCATAATCATATATATATATATATATATATATATATATATATATATATATATATATATATATATATATAATATTCTGTTAAGAAAGCAATAACTGGATAAGATTTCATGGAATATATGTTACAGCTCTCATTGCAACAACAATCAGCCACTTCGGATCCATGTAGAGCAGAAGATGCTGAGCTACTAGATCATTAGTGTAGTTGAATATTCTCTCCGAAGCCCCACCAATACCACAATAGAACTGAGCAACATATCCGGTTCCGCCCATAGACAATTCCGTACTGAGAATGCCAGGATGTGATGAAATAATGATTCATGGGACATGTTAATGAGAGAATGAAAATTTTCAATATAGAGCTGTCCAAGCATTTACTTGTATGAATAAGCTTTGTGTTCGACTATCTAGCTTATAGTGCCAATACATTTTCTAGGTTTATAAGACACTGGGAAACATCCTTGAAGATCTTACAGTTTAAGTGAGGCCTAGAGGGCAAAAAAGAAAAACAAAAAAAAAAAAAAAAAAAAAAAAATTCATGCAAGGAGTTTTTCAGTTGCCATGCTAATGGAACCGAAAGTCATCCATTAAGATCGTGAAAGGAAGTCTAGGATCAATCAATGGGAGCGGGTTGATCTCGAATACCAAAAGACCTATTGTAAGACCTTCTTACTGAATATTCATTATTAAATCCCTTTCATTATATTCCTTCCAAGTTAAACAGTTTTGTTGAATACAATAGGAATCTCTATCTTGGATAAGGAGCAGGAGGAGTCCAACTTCCTTTCCCTCTTAATGTTTGAGATTGTCTCCTATTTAAAGGGGTTGTGAGGCACCCTTGCGATCTTCCAAAACATCTAAAGCATACCATCTATAGTGTGTAAAAGGATCGACAACGTGGAAGATGTCTTTGTTGTTATAGTTTTGGTTTTGTCAAATTGATGCTTGAGTTAGACAAATTAAAACACATGGTGATTACTTAGATTGCTTATGAGGTACGACTTCAACAAATTAATTTTATTCTAGCGGTGAGATTTAGCTCTCTTTTTCCAATACCAAATCTTCAATTTATCTTATACTCTTATATACTTCTCATTTTTTTTTATGTAGATCTCTATGTCTAATGATCAATCAATTATTATTAATTAGGTAAACATCTCGTCTTAAATTTCAAATTATGTAGAAAATTATTCAACAGAACATGCTATTAATACTTTTAGTACTGTTTGATACATTCAAAACTGCTTGTGTTTTTAGCTGGGAATTAGATCGAAGTACTAGGCGCCTCAAACTAAGAGATATATTATCTGCCATTTAGTTGTGCAGATTGTAAATTGATAAAATTGGATTATTGTCAATGGGCAATAAAGCATTAAGCAGTAAAACAACAATCAAGTAGTACTTACTGACCAGCAATATACTTTAATTTATGAAAAAAAAATGAAATTCATATGATTATTGTAATACACCGTTTCTAATATATTCATAACCTTATATTGCATCCTTGTGATAAGTCATCTCTTCTCTAATTGTATCTATGTGTCGTTGATCCCATGATACTCAAGCTTGTTACTTGTTCTTATCCATCTTAGCATTTGTAGTCTTACTATATTTATATTGTTAAGCTATTGTTTCTATATTGCTCAGTCTTTTGTTCCATGAAGCATAATAGCCATACAAAATTCTCCTTTCAAAATATCTTTTTTTTTTTTTTTTTTTGTTTCGTTGCTCAAACATTTGTACATGCTTATTACAATGACATGTTGTTATTTCATATTATTTTAGTATCATATTTGTATTAGGTTTTGAATAATATTTATTGATGATTTAGATCAATATTTTAGTTGATGTATTATTGAGAAATAATTTTCATGAATCAATATATTATTTGTTTTTGTCTCTTTTATGTTTTCAAATATTTTTAAGTTTTTATGTTTTTAATCTATTATTTCAAAATAAATATTTTTCATTACATGGTGTGAAGTGTCAAATAATCATATTTCTTATGTTTTCTCATAATCTTATTATTTGCGAATATTTTGTATATATGTATGTTCAATTATTTATTAAATTACTTCACGAGTACTTGTAAATAATTATTTTATTCAGCTAGTCCTTGCCATGCATTGTTGAGGCAAGACCTCACTTTAGTTAAATTGTCTAGGTATCGTCTTGAACCCTTGACAACAATTTGGCCGTTCAATAGAACCTTTCCAAATGAAAAATAACACAAATTATCTAAAAAAGTACATATTAAAAAAAAGAAAAAAATCATGTGAGGAGTTTTTCAGTTTCCGCCATCCTAAGGGAACCAAAAGTCATCCCTTAAGATCGTGAAAGGAAGTCTAGGATCAATCAATGAGAGCGGGTTGATCTCGAATACCAAAAGACCTATTGTAAGACCTTCTTACTGAATATTCACTATTAAATCCCTTTCATTATCTTCCTTCCAAGTTGAACAATTTTGTTGAATACAATAGGAATCTCTATCTTGGATAAGGAGCAGGAGGACTCCAACTTCCTTTCCCTCTTAATGTTTGAGATTATCTCCTATTTAAAGGGGTTGTGAGGCACCCTTGCGATCTTCCAAAATTTCTAAAGCATACCATCTATAGTGTGTACAAGGATCTACAGCGTGGAAGATGTCTTTGTTGTTGTAGTTTTGGTTTTGTCAAATTGATGCTTGATGAGTTAGACAAATTAAAACACATGGTGATTACTTAGAGCATCTTCAATGTAAAAGTGGATTGTATTTTAAAAAAAAATGTTATGTCATCAATGTCAAAAGACTTTCTTTCTACATGTCATAAAATTGAACTTCATAGACAATCAAGTTAAAAAGTGGTCTCCAATGCTTCCATGGATTGTACACATTTTGATGAGGTGTTAAATGTTTTTTTTTAATTTTTATTTATTTTTTCTTTTTTTAATGGTATAGTTATAGTAATTTGATAAGTCAGTAATACATGGTTATCAAAAAAATAAAAATAAAATAAAAACTTTAGTTGACTAAATAAATGAGATTTAAAAATAAAAAGTTGTACATCAAGTTAAAATCAATTAAATTAACACAAAATTGGGAAAAAAATGTACATGATAAAACAATAATGTAACTTTTCGAATGCTCAGGCTAAACCCTTGAGTTTTCTTTGCATAAGAAGAATGTTTTTTTTTTTTTTTGTACTTGTATACACATCTTAGGTTATCTCACTCATTTGATGTTAATGTTAGCTCAGTATTACTGTCCAAGAGGGGGGGTTGAATTGGACGTGACGGATTTTCGTGTTACCTTTCGGTTAAATAATCAAGCAATATATATGTGCAGTATAGGTAACAAACAAAGAAATAATGTGCAGGAAAAGAATAAATGGACATGACGATTTATAGTGGTTCGGTTCCCCTAGAACCTACTCCACTACTTGATCACTCACGATCAGGATTTTTCAATCCACTAAGGGCTAGTCAACTTACGTGCGTGATTAGAAGCCGTACAATCTAGTTAACTTACCGACGTAACTAGAAGCTGTATATCTAACCAATTTGCGGGCGTGGTTAGAAGTCGTACAACAACCAACTTACGGGCGTGGTTACAAGCCGTACAAAGTGAGGTATAGTCCCGGTTGACTCAAAAGTCAATAATACATCAAGGTTACAAATGATATGGAGAGATGTTCTAAAATACTCTCAAATTTCTAGCATACAACCTTGAATGAATAACCTCTACTATTTCAACCACAATATTTTAAATTAAGGGCAATGTTGAAATAGTTGTTTGCAAATACATGCAATTGATTTAAACGATGATAATGTAAGATCAAGAATCGAAAATGCACATGTATATTCAAATATTGATTCTAAAGATAATGTGACGACCCCACACCCCAGATCGCCATCCCTCAAGGATCGGTGTGCCGAATGCCTGGGTGGGATGCCCGGCGTAGGCATCCACGACCACCTCAAATCATCCCATGAGATCATCAGGACCCTACAAGTCTCAACCAGACTCTCCATAGAGTCCCCATAAATTTTTCTGTTTTTCCAAACACAACCTCATAGACTTAACAGTTCTAAATCATCGCAAACAACCACATGAATCAAAATGATAATAACTTCCCTATAAACATAGGACGATCAACATAGTCCTCAAAATAAATCAAAATAGCCTAGGCCAACATGTCTAGACTCATCATCATTAAATGTCCAAGGCCCATGGCCAATATACAATAACATTAACAACACTTCTCACCATCTAGGTTTAACATGTGACATTAATTACATATGTACCAAAATTTAACAAAACATATACATATATAAAAGGACATCCAACCATACACAAAACCTAGACTCAAGTCGAGATGTCCCTAGCTTTGCAGTGGCTAAGTCCTCAAGCAAATGCTATGCCTTTGCCCTTATCTAAAGGACCTGAAAAGAAAGTAAGAGGGTGAGCCAACTATGCCCAATGAATAGTATTCATTTATGCCATCAATTATACATCAATAAAATCCATATGTATGCATGCATGAAATAATGCTCATAACCATGTGAAACATAAAACACATAGTAAAATAAACATTCAACCATTTTCATGCATTTTAAGACCATTCATTTTTCCACATCATTTTCCTGCTGCTGTAGAGACCAACATGGGCCTCCCTTAATTGGGGTACAGCTGAATGTCAATACATTCAATTCCGCCTCTAGAGAAGTTAGCTTGGAAACATGCACAAGCCGCCTAGATATCGCAACATCTAGGGCACTTAGCTTGGAACATCCAAAGCTTATAGAGTTCTCAGTATTTAAATCGACCTCTAAAGAAGTTAGCTTGGCAACATGCACAAGCCTCCTAGAACATCTAGGGAACTTAGCTTGGAACATCCAAAGCTTTCAGAGTTTCAACATTCAAATCCACCTTTAAAGAAGTTAGGTTGGCAACATGCACAAGTATCCTAGAACATCTAGGGAACTTAGCTTGGAATTATCCAAAGCTTCTAGAGTTTCAATGCATGTCATTTCAAAACACATTAAACACATGCATTTCCATAATGATATTTCATAACTTTTTACATACAAGTATAAATTAATATGATGACACAAGTGATAATCATAAGGAAGAACTACTCAGTACCAAGCCACGCAAGCTACAATCCACACACGGATCAACACCGATTCCAAATCCAATCAAGATCCTGTAAAGCATGATCACATGCACATACATCAATTACCATGATCATACCCATACATAAACACTACACATGATCAATTCCACAACTAATAGGCCCATACATGCCTAGGCCTGATCATGAGTTTCATCTTCTCATGATCAACCTCCACATCCATACTAATCCACATATAAGAACTCAATATCAAAACCCAAGACATACTTTTTGATGACCCACACTCCAGACTGCCATCCCTCATCGATTGGCATGCGAAAGTGCCAGGGCGGGACCCCCAACGTAGGCATCCACGACTACCTCAAATCATCCCATGAGATGATCGGGACCTTATAAGCCTCAACCAGACTCTCACAAGAGTCCCAAAAAAAAATTTGTTTTTTTTAGAACCACATCAAACCTGATAGACTTAACAATTCTAAATCATCACATACATCCACATAAATCAAATAAGAATGATCTCCCATAAACAAGATAATAATTATAAAGTCCTCAAATAAACATGAGACAACCATGATCACAAAAGTCCTCAATTTAAACCCAAAACGGTCTAAGGCAACATGCCTAGACCCATCATCAAATCTAAGACCAAAATATACAACCAAATACATCAAACTCAAGGCCACGAGGCCAATATACATCAACACAACCATAATCCCTCTCACCATCTAGGTTTAACAAATGTTATAGATTACATATGTATCAAAATAAGCAAAACAATATACATTTGTAAATAAAGACATCAAACCATACGCAAGAGTCCTAGCTTGGCAGTGGCTATCCCTCAAGCGTATGCTATGCCCTTGCCCTTACCCTTATCAATAGAACCTGAAAAGAGAGTGAGAATGTGAGCCAACAATGCCCAGTGAATGGTATTCAGTAGTGCCATCATTCGTATATCAATAAAAGTCATATATGCTCATGCATGAAATTATGCTCATAAGTATGTGAAACATAAAACACATTAAAATAAGCATCAACCATTCTCATGCATTTCAAATCCATTAGTCTCAACCTCTAGAGAAGTTAGCTTGGCAACATGCACAAGCTTCTTAGAACATCTAAGAGGACTTAGCTTGGGAACACCCAAGGCTTCTAGGGTTTCAACTCCATTCATTTCCACATCAGGCTTCTTAGATCATCTAAGAGGACTTAGCCTAGGAACACCCAAGGCTTTTAGAGTTTCCAAAACCATTTAAAATTCACCTCTAGAGAAGTCAGCCTGGCAACATGCACAAGCTTCTTAGAACATCTAAGAGGACTTAGCCTCTGAACACCTGAGGCTTCTAGAGTATCATTGCATGCCATTTCAAATCATATTAAACACATGCATTTCCATAAAGATATTCATGACTTTCTACATACAAGTATAAATGAATATGATGCCACAAGTGATAAACAAGATGAACAACTACTCACAACCAATGCCACACAACAAGCTATCCACACACGTGTCTACACGAATCCCAAGTGAGCTTATTTTGGGTGTTGGTTGCTTAAATACACAATTTTGGGCCCACTTGAAAATCTGCCAAAATTTTCTTATTCTCACGCGTGTGACAATAGGCCAATTTCTAGGTTCATCCAAAATAAACTATTCTCACGTACGTGACATTAGGCCAATTTCTAGGTTCATCCAAAATGAACTATTCTCACGTACGTGACATTAAGGTATTTCGCTGGTTCCTTTAAAATTTAATAAACTTCATAATAAATACGTATACACACATAATATACATTATCAAGCATCAAATACATAACATATACATCAAGCAAACACATGGAGTTCAAGCAAAATGCAAATGAGTTATGGGCTAGCTGAAAATACTTTTGGGGCGTTACATACTTAGTCTAGGCCTATTCATGGCTATCCAAGTTAAAGCACCATTAAACATTCAAACCATGGAAGATTGATCATAAGCCACATAAATTCCCAATTTAAGCCAATATATAGCATATGCCCTAATTTGGGGAAAATCTCTACAATAGGGCATAAAGTTAAATCGAACTAACTCATTCGATTCCAATACAAGTCTAACCATTATAAACCCACAATTCTATTCAATTTGGGTTCAATTAGACAAGTCTCAAGTCAATTTAATCGATTGACTTGATTTAGGTCCAGAGCCTCAATTTTGGGCAAAGTCCCAAAATCAAGCCCTTGGCCAATTTTACACTACACCTAGGTTTTCAACCATTCAAAATCAGTAAATTGGACTATCAATCATCCACATTTACCCATTTAATCAACATAGATTGCATGCAACTTGGATGAAAAACCCAAAGTTCATTTTCTAGGTTTAGGGTCATTACACTTAACCCCTCCAATTTCTTGCTAGAAATTGGGGAAAATGGTGCCATTGGGTTCTAAATCAACCTAGGAACCCAAATCCCTAACATACATCTCGGCCTTAAGGGTTTTCAACAAAACCCTAACCCCATGCACTACCAAAAACGTGGTGAAGTGCTTGCAAAATGCACTTTGGGTATAGATCTAGGTCTTTGAGGGTTGTTTCCACCATAAACAAGCTCAAAAGAGCAAAAATTAGTCAACCCTAGGGTAAGGGCACCCCCAAAACGTGATTCATACCCATCCTTAGGTCAAAACCAAGCTTATTTACACATCTACAAAGAGATTTTAGGAAGAAAATGGGAAAATACACATACCTTGGGTAAGATTTGAGCAATGAATCACCAAAACCCTAGGTTTCCCCCCCCCCACCTTTTTTTTCTCTCCTCTCCTCCTCTTTCCCTCTTTTTCAAGCTCAAAAACGTGCAAGTGAGCTGAAATTAGGTGTTGATTGCTTAAATAGACAATTTTGAGCTCATACTTGATAAACTGCCAAAATTTGTTTATTCTCACGCGTGTGACCAGTCGATTTCTATGTAAAAATGCATTCTGGACTCATTTTTTATATCCCCAAGTCCATTTAACGCACCAATAAGTAATTATCATAAAATCAACACATATACATAACATACACATCAAGACAAGCACATAGAGTTTGGGTAAAATGCAAATGAGTTATGAGCTAGATGAAATGATTTTTAGGGCGTTACAGATAATGTATAAAACACAAGAATCAATATTCACAAATGATCAAAACTTATTGATTCAAAGTAGATATATGTATAAGTTCATGAATCAATATGCTCAAGTAATGATCAATATAATCGATTTAAAACAAAATAAGTTTAGCACAAGAATCGATGCTAACCAAGAAATATGAAACCACTATTCAAGATAGTATGATATGAAAGATCAAAGATGGTTTCACAAACACTAAACAAAAATGGTTTTAAAGATAAAGATAAATTAATCAAACACAAAACCGTTTTTCAATCACAAACACAATCACACGAATCTGAAAAAGTGATTTTACCCAACTCTTGAGAAGGATGAAGCACACAAGATTTTTCAAGGTATGAAAGTGATTGAGAGTAATTTCGCCTTCAAGAAAGATCAAGATCTACAAGATATGTGATGAACTCACTTAAGAACAACTTGATCTATGCTTAAGAGAAACTCACAAGTTTCTCAAAAAGTCTTGAAAGAGTAAGCGAACTATTCAGAAGATTGAATCAAAGATTCAAATGTAGGTAAACTTTTGCTATTAAAAGATGTTTAAAGCACTCAAGAACTTGTTTAAAACTTGGAAGAACAAAAGTATGAAAATCGACGCAAGTTCTAGGTTTTTGCAAAAGTTGCTCTCAAATAAGCAAAATGTGGTATTTACAAAAAAATATCGATATTTATAGAAAAATACCGGTATTTATAGAAAAATACCAGTTTGAGGCCCAAGAACACGTTCCTAGAGAGAGGAGCGTGTTTCTGGTTTGAAATATGAAAAATTTCAGATTTTCCTCCAATGCAGGAGTGCGTTCCTTATAAGAGGAGCGTGTTCCATCTTTTGTCCGTTGGGCATGGGAGCGAGGTTCTTCATTAAAAACCATTGTTTCTATGAAAATTTATATTTCTCCCTTTTTCTGTAGGAGTGCGTTCCTGGTAAGAGGAGCGCGTTCCTTAAACTCTGACCAGGAAAATCAGAGTCTCGGGAAAAAGAACAGGAACGCGTTTCTTAGACGAGGAGCGCGGTCCTTCAAGTTTAAATTGACAAAAACACGATTTTTCGATCAAAACAGGTTTAAGACATATTCAAATATATAGAACAACTTTGAAAATATTTTAGACATGAACAATCAATTAATACAGATAAAACAAGAGGATTAAGCATTCGATATGATACACGTTAAACCGATGAAATCCATGCAAAGTACAATATGAGTGCATGATTAACAATGATATAGATATGCATGAAAATCAACCTGAACTATATGATTGCATGATAAACATGATAATATACGTGTATGCATGATCAATATGATAAAAATATACGTGCATGAATATCTAATAACCTATATTCATGAGAGATAAGTATGCATGATTTTCAGAAGATGCAAATTATATTGTGGTTGGAACGAGTAAAGATTACTCTACAGCACTAAGATTCTAGACAAAGATTACAGACTTGAAGCTCTTGAATCTTCCTGCATTATTGTTCCATCCACACGCTTTGACGATATAGTTGAATCCATTTGATATAGCTAGTTACCATTGAAATAACTAAGTCAAAGAGATTAGTGATCACAACGAATGTTGTTTGTAATCATCAAAACAAAATTGGGTGAGAGTCGTTACACTAACAGTTAATTTATTTTAACAAATCTTTAGACAAGAAAACAAAAAAATTACATTATAAATTGCATATTAATTTACGTCAAATTTTCAAATATTTAGAATTTAATGTAATGAATTTTGGGTTTTTCTCAGTAGGTTAAACATTGAATTGATAGAAACACGCAAAAAAAAAAAAAACAAAAACAAAAACAAAGTATACATCCCTTGTTTGCCTCTTAGGTGCATCTCTTGATTCATGTCATCATCAAGCAAAATCTTAAAGTTAAGCAAGCATCGTTCAACCATGGGAACAATTGCAGCTAACCAATTTACTTATCTTTTCGCTCTCCTTGAATGATGATGACCTCATTCTAGCTTTTTCGAACTTCCTCAAATTTCCTTCCATTTGAAAGACTATTGTGTTGGCCCAGATTATAGTCCAAGAGGGGGTGAATTTGACTTTGTAGATTTTTCAGAAAACCTTAAACAATACTTATGATGAAGATAAACAAAAATTAAAGTGCAAGGAAAGTAAATGATAGACACAACAATTTAGAGTGGTTCAGCTTCCTCAAAGTCTACCTCCCTTATTTGACCTCCTCAGTCAAGATTTTTCAAACATCTACTAACTTCGATCCAACTTACGAGTGTGGATCAAACCGTTACAAACACTGTTTTTCGGTTAGGAAAACTTCCTAATTGGCTAATCAGCCAATCCAAAATACATCAAAGGACTATTATGATAAGGAGAGTTTTCTTTACCAAACAACTCTCAAAGAGTGTACAAATTAAAATGAATATCTTCCAAGTGTAGATCAACCAAAGTATGTAAAGAATGAAGCACAAACTGATTTGAAGGAAGGACCTCTTTGGATTTTGATTTGAGAATGATGAAGTTGAAGCACATAATAAAAAACCCCTTTTGATCACTTGAAATCTCTTGAAAAATGTCCTATCAAAGATGAAGAATGATGGCACAAGAGATTTATTCAAAGTGATTGAAAGCTTGAAAATATCAATTGAAAACTTGATGAAAACACTTGCAAACTTGAAGAGTTTTCTTCTCAAAGATGAAGTTCAAAAACCTTTGGAAACTTGTTTTCTTTTCTAAAATATGGAGAACAAATTGTAGAGCACAACTTTCAAATTTTGCAAAAGGTTGTTCATAATGAGCTAAGGCACATATTTATAGAAAATATGATTCGAAAAAGTAGGAACCTTTTATTTTAGGAACCACATTTTTGTTCAAAAATGGTAAAAGGTTGCATTATGCCAATCTTTATGGAAATGCGTTTCTACTTAAAAATCCAAATTCTGCCAAAAACATAGGAAACACGTTTTTATAGGAGAAACGTGTTTCTACTCTTTAAGTTGCAGAAACTTGGTCTCTGAATTCTTAGGAGGAAACACGTTTATGCCAAAATAAGTGAAAATTCACTTAAGGCCAGAGGAAATGCGTTTCTCGAAGGGGAAACGCGTCGCTGTCTGTCTAGTAAGCAAAAACTTAACTTTTTCTCAAAAGATCAAGTTCAAAACATGTTCTCATGATAAACCAACATTAAATACATGTGAGTGAACTTAAAAACAATAGAATTGAAATATCTTTTATGGTTAAATCATAAATTGAAAACATTTTGATCAACATGTGAAGACTTGACTTGCATGCAAAAATGTTGACTTTTCAAAACAAAGATGATTTGAAAACATTCTAAAACATGTGCAAGACTTTGGCTGAGATAAATGGAAAGCACTCTACAACCCTATATGAATCTAAGAAATAAAAAAGAATTACAACTTGTTCTTCATGCTTGGATCCACTTCGGGCTTTGACTTTGACTTTTTTGTTGACTTATATGATTTGTTCATTTTGGCACTAAAAAAACTTAGTCAAAGTGATAAGTAATCATTGGACTGATGTTTGCAATGATTCTCCATGAATCATGTGAAATTTCTCCCAAATTTCCTTAGCGGTCTCACATTCACTGACTTTTTTTTTTTTTAAAGAAACTAAGAAGTATTAAATATATATAGTGTAAGAAAAAAACTAACTGTACAAGACCAAGAAAGACATGAGCATAACCTCTACTCAGATACAAAGTTGCCCCAACCCCTAAACCAAACACCCAACCCATAACCTTTTGATAAATTACTATTCGCTACCCAAAAAGAGGCTAAAAGGTGACTTTTTCATGCTCAGTATTTGGTAGACTACAATATAAGGTGTACACAACTTGTGGGTTTAAGTTGTAGTTTTGTTTTTCATGGGATGTCCATGAATCTGTGAGTTTGTTAGGAGTTGTGTAACCATTTACAACAATCTCCCATTGGTCAATAATTTGGAGGAACATTTTCATGAGCAGTTTCCACTGATTAAAGTATTCATTTTTAAAGAGAGGTGGCATGCTCATGGATTGCCCAACTTCAAAGGTATTTTGGTTGCTAGAAGTTCCTGCCATAGATTATCAAAGATTGTTATATACTTTGATGGTTACTTGCTCTGATACCACTTGTTGGCCCAAATAAAGTCCAAGATGGAGTGAATTGGACTCTTGGCAGGGTTTTTAAAACCTTTCAAACAATAAAAATGTGTAGGTAATGAAACAAAGACAACAAGAAAAGTAAAGCACACAAAGATTTAGTGTGGTTCGACTTTTAAAGCCTACCTCCACGACTTGACCTCCCCAATCAAGATTTCCCAACCCAACACTACAAGATCCTACTTCAATGGTGAGGATCAAAATCGTATACACACTCACTTCATAGGTGTGAGCAACCTTTTATCATACACCGTTATCGACAAGAGAACTTCCCAGTGACGAACAAGTCACTAAAATACAAAGAAATGATGAAGAGGAATTCCTTACCATAAAACCTCTGAACTACTTATAACTCTTTTGAACCTTACTCATGGATTTGCTCAGAGAATGATGAAGATGAAGTAGAAGAGCAGAGAGTAATGGTTTTCTTGTTAAAAATCTTTGGATAATGAGAAAGTTGAAGATTAAGAATGTTCAATCCAAAACTTTGTTTTTCAAAAACAAGTTCTTAGCTTCAAAAACACTCAAACACTTTGAAAAGAGACTAACTTGCAAATAGTTCGTTGGTTGTGTTGAGAGAACAACACATCTATGTTTTTATACAAAAAGCGGAGCAAGAACAAGATTAGGATTTCAACCTCCAAGAAGCTCTTTTTTCAAATTTCAAAAGCAACGCTTTGATTCTTTCACCAAAATCAATAAGGCAAGAATTCGTGCAACAATTTATTCAAAAGTGCCAATGATAAAAAAGGAATGCTTGTGCGAAGTGTCACTTTCGTTGCCCAGAAATGGCAGTCTTCTTGACACTCAGTAGTAGCGCGCTACTCCAAAGGGGAGCACGCTGCTGCAGGAAGATCAATCTTCATTGCCCAAAAAGCAGCGCGCTTCTGACAGCAGACAGAGAGATGTGTTTTGACTCACTCTCAATGGTGCGTGCTTGTCCGATCCAAACTAGAGACTAAATAAAAATTGGGCTCACAGCAATGCGCTACTCCAAATGGGACGTGCTGGTGACTGTGGCAGACCATTAAGTGATTTGGCAATGCAAGAAGCGCGCTGGTCTGACACTTAACACCAAAATATGATTTTTTTTTTAAAAAAAATTCATTGCATAAACTTGTTCAAATCAAATCAAACACTTTGGAACATCAAATCAAAGATTTGAAAATACTTGAAAACATTTTCCAGTGAAGATGAAACATGATTGGAATGATTGGAATCATTTTTTCAAAAACATTTAAAGATCATGCTCATTTGAAAACTCATGAAATGCACAAACTCTAAGCAATTCTAGAATAAGATCCTACAACCTAAGATCATCTAGAAGAATAAAAGAAAATTACGTTCATTGTCTTGATCTTGTCTTGAAAGCTTTAAGCCTTATACTTGAATTGTGGTGGTCTATAAAGCTGAAAACACTTGAATAAAGTGATTGGTATCAAAAGGACTCATATTGTTTGCAATCATCAAAACCGAAAGCCAACCATGGGGATCATTGGATCATTAGGTTACACTTTTGAGTTAGTGTTTCTTGCCACAAGTCGAACTTCTTGGTTGACTTGATGCTTGGTACAATTGAAAAGGATATATTGAACAATTAATGCATACATGAAAGCAAGTTCGAAGATTTTCACGCTTTAGTTGATCAACTATATATCAAATTCTATTCTTCTCACATATGAGTTTAACCTTTATATTAACATATAATGGTCAAATTATTTTTTCAATTTTAATTTATTTGTAAGTGGAACGCTATCCATACTCAAAAAACCTAATCTCCCATTTCATCTTTTTTTTTTTAGAGTGGATGAGATTAAGTTTTTTTATCCCATTTTTCTTCACTATTAAATACGTGTGCATGAACACTAAGAAGTTACATACTAAATGTATTTATTCCTATACTTTGCTAGTTTAATTCAAATTTAGTATCCATCATTCACCTTGAACTTTGATGTTGGTTTATTTCAAGTTTTAAACCTTTGAAATCCCAATGTTGATTATTTTGATTTCGTTATAAAGTATCTTCCTAAAGTAGGAAACAATAATATGTGAATCCATCAAAATATTTGGTCATCGCATTAGTTTTAACTATATAATTGTCTTAATATTTGAACTAGAATCCTACATCATTCTAGTTAAGAATAAAATTGCTTTCATCAAATTAGTATTTATATCCACTCTACAAGTTTTCCATGTTGTCAAAGTAATTGTATCTCTTTTATTAGAGAAACTGAAGAAATGTTATTAAATCCTATATTAATTCATTCATGTGAAATAGATCTTTCTTCAAAGTTAAAAGAGTTCCTAGAGGTAGGTCAATGTAATTGAAGTCACAAAACCTCCACAATTAAGAAGTACAAAATGCTCTAAAAATAAAATAAAAAAATATTGGTAATCTAGTGAATAGATGCACGGTTTGTTATTTATGATCTTGTAATCCATTACAGCACAACACCTTTCAAAGAATCTTTTATCATAATCTTCCAAAAGTTATATGGTCCCATGATTCATATAATTAAAAAATTGTGTACACAATGGAGAAAGGATTTGGAAAAAGAGGGAGCATACAGCCTTTACTTCACATTGAAGAGGTTGTTTCCAAATTCAATTTTGTGACTTTTAGGTCAGAAGGAAGCAATCTCATCCATTTCTCCAAGGCTTGCTCTTCATACATCATCTTTTGCACGTCCATTTTCAAATATAAATAGCATTACTACGTGTAGATATGAATGTGTTGTGCTTTGTTTATATGATAGTTATTGACCATTTACTATTACATTGTCAAATTTTTCAGCATACAAAAAATAATAGAACGTTATGAAACACACGTGAAAGAGATGTCAACCTTCAATGAAACTACGGAGCAAAATATGCAGGTTAGCCTCCTATATGTATTAAAGTGGACCTTTTTCTATATATTTGATGTCATAATTGATTCGCAAGTTTAATTGTTGTCATTTTCACACCCAGATTTTCGACACCAAAACCAAGCCAATCATGAGGTGAAATTCTTTTTTTGTTAAATCAAAATGATATTATACATCAACTACCCAATTCATATTAATAATAAAAATAAATTAGGTGTCGCGATCCATTTTCATGACATCACGATTGGCACAAAATCCTAAATAAGCCATACACCAACATATTTGAAATCTTGCTTAGCCTTAACTACTAAATCCAAAATACCAAAAACTTTCCACATAACACACCCTGTACTTCAAACTTGTATATACATGAACCTGAATTATATCATTCCCATTCATCATTCAAAATAAAGTATCAAAATCCAAATAACATAAACCCACAAGTTTTCCATACTCAATGGGTGGAGGAAAGGCATATTCTCTATTTGGGGTAGGGAAGTTTTACTAAAGGTCGTTATACAGGCTATACCCACATATGCATTGAGCTGCTTCAAATTGCCTAGCAGTATTTGGAATAAATTGGAGAGTATTATGGAAAAGTTTTGGTGGGTTGATACAGAGTCATATAGAAAGATCCACTAGAAAAAATGGAAAGACCTATGTCAGTCGAAGCATCTAGGGTGCTTGGGATTCAAAATATATGGAGTGCTTAAATCAAGCAATGTTAGCCAAACAAGGGTGGAGGCTAATCAAGAGAGAAGGTTCTCTAGAGGAGAGAGTCTTCAAAGCCAAGTATTACAGAAACTCAACCTTCTTGGAAGCACAAAAGGGGTGCAGAACATCCTTCCTATGGAGCAGTATCCTTTGGAGCCAAGACTTGCTGCAAAGAGGGACTAGATGGTGCATTGGTAATGGGGAAAATGCTAGGATTTTCCAAAGATCCTTGGATACCCAGGGAGACCACATTTCGGCCTTACACAACACCAACAACATTGGGTGCAGTTAGAGTATTTGACTTATTCAATTATTCTTGCCAGTGGAATGTTGAGTTCATAACTGGTAACTTCAGACCCAAATAAGACGCAACAACCATTTTATCCATTCGTCTCACTTACAGGAAACCTCCTGACAAACTAATTTGGCACTATGAAAAGAGGGGGGAACATATAGTGAGAAGCGGATACATTCTTACAAGAAGTAATCACTTAATTGGGGATCATCTTCTAACCACTCTACTCTCAATGCTTGGTGGAAGGGTGTTTGGAATCTCAAAATTCCAAACAAGATAAAACTGTTT
Organism: Paratinospora sagittata; assembly: GCA_035771175.1. Taxonomy (NCBI): domain Eukaryota; kingdom Viridiplantae; phylum Streptophyta; class Magnoliopsida; order Ranunculales; family Menispermaceae; genus Paratinospora; species Paratinospora sagittata. The sequence continues at coordinate 11,519,369 of CM069608.1, forward strand.
TTTTTTGGAAACTTCCCCATATTTGTTTGCCAATAAGAGAAGTGCTTGCCAACAGGAAAAACAACAAGTATGGGCCGATGTGTGGTATGTAATGAAGAATCTGACTCTTTGCAACATGTATTTGCCATGTGCAATGTGTGGCTACGCAAGCTTGGGCATTTATTATGGGTGGTTAGGCTAAGGTAACGAGGACCGAGAGTAAGAAGATGATCCAACGTCTCCTCCATATAAGTACCTTGAAGTGCCAAGAGGAAATGGAATAAGCGGTTGTACTATTGTGGCAGTTGTCGAACAATAGAAACGCGGTTTTTGCATGGTGGTATTGAAAGAAAGGGAGTTGACCTAGCAAGGAATGTAATTGCCTATAGCCACCAGTTCAATGAAGTAACCAAAGTGAGTAGATCATCCAGTAACGTCACCCATATATCTACACAACCAACATAGCACTGGACCCCCTTCTTGAGGTGAATTCAAGCTAAACATGGAGCTATTGGTGTGGGTATGGTAATTATAAATGATAAGAGGGAGATCATGATGGTAGCAACAAAGAAATTTTCAATGGTTGTCACTGTGGAGTTGACTGAGTATATGGCAATGAGGGAAAGGGCCAAATTGGCAAGCGAGTCCTTTTACTCACCCCTGTGGGCGGAATCAGACTTGACTGAAGTAATTAGAGCTATCTCATCACCATCAAATGCAGGGCCAGAAATGGAGTTAATTGCGAGAGGTATTATAGAGGCAGCAAGCGAATCCAACATCAAGGGCTTTGGTCACATTCCAAGATCTTGTAATGCTCCAGCCACGCCCTGGCTAAGCATGGTTTGACATTAGAAGATTGTTTGGTTTGGATAGAAAACGTCCCTCTTTGGCTATTTGATGCAGGGCGTGATAAGAAGACAATAAGTGCGTTTCTCTAGACTCGTTGATTCCACAACATACAGAGAAAAGAGGTGAAAAATTCAAAAATTCTTTAAAAAAAATAATAATATTCGAATAATAATTTATAATGCGTACAATGACCTTAAATAGGCAAAACCTACTAAAAAACTCATAATCCAACTCAAATACTAAAAATAGCAAAAATTACTAAAAATAGAAAGTTCGCTAAAACCTAACTAGAAAGAAATATCTCGCGATGTATATCGCGTAGGAAAAAACGAAAACAAAATCGAACTCTCATAATTCGAGTTATACTCAAAACAAAACATCCCTAAAATAGTAAAAACGTGAATTCGAAGGCCTAAACGAAGAAATTTGCTCAAAAAATGACATAGCAGTGCGTATTGTTCGGCACGCTGTTTTCCTTTAGAAACACGTGTCGCTTTATCAAAACTCCGCAAAATCTCACACGCAATCTTTTAGGAAAATTTCGCCTACGTCATTTTTATTACACCGTCTCCTTCTTGGGATGTTCTAACTTATGAAAATATGCTAACTCTTGTTGGATTGCATTATTTCCCCCAGCATAAGTAAAATTCGACCTCGAATTTTAAGGCGGTCCATCATCAAAAGAAGAATCTCCCAAGTAAGGAATGAGGTGCTTGACATTAAAAACATAAGAAGTCTGAATGTGACTGGGTAGCTTCAATCGGTAAGCATTGGGATTGATCTTCTCAATAACCTCTAAAGGACCAATTTTTCGAGCTGCAAGCTTGTTGTACTCATGGGCAGGGATGCGATCTTTCGTCAATATGGCCCAAACATAATCTCCCACTTCAAACTCCACATGTCGACGTTTTCGGTCTGCAACTGTTTTGTACTTTTGGGTAACCTCTACCAAATGATCATGAGTGGTCTGATGGAGTTGCTAAAGCTGTTGAGCAGAATCCTCAGCCTTGCCATGCATGCGCAACTGATTTGAAACTAGGGCAAGATCAAGGGGACATCTGGGCACCATACTGTAAACAACTTCAAAAGGGCTGAAGCCAGTACTACGATTCCGTGCATGATTATGAGCAAACTCAGCCTGACAAAGCTTTTGATCCCACTACTTCACATGATCATTGACTAAGCTACGAAGGAGATCGCCCAAGAAACAATTAGTGACCTCAGTCTGACCGTCCGTCTATGGATGATAAGCACTGTTGAAATCAAGCTTCATATTCACCATCTTCCATAAACTTCGCCAAAAATGGCTAATGAAACGTATATCACGATCTAAGACAATAGAAGTAGGGAGCCCATGGAGAAGATAAATCTCCCAAAAAAATAGGACTGCCACGTTGACCGCATTCGTAATCTTCGTACAAGGGATGAAATGTGTCATCTTTGAGAAACGATCAACAACCACAAAAATGGAATCATGACTCCTCTGTGTCCTCGAAAGGCCAAGTACAAAATCCATGCTAATATTTGTCCATGGTTAGGTAGGAATGGGCAAAAACCGACATAACCCAGCATTAGTAGCTTTTCCCTTGGACACCTGGTAAGCATAACATCGTTCAACAAATCGACCCACTTACTTGTGCATAGTTGGCCAAAAGTAGGAAGAAGAAACAAGCTGGAAAGTACGATCACGTCCCACGTGGTCTTCACCATACAACTCCTGAATGATCTTTGAATGGAGACTACCATTAGGAATACATAGTTGAGTATCCTTAAACATGAACCTATCCTGCAAAAAACAAAATTAGTTCACTCCCCATCCTGTATCTGTCTTAGGATCCCAGAAAAGTAAGGATCATCAGCATACTAGTCAGCAATAGAATCAAATCCTGGAACCTCAACCTGCATCTGCACCACAAAATTATGTCTCCTACTCAGCGCGTCAGGTACTCGGTTTAGGATGCCAGCTTTATGCTTGATCACAAAAGTAAACTGCTACAAGTACGCTGCCCAAGATGCATGTCGAGTTGATACTTTGTCTTGAACACCCAAGTGCTTCAACGCATCATGATTGATGCAAAGAATGAACTCTCGATGAAATAAATAGTGACGCCAATGTCAAATAGCTTGGTCCACTGCGTAAAACTCCACATCGTATGTGTATGTATTATAGCGCCGCTTCCCACCAGATAACTTCTCACTGAAATAGGCAATAGCACGACTCCGTTGGCTTAAAATGGCTCCCATGCCAACCTTGGAGGCATCACAATGTAACTCAAAAGGCAAGGAGAAATCGAGAAGCACCAAAACTGGGATTGTGGTCAACTTTTTCTTGATCAGTTGGAATGTTGTTGTAGCCTCATCTGTCCAACTGAATTTTTCGTTCTTCATGCAATCAGTGATAGGTGCCATGATACTGCTGAAGTGCGAAGAAAATCTCGTATGAAAGGAAGCAAGCCCATGAAAATTGCGCACCTCTGTAATGGTCCTAGGCTGAGGCCATTGTTGCATGACCGCCACCTTAGATTCGTCCACTGCTAAGCCATCGCTAGATACCACATAACCCAAAAATAACACCCGATCTTACAAGAATGTTCACTTTTTAGGTGCAACGTAAACCTTGTGACTACACAGAGTCAAAAGTACCTCTCGCAGGTCTTCAAGATGCACTGTAGGGTCAGGGCTATAAATCATAATATCATCAAAGTAAACCACCATGAACTTGCAGATGAAAGGTCTGAGAACTTGATTTATCACCCGCATGAAAGTGCTAGGGGCATTGGGCAACCAAAAAGGCATCACCAACCACTCAAACAATCCCTTTCGTGTTTTGAATGTTGTCTTCCACTCGTCTTCAGGCCTGATGCGAATCTAATGATAACCACTCTTCAGATCTAGCTTGTTGAACACTGATACACTACCCAATTGGTCCAGTAGGTCATTTAGCCTCGGGATAGGAAATCAATAACGCACTATAATCTTGTTGATGGCCCAATTTTCCACACACATACGCCATAATTCATCCTTCTTTAGGGTAAGAAAGGCTGGAACAACACATGGACTCAAACTCTCATGAACATGGCCTTTAGCTAGAAGCTCCTCAACCTGGTGACGTAACTCCTCATGCTCTTTGGAACTCATCCTATAATGTGGTCTGTTAGGCAAAGTGGCCCCCGGAATCAAGTCCATCTAATGTTGGATATCTCAGAGCAGTGGTAGCTCCGCAGGCAACTTATCACGAAACACATCAGAGAACTCCTCTACTAAAGGCTTGGCCTGCTAAGGAATGATAGCCTCTGGTTCCACTATCTTGCTCACTAAAGCAAACACCATGCCTGACTTCTCCATCTCCTGCTCGAACTTTGCTTAAGTTAAGAAGTTTGAGGGTTGAGGGTTGCTCGTCTCTGCTGGGCAGCAACACAATTTTCAAACCTCCAAACTAGAAAGTGTAAGTATTGGTCCGCCCATCATGAAGCACGTCTGTCATACTGCCATGGTCGCCCAAGTAATAGATGGCAGGCATCCGTAGCCACAACATCACACAACATGTCGTCCTTATACTTGTTACTGATGGAAAGAATAACTGATGTGCGATGAGAAATTGTAACCTCGTTGCCTTTTTTCAACCAAGCCAATTTGTAGGGCTTCGGGTGCTTGGTTGTTGACAAGCCCAATTTCTACACAGCGTCCTCTGAGATCACGTTCTCACAACTGCCCGAATCAATCACAAAACGACAGACCTTGCCACCAATGGTACAGGTGGATTGGAAGATAATGTTTCGTAACGAATAATCTTGTTGTTGTGGTGCTAAGAACATTCGTCGTACCACTAGCATTTGGCCAGAATCACCTTCAAGTTGCTCCTCGCCATCTGGGGACTCCTCACCAGTATCAAATTCAAGTTCCACTACAGTCTCTGGTACATTATCCTCCTCTTCAGCACTGTTAACCATCAGCGCCTTGCGTTTCGTTTTACACTCTAATTTTGATGCTCTGGTTTGCCTACCCAAAACAACGCATAGTACTAGATCTAAATCCAGATATCGTCTTCTGATCTTGTGATGGTTTAATAGTCGATGGTGTAGATCCAAAAGGACTTTGTTGATTAGCACCCGTGCCTACTGTGCCAAAAGTCACACTCTTCAGCACTGTCAACCATCAGTGCCTTGCGTTTCGTTTTACACTCTGATTGTCGATGCTCTGGTTCGCGTACCCAAAACAACGCATAGTACTAGATCTAAATCCAAATCTCGTCTTCTGATCTTGTGATGGTTTAATAGTCGTTGGTGTAGATCCAAAAGGACTTTGTTGATTAGCACCCGTGCCTACTGTGCCGCAAGCCACACCACCTCAGTAGGCTAACTGTTTCTCATACTATTGGGCTCTTTAGGGTGCTTCAGAAACTGTAACAGGATCAAACATGTTCAACATGTCCTGAAACTGTGGACGCATCCCGCCAATATAGCTTGACACCAACTGATCTTCTATCTCCATGATGTCATTACGAGCCAACAATTGATACAACTCTGTCGTGTAGTCGTCTACAAAACGATATCCTTGGTGCATGTTCTAAAGTCACTGGTACATCGTTCGCACATAATTATATGAGAAGAAGGTAGCCCGCATGTGTTTCTTCATCTTCTCCCAAGTCGCAATTTTGGGTTTTCCCAGTCACACCCTCATTGCTTTATTCTGCTGCCACCATGCCGCTGCCCTAGCTCATAGCCTAGTGGCTACCAAGGGAACCCGTCGATCTTCTGGAACATCTTTAAATTCCAAGATCTCCTCAACAACAGCAAGCCAATCAAGGAACTCTTCTGGCTTGATGTTCCCATGGAATTCTAAGATGTCGACCTTGATCCCCAAATCCCATCGCCTTTCCCCACTGTGCACCATAAGGTTCCTACGTGGCTGTGGTGCTTGACCGAATGGGTTGCCATCATCATCTATATTAGCATTTGTAGGATTTTGGATCAGATCCTGTCTCTGCAGGATTTGGGATCAGAGTCTCCCCTGTAAATAGACCATCCATCACATCCTCAACCTGATAAACAATACCATTATCCACCAATATCATAATTCAAAATCAACATCGTCCATATTCTATCATAATTCCATTTATACCACAAAGTACTAAACACCTGGCATAACCATTTATGTCAGATAATACACATCTACCTAACATGAACCCCATACCAAGATCTTACATCTATTTATATTACAAGTGTGGGGTGATATATACATATTTACATAATACAAAGTAACAAAATAAATATATACATCCTGTATTAGTCACCTACGTCAAAATGGAATCTTCTGGCAAGGCTTCAGTTCCTACTGATAGGCTATACCCTAGCCTTTGTCCACTCCTGAAAGACTTGAAAATGTGATAAGGGTGAGCCAACGATGCCCAGTTAATAGAATTTAATTATATCATCATTTATACACCTAACATCCCATGTATGCATGCATGCTCCTTGACATGACATAAACAATGCATATCAATATATACATACATACATATATATATATATATAGCAAATTCAAGTTATCATATAAGCAATGCAACTTAAAACAACACCTTATTCACCTTTATTCCAGTGATGTGACGAGTATCCCAAAGTTTACATTAAACATATAACCCATGGGAACACCTTTCAACCTCAACCTCAACTTTGTCTCACATTTAAATTTATTAACTAGAATAATTACCATCAGTGGTCATAAATATAGAGTCCACCTAATACCCCAACGTGAGTTTCCATGACGTTGTTAAAAGTCTATCTCCGCACCTTTTGGAGAATAAACCCAATATTGATCATGTGACTCAGCCAAACATCAAATAATACCCCCTCCACATGACTAACTGAAGATTTATAAAACACCTCCTTTAATTCATGTTTGTATCAACTCACGTGGATTAAAGGGTTTTTTCCCTTTTAAATCACACCAAGCCATTTTCACAAGCATACATGAACAAACATTCAATATAATAGGATGACATAAATAACAGTATAACCAAAATTCTACTCACAACAACTGCCAAAAGCTAAACTCCATACTCTCAACCAAGTGTATGACAACTCTCTAATATCACCGGCATAATTCATTTATTCATAATTCAACAAGTTATATTTCATATAACACACCATGTACATATACAAGCCCAAAAATACTCAACTAACTCTTTGGTTTCATTCACATGTGAAAGTCTCCAAATACTCCTTGGAAACATTTTGAATATTATTTTACAATGAAAGATAACAATTTAAAATCTTTCATATATTATTTCACTAATTTCAAATTTCAACGTGTACACCAGAACCATTCAACCAATTCTCAAAAATAGTAATCGATATCCAAAAATCATGATTTTGACATTGAAACGTCTGGAATTGATCCATCTACGATTCTATGGTCTCAAATCGTATTTCCATTGGGGTTTAACAAGGTTTCAAGTCACCAGTGTCAAATTTAGCTTTCGGCAGCTGTACCGGCGCCAATATTATACATGGACACAAACAAATTACATATGCGGGGTCTACGCCACTATAGGAGTAATAATATATCATTTTTACATATTTTCACTCAAAGTGGGTTCAAACCCTATTTTTAAAAATACCACAAAACACCTCCTATACAAAAAATTATACTAGTAGAATCATCACACGTTGCTTAAAGATCAATTTTACAACAAAAAAGAGTGAAAATTACTTACCGGAACCCTAAATCAGCCATGAATAAGTTGTTTTCCTTTTCGCCCTTTCTTTTCTTCGTTCTCTGCTAGTACTTCTTCTCCTCTTTTTTTATTTTTTTAAACATGTTAGAGAGAGTTAAATTAGAGCATGTCTTAATAATTGCTCCTATACACCCATATGCTAAATAAGAATCTAACTCCCATCTAATTTAACTCTCATCTCATTTAATATAGTTAACACCCATCTAAGTTACCACTCATGTCATCGAATACAATTTAAATTAAATCAATATAATTTAACTTCCATATTATTACACCATTTTCACTTTACAAAAGCACTCAATTTAATGAGCTAATTGTATATATTACTTTCAATAACCTTCTATGATCAACCAAAAATTTTGAGGTATTAGCTTTTATAAAAATGAGGGTTGTTACATCAAGAATATTAAAAAAGATTAACATTCATAAGCAAAATTTAATAAATTCTTTATGCAAAAATGTTATATGTGTGTGTGTGTGTGTGTGTTACCCCTAACTTTCATTTGGTTCGGTTTAAATCAACTTTCTAATGTGTAAACCAGAAACCAAATCGAACCAAACTGATTGCATTGGTTCGGTTCGATTTTTTGATTTCGACTGTCGCAGTGAACACCCCTACTTGAAGGTGTACTTGTAACCAAGTTGGTGAAAATTGTAGAAAGGGATCCCATCTCCCAAGAACTACAACAGTTACAAAAAGCACAAGATGCACTTCAAGTGATGAGGGGCCCTGCACATAAGGTGCAAGGAGATGTCTGAGTAAAATGAGGTGCAAATTCTTAAAAACTTAATTATATATTATTTTTTAGTAAAAGAATTAAAAAATAGATAAAAATCAATAAAAGTTTTAAAATTCTTCAATCATACGTTATAATCTTCATAATAGCATAACACTAATGGTTATATTTCATAGTTGTTACATTATGTTTATATTTTTTATATTCAAAATTTAATTGAAGAGAAAACAATAAAGCAAAGAAGAATAAAAAAACAATTGTAACACTTTTGTAACAACATTTTATTGTTTTTATAAAACCAAAACACAAGTTTCCTTAATGTTTTATGTTCTATATTGTATATTAAGTATATTTATTCAAAGAAGAGAGAAAAATAAATATATATAATGCAATTCTTATTTCATGATTAAATAGTTTTTTTTTACGTGAGCAAGAAAGTGAAACACACTTAGGCACATTAAGGCACACGCCTCAAGTGCACTAAGGTGCATGATTGAGTTAATGCGCATCAAGGCGCGCTGAGGCACACTAAGGAAAACACCTTGATAATGACAAATATCTTTCTCCTTCATTCTCTCTTGCTAAATATGATGATGACAAAGTAATTTGGAGCTTGGTGTCAAATGGCAATTTTTCTATATCCACTGCTTGGAGTTATTTTAGTGATAAGCATCGTGTTTTTCCTTTGGATGATCTTATAAGGACAACATTCTTAGACTTAGCCACACATTTTTGCAACCTTCCCTTGGCAAACTTCCCCCTACTAACTTGTTGGTCGGGTTCAACATTATTGTGGATTTTTTTATGTTGTTTATGATGGATGGGAAGGGAGTCTATTTCTATTAAGCATCTTTTCTAATATGGAAGGGTATCTGGAGATTGTGCTCTACCCTTAGAAGAAGAAGTATTTGTTAGGAAAGGGAAGCAAAGTGGATCCTTCATTATGGCTCCTTCAAGTCTTCTATCATCACCATACACCATATATGGTGGGAAAGGAATAGATGAAGGAGAATGGAAATTTTGAGATCCATTGACTTAATCTAACGTACATTACCTATGATGTTAAAACTTAAAACTAGAGCCTCCTCCATTGGTGTTTCTCTCTATTCCAAGTGCACTCGGTACGTTACTTCCCAATGGGAATTGCCAATCATATGTTTTGTTGTAGAGGATGCTCATAGCAGGTGGAAACATGGTGCATTACACAAGGAGTTAGAATATTTTGAGAAATATGAACATGCCAAGGTGTAGTTGGGTGGTGGAGTCCAAGGTCACGTGTGGAATTTTGATAAAACAACACTTGTTCTTGATGAAAAACGGCGTGATGATCAATACTCATAGCGCTATGACTAATTTGCTTTTTTTTTGGCAAAGTCCATCGTTAAGGCCTTCAAATTAGCTTTTTTTTTTTTTTTAATGCTAGGAAAACTTTGTTTCGAGTATAACTCAAGTTAGAAGAGTCTGTTTTTTCTTTTTTGTTGTTGCTACGCAATCTATCTCGTGAGATCTTTCTTTTTAGATAGTTTTTAGGATACTTTTTATTTTTGTAAAAATTTGTTATTTTTAGAATTTGAGTCTATTTAGAAGATTGGTTGTTATTATTTTCAGATTTAGAATATATTAAAAGTTTGTTCATGGATTTTGCTTATTTAAAGGTCATTGTATGAGTTAGTTAGCTACAAAATGAATTAAGAATTTTGGTATTTTTTCCCTCTTTTTCAGTATTCTTGTAAATCAACGAGTTAGATAATAAGGAGAGCTTTTGTCTTCTCTATTCACGCCCTGCATCAGAACCTCCCCCCATGGTTATTTTGCCTTAAACTCTGATGGTTCTTTTTTTGCATTTTTAGATTTCGTTTTGGAGGTTTAATTAGAGACCCTAATGGGACTTCACTTTTTGCATTTGCTGATGAGAAAAAGGTGTCAAATAGCCTTCAAGTCAAAACTGTTGCTCTGCTTTTTGGTATCAAACTAATCAAGTCTTTTGATATCCAAAATGTCATCCTACAGATTGACTCCCATGTTCTTGTTAATTTTATTAACAAGGTTTGATCCCCTCCTTCGAGAATCTTTTCTTGGATTTCAACTATTCATGAAATTTTGAGCTGTCTTCTTGGAGTTGCATCCGCTGCTTGAGGGAAGCGAATCTCCTTGCTAATTGGCTAGGTAATGTAGTTCCCTATGGCAATGAAGTTTTGTTCTCTCCATCTAGGATCCTTTTTTTGGCTAATCTTGTAAATAATGATTCTGAAGGTGCCATGCACATAAAGAAAACTTCATTGTAGTACTTTCCCCTTTTTTTGTATTGATACATATATCTTCTCCGTCCTATTGAAAAAAAAACTTGCCCATATTTGATGTAGGACTATTACTTTGTTCCATATGTACCCAACAAATCTCTACCTTAGATCAAAATCCCTCTATTCATCATGATCACACATCATATGATTAATATTAGAGCACTTGTTGCTATGATCTCAAGGAACCATCTATGATCACGAGTGCCCACCTATGTTCTACTTTGATGTAATCCATGTCCACCTGTTACTCCATTTTGACATGTGTGTCTTAATCGAACCATCGACTCTAATACCACTAGTTGTGTGGGCTTGATCTCAACTAGTATCAATATTATCCCCGTCGTAGTGAGAATCGTGATCCAAATTGTTGAATCGTACAATTTAAAATCCGATTCACCCCAAAATGATCCGAATTAAATTCATAAGTCGCTATATCTGAGAATTTTAAGTGAATCGATTTGAATCGATAGTGTGAATAATAGGTGAATCAAACCAAATTGCTAGATGAATCATAGTGAATCGATTGGAATCATTAATTAGTTGAAAAATACAAATGTCATTATAACTCTATAGCTACTTAATATATACAAATATATGATTGATATATGTATTGTGTCATACGATTCACCGGTCCGAGTCCTAATTTAATTTATTATGTCTCAAAATGATTCAATTCTGATGCTTGATTTTGACAACCATGATTGTCCTTCATTTTAAACACCTTTTAGTCTAGGTGTGGGGATCTACTCCAAGATTTCTCAGTACTATTAAGGGTAAGATCCCAAGTTATAATCCATATGAGGAACTTGTCACATCTGATGTTGGTACTATTACTTCGGTCACATATACCCAATACTCCATCGCTACCTCTACAAATAATGATCAAGATCCCAAATTGGGGAAGTTGATTTCATCTTATTTGTCTAAGGTTGAATTACATGTGCCTAAAGCTTTGGAATAATTCCATCACATGCCTCCTAATCTCAAGGGGAGATATCATAACTTCCTCTCTTCCATGGATGACAGGTCTTATCTAATTGACATAGCATTTTGCTCTTAATGTTGTATGAAAGATGAATGTGTTTTAACATCCATGTTTCAACCTGTTGGCCCAGAATTAAGTCCAAGGGGGTGAATTGGACTAGCAAGTTATAAAAAATATGTTTCTCTAAAATAAACTGAACAAGCAATAGAAATCGAAAACATGAAAGTAGACAAGTTTACAAATGAGTTGGTGTGGTTCGACTTTCAAATCCTACGTCTACGACTTGATCTCCGCAATCAAGATTTTGCCAAATGCACTAAAATGATCCTACTTACCAAGTGAGCATCAAACCAAATACATATATCGGTCCTTGGACAAAGGAACTCCCCAATTGGCTAACTAGCCGATTAATTACAAACTTAATCGAAGGAGGATGTTCTTACCAAACAATTCTCAAAGAGTTCTTACAATTAAGAATGAATGCCTTCCTAAATTACCAACTAAAAGATTTAAGGTTTTAGCACAGCTGAATGGTGGAAGGACCTTGAGATTCAATCAAAGTGATTGAAGTTTGTAGCTCAAAATCGCATTAGATGAACCAGAGAACTCTCAAGAACATTTGAAGGATGAAGAATATGAACATTGAACGCTCTCAAAATCAAAGAAATTTAAAATTCAAAATATGAAATTTTGTGTGTAGATAATAATGAAAATGCTCTCAACTTGATTTTTATAGTGTCTAGGGTTTAAAAATCCTAATGACCATAATATGAACTAGATTTAACGAACCTCGAGTGTTATTGGATGATCTCAACGGGTCAAAATTTAAACATCAAAACATATTAGAAAAACGTAGCGAAAATAATAAAAAAAATTATCGTAAACCATAAGGAGCATGCTCCCCTCCTAATGGAGCGCGCTCCCCATAACTCTTGAGACCCTTGATTTTTTCTGGGTAACGTTGAAGCACATTCCCCACTACTAGAGCACACTTCATTGAAATCCAAGACCAAAATTTGAATTATAGGTTTTAAGGAGCGTGTTCCCTACTAAAGGAGCACATTCCCCGGGTTTCTGGGAAACTTGACTAGTGCAGAGCGCGTTCCTTTAACCGGGAGCACGTTCGTCAAACCATTTAACTCAAAACACACTCAAATACACTAAGGAGTGCGTTCCCACTATTTGAAGCATGTTCCTCTAGGCTATACTTCGAAAATTTGAGTTTTGACACGTGGCTTGAGTGTTTTGGGTTGAAATCATTTAGGAAGGTCAAAATAAGTTTAAATGAAGTTTTTTGACTTCCAAAAACACTTGAAACATTTTCATGAGGTTTTTCAAAATAAAACCGAAAACTTGTACAGTTTTGGAAAGCCGATTGAATGCATGCAAGGATAATTTTGCCGAGTAATTAAGAAAACATTCTACAACCCTAAACAGATCTAAGCATTTACAATTAAAAATAATCATGAAGCTCTGATGACTTGATCTTCGGTTGACTTTCCTTGACTCTTGGTTGACCAATCATTAACTTTGACTTTGACTTAGTCTTAAATGAAAGTAATCAAACTGAGACACTTGATCAAAGTGATTAGATCATGATATGAAATTTTGTTTGGAATCATTAAAAATCAAAGAGGTTGTGGTCGTTACATCAACACAACCATCTTATTCTTGATTTTTTGCTTTTGTAGGCTCTCCTTTGCTCTCAACTCTTTTAGCATATTAGTTCTTGTCCCTTTCTTGTCTTAGATGAGCTGCTCATTTCCTAGGTCAAAGTCTACCTCCTCTCAAACTTTTATCAGTTGAGTTCTACCTTGTTTTTACTCTTTTAACAATTATCCATAATTCTTTTTAGAATAAATAAAATGTAAGGTTCTTGTTCTTCATATTGTTACATATGTGCTTGCATTGTTTAAACATTGGCATAACTTTTAATGCTAGTGTTATATTTATTTGTCAATTTGCAAGTGATTTTTTCCTTTTTTTTCTATTTCAAAATTCTAATTTTCTTTTTTAGTTTTGTTATGTTGCCGCAAATATTTTGTTGTCACAAGTATTAAATCAAACATAGCTCTTTAACTCGTTATTCTTTCACTATATGTCAACTTTATCTTACTTTTTAGTATATTTTTCTGGCTTTATATTACGGATACAAAATTGAAGAGAGTAAAATATAATTAGTCTTTTTAACATAAAGTTTTATTTTTGTATTATGAAATGTGTATGTAATTGTGTATGCAAGCTTTTATGAGTAAAACTAATTACTAATTATTTGCTAAAGGACCTATAATAAATATTATTTATAATACCTAGGTCTCGCCTAGGCACCATTGCTTGTATAGGATCAATTGTCGATGCACTGTCTTGACACTTTGACAATAGTGATGATAAATATATAATCCAACAAAAGCTTTACAGTAACTAAAAAAATTTAGCTTTCTTGCCTTTTCTTTAGTTCTCCAACTCTAATCACTCTTTTTCTTAAAAGGAATAGAGATGAACAATTTTTTACGAACCACTTGCTGCAAAATATAATCCACCAAATGGCAAAGGCTTACAAATACACCAAAAGGGAGAGAATGTAACCCCTTTTTTTCAAGCAAAAACAACACTCAAGCCACATACATGATTGTTATGACACTTTGTTTGACATTTTCTCCAAACTTTGACCTAGAGCACCTATTATTATGAAATTGCTACCATTATATGAAGCCCTTCTATGTGCATTTTTGTGTTATTGTAAGTTAATTAGTTATTTTTTCTAGGAATTAGTTATTATGTTTCATATTCCTTAAATCTCTGTCGTGGTGCTTTAATTCCCCTTTGCACATTAAAATCTTTATAGTCAAAATCTTCAATTCTTTACACTATTGTACTCAACTTATTGATTGGTTCTATATTGAACAATAAAAGATAAGAACATACTCATAGATGATATAACGTTAATTTATGAAACAATAAAAGGAGTAAATCCAAAATTATAGGTTTGAAGAGAGACTTTCAAATGTAAATGATTCAAGATTAATAAGACTGACTATGATTGAATCCACTAAATGTAATTTTAATTAATGGCAGTAGAAATGTAGATGGAGACATGGTAAAGATTTAAAACCAAAAGATACTAAAGAGTGAAAACGTTTAGGTGTCTGAGATTAATTAATTATTTAGTGAGAGGGTGATAGAATGTAATGTAACTTATTTTATTTAATTTGAAAGATAAGTTTTATACGAGATTTTCAGGTCATTCATCCTTCATGGAATAAATATTGTTTGGCATTTGTAAGGAAAATATGTTGACAAATATTGAAAGATAAATTAGAATCAAACATATTCATGAATTGGTATGACTAGACACGAAGAGTAACCTTTTAACTATATTCATGATAATGTTTGGCAAAGGAAACAAATTAATATGAACAAATATATTTAAGAAAGATATGAATGCTAGTACTATAAATAATGTCGATTAGCCCTTAATAAAGTAGAGTGGAGGAAGTGATTCAATTAGTCAACCCCCTTTGGCTAGGAAAAGCATTTGGAAATAGAGCTAAAGATAAATCAAATAATGAGACTGAAACATTTGAGTAGAGGCTAGCAGATTTGCATAATAGTTTTTTTTTCTTTATTTTTGTTAAAAAAAGGTGGCCTTTTAGGATTAAACAACTCTTACCAGATTTATAATAGTTTTGTGTAGTAGCCAATTTAATTTATTTCCAAGCAATCATGCTTGTAAGGAAAAACAAAAAAATATAAAACGCAATGCGGCATTAATTTTTAAAACTGCTAAAACATAAGAGTTATTTTTTGCAGTTCTTCATTTGCAATTTTCCTTCTATGTTTCACAAATGTATGGCCAACATAGATTGTTGTTTTTCATAATTTTCTATCAAATGTATTTAGTTTTACTCTATCTAGTTTTTATCCAAATTAATTAAAGTTTGATACTATTAGAAGTACACAAACTTGAACTAATAAGAAAAGACTTGCATGGGCATATAAATAATGTCATTAAACTAATAATGCTTATACATGGACACAAAATCCTATATACATAGATGCATATGTATCAATAAGCTAATACCAATACATGAATCATGAGAGATAGGCATATACATGAATCATAGGAAAACACAAATATATGGATCATGTTTAAATGCAAATACATGAATCATATGCAAATACATTAATTATATTTTATATGAACCAACATGTACAAACCAATCCATGTGACAGTTATTGCTTGTTTGTATTTTCTCATTTTTTTTCTTGCACTGGCCACAGCATTTGAAATTCGAAGCTGAGAACAAAGGAAAGAAGATTCAAGTTCTTGAAGTCTCACAACGGTGCTTAAACTACTCTTTGCCGATTTTTCAATGAGAAATCATTATTTAGGTAGTTATATATTTTGAACTTGGGTTCTCTCAGGAGGCTTCTTGGAGAAGGCTTGAGTTCATGTAGTATAGATGAGCTGCATGAGCTAGAAAAGCAATTGGAAAAAAGCTTAACTAACATAAGAGGGAGAAAGGTACGCGCATTGAATAAATCATAGAAACTACATATTTCAGTCGTTGTTTAATTATGTTTTATTGGTTACTTTTTTTTGGAACAATTTGTGTTATCTTCCTTATTTCTCCAGAATAAGCTATATGAGGAGCACTTGGAGCAACTTAGAGACAAGGTAAAAACTTCATAGCCAACCAAAAACTTTGAAACATAAATTTTCTATGAGAACCTTTTTCTATTGCATTAGTGTTTTCCCATACATATTAACTATTTTTTTTTTTTAACGAAATTTAGGAGAGACTCCTTGCAGAAGAGCAATCACAGTTACTCGAGATGGTAAGTCATTGATCTAATTTTTAGAGTGAAATTGGTCTAACTGTTGTGATTAAAAAATGGTATTATCACTTCCCTCTTCTACTTTAAAATCAACATTTATTTATAGCAGAGGCTTAAACTCTAACAGAATAGGCCAAATTTTTTCACCAATTATTCTTGTAAAGGTTATACCTCTAATTCAATTAGAGGGAGTAAATAGAAAAAATATTTACCAAAAAATTAATTTTCATCACCCCCACCTTTTGTTTAGAGGTTGCTAGTAGAATTAACAAACACACCTTAGATTCAATTTCATCAGATAGTTTCAATCCAATATTATACTAATGACCATAGATACTAGCTAGCTCATGAGTATGAATTCAAGAAGCTGCATCTCAAGTAATTTATTTGACAAAATTAAGTTAATGGGTTGACTTTGTGCATTGTTGTTTCCAGTGTGCATCACAACAGCCAGCAGAATTGATAACAGTTGTGCCTTATGATAAAATTATTGAAAGTTCTGGTGTGGAGATGAGATTGTTCATTTGAAGGCTTAAAAGAAGATGATATAGTTGTTTTATTTCACCAATGGTACATTCAGCTAGCAGTCTCCAACAAGGAAACACTTGATCCAAGATGGTTTCAATTGTAACCAATTCCTTCATTTGGTATATGTGATTTTAGTAAATAGTTGTATACGTGCAGAAAGAATCTTTCTAATAAATCTTTTGTATATGCTTTCTTGGGGACCCTATTCTAATAACGAGATTGGTTGTAAAACCTATGAATATTTCTGTAGAGATATAACACTTCTGAAAAATATTTTTAATGGGGGTTGTATAATGGCAATGTGTCATTTGTATTTCTTTCCTCGTACGAACGTAATTCTTTTATTAGCATGTTTTCATAAAGACATGATGTGGTTTGCATTTTCTCATGTGACTCATGTGAAGTACCCTCATTAGGAGTGAGTTAGTTAATTATTGTAGAAAATAACTACCTAAATCACTCTTATATTGAAGAGAGGGTTGAAGTATTTAATACAAGGTTCCTTGTCTAACAACAATTTTTTAGCCTATATATTCTCATTAACTCTCTTACATATTAAAGTGATTGTTGCATATATATTTTAGATCTTCTATTAGCTAAAGGTTGTATGGTCCAAAGAGAATGTGTTGATTGTATGCATCATATTGTTGGAATCATCAACTCATCAACTAGATTATTTAGACAATATATGACGGGAGGTAATTTTATTTTTATTATTATGATTAGATTATCAATTCATTTAAAAGAATTGCTTACAATCGGTATTAGAGTCATCTTTTAGACCATGTTGTTTACTATATTGTTATGATTATATAAATCTTATTTTTAAGGTTTATATAAAATTTAACGATTCATGGATAAGGATTTGAATCAATTTAATTTCATACTCTCTTATGGCTTATTATATGAGTTTGATTATCAGCCATGTTGATTATTTTATTTAAAAATAAAATTACATTTCATATTTTAGATTCTTATTTTGTTGTAAGTTTTATTTAATTTATTTAGAAAATTTGTATGAGAAAGTTTATTGGGTTGTTATGCAATAAATTTAATGCGTCTCATCATGTAAAAGGCCATGAAATTATTATTATAATTTTAACTTATCAGTATTTATTATATTAATGCTATGATTTAATATTCTTGTAGTTGATTGATTATTACATATTTGGATGATTAATGTTTGAAATTATTCCACCAGGAGAAATCTAATCCATTATTCATGAATTGACAAGTTTATAAAAATCTGTTAATTATTTTAGTTTATTTTATTGTAAAACCAATATAAGACTAACTTAGTATTTTTAAAAAAATACTAACCAAAGAGATATAATGGATTTTATGAAATACTCAACGGTTTGATATCGTACAAGTTATTGGGTTCTCTTTATCATTAAAAAAAAATTGTTTTATTTGAGTTTAAAATCCATCAAGATAGACTAAAGATTAATCATATATTTAAATAATAATTACATAAGTGGTAAACACTTTAATATGATTTTCATGAACTAGAATCTAAGTTGTTTAATTAAAATTATTATTCTATAAATAACGTTATTTACAGAATAATATTGGAGTTGATGCACTGATAGATAATTGTCAATGATATGACTAAATAATGTTATTTACAAGAAAAAGCATAACATCAAAATGGTTAAAGAGTAGCCAAAGCATTCGAATCATGATATGTTATAATCTTGATCAAAGTATGAAATTTTAGCTAAGATAACCACATTTAAATAAAATATTTAAACCATTGCCTCAAATGGCATCATTAGTTGTTATTATTTTATAAAAAATAATTATTTGTTTCCAAAGAAAAATGATTTTTTTTCAAAAATTAATTAGAATAGGAAAATGGGTTTGAGATTAAAAAAATAGTAATTCGTAAGCCACACTGTCTGTTTTTCATTTTTTACATCAAATACATTAGTCTTATTATATAGATCTATTACCTATTACAGCTTGATCTATATATAGTAATGTCAAAATAATGTGCTGATTTTTTATTTTTGAGTCATTAATTATTTAATGGTAATACATCTTTGACTTAAAAAAAGAAAGAAAAGAATATGAGCCATTAAAGATATCTTATAACATATCCAGCCATTTAAGGAAAAAGAACCATTAAAGAAAAAGACAACAAAGATATTGTTACATTCTTAATTTGTAAAAAGCAAGCACACATGATCAAAGATTGCCTCAAATACAAGAAATGGCTTAAAAAAATAATCTCTTAAATTTAGTATATTATTAGACCAATTATGTTAACATTCATCATAACACTTGGTGGATTGAATCTTGCTCTGCAGTGCATATTGCTATTATCATGCACGGTTCTAAATGTATTTAAAAAAGACCACAAGAAACTCATATGGTAACATTGAGCGTTACAAGGCCAAACTCAAAATATTGGTATAATTTACTATGACACCTTTTCTCTCTAATATCAAATAATAACTCATTTCAAATTATTATAGCTTTAGTAGTCCATTTCAATTTAGAGCTAATAAAATGGATATAAAAATGATATTTTCAAATGTGAGTATTTATGAAGAAGTATAAATACTTCAGCCTTAATTACTTCAGATGCATACAATCAATTAATTTGCAAATTGAAGAAATCAATGATATTTTAAGTTTCATGATATTGTGATTTAATTCATTTTTTTTAGAGAACATCATTGCTCAATGTATGTACATTAAGGGCCCGTTTGGCATGCAGGATTGGACTAAATATAATTCAAATCCTAGCGAGGTGGGATGAGATAAAAATAATCTCCATTGATCTTTTTATCCTCTTCTAATGAGATAAAATAATCCCAAAATGGTGGGATTATTTTATCCCACCATTCTTTTAATTTTCCGTTGCATTTTGCTCATCCCCGTCTTCCCGTCTCTTCTTCTTCTTTTTCCTCATTCTTCCTTTTTTTTTCTTAAACAAATTAATAAATAAAATTCATCAACAACCACCACTTTGCAATTGCAAAACCACCATGGTTTTGCGATTTTGCAAAATCTGTGTTTTTTTATTTTTTTATTTTTTATGTGATTTATTTTTTTTAATTTAATTAGAAAAATTAATCACTTTTCGTTACAATCTCAAACATACTACCAAATACAAGATTACTCTATTTTTAATCATATTCTATCATATTCAATCCAATCTAATTCCATACAAATAATTTTATCCTATCGTATCATGCACACCAAATGAGCCCTAAGGTTATTGGGAGAAAATTCATTTTCTTAGTTATGTATATGGATGATATTTTTCTTGCAAACAATGACTTAGGTTTGCTACCTAAAACAAAATAGTTACTTGCTCCGAACTTTGATACAAAAGATTTAGGTGAAGCCTCTTATATCATAGACATACAAATTCACAAAGATAGTCTCAATGAATATTGAAATTATCTCAAAAGGTCCATATTAATAAAGTTCTTGAGCGAGTCATAATGAAATACTGCTCATTAAGTGTAGCACCTATTCTAAAAGGTGACAAATTTAATTTGAATAAATGTCCAAACAATGTTTTCGACCACGAAAGAATGGAAGCCATTTCTAATGCATCTACAATTAGTGGTCCAATATATGCATTGTTTGCACAAAACCAAACATTATATTTGCAATATGAATGTTAGGTAATAGATACCAAAGCAATACTGGTGTGAAACACTAGCAGCTTGCAAAGGTCATGCTGTAGGGTTACATGCTTACATATAAATATCCTAATTGATTGAAAGTAGTTAGATATTCAAACTCAGATTTTTCTTGTTGTCTTTATTTTAAAATGTGACGACCCACACCCCGGACACCATCCCTCAAGGATTGGCATGTGGAATGTCGGGGCGGGACGCCTGGCGTAGGCATCAACGACCACCCAAAATCATTCTATGGGATGATTGAGACCCTACAAGCCTCAACCAAACTCTCCATAGAGTCCCATTTTTTTTTTTTCAACCTGATAGACTAAACAGTTTTAAAATCATCATAAACATCCATATGAAACAAAATAATAATGAGCTCCCAATATGCTTATAATGATCAACATAGTCTCCCAAATAAACCAAAATAACCTGGCCCACGTACCTAGACTCATCATCATCAAATCCAAGGCCCAATGCCAATATACAACAGTTATACAAAACTCTTTACAATCTAGGCTTAACATGTGATATTAATTACATATGTACTCAAAATTAACAAAACATATACATATGCAAAAATGGACATCCAACCATGCACAAGAGTCCTAGACTCACATCAAGACGTCGCTAGCTTTGCAGTGGCTAGGTCCTCAAGCAAATGCAATGTCTTTGCCCTTATCTGTAGTACCTGAAAAGAAAGTGAGAGGGTGAGCCAACTATGCCCAGTGAATAGTATTCATTTATACCATCAATCATACATCAATAAAAGCCATACATATATATATATACATGCATGAAATAATGCTCATGAATATGTGAAACATAAAACACATAATATAATAAGCATTCAACCATTTCCATGCACATTTTAAACCTCCACCAACCCTTAGTTATATTCATAGACCACAAGTCGATCCTCCCATATTGGGGTATAACTTGCACCCTTGGGTCGTTCATCCACCTTACCACACCATTCTGTACAGACTCAATTTATGGTCCTCCTTTATTGGTGTACAATCATCTCATCCTGATCATTCACTTTCAACCTAAGTGGAATGATCCTACCTGGCGGGGCATTAGATATCCTACAGCCATTGGGGTATGTCAGCCTCATACCTCTACCCCTAGAGAATTTAGCTTGGCAATATCTCAAGCCTTCTAGGTACTCAATGCATGTCATTTCATAATACATTTAAACACATGCATTTTCATAGTGATATTTCATGACTTTAAACATACAAGAATAAGTAAATATGATGACACAAGCGATAATCATAGGAAACAACTACTCACATCCAAGCCACGCAAGCTACTACGATCCACACACAGATCAACACCGATTTCAATCCAAATCAAGATTCTGTAAATTATATTCACATGCACATGCATCAATTACCATGATCATTCTCATACATAAACACTAATCATGATTAATTTCCAACTCAACAAGTCCATGTTCATCTAAGTCAAATCATGAGTTTCATTTTTCATGATCAACCTCAACATCCATACTTAAGACTTACATTCAAATCCAATATAAGCCTTAGTCTAAGGCAACAACACCAACACCTCTAATCACATATAAACCCAAGGCAAATACTTAGTTTAGGTCTATTCATGGTTATCCAAATCAATGCACCATTCAACATTCAAACCATGAAAAATTTATCATAATCAACCCAAATCCCCAATATAAGCCAATACATAGCATATGCCCCCATTTGGGAAAAATCTCTACAATAGGGCATAGAGTCAAATTGAACTAACTCATTCAATTCCAACACAAGTCAAACCATTATAAACCCACAATTCCATTCAATTTGGGTTCAATTAGACAAGTCTTAAGTCAATTTAATAAATTGACTTGATTTAGGTCAAAAGCCTCAATTTTGGGCAAAGTTCCAAAATCAAGCCCTGAGCCAATTTTACACTACACCTAGGTTTTTCATCATTCAAAATCAGTAGATTGGACTATCAATCATCCACATTTACCCATTTAATCAACATAAATTGCATGCAACTTGAATGAAAAACCCTAAGTTCATTTTCTAGGTTTAGGGCCATTACACTTAGCTCCACCAAATCTAAGCTAGAAATTAGGGAAGATGCTATCATTGTGTTCCAAATCACCATAGGAACTCATATCCATGACATGCACCTCGGTTCTTAGGGTTTCTACGGAAACCCTAATCCCATAAAACATCAAAATCGAGTCCAAGAGTGGAAATCACTCATTCGGCGTGGGTTTAGGTCTAGGATGCTTTAATCCATCATTAACAAGTTCATACAAGCACATGCAAGCCAACTCTAGGTTAGGTCTCTCCCAAATTCGAAAACTCATGGTGAGATTTACACCATTAGAAAGCTTGAACCCAACATATAAGGCATTTTCATTGAAGAAATTTGGAAGAAGTCTCACCTTGGATGAAGATTTGGAGCAACTAAATCACCCAAAACCCCAACTTCTTCTTTTCTTCCTTCCTCTTCTTCTTTTTCTCTTTTTTCTTTCTTCTCTTTTTCTTTCTCTCCTCCAAAACGTGCTAGAGAAGTGAGAATCAAGTGAGAGGAATATTTTAAGTCCTCATGATCCCATGCTCTCATGTGTTGCTTTACTAAGCCAACAACCTCATCCCATTTCAACCACATAATCAAATATTATGTTTTTATCCAATGGTTGCTCACAACTTCTCATATATCACATGGTTGCATTAATGAGAGCATTTAATATGGTCCTTCAACCAGCTACAAGTCAAAACAATGACTTGCTCAACAAGTTATTACATGTAGCTTCTCCAACAAGCCACCCTTAAAATATCAATATGATATTATTAACAATAACAATAATGCTAATAATAATTCTCTACAATTAACCACCACTTTCTTTCTCGTTTTTTTTAAGGTATTTTCGGAATACCAAAATTTTCAGACAAATGACAAAAGGTCAATTTCTAAGTTCATCCTGAATGAACTATTCTCACGTACGTGACATTAAGGTATTTCGCTGGTTCATTTAAAATTTAATAAAAATTCATAATAAATATGTATACACACATAATATACATTATAAAGCATTAAATACACAAACATATACATCAAGAAAATACATAGAGTTTGGGCAAAATGTAAATGGATTATGGGCGTTACATAAAAAGTCCACATTAAGATATATCTTGTTGTAATGTGAAACAAAAATCGCTATATCCGTTATGGAGATAGAATTTATATGGCATGCTATGAAGCTACATTAGAGGCATTATGGTTAAACAACTTTATCACTAGGATTAAAGTTATTTACTTTATATCCAAGTCTCATAAAGATCTATAGCAATAATTTAATTAAGTGCAATGTTCTTCTCTAAGAACAACAATAGTAGAAGTAAAAATAAACATATTGATATCAAGTATTCTTTGGTTCAAGAGAACATCGAGAATTATCTAGCGACTATTGAGTATATATGAATAATAAGTTAACGGTTGTTGATCCTTCAACAAAAGGTTGCACCCAAATAGTATAAGGAACATCAAGGACATATGAGACCTATTAAAGTTGGACATTGAGTTGTATTTTGAAACATAATTAAAGTTGGAACTTGAATACCTTGTAAGGAGATATCCGTAATGTTAAATTTAAATTTACCTCATAAAGAAATTCAGGGATGTTTTATGTAATACTCACTATATGGTGAAACATTTAGTTTGATAATTATAATATATCTATCTTAGTTTTGAGAACATAAAGTATTTACTAAAGATAGATTGTCCACTTGGACATTGAGTTGTATTTTGAAGCATAATTAAAGTTGGAACTTGAATACCTTGTACGGAGATATCCGTAATGTTAAATTTAAATTTACCTCAAAGTAATTCAAGGAATTTATTTTAATACATGCATGGAAGGAAATACTTATTGGTTTAAGAATGACCATCTGATTCATTATTGGAACTCTCTAATTTATTTTTGAAGTATGTCACCTATAGATAGGATGGGCTAAATGAACATAGGGGATTGTTGATCTAGCCGCAAAAAGTTGCAACTACAATGCAATTACTCATTTATGTTTATTGGATCATTTATTACACATCTCGAGATGTGTAAACCACACACATCCATTGAACATTAATGTGTAGTTACATTGTAGTTGCAACTTTTTGCAATTAGATTAGCATTTCCCATGTAAATATATATGTGAATTTTATGTCTTCATTTATCTAATAAGTTACTTTTCTAGAAATTGTACACTTAAGTGTAACAGGCTGTATAAGGTTTCGGAGCTCCGCTTCTGTCAGGACTTGCTCGATGGGGGCATTGAGCGAGGTGCGTGTCAACCTGGTCCACTAGGATCAGTGTTCTCCAAGCCCTTTCCCTTTCCCTTTCCCTTTCCCCTTTTCTCTTTCCTCTTCTTTGAGGGAGCCTCATCTTTTGTTTGGACGTCTTTCGCTGTCTTCATTTCTTCTGTGTTCATATATGTAACGACCCTCATTTTTATAAAAGCTAATACTCAAAAATTTTGGTTGATTATAGAAGTTTAGTGAAAGTGATATATAATATTAGTTCATTAAATTGAGTAATTTTGTAAAGTGAAAATGGTGTAATTAGATGGGAATTGAATTATATTAATTTAATTTAAACTATATTAAATTAGATGAGATTTTAATTATTATGTGGAGCATGAGTGTATGGGAAAAACTTTTATAAGTTGCTCTCATATTTCCTCTGTCTTTGGCATCCTAAGAGAAAAAAAAAAGATGGGTGCGTGGGAGTTGGTTATCTCCTTTCTCTAACACGTTTAGAAAGAAGAATAAAAAATGAGAGGAGGAAAAGCAGAAGAAAGAGAGAAAGGAGAAGTAGAACGGAGGAAGAGGGAACGATTTTGTGGCAAATCTGAGGTTCCGGTGAATCATTTTCACCTTTCTCTGTTGCAAAAATTGATCTTTAAGCTACGTGTAACAATCCTATCGGTATAATTTTTTCTATAGAATGGTGTTTTGTATTGTTTTCAAAAATGGGGTTTTGACCCACTTTTAGTGGAAACATGTAGAAATGATAAATTATCACTCCTTTAGATATGTAGACCCTATATATGTGATTTGTTTGTGTCCATATGTATTATTGGCGCCGGTACAGCTGTCAGAAGCTAAATTTAAAACTTGAGGCCTTTGGAACCATTCAAACTCCGATGAAATCTTGGTTTGAGACCATAGAATCGTAGAAGATTGAATTCCGAACGTTTCAATATTAAGATTGTAATTTTTGGATATCGATTGGTATTTTTAGTACTCAACCGAATGGTTCTAGTAAATACGTTTGACTTGGAGACTTGTAGAGATATGGCAAAAAGGTCTATTTCTACTGTCTTTCACTTTGAAAATATTTTAGAGGGTGGTAGAAATTATTCAAACTGTCCATCACGTGTATGTGAGACTAGAATATAATTATGGGAAATAGTTGAATGAATTGAAAAGTTGGAAATTGATATAAAATGAAAGGAATGGATATTAATATGAATTAAATAATATATGCCGGTTCTAGTAAAGGAATCTAGTGCGATTGGTGGGGTGGAAAATTATTCCTAACAATTGTTGTGAGTAGAATTTCATTATATTTTCATTTATATCATCATATTATTTATATGTGGATGTTTGTTCATATGTATGTTTGCTTGTGGCATGAGGGAAAGGTAGAGATATTTTGTATGGCCCAATGAATCTATCAGAGCTAGACTTTTGGACAGAACCGAGTAGGTTGAGTTTACTTCCTACAAGGATAACCGGGTCTAGTTATCCTAGTTAGATTTAAAATACTATGTAGAAATCTATTCAGTTGTAAGGAAAGCTATTTAGGTTCTATAAGGGGGATGTTTACTTGGAATTAAGTACGATTAACATTTCAAAAAAGCGCACGTATGGAGCACAAATCAAGATAGAATTAAGATATTGAAAGTGCTAGTAAAAGCACAAGGTCGATTATTAGCGGCCCAAAATGCACAAATGCAGGAATGGATGACGAAGATGGAGGTTGGGATGCACCAAACAGCTCCAGCAGTGCCTCAAGAGGCTGGACCTAGTAGAGTTGAGGTGGGTACCAGTAGAGCAGAGATTTCAGTAGAGACTGTTGCAGTTGTACGACGACCATTACCTACACCTACATCAGTGGGGGGATGTACTGATGTGTCAGTTTAAATTGATGCAGAAGTTTATGAGAATGAAACCCCAAGAATTTAGGGGTGGTGTGAATCTCAAGCAGGCAGAGGATTGGATCCTCAATATGGAAAAGATTGTGAGATCCTTGAAATTGGATGATGAGTCTCAGATGTTGTTAGCTGCACTCACGTTGGAAAGTGATGCAAGGCAATGGTGGATATCAATGCTAAATACTGAAGGCCACGTGAAGACCTGGGCTAAGTTCAAGGAATTGTTCTTCGAGATGTATGTCCTTGCTACATAAAGGGAAAATAAGAGGCTTGAGTTCCTGAATCTCAAGCAAGGTGACATGACAGTGCGTGAGTATGATTTTATATTTACTCAGTTGTCAGCTTATGCACCTAAGTTAGTCAAGGATGTAGAAGATAAGATTTAGTTATTTTGTGGAGGACTGAGTCCAGCTATTAGGCAGGCATTATCAGTGACTAGGGTGGAGGAGTACAAGCATGCCTTTAATAAGGCCTTGCAATTTGAGTTAGCAGAGCAGAGGGATAGTCCTGTGGTGTAGGTGACTTAGAGTGTTACACCACAGACACAGGCAACTTCTGGCAGTAAACCACAATCTTCATGGGGTAAGAAAAGATGCGAAAAGAAACAAAAGTTCATTAAGGGTGCACCGAGTAAGGCTTCTATTGTACCGGGAGGAGTGGTGATTCAGTCTGGTACTACTTCGACACCATTTGTTATACAGACTCAGAGTACTACGACCAAACCACCAGTACAATATACTTATGCACGAGGTAAAGGTAAAGGTAGAGGAAGTGAGAGTCAGAATTTTAGAGTACCTGACACAGCTTCATAGGTGGGACCATTTGCGTCCAGAGCACCATTTATTTGCTATCAGTGTGGACAGCTAGGGCACCAGAGGTTTGAGTGTCCAAATCCACCAGTGGTGTCTCCAGGAAGCACTCCTTAGCCAGTCAACAGAGAAAAAACTAAAATAGTGACAGAACCTAACCCAGAAACATCAAAGACATTGGTGGAAAATATGATCACTATCTATGATATGCCTATGTATGTGCTTATTGATGTTGGTTCTACATTATCTTTTACTTCTGGGCATGTGTTAGATAGATTAAAACTTACTCCTGTTAGAGCTAGTATATGGTTGATGTTGAGTACAATAGCAAGGGAGAGAATTTACCCTAACATGGTTTGTGAGAATTGCATAGTTAGATTGGGTAATTTTGAGATGCCTATGAACTTTAGAGTTCTAAAGTTCTTAAAATTTGATGTTATTCTAGGAATGGATTGGCTAGCAGCCTATCATGCCTGTGTAGATTGTTTTGCTAAGAAAATTATATTCCAAATTCCTAGATATCCTGCCTTTGAGTATAAAGGAGGAGCATCAGATAAATCAACTACTAGAGGTAGAAGGTGACAAATGATGAGATAAAGGTGTTAGCTGGTTTAATACCAAAAGATGAGAAGACTAGTGAGATTAAGCTTGATAACATTCCTATTGTGAAAGAGTTCCCAAAGGTGTTTCCTGCAGGTTTGCCTGGATTGCCTCATAGAAGGGAGATTGGTTTTATTATTAAGCTAATTCTTGGTACTAAACCCATTTCTATGGCACCGTATAGAATGACGCCTAAGGAATTACAAGAGTTGAAAATACAGTTAGAAGAACTGTTGGCTATGGGTTTCATAAACCCGAGTGTCTCACCAAAGGAAGCTTCAGTCTTGTTTATCAAGAAAAAAGATGGGAGCTTGAGGCTGTGCATTGATTACAGACAGCTGAACTGGGTGACTGTGAATAATTAGTACCCTCTTCCACGCATTGATGATTTGTTTGATCAACTAAAAGAAGCCAAATTCTTCTCGAAGATTGACTTGAGGTCAAGCTATCATCAAGTGAGAATTAGGGAGGAGGATGTACCTAAGACAACCTTTAAGATTAGATATGGACATTAGGAGTTCTTGGTGATGCCTTTTGGTGTGACCAATGCACCAACAATGGTTATGGATCTGATGCAGAGAGTGTTTAAGCCATATATAGATCAGTTCATCATTATATTTATTAATGACATTCTGATATATTCCAAGATTCACGAGGAGCATAAAAATCACCTTAGGACAACCTTACAAACTTTAAAAGAGTATAGGTTGTATGCTAAGTTTAACAAGTGCGAATTTTGGATATCAAAGGTGAAATTTTTTGGTCATGTGGTGAGCTTAAAGGGGATTTCAGTTGACCCTGCTAAGGTTGAAGCCATTATCAATTGGTCGAAACCTACCACAGTGATAGAGATTAAGAGTTTCCTTGGATTGGCTGGTTATTACAAGAGACTTGTGCAGGGCCTTTAAAAGCTGGTTGCACCATTGACCAAGCTGACTAAAAGAATGTGTCATTTGTGTGGATAGATGATTGTGAAAATGTCTTAGTTGAACTGAAAAGAAAGTTGACATCTACATCGATGTTAATATTACGAAAACCAAGCCAGGAGCTAGTGATTTAGACATATGTTTTTCATAAAGGCTTGGGGTGTGTACTTATGCAGAAGGATAGGGTTTTTACTTATGCATCGAGACAGTTGAAGGTGCATGAGAAGAACATACAGTACATGTTTAGAGTTGGTTGCAGTTGTCTGTGCATTGAAAACTTTGAGGCATTATTTTGAATGGGAGAAATTCAAACTCTACTCAGATCATAAGAGTCTGAAATATTCGTTCTCACAGAAAGACCTGAATATGAGGCAGAGGCGGTGGTTAGAGCTTCTCAAGGATTATGACTTCACTTTAGAGTATCATCCTGGGAAGGCTAATATTGTGGCTGCTGCATTAAGTAGAAAGAAGGTGGAGATTACAATTGTAGCTTGTCAGATGTCTCATGAGTGGAGACTACTAGAGGATGTTACTATGATGAGTATTCATCTTATCTCTACATACATTGTGATATATACTCAGATGAAGGCTCGACCAGTTCATATTTAGGAGGTGGTCGTAGATCAACAACAGCTAGATATTGAATATGTGATGTTCAGGACTTGGGCTGAGGATAACAATCATGTGGACTGGTCATTGGCTACAGATCTGCAACTCGGACGTGATTTACTTCAGGAGTCATATAGATCAAGATATGTTATTGATCCAGGTTCTACCAAGACGTATCAGGACATGAAACGAGCATATTGGTGGCCTGACATAAAAAGAGACATAGCAAAGTATATCAGGAAATGTGAGATATGTCAGCAGGTCAAAGCTTAACATCAGAAACCTGAAGGGCAGATGCAACAATTGTTTATTTCTGAGTGGAAGTGGGAGCATGTTACCATAAATTTTGTAGTTGGACTTTGAAGATCTCAGTGGGGACATGATGTCATATGGGTTATTATGGATAGATTGACCAAATTTGCTCACTTTATCCCGATGAACACTAGAGATTCAGTAAACAGACTAAGCTGGTTGTATGTATGTGAGATTGTTCGATTACATGGACTGCTAGTATCGATAGTATCAGATAGGGAACTGAGGTTTACCTCGAGATTCTGGCAGGGGTTGCAGAGGCAGCTCGAAACTCGGTTGAATCTCAGTACAAATTTTCATCCTCAGCCTTATGGTCAAACAGATATGCTGATTTAGATATTAGAGGATACGTTCAGATCTTATATCTTAGAGTTTGGAGGGAGTTGTGAGGATTACATCCATCTGTGTGAATTCGCTTATAATAATAGTTATTAGTTCAGTATCAGTATGGCTCCATTTGAGGCGTTATATGGGATCCATGTAGATCTCTAGTTTGTTGGATTGAGGTAGGGGATACCGCTTTGATGGGTTCTCTATTTGTGCAATAACACACATAGAAAATAAAATAGATCAGACAAAACTTAAAAGCAGCTCAAGACAGACAGAAGAGTTATGTGGGCAATAGAAGGAAGGCCCTAAAGTTTGATGTGGGAGACCATGTACTGTTGAATGTCTCACCACAAAAAGGACATACTAGATTTGTGGTAAAAGAAAAATTGGCTCCTAGATTCATTGGACCTTATAAATCCTTTAGAGGATTGGTCCAGTTGCATACAGGTTAGCCTTGTCACCTCAATTGGCAGCAGTACATAACGTATTTCATTTTTCAATGCTGAGGAAGTATTATCCAGATCCTACCCATGTGTTAGATTGGAGACATCTAGACTTGAGACAAGATGAAACCTATGATGAAATGCCAGTGGTGATCCTTGATAGGAAAGTACAGAAGCTTAGTAACAAAGAGATTCCAATGGTCAAGGTCAAGTGGCAGTTCCATGATGCGGAACAATATATCTGGGAGTGAGAAGATTGCTTGAAGGAGCATTTCTCAAAATTTATAAAATGAGGTATGCTTCCTAGCTTTAAATTTCGAGAAAAAATTTCTATTAAGTTGGGGACGTTGTAACGACCATCATTTTTATAAAAGCTAATACCCCAAAAATTTTGGTTGATCATAGAAGTTTCGTGAAAGTGATATATAATATTAGTTCATTAAATTGAGTAATTTTGTAAAGTAAAAATGGTGTAATTAGATGGAAGTTGAATTATATTAATTTAATTTAAACTATATTGAATTGGATAAGAGTTAGATAGTTATGTAGAGCATGAGTCTATGGGAAAACTTTTTATAAGTTGTTCTCATATATCTTCTATCTTTAACGTTCTAAAAAATAAAAATAAAAGTGATAGGTGCATGAGAGTTGGATTAGAAACTAGAGAATGGGTGCATGGAATCAAGCCCAAAATCTAACCTTACTTATCTCCATTCTCTAACACGTTTAGAAAGAAGAATAAAAAATAAAAAATAAAAATGGAAAAGCAAAAGAAGGAGAAAAAAGAGGAGGACAATGGAGGAAAAAGGAACAGTTTTTTTTGGCAAATTTGAGGTTCTGGTAAGTCATTTTCACTTCTCTTTGTTGCAAAATTGATCTTTAAGCTACATATAACAATCCTATCAATATAAGTTTTGCTATAGGAGGTGTTTTGTAGTGTTTTTAAAAATGGGGTTTTAACTCCAATAGATAGATTATCACTCCAATAGATGTGTAAACCCTAGATATGTGATTTGTTTGTGTCCATATATATTATTGGCGTCGGTACAGTTGTCGGAAGCCAAATTTGACACTGGAGGCCTTTGGAACTATATCAAACTTCGGTGAAATCTAGGTTTGAGACCATAGAA
Source organism: Paratinospora sagittata (assembly GCA_035771175.1). Lineage (NCBI taxonomy): Eukaryota > Viridiplantae > Streptophyta > Magnoliopsida > Ranunculales > Menispermaceae > Paratinospora > Paratinospora sagittata. The sequence continues at coordinate 11,551,322 of CM069608.1, forward strand.
TCGTAGAGGACTGAATTTTGAACGATTCGATTTCAAGATTACGATTTTTGGATATCGATTGATATTTTTAGTATGCGACTGAATGATTGTAGTAAATACATTTGACTTGGAGACTTGTGGAGATATGGCCTAAAAGCCTATTTCTACTGTCTTTCACTTTGAAAATATTTTAGAGGGTTGTAGAAATTATTCAAACTGTCCATCACGTGTATGTGAGACTAGAATAGAATTATGGGAAATAGTTGAATGACTTGAAAAGTTGGAAATTGATATAAAATGAAAGGAATGGATATTAATATGAATTAAATAATATATGCAGGTTCTAGTAGAGGAATCTAGCGCGATTGGTGGAGCGGAAAATTATTCCTAATAACTGTTGTGAGTAGAATTTCTTTATATTTTCAGTTATATCATCATATTATTTATATGTGGATGTTTGCTCATATGTATGTTTGCTTGTGGCATGAGGAAAAGGCAGAGATATTTTGTATGACCCAATGAATCTATCAGAGCTAGAATTTTGGACAGTACCGAGTAGGTTGAGTTTACTTCCTACAAGGATAATTGGGTCTAGTTATCCTGGTTAGATTTAAAATATTATGTAGAAATCTATTCAATTGGAAAGTGTGACGTGGTTTTAGTATTAATTTGCAATGAAAGCTAATTAGGTTCTACAAGGGGGATGTGTACTTCGAATTAAGTATGGTTTACATTTCCTCTTTAGAATACTAGTTGGTAAGTACTGGATGGTACAAAGAACAGGTCCACGAGTACTCCTGACTGAATTATTCAAGTAAGGTTGGAATGTGACTTTAGGCTGTAAAACTAGTACCTATTGACTATATGCTTTCATATACGTCTTGGGAAAGTTTGTCACAAACTTGAATAAGGCTGAAATGGTATGTGTTGCATATGGATTTGAATTGCACTGTATATTGAATATTATTATGGTATGTATATAGTTGGGGCTTTTGACTTGATTGCCCTTAAAAAATAAAAAAAATGCCATCAAAATCTAAATAATGACTGGTTTGCCATAGTTTGATAATTCAAAGTCCAGTCAGCCGACACACTGGCGCCACATGGACTTAGGGATGCTGATTAGGCTAAAAAAAATTTCGGTATAGAAGGCGTCTTTTAAAAGATGCCTTCCATAAAACAATTTTCGTTTTGTTTTATAGAAGGCGTCTTCCTAAAAGACGCCTTAAATAAAACATTTTTTTTCTTATAGAAGGCGTACAAGACGCCTTCTATAAAAATAAAAATTGTTTAATATGGAAGGCGTCTTTTTAAAAACGCCTTCCATACAATTTTTTTTTCCTTTTTGTACTTGTGTTAATCAATTGAGCGGGACCATGGTGTTTTTTCTTACTGGGCCACTATGAGCGCGTCCCAATACCCTCCCACGATCCCCCGGAGGCGACGGAACCCCATTCCCATGCCCGGTTGAATTTTTGAACCCCCATCTAGAATTCAAGTTATTAAGAAAAATTGAAGCTTTTAGTAAACTGTTCGGCCTCACCGAAGCCAAACCACGTGGTTTTTTGTTTTACACTACCACTTTCAGCACGTCCCACTATCCTCCCACGATCCCCCGGAGGCGACAGAACCCCATTCCCATGCCCGGTTGAATTTTTGGACCCCCATCCGGAATTCAAGTTATTAAGAAAAATCGAAGCTTTTAGAGTGAGGGGGGAGAGCACGAGCAGAGAGAGAGAGGGAATGGCGTCGCTCGCAAGAAGAGAGCGAGAGGGCCGACACAGCAAGGAGGGAGAGAAAGAGGCTTCTGACGACGGTGACGACGATGATGACGACAACGACAATGGAGGAAGGAGTTGCAGAGAGAGAGAGGGAATGGCGTCGAGAGGGAGGGAGAGAATGAGCAGAGAGAGATACAGGAATGGCGTCGCTCGCAAGAAGAGAGCGAGAGGGCCGACACAGCGAGGAGCGAGAGAGAGAGGCTTCCGACGACGGTGAAGGCGACTGGTACGACAACAGTGACTGCGAAACTAAGGCGGTGGAGGAAGGAGTTGCAGAGAGAAATTTGAGTGTGGGGTAGGTTGGAGAGGGTGGGGTCGCGAGGGTACTTGTTGTTTTATGTTTAGTGAAGGCGTCTTTTTTGAAAAACGCCTTCCATTCAAAAAAAAATTTCGTGGAAGGCGTCTTTTTTTGAAGGCGTCTTTTCAAAGACACCTTCTTAACAGCTGCACCTCCAGCTCCCCAATCCACGTGGCGCCAATGTGTCGGCTGACTCGGTTTTGAATTGTCAAACTATGGCAAACCGACCATTATTTAGATTTTGATGGCATTTGTGAAATTTTTTTATTTTTTGAGGGCAATCAAGTCAAAAGCCCTATATAGTTGCATATTAAATTGGCTTAACATGATCATGCATATATGATGATGTAGATGTATAGATGATGATATATATGAATTTTATTCACTAGGCACTGTTGGCTTACCCTATTCCCACTTTTCAAGTCCTTCAGCTGCTAATAAGGGAAAGGGAGTAGCATTCCATTGATATATTAGTGCCTTGTTAGAAGATTATTTTGATGTAGGTTTGAGGATGTTATGGATATATACATGTATTTCGATATTTTGGATTATGTAAATATATGTATACAACACCCCACACATGATGATTTAATAGATGGATGTATATGATAGGAAATTGTGATACATGGATGTTGTTAGATATTATTTGGTTTGGATTTTAATAGTTGTAGATAATAAATACCTTTGAATAAAATATCAAGTTTTGATTTGTGTCAAATGGCCTATTTATAGAAGAGACTATCTCGGAGTCTAGTTGAGGCTTAATAAGGATCTAATGGTTCTATTGTAGATAGGATGGTTAGATTCCTATACTGGTCAAGATGCCTGAGAGTTTGTGAAAGGGTCCTGACAATATACTTCTTTGATCGAATGAGCAACTCCTCATAGCTTTAGGCTGGCCTCTTGGTCAAAAGCCACAAAAATCTACTTGGTTGAAGTCCCGCCATTATAGAGGTCGATACCACGTTGTCCGAATATCCTTCCATTTGGGATGCTTCGTGTGCAAAACGTGTCACATAGTCCTTAAGGGGCTTTTCTTTCTCCTGCTTGACCTGAAAGAAGGTGCGTGGAAGGTTTTCTAATCTCGCAAAGCCCCACGAACTGGCTGACGAACGATCATCCGAGCTGGTCGAAGAAACGGATTGACTTGGGTTGTAGCCTTTGAAACCAACTAAAGGTTGAGCCAACCAACGTATGCTAGAAAGCCAAACAAAGGGTTTGATCGGTGGCTCTATATAGCTTTATCCATGACTTGTCCTTCGTCAAATGGTTGACCAAATCCTTTTTTTCCATCGTATAAGTCCTTCTAGGGAATCTTAATTATGTCGGGTAAATGGGCATTTTGGATCTCGTCCACAAAAGGCAATTTTGTCTCCCCTAAGATTGCATCCACAGACGACTGAGCTATTGATCCCTCCATGGCTTGGATAGTCTAGGGCTGATCCCCTGTCCTCAAAGTCGTGGCTTCCAGTTGAAGGGTAGTGTTCACGGTTCCTGCATTTAAGAGCCTCCTCTGAACCTCGACCAAGGTCAAGATCCGCTTTTGCATGTATCGCAACTGATCCTCTATGTCATTGGGGGAAAACTCCTTATTGCTTTGCTCTTGAACGCGAGAGGCGGACTGTTGTGTCATCCTCTTTGAGCTTGGATGACTTTGTTCGTCCTGTTCTATTAGATTTCGAGTAAGTTCTGCAACACTTTCGTCTCGGCGCTCGTTTTTTAACGCCGAGGATTCGCCTCTCGCAGGCACGACCTAATGGACTTGTTTGGTCCACCCCAAGATCCTTGCCATTCGGTTGACGATCATCCCCATCCTTTGCTCCATGCTCCCAAGCCGAAGCTGAATGGCTCGATATCCTGAGGCGACGTGGGGGTGAAGGCGGGGTCTCCTTCGAACTGAGTTGGCGAATTGGTTCCTAGTTCGCAGCTTCTTCTTGGGGTGATTAGATGTTGTTTTCACTCATTTTGTCGGGCAATGAACTTTTAATGACATTTCCCACAGACGACGCCAAATGTTTCAGCCAAAAATATCACTCAAGACAAGCGAGTTACAAAGTCGGCTAACTAATATCAAAAGAGATTCTTCACAAGCAAGGCATTCAGTAGACAAGGGATCAAGGCGAATAGCTTCGATGAGGTCTTCACTTACAGCAGGGTGGGCATCCTCGTCAGGTGGGCAAGACGACCTCATTTTGTCTATTTTTTGCTTATAATAAGAGCTTCCTTGGATAGGCGGGTTGAATCATCTTTGATCTTAGTTTCACTTCCGTCGCATGGTCATAACCTTTCGCTCAAGGCATACAAGCAACCTACAAAACAACAGTGCAATAACCTCTATTTCACAAAAAAAAATAAAAATAAAAAATAAAAATAAAAAAATTGGGCAACGCCCGAACGTTCAGGCGCAATGCCCGAACGTTTGGGCTTTGCGCCCGAACGTCCAGGCGCATGCCCGAACATTCAGGCGCCAAAAATCTCTATATAAGGAACCCTCCTCATTTCTCATTCCTCACACCAAATCACCTTCTCTTATGATTTTCTTCTCCTTTCCACTCATTCTGAGTTTTTAGTCTTTTGAGACTCTTTGTTCGAGACTCTCGGTGCGGTGCGACGAAGTTCTGTCTGAAGGAAAACGCCAGATCTAAAAGAAGAAGTTTTTATCTGAAGGTGGGGAACGAAACATAGGTTTGCGTGTTTTATAACTTTTATTAAAGTTTACATTCACTTATTATTATGTCTACTGTTCAATTACACTGCATTATGTCATATAATGTTTATACTGTCGCACTTATGCCTGTATATTTGGAATTCATGTATTACACTGTTATAATGCCGGATTTGTGGTCAATCTGGCTCAAATAGACTCGGTCATGTCCTCAGTAACTTTAAATAGTGAACGAGAGGCAGCGGACTGCTCTAGGCGATTGGTATTTAAGCAGACCTTATGTCTCACCTCTCAACTGGTGACTGATCTAGTTGGTCTTATTGAAAGCTATCAGCTTATACAAGTAATATTGAATGTCCTAACCTTGCACACCGTGATACCAACTCTGATAAGGATCACCAGACGTTGCCAAAATCAGTCTAAATGTCAAGAAAAGACCAGACCAGTAGACTAGACCAGTTCATGCATTGGCATCATACATACCACCACCTAGGGATGTATGTGGTTTTTGACTCATAGAATAGTTAGGAGCATTGCTCGCTATTCATTATATTTCTCTGGAGAGGGACGTACATGAGAACCCACCTACGCCTGGGGAGGGGCATCAGTACGTGAATCCAAAGTATCGCTCCTGATGAGGGATGTACAATAAGAACCTGGGTACGCCAGGGGAGAAACGTCCGGACGGACATTTGTACGTGAACTCAAGCGATGTACGTTCATTAAACCATTATGGGACGGTGTCATGCATACATACATATTGATTGATTATGATACTATCTTGTGTATTTAAGATATTTGATATTGAAGTATGTTTTATTAATTGTTATACTCACGAACTATTTACCCACTGAGCGCGTTAAGCTCACTCCATTATCATCCAACTTTTCACAGGAAATTAGGGTGGACTGGGTGCAGATTATGGGGCCCACATTTTATACCCTTTGTATGATTCATTAGGGATTTTGGGGAGTATGTCCATTTTATGACAAAAATATTCTGAATTAAATGAAATCAGAAATGTACTATTTTTATATTTCCGTTGCGCACTCTGTTATTACCATTGTTATTATTCTAAATGCGCGCCCCGTCCGCGAGTGTACCGTCGGTTTAGGCGCATCCGGGCGGGGTGTGACATTTTATGGTATCAGAGCGTACAGTCCACGGCTCACCCAAGTCCACCAAATTAGGGGAAGAAAATTTTTATTAGATATATATATCATTAGAACTATATATATATGAATTATATATAGTTAAGATTTGTATTAAATATATATCTAAGAAAACTTTATAGTTTTATATAGTTTAGAAATATATATATATATAGTTATGATTTATGAAAACTATATATATTGTTATGATTAAGTATACATATCTATATATCTATGCATATAGGAGATATATATATATCACGCAACTAGTGAAAAATTTTGGATAAAAATTTTTATTAGATATATATATATATCTCTAGAACTATATATATATGTTAATTATATATAGTTGAGATTTATATTAAATATATATCTAGAAAACTATATAATTTTTTATATAGTTTGATTTGAATATATATATAGTTATGATTTATGGAAACTATATATATTGTTATGATTAAATATATATATCTATATATCTATGCATATAGGAGATATATATATACCATGTTACTAGTGGAAAAAAAAAATTTGGATAAAAAATTTTATTAGATATATATATCTCTAGAACTATATATATATATATATATATATGTCAATTATATATAGTTGAGATTGATATTAAATATATATCTAGAAAACTATATGATTATTATATAGTTTGATTTAAATATACATATAGTCATGATTTATTAAAAACTATATGTATAGTTATGATTGAATATATATATATCTATATACCTTAGTATATATGAGATATATATATATATATATCATATTATTGATGAAAAATTTGAATGAAAAATGTTATTAGATATATATATCTTTAGAACTATATATACATATGAATTATATATAGTTAAGATTTGTATTAAATATATATCTAAGAAAACTATATGATTTTTTATATAGTTTGATTTAAATATACATATAGTCATGATTTATTAAAAACTATATGTATAGTTATGATTGAATATATATATCTATATACCTTAGTATATATAGATATATATATATATATATATATATATATATATATATATATATATATATATATCATATTGTTGATGAAAAATTTGAATGAAAAATGTTATTAGATATATATATCTCTAAAACTCTATATTTGTGACTTATATATAGTTAAGATTTGTATTAAATATGTATCTAAGAAAACTATATATGATTTTTATATAGTTCAATTTTAAATATATATATATATATATAGTTGATTTATGAAAACTATATATATAGTTATGATTAAATATATATATCTATACATTCATATATGAATACGATATATATTATATCTTATTGCCAATAGAAAATTTTGATTTAAATGATGGCATAAACATTAAGAATAGAAAATATTGTCCAACTGACAAGGCATAAATCTTAAAAATGTTAGGAATATATTTTGTGTCTTTCACAAATTTATTTTCCTTTCAGCAAAGAATGACCTCAAGTGAAGGAGCAACTTCCAGTAGTAGGGAACCAATTCCCACTAGACTCAAGGAATTGTTCAAAAAGGAGGTTATGATTATGAGGAGCATCGACAATAGAGATCTCCGCCTCCGCCCAATCCTTCACGACAAACTCGCAACTCTGGCTTGGTTGAACATAACAAAAGTTGAGGGTCACGTATCCTACAACTTTGTGAGATCCTTCTATGAAGCCATGAATTACGTGGGACTTCAAGAATAGGGGATCAGCCCTGTTTTGGAGACAACAGTCATGGGAATAAAATTTCTATCAACATCGAGACTATTGCTCGACTTATGGAGATTCCGATTGAGGAGAGAATTATTGATCCACATGAACCCCAGACAATTGCAGAAATCGCGGAGTCTAATGAACAATTATTTAATTCCCTCACCAAAGAGCTATACACTCAATCGACATACACCAACCTCCCAAACAATCATCTTAAGCCATCTCTTGCAGGTCTTGGAAAGATCGTATTCGACAACATCTTGCTAGAAAGGGGGACTAGAGGCACTATGTCAAGGGCTCAACTTCTTGTGTTATATTGCATAGAGAAGGAAAAAAGGGTCTCCCTACCACATATCATCATCCAACAAATGCTAAAGGTGATTCAAAACCCTTTGAGAAAGGAATACCTCGGTTACGGAATCTTGATTATGAGGATACTATACGAAACAAACGTCAACACTTTTGATGGGACGTCGAAGCAGATCACTAAGCTGATTACAACATCCTCCATCTTCAAGACATATGGCACAAGTGGAGGGGTAACTAACGAGGAAGTATTCGGCATGACGTTAGGAAATGCCGAAAGAATAAGAGACAAACATGGACGTTGTCTTCGAAGAAGTCGACGCAAGATTCATGTCAGGGAAGTACCAAACAACGAGACAAACCAGAATCCTACGTCAAATGCCCAAGGGGTTCAAGTTAGGGGATCCCCATACAATCAAAACAACTACCCTTCACCTATGAGTCACCCGTACAACCAATACTTTCCCCCAATGCCTATGGCCTACCCTCCACCTATGGGACAATCGACCCATCAACCACCAATGGGCCAATCGACTAACCTATTTGAACGGTTAAATGAAATGGCATCAAATATGGCAGAAATGAGAGAGACTCAAAATAATATATTAACACATATGCAAAACTCCGTAGCAGAGCGAGTAAACTCTCAACCTTCTGTTAGTAGTCATTTACGTACCTAGCAGGAGATCTAGAAGGAGCGGTAGTAGGCAGGAAAATCAAGATTGATTACTGGCATTGTAAACTTTTCTTTTATATATGAATGAAATGTTTTGTTTAAGACTATCTTTGGTGGGCGGACTTACAACCATTCTTTCTTTTGTATCACTAACTTTGGAGTGGTATGGGACACAACAAAATTGGAGGATACTAAATAAAATGTGGAAGTAAGAAAACCCATGACCTTGTGTGAAAAGAAACATTTGGTAAAAGTTGCATTACTAACATTATCACTAAGTTTACACGGTATGGGACGAGTAAACTTGGAAGATACTATTGGTGAACTACTATTCAACCGATGTTTTTAGAGACCGTGTTCATACAACTTAACTTGGTTAACAACCTTATTACCAAAGTCATGTGGTATGAGACACATGAACTTGGATAATAATCGAAAAGACTAAGAGTAAGAGTTTGAATGCATAAGATTACGATAGAACGTTAGATCAAGATATTTACCGAGGTAAATCTTAAGAATTTTTATGACTCGTATGGATTTTCAATGAAATATATATGTATGTTCACAAAAATCAAAACAAAATCATTTTAAATACTTGGAAAGTTTTATACTTATTATATAAACGTTCTAACCTTGTTTTTACACCATGACCAAACATACGAGATATATAAGATTCTTTGATTCCTCAACAAAAACCTTACACTATACTTAGAAAAATAGGTGATTTTAATATTGCAGTACTCTCGAAATTGTTGCTGAGCATATTATAACATTATACTTGGCTACTATTCCTAAATCTTGGTTTTCTTTTCTCCTTTCCAGTGAGAAAATGCAAACCAGGAAGAGAGGAAGGCCATGTACTGTCTGTCCAGCATTGGAGGCACCTCCTGAGATTCAGGAACCTCCGCCTCCGACAGCAGCACGAGTCATACCTGACACTGCCACTACATCTGGGCAGGAAATACCACCACCACCAGCACCCTTTGCCATGCCTTCGAGCATGGAAACCTTCTTCGTCTGATTTATTGAGGCGATGAAAGTCACTGTTCAAACGGGGGTTCGTGAGACTGCGGCCAGTCAGGTTGTCACGGTTCAGGCACCTGTAGGATTTGGGTAAGAATCTCAAACCGATCAGATTAACAAGTACAAGAGGCTACAACCTCTTACTTTTGCTGGCACCATTGATGCTGACGAGGTGTAAAAGTGGCTGGATGAGTCGAAGAAGGCTCTTGATGCAATGAGAGTCGATGAGACTCGCAAAATTCCACTAGCGACCTACTAACTTGTTAGTGGGGCAAACACATGGTGGATAACAGTGAAAGAGGACCCAAGGGTCAACACAACGGATATGACTTGGCAACAGTTCGAGTCAATGTTTATTGATGAGTATTTTTCTGGCGCTGTGAAGAGGTAGAAGCACCAGGAATTCGCTAAGTTATACCAGGGCAACATGACCGTCAGGGAATATGCTGGCCAGTTCAAAGAATTATCAGTCTACTCTCTCTTCACCATCTCAACGGAGCAAGATAAGACTGAGAAATTTTATAATGGTCTTCGCCATGATATTCGACAAGCCTTGTCGATCTTGGATCTCAAGATTTATAAGGATGTTGTTGACAGGGCCATGAGCTTTGAACAAGAGAAGATCATACAGGAGCAGAGAATGAATAAGCGAAAACGGCCTGCACCGTTTTCCCAACAGGGCTCGCAACAGGGCAACAAGAAGAAGCCCTACTATAACCAAAACCCAGCCCTCCCAGACCCTGTTTTGAAGAATGAGGCCACAACACCTATGGCTGAACCTTCTAACCCTAACCATCAGGGTTTTTGAAATCATGGCCGTGGAGGTCATTATGGAAGGGGTTGCCGTAAAAATGACAATGGCAGAGGTGGTGGTGGACACCACAATCAGCAAGGCCAGCAGAACAATCAGAATGGCCAGCAAAACATTTAGAAGTACAGGCCGACTTGTTTCAACAGCGGCCAGCGGGGCCACGTAAAATATGTCTGTCCGCACCTTCAGCAACCTATTCCCGTTGTTCTAGTCCAACAAGCACCACCTGCTGCTAATGCCCAACCCAGGCAGAACCAGCAGAATCAGGGTCAACGGAACCAGGGCAGAGCATTTGCCATCGCTTAACAACCCCTTCCAGACAACAATGTAGTCGAAGGTACCTTTCCTTTGTTCAATACAATGGCGCATGTTTTGCTTGATTCAGGTGCTACACATTCCTTTATATCGTCGGCATTGGTAAGACATTTAGGCCTGCAGCCTGAACCCACAACCATCACACTCCATGTCACATCACCGTTTGGATCTGGTACTAACAAGAATTTGCAGTCTTCTCGATGTGAGCTTCGTATGTTGGAATAGATAATATATGTAGATCTTTTTGTAATGGATATTGAAGACTTCGACATCATCCTCAGCATGGACTGGCTAGCACCACTGAATGCAAAGATCGACTGTATGAAGAAGCAAGTTCAGTTAACCTTGCATACAGGAGAGTTTGTCAAGATTCAGGGAACAAAGAAATGGTTACACAAATCAACAGTTGCACTTCTCAAGGCACAACTTCGAGCTCTATCCCTTGGCGATGAAAATGAATCACCAGCACTGTACCCTCTCGAAGTACACAATGTTCCAGTCATATCTGAATTCCCAACAGTTTTTCTAAATAACTTTCCTAGTCTACCTCTAGTTAGGGAATTCGATTTTGAAATCAACCTCATACCTGGGACAAGGCCTATCTCAATTCCACCATACAGAATGTCAAATGTCGAGCTGGTCGAATTAGAGAGTAATGGCTTTATCAGAAAGAGTTCATAACCTTGGGGCGCTCCAGTTCTGTTTGTTCGCAAAAAGGATGGTTCGTTACGACTTTGCATCGATTATCGCAAGTTGAATAACGTCACCATCAAGAACAGATATCCGTTGTCCAGGATCGATGACTTGTTCGACCAACTTAGAGATGCCAAATACTTCTCCAAGATTGATTTACGGTCCGGTTATCACCAACTCCAGATCCGAGAGTCGGATATTACCAAGACGACATTCAGAACTCAGTACGGTCACTACGAGTTCTTGGTCATGTCGTTCGGTCTAACAAATGCACCTGCTGCATTCATGGATTTGATGAATCGCATATTCTAGTTATACAGGTTATACTTATACCGATTTGTGGTGGTTTTTGTGGACGACATCTTGATATATTCCTCAACCGAGGAAGACTATAAGATACATTTGAAGATAGTCCTCCAGACCTTGAGAAGCTACCAACTGTATGCAAAGTTGAGCAAGTACGAATTTTGGGCGAAGAAAGTTCCATTCTTAAGCCACTTGGTTTCAGGCAATGGCATCGAGGTAGATCCTTCTAAGGTTGAAGCGGTTTTAAATTGGAAGCAGCCTACCACTGTTACTCAGATTAGGAGTTTTCTTGGTTTGGTTGGCTATTACAGACGCTTCATCAAGGACTTCTCAAAGATTGCTGAACCTATGACCAAGCTCACTCGAAAAGACGTGCGATTCATCTGGAATCCCGCCTGTGAAGCATCATTTCAGGAATTGAAGAAACGCCTCACGACGACACCTGTACTTATAACTCCAAGAAATGCAATTGGATTTTCATTATACACCGACGCCTCTCTCCAAGGCTTAGGTGCCATACTAATGCAAGAAGTCCAAGTTGTTGCATATGCCTCGGAGCAACTGAAGATTCATGGGGGTAATTACCCAACACTTGGCTTGGAACTTGCAGCTGTCATATTTGCACTGAAATTATGGCGTCATTACTTATACGGTGACCGGTTCGAGGTCTTCTCAGATCACAAGAGTCTTAAGTACATATACACTCAGAGAGACCTAAACCTCAGCAAAGACGATGGTTGGGATTCTTGAAAGATTATGACTTTCAACTCCAGTACCATCCCGAAAAAGCCAATGTTGTGGCTGATGCCCTGAGTAGAAAATCGTACGTTGCTTGCACTAAGAAACTTTGAAATGGGGAAGTTGGTTACAGAGATGGAGAAATTTAACCTACAACTGATCGAAGAGGGAACAAGATCACGACTCTCTCAATTATCAGCCAACTCTGAGCAAGTTCGAAAGATTTCAGCTGCTCAAGCCAATGACCCTATGTTATTGGTGAAACGAGAACTTCTACTTAGCGGACAGGACCTTCCACACTGGTTGGTCTCAAAAGACGGGGCCGTTTTTTATAAAAAAACGTCTTTGTCTATCGAACGATCCTGAGGTTCAGAAAGAAGTGCTCACTGAGATGCACTGTTCGACGTTCGCTATGCATCCTGGGGGTGACAAGATGTACAAGGATGTCAAGCGACAATTCTGATTTTCTAGAATGAAGAAGGCAATTGCAGACTTCGTTGCTCAATGTCTCGTTTGCCAGAAGGTTAAGGCAGAACGAAGACTTCCCTCTGGACTTCTCCAGCCATTACCTATTGGAGAATGGAAGTTGGAGAACATCGCAATGGATTTTGTTAAGGGATTGCCTTGAAATAATAAAGGGCAAGATGTTATTTGGGTTATCATTGACAGACTTACCAAGTCTGCACACTTCTTGCCAATAAAGTTCACGGATAACCCCGCCAAACTTGCATAACTATATGAAAGAGAGATCGTACACCTTCATGGCATACCACTCACGATCATCTCTAATCGAGACCCTCAATTCACATCAAACTTTTGGAAAAGCTTCCAGAGTAGAATTGGTTCTAAGATCACTATGAGCACAGCCTTCCCCCTCAGACTGATGGGCAGTTAGAGCGTCTTATCTAAATCTTAGAAGACATGTTACTGTGTTGCATTTTGGACTTTAATGAAGGATGGGCAAAATATTTACATTTAGTTGAGTTTGCATACAACAACAACTACCAAACTAGTATCGGCATGCACCATACTAGGCTCTCTATGGTCGGCCTTGCAGATCTTTGGTATGCTAGTTAGATATGGCAGATAGACCGCAGTTAGGCCCTGAACTAGTTCAAGAGACTTCTGAGAAGATCACACTAGTAAAGGAACAACTTCGTGTTGCACAAAGTCGACAGAAGAGCTATGCTGACAAGCGGAGACAGCCTATAGAATTTGATAAGGGAGACTTTGATTTTCTAAAAGTTTATCCCACAAGAGGTGTCAAACGCTTTGGGATCAAAGGAAAGCTCTCCCCGCGGTATATCGGTCCATTTCAGATCATTGAACGTATTGGCAAACTTGCTTATCGTCTGTTCCTTCCATCGTCCATGCCTAAGGTTAATGACGTTTTTCACGAATCTATGCTTCGTAAGTATCGTCCTGATCCTTCGCACATCATCCCTCTAGTCAAGGTACGGGTTGAGGAAGGAAATAAGTATCAGGAAAGAGCGATACAAATTTTAGATAGAAAAACTCAAGAACTACGGCGACGTAGCATACCACTTGTGAAAGTGCTCTGGGATCACCACGGCGCAGAGGAAGCAACATGGGGACTAGAAGCAACAATTAAACAGAAATATCTTGAATTTTTTTTCTAGTTCCAACTAATGATGTGATACATTGTACTATTTTCACTTATCAATAAAATGATGAAACATTGTTTACACTTATCTTAATACATTGTTTCACTTGAATAACTACGCAGATGTCTGAAAATAATATCAATGGATATAGTAATGCACACAAGCAGTGGCCAGCGCCCTCCATCACCATCTGTTATGCAAAGGTTGGAATCTTCAGAGGACGAGTCTGATTCCATTTGCTCTCCATGGTTTTATGATGATGAGGATTCCACCGGCCACTGTGCTATTCAGGGACCATACAAGCACTACCTTGAACTCCCAAGAGATGACGCCGACACTGAATCTCAAGCAGATAACCATCATAACTACTTGAATTGATTTCGAGGGCGAAATCCCTTTAAGGGGGGTAGAGTGTAATACCCTATATTTCACAAAAAAAAATAAAATTTCGGCAACGCCCGAACTTTCAGGCGCATGCCCGAACGTTCAGGCCCAAGCATGAACGTTCTGGCGGCAAAAATCTCTATATAAGGAACCCTCCTCATTTCTCATTCCTCGCACCAAATCACCTTCTCTTGTGATTTTCTTCTCCTTTCCACTCATTCTGAGTTTTTAGTCTTTTGAGACTCTCTGTTCGAGACTCTCGGTGCGGTGCGACCAAGTTCTGTCAAGAGGAAAATGCCAGATCTAAAAAAAGAAGTTTTTATCTGAAGGTGGGGAACGAAACATAGGTTTGCGTGCTTTATAACTTTTATTAAAGTTTACATTCAATTATTATTATGTCTACTGTTCATTTACACTGCATTATGTCATATAATGTTTATACTGTCGCACTTATGCCTGTATATTTGGAATTCATGTATTACACTGTTATAATGCCAGATTTGTGGTCAATCTGGCTCAATTAGACTCGGTCTTGTCCTCAGTAACTTTAAATAGTGAACGGGAGGCAGCGGGCTGCTCTAGGCGATTGGTATTTAAGCAGACCTTGTGTCTCACCTCTCAACTGGGGACTGATCTAGTTGGTCTTATTGAAAGCTATCAGCTTATACAAGTAATACTGAATGTCCTAACCTTTCATGTCGTGATACCAACTCTGATAAGGATCACCAAACATTGCCAAAGTCAGTCTAAATGTCAAGAAAAGACCAGACCAGTAGACTAGACCAGTTCATGCATTGGCATCATACATATCACCACCTAGGGATGTATGTAGTTAATGACTCATAGAATAGTTAGGGTACAGATTATGGGGCCCCCATTTTGTACCATTTGTATGATTCATTAGGGATTTTGGGGAGTATGTTTCCTTAACCATTTTATGTACAAAAATATTCTGAATTAAATGAAATCAGACATGTACTATTTTTATATTTTCGCTGTGCACTCTGTTATTACCATTGTTATTATTCCAAATGCGTGCCCCGTCCGCGAGTGTACCACCGGTTTAGGCGCGTCCGGGCGGGGTGTGACAGGTGGCATCGGGGGGTGCCACCAAAGATACTCTGATGCTTAAGTTAGTCTCTGAGGGAGAGAAAATATAAGTGTAGAGAGTTGGAGGTTTCGAGCATACGTGCTTCTGAATAATGAAGCCTTTCTTTTATAGTGAGAGGGGGGTGATATTTGCATTTCATGTTATGCTCCATCAGTGGGGTGATTTGTGTTTTTCCTCATCAGAGGTTGGCTCGTAATTCTATGTCTCGAGATTCATTCTATGTGGTATTTAAGTTGTGATCAACGTGTCGAGAAGGGTTCTTCGGCCAAGGCTGGGGGTGGCCTTGGCTTAGCTAGGGAGATGCCTTCGGCAGCAACCGAAGTGTGTGATGCCCCGGTTATGGTCGAGGCGTGTGTTGCTTCGGCCATCGCTAAGGCTTGTGGTTCCTCGGCCATGGCCGAGACATGTGTTGCCCCGGCCATGGCCAAAACATGTACTCCCTCGACCATGGCCAAGGCGTGTGTTGCCTCGGCCATTGGCCAAGGCATGTTCTGCATTACCCATTGGCCGAGGTATGTTGTGCCTTGGTCAACGACCAAGGCATGTGGTGCGTCGGCTGACCTCGGCCGAGGCAGGGCATGCGGTGCATCAGTCGTTTGACGGAGGCATGTTGCATTTTGGCCTTGGCCAAGGCAAGGTGTGTTTTGGCCTTGGTCGAGGTGGTCTTCCTGATTTTTGCACAACTTTGTTTATGACTGGGAGTTGGTTCAATTTTGGGTGTAACATTCTTCTTTCAAACTAGATTTTAGTCATATATTTGGAAAAATGAACATGCTAACCTTCATGAGTAAGCATTGATGAGTGATTTACTCATATCCTTTCTTGTGCCATCATCATGATTATACAATCATGAATATTTTGTTACTTTCTATGATTGAATGAATGTTTATTATATTAGAAGAGAACATGTTCAAGCTGGATTTTTATAAATCATGACTTGCACTTGCTATTTCTATTTCATTGCCATGATTACGCTTGTTTGTGATGTTATCTTGCATGCTCTAATGTTAAAAGCTTTATTGTAAGAATATTTTAAGAATATCTTGAGCTTGCATATATGGTTTTATGTTTCATCATAAGTTTTGTTATACGATTAAAGTGCTTATTTTACATCTTGTACAATCATAAAACTTATATGATCATGATTATTATCCTTCTAGGGTGAATGAGTGCAATTAATATGTGTTTTCATCATCCATGTGTATTCACTTCTACTTAAAGGAAAATGAAATGACTATCTTGATCTAAGACTTCTATCATATGAAATATGTCATTTCCATAAATTATAATTGAATTTGTCTCATGTTGCATATTAAATTTGTCACGAAAAATTCAAACTAAGAGACCTAATTGACTATAAGTCCAAATTTATATCAAACTAATAAGTCTAGTCAAGCAGAATGAAAGAAAATGACTTATTTGACAATGCACTTCACATCCATTAAGTCATTTAAGTAATTTGCCACGTATTGTACTTTACTCGATTTCTTTTAAAAACATGGTAAATATGATTGATAAGTATATTGTGCTTAATACTATATTCTCTTCATACTTATCATGAACCAAAATGCTTACAATATGAATATCATCTAATAAGTGTATTTACATTATTTATCGTATTGCATCCCACAGTATGAAATAGGCTCGTGCTCCATAATTTTGCCTATGATGCTGCTTAGTTCTATGGTGAATGATCATTGATGTACAAAATCCTTTGCCATTTCTCTTAAGATCAATGGTATATTTTGGTTCTAATGAATTTCAAGAGTATCCAATGAAATCAACATTTTTTTGACACTTCTATGATGTATAAGCATGTTGCAATTTATGGTATATAATTTTCATGTTTATACTTGTTTGATGTATACAATATGAATGTATATATTGAATCTCATATTGCTTTTAATATAGGCTTGAGCTTCACACTTTGAATCTAAAATGCCTATGTATGTATGGATGTGATGCCCCTATGCCTAACATAATTCATAATGATATTTTGGTTCATATTCATGTATTGTGTGGTATGTTTTGATTGTTTCCATATCATGTTTATTCATTTGGATCAAAACATAATCTATGTTAGGCTCTTGCACTTGAAATTAATCATCTTGCATAGTATTCAAACTTTAGAGCTATGCCATAATTCTTAATTCAAAATCATGATTAAAAGGCATATATTTGAAATTGACATATTTTCCTTTGAGCTTATTACCTTATCATAAAAAGAAAATATGCATTTTTTAAGATTGATTGGTAATGACTAATATGAATCTTATATAAGTGTCAATCTTTATAAATGTATCTCCATTGGTTTTAAACTTCAAAATTATATATAAACCAATTGGAAATTTTATTCCATGGATGCCCTTCAGATCTCAAAATTATCTTGGCATCTATGAAGAATTATTGACTAAGCTAGGCCATGACCCTCATTTCATTACATGGTTTGCCTATGATATGTCATTTGTTTTTGTGGTCATGCATGCACTTAGCTACTCTTATATATGCATGATTCACACATATTCATATTCAATTATGCATGCTACATGTTTCATATCTTTTATAAGCATCAACTTGAATCCACGATTAGGCTTTGGTTTAGATTTAGATCTTTATATGTGCCTAATATCATGAAAAGAGAATGCTTGCGAGCTAACACTTCTTGTGAAGCTATATTCATCATGGCATTTCTCATAAGGTCTTACGTGCTAGAGGCTTCACTTCAAGTTAAAAAAATTATACTTAGCATCTATTTAGAAGCAAAAATAGCTAGGACATGATTAATATTGCCTATTTTTGGTTTGCCTATATTATTCATGATCATGCTTGCAATTGAATTAATATGATTCGCTCATAGATATGTGATTCAATGATCCATGTTATACGTTTTCATTTTTTCAAATGAATCACTTTGACTATGATTTAGGCTATTTCATATTCCTATTCTTGCTCATGCCTAATTCATTGGAAAGGCAATGCCTATGCTCATGATTCTATGTTTTTGGCATTCTTTTTCATTCATATATGTTATTGATGCATTGCTTGAATTTCAAATCCTACATGCATCAGTCATTTTGAATATTTGATTTCTAATGGATGCTTCAATTTCTATAATCATACTTTGCACCTCATAGAAATCATTTTAGCTAGCTTGCTTGACTTTAGAAAATTTAAAACGAGGCGGGGGGGGGGGGGGGGGTCTTTTTTTATGATATCAAAAAGGGGGAGAAATAGTTAAATCTTGATAAACACTATTGGTTGATAGTATAAATGTTCTTCATTCTTCACATTTATGATTATACTACCTTTTATTATGTAGTTGTTATGTTTATGAAGTTGTTGTTTTTCATCATCAAAAAGGGGGAGATTGTTGACCTAAGTGGTTTTCTACTGAAATCTTTCCTAAGTGTTTTAATTCTAACAAACAATATAACTCATGGTGCTAATGATTTCATCTAGTATATTTCAGCACCTAAAATAAAAATGAGTCAAAACAAGATCAAAATAGTTCAACTCCTTCAAGCAAATGATCAACCACATTCAAAACTTGGATACAACTTGAAGAAAAAAAAATTTATGAGGTTGAGAGTCTTGTTTATGTCTAGAATTAGGATGTTGCCTACTTGCTTTAGTTTGCTAAATCATTTTCTTTAAAATTCACACGTGCATTAGATTTTCTTTAAAAATGACCTTTAAATGTTCAAACATGTTTGGTTAATGTTTTTAAACCATTTCAAACTTGTTTGAATTATATTTGCATAAGTTTCATCAACTTGTAAGTTTTTCAATAAAAATCATGTTTAAGGCTTATTTTAGTTCTTAGCTTTCAATCTATCTTTTAAGAGCTTTCAAAATGATCTTTAAGTCTTTAATGATCAAATTATGTGTATTTCAAGCATATTTCATCACCTAGACATTTTCATAATGATTGAAATTTAAAAAATTCAAGTTTTATAAGTTTTTGGTGAAGGCCAACGCGCTAGTATGGTGGCAAGCTTGCTGGCACTATGGCCAGCTTACTAGTGGTGTTTGTTTGTCAGAGCACCAGTGTGCTAGCCAAAAGCGCCAACACGCTAGCCAAGAGCGCCAACGCGCTAGCCAAGAGCTCCAGTGGGCTAGAGCTTGGGTTTTGCAAAATCAAAGTTTCTATATTTGCGCCAGCACACTAGTACAAAACTCCTATAATACCCTGTATTCCACAAAATAAATAAATAAATAATAATAATAATTTTTTTAGGATAAAACACATGGCATATGGCACATGGCACATGGTACATGGCACAAGGCACAAGGCACATGGCACATGGCACACGCCTGGAGGTCCAGGCACAAGGCACAAGGCACATGGCACATGCCTGGAAGTCCAGGCAACCCGCCTGGACTTCCAGGCGCCAAAAACTCTATATAAACCAACCCTCCCCTCTTCATTTTTCAAACCAAATTCACTCCAAATTGTGATTTTTCCTCCTCTTTTCACTCATATTGAGTTTTTAGTCTTTTGAGACTCTCTGTCCGAGACACTCAGTGCAGTACGATGAAGTTCTGTCCGGAGAAAAATGCCAGATCTGAAAAAGAAGAAGTTCTTATCTGAAGGTGGGGAACGAAACATAGGTTTGCGTGTTTTATAACTTTTATTAAAGTTTACATTCAGTTATTATTATGTCTACTGTTCATTTACACTGCATTATGTCATATAATGATTATACTGCCACACTTATGCCTGTACACTTGGAATTCACGTATTACACTGTTATAATGTCAGATTTGTGGTCAATCTGACTCAACTAGACTCGGTCCTGTCCTCAGTAACTTTAAATAGTGAATGGGAGACAGCGGGCTGCTCTAGGCGATTGGTTATTTAAGCAGACCTTGTTTCTCACCTCTCAACTGGGGACTGATCTAGTTGGTCTTATTGAAAGCTATTAGCTTATACATGTAATACTGAATGTCCTAACCTTGCACGTCGTGATACCGACCCTGATAAGGATCACCAGACGTTGCCAAAGTCAGTCTAAATGTCAAGAAAAGACCAAACCAGTAGACTAGATCAGTTCATGCATTGGCATCATACATATCACCACCTAGGGACGTATATGGTTTATGACTCATAGAATAGTTAGGAGCATTGCTCGCTATTCATTACATTTCTCTGAAGAGGGACGTACATGAGAACCCGACTACACCCGGGGAGGGACATCAGTACGTGAATCCAGAGCATCGTTCCTGAGGAGGGACGTATAGTGAGAACCTGGCTACGCCCGGGGAAGGACACCTATACGTGAACTCAGGCGATGTACGTTCATCAAACCATTACGAGACGGTGTCATGAATACATACATATTGATTGATTATGATGCTCACATGTGTATTTAAGATATTTGATATTGAAGTATGCTTTATTAATTGTTATACTCACGAACTATTTACCCACTGAGCGCGTTAAGCTCACTCCATTATTATCCAATCTTTCACAGGAAATTAGGGTGGACTGGGTGCAGGTTATGGGGCCCACATTTTGTACCCTTTGTATAATTCATTGGGGATTTTAAGGAGTATGTTCCCTTGACTATTTTATGTACAAAAGTATTCTGAATTAAATGAAATCAGATTTGTACTGTGTGACATATATTTCTGTTGCGCACTCTGTTGTTACCATTGTTATTGTTCCAAATGCGCGCCTCGTCCGAGAGTGTACCGCCGGTTTAGGCGCGACCGGGCGGGGTGTGACATTTAATGGTATCAGAGCGTACGGTCCTCGGCCCGCCCAAGTCCACCAAATTAGGGGAAAAAAATTGCATTAGATATATATATCTTTAGAACTATTTATATATGAATTATATATAGTTAAGATTTGTATTAAATATATATCTAAGAAAACTATATAGTTTTATATAGTTTAGAAATATATATATATATATAGTTGTGATTAATGAAAACCATATATATTGTTATGATTAAATATATATATCTATATATCTATGCATATAGGAGATATATATATACTATGTTGATAATGAAAAATTTTGAATGAAAAATTTTATTAGATATATATATATATATATATATATATCTAGAACTATATATATATATCTAGAACTATATATATATGTCAATTATATATAGTGAGATTGTATTAAATATATATCTAGAGAACTATATGATTTTTTTATACAATTTAATTTAAATATACATATAGTCATGATTTATTAAAAACTATATGTATAGTTATATACCTTAGTGTATATGAGAGATATATATATATATATATATATATATATATATATATATATATATATATATCATATTATTGAAAAAAAAAATTAAAAAATGTTGTTAGATATATATATAAAATAAATAAATAAATAAATTTTGAAAAATGTTATTAGATATATATAGAACTATATATATATATGAATTATATATATAGTTAAGATTTGTATTAAATATATATCTAAGAAAACTGTGTATGATTTAGATATAGTTTAAATTTCAAATATATATATAGTTGATTTGTGAAAACTATATATACAGTTATGATTACATATATATATATATATATATCATATTGCTAATGACGAATTTTGATTACATGATGGCATAAACATCAAGAGAAAAATATAAAATCTTATCCAACTGACAAGGCATAAATCTTAAAAATGTTAGGAATATATTTTGTCTTTCACAAATTTATTTTCCTTTCAGCAAGGAATGGCCTCAAGTGAAGGAATAACTTTCACTAGCAGGGAACCAATTCCCACTAGACTCAAGGAATTGTCCAAAAGGGAGGTTATAACCATGAGGAGCATCGACAACAGAGATCTCCGCCTCCACCCAATCCTTCACAACAAACTCGCAACTATGGGTTGGTTGAACATAACAAAGGTTGAGGGTCAAGTCTCTTACAACTTGGTAAGATCCTTCTATGAAGCCATGAATTACGTGGGACTTCCAGAAGAGGGAATCAGCCCTGTATTGGAGACAACAGTTAAGGGGATAAAAATTCCTATCAACGTCGAAATCATCACTCGACTTATGAAGATTCCGATTGAGGAAAGAATTATTGATCCACATGAACCGCAAACAATTACAGAGATTGCGGAGTCTAATGAACAATTATTCAATTCCCTCACCAAGGAGCCATACACTCAATCGACGTTCACCAACCTCCCAAACAATTATCTTAAACCATCTCTTGCTGGCATTGGAAAGATCGTGTTCGGCAACATCTTGCCAGAAAGGAGGCCTAATGGCACTATGTCAAGGGCCCAACTCCTTGAGCTATATTTCATAGAAAAGGGAATAAAGGTCTTCCTACCTCACATCATCATCCAACAAATGTTGAGGGTGATTCAAAACCCTTTGAGAAAGGAATTCCTCGGTTACGGAGTCTTGATCATGAGAATGTTACGCGAAGTAAACATCGACACTTTGGATGGGACTTCGACACAAATCGTTGAGCCAGTTACAGCATCTTCTATCTTCAAGATATATGTTCCAAGGGAGGAGTAACTGACGAGGAAGTATTCGGCACAACGATAGGAAATGCCGAGAGAATGAGGGACAAGCATGGATGTCGCCTTCGAAAAAGTCGACGCAAGATTCCCGTCGGAAAAGCACCAAATTTCGGAGGGCAGAACATCCCAATGAGCTCACTACTTCAAAATTTCTCACCTCATACAAATCTAGATATACAAGGGGTTCCAATTAGGGGATCCTCGTACAATCAAAACAACTACCCCTCACTTATGAGTCACCCGTACAACCAATACTTTCCACAAATGCCTACGGCCTACCCTCCACCTTTGGAACAATCGAGCCATCAACCACCAATGGACCAATCGACTAACCTTTTTGAAAGGTTAAATAAAATGGAATCCAATATGGCGGAAATGAGAGCGACTCAAAATTATATATTAACACATATGCAAAACTCTGAAGCAGAGCAAGCAAACTCTCAACCTTCTGTTAGTAGTCGTTCTGTACCTAGCAGGAGATCTAGAAGGAGGGCAAGTAGGCAGAGAAATCAAAATTGATTACTGGCATTGTAAACTTTTCTTTTATATACATGAATGAAATGTTTTGTTTAAAGACTATCTCTGGTGGGCCGACTTACAACCATTCTTTCTTTTGTATCACTAACTTTGGAATGGTATGGGACATAACAAAATTGGAGGATACTAAATAAAATGTGGAAGTAAGAAAACCCATGACCTTGTGTGAAAAGAAACATTTGGAGAAAGTTGCATTACTAATATTATCACTAAGTTTACACGGTATGGGACGAGTAAATTTGGACGATACTATTTGTGAACTTCAATTCAGCCAATGTTTTTAGAGACCGTGTTCATACAACTTAACATGGTTAACACCCTTATTACCAAAGTCATGTGGTATGGGACACATGAACTTGACTAATAATCGAAAAGACTAAGAGTAAGCATTTGAATACATAAGATTGCAATAGAACATTAGATTAGGATATTTACCTAGGCAAATCTTAGAATTCTTATGACTCGTATGGATTTTCAATGAAATATATATGTATGTTCACAAAGACCATAACCAAATCATTTGAAATACTTGCAAAGTTTTGCACTTATTATATAAACATTCTAACCTTGTTTGTTTTTACACCATGGCCAAACATACGAGATATATAAGATTCTGTGATTCCTGAACAAAAAAAACCTTACACTATACTTAGAAAAATAAGTGATTTTAACATTACAGTACTCTCGAAATTGTTGTTGAGCATACTATAACATTATACTTGGCTACAGTTCCTAAATCTTGGTTTTCTTTTCTCCTTGCCAGTGAGAAAATGCAAACAAGGAAGAAAGGAAGGCCACGTACTGTTCGTCCAGCAGTTGAGGCACCTCCTGAGATTCAGGAACCGCCACCTCCGACAACAGCACAGGCCACACCCGACACTGCCACTCCATCTGGGCAGGCAATACCACCCCCATCCCCATCCTTTACTATGCCTTCGAGCATGGAAACCTTTTTCGCTGGATTTATGGAAGCAATCAAAGTCACTATTCAAAAGGTCGTTCGTGAGACCGCGACCAGTCAGGTTGCCACGGTTCAAGCACCTGTAAAATTTGGGTCGGAAGCTCAAACCGATCAGATTACTAAATTCAAGGGGCTACAACCTCTTACTTTCGATGGCACCATTGATGCTGATGAGGTGCAAAAGTGGTTGGATGAGTCAAAGAAGGATCTTGATGCAATGGGAGTCGATGAGTGTAACACCCCGATTTTCAAAACTAAATTTTTTTTTTATAAAATAATGAATATTTTAATTTTATATAAAATATCACTGAAAATCGCGACGTTACTCGTATCCGTCTATTGTAATACCCTGTATTTCACAAAAAAAAAATTACTATTTGGGCAATGCCCGAACGTTCAGGCGCATGGCAGAACGTTCAGGCGCATGGCAGAACGTTCAGGCGCATGCCAGAACGTTCAGGCGCATGACAGAACGGGCGCAAGGCATGCCAGAACGTACAGGCGCATGCCAGAACGTTCAGGCGCATGCCCGAATGTTCAGGCGCAAAAATCTCTATATAAGAAACCTCCTCATTTCTCATTCCTCACACCAAATCACCTTCTCTTGTGAATTTCTTCTCCTTTCCACGCATTCTAAGTTTTTGAGACTCTCTGTCCGAGACTCTCGGTACGGTGCAACAAAGTTCTGTCCGGAGGAAAGCGCCAGATCTGAAAGAAGAAGTTTTACCTGAAGGTGGGGAACAAAAAATAGGTTTGCGTGTTTCGTAACTTTTATTAAAGTTTACATTCAATTATTATTATGTCTACTATTCATTTACACTGCATTATGTCATATACTGTTTATACTGCCGCACATATGCCTGTATATTTGAAATTCATGTATTGCACTGTTATAATGCCAGATTTGTGGTCAATCTGGCTCAATTAGACTCGGTCTTGTCCTCAGTAACTTTAAATAGTGAACGGGAGGCAGCGGGCTGCTCTAGGCGATTGGTATTTAAGCAGACCTTGTGTCTCACCTCTCAACTGGGGACTGATCTAGTTGGTCTTATTGAAAGTTATCAGCTTATACAGTAATACTGAATGTCTTATTCTTGCACGTCGTGATACCGACCTTCATAAGGATCACCAGACGTTGCCAAAGTCAGTCTAAATGTCAAAGAAAAGACCAGACCAAAATACTAGACCAGCTCATGCATTGGCATCATACATATCACCACCTAGGGACGTATATGGTTTATGACTCATAGAATAGTTAGGAGCATTGCTTGCTATTCATTATATTTCTCTGGAAAGGGACGTACATGAGAACCCGGCTACACCCGGGGAGGGACATCAGTACGTGAATTCAGAGCATCGTTCCTGTACGTGAATTCAGGCGATGTACGTTCATCAAACCATTACGAGACGGTGTCATGCATACATACATATTGATTGATTATGATGCTCACATGTGTATTTAAGATATTTGATATTGAAGTATGCTTTATTAATTGTTATACTCATGCACTATTTACCCACTGAGCGCGTTAAGCTCACTCCATTATTATCAAATCTTTCACAGGAAATTAGGGTGGACTGGGTGCAGGTTATGGGGCCCACATTTTGTACCCTTTGTATGATTCATTGGGGATTTTGGGAGTATGTTCCCTTGACCATCTTATGTACAAAAGTATTCTGAGTTAAATGAAATCAGATTTGTATTGTGTGTACCGTATTTTCGCTGCGCACTCTGTTGTTACCATTGTAATTGTTCCAAATGCGCGCCCCGTCCGTGAGTGTACCGCCGGTTTAGGCGCGTCCGGGCGGGGTGTGACATTTAATGGTATCAGAGAGTACGGTCCACGGCCCGCCCAAGTCCACCAAAGTAGGGGAAAAAAAAATTTTATTAGATATATATATCTCTAGAACTATATATAAATATGTTAATTATATATAGTTGAGATTTCTATTAAATATATATATCTAGAAAACTATATAATTTTTATATAGTTTGATTTTAATATACATATAGTCATGATTTATTAGAAATTATATGTGTAGTTATGATTGAATATATATATCTATATACCTTAGTGTATATAAGGTATAAAATAAAATAAAAATTATTTTTTGAAAAATATTTATTCGAAGAAAAAAAAAATTCGAAAAAAAAAAATTCGAAATTTTTTTTTTTTTGAAAACAATTTATTCAAAAAAAAAAAACAAATTTGAAAAAAATTTTATTTGATATATCTAAAACTATATATATATGAATTATATATATAGTTAAGATTTGGATTAAAAACAACTATATATGATTTTTATATAGTTTAATTTCAAATATATATATATATATATATATATATATATATATAGTTGATTTATGGGAACTATAGTTATCATTAAATATGTCTATACATTCATATGTGAATACGACATATATACATCAAATCACTAATGAAGAAAATTTCATGATGGCATAACCATCAAAAGAAAATTCGAAAATAATGTCTAGCAAACAAGGCATAAAACTTAAAAATGTTAGGAATATATTTTGTGTCTTTCACACAAATTTATTTTCCTTTCAGCAAAAGAATGGCCTCAAGGGAAGGACCAACTTCCACTAGCAGGGAACCAATTCCCACTAGACGTAAGGAATTGTCCAAAAGAGAGGTTATGACTATGAGGTGCAACGACAATAGCGATCTCCGCCTCCGCCCAATCCTTCACGACAAACTCGCAACATTGGATTGGTTAAATATAACCAAAGTCGAGGGACAAGTCTCTTACAACTTGGTCAGATCCTTCTACGAAGCCATGAATTACGTAGGACTTCCAGAAGAGGGAAACAGCCCTGTATTGGAGACAATAGTTATGGGGATAAAAATTTCTATCAACGTCGAACTTATTGCTCGACTTTTGGAGATTCCGATTGATGAGAGGATTATTGATCCACATGAACCCCAGACAGTTGCAGAGATCGCAGAATCTAATGACCAATTGTTCAATTCCCTCGCCAAAGAGCCATACACTCCATCAACATACACCAACCTCCCAAACAGTCATCTTAAGCCATCTCTTGCCGGCCTCGGAAAGATTGTATATGGCAACATCTTGGCAGAAAGGGGGACTAGAGGCACTATGTCAAGGGCTCAACTTCTTATGTTATACTGCATAGAGAAGAAAATTACGGTCTCCCTACCTCACATTATTATCCAACAAATGTTGCGGGTGATACAAAACCCTTTAAGAAAAGAATTCCTCGGCTATGGAGTCTTGATTATGAGGATACTATACGAGGCAAACGTCGCCACTTTCGATGGAACGTCAAAGCTCATCACTGAACCAGTTACAACATCCTCTATCTTCAAGACATATGGCACAAGTGGAGGGGTAACTGACGAAGAGGTATTCGGCACGACAATAAGAAATGCCGAAAAAATGAGAGACAAGCTCGGGCGTTGCCTTCGCAAAAGTCGACGCAAGATGCCCTTCCAAGAAGGCCCAAATAATGATTCACATCCAAATCCTACATCAGACCCAGCCCCGAATAGTGATCCAACCGATCAACCATTCACTGACGAAGAGTTATATGCCACACTAAAGTCATGATAGACAAGGTACGCAAGCAAATCCACCTTAGTACGTGAATTCAGAGCATCGTTCCTGTACGTAGCAGTAGATCTCGAAGGAGCGGTAGTCGACAAGAAAGTCACAATTAATTACTGGCATTGTAAACTTTCCTTTGATATATATGAATGAAATTGTTTTGTTTAAAGACTATCTTTGGTGGGCCGACTTACAACCATTTTTTCTTTTGTATCACTAACTTTGGAGTGGTATGGGACACAACAAAATTGGAGGATACTAAATAAAATGTGGAAGTAAGAAAATCCATGACCTTGTGTGAAAAGAAACATTTGGAGAAAGTTGTATTACTAATATTATCACTAAGTTTATACGGTATGGGACGAGTAACTTTGGACGATACAATTAGTGAACTTCTATTCAGCCAATGCTTTTAGAGACCGTGTTCATACAACTTAACTTGGTTGATACCCTTATTACTAAATTCCTGTGGTATGGGACACATGAACTTGGATAATAATCGAAAAGACTAAGAGTAAGCGTCTGAATGCATAAGATTGCGATAGAACGTTAGCTCAGGCTATTTACCGAGGCAAATCTTAGAATTCTTATGACTCATATGGATTTTCAATCAAATATATGTATGTTCACAAAAACCATAACCAACTCATTTTAAATACTTGCAAAGTTTTCTACTTATTATATAAACATTCTAACCTTGTTTGTTTTTACACCATGGCCACACATACGAGCTATATAAGATTCTTTGATTCCTCAACAACAACTTTACACTCTACTTAGAAAAATAGGTGATTTTAATATTACAGTACTCTCGAAATTGTTGCTGAGCATACTATAACATTATACTTGCTTACAGTTTCTTAATCTTGATTTTATTTTCTCCTTGCCAGTGAGAAAATGCAAACAAGAAAGAGAGGAAGGCCACGTACTGTTCGTCTCGCAGTTGAGGCACCTCCTGAGATTCAGGAACCGCCGCCTCCGACAACAGCACAGGCCACACCCGACACTGCCACTCCATCTGGGCAGGCAATACCACCCCCACCCGCACCCTTTGCCTTGCCTTCAAGCATTGAAACCTTCTTCGCTGGATTTATTGAGGCGATGAAGGCCACTGTTCAAACTGCCGTTCGTGAGACTGCAGCCAGTCAGGTTGCCACGGTTCAAGCACCTGTAAATTTGGGTCGGAAGCTCAAACCGATCAGATTACTAAATACAAGCGGCTACAACCTCTTACTTTCAATGGCACCATTGATCCTGATGAGGTGCAAAAGTGGCTGGATGAGTCAAAGAAGGCTCTTGATGCAATGGGAGTCGATGAGACTCGCAAAATTCCACTAGCGACCTACCAACTTGTTGGTGGAGCAAACAAATGGTGGCTCACAGTGAAAGAACATCCACGGGTCAACATAGCAGATATGACTTGGCAATAGTTCGAGTCAATGTTTATTGATGAATATTTTCCCAGTGCGGTGACGAAGCAGAAGCGACAGGATTTTGCTAAGTTATACCAAGGCACCATGACCGTCAGAGAATATGCTGGAAAATTCAAAGAATTATCCGTCTACTCTCTCTCCACCATCTCAACGGAGCGAGATAAGACTGAGAAATTTTATAATGGCCTTCGCCATGACATTCGGCAAGCCTTATCAATCTTGGATATCAAGATTTACAAAGAGGTTGTTGACAAAGCCATGAGCTTTGAACAAGAGAAGCTCTTACAGGAACAGCGAATGAATAAGGGCAAACGACCTGCAACGTTTTCCCAACAAGGCTTGCACCAGGGCAACAAGGAAAAGCCCTACTACAATCAAAACCCAGCCCTCCCAGCCCCGTTTTCAAAGAATGAGGCCACAACACCTGCGGCTGAACCTTCTAACCCTAACCATCAGGGTTTCCGAAATCATGGCCGCGAAGGTCGTTATGGAAGAGGTGGCCGTCGAAACGGCAATGGCAGAGATGGTGGTCGACACCACATTCAGCATGGCCAGCAGAACAATCAGCATGGCCAACAGAACCATCCGCAGTATCATCCGACATGTTTCAACTGTGGCCAGAAAAGCCAAGTAAAACATCTTTGTCCGCACCTTCAGCAACCTATTCCGGCTATTTCAGTCCAACAAGCACCACCTGTTGCTAATGCCCAACCCAGGCAGAACCAGCAGAACCAGGGTCAACGGAATCAGGGCCGAGCATTCACCATCGCTCAACATCCCCTACCAGACAACAATGTCGTCGAAGGTACCTTTCCTTTGTTCAATACAATGGTGCATGTTTTGTTTGATTCAGGTGCTACGCATTCTTTTATATCATCAGCATTGGTACGACATTTAGGCCTACATCCTGAACCACAAACATCACACTCCATGTCACATCACCGTTCGGATCTGGTGTTGACGTCAACTTGCAGTGTTCTCGATGTGAGCTTCGAATATCAGAACATATAATATATGTCGATCTGTTTGTGATGGATTTTGAAGACTTCGACATCATCCTTGCATTGGACTGGTTAACACCACTGAATGCAAAGATCGAATGTATGAAGAAGCAAGTTCAGTTAACCTTGCCTACAGGAGAGTTGGTCAAGCTTCAGGGAACGAGGCAATGGATACACAAATCAACAGTTGCCCTTCTCAAAGCACAACTTCGAGCTCTATCCCTTGGCAATGAAACCAACTCACCAGCACTATACCCTCTCGAAGTACATGATGTTCCAGTCATATCTGAATTCCCAACAGTTTTTCTTAATGACCTTCCTGGTCTACCTCCAATTAGGGAATTCGATTTTGAGATCAACCTCATACCAGGGACAGGGCCTATCTCCATTCCACCATACAGAATGTCAAATGTCGAACTGGTCGAATTAGACAAACAACTTAAGGAATTAGAGAGTAATGGCTTCATCCGAAAGAGTTCATCACCCTGGGGCGCTCCAGTTCTGTTTGTTCGCAAAAAGGATGGTTCGTTACGATTTTGCATCGATTATCGCAAGTTGAATAACGTCACCATCAAGAACAAATATCCGTTGCCCAGGATCGATGACTTGTTCGACCAACTTAGATATGCCAAACACTTCTCTAAGATTGATTTACGGTCCGGTTATCACCAACTCCGGATCCGAGAGTCGGACATCACCAAGACGGCGTTCAGAACTCGGTACGGTCATTACGAGTTCTTAGTTATGCCGTTCGGTCTAACAAATACACCTGCTGCATTCATGGATTTGATGAATCGCATATTCAAGTTATACTTAGACCGATTTGTGGTGGTTTTTGTGGACGACATCTTGATATATTCCTCAACCGAGGAAGACCATAAAATACATTTGAAGATAGTCCTCCAGACCTTGAGAAGCCACCAACTGTATGCAAAGTTGAGTAAGTGCAAATTTTGGGCAAAGAGAGTTCAATTCCTAGGCCATGTGGTTTCAGGCAATGACATTGAGGTAGATCCTTCTAAGGTTGAAGCAGTTTTAAACTGGAAGCAGCCTACCACTGTTACTCAGATTATGAGTTTTCTTAGTTTGGCTGGCTATTACAGAGGCTTCATCAAGGACTTCTCAAAGATTGCTGAACCTATGACCAAGCTCACTCGAAAAGACGTGCGATTTATCTGGAATCCCGCCTGTGAAGCATCATTTCAGGAATTGAAGAAACGCCTCACGATTGCACCTGTACTTATCACTCCAAAAAATGCAATTGGCTTTTCATTATACACCGACGCCTCTCTCTAAGGCTTAGGTGTCGTGCTAATGCAAGAAGGCCAAGTGGTTGCATATGCATCCAGACAACTGAAGATTCATGAGGGTAATTACCCAACGCATGACTTGAAACTCGCAGCTGTCGTATTTGCACTGAAGTTATGGCGTCATTACCTATACGGCGAACGGTTTGAGGTCTTCTCGGATCACAAGAGTCTTAAGTACATATACACTCAGAGAGACCTTAACCTCCGCCAAAGACGATGGTTGGTATTCTTGAAAGATTATGACTTTCAACTCCAATACCATCCCGGAAAGGCTAATGTTGTGGCCGATGCCCTGAGTAGAAAATCTTATGTTGCTTGCACTCTTAACTACGAAATGGGGAAGTTGGCTACAGAGTTAGAAAATCTTATGTTGCTTTCACGTATCTATGCTTCGCAAGTATCGTCCTGATCCTTCGCATATCATCCCTTTATTCGAGGTTCGGGTTGAGGAAGGAAATACGTATCAGGAGAAAGCAATCCAGATTTTAGATCGAAAAACTCAAGAACTACGACGACGTAGCATACCACTTGTGAAAGTGCTCTGGGATCACCACGGCGTAGAGGAAGCAACATGGGAACTAGAAGCAACAATTAAACAGAAATACCCTGAATTGTTTTCTAGTACCAACTGATGATGTGATACATTGTATTATTTTCACTTATCAATCACAAGATGAAACATTGTTTACACCTATCTTGATCCATTGTTTCACTTCAATAACTACGCAGATGTCTGAAAATAATATCAATGGATATAGTGATGCACACATGCAGTGGCCTCCTTATCCACCTGTGGCTACTTCTCAAGCCGATAACCCTCATCACTACTTGACTTGGTTTTGAGGGAGAAATCCCTTTAAGGGGGGTAGAGTGTAATACCCTGTATTTCACAAAAAAAAAAAAAAAATTTACTATTTGGGCAACGCCCGAGCGTTCAGGCGCATGCCAGAACGTTCAGGCGCATGCCAGAACGTTCAGGCGCATGATAGAATGTTAAGGCGCATGACAGAACGTTCAGGCGCATGCCAAAATGTTCAGGCGCATGCCAGAACGTTCAGGCGCAAAAATCTCTATATAAGAAACCTCCTCATTTCTCATTCCTCACACCAAATCACCTTCTCTTGTGAATTTCTTCTCCTTTCCACGCATTCTAAGTTCTTGAGACTCGCTGTCCGAGACTCTCGGTACAGTGCAACAAAGTTCTGTCCGGAGGAAAGCGCCAGATCAGAAAGCGGTGCAACGAAGTTCTTTCCAGAGGAAAGCGCCAGATCTGAAAGAAGAAGTTTTATCTGAAGGTGGGGAACGAAAAATAGGTTTGCGTGTTTCATAACTTTTATTAAAGTTTACATTCAATTATTATTATGTCTACTATTCATTTACACTGCATTATGTCATATACTGTTTATACTGCCGCACATATGCCTGTATATTTGGAATTCATGTATTGTACGGTTATAATGCCGGATTTGTAGTCAATCCGACTCAACTAGACTCGGTCTTGTCCTCAGTAACTTTAAATAGTGAACGGGAGGCAGTGGGCTGCTCTAGGCGATTGGTATTTAAGCAAACCTTGTGTCTTACCTCTCAACTGGGGACTGATCTAGTTGGTCTTATTGAAAGCTATCAGCTTAACAGTAATACTGAATGTCCTATTCTTGCACGTCGTGATACCGACCTTCATAAGGATCACCAGACGTTGCCAAAGTCAGTCTAAATGTCAAAGAAAAGACCAGACCAAAATACTATACCAGCTCATGCATTGGCATCATACATATCACCACCTAGGGACGTATATAGTTTATGACTCATAGAATAGTTAGGAGCATTTCTCGCTATTCATTATATTTCTCTGGAGAGGGACGTACATGAGAACCCGGCTACACCCGGGGAGGGACATCAGTACGTGAATTCAGAGCATCGTTCTTGTACGTGAATTCAGGCGATGTACGTTCATCAAACCATTACGAGACGGTGTCATGCATACATACATATTGATTGATTATGATGCTCACATGTGTATTTAAGATATTTGATATTGAAGTATGCTTTATTAATTGTTATACTCATGCACTATTTACCCACTGAGCGCGTTAAGCTCACTCCATTATTATCAAATCTTTCACAGGAAATTAGGGTGGACTGGGTGCAGGTTATGAGGCCCACATTTTGTACCCTCTGTATGATTCATTGGGGATTTTGGGAGTATGTTCCCTTGACCATCTTATGTACAAAAGTATTCTGAATTAAATGAAATCAGATTTGTACTGTGTGTACCGTATTTTCGATGCGCACTCTGTTGTTACCATTGTAATTGTTCCACATGCGCGCCCCGTCCGTGAGTGTACCGCCGGTTTAGGAACGTCCGGGCGGGGTGTGACATCTATCTTAACCCATAACCATTTTATAAATAATAAAATTTGCAAAACTATGAGTTTATATTCTTCCAACCAACTTACTGATTAAGATAAACGAATACTAATTCTTCATACAATCATTATCTTCATACGATGGTTATGGTACTTGCACTTGCCCATCCATTATGGATACAACATTAAAATACAATCATCAAATAGAATTAATGAATTCTATTCCAAGGCATTCACACGTGAAATAAATCACAGGGTCTTTACTGATCGTAATAATATTCATTGAATTTCAATTATCAATACAATTTGTTTAAATAATAAACCTTTAAAAATTAAATAAAAGGTTCAGTCCTATCACCACAATGCTAATTAATTAATTAAACACATTCCTACTACACTGAACTACGTCACGAACTTGCGATCTTATTTTTCTAAGTACCTGCATGTAAAAAAAATAGGGGTGAGCTTGAAAGCCCAGTGGGTCATCTAAACAATTTACAATATTTCATTGTGATACATACACAAGAACATTACAAACAAGTTTCACACATTAATCGTTACAACATTAGATTGTTTGAGTCGGTAACTTCATCACGTTCCAAATCACGTACCGTTAGAAAATCAAATTCAGGGTGGCATAGCCCAAAAATTAGAACATTGGCGATATTCCTTAGAATAACTGCCCCATATGTGTGATTCTTATCTTAATCGTGTTCTTTAGTGATGTCACGTCATACGTACGGTATAAGCACGATATTAAGTGTATTCATAAAACATATTCAACTCCACTACACATGGTATCATGTCACAAAGTCAATTATAATAGTGTTCACGCATTCACTATGCCAATATTCCAAATCATACATTTCATTATCAGGCATTGTAATTTATAAATGAATTCAACTACCACATGAATTCCATGCATCCAATTATCATTTGATCAAAATAAAATCATGTTAACACACACATATCATCATGGCTAAACAATCACAACATTGTATATATATAATCATGTACAATAGGCATGCATAAGCAATCTAATAATACTATAGACCTAATTAATTTAACATTCCTATCTGTATATCAAATAAAATATTATGAAGGCCTAGAATCATCATCACCTGAATCGCTAAATTCAAAAAGTGTTGAGATTCCTCGACGTTGGGTGTTATCAACCTATCCACACATAAATCACACGTTAATCACTTGTTTTGTATTATATTATATTAATATAATGTGCATACATGTCTATGTTGTATGGTGGTGGTCGCCGAGATTTCCGGATCATGTTTGAAATCTTTTTTTTTTCTCTGGTTATTGCACAACGGAGTTCGCAAGATTGGTCTGGTGGGTGCGTCCGCAAGAATAATATTTGGAAATGTAGAGATAAGGAAGATTGGTTTATGGGGGTGCTTAATGTGAGTTTGCCCATAAATTTTAAGTCTTTGGCAGGTAAGAGCGCAGAAGAATGCAAACTAGCTTGCTGGAATAACTGTTCTTGCACTGCATATGCGTTCAGCGGAGGCTTGTGTGAAGTATGGAATAGTGAACTATTGAATATAAAACCTGCAGATTTTGGCGGAGGAGATCTTTTTCTGAGAGTTCCTAGTTCCCAAGTTCAGAATTCAAGAGGTAATTAGTAACTTAGAGCTTTGTTGAAAAATACAAAAAGAAATTGGGTCATTTTATCATCATGATAATTTTAGAAATTTTCTCTGGATATTACATTCTTCAAGCCCAATCAGGTATATACACTGTAGTTATGGCCATTTACGATATGTGTTTGATGAAATGTCTCACTCAACACACACACCATTTTTCATTGTTATGTTTCAATGCTATTTGTGAGAAAGTTTTCTGGGTATTACATTCTTCCCGTCTTAAAAGAAATTTCGTCCCGAAATTAAAATATAAGCTTACTTACTTGATGATGTTCAACTTTTTCCACTATTGACCAGTTGTATCTCGAAACCTAGAGTGTTCTTTGGATCAAGTCGGCGTATTTGGCCTTCATTTCACTTTCAGGTTCCCAAGTTGCTTCTTCAACTCCATGATGCTTCCACAATACTTTAACTAATGGAATGTCTTTGTTCCTCAAGCTATGAACTTTCCAATCTAGGATCAGTAAAGGTCCTTCTTCATAGGTGGCATCAGCTTGTACTTTTACGTCTTTCCAATCGATGGTGTGGGAAGGGTCTGGTTCATATTTTTGCAACATCGATACATGGAATACGTTGTGAATGGCGGATAAACTAGTTGGTAATTCTAGTTTGTAAGCATTCTCACCAATTCGATCACTGATCTTGAACAGACCGATGAATCGCGGCGATAACTTCCCTTTCTTACCAAACCTCATGATGCCTTTTTGAGGGCTTATTCTCAGAAATACCTTATCACATTTTTGGAACTCTAGAGGTCGGCGCCTCTTATCTGCGTAGCTCTTCTGCCTACTCTGTGCAGTAACTAGCCTTTTCTGGATCAACTTCACTTTTTCGTTCATTTCTATTATCATATCAGGTCCTGTAAGTACCTTATCTTCCCAATCGGCCCAACACAGTGGTGACTTACATGGTCGTCCATATAGAGCTTCATATGGAGCCATTTGTATACTTGCCTGGTAA
Source organism: Paratinospora sagittata (assembly GCA_035771175.1). NCBI lineage: Eukaryota > Viridiplantae > Streptophyta > Magnoliopsida > Ranunculales > Menispermaceae > Paratinospora > Paratinospora sagittata. The sequence goes on from CM069608.1 coordinate 11,588,228, forward strand.
CTATTGTTATAAGCAAACTCTGCTAGGTGTAAGTATTTACTCCAATTCCCCTTGAAGTCCAGTACACAAGCTCTCAACATGTCTTCTAAGATCTGAATAACCCTTTCGGATTGACCATCTGTCTGAGGATGATAAGCGGTGCTCATGCTTAATTTGGTTCCCAATTCCCGCTGTAAGCTCTGCCATAATTGAGATGTGAATAAGGCATCTCTATCTGACACTGTCGATTTGGGTACTCCGTGTAGCTTCACAATCTCTTTAACATACAGCTCACCCAGTTTACTAATCGTATCTGTGGATTTAATAGGTAAGAAGTGCGCCACTTTAGTAAGTCGATCCACAATTACCCAAACCTTATCCTCACCTTTCTAATTTCTAGGAAGAGCTCCGACGAAATCCATTGCTATGTTATCCCATTTCCATTCAGGGATTTCTAAAGGTTGTAACAATCCAGACGGTCTTTTATGTTCGGCCTTAACTTGCTGACATGTAAGGCTTTTAGACACATATTTGGCTACATCTCTTTTCATACCTTTCCACCAGTAGTTTTTCTTCAAATTTTGGTACATCTTATCTCCACCAGGATGTAAAGTATATTTAGTCTGATGTGCCTCATCAAATAAGATCTTTTTAATTTCTTCAATTCTAGGTACACAAATTCGATCTCTGAACCTTAATAACCCTTCTGAATCGATCTTGAAATTTGCATTTCCATTATTGGCTTTTGCATCTGCCACCCATTTTATCAATTTTCTATCTTGAGCTTGACCTTCCTTAATTTGATGTAGTAGGTCTGGCTTGCAGCTCATATTATATAAGAAAATCTGATTGTCACATTTTTGTACGCCCAAATTATGATCTTCAATCAATTGGTACATCTGGGCTTTTTCTGCATCGTTCTTATACGATTTTTGACTTAAAGCATCTGCGACTACGTTGGCTTTCCCTGGGTGATAATGCAGTTGAAAACCATAATCATTCAGCAATTCCATCCATCTCCTTTGCCTCAAATTTAACTCATTTTGTGTATAGATGTACTTCAAACTCTTATGATCAGAGTATAAATCAAATTTCTCTCCATAAAAATAGTGTCTCCATATCTTCAAGGAAAATACAATAGCAGCCAATTCTAAATCATGAGTCGGGTAGTTCTGTTCATGAGTATTCAGTTGCCTAGAAGCATAAGCAACCACTTTGCCTTCCTGCATCAGAACAGCGCCAAGACCATTCTTAGAAGCATCAGTGTAAATAGCATAACCGACTCCGCTTGCAGGAGTGATCAATATTGGGGCTGTGGTTAATCATCTCTTCAACTCCTGAAAGGAATTCTCACATTTCTCATCCCAATTAAATTTGGCATCCTTCCTTGTTAGCTTTGTCATAGGCTCAGCTAGTCTCGAAAAATTTAGAATAAATCTTCTATAGTAACCAGCTAGTCCCAAAAAGCTTCTAATTTCTGTCACTGATTTTGGCTTTTCCCAGTTCATTACTGCTTCAACTTTGGTTAGATCTACGGATATCCCTTGTGATGAAACTACATGGCCCAAAAATTTGACTGACTTCATCCAAAATTCACATTTTTCAAATTTGGCATACAATTCATTTCGCCTCAATGTTTCCAAAACTACTGTAAGGTGTTCCTGATGTTCCTCATTGGTCTTCGAATAAACCAAAATATCATCAACAAATACCACTACAAATTTGTCTAGATGAGGCCTAAACGTCCTATTCATTAGGTCCATAAATGCTGCTGGTGCATTAGTGAGTCCAAATGGCATGACTCTGAATTCAAAGTGTCCATACCTAGTCCTGAATGCTGTCTTTGGTATATCTGACTCTTTGATTCTAAGTTGGTGATAACCGGACCTTAGGTCGATCTTGGAAAAACAAGTTGCGCCCTTCAATTGATCGAACAAATCATCTATTCTGGGAAGGGGGTACTTGTTCTTGACTGTGACTTGATTTAATTTTCTATAGTCAATACACAGTCTCATCGACCCATCTTTCTTTTTGGCAAACAATACTGGTGCTCCCCAGGGTGATTCGCTCGGCTGGATAAATTCCTTCGCACTAAGATCATCAAGTTGGGTCCTTAGTTCGATTAGTTCGCCAGGGGCCATTTTGTAGGGTGACATGGCTATGGGGGCTGTTCCAGGGTACAGTTCTATCTTGAACTCTACTTCCCGCTTAGGAGGTAATCCTGGTAATTCTTCGGGAAACACTTCAGGGAAATCTCTAACCACCAAGTACTCTTCTAAATTTCTCATGGTCTTTAGAGGCTCGACTACTGTTAAGGTTTTGAATTCCTCTTTTTGATTCACAGATTCGATAAGTGCGGACATGATATTCCTTGGGATTTTGTTTCTATCCCCATAAATTTTCAACAACTCTCCCGAAGGTAATCGCAAGGTAATCTTCTTTCGAAGGCAGTCGATCTGGGCTTGGTATTCAAATAACCAATCCATACCCAAGATTACATCATAATCATTAATGGGTAAGAGTATCAATTCAGCTGAAATCAGCTTATCATTAATTCTAAGGTCACAACTACATTTTTCAGTTGCTGGGACGTTTACTCCTACTGGTGTTGAAATCTTTATAACGACAGATAAAGGTACAGTAGAAAGTTGTAGTTTCCTGGCTAAGTTTTCAGAAATAAAAGACCTTGATGCTCCAGAATCAAACAAGACTTTAACTGTAACATGAAATAAAATGAATGTACTTTCCACCACTTCGTTTGTACCAACTTCTTGTTTAGGATTTCCTTCTGTCATTGCAAAGACTCTGCCTTGATTTTGATTTTGAAGTTGATTTTGATTATAGTTTGGACGATTGGCTTGATTTCGTCCTTGCACATTGTTGTTGTTCTACCAGTTGCCCGGACGAAAATTTTGTCGAACTCCTTGCATAGTGCAGTTTCGTGCCAAATGACCCGGTCGGTTGCATTTGAAGCAAAGTCTCGTATCTACTACTTGATTTCTATTTTGTTGGGGTGCACGAATATTATTTTGCTGCATCTGTTGTCCACCATTATGCCTAGACCCTCCTGATCCGTTGTTGGGATTCTGTCCCCTGTTCCACTGGTTCCCATTGTTGAACGTGTTTCTATTCCACATATTACCATTGCCACCGAAATTATTCAGATTCTGCTCTTGTTGTGATTGCTCTGGTAATCAGAATTCTGTCCTTGCGGCCTTTTGTTCCTGTTCCGTATTGTTTCTTGTAGGTTCAGTTCTCTTTCTACTAACAGGGCTCGTTCAACTACCTCTTTGTAAGTCTCCAGATTCATCGGAACAACCACCTTTCTAATATCCAATTTGAGACCTTCTGCAAATCTACTAGCTTTCATTTGTTCATTGGCGACCAGTTCACGAGCAAATCTGGAAAGTTCGATAAACTTCGCCTCATATTCTGCCACTGTCATGTTCCTCTGTATCAGTCTCACAAATTCAGATTGTAGTTCTTTTCTGTTCGCTTTGGGAAAGAATTTATCATAAAATATTTCTTCAAAAGTCACCCAGGTCATAGTGTTCACGTCCACTGTAGGACGTTCTTTAACCATTCTCCACCAATGTTTGGCCTCACCTATGAATTGGTGAGCCGCAATTGCCACCATTCTTGGACCAGTTACTCCCAGAACTTTCAAGTGTTCCTGAACCTCCTGGAACCACTTGTCAGCTTCCCTTGGATCTGGTTTGCCTTCAAATTTCGACGGATGCATACGTTGGAAATCTATCAATTGATCGGCCCATTCCTTTTCTTCAGGCCTCCTGATGTTTCAAGTTCATGTTTCATTTTGCACCACAATAGTTGGATTCTGTTGAGGTTGAGGCATCTGTCTGGTCACCTGTTCCACGACTTGCCTCACAAATTCAGCCATCATCTCTAGTCCCAAAACAATTTCAAGGGTTGGAACTGTTGTAGGTTGGACGTTCTCTGTTCCAGCAGAGTCAACATTCACTGTTTGATTTGTATGTTCTTGCTCCGTCGGCTGAGATTCGGATGTCGATTGTGTCTGCTCAGCAGGTTCAGTGTCCCTTATGAGATCACTCACAGACCTTGTGTTCCTTCTTCGAGGTGCAGCCATCTATAAAATTTCAACTCATCTTTAGTACTACAGGAGATAATTATTTTCGGTTAGGGTAACTCTAGATTCAGAATTCTAAGTTCTCAAAAATAAAATGATCCTATTGATTCAGTTTCTAGGTTTCATAAAATTTTGACAATCCATGATTGTCACAGGGTACATGATTTGGTTTTGATACATGTAAACAAGACAAGCAAACAAACAAACAACATACCACACAACAATGGTATAAAGAAAATTCCCAAACTTTCACTTATACCCTCCGTATTCAAGTGTCCCATACCACTCTAGCCCGGTGATATAAGCTTCTATAAAGAAACTTAAATACACCCAAACAATGCGCAAATGTCTTACCAACTAAGGCTTCCCAGGTATCCACTATGTTCAAGCTGTCCCATACTAGTTGAACGTAACGATACAAGCTCGTCCAGAGTTGTTAGTCATTTACCAAACATGGCCTGCTAGTCTCCAAGATCAAGACTCCTCAAATACCCTTAAATTCCTCCACATCCCATACCGCTTTGGAACCAAGAATAAAAGATTCATCATGATCTCAGATTCTAACCAAACAGTTTTCATACAAGTTCTCGTATCTAATTGATGTCCTAAAAGCTTTAAGTTTGTTAGACCCACTGTACTTTCATTCTCGATATCATGTTATAAAGTTTATAATTGACATATTTATCTAATTCAAGTTCAACCCAAATCTCATAAAGATTTGATACCTACTCACTGATACTAAGCTTCTCAAAATTCGTTGTAACACTTCCCATGATCTGAAGCCTAAAGCTCTGATACCAAACTGTAACACCCCAATTTCCAAAACTAATTTTTTTTTATAAAATAATGAATATTTTAATTTTATATAAAATATTACTGAAAATCGAGACGTTACTCGTATTCGTCTATCTTAACCCATAACCATTTTATAAATAATAAAATTTACAAAACTATGAGTTTATATTCTTCCAACCAACTTACTGATTAAGATAAACGAATACCTTTAATTCTTCATACAATCATTATCTTCATACGATGGTTATGGTACTTGCCCTTGCCCATCCATTATGGATACAACATTAAAATACAATCATCAAATAGAATTAAGGAATTCTATTCCAAGGCATTCACACGTGAAATAAATCACAGGGTCTTTACTGACCGTAATAATATTCATTGAATTTCAATTATCAATACAATTTGTTTAAATAATAAACCTTTAAAAATTAAATAAAATGTTCAGTCCTATCACCACAATGCTAATTAATTAATTAAACTCACCCCTACTCACTGAACTACGTCACGAACTTGCGATCTTATTTTTCTAAGTACCTGCATGTAAAAAAAATAGGGGTGAGCTTGAAAGCCCAGTGGGTCATCTAAACAATTCACAATATTTCATTGTGATACATACACAAGAACATTACAAACAAGTTTCACACATTAATCGTTACAACATTAGATTGTTTGAGTCGGTAACTTCATCACGTTCCAAATCACGTACCGTTAGAAAATCAAATTCAGGGTGGCATAGCCCAAAAATTAGAACATTGGCGATATTCCTTAGAATAACTGCCCCATATGTGTGATTCTTATCTTAATCGTGTTCTTTAGTGATGTCACGTCATACGTACGGTATAAGCACGATATTAAGTGTATTCATAAAACATATTCAACTCCACTACACATGGTATCATGTCACAAAGTCAATTATAATAGTGTTCACGCATTCACTATGCCAATATTCCAAACCATGCATTTCATTATCAGGCATTGTAATTTATAAATGAATTCAACTACCACATGAATTCCATGCATCCAATTATCATTTGATCAAAATAAAATCATGTTAACACACACATATCATCATGGCTAAACAATCACAACATTGTATATATATAATCATGTACAATAGGCATGCATAAGCAATCTAATAATACTATAGACCTAATTAATTTAACATTCCTATCTATATATCAAATAAAATATTATGAAGGCCTAGAATCATCCCCACCTGAATCGCTAAATTCAAAAAGTGTTGAGATTCCTCAACGTTGGGTGTTATCAACCTATCCACGCATAAATCACACGTTAATCACTTGTTTTGTATTATATTATGTTAATATAATGTGCATACATGTCTATGTTGTATGGTGGTGGTCACATTATACACATAATATAACTTAGTTAATAAACTTCCACCTGATATAATATGATGATCTAGATAGAAAAAAATAAAAAAAAAACTAAAATATGATATACCATAATCTAATATATTATATGCGGTATTGTATGTATGATATATATATAAATATATTATACAACATTTTGGTTGCTAAAAAAATAATAACAATTGAATTGCAATGTTTAAAAAAATAATAATAATAACGTATTGTATCCATGATATACATATAAATATATTATATAATATTTTGGTTGGTTAAAAAAAATAATAACAATACTTGATTAAAAAAAAATGTATGATACATATAAATATATTATATAATATCTAAAAAAAATAACACTTGAGTTGCACTGTTAAAAAAATAATAATAACACTTGGTAAAAAAAAATATGTATGATACATATAAATATATTATATAACCTGTTGGTTGTTTAAAAGAAAAGAAAAAAAAATTTGTTTAACAGAATAGAAAAGAAAGAATAAATAAATACATAAATACATAAAATAAAATACATATTAGTTGCATCGTTTTAAAAAAATAACACTTGGTTTGAAAAAAAAAAAAGAAACAAAACATGAGAGGGAGAGAGAAAAGGGGCGTTGATGGTGTGAATGTGAGTTGCAGAGAGGGGATAGTGGAGAGAAGAAAAGAGAGAGAGATTTAGACCGAGAGTGAAAAATCGGGAGCTCGAGAGATTGGGAGATCGGAGGCGAGGCGAGGGCAGGGGAATGTTGTGACGCCCCAAAAATTATTTCATCTAGCTCATAACCCAATTGCATTTTGCCCAAACTCTATGTGTTGCCTTGATATGTTTGGTGTTTGTTTGATGGTTGTTTAATGTTTGTATAGTTGATGCTTGATAATGTATATAAATATGTGTATCATAAATTGTATATGGGTCATGTTAAATTAAAGTATAATGCATATGTTATTATTTATGCATGGGCCCATTAAACCATGAATTGATATGGGTTATGATTGATTGAATAAAAGGATAAATGAGAATGAAAATTTGGTGTATTAAATGGATTGAACATTTAAAATACATGGAAGCATGAGATTGGTTAAAGTACATGTGGTTGGTATGGGTAGTATGAGACCAACACATGTGAAGGTTGGTGCATGAAGGTGGACAAGTGTCCCATGCCCACTTCTCTAATCCAAGAATGTGCTAGAAAGTGAGGTGAGTGGAGGAGAGAATCCAAGAATGTGCTAGAAAATGAGGTGAGTGGAGGAGAGAATCCAAGAATGTGCTAGAAAGTGAGGTGAGTGGAGGAGGGAATCAAGGAAGTGCTAGAAAGAGGTGAGTGGAGAGAAAGGAAAAAAAGAAGAGAAAGAAAAGAAGAGAAAGGAAAGAAGAAGAGAAAGAAGGAGGGAGTTTCAGGAGGAAGATCTCTGCGACATTTTTATCACAGAGCTGGATCTTTGGGATAAATGGTCAGATTGAGCTCAAACTTTGTCAGCAAGTTCGTAGCTTAAGGTTATTCATTCAGGTCGGTGGAGATCTTGATCAGAGGTTTCTTCTAAGAGATCTAACCTCTCAAACAAAGCTGGTCGGAAAGTCTGGATTTCTCGCGCCATTTCGCTCAAACTTCTAGATCTCTTTATTCTACCGTTGGATGGATATAAACTTTGGGTACGTAGTGTACAACTGATATTTCTCCATTCTGAACGGTGGAGATCTTGATTAGAGGTTTTTGCTGAGAGATCTAACCTCTGAAACAAAGCTGGTCGAAAAGTCTGGATTTCTCGTGCCGTTTCGGTCAAACTTATAAATCTCCTCAATCTACCGTTGGATGGATATAAAATTTGGGTATGGAGTTTATAACTGATACTTATGTATTCGGAACGGTTGAGATTTTTATTCGTTTAGTACTTTGTGTGATATAGTCATCTGAGTTTGAGTATTTGCAGCAGGAAAGGAGAAATTGTCTGATTAGAGACTTGTTCATCAAAGATACTTATCTTTTTGGTCCACCGTTGCATTGGGCTGATATTTGGACAGAAGGTTTATTTCTTCACATACTTCAATCTGTATGGTTGATTTTGTGATTACATTTTTCTGTTGGTATATTGATACATCTGAACAGAATACTAAATGAAGAATTGGTAGGGTTGCTTGTATTAGACCTAAATTGAGAATATGAACTTAGACCTTTCCAAATAGCTTGCATATCAACTATGTTGACCTAGTTGTCATTGTTGATGAAACCATGATGCAAAATCAGTGATATACATGGCTGAACATGGTGACCTAGTGTAAATCGGCAATATGGCCTGAGTATGGAAATTTTCATATTTTAGGGATTTTGATGTTTTTGGCCTAAAATCATTGAATTGATGCAACTTATGTTTAATTAAGCATGATTAGAGTTGATTATGCTACTGATTTGGTGGTTGTGACCATATCATGGGTTAGGCCTACTTGTGATCAAGTAACCCAATTTGGGCATGTTTATGCCTAAGGAATTGAAAATCAGTATTTTTGATTAATAGAATGGTTTATGTATGAGAACTATGCATTAGAGGCCTAAGTCATGTGATTTGAGTTGAATGATGGGATTAGATAGGATTTAGGCCTATTGTTTATATGTGGGCTGATTTAGGGTTAATGTGTAATGTCTATGTGATTGAACATAGAAATTGATGTATGGTAGGATATTGATGTATATTTCAGGATCTTGATTGGGTTGATTCGGTTTGGTGGTCGTGTGTGGTTAAATACTCTCGCGAGGCTTGGTTGTGAGTAGACTTCATTTATGATTATATCTTTTATGTCATCATATCACTTATATATTGTATGTTGAAAGCATGAATGTGTTCTAATGTTTTGAATGATGCATTGATTTGAGAAAACCTTATGACTTTGGTTGGGCCCATCTATCTGGCTAATAGGGGGACTTAACCTTGTCATAGGAGGGTTTTAGGAAAGGAAGAGATTGGGGTCAACGGTACGGTGAAATAGACGTGCACTAGTAACCCAAAATAAACATGATTAGGATCAACGGTACGGTGAAATAGACGTGCACTAGTAACCCAATGCATGTGGAATGTGGATCCAAATTGGTAAGCTTTTACTTGCATCGAACTTATTATAAATGTTTGATATCTATATGTTATGAGCTTTTAATCATGCTACACATTGACATGCATACATGATATTTATTTATGAGTATTGATAGCATATTTGAATTCTATTCACTGGGCACCGTTGGCTCACCCTCATTTTCCTCTTTCAGGTCCTTCTGTCCCGAATAAGGGCAAAGGAGTAGTTATATCTTGAGGGTCTTGCCTGCGAGAGAATCCAAAGCCTCGATGTGAGTTGAGAGGCATTTTGATTGAATTGTGTTTTAAATTATGAAGTATTATATTATGGATTATGTAATTATAATACTTACCACATTGTAGTATGGGTGAGTTGGGACTTGTTGGATAGACCATGTGGGCATATGACGGTTTTTATTTGTAACCACAATTTTGGACTTTATGTGTATGTCAATTTTAATGGACTGTAGGGATTATGATTTTATTTATGGATCATTTTTATGGACTATCTCTTGTCTTGGATGATTAATACGGTGGGTAATTTTGTTTAGTACCTCTTGATATTATGTCGTTGTTTGAGATAAGGCTCGTAGGGTCTCAACCACCTCACGGGAGTTGAGGAGTGGTCGGAGATGCCTACGCCGGGCGTCCTGTCCTGGCATTCCGCACGCCATTCCCTGAGGGGTTGGCGGTCCGGGGTGTGAGGTCGCCACAAATGTGGCGGATGGCGGAGAAGAGAGAGAGAAAGGGCAGCGAGATCTGTGGCGGAGAAGAGAGAAAGAGGCTAGATCTGTGGCGGAGAAGAGGAGAGGAAGGCGGTGGCGGCGAGTGAGGAGTGCAGTGGCGGTGAATCGCGGTGTGCGCTGGGGGAGAAAAGAAGAGGGAAGAGAGAGGGTTTCGAGAGGAAGACGAGTGCTTTAGTTTCGAAAGAACGAGGTTGTGCCATTGGTTTTAGAGAGAACGAGACGCGAAGGATTTTCGGCGAGATTTCCGGATCATGTTTGAAATCTTTTTTTTTTCTCTGGTTATTACACAACGGAGTTCGCAAGATTGGTCTGGTGGGTGCGTCCGTAAGAATAATAATTAGAAATGTAGATATAAGGAAGATGGGTTTATGGGGGTGCTTAATGTGAGTTTGCCCATAAATTTTAAGTCTTTGGCAGGTAAGAGCGCAGAAGAATGCAAACTAGCTTGCTGGAATAACTGTTCTTGCACTGCATATGCGTTCAGCGGTGGCTTGTGTGAAGTATGGGATAGTGAACTATTGAATATAAAACCAGTAGATTTTGGCGGAGGAGATCTTTTTCTGAGAGTTCCTAGTTCCCAAGTTCAGAATTCAAGAGGTAATTTGTAACTTAGAGCTTTGTTGAAAAATAAAAAAGAAATTGGGTCATTTTATCATCATGATAATTTTAGAAATTTTCTCTGTGTATTACATTCTTCAAGCCCAATCAGGTATATACACTGTAGTTATGGCCATTTGCCAATGAATGATATGTGTTTGATGAAATGTCTCACTCAACACCCACACCATTTTTCATTGTTATGTTTGAATGCTATTTGTGAGAAAGTTTTCTGGGTATTACAATGAGACTCGAAAAATTCCACTAGCGACCTACCAACTTGTTGGTGGGGCAAACACATGGTGGATGACAGTGAAAAAAGACCCAAGGGTCAACATAGCAGATATGACTTGGCAACAGTTTGAGTCAATGTTTATTTATGAGTATTTTCCTAGCGCGGTGACAAAGCAGAAGCGCCAGGAATTCGCTAAGCTATACCAGGGCACCATGACTGTCAGAGAATATGCTGGAAAATTCAAAGAATTATCAGTCTACTCTATCTCCACCATCTCAACGGAGCGAGATAAGACTGAGAAATTTTATAATGGCCTTCGCCATGACATTCGACAAGCCTTGTCGATCTTGGATCTCAAGATTTACAATGAGGTTGTTGACAAGGCCATGAGCTTTGAACAAGAGAAGATCTTACAGGAACAAAGAATGAATAAGGGCAAATGGCCTGCAACGTTTTCCTAACAAGGCTCGCAGCAGGGCAACAAGAAGAAGCCCTACTACAATCAAAACCCAGCCCTCCCAGCCCCTGTTTCGAAGAATAAAGCCACAACACCTACGGCTGAACCTTCTAACCGTAACCATCAGGGTTTTCGTAATCATGGTCGCGGAGGTCGTTATGGAAGGTGTGGTCGTCGAAACGGCAATGGCAGAGGTGGTGGTCGACACCACAATCAGCAAACCCAGCAGAACAATCAGCATGACCAGCAACGCAATCGGCCTGCGGCCAGCAGGGCCACGTAAGAAATGCCTGTCCGCACTTTCAGCAACCTGTTCCTGCTATTCCGGTCCAACAAGCACCACCTGCTGCTAATGCCCAACCCAGGCAGAACCAGCAGAACCAGGGTCAACTGAATCAGGGCAGAGCATATGCCATCGCTCAACAACCCCTCCCAGACAACAATGTAGTCGAAGGTACCTTTCCATTGATCAATACAATGGTGCATGTTTTGTTTGATTCAAGTGCTACACATTCTTTTATATCATCAGCATTAGTAAGACATTTAGGCCTGCATCTTCAACCCACAAACATCACACTCCATGTCACATCATCGTTTGGATCTGGTACTGACGTGAATTTGCAGTGTTCTCGATGTGAACTTCGAATGTCAGAACAGATACTATATGCAGATCTTTTTGTCATGGATATTGAAGACTTCGACATTATCCTCGGCATGGACTGGCTCGCACCACTGAATGCAAAGATCGACTGTCTGAATAAGCAAGTTCAGTTAACCCTGCCTACAGGAGAGTTTGTCAAGATTCACGGAACAAGGAAATGGATACACAAATCAACAGTTGCCCTTATCAAATCTCAACTTCGAGGGTTATCCCTTGGTGAAAAAAATGAATCACCAGCACTATACCCTCTCGAAGTACACGATGTTCCAATCATATCTGAATTCCCAACAGTTTTTCTAAATGACCTTCCTAGTCTACCTCCAATTAGGGAATTCAATTTTGAGATCAACCTCATACCTGGGACAGGGCCTATCTCAATTGCACCATACAAAATGTCTAATGTCGAGCTAGTCAAATTAGACAAACAACTAAAGGAATTAGAGAGTAATGGCTTCATCTGAAAGAGTTCATCACCCTGGGGAGCTCCAGTTCTGTTTGTTCGCAAAAAAGATGGTTCGTTACGACTTTGCATCGATTATCCCAAGTTGAATAACGTCACCATCAAGAACAGATATCCATTGCCCAGGATCGATGACTTGTTCAACCAACTTAGTGAAGCCAAATACTTCTCTAAGATTGATTTACGGTCCAGTTATCACCAACTCCGGATTCGAGAGTCGGACATCACCAAAATGGCGTTCAGAACTCAGTACAGTCATTACGAGTTCTTAGTTATGCCGTTCGGTCTAACAAATGCACTTGCTGCATTCATGGATTTGATGAATCGCATATTCAGGTTATACTTAGACCGATTTGTGGTGGTTTTTGTGGACGACATCTTGATATATTCCTCAACCGAGGAAGACCATAAAATACATTTGAAAATAGTCCTCCAGACCTTGAGAAGCCACCAACTATATGCAAAGTTGAGTAAGTGCGAATTTTGGGCGAAGAGAGTTCAATTCCTAGGCCATGTGGTTTCAGGCAAGATCCTTCTAAGGTTGAAGCCGTTTTAAACTGGAAACAGCCTACCACTGTTACTCAGATTAGGAGTTTTCTTGGGTTGGCTGGCTATTACAGACGCTTCATCAAGGACTTCTCAAAGATTGTTGAACCTATGACCAAGCTCACTCGAAAATACGTGCGATTCATCTGGAATCCTGCCTGTGAAGCATCATTTCAGGAATTGAAGAAATGCCTCACGACGGCACCTGTACTTATCACTCCAAGAAATGCAATTGGATTTTCATTATACACCGACACCTCTCTCCAAGGCTTAGGTGTCGTACTAATGCAAGAAGGCCAAGTTGTTGCATATGCCTCGAGGCAACTAAAGATTCACGAGGGTAATTACCCAACACATGACTTAGAACTTGCAGCTGTTGTGTTTCCTCTGAAGCTATGGCGTCATTACCTATACGGTAAACGGTTTGAGGTCTTCTTAGATCACAAAAGTCTTAAGTACATATACACTCAGAGAGACCTAAACCTCCGCTAGAGACGATGGTTGGAATTCTTGAAAGATTATGACTTTCAACTCCAGTACCATCCCGGAAAGGCCAATGTTGTGGTCGATGCCCTGAGTAAAAAATCTTATGTTGCCTGCACTCTTAACTATGAAATGGGGAAGTTGGCTACAAAGATGGATAACTTTAACCTACAGCTGAACGTAGAGGGACCACAACCACGACTCTCTCAATTATCAGCCACCTCTAAGCTAGTTCAAAAGATTTCAGCTGCTCAAGCCAATGACCCTATGTTAATGGTGAAACGAGAACTTCTACTTAGCGGACATGACCTTCCACACTGGTCGGTCTCAGAAGACAGGGCCATTTTTTATAAAAAAATCGTCTTTGTCTATCGAACGATCCTGAGGTTCGGAAAGAAGTGCTCACTGAGATGCACTGTTCGAGGTTCGCTATGCATCCTGGGGGTTACAAGATGTACAAGGATGTTAAGCGACAATTCTGGTTTTCTGGAATGAAGACGGCAATTGCAGACTTCGTTGCTCGATGTCTCGTTTGCCAAAAAGTTAAGGCAGAACGAAGACTTCCCTCAGGACTTCTCCAGCCGTTACCTATTGGAGAATGGAAGTGGGAGAACATCGCAATGGATTTTGTTACGGTCTTACCTCGAAATAATAAAGGGCAAGATGCTATCTGGGTTATCATTGATAGACTTACAAAGTCTACACACTTCTTGCCTTTAAAGTTCATGGATAATCCCGCCAAACTTGCAAAACTATATGAAAGAGAGATCGTACGCCTTCATGGCATACCACTCACGATCGTCTCTGATCGAGACCCTCGATTCACATCAAACTTTTAGAAAGCTTCCAGAATAGAATGAGTTCTAAGATCACTATGAGCACAGCCTTCCACCCTCAGATTGATGGGCAGTCAGAGTGGCTTATCCAAATCTTAGAAGACATGTTACGATGCTGCATTTTGGACTTTAATGACGGATGGGCAAAGTATTTGCATCTAGCTGAGTTTGCATACAACAACAGCTACCAAACTAGTATCGGCATGGCACCATACGAGGCTCTCTATGGTCGGCCTTGCAGATCTCCGGTATGCTGGTTAGATATGGCAGATCGACCGCAGTTAGGCCCTGAACTAGTTCAAGAGACTTCTGAGAAGATCACACTAGTAAAGGAACGACTTCGTGTTGCACAAAGTCGACAGAAGAGCTATGCTGACAAGTGGAGACAACCTCTAGAATTTGATAAGGGGGACTTTGTTTTTCTGAAAGTCCAGCCCACAAGAGGTGTCAAACGCTTTGGGATCAAAGGCAAGCTCTCCCCGCGGTATATCGGTCCATTTAAGATCATTGAACGTATTGGCAAACTTGCTTATCGTCTGTCCCTTCCATCGTCCATGCCTAAGGTTCATGACGTTTTTCAAGTATCTATGCTTCGCAAGTATCGTCCTGATCCTTCGCATATCATCCCTTTAGTCGAGGTTCAGGTTGAGGAAGGAAATACGTATCAGGAGAAAGCGATACATATTTTGGATAGAAAAACTCAAGAACTACGGAAAGTGCTCTGGGATCACCACGGCGTAGAGGAAGCAACATGGGAACTAGAAGCAACTATTAAACATAAATATCCTGAATTGTTTTCTAGTACCAACTGATGATGCGATACATTGTCCTATTTTCACTTATCAATAAACTGATGAAACATTGTTACACTTATCTTAATACATTGTTTCACTTGAATAACTACACCGATGTCTGAAACTAACATCCATGGATATCGTGATGCACACACGCAGTGGCCTCCTTGGCAACTTGTAACTACTTCTCAAGAAGCAGAGTCAATTCACTACTACTTTGCATCACCAAGTCCATCACCGCACAGCGATCATTATCGCCAGAACGTGCATGACTTTTTCGCAACAATCCCGTGCCCTCATCTTGGTAGGACCTTCTACCACAATTGCCAAGAGGTCGAATTCAAGCAACAGAACGAAAAAGTATTCCACCGCTCAACCTACCTCCCCTCAAACGATGTAACCATCGCCCTCCACCACCATCTGTTATGCAAATGTTGGAATCTTCAGAGGATGTGTCCGATTCCATTTGCTTTCCATGGTTTTATGATGAAGAGGATTCCACCGGCCACAGCGCAATTCAGGGACCATACTAGCACTATCCTGAACTCGCAAGAGATGACGCCAGCAATGGATCTCAAGCAAATAACCATCATAACTACTTGAACTGATTTCGAGGGCAAAATCCCTTTAAGGGGAGTAGAGTGTAATACCTTGTATTCCACAATAAATAAATAAATAAATAATAATTTTTTTAGGATAAAACACATGGCACATGGCACATGGCACATGCCTGGAAGTCTAGGCACATAACACATGGCACATACCTGGAAGTCCAAGCACATGGCACATGGCACAAGGCACAAGGCACATGGCACAGGCCTGGAGGTCCAGGCACAGACCTGGAGGTCCAGGCACAAGGCACGTGGCACATGGCACATGCCTGGAAGTCCAGGCACATGGCACATGCCTGGAAGTCCAGGCACATGCCCGGAAGTCCAGGCAGCCCGCCTGGACTTCCCGGCGCCAAAAACTCTATATAAACCAACCCTCCCCTCTTCATTTTTCACACCAAATTCACTCCAAATTGTGATTTTTCCTCCTCTTTTCACTCATATCGAGTTTTTAGTCTTTTGAGACTCTATGTCCGAGACTCTCAGTGCAGTAGGACAAAGTTTTGTTCGGAGGAAAACGCTAGATCTGAAAAAGAAGAAGTTCTTATCTGAAGGTGGGAACGAAACATAGGTTTGCGTGTTTTATAACTTTTATTAAAGTTTACATTCAGTTATTATTATGTCTACTGTTCATTTACACTGCATTATGTCATATAATGATTATACTGCCACACTTATGCCTGTACACTTGGAATTCACGTATTATACTGTTATAATGTCGGATTTGTGGTCAATCTGACTCAACTAGACTCGGTCTTGTCTTCAGTAACTTTAAATAATGAACGGGAGGCAGCGGGCTGCTCTAGGCGATTGGTTATTTAAGCAGACCTTGTGTCTCACCTTTTAACTGGGGACTGATCTAGTTGGTCTTATTGAAAGCTATCAGCTTATACATGTAATACTGAATGTCATAACCTTGCACGTCGTGATACCGACCCTGATAAGGATCACCAGACGTTGCCAAAGTCAGTCTAAATGTCAAGAAAAGACCAAACCAGTAGACTAGACCAGTTCATGCATTGGCATCATACATATCACCACCTAGGGACGTATATGGTTTATGACTCATAGAATAGTTAGGAGCATTGCTCGCTATTCATTACATTTCTCTCGAGAGGGACGTACATGAGAACCCAGCTACACCCGGGGAGGGACATTAATACGTGAATCCAGAGCATCGTTCCTGAGGAGGGACGTATAGTGAGAACCTGGCTACGCCCGGGGAAGGACACCTATACGTGAACTCGGGCAATGTACGTTCATCAAACCATTACGAGACGGTGTCATGAATACATACATATTGATTGATTATAATGCTCACATGTGTATTTAAGATATTTGATATTGAAGTATGATTTATTAATTGTTATACTCACGAACTATTTACCCACTGAGCGCGTTAAGCTCACTCCATTATTTTCACAGGAAATTAGGGTAGACTGGGTGCATGTTATGGGGCCCATATTTTGTACCCTTTGTATGATTCATTGGGGATTTTGGGGAGTATGTTCCCTTGACTATTTTATGTACAAAAGTATTCTAAATTAAATGAAATCAGATTTGTACTGTGTGACATATATTTCTGCTGCGCACTCTGTTGTTACCATTGTTATTGTTCCAAATGCGCGCCCCGTCCGAGAGTGTACCGCCGGTTTAGGCGCGTCCAGGCGGGGTGTGACAAGCGCGCTAGGGACTGTCTGGGCGCAATTCCAACGGTTATATTTACGATTTTTGAGTCCTCATCGGCTAGTATCTTGTGTTTAATGGCGAATTCGTAAACTATAAATACATGCACTCAGGCCATTTTTAACACAAGAGACACAAATGTGAGTCCATTGAGTGATTTCCTAAATCAAACAATTTCTCACATTTTCAAAACCCTAGAGCCAAATATTTTAACCAAGGTTTGGATTTCAAAGCTTTGCAGTGTATCATTTCAAGCATCATCAAAATCATTCTCCTTAGCAAATATGATTGCAAAAAAGGTATAACATTGTTGTAAGGTCTCTCTTCTCATGAGCTTAAGTTTTCATATCTTGTAATTGGTGTTCATGTATTTTGAGCTTCATTTGTAATTGTTCAATTCACTTAGAACAAATATTATAACTATTGTACTTAGTCTTTTTAGTTTATTTCTAGTTGAAATAAACCAAGTAAAGTGATTCAATATCACATGTGATACCAAGGTTAGAATCAAGGTCTAGTTTCACCCTTTATCTTGAAAAGGGTCAAGTGGTTAATCCTTAACCCGCGAAAAAGATTCTGACTTTTCTTTGCCCTCGAAAAAGGAACATGCGGTTTTTTCTTAGCCCGTGAAAAAAATAGGTTTGTCTTGAAACTTGAAAAAGACATTGTAATGGTTTGGTTCACATCCTTAAAGTGAATCCGGAATAGTGAAATCCTATAGAAGGTTTCTTTAGATGTAGAACAGGAAAAGGTTTTCTGAACCACGTAAAAATCCTTGTGTGCATTTGCATTTTACTTTCCGCACTTTACTTTATACACTTTGAATTAATTTGAGTATATAACTTAATTTAATCAAGGATTTCCACTACGGACTTAGAAAACTTCAAAACCGGCCATTACACCCAATTCATCCCCTCTCTTGGGTGTCTATCAAGGGCTACTCCTACTATTTCTCAAATATTTTTTTTTATAATTCTGTCAAATAAATATTTTATCATATCCATATTAACACACACATTTCCATCACACTAAATTTGTTTACATATTGTTTCTTCGTTGCTAAATATTTTATTTCATATAGCATAGTTGGTCTAAAAGAGATTTTATAAAAAAAAAAATTCAACTTCAATGTGATACATCAATTATATAATACTCAAGAAATATTTTTTCATTTGACTCATCCTACTTTAACTTTATGATTTACATCTACATAGATTTTATATACCTTCGTTATGAGTAATGGATTTCACTTAACTAAGATTTTTAGCTACTCCTTTATATGATTTAAATATATATTTATATATATAACTTAGGTTATCATTTGTGGCATAAAATACGTATATATTTGAGCAAAAATATAGGTTACACATGATTTTTTTTTCTAACACCCTAAAAAACATCTAATCGAGTTTTGTCTTTATTAGAATATGAACAGGGAAAAGGATGAGGTGGGAGGTTTTCTTTCCATGGTCCCCAATGTGGGGACTAAATTAACTCCGCCTTGTCCTACCATCATTTTCTTCACTTTTTCCTCTCCTTGCCTTCTCTTCTTCCCTTACAATAGGATTTGTTGTGAAGACATACAAACATTATTAATGTTTAAGTTTGTAATCAGTTTAAAACACCACCTTTTGACTAATTTGAATTAATTTGATGTAAAAATGACTTCCATACCTATGGATTGGTCAACCATGCAAATACCCATAAATTCGCTTAGTTTTTGCTTTTTTTGAAACATGGCCTCAGTCAGTATAAATAAAGTATTGGAAGGAAGGAAGGTTGTGATCATCGAAAGGCACCGATTAGTTGATTTATTGTAATATCAATGTTTATATTTTCACGTTGTAAATATTTATTGATTATGCTAGTAACAAATAATGTGTCATACAAATTGTAATCTATCCTACCATAATAAGAATACTAAAAAAAGTTCCCGACATGACCATTTTTACCAAACTTGCAAAATTAACTCTCTAATTATATATATATATATATTTTGAAGACCCTCTAAACTTTATATTCATTATTTATTTAAAACATTTGTTATGGGATTAATATGGTAATTTATATAATCTACCACTTCCTCCGCTTCATTTACTTTTAAGCTAATTTACATTAAATTTATTTTTTTTACCTTTTTTTTGTTTACCGTTGAGCGGCACTCAAGTGATGTCCTCTGGTAAGATTAATCTATCTGAATTAGACCCGGGTTGGATCATAAAAATGTAAAGGTCTCTCAGTAAATGGTCGTTCCATACACAGAGTGATAAGTCTAATATTTTATTATTTTTTATCTTTCTACTTATAAACATAAGACATTTTTTTTTTAATATAAACAATGTTAATAAATATATTAGTAAGTTTTAACATTAATTATGTTGTTCATCTAAAACTTTAATAATAAAAAAGAGGAAACACTTTGCATACAGACAAACTAGTATCTGATGAGACCATCATTAGTACCCTACTTCTTAGGCTATAATAATGAGTGGGATTCAATAATTAGCTAGCTAGAGAATGAATTTTGGGTGCTAATAATAGCTCACATTGTTAGTATTTTTTTTTGCTACAAGTTATAAGCTTTTAGATAGCTAGTTAAAGTGGCCTTTAACTAAAAATATTAGTCTCCATTACAATTTTGTTACAAAAGTAACTTAGTTGTTGGATCTATGTAAGTAGGTTTTTTTATCTTTCAAAACAATAGGTAGATGCAAGTAGGTAGACTTTTTATAGATGAAGACCAATACTTAATTATTAGATGTAATTAAACTTATTCTTAAGAGGTCCTTAAGCAATTACTTTGATTGCCTATGGTAGATCCAGCTATCACTCTTCAATGAGGAAAGATTCTCCCTCATCCATGGATCTCCTAATTCAAACTTTGATTCTTATGTTATACATACTATCACGACGTCCCTGATGTAGGTTGACGTTATGACCGATATAATATATTATATTATACATATCTTATATATAGTATACAATACACTATCAGCCTTAATATATATACATAATATTTTTCAAAAATTTTAACATGTCCCCAAAATTAGACATCTCACATTTTTTCTAATATACCACAAATCAAATCTAATATATATATAGATAGTCAACTACGGTATTCATCTATTCATCTATTCATTTCATTCATTCATTTATCAACCCATTTCATCCACCATTTAATCATGTAATCATATTCATCATTATCAAGTATTTCACAAACAAAAATATTTAACTAAAATTCATTACCATACAACCCATCTAGATGATATTATATATATATATATATATATATGTGTGTGTGTGTGTGTGTGTGTGTGTGTGTGAGATAATTAAACATATCAAAATAACACATGTATAAACCATTTCTCCAAGCATACATACATACACAAGATAGGGATCAGGGTCACGTGTCAATCACTTTCTAGCTTTTATTTTTTTCCTTTGACTCTGTACCTGAAATATTAAAAGAAATAGAGTGAGCATACAACAAGCTCTGTGAATATATCTTTTGATATGACAATCATATGTATTTAGGGAAACATGACATTTGAAATCATTTAAAATATTTATTTAACGCATATGCATCGTTTAACAAAGATATCATACATACCAACAATATAAATTTTATGTTTGTTTAATAAAACAATGCAAACTTTTCAGCAAAATTCACAATCTCCTTCCTTCTAGTAATATAGTGGGTATAAACTTCTTATTATGCATTAATAAGGAGCCTAAGCTCGGACCTTCCATTATCCAATTCACAATCATTTCAAGGATTCTAAAATCCTTATTAGGACAGTCCTACTGACAATGAGGTTACGCATAACACTCATTCGAGACTAATTCCTAACGAAATGATATTATATGTGATCTGCATTCGCACGTCTCGCATACTCCAATGCCAAAATTATTTATGAATGATTAATAAAACACAATGCATTTATATATATAGCATGCCTACATTTAAACATTTCATATATATACAATGTCATACGAGAACCAAAATTAAGAAATATACTCACAGTACAGGACTTTCCAACTTAAAATACAATCACCGCCGCTTTCGACTCCAGTTTCAATTTAAATCCAACTAACTCAACCTGTCATAACCATTTTATAATTCAATTTCATTCATTCATATCTATTTCACGCGTAAATACTCAATTTCCATTTACATATTTAGTTTTTCCAACTCACTTCAGATTTAATATATAGCAACTTCATATATTTCTGTTCATTTCGCAAATCAATATTAACTTTACAACTCACATATCTGATATTTCAGGCCAATTTGAGTCTCATACATACACGAAAACTCTTCAGTATTGTTTTTACAATTAATCTAAATATTTCCATCACAAAGAATAGTGAAAATAATTATTTCATATCACCATAATCAATTTCTAATTCATAGTACTCATTAAATCACTTAATTTTTAACTTTCCAAAATTCCATTTCGGTCTAAAAAGTTCATGAGATGTCTCAAATATTTTCTACCACCTTATATAATGTTTTTAGGGTGAAAGAATAGTAGAAATAGGCTTTCTAGCCATATTTCCACTAATTTCTAATTTTATTTTTTTACTGGAAAATACATTAATTTTATTAAAAATATATGAAATTTCTAAAATTATTTTGTCCACATTGACACGTGTAAAATTAGTCCTCCTACCTTCAACAGGTATTTCATTGAGGTTTTACATGTTCACGGAGGGTACCAAAGTCAATTTTACTTACTAAAACCATATATTCAATTATTAAAAATATCAAATCATATCCAAAAATCATGATCTTATTATCGAAATGTCCGGAATCAGTAGATCTATCTTTTTACAGTCTCAAACCAAAGTTTCATCGGATTTTAATGGAGTTCCAAAGGTTTCAAATATTAAATCTAAGGGTTCCAAAGGAATCAAGTATCAAATCCAACTTCTAATAGCTATAAGAATTACAAACTAACAAATAAATTCAATCTAACAATATATTTAAGGTTCCTACAGCCTAGGAAGTATTTTTTCAACCTTCATAGCTGATTTTCATTCAAGTTGGGTCGAATCCCCAATTTTTTAGAAACACTGTAAAACGGCTCCCATAACAAAAATTACTCCGAGAGAATCGTTACATCTATCTTGGATATTAATTTCATGAAAAAATAGAGTGAAAAACAGTTATCGTGGGTCTCGATTCGACGAAGATCCTGTGCTTTCTCCTCCTCCTCCTTCTCGGCTTCCTTTCTCACATTTTCTCTTCCTTTTATTTTTTATTTTATATATATATATATATATATATGTTAGTTGCTTCTTTGATAAGCAACTTAAAAGATAGCATGTATTATTTTATGACTTCATGCTCTTAGAGTCATTTAGCTACCCAACTTCCCCCTAAACAACTATTCATTCAATTATTCATTTAACTATTCAATTACTTTAACAACTCTTCATTCAATTCACAACCTCATTTAATTATTTAATCATCAACTCAATTCACATATTTAATTAACCAACCCATTCAACTAATAAAACTTATATTATTTATTTAATAATTTGATTTATTTGCTCATACCCCTTAGATATAGTATGTATTTTTATATACATATATATTTAGTTCTTATGTATAAAATATACATATAATATATCTTGATATACACGTAAGTCAATATATATATTTAATTAAAATTATAAAATATTACACACACATATATATACTATTAGAATAGATCTTTCTTGTGGCCCTCACCTTGTAGCATCTTTGGCTTTATTCCACTTCTCATTTCAATTTTATTAACTGCCCACTAAAATTTTGATACCACTTGCCCCACCCCTAAACACCCCACGTACCCGAACATCCCTTCATCTCCAGTCGTACCAGTCGTACCAGTCCCAACCCCATCCCCCACCTTCTATTTTCATCTTAATCTCCTATTTTGATCTTCATTTTCTCCTCCAAGGGATGTATCAAAGAGTGGCTTGCAATCTTCTTTCTCAAATCGGGTATTGTTTTGTTTTGTTTTTAATTTTTTTTAAAAATTATTTATTTTCCATTCATCTCAATTATTGTATCAATCAATTGATTTTTTCTTAATCAAATAATGTGTTTTTATTTAAACATCAACACAGGTATATGAAGGGGTGTATCATCTTAATCACGGTACTAAAAATATTTTCTTTTTCCTTTTTCTTTTAGTCCTTATGGGATTATAAATCTCAGCTCAAAGTAATCTTTGAGTCTAATTTCTTATATTTATAATAATCATCAAAGTCTCCAGATATAATGAACAAGAGCGTCACCTATGTACAACTCATTAACTAACTGTAACAAACTCTTAACTGCTGATGTAACTAGTCTCACCCAATTTTATTTTGATTATTACAAACAACATACTTATGCTATCTAATATTTTTGACGTAGTTATTTTAGTGCTAACTAAATATATCTAATGGATTCAATTACATTGTCAAAATATGTGGAAGGAACAACACCTCACAAAGATTCAAGAGCTTCATAGTTGTATTTTTTTATTATAATCTTAATATTGTAGAGTAACATTTACTTGTTCCAATCACCATGACTTGCATCTTTTCAAAAATCACTCATATAGTTTATTATTCACTTGCATGTACATTATTATATAATTAATCATGCATACACATATTAATTTAATAATTATCACTTAGTCATAATTCTTTATCATACATATAATGATCAGTGTTTAACATGCATTCATCTTGTCAACTTTGCATGGTTTTACCGTTTCACGTGTATTATACTTATTGTTTTTATCATTGATTTAATCGATCAAATCACTCATGTTTAATTGTGTTAATTATACCTTAATTGTGTCAAAAATGTTTAAAAATGTTTTTTAAATGTTAACCTATGTTTTTGACAATGTCTTAAACTTATTTTGATAAAAAATTGAGTTTCTTTCACTTGTTAGTGAATGAACGTGCTCCTTTAGGAAGGAACGCGTTCCTGAGCGTTTTTCCGAGACTCAATGATTTTTTATTAGGGTTTAAGGAATGCGTTCTTTGTAAGAGGAATGTGTTCTCGTGGCTTTTCCTGAGACTCAGAATTTTTCTGATCAGGGAAAAAGAACACGCTCCTTAAAGAAGGAACTCGCTCATGTTGCTAAGGGCAAACTAGAAAAAACTTTAAGAGTCAGTGGTTCTTGTTGAAAGAACTCGTTCCTATGCCCAACGGACATATTGAGGAACGCGCTCTTTGATTGGAGGAAAATCTGAGATTTTTCAAATTTCAAACAAAAAATATACTCCTATGTTATGGAACGCGCTCTTGTACCTCGGTGTGGTGTTTATCTATAAATACCACACTTGCTCATTTGAAGAGCAACTTTTGCAAAACTTAAAGAACTTGTGTGCATTTTTCGTGTTAGTCTTTATACAAGTCAACAACAAGTTCTTGAGTGATTTAAACCTTCTTTGAAAGCAAAAGTTCAACAACATTTGATCTATTGATCTAACCTTTCGAATATTTCTCCACATCTTTCAAGTTTCTCTTGTGCAAGTGTTCAAGACGATTCAAGTGCTATTTACATCTTCTATTGAATCTTGATCGTGATTTCTCTCATCCGACTTCACACAAGAAGAATCTTGGATCTTCAACCTTACCTACTGGGGTATACATTTCTACAACTAGATTTTTGTGATTTTGGTTTAGGTAAATCAGTTTTTGTGTTTAGATTATCATCTTTAAAATTGATTTTGTATTGATTGTGTTTGTGAAACCCTATCTTGATCTTCATAACAAAATACCTTGTTTAGTGGTTTTATAAATAGTTTGAGATATCGATTCATGTGTTAACATCATATTATATTGAATCGAAGTTTTTGATCATACTTGATTTGTTTGATTCTTGATCTTAATCACATATTCATTTGATTTGCTCTATGTCTCGTTTGCCAACAATTAAAGGTGGAACACAGATTTCCTTCCAGCCTTCTCCAGCCTTTACCTATTGGAGAATGGAAGTAGGAGAACATAGCAATGGACTTTGTTACTGCTTTACCTCAAAATAATAAAGGGCATGATGCAATTTGGGTTATCATTGACAGACTTACAAAGTTTGTACACTTTTTACCAATAAAGTTCAATAATAACCCCGCCAAGCTAGCCAAATTGTATGAAAAATAGATTGTGTGTCTCCATGGCATTCCACTCATGATCGTCTCTGATCGAGACACTCGATTCACATCAAACTTTTGCAAAGCTTCCAGAGTAGAATGGGCTCCAAGATTACCATGAGCACAACTTTTCACCCACAGACTGACGGGCAGTCAGAGCATTTAATCCTGATTTTATAGGACATGTTACGATGTTGCATACTGGACTTTCATGACGGATGGGCTAAACACTTACATTTGGTTGAATTTGTATACAACAACAGCTACCAATCCAGTATTGGCCTGGTACCATACGAGGTTCTCTATGGTCGCCCTTGCAGATCTCTAGTATGCTGGTTAGACATGGTAGATCGATTGCAATTAGGGCCAGAACTAGTTCAAGAGATTTCTAAGAAGATCATATTAGTAAAGGAGCAACTTCGGGTGACACAAAGTCGACAAAAGAGCTATGCCGACAAACAGAGACAACCTCTAGAGTTTGAGAAGGGGGACTATGTTTTTCTAAAAGTTTAGCCTACAAGAGGTGTCAAACACTTTGGGATCAAAAGAAAATTCTCTTCACGATGTATCGACCCATTTAAGATCGTCGAACGTATTGACAAAAACTAGCCTATCGACTATCCCTTCCCTCATCCATGTCCAAAGTTCATCACATTTTTCATGTATCGATCCATGCTTCAAAAGTATCATCCTAATCCTTCACATATCGTTCGTCAGGTCGAAGTTTAGGTTAAAAAAGGAAACAAATATCAAGAGAGAGCGGTAAAAATTCTAGATAGGAAAACTCAAGAACTTAGACGACATAGTGTTCCACTTGTAAAGATACTTTGGGATCACTACGGAATAGAGGAAACAACTTGGGAACTTGAAGATAAAATCAAACAAAGATACCCTGAATTGTTCCAACAATAATTGATGATGTGATATATTGTACTTTTCACTTATCAATGAAATTATTCTTTTACAACCATAATTGTGTCAACATCTAATCTCATTACAAAAAGTGCAGATGTCTACTGATAGCACAGATAAGAGTAAAGAACCATATACACCATGACCTGCTTGGCAACCTCGGGGGAGCTCTTCAAGTCCAGAAGCAACCTACAACTTCTATACATCACCAACTTCCTCGCCTCAGTGGTTGCGATCCCCTTCGCCAGAACGTATATGGTTATATCGTGATGAAATTGCCTGAAACAATCCGGACCCCTCATCCTTGTAGGATTTCCTACAAAAATTACTAGGTGGGCGAATTCAAGCAACAACATGTAAAAGCATTCCCCCACTCAATCTGCCTCCCCTGAAACGTAACAACTCGCACTACCCTACACCACCATCTGTCAAGCAAATGTCAGAACCTTCCGCGGAGGAATCCGATTCCATTTGCTTTTCATTGTTTGATGATGTTGAGGATTCCACATGCCAGAGTATAATTCAGGGACCTTACCAGCAATACCCTGATCTAATGGAAGATGACTAAGGCAGTGAATCTCACGAAGACAACAATCATGACTACATGGGCTGAAATTTCGAGGGCGAATTTTTTTTAAGGGGGGTAGAGTGTAATACCCTTGGTTTACACCCAAAAACAAAAAGAGGGGCATTGCCTGAACGTTTGGGTATTGGGTCCTCTATAAAAGGGGGCTCTTTCCCCCCTCATTCCTCACACCACAACTTTCTTCCTCTTCCTCTCTCTTTGGGTTGGTTTCCTTCATTCTTCTTGTGATTTTCTCTCTCCTCTTTTGAGACTCTCTCTCTTAGAAACTCTCTTTGCGGTGTGAAGTTGTTCAACTCGGGAGGAAGTGCCAGTTTTGGAAAGAAGTACAATTTGAAGGTGGGAACAAAACATAAGTTTACGTGTCTTATGACTTTTCATATTTCATTCATTTATCGTTATGTTTATTACGCTGCATTATTATTTTTGGATGGTCAGCTCGGACTAGAGCTGACTTGGTGATCAGAAGGGAAGCCTAGCTGACTTCTCGAGAGGTGTTAGCCAGGTTTTACAATGTAGGTGACGAGAAAAAATCGTAAAGTTACTACAGCCAGATTGACTTGGCCAGATCGAGTTGTACTCAACCATGAATGTGGCCGAGCCGACCTAGCGAGACGATACTTACAATAAACCATAAAATGTGCTGTTAGCGATAGCTCGGTTCGACTGAGCTGAGCTAGGGGTTATTCCGATTAAAGCGACAGCTCGGCCCGTCTCCAAGCTGATCATTTCAGACGAAACAGATAAGTTTCTGGCACGTTGTATCTCGAGGAATGTGGGGTAGTTGCATTCTCAAACATGGATTCCGATATAGAGACGGGATAAGACTCCTCCTCCGAGACAAATCAGGAAAATAGGAATCATCAGAGATGAGATAAGATTCTTATTCTGAGATGAGCTCGGAAGATAGAGATCATCGAGGACAGGATGAGATTCCTTCTCCAAGACCAATTCAGAATAAATGAGCTCATTTCGACCAACGATGAAACGACACGTGGCACCATGCCTACTGGGTAGCTAGCCACTATGGCTAGAGGACCTCATCTATAAATAAGACCTATAACCCTCACCATAAGGTACGAACAACTTTCTACAAGAGTTATTACTTTCTTCTTAAACAAGCTCTAACTTAAGCATCGGAGGGTCTTCGGTTGGCACCACACCGATGTTCCTTACGATAGCCATAATGTTTTCTTTCTTCTTCTTCTCAGATCAAGCTGATAACCCCTCGCCGGAACTAGAGAGTTTACACTTCCAGATACAACCATATTCCTACAAGCGTTCATCGACTTGGTGTTGGTCAGATTCTGCATCAACATTTGGCATCAACATTTGGCATCGTCTATGGGGATCGACTTATCAAGCCAATAATAGCTTTTCGGCAATGAGTCAAGAGGTAAATCCCCCGTATCTGGAAGAACTCCCAACATCGCTGGAGCCTCCTAAGGCTCAGTGAGGAAGACCTCCCAAGAAGAAGAAGAGCTCTGCTCAAAAGTCTGCACGAATCAGCAATATTGAAAGGAAGGTAGAGAGGATCTCTCAACTAGTGCTGAAGTAGAACGAAGCATTGTGGGTAGCTCTTCCCTCGTCACCGCAACAAATCTCAAAGGTCCTAAAAAATGAAGGAAGTCGCTGCCAAAGTATCAATTCCCTACCAAAATTCGTGAAAAGCAGTAGCAAGCATCTCAACGGATCAAAACAAAGATCTCTTTCCATGGGAGATCTTCACCGTTCTCTGGAGGCGAAAAAGAAGGAGCACGACTCCAGCTCCTTCCAAGTCTAGTCAGCATGGAAGAGATCGGGCCGACATCCCCCAAGATCAGTCTCAGCCAGGTCAGCCGCAGATAGATCGGCCTCTGCAGGGATACCTAAGATAGGAGTGCACCCTGCAAGGTCTTCTAGGTCAGTACGAACCAGGCTGACTTGGCCTTCTAGAAGCACTCAAATCCGATCTCATACAGAGTATGAAGAATTTCCCTCACCTTTCACCAAAGAGATGCTTCAGGCCCCACTCCCAAAGAATGTCAAAACAACAGACGTGTAATACCTCAAAAATTTCAAGGGTATTTATGTAATTATAAAAGATTCTTACCATAACAGGATGATTATTCTTATCATATGAAATATACTTTCTTTTATATTATTCTTGTCATAACGAAATGATTATTCTTATCATATAAAATATATTATTCTTTCCATAACGGGATGATTTTTCTTATCATATAAAAGATACTTTCTTTTATATTATTCTTGCCATAACGGGATGATTATTCTTATCATATAAAAGATATTTTCTTTTATATTATTCTTGTTATAACGGGATGATATAAAAGATACTTTCTTTTATATTATTCTTGCCATAACGGGATGATTATTCTTATAATATAAAAGATACTTCATTTTATATTATTCTTGCCATAACGGGATGATTATTCTTATCATATAAAAGATACCTTCTTTTATAAAAGCTTCACCCACATTATGGGATGAATATTATTCTTATCATATATAATTCCTTCAATTCCATAATTTACAGATTGACATGTTTTCTTAAACAACCCCATAAAAGCAACTCAAATCTTTTTCATATATTTTTTAATTTGCCTTCTTTTAAGCTATTGCCAATATACACCAAAGACATTCATAAAACCCTAAGCATATAAAACTTCATATGCAATCTAACACCACTTTTCTCCTCATATCCTATCCCACCTAAGCTCATTCTTCCTCTTTGGAGATCCGTAGCCCTTGCAATTGGAAATCCTGCAACTACAAAAGTAAGTTTTACACTTCCTTTTCTTTCCTCCTCTACTTGTTGCATCTCTTTTTCGTGTTTTAATCGAATGTTGTACCGACAACGTTGGTGTAGTGATGCACCACATGTTCTTCTCAGCATTCTCATAGACATGGGTTGCCTATGAGTGTCATGTGTGGTTCTTCACCTCACCATCCCTGTTTTCAAGATTATTTCTCTTCTTTCATATTTTTACGGCATTAAGGGAGACAACAACAACTGTTGTGACCATGGCCAACAGATGCATGATAGTGAGTTATCTACTACCATCACACACCACCAACATGCATATATCACATGAAATATATATATATATATATATATATATATATATATA
Organism: Paratinospora sagittata; assembly: GCA_035771175.1. Taxonomy (NCBI): domain Eukaryota; kingdom Viridiplantae; phylum Streptophyta; class Magnoliopsida; order Ranunculales; family Menispermaceae; genus Paratinospora; species Paratinospora sagittata. The sequence goes on from CM069608.1 coordinate 11,618,426, forward strand.
TATATGTGTGTGTGTGTGTGTGTGTGTGTGTGTGTGTGTAATAGAACCCACCACCGCCAACCACTTCTTTGTTATACAGATTATATATATTATAGTAGTATATATATATATATATTATATAAACAAAGTGGTGGCACTTCTCTCCCATACAAATTATATACATATATATTATAGCAGTATATATATACATACATCTTATTGTTACCCAACGCATATATATATAGATTATTATAATATATATATTGTAGCAGTTATATACGTATGTATATACATATATCTTACTTATATGAGTAATATATATATTTGGGTAGGTACGTATGACTAATTCAAAGGTAATATATATGTATAGGTTGAAGACGTAGGTTACGCACCAAGAATTTTGACAACAACGAACTGCGTGCGTAACAGGTGGGGAAGATTTTATGCCTTTATAATATTTTATTTTGATATGTAGATAGGAACATTAAATTAATTATATTTATAGTATCATTAGATTGTTCATGCGTGCTTGTCTTACATGATTGTACATATTATGATTTGTTATCCCAAGTTGATGTTGGATGCACGTAATTCATGTGTACTTTTTAAAGTTTGATGATGAGATATATGACGAGAGTATTAGCATAATTGTTATAATAAAGTTCATGCGTGAATGCTATTGTTATTTGACATTGTGATATGATACCATGTGTTGTGGAGTTTGAACATGTCATGTGAATAGAAGTTATATATCATATTTATGTTGTATGTATAATATTGTCACATCATTAAAAAACACTATTAAGATAAGAATAACACATATGGAGCAGTTATTCTAAGGAATATCGCCAATTATTATTTTAGGACAGTTATTCTAATGAATATCTCCAATGACTATAATTATTATGGGGCGGTTATTCCTGATGAATATCGCCAACGAGTTTTAAATTTTTGGGTAGTGCCACCCTAGGTTTGATTTCCTAAAGGTACGTGATTTAGAACGTGATAAAATTCTCGACTTAAACAATCAAATGTTATAACGATTAATGTGTGAAACTTATTTGTAATGTTCTTGTGTATATATCATGATAAAATGTTCTTGTGTATATATCATGATAAAATGTTCTTGTATATATATCATGATAAAATGTTGTGAATGATTTAGATGACCCACTGGGCTTTCAAGCTCACCCCTATTTTTCACATCAAGGTACATGAAAGAATAGAGTCGCAAGTTCGTGACGTGTCTCACAGTAGTAGGGGTGGGTTAGTGGCTTGAGTAGCATTATGGTAGTATGACTGAGTAATTATTTAATAATTAATTATATCAATTAAATGTGTTGTATTAGAAATCAATGCTTTTGGAACATTATAGTGGTCGTTGAAGATTTCATGGGTTATTTTATATGTTTATGCCTTGGATTTGAATTTGTTAATTCTACTTGATGAATATATTTAAAATGTTGTGTCCATAATGGATGGACAAGGGCACGTACCCTCATGGCCCAATATTCAATTTGTGTAATGAGAATCTATGGCATAGAAATTGAAAGAGTATTCTTCTATCTTAACTTGTAACCTTATTTTGAATATAAATGATATTATTAAATTTATTTTTACCTGTGTAAAGATTTTGGGGTTAAGGTAAATGGATACAATTCACGCCTCGATTCTCTTTTGCTATTTTCTTGATAAGAGCAAATATTTATTCTTACTACTTAAAATTTAAGTTTTAAAAATCGGGGTGTGACAAGACGTCAAAACTTACAAGGAGAAGATCGACCCTAGAGAGCACGTTGAGAACTACAAGTCCTGGATGGAATTCAAATGATATGACGACTCAATGATGTGCAAAGAAGTACAGCGCCTGACGGGGTGCATAGTCGCACTGAACCGGTTCGTGTCGAAATCTATAGATAAATGTCTACCATTCTTCAAATTAATAAAGAAAAGAACGGTCGAATGGGACCAAGAGTGTGAGCAAGCTTTTCAAGAGCTCAAAACTTATCTCAGCTCATCATCGATGCTCTCAAAACCAGTCCTCGGGGAGAAGCTCTTCCTCTACCTTTTAATATCTGATGCAGCAGTGAACTCTGCTCTAGTCCGAGAAGAGTAGGGAACACAAAAGCCTGCCTATTATGTGAGCAAGTCGTTGCTCAATGCAGAAACGAGGTACCCCGAGATAGAGAAGTTGGTCCTGGCCCTCATCACCTCAGCTCGAAAACTAAGACCATACTTCCAAGCTCATTCTATAGTCGTGCTCACGCAGCACCAGCTACGCTAGGTTTTGCAGAAACCAGAGACCTCAGGTCGGCTAACCTAGTGGGCTATTGAGCTCAGCGAGTTCGATATTGAATATCGACCCAGAATATCTATCAAAGGGCAAGCACTGGCTGATTTTGTAAAGGAATTCTCATCCAAGCAAAAAGAAGATGATGATATTGAAACCAAGCTCGAGCTGATATGGAAATTATTTGTCAATGGCTCATCGTGCAAACAAGGAAGTGGGGCCGACATTGTTTTGGTCTCGCCCAAAGGAGAAAAACACCTCACAGCTCTTCGATATGGCTTCTCGGCCTCGAACAACTAGTTCGAATACGAAGCTCTTCTAGTTGGACTATGAATAACGCTCAACTGGGGGGTACGCAAGATCGTAATATGTTGTGATTCACAACTTGTTGCAGGTCAGGTCACCGCCGAGTACCAAGCAAAGGATGATCGCATGTAGGCTTACCTACAGATTGTGAAAGAGCTGTTGAAAAACTTTAAAGAATATGAGGTCATACAGATCCCACGAGTAGACAACTCCTTTGCGGATGCTCTCTCAAAGCTCGCCTCCTCGTCCGAAGATGAGCTCATTCTACAAGTGCCCATAGAATACCTGCCTAGCAGGAGTATCAAGGAGAGCAGCCAGGTCGGCTTCACTGAGATCAACTCTTCCTAGATGGACCCAATTGTGAAATTCTTGAAAACAGAAGAGCTCCCAGTCGACAAATTACTGGCAAGGAAGATACAGCGACAAGCAGCCATGTACGTGCTCATTCACCACATGTTGTATCGACGTAGCTACAACTTGCCATATTTAAAGTGCCTTGGAGAAGACCAAGCTCAGCTCGTCCTTGACGAGGTACACGCGGGAATATGCGAAAATAACTCTAGAGGAAGAGCTCTTGCGTATAAAGTACTCCGTTAGGGATATTACTGGTCGACTATCAATCGCGATGCCCTAAGGACAGCTAGGCACTGCGACAGCTATCAACGACATGCTACGATCATAAGAGCTCCTCCTGAGAATCTGATTCACATTCAGAGTTCTTGGCCTTTTGCTCAGTGGGGGGTAGACCTGATTGGGCCTTTGCCAATGTGCAGAGGTCGAGTTAAGTTTGCCATAGTAGCAGTGGATTACTTCACCAAGTGGGCACAAGCAGAGCCCCTAGCTCACATAACCGGGCAAAAGACCACAAAATTTATCTGGCAGTCGATTATTTGTCGATTCGGAATACCATTCGCCATTATATCATATAATGGAAGCAGTTCGATAATGCGGAGTTCAGCTCATTCTGCTCCGAGCTCGGAATTCGTCATTTCTCCTCAACACCAGCTCAACCTCAGGCAAACGATCAAGTCGAGGCCGTCAACAAGATTATCAAGCATACGTTGTGTGACGCCCCGAAAATTATTTCATCTAGCCCATTGCCCAATTATATTTTGCCCAAACTCTATGTGTTTGCCTTGATATGTTTAGTGTTTGTTTAATGTTTGTACATTTGATGCTTGATAATGTATATAAATATGTGCATTATAAATTTTATATGAGTCATGTTAAATTAAAGTATAATGCGTGTTTTATTATTTATGCATGGGCCCATTAAACCATGAATTGATATGGGTTAGGATTGATTGAATAAAAGGATAAATGAGAATGAAAATTTGGTGTATTAAATGGATTGGACATTTAAAATACATGGAAGCATGAGATTGGTTAAAGTACATGTGGTTGGTATGGGTAGTATGAGACCAACACATGTCAAGTTGGTGCATGAGAATGGACAAGTGTCCCATGCCCCATTTCTTTTCTCCAACACATGTCAAGTTGGTGCATGAGAATGGACAAGTGTCCCATGCCCCATTTCTCTTCTCCAATACCTGTCAAGTTGGTGCATGAAAATGGACAAGTATCCCATGCCCCATTTCTGTTCTCCAACACATGTCAAGTTGGTGCATGAGAATGGACAAGTGTCCCATGCCCCATTTCTCTTCTCCAATACATGACAAGTTGGTGCACGAAAATGGACAAGTGTCCCATGCCCCATTTCTCCTCTCCAACACATGTCAAGGTTGGTGCATGAGAGTGGACAAGTGTCCCATGCCCTACTTCTCTTCCCCAAGAAAGTCCTAGAGGGTGAGATGAGTAGAGAGAAAGGAAAAAAGAAGAGAAAGGAAAGAAGAAGAGAAAGAAAGAGGGAGTTGCTTTGAGGAAAATCTCAGCAACATTTTCATCAAATAGTAGGATCTTGGGGATATATGGTCATATTGAGCTCAAACTTTGTCTGAAAGTTCGTAGCTTATGGTTATTCATTCTGGTCGGTGGAGATCTTGATTGGAGTTTTCGTCTAAGAGATATAACCTCTCAAACAAAGCTGGTCGGAAAGTCTGGATTTCTAGCGCAGTTTAGATCAAACTAATAGATCTCCTAAATCTACCGTTGGATGGATATGATATTTGGGAATGTGGTTTAAAACTGATATTTCTGCATTATGAACAGAGGAGATTTTTATGGGTTAAGTATGTTGTGTGATATAATCATCTGAGGTCGAGTATTTGTAGCAGGAAAGGAGAAATTGTCTGATTAGAGACTTGTTCATAAAAGAGGCTTATCTTTTTGATCCACCGTTGGATTGAGCTGATTTTTGGACAGAAGGTTTGTTTCTTAACATACTTCAATCTGTACGTTTGATTTTGTGATTAAATATTTCTGTTGGTAGATTGATACATCTGAACAGAATATCAAATGAAGAATTGGTAGGGTTGCTTGTATTAGACCTAAATTTAGAATATGAACTTAGACCTTTCCAAATAGCTTGCCTGTCAACTATGTTGGCCTAGTTTCCATTGTTGATGAACCCATGATGCAAAATCAGTGATATACATGGCTGAACATGGTGACCTAGTGTAAATCGGCAATATGGCCTAAGTATGGAAAAATTCATATTTTAGGGCTTTTGATGCTTTTGGCTTAGAATCATTGAATTGATGCAACTTATGTTTAATTAAGCATGATTATGGTTGATTATGCTACTGATTTGGTGGTTGTGACCATATCATGAGTTATGCCTACTTGTCATCAAATGGCCCAATTTGAGCATGTTTATGCCTAAGGAATTAAAAATCAATATTTTTGATTAATAGAATGGTTTATGAATGAGAACTATGCATTAGAGGCCTAAGTCATGTGATTTGAGTTCAATGATGGGATTAGATAGGATTTAGGCCTATTGTCTATATGTGGGCTGATTTAGGGTTGATGTGTAATGTCTACGTGATTGAGCATAAAAATTGATGTATGGTAGGATATTGATGAATGTTTCAGGATCTTGATTGGGTTGATTCGGTTTGGTGGCCGTGTGTGGTTAGATACTCTCGTGAGGCTTGGTGGTGAGTAGACTTCATTTATGATTATATCTTTTATTTCATCATATCACTTATATATATTGTATGTTGAAAGCATGAATGTGTCCTAATGTTTTGAATGATGCATTGATTTGAGAAAACCTTATGACTTTGGTTGGGCCCATCTATCTGGCTAATAGGGGGACTTAACCTTGTCATAGGAGGGTTTTAAAAACGAAATATTTGGGGATGAGAACGGTACGGTGAAATAGACGTGCACTAGTAACCCCAATGCATGTGGAATGTGGATCCAAATTGATAAGCTTTTACTTGCATCGAACTTATTATAAATGCTTGATATCTATACGTTATGAGTTTTTAATCATGCTACACATTGACATGCATACATGATATTTATTGATGAGTATTGATAGCATATTTGAATTCTATTCACTAGGCACCGTTGGCTCACCCTCATTTTCCTCTTTCAGGTCCTTTTGTCCCAAATAAGGGCAAAGGAGTAGTCATATCTTAAGGGCCTTGCCGGCGAGAGAATCCAAGGCTTCGATGTGAGTTGAGAGGCATTTTGATTGAACTGTGTTTTAAATTATGATGTATTATATTTTGGACTATGTAATTATAACACTTACCACATTATAGTATGGGTGAGTTTGGACTTGTTAGATAGACCATGTGGACATATGACGATTTTTTTGTACCCTTAGTTTTGGACTTTATGTGTATGTCAATCTTGATGGACTGTAGGGATTATGACGGTTTTATTTATGGATTTTTCATTTTTATGGAGTATCTCTTGTCTTGGATGATTAATACGGTTGGTAGTTTTGTTTAGTAGCTTTTTATATTATGTCGTTATTTGGGATATGGCTCGTAGGGTCTCAACCACCTCGTGGAGGTTGAGAAGTGGTTGGAGATGCCTACGCCGGGCGTCCAGCCCCGGCATTCCGCACGCCATTCCTAGCGGGGTTGGTGGTCCGGGGTGCGGGGTCACCACACGTTGAAGGATAGAATCGAGGAGAAGAAGGGAACGTGCGCAGATGACCTCCCCCAGGTATTATGGTCTTCCACAATAGCAATGGGAGAAACTCTTTTCTCCCTAGTGTTCAAAATGGAAGCTGTTATTCCAGTAGAGCTCGAAATTCTAACTCAGAGAACTTCATACTTCAATGAAGAGAAGAACTCAGAGGCACAGAAGGCCAAGCTAGACCTTTTGGAAGAAAAGATAGAGCAATCACAACTTCGACTAGCTGCATACCAAATGAGGACATCTAAGTACTATAATGCTAAAGTGAGACCCCACAGTTTCAAAATTGGTGACCTGGTTGTAACACCCCGTACTTTTAAGTAAATACATACGTTAAATTAGACGTATATCACGATGTATAATACATGTATTTTATACGTAAGAGGCAAATATATGCGTGCATGAAAATACATGCTAGATTGAAGGAGTATTAGTAACTAAATAAAATTATTAAATGAAGATGATACATATGGGATCATCTTATATGGGTGCTTACAAGTTTTAAAAAAAAAATGGAGTTGAATTAAATTGATTAATTTATGGGGTTGGTTAATTAAATATGTGGATTGAAGTATGATTTAATGAATAAATGCATAGTATGATTTAATGAATGAAAGTTAAATATTAAGATGGAAAAGTTGTTTTATTAAGTTCCTCATCGGGTCCTTTTGTATATATAATTATCATCTCTCATTTCTAATCTCACACTCTCTCAATTTTTAAAAAACAAAAGAACTCATTTCTACTCTCAATCTCTCTCACCAACGTCCAAAAAAAAAAAAAAAAGAGAAGAAAGAAGTTGCAGGAGAGAGGAGAGAAAAGGAATGAAAGAAAGAACGGAGAAAGGAAGAAGAACGAAGGGAGAAACGCGAGATTCGCGTCAAATCGGGGCTTGCGGTAAGTGATTTTCACTTTAGTTCTTCGTGAAATTGATCTTTAACTAGTGTATGTCGATTCTAGCGTAGTAATTTTAGCTATGGGAGTTGTATTACAGTGTTTTCAAAATTAGGGTTTTTACCCAACTTAGATGAAAATTTGTTCGAAAGGTGGAAAAACACTCCCTAGACTGTAGGAGCCCCGAATATGTGATTAAATTTTATTTATGTGTTTATTTGAAATTTTTATGGCTGTTGGAAGTTTGTTGGAAGTTAGAGTCTATATTAGAAACCTTTTGAATCATATTAAACCCGATGAAACTGCAGTTTAAGGCTATAGAATGGTAGAATGCACTGTTGCGAGTCCATCGATGCTAATTTCATGATTTTTGGAGACCGTTTGACACTTTTAGTAAAAATTTTCATGTTTCCAATGAACAGTGAATAGTGACATAAATAGTATTGTGATCATATCCAGTGAATAAAATGGAATTAGAATCAAATGAAACTCCGGTTTGAGATCATAGAATCGTAGAGAACTGAATTCCAGACGTTTCGATGTTAAGATAATGATTTTTGGATATGCTTTGATATTTTTAGTAGCTAAATATATGATTTTTGTGAGTAAAATTGACTTTGGATGCCTCCACGAACGTGTAAAACCTTAGTAAAATACTTGTTGAAGGTAGTAGAATGGTAGTATGACGGATTTTACACATGTCGATATGGACAGAATAATTTTAGGAATGTATTATATTTTTAATAAAATTGATATATGTTCCAGGAGAAAAATAAAACTGAGAACTAGTGAAAATATGAATTGAAAATCTATTTTCACTGTTCTTTCTTGTGAAAATATCTAGATTGACCACAAAAATGAGATAGTAGTTTCTTCAACTGCTTATGAGTCCTAAATTGAGTTGGAATTTAAAGTCACAGAATGTGTATAATATTTTTAAGGTTGATCTTTATTATTGGTGATTTGAAGTAAGTTGAGAAATTAAATATGTAAATAGATATGAATAAATGAAATTGAATTATGGAGTGGTTGTGACAGGTTGGGATAGTTGGATTTAAATTGGAGCTGGACTCGAAAGCGACGGTGATTGTGTTTAAGTTGGAAAGTCTTGTACTGTGAGTATAGTTTTCTTGATTTGGTTCTTGTATGACATTGTATACATATAAAATGTTTGATTTTATGCATGTTATATTTATATGTAATGCATTGAGTTTTATTGATCATGCAAACTGATTTTTAGCATTTAGCGCTTATAAGAATGTCATTTCGTTAGGAATTAGACCCGGATGAGGTTTTGCGAAACCTCATTGTCAGTAGGCCTGTCCTAACAAGAGTTGCGATCCTTGAAATGACTGTGAATTGGGTCATGAGAGGCTGTGGCTACCTTGTAACGGTCATACAAGGGTTAGACCCGCTCTCTTGCCTTGAAGGAGGGAAATGGTAAATTTTTGATGAAACTGTGCACTAGTTTATTGAATGAGCATAAACTATATATTGTGTGCATGTATATTATTTTGATGAATGTTGCATACGTGCTTGTGAAATACTTGAATTTAACCGATTTGATATGTCATGTTTCCCTAAATGCATGCGATTGTCATGTCAAGAGCTATACTCACTGAGCTCGTGATTGCTCACTCCATTTCCTCCAATATTTCAGGTACAGAGTTAAAAGAAAAACACGAGAGTAGATATGTGTCTTATGTTGTTAATGTACGTGTATGCGAAGGAAATGAATTATATTTGCTTTATTTTCAAATGAATATATATCACATCCTACATATATATATTATCACATAGATGGGTTGTACATGGATTTTGATTTGATATTTTGGGTTAGACAATGCTTGTGATGATGAAATGAGATGAGCACATATAATTATCAGGTGAGAATTTGATTTGGGGAATGAATGGAATGACTGTGATGATTATTTATATATATATCTTTGATTTGATTTGTGGTATATTAGGAAAAAATGTGAAATGTCCATTTTATGGGGAGGTGCTGTCAAAATTTCTATACAGTTTGGGAAGTATTGTGAATGTCTGTTGAGGCTGACAGTGTATTGTATACTGTATATGGGTATGTACAGTGTATAATACACTGTGCCGGTCATGACATCAGCCTACGTTAGGGGCGTCGTGACACTGGTACTGAGAAAGGTCATGCTTAAGACCAGAGAGGCCGGAGCAGGGGCTCTTGGCCCAAGTTGGGAAGGGTTGTACAAGGTCATTTCCATACCCAGGAACGGAGTCTACAAGTTAGAAGACCTTGATGGAAGACGAATCACCAAGCCATGGAATGCAGAGCATCTGAAGTTTTACTACCAGTAATTATAGCTAGCAGGAGTCGCCTGCTCAATTTAGACTTATCATTTTGTCATCTTCTGTTAAAATTTATAAACTAGTTTGTTTTTAACGACTTTGCGTGAGTTTACTAACAACTATCGACACAAGATGCCAAGAAGTAAAATGACTAATACCTTGAGGATGCAAGCCTTGCTCAAATAATCCCCGAGAAATGGCTAAAAACCCATAGTACCTTGGGATCCGAGCTCATGCCTGGATTATCGCCAGGAAGAAGGCTAAGGCCTAACAATACCTTGGGACCTGAGCTCATCAGAGTTCAGGTTATCGCCGAGAATGAGGTCATCCTCGAAGTACATTGGAATCTGAACTCTTCGGAGTTCAAATTATCGCCAAGAAGGAATTCACTCTCATATTACGTATCGGATCATCGCCTAGAAGAATATTTTTCGCGAGACTTATTTTTCCAAAAAATGACCAAGTCCCGGTGTAATTTCGAAAAAAGACCGAGTTGATAGGACTACCGAGCTGAACTCAAGATATTACTATCTTTAAAAACGGCTAAGTCCCAGATCAAGCTCAAAAAACACCCGAGGTTATTGGACGATGGCCGAGGTTATTGGACATGTAGCAGCTAGAGCTCTAATTATGTCCGAGCTCACATGCTCATCAGGCCAAGCTCGCGAGACATATTTTCCGAAAAAACGACCAAGTCCCATTTAAGCTCGACTAACTCCCAATTCAAGCCCGGAGAACGACTGAGCTCATCGAACTAACCGAGCAGATCTCATGGCCTTCTCCGAAAATCGACTAAATCCTAGAAAGGAGATCGAACTCGGATGATGGCCGAGCTCGTCAGGACTCGGGTAAAGGTATTCTACAAAAATTATACTAAGTCCCAAGGACTGTTAGGTCGAGCTCATTGGACTTACCAAGCAGAGCCCACGACCTTATTTCTCCAAAAATCGACTAAGTCCTAGAGAAGAGCTCGAACTCGGCTGATGGCCGAGCTCACTGGACGACGTGCATAAAGTAATTTGGTAAGTGCTTAAGTGTTCAATTCAAGTAAAGAAAGGAAAACACAACAGGTAAAAAACAAATGTCATTCAGAAGATGAAGAAGTGTTTAAAGCTCAGAATCTGAGCAGGATTACAAAAAAGATGGAAAAAACAAAGGCCTAAGAGCCTAAGACAACAACCTTGGACTCTCGATCTGATCTATTACCCTGAGTCAACTGAATGAACTCATTTCGCTTCCGATCAACCTCTGACCGAGGGTAGTAAGTCGCATAGAATAGTTCCTTAAATTTTGTCCAGGACTTGACCTTACCAGGAGATCTCTGCATAGTTTCCCACCATCTATCAGCTGCATCAGCCAACTAAAATCTGGCCAGATGAACTCTGTCTCTGTCTAAAGCCAGCATATCGTCAAGGATAACCTCGATGCGCTGAATCCAACTCTCAGCATCCTCAAGCTTCAAACTGCCTGAAAATGTTGGAGGGCCCCGTATTTTGAAAGCCTTCATCACTTTCTCATACCGTTTCTTCTCCTTAACGTCCTCACCAGACTTAGGAGTCGGTACTCTATCCTTAGTAGGAGGACTAACAGCCACGACACCAATACTAGTAGTGCCCACACCATGTACAACAGGTGCATCAACACGTGGCCTGTCTTGTTGCAACTTGGTAATCATCTCAAGAAGTTGAGCATTCTGTTGTTGTTGGATAGTAAACATTTCCTCCAGCCTCTTAAGCCTATCTTGATCGCTAGGGTCCATTGTTAACCCGGATTTAGCCCTTCAGTAAACTAACATTTTCAATGGGCAAAAAGAAATGCATCAAGCAGGGTAGCATACAATACCCATACAATCAAAACATAACATTACAAGGCTTGTCTCTTTCTTAGAGTTTTTATAACCTGAACGTAGGTATTCTAAACTTCAGTCTTTGATACCAATATTGTCGTGACCCCTTCCCGAGTGATGTCACGACCGGCACATTACCCCAGATAATGTCACGACCCGACAAAATTTGAGGCACAGATAAGCCTCAATGCGGAAATTGCATGAAAATCTCAAATATACAATCCAGATAATCGAATAATATACATAGATAATGCATCATCATCCGAAACATGATGTCATCGACCCAATCCCCAAGATTCAATTATGTTTAATCTAATATGGAACTCCAAATTGAGATTTCATCATTTATCAGATTTTCATATACAGATCAAAAATTTTATTACCAACTATGTTTTATATACAATAGTAGCTGGGATCATTATGTACCATAACAAAAGTACAAAACATTTAAACTGTGCCCAAGTTCCCATAATTACAAATAAAAAACACACATAAAAGAGACGAAAGGAAAGCCATTCCAACTCTAAGCCTTGCCCTTTTCATTTTGATCTGATCTTGAAAGAAAATAGAGGAAAATGGGATGAGCTCCACTAGCTCAGTGAGTACTTTTCACAGAAAATCTCCACAGATGCATTTATGTACAACATGTATGAAACTTGAAATAACCTTCATAGATTTAAATGCATCAATGAAGTATGCATGATACATGCTTCAAACTAAACATAACATCAAGCATTATTTTTAGAAAAGCCTCAACAGGAGATCGAAGATCAAGATAATACATGCCTACACTTCCCCTATCAAGCTATGGGTCCAAACCAGCAAATTTGCATACACTTCCCCATCACACTTATAGGTTCAGACCAGCGCATTATCCCAACCAATCTCTCTACCCTCACGTTCTTCAATAATTCGAAAATCACATTTTTTCGAAGAACAAGTGAGTAGAAATACAATAACGCCAAGGTGTTGATCCAAACACCCAAGGTCATCCCAATGTATAATTCTGTGCTCATGATTACAAATACAATGCACATACATATAAGAGATGCATATCATTCAAGAATTCAATTTCATTTATACAATGCTATAAATAGAGAATCAAAGTGAGAAATACTCACAATACAAAAGTTTGCCTAAGTCCACAACACTTTATACTTAGCCAATTCACCAATGTCTACAGCACATCATCAACACTTTATTTGCTATCCAATTCTCATATCATTATTCAATATTCTGTGATTCACATTGACAAACACCAATTTCTGTCACATAAATTATATCAATTGATCATCAATTAATCACAACACACCAATTAAACCATTTACCTTAGCATTTACATTTCCAGCACATGTAGTTTATTTATACACTTCATTAGATCCAGAATTTACCAAATTCTGTCCATCAATAAAACCAATGATCCAAGATCAATTCCAATCCATAAACACATTAAAACATCATATTTCAATACTGGAAAATGGGTTCCAAAACCCTATTCTAACATGGTCTGGAACACCATGTTCTATCCATGAAAAATCACTGTTTTTAACATCAAATTAATCACCAATGGATGAGGAATTAATCCCCCATGGCTTAAGTCAATAACTGGTCTAATTCCAGCATCAAAACCACCATTGATCAGATTCAATTTCAGCCATGAAAACCAATGTTTAGACTATAAATTTGCTTACCAAACAACCCAAGATTTATCCACAGCAAATCAGTCCAATTTCCAGCCTTCAAACCCCAAGTTTCCAGCTTCAATGCTTCCAACAAGCTTCAATTCTTCCAATTTGGAGCTCCAGCATCATCTTCTCGCTTTCTTCCTTTCTTCTCTGTTTCAGCCAACAAGCTTCTTTAATTGCAGTCCATTTCTCGAAATTTCAACAAGTTTAAAACCTCTAGATTGTTGCCAGCAAGATGGAAACGTGCTTGCTGGTTTCATTAGGTGGTGCCAGCAAGCCTATTACGTGCCAAATTAGTGGCTAAGTGGTTGCAATTAGTTGTAACACGTGGCTCAAATCATGCACAAACACACTAACACATAGCAAACACAAAAATACATCCAAATACTTCCTATACACACACAATATACGAGTATTATACACATCAATCACTTGCACAAGACTTCGAGTTGGACATTTACGTCATCATGACGTCACATGCGAAAAGTGGGTAGTTACAATCTCCCCAACTTAGAAAATTTCGTCATCGAAATTTAACATAGAAATTAAATCTTACCTAAAGCGGTGAATAAATCCTAAAACGTCTCCCGCATCTGATCTTCCTGCTCCCTGGTTTGCTCTTCATTGATGTGGAACTGCCATTTGACTCGAACCAAAGGAATTTTTTTATTCCTGAGCTTTTTAATTCTGCGAGCCATAATCTGAATAGGTTGTTCCACATAAGTAGCATCCTCCCCAACTTGAATTTGAGAAATATCAAGCATAGGTACATGCGTGGGGTCTGCATTATACATTCTCAACATAGACACGTTGAATACATCATGAACTCCAGCAAGTTGAGATGGTGGAGCAAGCCTGTAGGCCAAGGGACCTATCATCTCAAGGATCTTAAGTGGCCCAATAATTTGAGGAGAACGCTTTTTTTTCACACCAAATCTCATCTGCCCTTTCTGTGGAGAGACTTTCAATAAAACCTGATCTCCCACTGCAAACTCTAATGGTCTGTGACATTTGTCGAAGTAGCTCTTTTGTCGATCCTGAGCTGCCTTCAACCTTGCTCTAATATGCTTGATCTTCTCAGTCTGTGCTACCACCGCATCTGGCCCCACCAACTGTGTCCCTCCCACTTCAAACCAACAAGTAAGAGATCTACAAGGTCACCCATGAAGAACCTCAAAAGGTGCCATGCCAATACTAGCCTGAAAGCTATTATTATAAGCAAACTCACACAGATGAAGATACTCAATCCAACTCCCACCAAACTCCAAAATGCATGACCTGAGCATATCCTCCAACATCTGAATAACCCTCTCGGACTATCCGTCGGTCTGACGGTGAAATGTCGTACTGAGATGAAGTTGAGTTCCCATCAGATTCTGAATCGCACACCAGAATCTAGAAGTGAATCTCGGATCTCTATCCGACACAATCGAAACAGGAACTCCATGAAGTCTCACAATTTCTTAAAGGTATAATCTGCTCAATCGGTCCACGGAATCCTCGGTGTTCGACGACAAGAAATGTGAAGATTTCGTGAGCCTATCAACAATAACCTAGATGGCATCATATATAACCTGAGACCTAGGAAGTCCCACAATGAAATCCATTGTAATATGTTCCCATTTCCATTCCGAAATAGGCAACGTTCGCATGTGTCCTCCAGGCCGTTAGTGTTCAACTTTCCTTTGCTGGCACACTGCACACTTTCGAACATACTCAGCCATATCTTTCTTCATTCTATGCCACCAGACTGTACGTTTCATATCATGGTACATCTTGGTTGCTCCGGGGTGAATAGTATACTGTGATTTATGTGCCTTTCGGAGTAACTCATTTCTCAACTCTGGATCATATAGAACCCATAGTCTCCCTTGAAATCTTAGAATGCCATCTGTATCTCTCAACCAATCAACATGATTAAGACTGTCAGCCCAAGCATCAAATATCCGAAAATCTGGATTATGTTGCTGCAGATATCTGATCCTCTAAATATGAGTGTCCGATAGCTGTGCCTCCACCTGAGTACACACATCCAATGATGGTTCAACAGAACGTATACTCATCATCGACATCCTCTCCAATAATCGCTACTCATGGGCCATCTGATAAGTTATAACGTCTGTCTCAACACGTTTCCTGCTCAATGCATCGACAACAACATTGGCTTTCCCAGGATGATACTCCAATACGAAGTCATAATCCTTAAGGAATTCAAGCCATCTCCGTTGTCTCATATTCAATTCCTTTTAATCGAACAAGTACTTCAGACTCTTATGATTAGAATACAGTGTGAACTTTTCGCCATATAAATAATGTCTCCAAAGCTTCAAAGCAAAAACTATTGCTACCAATTCCAATTCATGAACTGGGTAATTCTTCTCATGCACTTTCAACTGTCTGGATGCATACGCAACAACCCTACCGTCCTGCATCAGAACACAACCCAATCCTGCATGAGATGCATCGGTGTAAATCACGAACTCTTTCCCACGTTTTGGAAGTCTCAAACAGGAGTGGTAGTAAGCTTTTTCTTCAATTCTACAAAAGCTTCGTCACAGGCATCAATCCACACAAAAGGAACGTTCTTCTAGGTTAATTTAGTAAGTGGGGTAACTAATTTCAAAAAGCCTTGCACAAACTTTCTATAGTACCCAGCCAAATCCAGAAAACTCCTAATCTTCGTCACTGTGGCCGGTCTTGGCCAGTTTGCAATCGCATCAACCTTAGCAGAATCAACAGAGATACCACTTGTTGAGTTTAGCATATAGCCTATGCTCTTTTAATGTCTGCAATTGATCCGGAGGTGCTGCTCATACTCCTCATGTGTCTTGGAATATATCAAAATATCGTCAATAAAGACAATAATGAAGTGATCTAGATACGGTCTAAACACCCTTTGCATCAAATCCATAAACATCGCAGGTGCCTTCGTTAGCCCAATTGGCATGACCAGAAACTCATAGTGACCATATCTCGTTTGGAAGGCAGTCTTCGGGACATCTTCTTCTCTAATCCTCAACTGATGGTAGCCTGATCTCCAATCGATCTTAGAAAAAAATTTGGCACCATTTAATTGATCAAACAAGTCATCAATGCGAGGTTGAAGATATTTGTTCTTAATTGTGACTTTGTTCAGCTGACGGTAATCTAGACACAATCTAAGACTCCCGTCTTTCTTTTTCAAGAAAAGAACTGGTGCACCCCAAGGTGACATATTAGGGGAAATAAACCATTTCCTCAAAAGCTCATCAACCTGAACCTTGAGTTCTTGCAACTCTTTCGGTGCCATCCGATAAGGTGGAATGGAAATAGGTTTCCTACCAGGCATCAGCTCAATGATGAAGTCAATTTCCCTCTTGGGTGGTAACCCAGGTAAATCATCAGGAAACACATTGGGAAACTCACTCACCACTAGAATATCAGAAATTTGAATACCCTGATCATTCTCCTCCAATGGCCTAATAGCCATGAGCTCAGCTTCTACATTAGTAGCCAATCTGCCTCGGGTAGGTGGTATGTAGTAATCATACCTAGGTAAACAAATGATGGCCACCCAGGGATCTGAAATACAATATGCTTATGAAAGCAATCCACTTGGGCGTGATACGCCGCCAATCAGTCCATACCCAAAATAGCATCAAAATCGAGGAACTCTGACACCCTAAGGTTCACAATCATCTCTAGTCCCTCATATTTAACAACACAATTCATACATATCATATATAGGTAGATTCTCTCACCAGTTGTTGTACTCAAAATCAAAGGTGTACTAGTTCTAACAAAAGGCAATTTAAGTCTATCTACGACATGTCCAGATATGAATGATAAAGTAGCACCAGAATCAATCAATACAAGCATCATCATATCATTGATAGAAATCATACCCTCTATCAAATTCTTGCTGGCATCAGGATCTAGTTCAGTCACTGCCTTAGCTTGCTCTCTTGTACCAGATGCAACAGAAATAGCCAGAACAGAAGGTTGCCTTGGCATAGAACACTGATTAGCCTTGTGGCCTTTCACACCACATCTAAAACAAGTAATACTGGGTCTCGGAACTGAAGATGAGGTCTGTGACTGACTCTGTGATTATAAACTGTTGGAGCGGATGTCACAGAAACAGGAGTAACAAAAGAATCAGCCCTAGAAAATCCACCACTAGTCTTGGGTTTCTTGTTATTTTCCCAACGCTTCTTATTCCACATTTTCTTTTTCTTTCCCGAAGATGGAGAAGATGAATCAGAAAGAAATACAGGTACTGGCAGAAGAATCGTCGTCTTAGATCTCGCATAGAATGGTTCCTTAAATTTTGTCCAGGACTTAACCTTACCAGGAGATCTCAGCGTAGTTTCCCACCATTTATCAGCCGCATCAACCAACTTAAATCTGGCCAGACGAACTATGTCTCTGTCTAAAGCTTGCATATTGTCAAGGATAACCTTAATGCGCTGAATCCAACTCTCAGCATCCTCAAGCTTCAAACTGCCTGAAAATGTTGGAGGGTCCCGTATTTTGAAAGCCTTCATCACTCTCTCATACCGTTTCTTCTCCTCAACGTCCTCACCGGACCCAGGAGTCAGTACTCTATCCTCAGCAAGAGGAGTAACAGCCACGACACCAACACTACTAGTGCCCACACCCTGTACAGCAGGTGCATCAACACGTGGACTGTCTTGTTGCAACTTGGTAATCATCTCAAAAAGTTGAGCATTCTGCTGTTGTTGGATAGTAAACATTTCCTCCAGCCTCTTAAGCCTATCTTGATCGCTAGGGTCTATTGTTAACCCAGATTTGGCCCTTCAGTAAACTGACATTTTCAATGGGCAAAAAGAAATGCATCAAGCAGGGTAGCATACAATGGATAACATTAATCATAATCTAGCTACCCATATAATACCCATACAATCAAAACATAACATTATAAAGCTTGTTTCTTTCTTAAAGTTTTCATAACCTGAATGTAGGTATTCTAAACTTCAGTCTTTGATACCAATATTGTCGTGACCCCTTCCAAGGTGACGTCACGACCGACACAGCACCCCAGATAATGTCACAACCCGACAAAATTTGAGGCATTGATAAGCCTCAGTGCGGAAATTGCATGAAAATCTCAAATATACAATCCGTATATGATCCAGATAATCAAACAATATACAGAGATAATGCATCATCATCTGAAAAATGATGTTATCAATCCAATCCCCAAGATTCAATTATCTTTAATCTAATATGGAACTCCAAAATGAAATTTCATCATTTATCAGATTTTCATATACAGGTCAAAATTTTTATCACCAACTATGTTTTATATACAATAGTAGCTGGGATCATTATGTACCATAACAAAAGTACAAAACATTTAAACTATGCCCAAGTCCACATAATTACAAACAAAAAATGCACATGAAAGAGACGAAAGGAAGGCTATTCCAATTCTAAGCCTTGCCCTTTCCCTTCTGATATGATCCTGAAAGAAAATAGAGAAAAATGGGATGAGCTCAACTAGCTCAGTCAGTACTTTTCACAGAAAATCTCCACAGATTCATTATGTACAACATGTATGAAACTTGAAATAACCTTCATAAATTTCAATGCATCAATGAAGTATACATGATACATGCTTCAAACTAAACATAACATCATGCATTATTTTTAGAAAAGCCTCAACAGGAGGTCGAAGATCAAGATAATACATGTCTACACTTCCCCTATCAAGCTATGGGTTCAGACCAACGAATTTGCGTACACTTCCCCCATCACACTTATAGGTTCAGACCAGCGCAATATCCCAATCAATCTATCTACCCTCACGTTCTTCAATAATTTAAAAATCACATTTTTTCGAAGAACAAGTGAGTAGAAAGACAATAACGCCAAGGTGTTGATCCAAACACCCAAGGTCATACCAATGTATAATTTTGTGCTCATGATTACAAATACAATGCACATACATATAAGAGATGCATATCATTCAAGAATTCAATTTCATATATACGATGCTATAAATGGAGAATTAAAATGAGAAATACTCACAATACAAAAGTTCGCCTAAGTCCATAGCACTTTCTACTTAGCCAATTCACCAATGCCTACAGCACATCATCAACACTTTATTTGCTATCCAATTCTCATATCATTATTCAATATTCTGTGATTCACATTGCAAAACACCAATTTCTGTCACATAAATTATATCAATTGATCATCAATTAATCACAACACACCAATTAAACCATTTACCTTAGCATTTACATTTCTAGAACATGTAGTTTATTTATACACTTCATTAGATCCATAATTTAACAAATTTTGTCCATCAATAAAACCAATGATCCAAGATCAATTCCAATCCATAAACACATTAAAACATCATATTTCAACACTGGAAAATGGGTTCCAAAACCATGTTCTAACAAGGTCTGGAACACCATGTTCTATCCATGAAAAATCACTGTTTTTAACATCAAATTAATCACCAATGGATGAGGAATTAATCCCCCATGGTTTAAGTCAATAACTGGTCTAATTCCAGCATCAAAACCACCATTGATCAGATTCAATTTAAGCCATCAAAACCAATGTTTAGACCATAAATTTGCTTACCAAACAACCCAAGATCTATCCACAGCAAATCAGTCCAATTTCCAGCCTCCAAACCCCAAGTTTCCAGCTTCAATGCTTCCAACAAGCTTCAATTCTTCCAATTTGGAGCTCCAACATCATCTTCTCGCTTTCTTCCTTTCTTCTCTGTTTCAGCCAACAAGCTTCTTCAATTGCGGTCCATTTCTTGCAATTTCAGCAAGTTTAAAACCTCCAGCTTGTTGCCAGCAAGATGGAAACGTGCTTGCTGGTTTCATTAGGTGGTGCCAGCAAGCCTATTACGTGCCAAATTAGTGGCTAAGTGGTTGCAATTAGTTGTAACACGTGGCTCAAATAATGCACAAACACACTAACACATAGAAAACACAAAAATACATCCAAGTACTTTGTATACACACAATATACGAGTATTATACACATCAATCACGTGCACAAGACTTCTAGTTGGGCATTTTACGTCATCATGATGTCACATGCGAAAAGTGGGTCATTACAGTACAAAAACAAAGGCACAAATTACAACAAGCTCGCGTAAAAATGACAACACCGAGAATACCAAGCGTGTTACCTCTACACACTACACGAAGGCCAAAGACGAATTGTCCCGGATATGGCGTCATTGCCCAGGTCGACCTCGGACAGAGGTAGGCCAATCTGGTAGCCCTGAATGGCGAGATATTGATTGCCAAGCTTTGTCACAGAGGGCCCCATCTCCTGGAGCTTTTTTCTTGGTCTGCGGTTTGGGAGATCGGGTATCCGAGCTTTTCCTTTTCGTCGAGCTACAGCCTCATCTGGGGCCGCAACGACTGGAGAGGCCGGAGGAAGAGCAGAAGAACTGCAGACAGGTGTGGCCCGCAGAGACTGAGTTTCCTGCTCGGCGGGTGAGGTCATCTTCCTAGCGGATGACTGTGCGTGCTCGTAAGCCTTCATCCGTTCGAGGTTAAAAACAAGAGTGCTCGTCTTTCTAAAAGACATGACCTCAACTGGATAACCTGCAGAAGGACCAACAACACTAGGTCAGCTTGGAACAAAACAAAAACCTTTATTACCTCAGCCAAAATCACTTACCAGTAAAAAACGCAAGCTTGTTATTAAATCTTGCAGCAACGAGCCGAGCTGGTGTCAAAATGCACCCGTAAGAACGATTCAAATAGTTTGTTCGGTAAATCTCGTTTAATTTGGAGAAGTCGGCTCCGTCCCTCTTTTCAGGGCTATCCTAGTGGACTGCAAACCAGAGCAGAAATAAGGCTGAGTTGAACAAACAATGACGAAACAAAAATGGACTGAGGTCAGCTCGTACCTAGGTATTTAAACCTGGTCAGCACGCCAGCCTCCTCGACCCAGTTCCCTGAAATAAGGAACCAGGTGTCCTTCCACCCCTTGTTGGCTGTTGGGTTCTCAGTGATCAAAGATGCGTGCTTGTCCCCACTTGCCCAAGTGCTCGTGTAATACCAGCCCGAGCAGCGAGAGTGGACTTTGAGCTGGTAGCTGAGCTTAAACTCGGTCGAGCTGAAGTCAAGCCAGCCGCGTTCCTTCCACAACACCATCAGGCCTAGGAAGGCTCGCCAAACGTTGGGGCTTAGCTGGGCAGGGGCAACACTCAGGTCGGCCAATAGGCGACAAACGACCTTGGGTAATGGAAGAATAGCCTTATACTTAAACAAATTTGTGTAAAAGGTTACCCAACCTTTCTTAGGGCAGCTCGACCTGTTGCTGGGACGAGGAACGCGCATTATGATAAAAGACGGGATGTCGAGCA
Organism: Paratinospora sagittata; assembly: GCA_035771175.1. Lineage (NCBI taxonomy): Eukaryota > Viridiplantae > Streptophyta > Magnoliopsida > Ranunculales > Menispermaceae > Paratinospora > Paratinospora sagittata. Next base: position 11,640,169 of record CM069608.1, read on the forward strand.
GAGCCCTTAAGTAGTCAAGTTGATCCTTCGTGACTGAGGATGAATACTCATCAACAGAAAAGGAAGGACTTGCTACCTCCGCCCCCTTGTCCGACTCGGTCTCGGACTCAGAATCAGACTCAGACTCTATATTGATCGCTTCAAGCCTGAGGAGGTCTCCTCGGCTCGACGACCAACAGACCTCGGCTCATCTATTTCCACCCTACTAAGAGCTCGATCCCATGCAAAGCAGAGGTTGAGGGGAACCTCACCCCGACTTAGGATCACGACGCCCTCAGATTCCCTCTCCTCTAGTGGTTAAGCAGCCCCTACCTCATGACTAAGTGGTTGCTCGACCTCTTCTCTACTTCGTGGTGAAGAAGCCAAGTATTCTAAAAAATCCTCCATGAAGGCCATAAATGCTAAGTAGATTATAAATGAAGAAGAGCAGAAGAAATACCGAGCAGAAGAGAAGCTGAACAAAGAGAACGGAGTTAAACGCTGGAAGACCGAACTGGGTCAAGGACGAGCTGAAAATCTTTTGAGCTGGGAGAGGTGACTTTCGAATAAAGAAATGAAGAAGTGGGAGCCACTATATATAGAGGGACCGAGTCGAATGGAAGCCGTTGATGATAAATGGAGCGAATCTCGAGGAAGATCAAATGGTCCAGATCCGAGTTGACCAACAGACAATACTGATCTCGAGATACGAATCCCGATAAAAATCTGACAGTTCCAATCTAAATGATGATATCAACGTACGATAAGATCAACACAAATCTCGAGGAAAATCTACGGTGACGAAAAGCCCTTCACCCCGATTAGGGTTAAAAGGCTTGGGGGTAAATGTTGGATGGTCCGCTCGGACTAGTGCTGACCTGGTGATCAGAAGGGAAGCCGACCTGACTTCTCTAGAGGTGTTAGCTACGTTTTACAATGTAGGTGACGAGAAAAAATTGTGTAAAGTTACGACCGCTAGATTGGCCTGGCCAGATCGAGTTGTACTTGACCATGAATGTGGCCGAGCCGACCTAGCGAGACGATACTTACGGCAAACCAAAAAGTGCGTTGTTAGCGATAGCTCGATTCGACCGAGCTGAACTAGGAATTATTCCTGTTAAAGCGACAGCTCGATCCGTCTCCAAGCTAATCATCCCAGACGAAATAGATAAGTTCCTGGCAAGTCGTATCCCGAGGAATCCGGGGTAGTTGCATTCTCAAACACAGATTCCGATATAGAGACGGGATAAGACTCCTCCTCCAAGACAAATTAGAAAAATAGGAATCATCCGAGATGAGATAAGATTCCTATTCCGAGATGAACTCGGAAGATAGGGATCCTCCAGGACAGGATGAGATTCCTTCTCCAAGACTAATTTAGAATAGATGAGCTCATCCAGCTCATCTTAACCAATGACGAAACGACACGTGGCACCATGCCTACTGGGCAGCTAACCACTCTGGCCAGAGGACCTCCTCTATAAATAAGACCTTTCACCCTCACAATAAGGTACGAACAAATTTCTACAAGAGTTATTACTTTATTCTTAAACAAGCTCTAACTTAGGCATTTGAGGGTCTTCGGCCAGCACCATACCGGTGTTCCTTACGATAGTCATATTGCTTTCTTTCTTCTTTTTCTCAGATCAAGCTGATAAACCCTTACCGGAATTAGAGAGTTTACACTTCTAGATACAACCATATTCCTACACCTGTTCATCGACTTGGTGCTGGTCAGATTCTGCATCAACAATTTTGTATAGTGTTCATACATGTCATGCTTATGCCTTAATATTTGGAGTCGATGTATTATATTGTTACTGCACCGAATTAGCTGTCAATTTGACTAAACCAGACTTAGTCTTGTCCTCGGTAACTTTGAATAGTGAATGAGAGGCAACTTGCTGCTCTAGAAGACTTGGTATTTAAGGGGGACCTTGAGTTCCCACCTCTCGACCTGAGGACTGGCCTGTTTGGTCCCATTGAAAGTTGTATGCTTGTATAGGTGATCTTGGACATCCTAACAATGCACGCGGTGATGCCGACCCTGATAAGCATCACTAGACACTGCCAAATCCTGTCTAATGTAAGTAAAAACCAGACCCGCACATGCATAGTCGTCATACATAAAATAAGAACCACCTAGGGACGTAAGTGGTCTGTGATCTATAGATTTTTTACTGGTGCAATTGTGCCCACTATTATTGATGTTTCCCCTAGATATGGACGTACAATGTGAACTTAGGATTACCTAGAGATGGACATTTGTACGTAAACCTAGGGTGATATACAGTCACAAAATCATTACGAGATGGTGTAATGTATAATTACCTGTTAAGCTATGTTGCACTGTTTATGATGTTATGTTGTGTATATTTGATGTATGATTATGATGTTATGTTGTGTATATCTGATGTATGATTATGATGTCTTCTTTATTAATTGTCATATTCACGAACTATTTTACCTACTGGGCAATAGTCCATCCCGTTGCTAACTATTTTACAAGAGTCTAGGGTGGATTGGACAGAGGTGTTTTGGGCCCTCATTTTGTACCCCCCTTACTTATTTGTTCAATTAGTCAGGGAGATTTTTGGGAGGATGTTCCCTCATTATTGGCGGTTTCATACCTCCTACATCTTGTACAAAATACATTCTAAAATTAATAAAAACAGACTTGTACTTGAATTGTGTACCTGTGCACTCGACAACTATTATAATGCATTCACTCCTCGCTGGTTTAGGCGGGTTCGGGCGGGGTGTGACAATATTACATTACTTCAAATGAGTCAGATCAAGACGAGATAGCAGATCAAGTATATATTTGGACTATGTTAAGTACATCCCAGTAGTATCTCGAAATACTTGAACATTAAGAAAGTAATGCAAATTCCCTAGATCTTTTAAAGCAAATTCCTAATTTAGCTAAGTAATCACTTGAGCAATATGTGTTTTATCATCGCCAGTAATAAGTATGTCATCAATATACACAACACATATAAACAAAATGTGGATCTCTTGAGAATGAAAAGAAATGTATCAGCCTTTGAATTCACAAATTTCCAATTCAACAAAACAAAACATAACCTTTCACACCAAGCTTGTGGAGCCTGCTTCAAACCATACAAAGCTCTATGAAGGAGACACACATGATCAAGTTTAGCAACATCTACAAAACCCTCAGGTTGAGCCATAAACACTTTCTCTATTAATAAACCATTCAAAAAACATTATTCACATCAAGTTGTTTAATGTCCCAATTCATTGATACAACAAGAGCTAAAAGAATTCTAACTGTGGAAGCCTTAGCAACATGACTGAAAGTCTCACCAAAATCTAATCCCTGGAGTTTGGTGGAGTCCCTTAGCTACCAAACGTGTTTTGTGTCTATGTATTGTCCCATCTGTATTGTACTTGATCTTAAACACCCACTTATATTCCTATCAGATTTTGAGAAGAATCTATAAGAACCAAAGACCAAGTATTGTTAAGCATAAAAGTTTTATATTCATCATCCATGGCCTTCTTCCACTCAGACATTGAAGAGCCTCTTTAGCTGTAGCAGGTTCAATGGACTGGGTAAGGATACTAGAATCTGAGATGTATGTTTTTGGTTTGAAAATGCCATGTTTGGCCCTGGTAATCATAAGATGAGAAAGGACTATAAGAAGATCAATAGCTTCAGTGTGCGTAACAGGATTAGGAGAATCAAGTGATGTGGTGGAATGATTATGAGGTGTAACTAATATAGGCGAAGGTAAGGGTAATGATGTTGAGGAAGGAGAACCGGTCGACTGAATGGGAAAAGATGTATCTGAGGATGAGATCAGGTTATTATTTGTTGGTAGGTTTCTAGTAGCATGAGCCAACATTTCATTTGAAGGAACAGAGGACTGCAGCTGGACCAGTGATTTGTATGAGAATTTTGTTTTATCAAACACCACATTACTTGATATATACACTTTCCCAGATGAACTGAGACACTTATATCCTTTGTGAATTGGACTATAGCCAAGAAACACACAAGCAGTATAATGGAATTTAAATTTATGCTTCTAATAGGATCTAAGGCATAGATAACACAAACACCCAAAATACTTGAAAAACTTGTAATCTGGAAGTTGATGGTGAAGTACCTGATGTGGAGAGCAGTTGTTTAAGACCTTGCTTGGTAAGACATTAATAAGAGTAACAGAAATTTGAAAAACATCCCACCAGTATTTATAATGTAATTCAGCTTGAGCTAGTAATGTTAAGGCCATTTTTATAACATGTCAATGCTTTCGTGCAACTCTCCCATTTTGTTCATGTTCATGAGGGCAAGGATGTTGGAAACTAATACCATGACTTGTAAGAACTTTAGTAAAGCTTTTATATTCACCTCCCCAATCAGCACGAATACACTTGATAGTAGTAGAAAACTTGTTTTCAACCATTACTTTGAACACAAGAAAAACATTCAGTGCCTCTGATTTAAACTTTTGAGGATAAACCCATGTATATCTTGTATGATCATCCAAGAAGTGTATGTAATACCTGAATCCATATTGTGAAGTAATTGGAAAGGGCCCTTATAGGTCTGTATGAATCAAATCAAGTGGCAAAAAAGCACGTTTAGAGGATTTACTATGATGTAAAGAACGAGATTTGCCAAATTGACAAGCACTACACACATCCACGGTTTTATTTCCAGTAGAAGAATTACAGTGAGATAAGATGGATGACAAAACATCTCTAGAAGGGTGGCCCATCCTATGGTGCCACAATTTTGTATTTGAAACAGAGTTTGTACACATTTCCATATGCACAGTTGCAGGATCATTGTTTATCTTCTTACAGTTTGTTTCCATTGAATCCAATTGATATAACCCATCATTGATCAGTCCTTTAAGCAACACTTCCTTGGTTTTGTTGTCCTTCACACAATAAGAAGTGGCATGAAATTCCACAAAAACATGATTATCAAAAGTTAATCTAACAATGCTAAGTAGATTTTTCTTGATTGAAGGAACACATAACATGTTTTTGAGTGCTAGATTTGTTGCCGAAGAACTAAACGTTTGATGTCCAATGTCAATAATAGGTAGCTTAGAACCATTACCAACACTAAGAGAAGACATACCTTCATATTCAACACCAGTTGCTGGATCAAAAATATCTCTAGTAACGTGATGAGATGCACCACTGTTAATGATCCAAGCAGGATCAGTAACAACTTTTGGAGTTGCAACAAAAGCACCAGGTTGCACAGATCCTCCAGAAGAACCCATATAGGAAAAATCAATCCTATAGTAACAAACTGATGTTGAGTGTCCAATTTTGCCACATATCTGGCATGTTGGACTAGAATTATTTCCATTTCAACCTCCACAACCTCTTGATCTGCCATTACCATTATTATTTAAATTGAAATTTCTACCTCCATTATTTTGAAACTGTGAAGGCTGATAACTCGAATTTCTAGATCTTGCATTGTTGTAATTCACACCATTTGCCCCTGATTTATTGTAAGCAACATTAGCTTATGCATTTGTTGTCAAAGAAAGGTTACTTAGTTGATTCAACTGATCTAAATGCGAATCAAAACTTAGAAGAGCTGATTGAAGTTTTGGCCATGACAGTGATTCTTTGTCTTGCAAAACCGTAGTAATAGAAAAGTATTAAGTTCCAAGGCCAACCAAAGTACAAGACACCAAATCCGCCATGGGAAAAAGATAGTACGCAACAGCCAAATTGTTAGCAAATTCTTTCATTTTAGAAAAATATTGAACCATTGATAAAGATTCCTTTCTTGTGGTCTGAATGCCACTTCTACTTAGCTATATTCTTGCTTTGTTATGAGCGCCACATAAATCTTCAATTGCTTTCCAAGCACTTTGAGATGTTGACACTCCAATAATCTATGATGCCACAGATTCTATGAGAGAATTTAGTAGCCATCCTAGTAACAACTGATATGGCTCATCCAGATTTCAAAGTCTGGATCCTCACGAACCTCTTCATTGTTTCCATTTGAAACAATCATAGTTGCTGATGGACAAGGTTTTGATCTTAGTATGTAACCTTCTAACTTGTGACCACGGATCACTGGTAGAACCAAAGATTTCAATAGCAGAAAAAAAAATTTTCTATCCAACTTGATAGACATAGATTGATTCAATGTTCCTCCAAACACGCTCGAGATTATAGATCTCAAATTCATTGTCTGAGCTGAGTTCTGGAAAGATGAACTTACTGAAAAATCAGCCATGTCATTTGCCATCAAATGCTCTGATACCAAATGAGATTATAAATTGCAACTCAAAGTAATCTTTGAGTCTGATTTCTTATATTTATAATGATCTTCAAAGCGTCCAGATACAATAAACGGGAGCGTCACCTATATACAACTCATTAACTAACTGTAACAGACTCTTAACAACTTAAACTTCTTGAAGCTTTAATACACAATTTTTTTACACATAACAGAGATAACTGTTATTATAGTTGTAGATTTTTGAGTTGTTCTCAGAGTTTTTCACTAATCCCTCGTTCACTTGCTTCTCTAATATTCTATTTATGTCAAGGCTTTTGTTTACTTAAATGTCTTAGTTATTTCTAGACTCTTATTTTAATTAGTTTATAATAGCTCATAATTTTAATTTAATAAGTAAATAAATTGAGTTTAATGTTTAATTTTATTTAGTCAGTCGTCTACTTTGATAATTAATTAAATTATTATATTAATAATGCTACAATCTACAAATTATTTTTTCACTCATACATATTTTCAATATTTTTATAATAATTGTTTATTTTTTATTAATTTACGTTACACGTACGTGTACGTCAACAAATATAATTAAAGGATAAAAAAAAAAAATCCTAAAGTGGTGAATTAGCATCCAGTATTCATGTCCTCAGTTTTCGAACCGACCCTAAATACATAAATTGCAAAGAGACCGACAAGACTGGTGGTCTCCCCAAGTTCCACAGTGGGGACATACAAGTACTACAGTTTTACTGACCCATCACTACTGTCGACTGTTATCGAGATCATAAACAAATCTTAAATCTACGAACATCTAACATCTCAAGCACGCCGATGTAACCAACACCTCTTACTTCAAAATATTCTGATCATTATGATGAAAGAATATACAGTTGGGAAATTAGGAGAGCAATGGCCCCATATGATAAAGCAACCTCAAACAATAAATGAACTTTAAGTCACCAACCAGAAAACCCCACTGTTTCTTAATAAACACAAAAGAGCAAAATTGTGGTAGAGACGCGTTATACAAGGACAACGAACACGTGATGGAAGTACCTTAGCTCCCGCCTAGTTTTTCAGTAACGATGAAAAGAGGGTTTAGTTGTCACAATCTGATTGCTCCAATTAGTACGTAATCGTACGAAAGATGTTGACATGTTGCTAAAATTGTCAGGAGTGGGAGTTTCGAGTTCTCACTTAACTGAGTTGATATTTAACCCGAAAAAGAAAAACTGAAGAAGAAAATAGGTTTTGTGTTATTTTTTTTGACATTCCGCTTGTTTTATTTTCTAGGGCAAGAAAGAGTCAAATAAGGAAAGTTGGGGTTCGTTTCGTGTGGTTATTGGTCTACTGTCTGGTCAGATAGGGCAAAAAAAAAAAAAAAAAAAAAAGGAAAAAAAAAGATGTGGAGAGCGGGAGTTTGGTGGTTTGGATATGACATCAGTACTATTATTTCTTGATTGCTTTGTTCCTTGTTATTTCTATAATTGCTAGCTTGCTTGCTTGCGATTTTCTATTTTCTGCATAGGATCTAGCTAGCTAGTCATATTGGTCAGTGAGGCTGAGATCTTAAGAAGTTGTAATAACAGTGGGTGTGCAGAGATGGTGAGGGGGAAAACCCAATTGAAGCGAATAGAGAATGCTACGAGTAGACAAGTCACCTTCTCAAAGCGACGAAATGGATTGCTTAAGAAGGCTTTTGAGCTTTCTGTTCTCTGTGATATTCAACTTGGTGTTGTTGTCTTCTCTCCCAGAGGGAAGCTTTATGAGTTCTCAAGTTCCTGGTATGGTTCCTCAATTTCCCTATCTCTTTCTTTCTTTTTCTATATATGGGTTTTGTTAAAATCTGCTGCATAATCATATATATATTCTTGTTATCTAGTTTTCTTTCTTCTCATAATTTTCCCAATATTTTCATTCTATGAGCTCTTTCTTTGCCGCTTCTTTTGCGGGGATCAGACATCTGTTAGACTGTTACTAGTCTAGTTGTTTGATTTGTATTTTTTTTTTTCCTGTCATCTAAACAGTATATCCGTAGTGGGTTTCAAACTTTTCCGCTGATTAAGATTCTGATTTTTGTTGTTTGAAAATTTTAATCCTGTTAAAATTCTGGTGCAACCCTTTGGAATGGCCTTTAGCGCTTAAATCGGCGAGCTAATGCCCTTATCACCAATTCGTGTGTTTTTTCGCCTTAAGTTAGGCTGAAGTACTTGACTATTTTTTTTTTTTTTTTTTTTTTTTTTTTTTTCTGGTTACCGGATTTTTCTTATACTGATTAAAGATTAATAATGCTGTTTTCCAATACTATCGTACCTTATGGCCCTTTCTTTTTCTTTATTTTTGCTTTAATCTTTTTTTTCTTTATTTATATACAGATACATACATATATATACATACATGTCATCAGTCATGCTTTTTATTTGGTTTTAAGTCTGGTTCTGTTCGTACATCAAAAGGGAATCCTTTTCTCCTATTACTATTCCTAATTTGATGGATAGGACTTTTGGGGATTCTTCTTTTGTTATGGTTGCTAATTTAATTATTGAAAGGCAATAAAAGATTAGCTGGAATAAAGTATGATTGTATGTAATTCAAGTGTCCAATTTATTTTCTTTAAATATTAAATATTTTCATGCATCAAAAGTACCTATATATTTAGGGTTTACAATCTGTAACATGTACAATTCTTAGCAATATTAGCTGTGTTCTTGTTGGTATTATTTTTGGAATAAGTTAAGGGAACAACGAGTACACCTTATTAGATTACACTAGTAGCAGGAGAACTGGCATATTTTCTATCAACTTAGTGAAGCTCAGTGGAAGGAAAGAAAGCAAGACTGGATAAAATTTTATAGAATATATGTTACAGCTCTCATTACAACATCAATCAGCCACTTCGAATCCATGTAGAGCAGAAGATGCTGAGCTACAAGATCATTAGTGTAGTTGAATATTCTCTCCGAAGCCCCACCAATACCACAATAGAACTGAGCAACATATCCGGTTCTGCCCATAGCCAATTCCGTGCTGAGAATGTGGGATGTGATGAAATAATGATTCATTGGATATGTTAATGAGAGAATGAAGCAATAAAAGGAAAACATATGTTTCAATATAGAGCTGCCTCTAAATTCCAAGCATTTACTTGTATGAATAAGCTTTGTGTTTGACTATCTAGCTTATACAGCTAGTACTTCTTCTAGGTTTATAAGACATTGGGAAACATCCTTGAAGATCTTACTGTTTAAGTGAGGCCTAGAGGGCCAAAAAGGAAAAAGAAAAAAAAAAAAAATTATGTGAGGAGTTTTTCAGTTGCCACCATCCTGAGGGAACCAAAAGTCATCCATTAAGATCGTGAAAGGAAGTCTAGGATCAATCAATGGGAGCGGGTTGATCTCGAATACCAAAAGACCTATTGTAAGACCTTCTTACTGAATATTCACTATTAAATCCATTTCATTATCTTCCTTCCAAGTTGAACAATTTTGTTGAATACAATAGGAATCTCTATCTTGGATAAGGAGCAGGAGGAGTCCAACTTCCTTTCCCTCTTAATGTTTGAGATTGTCTCCTATTTAAAGGGGTTGTGAGGCACCCTTGCGATCTTTCAAAACATCTAAAGCATACCATCTATAGTGTGTAAAAGGATCGACAACGTGGAAGATGTCTTTGTTGTTATAGTTTTGGTTTTGTCAAATTGATGCTTGAGTTAGACAAATTAAAACACATGGTGATTACTTAGATTGCTTATGAGGTATGACTTCAACAAATTAATTTTATTCTAGCGGTGAGATTTAGCTCTATTTTTCCAATACCAAATCTTCAATTTATCTTATACTCTTATATACTTCTCATTTTTTTTATGTAGATCTCTATGTCTAATGATCAATCAATTATTATTAATTAGGTAAACATCTCGTCTTAAATTTCAAATTATGTAGAAAATTATTCAACAGAACATGCTATTAATACTTTTAGTACTGTTTGATGCATTCAAAACTGCTTGTGTTTTTAGCTGGGAATTAGAAGTACTAGGCGCCTCAAACTAAGAGATATATTATCTGCCATTTAGTTGTGCAGATTGTAAATTGATAAAATTGGATTATTGTCAATGGGCAATAAAGCATTAAGCAGTAAAACAACAATCAAGTAGTACTTACTGACCAGCAATATACTTTAATTTATGAAAAAACAAAGAAATTCATATGATTATTGTAATACACCGTTTCTAATATAATCATAACCTTATATTGCATCCTTGTGATAATTCCTCTCTTCTCTAATTGCATCTATGTGTCGTTGATCCCATGATACTCAAGCTTGTTACTTGTTCTTATCCATCTTAGCATTTGTAGTCTTACTATATTTATATTGTTAAGCTATTGTTTCTATATTGCTGTCTTTTGTTCCATGAAGCAAAATAGCCATACAAAATTCTCCTTTCAAAATATCTTTTTGTTTTTTTGTTTGTTTTGTTGCTCAAACATTTGTACATGCTTATTACAATGACATGTTATTTCATATTATTTTAGTATCATATTTGTATTAGGTTTTGAATAATATTTATTGATGATTTAGATCAATACTTTAGTTGATGTATTATTGAGAAATAATTTTCATGAATCAATATATTATTTGTTTTTGTCTCTTTTATGTTTTCAAATATTTTTAAGTTTTTTATGTTTTTAATCTATTATTTCAAAATAAATAATTTTCATTACATGGTGTGAAGCGTCAAATAATCATATTTCTTATGTTTTCTCATAATCTTATTATTTGGGAATATTTTGTATATATGTATGTTCAATTATTTATTAAATTACTTCACGAGTACTTGTAAATAATTATTTTATTCAGCTAGTCCTTGCCATGCATTGTTGAGGCAAGACCTCACTTTAGTTAAATTGTCTAGGTATCGTCTTGAATCCTTGACAACAATTTGGCCGTTCAATAGAACCTTTCCAAATGAAAAATAACACAAATTATCTAAAAAAGTACATATTAAACTATTGCTGGAAATTTTAGCCAATCCTTATTGATGGACGTGGCCAAGTTCATAAAACATATCTTGTTACTTTAAAGATATCAATTGTGTACTAACAATTGATGTATTGTGCACTTTACCATTTTTTCCAATGATACTTTAACAATTTTAGAAATATTGATAGTGAAAGAAAAACAATTAGCGTTTATGTATGGCATTTCTTCCATCTAGTAAAATATAATACCGTTTTCACAAGAGTGATTTTGTGGACCTCGATTTTAGTAGTTGGTTTCATTTTTTACATTATTTGTGCTTCAACATTATAGAAACATACCATATTGGTCTAGATCGAGCATAGTCTTATGATCCATGAGCTCTAGCGTTGCTAATGTATAGGTTTGATGTATTGGATTCACATTGTTGTCTTATTTGAATTTTTTTTTTTTTTTTTTTTTTGAGCAGAAACAAGTATGAATATATTAATAGAACTGTACAAATTTACAAGAAATGATTCTGTGTACCAACAACACACAAAAATCATTCCTCCCAGCTTGATGGCAAACCACCAGCAAAACGAAAACATCCACCTCATGCATCAACCCCTAGAGAGACATCACTCCCAAAATTACACTAAACAAGCATTCCAATTCAACAACCACCCTGAGAGAGGAATGTCCATTCCCCATGAAGACGCAAAAACCCAAGAGAGTATGTTAATATGGACAAGTTTGTTTAGCATGAAAAGTTTTAATAATACAAAGATCCACATGCTATGAAATAAATCTTTCTCAAATTATACTTGATATTTATGATAAACTTTAGTTAACTATCATCGAACAAGATGGCGAAGTGGTTAGAGCTCGTACTTACAAGTCATGAGAATATGAGTTTTGCTCTCGTTTCCAAGTGGAGTGAACATGGCCTTTGCTCGGGGGAACATCCCTTGCACCGTGGACTACGTGTGGGGGCACCTATACGCTCATTGGGGGATGCCACCATCTCCTCTCATTGAGGCTTGCCCATAGGATTAGTCGATAAGAATACGTTACGCCTCGAGAATTCTACCGCCTAGCCCGTACCTTAGTCTATATGTGACCAACTCTATGTGCCAACTCTGTGTGCCAACTTTTTATGTCATGTGTGTTATATGTTTATGTTGTGTGTTGTTTGATGTATGTACGCATGTATATAACTCTTGATACATAGATGGTGAGAGTTGGGATGTACGTCTTGTGTGTATGATGAACCATGGGGGTTATGTTCATGGACTTAATGTTGGGTCTTGTGATTCCCAAGTATGGACTTCTATGTATGTGGAAATTATTATATGAGAACTTTGAGATGTTATATTATCTTGTCACTTGTGGATATCGTATATCTTGATAGGTAGTTGTAGATATTAGGATTGTTAGGGGTACCTACGGGTTGAAATTAACAGGTTATGACATAAGGTTGAGGCTTGTAAGGTCTCAATTACCTCGCAAATGGTGTGGGGTGGTTGTAGATGCCTACGCCGGGCGTCTCGTTTCGACTTTCCGCACCCCGCCTCGCAGGGGATGGTGGTCCAGAGTTGGGGGGCGTCATAGTATATGCTAGCCTAGATACCCTAGGTTACCAAAAAAAAAAAAAAACTTTGGTTAACTAAATAAATGAGATTTAAAAATAAGTAGTTGTACATCAAGTTAAAATCAATTAAATTATCACAAAATAGGGAAAATTTTTTGAAGTAAAATTTTACATTGCAAAACAACAATGTAGCTTTTTCGGATGCTCAGGGTAAAACCCTTGAGTTTTCTTTGCATAAGAAGAAAGGTTTTTTTTTTTTTTTTTTTTTTTTTTGTACTTGTAAACACATCTTAGGATATCACTCATTTGATGTTAATTTATTTTAACAAATCTTTAGACAAGAAAACAAAACATGACAAAAACTTTGATTGAGAAAATTTCATTATAAATTGCATATTAATTATTTACGTCAAATTTTCAAATATTTAGAATTTAACATAATGATTTTTGGCTTTTTAGAATTTAAGGTAATGAATTTTGGGTTTTTCTCAATAGGTTAAACATTAAATTGATAGAAACACGCAAAAAAAAAAAGAAAAAGAAAAAGAAAAAGAAAAAAGAAAGAAAGAAAAGGAATACATCACTTATTTGCCTCTTAGGTGCATCTCTTGATTCATGTCATCAAGAAGCAAAATATTAAAGCTAAGCAAGCATTGTCCCACCATGCGAACAATAGCAACTAGCCAATTTACTAATCTTTTTGCTCTTCCTTGAATAATGATGACCACATTCTAGCTTTTTTGAACTTCCTCAAATTTTCCTCCATTTGAAAAACAATTGGAACAATCTTCCAATGGAAAGTCTGAAGCCTCGTTAGGGAATTGACAAGAATTAGAGAATCTCTCTGAATATATAGGAAAGAGGCCCTCCACATTGCAGCAAGGTCAATGCCTCAACTTCCAAGGATAGGAAATCTCCTCTTCTCTGCACCTGCCCATATCATGATTTATTGTAAAATAAAGAACCATTTGGTTTGATTGAGAACCATCCACGAAGAGAGGAGCCCAACTCACTAGAATAACAACAAACACTTCAAGTGTGCTCTAATTTCCAATAGTTAGCAACAAATATAGTGCATGAAGAAATTCCTTCCTTTAGTATGATAACGACCCTCTCCAAGCAACTCGAACCTCCGTGGTTATGCACAGACCAAAGTACGAAGTCCCAAAGAGCCCGAGCTAGCACTCTCTCAACCAGAGTAACTCTTGCAACCAGAGGAACCCTATTATTCCTGTTCCCTGTACCAATCATCAGCTAAGAGTATTAAATACATGAAAGCCAAAATGGAGTTTAAACTTATTACAGTCATCCATATATATCCATACGTCCAAGTTCAACAAAAATGAAAATAACTAAGTAGCTAAACTATTCTCCTACTCCAAGACAATACTCACCAACTATCTAGGTCGAACTAACACCTGGGAGAATCAAAGAGCTATACTCCTACCCTTGTCTACGACATTGTTGGAACCTAAAAAGCGAAGGAAAGTGGGATGAGCTTAAAGCCCAGTGAGATGATATATATCACATACCTACCATCATATATTCATCAATACATACATGAACCTCATCTAACATGGTATGATTGTCAAATATGCAAAATACATCATAAATAAAAAAAAAACATAATGGCGTATAATCAAAATAACCTCATCATAAGTAAAATATTTTTAAAAACAAGCTATATATCATAGGACTCTACCTTGTAGCCTAGCGAGATCTTATCATCGCTTATATTTCGGGTACATTCATGACACCTCTTAGCCTTGACGTGGTTCGATAATCGGTCACCACTCATGTACTAAGAATATGTCAAGTCCTATGTTACCATGACTTTACCTGTATAGCTCCTCCTTCGGGTGGCATTCCATTGGGAGCCCCCCATAGCCTCGTGTAGGTAAACATAACTCACTCATATACTACAACTATCACCCAAGAATCCAAACCCAAGGAGATCACTATCTACCATATAAAACCACATGCCAAAACATCCAATAATTCAAAATTATTAGTATGACATTTCCAAAGCATATAGACATTCCATATAACATTTGCATAAATTCATATCATGATGTCAAAATAGACATTTGTACCCTATGATGGTACATATATGATGGGAGGATGGAATCTACTCACAGTGATATTGAAACAATGCTCAAACCTTTCCTTGGAAACCTTCAAAACTCATTCACGCTTCCCTCACTTCCTACAATTTATACGAAATATACTCATCCTAATCTCAGAAATGTAGTTTAAACCCCATTTGCATCACCTTGAGGGTTTTGCATAAAAAACACAGAGCTAAGGAATTTTAGATCCAGCCGAAATGGAGATTTTGGGATTCTCCAACTTCGAAGGCTTGTCCGGCCTTTAGTCAAGGTTCAATCGACCATATAAATGACCTTTGAAAATAGTTATGTTTGGTGTTCCAAATTATTTTAGAGGAAAAATGGTTGGTGATTTGTTTGTGCATGTTGCTTATAAAGAATTATTATTATAAGCATAGATTCTTCCGACCTTAGCATTGGACTCACATATATGGTCCAATACATGATTTTAATTTAATATGGTATAAAATAAACACTTTTCTCTTAGCTTCCCTTGATATATAATTCTTTATGGGTTTCAGATGTGAGAGAACCTGATGCAGGGTGTGATAGGAAGACAAACGATTTTCTCTAGACTTGTCGATTCCACAGAATATCAAGAAAAGAGGTGAAGAATTCACAAATTCTCTAAAAAGTCAATAATATTCGAATAATAATCTAATAATGCGTATAATGGCCTTAAATAGGCAAAACCCACTAAAAACTCCTAATCCGACTCAAATACCAAAAATAGCAAAAATTACTAAAGATAGGAAGTTCGCTATTTATTAATTTATTTATTAACATGTATTGTTTTTCCATCTTATTATATGGGATTTAAAATTAGAAAATGGCTTTGAAAATCTTTATTGATTTTTTTCGTCTCAATTTTAACATTCTTTTTTGTAATGTTGTTTGTTTTCTCTTGCTTCCTTTCTCTCTCTTTTTTTTTCTCCACAAGACATATCTCATAAAATTGCATAATTTGTAAGATTATTATTAAACTATTATTTTTTTAATATTGCTACATTGGTTGATTAAATAAAATATGGTGCGTAGCTTTTGAGAACTCTTTTGCCTTTTTTTGTTGATGAAATAAAGGATGTTGACCTCTTTGTTGAATTTTATCGAATCTTTTGTCGAATTTTGACATTTTCTAATTGAATTAAACTCTCTCCAAAGTTTACCAAAATTTGTCAAATTTTCTGTCAGATTTTTGTATTTTCAGAGTTACTTGCACTCTTTAATTTGAGAAGTTTATTGTTGAAAAAATTTACCCAAAACTTGCAAATTTTATTGATTTTTCATACCTTGGTTTCACAAAAGTAGATTGGATGATCGTCCAAAAATATATGATAGGCAACCTAAAAAGAAAGATCTCGCGATGTAAATCACGTAGGAACAAACGAAAACAAAATCGGACTCTCCTAATTCGAGTTATACTCAAAACAAAACTTTCCTAAAATAGTAAAAATGTGAATTTGAAGGCCTAAACGAAGGAATTTGTCCAAAAAACGACGTTAGTCACAACGTTGTGAGTATTGATCGACACGCCATTTTCCTTCAGGATCACGTGTCACTTTGCCAAAATTCTGCAAAATCTCACGCGCAATCTTTTGAAACAATTCTACCTACGTCCTTTTCATTACACCCTCTCCTTCTTGGGATGTTCTAACATATGGAAATATGTCAACTCTTGTTGGACTGCATCAAAATCCAACTTAGGGTTTTTGACTTCTAGAACTTGAAATAGTTGATAATGGTGATTTTGGACATCTTAGACCTAGATTTATGCACGTTTTGGATACTTTTCTCCATGATTTTGGAGAGATGTGAAGTAAGGGTTTTGGTGGAAACCTTAGGAGACGTGATGCATGTTTTTGAAATGGGTTTCTAAGACATTGTTGAACATTTTGATGAAATTTGCCCCAATTTTTAATGAGAAATTGATGGGGTTATGTATTAGATACCTAAGCTTTGA